>OW443330.2:18582500-21082500 GCA_937001555.2 Hypsopygia costalis | reverse complement strand
AAATAGTTGCCTACAATATAAAAAAGGTTACCTATGTCCTGATATTTTAACTTCAGCTTTGATACAGTGTTAATCCAAAGTTATATTCCATATTATGCAGTGCGCAAGACCTATATCAAAATTTATCAAAAATCCACAAAGCCGTTTACATTTCCATTTAAGCGTGAAAGATTAGTCGAGGTTTTCTCACGAGACTACAGCATGGGGTTCTTCAAAAAGGGCGTGAAGAGGTTTTTACAGGGTCGGCAACGCGCGTGTGATGCCCCTGGTGTTACAGGCGTTCATAGTCTACGGTAACTGCTTTCCATGAGGCGGGCCGTATGCTTGTTTACCACTCTAGTGGTATAAAAAAATGTACACATTCCCGTTTTTATTCACGAAAATCCCTCGGGTATAAAATGAATGTTGGAAAGTTTTGCTTCGCAGCGGGAAATTTAAAAATATGTGCCACGTTTTCCGGGAAAAGATCATTAGACTAGACATATGCGTTTTCATGATAATTCTGTTCGCGTCTCCTCTGCTGATAAATTTTAATTCCAGAACTTATTTGCACATAGTGTCTTTGTTATAATTCATAATAAAAACTTCTAGATTTGGGTGTCACTTACACCGTCCACGTTACACCGTTCGCCATGGTCACTAAAGCAATTTGCACGTGATTGTAAATCAATCTGTCCGTTATTAAACGATGCGATCGAAAACATTGACAATCTAGGAGGCTTTATCGATCTCGTAATCTCTTTAGAGATTTTCAGTAATTTGTAAGTTAATCTTTAAATAATAAATAAATAAATAGTCCTGGACATGTTACATAGCGCCATCTAGTCCCAAACTAAACAAAGCTTGTACTATAGGTACTAGATAACTGATATGATCTACATAAATACTTTAATTAAATTAAATACAAACTTATATATAATTAAATACATACGTATAATACATAGAAACCACCCAGACCAAGGCGACCAGACATGTTCATGCACACAAAAATTTCTCTTGTGCGGGGATCGAACCCGCATTCTCGGAGTCAAAGTGGCCATTGCTAGCGATTCGATTACCCCACCGGGCACCCAATCTCATACATTGCAAGAACATACTGAAGACAACGAACACACGAATTATAAACACGGGTAAAATTTGTCCTAGTTCACTTGGAACTGGGGCCCTACCGGCTATTCGCCATTAAAAATCCCGATTCCCATCGGGAATTTTTATGGCGAATATCAAACTTATTGCTATACCAATTAAGCTAAAGATGTGTTGTCAATTCCTAAAACATAAATATTTTTTCGAATCAAAATACCGAATATTTTGATTCAAAAAATAGGTAATCGGCTTCAGCTTTGACGGTAGCGCTCCAGATCTATGAGTATCATATATATCATAACAGCAACATCGCGCGCGCACAAATAATCAAAGCATATTTCTAAGGAAGCAAGCTTACAGCTACTTACGCGTACCCGGTAGAGCTAGAGCCCCGTCCTTTGTGACAAGTGTGGGCGTTTTAGGTCGGTGTTAAAACCCTGACTCATTCAAGCCGGATTGACATAGTTCACACCTATTTCTGTAATAAATCTTCTCAGCGTTCAAATGCAAATAAAACGGGTAGATATATAAAGTGCATGCGGGTAGAGATGGCCAAAATGCTATATATAAGTACTTTTTGGGCATTTACGATAAATGCCCAAAAAGTACTTATAAATTCCACTGGGCACTTATTGTAAATGCCTGGCATTTTGCCCATCTCTACATGCAGGTGATCACTTCTCTAAATTACTCTAAATATTTTAAGAACTAAACAATATTATTATAGTAGTAAATCTTCATAAGACTGTTACAACTTTTTTCAGTAGACACAACAGGTGTAAGATAAAACTAAATAAACATTGACACATCCCGATGCGTTTACCTGAAAATTCTCCGTTAACCATCTGGAATCGTTTGAAATGAGTCACGAAGTCATGGATTTAGAATTCAATTTTCGACACTTACGAGTATAATCCACTTTTTGAATTAGGTTTAGTCATTGTACTAGGACAGACGCATACAAAGATTTTAACACAACTAAACTGTTTTGTTGGAGCAGCTCGTCGGAGCGATCTCCCTATTCAAATTTCGTATTGTCATTGGTGTGTAAGTGGCGCATTTTTGAGCTTAAGTATTACTTAAATAAAGGTGCTAGGTCGCTTATAGCCACCTAGCACCCTATGATTTCTGTATTTTCCCCAAAATCAAACATTTGATGAGAGGTTTCACTTTTACCAGCTCCGAAGAGGCAGTGATAGCGTTCAATCAGCACGTAGAAAACATGCCTTCAGATCTGTGGTCCTGCTGTTTTAAAAAATGGTTCGATCGCATGAAAATATGTTTAAATTGTAAAAGAGAGTATTTTGAAAAGCAATATACATAATATTTTGGTTATAACATATTGTTTTTTTTTAAGTTACGCAAAACTTTTAGTGTGACCTACGTACCGTAAGTATAACGTGTTCAGAGAGAATGTCGACTTTCTAGAGAAGAAACTGATGTTGCATTAATCAATCTATTCTCAGTACGAAGTCAGTCCCTAATTACTCAATTACTCTGACAAAATGGAAACATCCCGGTTGTTTTGGGACGTCAAACAAATTGAACGAGAAACGTAGATCGACGTGAAAGCCGTCAAAATAACTATTAACTGATCAAATCCGTACAAATCTGTGTATTCATTGTAGTGCGTCACAGTTCACCCACGTGTTCTATTGAAGTTCAAGATAAAACAACGTGCACGGACACGTGTACAAACTTTGCCTCTTTATTTTAGTGCAGATATCACAACACAGCACTTCAATTTAATTGCGTTTGCATCATTATCATCATTAGCCTGTATCTACCCACTGTATATAAGGTTAAGGCCTTCCTTAATGCTTAACACCAATTACGATCTTCCGCCTTCCGCGTCTAGCAGCTTCCAGCCGGGTTCTTATGGTCATTGGACCATCTAGAACAGGGGTTCCCAACCGGTGGTCCGCGGACTACCAGTGGTCCGTGAGAGGTAAAAATATGCTTCGTGATACAAACTTATAATGAAAGAGCACTATCATATAAAATACTAACAAGTCGAGTTATAGAATAATGGATTTATATGACACTTGGGGACCCTAGCCCCAACAAAAATCTCGTAGTGGTCCGCGAACAAAAAAGGTTGGGAACCACTGATCTAGAAGGAGGGCGCCCAACGCATCGTTTGCTAACATTGTAAGTTACAAAAAGATTGACAAAAGTAATTAAGTAGGTCCTAAGATACTCGAAATTGATATTTGAACTTTATTAGAAACACATAAAAGTTAATGTCATTTTTAAGAACAGCAATTAGTTGCGAGCAGTGTGAGTTGCACAGCAAATGAGCCAGTGACGATAGAGACACACCCCGGCCACTCCATACAAATGTCGCGTCGTTTAGTATTACATAAACAATGGCGTCTGTGCAGAGCGTGAATAAGAGCGTGTGCGTGTGGCGCCATACAAACTGTTCCAGATTCGTCACAGAGGGAAAGTGAGGCGACACGAGAGAGCGACAGGGAGTGGCCATACTGTATATATTACTATTATTTATTCTGTGACAGAGGTTCAACGCAGAGGCGCGTATAACCTCATATCGCATTGGTATTGTATATAAAAGTATCGTAAGATCCAACTCTATATTTTTTTTTTTTTTTTTTTTTTTCTATACTACGTCGGGTGGCAGACAAGCATACGGCCCGCCTGATGTGAAGCGGTCACCGTAGCCATACTAACGCTTGCAACATAAAATATCACTCGCGCGCCGCCATCCCCGCTGCCATCGCAGCATCTCCTTCCTTTCTGGTGACCTCATTCACTCGCAGGAACACAACAGCCCTCGAGGGAACCGTTATTTGGCTGCGGTATTCTGTGAGGTGGAGGTACATTCCCCAGTCGGGTAGCTTACAATTACGCTCCCTACCTCTCTTTTCGCCAGAGCTTCGTTTGTCAGTCAGCAGGGTGCACCGCGTGCAGGTGAAGTTGGCTTTGGTTCAAAGATGTTGATGAACCACTTACACCCCAAAATGATATATTATATAAAGCTCGATCATGTTCGGAAATACGAAGTAACCAGATGCTAATATAGAATACAGACAAGTTTAAACATTGTGGACAATGTGGACTGTAGTCCTATTCCTACCAATACCTCTAGATTTGCTATATGACGTAAGCCTAAATTAAAATAAGCAAATTTGTTGATACTTTTTTTAATATTTGATGTAGTCGACTAGCCCACAAATGGTAAAAAGATCCTACATAGTGCTACGGATACGGACCGTCCTTTAGCAGAAGTGTAACGTTCTTCGTGGAGATGACTCTAGCTCTTTGGTGGTTATATTATATAGGGGTAGCTAAGGTAACCGCTTCACTTCAGGCGCGCCGTATGCTTATCTGTCACCCGACGTAGTATAAAAAAAATGTTTTTTTAAGCAAAACTTCTTTACGCACGCTTGTATTGGGGAGTAAGTTGGTGAATAGCTGACGAAAGCGTTACGGAAAAGGAGAACGGAAGTTGAGAGGGAGATATAAGTTAGTAGAGCTAAAGAACTTTTACTTCAGTCATGTGCGCAGTCAGTCAGTCATGATGCGGCTTCGACACCAACGCTCGTGGTTTCGATTCCCACAAAGGACAAACACTTGTGTGCATGAACATGTCTGTTTGTCTTAGTCTGGGTGTTTTCTATGTATAAGTAAGTATTTACAAAAAAAAAAAATGTATTTACGTATGTTTATCAGTTGTCTAGTACCCATAACACAAGCTTCGCTTACTTTGGGGCTAGATGGCGCTGTGTAATTTGTCTGACAATATTTAATTTTAATTTAATGTGATCTAAAGCAGTGTTCCGCAAAGTGTGTACCGCGGCACACTGGTGTGCCGTAAGCATTAGTTGGTGTGCCTCGGAAAAATTTGATTATCACATAAAGCTTAATAGATGGACAGAAGAAAAATACGGTTAATATATAAGAAAAAGTTTGCGGAACACTGGTCTTTCCGCAAACTTTTTGTGCTTTTTGCACACTGGTTTTTTACTTTTTGCGGCTCATGTGGCGACTTGCCCCCAGAACACAAACAATCGTGGCTTCGTGCTCACGAACGCGTAGAAAGAAAGGACTTTGTGTTGTCTTAAGGTTGGAGCTGATTAGACGATTAGTTACGGCTAACTATTTGCTCTTATAAATATTTTTGATAGTGTTGAACTCTGAATTGGACCGTAGCTTTAGTTTTATTTCTTTGTGAATATATTTGAGCATACCTACACTCAACCCTTATAACAGGTCCCTAGTGTGTTTTACAAACAAAAATTTACATCACTAGTAAGTTTGCGAATGCTTCGATAGTTTGTGTGGAAGTTTTAGCAGTGGTCTCTGGTGAAATGTTGCAGAAACTTAAATTTTTATACAGAAATACTCATAAAAGCTTGTTTCAAATAAAGTTGATTTAAAAAAAAAACCGACTTCAGTTGTCATCCAGCGCAGAACAATGGAGTGGCGCAATACTATTCTGCCGGCAACCACACGGCAAATTTAAAGGTTTTCCCTCGATTTTTCTGGGATCCCATCATCAGATCCTGACTTGGTGAATATGGTATATATTTGAAAATGAACACTTCGCGAAGATATCCAAAACATACAAAAAAAACATTCAGTCGAATTGAGAACTCCTCTTTTTTTGAAGTCGGTTAAAAAACAATCTTTGTTTATTCTTTTTAAATATGACCTTATTCTGATAATTCATTTCATATATATATATATAATGAATCTCTATTTCCCTATGTCATGGCATCATGCGTGAAGGGCTGGACCGATTTCACTGATTCTTTTTCGTTGTCCTTGTTATTGCCAGAAGATTCTTAAGAAGGAAAAAAATAAGAAAGTTGCGCAGAAAATTACAAAATTAAAGAAAACTGAAAGATATAACTATAACTACTAACATATTAACATTTGTAATGTAATTTTAGGGCGTTTAATAGAACTGTCAGTCATATGACAGATAGCGCAACACCAATTCAGTATTCTTTGTTATGTATGATGACAGGACGGTCGGACAGTCGGGTAAATCTCTTTAGTAGTTTGACAGATTATGCATAAATTACTTACCTTATGTTTATCCCTTGATGCGGTGTACAGCACCCAGGCTACGTAGATGAACATGATAAGGGCGGGCACCACAAGGCTGGCCACGATGGGGATCCGTCGCACCCAAGCGTGATACATTGCTAGGAGGAACAGGGATATCCCCACTAGAATGGCAATGTACCGACCGGTGCGACGCCTCTCCTCCTGAAATTGATTAAATTTTGCTAAGTATTACGAGTTTGTTAAGTATTACCAACACGCAGTTGAGCGGCGTGGCGTGATGGAGTATACTCTAAATCCCTGGTGAGCTCGCTCATTCGCAGAAACAAACACAACTCTCAAAGGAAATTGCTATTTGGCTGCGGTATTTTGTGAGGTGGAGGTACTTTACCAGTTGGTCAGCTTACAAACACGCTGTAACCTATCTCTCTTTGCAAGAGCTTATTTCACTATTCGGTAGGGTGTACCACGTGCACGTGAGGTTGGCTTTGGCTCCATAAATCACTTACAACCTATTTTCTGCTGGATGCAGCGTTTTGAGTAGTTCCATAAGTTCAGGTGCACGAATCCTTATTCTTTAGACGAACTAAATAAATTTTGTTAGTTTTACTTATAGTAGCAATAAATTATGAGCTCTATTGATAAATGGCATTTCAATAAAGTTATGCAACTCATTGTGCCGTTCCATTATTTTTATTTATCTCGTTTTCATTCATGAGACTTCAAAAGATACACACGTTCAACAAGGTAGACGAGCACGAATGATTTTTATGTTAGGTTGGACAATTGTTCAGATCTAATTATTTATTTTTTTAGGCGAAAGACCAGAGGGCGTAATTAGAAGTGAAAATATGACGATTCGGGCGAAAATTTGGAATTTTTCAGACACGAATTTTCTTCGATTTCGATTCGAGGCCACACTTCTGTTTTCACTTCGAAGTGCCAGACCGCCATCTAAATAAGTTTGTGGGTGTTAATAAGTGTCCACTATAGCATAGTACAAATAGAGAAGTAGGAGAACTCAAGCCCCAAGCGGGAGATAGTAGCCTAAACACGTAGGGCTGTCGCTTAATAGTTTATTCAACCGTCAAAAATACTTAGTCAATCTCTATTATACAAAATTAAGTAAGGTACAAAATACAAAATTAAGTAGGGTAAGTGTTAGGGATCTGTAACAAAAAGCCGGCCAAGTGCGAGTCGGACTCGGTCACGAAGGGTTCCGTACCAAAAACGACACACAATCACGTTTGTTGTGTTGGAGCCCCCCTTAAATATTTATTTTATTCTGTTTTTATTATTTGTTGTTATAGCGCCAACAGAAATACATCATTTGTGAAAATTTTAACTGTCTAGCTACCACGGTTCATGAGATACCTACAGCCCTTGGTGACAGACGGACAGACAGACGGACACCAGAGTCTTAGTAAATAGGGTCCCGTATTTACCCTTTGGGTGTGGAAATCTAAAAAGAATAAAAATAATTATTTTTGTACATACACCAGGAGTGACTGCAATTTTTTCATTACCTACATTTTAATGCATGCTTACTCAGTGACAAACGAGCAGACAGCCCACCTGATGGTGAGCGGTAACTGTCGCCCATAACATCCACGATTCACGCATTCAAGCTGTTGGCAACAAAAATGCAGAATCGCAGGTGCGTTGTCCTTCAAACCGGAACACAAAACACAACAATGCAAGCATTGTTGCTTGGCGGCAGAAATAGATAAGGCAGTGGTCCTCACCCAGGCGGACTCCTACAATTTGATAAAACCTACTTCATGTTATCTGTTTAGTGATTTGAAAAATAACGGTCTAAATAGGAATAGGATTAATTAAAACGTAGCTTTACTGAATCATAATATTTATTCAAATAATCTAAATTATTATGAAAATATATTTTTATTAAGTACCTATTATATATTATTTTTTACACTAAACTATTTTTAATACTTTTTAATTTACACACTTATCATGTGATTATTAGGAGTGTCGGTGGCCGAATGGTTACGGTATCCGACAAATTGTTATTGAGACATCCATGAACACTGCAATGTTTTTATGGCTAGTCGACTTTGTAGCCATCTTTAACGAATTTGTAGTTATATACGACGTAGGTAGGTACCTAAATGTTCAAATTATTAACGAACGTCAGCGCTGGCGCGAATCTTGCGCGGTTTTGCGTACGGCGCAGCTCCGACCCCGACTGGGGCTCCATATAACCTCCTATAAATGTTGTCAGTGTGTGCGTGCGACGGCCATACGTACGGGCGCGCTCACATACAAACCGCGCTCGGTGCGTTTGTATGAAGTTACTTTACTTCTCTATTTATACTATGACTATAGGAAGCGATCTACTATGGGAAATTGCTTTTACACATTATAGTGGCGGTTCTGTCGATGTGAAATCGTAACTTGCACGAGCAGAGAAGGCTTTGGCATTAGTTTTAGTACTAACATGATGCTTACATAAAACGTCATATAGACACTAAAACATGCTTGCACAGAAGTTCAAAAAACGTCATGAATGCGATCAAGATTGCCTGCACACAACGTCATAAAGTAACGACAGAGATCTTGCACAAAACAGCATGAATACTAATTAATGCTTGCACAAAATAGACTTACTCCCACTCGAAGATGTTGTAATGTTCATTTATGCTTATCATCCTTGCTTGGACGTGTGTATATAGCTGCTTTGAAACCATTCAATCGAGAGCCAGAGAAAAGAAACCGTCGCGTCTTTGCATAAAGAAAAGTTGTTTTAACATTTTTCTGCGACGACATAATGACACTTTGTATTCATTTATTCAGGAATAATATAATGCTATAGGTACTATTATATAAATTCTTTATAATGAAGAATTCATAATGTAATAATAAATATATAACAAATGGCGAACATACCTAATGTTGCGACTTTGCGAAAACTTCAATAATATAAAAAAATACTTTTGTTTTGTTATTGGTGTCATGATCGTGGATACGAGTCTTTAAGAGCTCGCCTTTTAAACGGTTTAGTAATATTTTATTCAAGTACCTAAAATTAAATAATACTTAAAATTAATAAATAAATAAATACATCTAAATTAAAACTAATTAAAATAAACTAAAAAATAATTAAAAATCTCTAACATTTTCGTAGACAAAGAAAAACTATATAAAAAAAACTATATATCTATATATATAAAAGAAAGTCGTGTTTGTTACAACACTTATAACTCGAGAACGGCTGGACCGATTGCCATGGTTTTTGATTTGTTGGATTTGTTTCCGTCCCGAATAGCAGAATAACTCTTAAAAACATTGGAAAATTATCGAAAAAATAAAATAAAAGAAAAAAATTTTCCCATACAAAATGTTCGTGGTTGTCGTCAGCCTGGAGCAACTCAAGGTAAAAAAACGGCTATGAATCGGAAGCGAATTTGGTACAAATTCTGATTGTTTTCGCTCCCATTTCATACATTTCGAATTTACGCTATTTGTATGGCACATCCGTCTCTTAAAACGTAGTGGTTACATTCTCTTTGGTTCTCGTAGCTGTCAAATGTGACGTTGTCGTACGTGCGTACGCCAAATGTATGCGTGCGTTCAGAAATGTATATTAAGTTCATTATAGAACAAATGTCATAGATTAAAAACAAATGTTAACTCTATTGGTCTCATTTTTACGTCTTGAAAGTTGGCTGTGATTTGTTTTGAAAACAGTTTTGTGGGTTTAAATATTTATTGGTTCTAAAATATTTATGCGTGCGTTCAGAAATTTAAATCAAGCTCCTTATATCTATATAATATATAAAATAATGTCGTGTCTTGGTCGGGAAAGTATTAAAAACATTGAAAAATTGACGAAAGAATTAAATAAAAGAAAAAACGTTTTCCCATACAAATAGTGCCAGTTAAAAAGGATTGGAATATTTATTAATATATTATTGAATATTTTAAAAATATTGAAAGTTGTCTGTGATTTGTTATGTAAATTTAAAAATGACAAATCGATAGGGGTGAAAACGCTTTTCCCATGGGGTTCGAGCGCAAGAATCAAATCAGAGTAAACATCAAAAGAAATGACAATTACAAATCACCAAAATGATAAAACCTATTTCAAAACTAAAAAAAATAAAACAAAACGTTTTTTTAAAAAAAAATTAACAATAAGGAAATCTTTATTTTTATGAAATCTTCAGTTTTTATGGATACGGGTCTTCCCTCAACCGAAGGGGTTTAGAGCGTACTCCAACACGCTGCTCAACTGCGGGTTGGCGGAGGCCAGTGTTTTCGAACCGCCTAAAGGCCACTGACTTAACTTAACGACTGTCATTAAATGATAACAACCGGGACCGACAGCTTAACGTGCCTTCCGAAGCACGGAGGAGCTCAAGATGAGCTAATGATAACAACCGGGACCGACGGCTTAACGTGCCTTCCGAAGCACGGAGGAGCTCAAGATGAGCTAATGAAAACAACCGGGACCGACGGCTTAACGTGCCTTCCGAAGCACGGAGGAGCTCAAGATGAGCTAATGATAACAACCGGGACCGACGGCTTAACGTGCCTTCCGAAGCACGGAGGAGCTCAAGATGAGCTAATGATAACAACCGGGACCGACGGCTTAACGTGCCTTCCGAAGCACGGAGGAGCTCAAGATGAGCTAATGATAACAACCGGGACCGACGGCTTAACGTGTCTTTCGAATCACGGAGGAGCTCGAGGTAATATAAACCCATCCGTGTACAGGCTACGGTCGACGTTGCTTAACTTGCGTGTTCAATTAGACTGGCACGCGCAATGACGCCATCGAGCTTCTCTATTATTTTCTACTATTCATTGTTTTAATTCCATAAAATCATAAATTTAGTTCAGCTACTATGTACCACGACATACATTGATTGTTAGGCGGTACGAAGTTCGCCGGGACAGCTAGTTGTCTATAGATAAAGTGATAGTTTCCGTCGCATTCACACAAGAATAAAAAAGTAACTTACGGGAACATCATGTAAGGAAATGAGACAGATTAATACGATGTTTTGTTTCGCGTCGTGTGCCGGTTTTATTTCAAGTAAGCACAAAATTGTTCCCGCACTGTTATGTGGACACCGCTGTACAAAATTTACGGATACGAATCAGAATCTCTACACTGGGCGATAGTCGTGGAACCTAACCGTTATTAGACCTAAATTTACAATGTCTAAGGTAAATAGCCTCACGACGGAATAGCGCTTACGGTTTTACAACGACGGTTTGACGGTATTACAATTTCTAAAGATATATAATGGACGGTTTAAGACATAGTTAAGTTAGGTTAGGGTATGTCTGTGATCACCAAAATTTGAGCGAGTGAAGGGAGCGAGGCTAAAGTTGCTTTTCGAAAAAGAGGTGGGGTAACCAAAACCCATTTTACAAATTACACCCAATTACAAAAGCAATCGCAAGTCGATCCTCGCTCGCTTCGCTCACACGGCTTTCGACGATCACAAGCGTAACCTAACCTAACCCAACTATGTCGGCAAACCGTCTGTTAACTACCCATCCACTATTAAGTATTTCAACTATTATATAATATAAATGTGATAGTTTGTGATGGTCGCTTCTTAGGTATTATAAGTTAGATATTTCATCTATAGGTGTATTAGGTGAATCGACTTTAAGTAAACCGTCTATTATAAATTTCAATTATTATATATCTTAGGTGTTTGTATTGCACAAAATGTGCATTACGTGTTTTGAAAATTAGGCCTTTCGGCCATATCTTATAACCTTATAACCTTTAGAACATTCAACTTAAAAGATTCTGATATGTAACCAAATTTACGATTTTCTCTATGTCATGTGGTCACACCAAACCAGATCTGTTAAACGTTGTGTCTTACAGATTCAAAAGTATTTTGACTGATAAACAGCTTCTAGTAGGTGTATCTAAGTAGACACGTCAATAGTGTTCAGCTAACGTATTTCGGCTTCAATTAAATCCATCACATGTCAGTCATTCGACAACGATATCTACGTCAGCAAATTACATCAAAGGAAGAACATACTCCGGGGAATTTGCCGAAGGATATATTTTCATACGACATACGCCTATTTTTGGAATCCAAATTTACGCGCGATTTGTTTTCATGTTCGCAGGGTCGATTGACTGCTGTTCCCTAAATTCTTAACCTCGCCCTGAATTATCTGAGCAGATGTAGTCAATATTATCGACTGACAATTCAATTCAAGAGTCCAAATCTTTGAGGTGTGTTTGAAGAAAACGCTGTTGTTACAGTTCATTACCAAAATATCAAGTAAATTGACGAACTGGGTGGTCGAATGGTTAGCAATAGTCACTTTGACTCCGATGTTGCGGGTTCGATCCCCGCACAAGACAAATATTTGTGTGCATGAACATGTCTGTTTGTATTAGTCTGGGTGTTTTCTATGTAGTATAGCTGTATGTAGGTCCCCCCTCCCCTTGTCGGACAGCTTACAAAATACGCTATGCCCTACCTCTCTCCTTTCGCCAAAGCCTCGTTAGCCGGTCAGCAGGGTGCACCAGGTGTAGCTGAGGTTCGAACCGAAACGAAAATAAAATTGCGTTTGGTTCTTGCAAACTATTACCTAAATCAAATAACATGAATAATGACTAAGAATTGCTTGCGGCTACCCTAAACTAAGGTCCAATATGTGTTTCCATGATAACATTAGGCTTCATTGGATTATCGTCGTCCTCGGGTGGCCTGTACATTGGCCAAACTAGTCAATCAGTGGAGCCAGATTCAATCAAGTGCCTATTGAAACATGGTCCTCAGATATTAAATGTTGCGGTGTGGTAACCACTACTAAAAACATAATTTTGTTAGTTTCACTTTTCAGCTCCAATTATTGTAACTAGTGGTCACCCAAAAATATTTAAATTACGACTTTAACAATAAACATTGCATATATGCATGTATGTGTCAAATACATGGTAGTGTGTGTAATGTTTGTTTGGGTGATTTAATGTATTTTTATGCATAAGAAAAAAAATATTAGAATTTTGCACACCTTCTTTATATAAACTGCAAGTGTGCGAAATTTCATACTCCTTCGTCCGTGCATTTTTCGTAAAAAGGGGTACAAAGTTTTTGCTTCATTTATTAATAAATAGATACTCAAAAGTGATAGTGGTACAATTTTTGTATTTATTTGTGAGTAACTAAAATAAACACCTTATATAACTGGAATCATAAAACACTTTTTAGTTAAGAGTCCGTAAGTATCTAAAATTGTGCTGATTTGATGTTCAACTTTTTCCCTTCGTTTCCAGAAGTATACATATTACAGTGTATTTGAAAGACCATTCCAATTTACACTGAAGAAAACAATGATGTTGTTTATTTATTAAATTAAAGATAAATCCACCTCGATTTCACATTTTTTTCGAATTTGTTGAACAGGGTTCAGATAATGGCCTCGTTTCTATAGATATTGTTAAAGAAATACTTCGAAAAAATACTAGATATTATTTTAAAAGTCTTTAAATGAATAATTAATTTAAATAAATAAAAAGTTGAGCAAATTTTAACAAACTCGGCGCAATTACGGACTTTTAAGAGTTTGCAAGGCGAAGTGGCGATGGGCCGGTCACATCTACCAAGTGCTGGCAAATGGGGGAGGAAGGTATTAGAGTGGAGGCCGTGCGTAGGTCGACGAATCGTTGGATCCAGCCGATTTCGTAAAGTCATCGGACCATCTAGAAGGAGGAGGGCTCCTTCTAGGTGGTCCGATGATTTTACGAATGGGGCTAGATGCGGACGGCGGAAGATCCTATTTGGTGAAAAGCTTGGAGGAAAATCCAGCAATGGGTAGATACAGGCTGATGATGATGATGTTGGCTTTGGACCTAAAGATGGTGATGAGCCTCATACACCCCAGCGTACTTAGGTAATAGATATAAATATCTCGGAAACTAAGTTTAATTATGTTCTGAATTAGACTGAATGATTGAGCTGTTTATTATGTGATTGCCGAGTTAATACGATACATCAAAGTTTCCACGCGAGAAATAAAAAAAATAACATTACGGAAATACTTATACTAACATTAACAACTTTTCACTCGTCTAGTACTCAAAATCTTATGTTACTATATAAATAGTTGTACAGACTTTCGCCATCCTTATCAAATCTGCTATTTAATAAACTTGCTATCTCTTTTCCTCACCGAGCGTAAGACGGCGCCCATTTTTCTTGCAAAAACATGAAATTACCTTAATTATGTCTTAAAATCAAATATTTTTGTGTACCTTCGTGATATCTGATTTCTTGGACTCTAATTATTATTTTATTAACATAAATAATGCATTTTGGAAATACAGAAGCCACTACTACATATTTTAATCAATTGTCACACACGTCAGATTCGTCGGCTTGCTAATGAGAATTAATCGCGAGGTAAAACAGTTAGCTCACTTTATGGTATTAGTTTTTGACGCTTATTGGCATATCTATAGAAATATAACATCATTGGATTTAACATATTTGAATGTCTTTGGCGTATAGAAGGTGAGTTAGAAAAACATAAAGCAAATATACATAAAAGGTCAAATTATATTATTCAAAAATCTAAATCCATACTCCATACTCTTCCTATCAGGAGGCTTCTTGAATCAAACGATGTAGAGCCGTGCTAAAGTAATGGCAAGTATTTGATTGTCATGCGCTTCATAGCTCTACAAGTATTCAAATTGTAGACGCCACTTCTACCGCTACGTTAAGGCCGTCCCTGCTGCAAAAGTAACGCCACGAGAATATAAATTTATTTTTCGCTAAATACACAATAAATCAAAAATATGTGTTACACGATTGTCGAACCTGGTGGTCTACAATAGTAACTTTGACTCCGGTAGCAGATTCGATCCACGCACAAGATAAACATTTGTGTGCATGAAGATGTTTGGCTTGGTCTGGATGTTTTCTATCTTTGTATTTTTATGTATGTATTTATAAAAAACAATGTATTTAAGTATATGTATTTGTCAGATCTAATACATGTATAATGCCTACCCTGCCTGTAGAGCCGATGCACTGTCGAACGGGGTGGGCCTCTCCAGTTTCCCTGGTTAGGGTATTTTCTAGCCGATTTTGTAGCGGCGTCACTACTTATTTGACTTGCACTTAGAGCTGACTTTGACGCTTTTATCTTCTCGACTAAATTAACTCCGAAAAGTTAAGTATCATGTTTAAAAATGTTATGTATAGGTTTGATGCTCGTAACCGGACCTCAAGTGCTACGGTGGATCTTTTAACCCACTAACAGTAAATTGTGCCGGAATCGGTCGTTTTCTGTAAATTTCGATTCAACAAGTACAGGCTCCTTCATCATCATCATCATCATCCTTCAGGCTCCAACAGGTTTTTAACCAACTGTTTCATAATGTCTGTTTGTCTTAGTCTGGGTGTTTTCTGTGTATCATAAGTATGTATTTACAAAAAAAAAAAATGTATTTACGTATGTTTATCAGTTGTCTAGCACCCATAACACAAGCTTCGCTTACTTTGGGGCTAGGTGGCGCTGTGTAATTTGTCTGACAATATTTATTTATTTATAATTTTTTTAAAAGCTTAAATAAATAGTCGTGTAACACAGTTTTCTATTTCATTAGCGTATAATATTTTTATTATAGTGCTGCTAGTTTTGCGGCAAGCTTCCACTTAAAGTCTTAAACTTGTTACGAGAAATTTCTCGTTCCAAGCGTAACCCATGCTCAAGTAAATGCAAGTATCTTATTGTCATATACGAGTACATCATAGTTCTACAACAGTTGTTCTCCGCAGAAATACCGTACTGTCGAGCACATTTCACTCATATATTATAACTCCGCCATGCTACGTCTACAGACAAATCTCTCGCCGCCTGAATACTGAACTGTTTTCAGGGTTTCTATTATACACTTCGCTTAGCACGTACCCTGTTTCTAAGCATGTGAACGTATTCAATTTTAAGCCTTATCGTACTTAAATATAAATTATGTAAACTTATCTTTCCGGAATTGTTAAAAGTGGTTTCTTAAATAATTTCTTACTCATGTCGAGTATAGTCTGCAAAGAAATAACTATTGCTGTAGATTAAAAATTAAGTTTTCTGAAAACTAACCTGCCGATAACACTTTATGGGACCGACTCCCTCAAAAAATGGCTGGTAGCGGTTGAATGCGGAAAGCGGAGGATCGCATATGGTGGACAGTGGGTAGGTACAGGCTGATAATGATGATGATGAGACTTTGTACAATACAATACAATAGGCAAACTATTGATTAAAAAAATACAGTTTGTTCTTTTTTTGTTTTTATACTACGTCAGGTGGCTGACAAGGATACCGCCCGCCTAAAGTAAAGTGGTTACAGAAGGGAGTTATTATTTGGCTGCGATATTCTGTGACGACACTTCCTCACTTATATATACAAAATAAAGCAGGTTTAAAAACACTAGCTTAATAAATAACATTATAAAAATTGATTAAAATTCACATTCAAAGTATATTACTGTTTACTTAATTTAATTAAAGTAAAAATACATTGGTGTTTTGCGAATGTGGTGATTTACGAATGTGGTCTTTTGAGAATATGATATTCAGCGACGAAGGGCTTTAAAAGTATCTATTACGAATCCAGAGGTGGGTGCGTGGCAAGGGCGTCGCCAAGGGGGGTAGGGAGGGGCAGCCACCTCCCCCTCCCTAGAGATTCTATTTATTTATAAGTTTTATATATTGTACAATCAAGAACTCGTGAAGCCTTACACGATGGACGCTGTAGATGTAAGGCTCGTACTACAAGTGAAAAGCATCATGAGCCCTCGACTTTACCTACAATTCATACTTTCTCATTATCATCTCATTCTCCATATCAACTTGCCTCCCCCCCCCCCCCCCGGCTATCGGCTGGCGACGACCTTGGTGCGTGGTGGTTCGTGACATAGGTATTTTTACCACAGACAAGTAATTCTCAAGTAGATAATAAAAAATGATCACGTGATTGTAAAAAAATATTGATTGTTTGTGTGTTCAATAAAAAAAATATTTATTTATTATTATTGAAGTAAAGCTTCTTTATGCACCCTTGACTTGGGGAATAAGCTGGTGAATGCGTGACGATAAAGAAGTTTTACTTTAATCATGTGGTCTAAAGCACACTTGTTTTTTTTTTAATAAAGATATTACAAACAAGCAAACGAAGTATCTTTGGTAGAAGAGTTAAACAAATAGCAACTCTTGTAAAGGATCGTAAAAAGCTAATAGATCTCGCCCCAGCGCCTTACCAATATTTTTAAACTTCTACAAGTGTACAATCACGTATGTACGACAATAAAATACTTTAAAATCACGTGCTAGTTCCGAAACCCTATTATTTTATATATATGAGAGGGTGGCAAACAAGCATGTGGGTCACCTGAGCAACACCAGTGGGTCGCCGATCCGTTACCAGCCTATACTCCTTCCTTTCTTTCTGGTGACCTCACTCACTCGTAGGAACACAACTTCCCTCAAGGGAATTGTAATTTGGCTGCGGTATTCCGTGAGGTTCTTCCCCTTTCGGGGAGGGTAGAGCTCAGTCGAGCAGCCTAAAAAACGCTACGCCCTACCTCTCTTTTCGCCAGAACCTCGTTTGTCAGTGAGCAGAGTGTATCACATCCAGTTGAGGTTGGCTTTGGTTCAAAGATGTTGATGAACCACTACACCCTATATTGTAACGCGTAAAGTATACCAGTCGTTTTATTGTGACAACATTTATTCGGTCCGTAGACAAGGAAAATTCATCCGGCACGCGCGGCCTAATTTATTGGTTAATCGCAAAATAAACATTCGATCGTAACATTTGTTTTGTAGTAGAGATTGTAAGATTTAATCATAATATTTATACATGACTAGCTTTCGCCCGTGACTTCGCCCGCGTCAACGAAAATATCTTTTCATTGACGAGCTCGATGGTCAAATGGTTAGTAATAGTCACTTTCGACGAGCTCGGTGGCGTAGCGGTCAATGACGCAGCTTCGACACCAACGCTCGTGGGTTCGATTCCCACATAGGACAAACATTTGTGTGCATGAATATGTCTGTTTGTCTTAGTCTGGGTGTTAACTATGTATCATAAGTATGTATTTACAAAAAAAAAATGTATTTACGTATGTTTATCAGTTGTCTAGTACCCATAACACAAGCTTCGCTTACTTTGGGGCTAGATGGAGCTGTGTGAATTGTCCAGAAATATTTATTTATTTATTATTACTTTGACTCCGAGGTCGCGGGTTCGATTCCGCACAAGACAAATATTTGTAATTCTGTGCAAGAACGAACATGACTTTTTGTGATTAGTTTAGGTGTTTTCTATGTATTATATTGTAGAGGATATGATCTGGAATCGTTTGTTCAGATCTACACACTCACAGGTATTCACACTTTATACAAACGCTATATGTTTTATTTAATTAATAGTAGTCGATACGAGATTAGGGGCCATCCATAAATTACGTCACACGTTAACGGGGAGGGAGAGGGTCGGAGAAGTGTGACATAGTGTGACAAGGGGGTGGGAGGGGTCCTAAATTTCGTGACGTCACATTTCAAAATCTATTATAAACTAAGTGTTAACACGAACTTTGAACTATTAACGAAAAAAAATTGGTTGCCTGTAAAGTCGGTATACGGGCGAAAGTTTTACGTGACAACGACTTTGAGTGGTAAAATGTTTTCGAGTGGAAGGGACGCATGCCTTTCACTTTTTATGTCTGTCTCTCTCGCTCTTAGGCGGGCTAACCATGCCCGAGTGGAAGGGACGCGTGCCTCTCACTCGCTCTCATTGTGAGCGCATAACGTGAGCGCGGAGCGTAACGCAGTTTCTTAAAGTGTCACCCGGCTAACCAATTTATAAGACGTTGTCACGTCAAAACTCAGAAACATTTGCAACTCTAGATGTAAATTTGCAAAATATGTGACGTCACACTAGGGAGGGGGGGAGTCTCACTAATGTGACCAGCTGTGACAAGGACGGGGGAAGGGTCAAAAAATCATGAAATTCGTGTGACGTAATTTATGGATGGCCCCTTATAGTATGGAGTGGCGCGGAGCGTACATTTTCTTTAAGTATTTATTTAACAAATTCTATTCATGTGAGTAGTGACGTCACAAAAAAAGAAGTTGCTGTATTGGTTGCGGGGATGATGGCGCGTGAACATTGAACAGTGATTTTTGTTACAAAAATTTATAGGCTAACGTTAAGCACTTCACATCAAGATGGCTGACTGCTTGTGGGCAAAAATTTCTGTATTGCGTTTGGTTACGTTAAATATTCATAAAATAAAATTATATGTGAAATATATACATGTAATAGATTATACCAGCACAACCTCAAGATTTTGCCCACTCTTTAGGCTTCTAATGGATGTATTATGCCGTGATCCAATAGCTCCCTCAATAATTTGACTAACCAATGTATTTCTTGTTCAAATCGTCTAGTAGTTCCAGAGATCAATGCGTTCAAACAAAGTAATTAGTCTACACAAAAAATAAATAAATGAATAATAATAAAAAATGTCTTCAAACATATTATTAAAAGTAACTGAAGATAATATAAAAAACACCAGAAAAATGATTTACGATGTCGTTTCTATTGTCGACACTATAAGTAACGTGTTATCTAGTTTTCGAATGATTTAATTTCAGCTTCAGAGTTGGATTTTACACGTTAGTCCTACTATATGTAAATTTATATGTATAAGTTATAGCAAACCACCTGAGTTAACTTAAATAGATAGGCAAATATCAATTCATACACTAATAATTAATCAATATGAAACCATATAAAATGATGTACTATTATATAATATATAAGTCTTCATGCGTCTGAATACAAAATCATGACGCGTAATTACAAAAGTTTCAAGTTATCTAAGTAATAAGTACCAAAATACGATACCATTTATGATGTTCTAGACCAATGTCGCACGTATCTACTCACTGCGGAATAAAAGATCACTAAAATCTATGCTAAAATCTATCACACGCCAGTTAGGTAGCCAGGTAGGTATCATGTGCCGTCAGACGCTGAACGCTTGACTCAAAATACTAGGTCTTAAAACCAGTAATTACCGTAAAATTTCGGCTTAGGACCAAAAAAATCTCATACATACATATATTTAACTAACTTGTAAAAAAATTGCTTATCTCTTAAAGTATATTAAGTTCAGACTATATTATATTTATTTCTGATTTATGGTTGTTATTCATTTTGAAAAATGTGTATTATGTATATTAATATTTGAACTCGTCACATTTAGGTTTATTAACTTTAAAAATGTTTAAAAATTTCATAAGCCTATGTATATCAAACTTTCAACTCAGGTACAAAATTTTATATAACACTTTTAAAAGCCTGCGAGTTGTTTTTCCACAGTATTCGTTAATACAATACTGATATATTTTTAAACATTTCTAATTAATAATTAATGTAAACATAAACATCAATAGCAGTGATTAATAGACTAGCGGCCATGCCTAAAGATTTTGTTTATAAATTTCTCAGCACAAAAAAGCTCACACTCGTTAACTAACAATACCTTTACGGATGATGTATGCGGTGTTGGTGGTTTCAGCACATTCTGTGATCCTCTTATTTCATTATTTAATTTCAAATTCATTATTCCGCCGCTTCTAAAATACAAACGCTTTAATTAATTCATGAAGTTTACAGTCATAACGATATACTAATTAAAACCACCGTAACACACCTGTAATTGGGGAAATTACACAGCTGTCACTACACACTAATTGACTACAGTCTGTTGTGACTGTCTGTAGAGGGCCGTGCCGTGAGTCAGCGGTGCGTTTGCGCGTACTCTCCGACAGGGGCGCGAACTCACTGCACGCAGACTGAATAAACGCCACTGCATAATTATTTTACGCCTTGTTTGCTCCGGCCGTTAAAAACGCGTAAAACCCTGCACAGACTATCACTCAGACAAGTTAGGTGCGCCAAAATCAGCTACCAAGAACAATGATGCAATTAATCTTTCGGCGCTTGAATAAGTATCGGCAGATAAATGTTCCGAACAGAGATTTTATAGCCGCGCGATGCAAACCAGCACACGCCTGTTGACGCCGATTAGCAAAAATCTGGAATTTGCGAGAATATGTTTACGCATCGCCAGCAACGGTCTTGATGTTTTATTTATTATTAATCTTCTATAAGTAATATAATGATTGGTTTCTGTATATTTTTTAGCCAAAAATAGAATGTTTAAATTCAATCGAAGATAACAAACAATGGATTATCATAACAAACAACCATTTACATGATTAAATCCCTGAGGGAGGAGAGTTTGTAGCTGTGAACACGTTGTGAATAACTAAATAAAAATCCACTTGCCCCTATATTCAATTTTTATTGCTCCCTATGATATATTCCAAGTAGGTACGTTATTTTTCAGACATCAAATTTTAATGTGGAATATGTGTCTGCCAAAATACTGTCGTCGTCGTCAATCCTTATTCATCGCACTGCTGGGATATAGGTCTCCTCTCAATTGAGCGAGTTTAGAGCATACTCCATCACGCTGCTCAACTGCGGATTGGCGGAAGCCAGTGTTTTCAAGCCACCAGAAGGCCACTAACTTGGCTAAACAACTCTCATCTGCAATGACAACAGCCGGACCCACAGCTTAACGTGCTATCCGAAGCACGGAGGAGCTCGAGATGATTAAACCCATCCATGGACAAGCTACGGTCGACATTGCTTAACTGACGTGCTCAATTAGATTGAAACGACGCCACCGAACTCCTCAAATCAAAATGCTGTAGCTCTACCTAAACTTGAGACAGACATGTTATAAGGGCTCCTCGTTTTTCTGTTTTGTGCGTAACCCTAAAGATCTGTCGTTTTAGGACGGTCCCTTGGACGGAGCACTCTTCATACAAATATAGTTTGATTCTACCTACATGACGAATATTAAATACAGAAAGATATTAAATTTGATATACTTTTTAACCGACTCCAAAAAAGGAGGAGGTTCTCAATTCGTAGATTTTTTTTATAATGTTTGTTAGTCCGTGATTTGTAAACCGATTAAAAAAAACTTTTTTTATTTGAGAGAGTATACACCTTAATAAACTTTTTTTTTTTATACTACTTTGGATGGCAGACAAGCATACGGCCCACCTGATATGAAGCGGTTACCGTAGCCATATTGACGCTCGCAACCTGAAATATCGCTCGCGCGCTGCCGCCCCCGCTGCCAGCGCAGCATCTCCTTCCTTTCTGGTGACCTCACTCACTCGCAGGAACACAACAACCCTCAAGGGAATTGTTATTTGGCTGCGGTATTCTATGAGGTGGAGGTACATTCCCCAGTCGGGTAGCTTACAATTACGCTCCCTACCTCTCTTTTCGCCAGAGCTTCGTTTGTCAGTCAGCAGGGTGCACCGCGTGCAGGTGAAGTTGGCTTTGGTTCAAAGATCTCGATGAACCACTTACAACTTACAGATTGGACCCATATTTTTGCATCATCATCATCATTAGCCTGTACCCACTATTAGGTTTGTTATTTCATTACTCCGTCATTTATAAACCGATTTGAAAAAAACTGTTTTTTATTCATAATATAATTTATTATATTCCTGGACAAATTACACACGACCATCTAGTCCCAAACTAAGTAGAGCTTGTACTATGGATACTAGATAACTGATATATAATACTTAAATACATTTTTTTTGTAAATACATACATATAATACATTTGAAAGAGTATACTTTCAGATTGGTCCCATATTTTTTTCATCATCATCATTATCATCAGCCTGTATATACATACATAAATGTAGAGAAATGTTTGAAGTCTGTTTTTTTTTGTTCAATTTATTATTATGTTGTACCTTTCAGCAAATCAGGCAGGTAATTGGTTTCATTCATACTTACACGGGCGTAGACAGCGTGTGCGCATTGAGGATTCATATTCTTCCTGGTGTGCAATCGATGCTGGCGTTCCGCAAGGTGGCGTTTTATCTCCTCTTTTATTTGCTTTATTTATTAATTCTATCACTTCAAATCTTCGCTCCTCCTACCATCTGTATGCAGACGATTTACAAATCTACACGCATGGTTCTTTTTCGCAAATTACGGACGCTATATCTATTATTAATGCTGACCTTACTCGTATATCACAGTAGAGTGAGTCTCACGGCCTGATTTACTATCAGGCCCCATCTAAGACGCAGGCGATCATAATAGGTAGCTCTTACTTTATTTCTAAAATCGATTGGCAAAAGTTACAACCAGTTATATTTAATGGTATTAATATTCCGTACTCCGACACCGTGAAGAATCTTGGAGTGCTCTTTGATAAGACGTTATCTTGGGCAGCTCAAATTGGAACAATCAGTAGGAAACTTTTTGCTTCCGTTGCCTCCCTTAGAAGACTGCAAAATTTTTTACCAATCGATATCAAAATTGCGCTTGCACAATCGTTGCTCCTCCCTATCCTTGATTACGCTGATTCTTGTTATATTAATCTCACTGAGGAGCAATTAAATAAACTTGAGCGCCTTCAAAACCTTTGTATTCGGTTCATATTCGGATTGCGTAAATATGACCATGTCTCTGAATTTCGTTCTCGGCTCAAGTAGCTTCCTATTCGACTTCGCCGTAGTCAACATACCCTTTCTCTTCTATATTCTACTCTTTTCAATCCTGCCACTCCTGGTTATTTAAATGAGCGATTCTCCTTTCACAGCGATGTCCAGGATCGTACTATGCGCAGCACCTTGCCCCTTCGCCTTGTAACACCATCTCACTCTTCTGAATATTATACAAAATCCTTCACTGTGCAATCTACAAGGCTTTGGAATGCTCTGCCGTTAACTATCCGCAACGCGCAAACTATTACCAATTTTAAAAATCTAGTTAAAGATCACTATATTTCACTTACTTTTACTTAACTCATTTATTTATGTAATTTTATCTGTCGCTGATGGCTTTTTCATTATAAGTACATTTACGTAGTTTATGTATGTATTTATTTATATTCATGCATATATGTATGTTTAAGTATAGTTATATATAAGTATATTTATAATGTACCTATATAGTATATGCTGCGCCTATCTACCTTTATTTCATGTCTCCTCTATCCAAAGGTTGCCTGGAAGAGATCGCTAAGCGATAAGGCCGCCTTTTGTACTTAATAAGTCATTATTGTCATTATTTTTACTGTTTTGGTGCAATAAAGAGTATTGTATTGTATTGTATTGTAATCCTCAACATCTACATTCTGTATCTATAAAAGGTAACCATCACTGAGTGATCTTTCAACGCAGGGCTCAAACCACTGCAGCTCTGGGCGGATCCGGGGCCCTACCGCCGAAACTGAAGCCGATTTCTATCGAATATTTTGATTCCAAAAATAGGTCTTATGTAGATTTATGTTGCGTATTGACATTTTCGACGCCAGAGGTATCAACGCGTTACTAACCTTTTAGTGTCTAAAGAAAATCTCGGCCGATAGTTCATTTCATAACCTGAAAGTTAGCAAAAAACCCACAAAGCCTAAGAGTAAAAGACTATATATAATATTATCACAAATAGCTTGCTCCCGCAACTACGCAATCGCGTATCTCAGTATCCCTTGGTAGTTTAAATAAAAAACTTTCTTAGCGGATGCCTACATTGTTGTAGCTACATGTATGCCAAAATACACCCAGAACCCTACCGCCGAAGCTCAAGCCGGTTACCATCGAATAATTTGATTCCAAGGATAAGTCTTACTTTTTAGTCATTGACAAACATCTTCAGCTTAGTTTTCTGGGTGTATTTTGTCATACATGTAGTTACAATAATGTAAGCATCCGCTAAGGAAGATTTTTTTAAAACTACCACGTGATACTGAGTACGTGATTGCGTAGTTGCGGGCGCAAGCTATTTGTGATAATATTATAGTCTCTTACTCTAAGGCTTTGTGGGTTTTTTGCTAACTTTTAGGTTATGAAATGAACTATCGACCGAGATTTTCTTTAGACACTAAAAGGTTAGCAACGCGTGATACCTCTGGCGTTGAAAATGTCCATACGCTACATAAATCTACATGCAATGCAGGCTTTGCCTACCTTAGACGTCAGTAGTCATATTTTAGACGAGAAGTAAATGAAACTATTGAATGACATGAAACTACTATATTTTGTGTATATCAAATCATGCATTTGATGTGCAATAAATATTCTTTGATGCGCAAAATAGGTTAGGTTAGGAAGTTACTTGATATTACGTTAAATAGTACCTATCCATAAAGTATTATTATGACTGCTTACTATCAGACAGTATATTTGTCACCTTATTGGTATAAAAACTGAGCAATAAGAGCAATGTGTTAACAATTAAACAAGAACCGAAGAAGAAAATTTATTTAACTCAGTGCAATTAACAATTGTACGTAGAATTAACATAGGCGCAATTCCCTAATGAAATTCGCTAGCCGTCATTAAAGTCAATGGCGTGAAACAGAAACACGCTGTTAAGCAGAGCTATTTCAAAAGTTTTCCATTTTCTCCTATTGTCTTGTGTAAAACTTGGCTTAATCAGCTCACTGTTGGGATTGGAAGAGGTTTAGAGCATACTCCACCACGCTGCTCAACTGTGGGAAGGCGGAGGCCAGTTTTTTCAAGCCGCCGTAAGGCCCACTGACTTAGCTTGACGACTGTCATCTAATAACAACAGCCGGGACCGACGCTTAACGTGCCCTCCGAAGCACGGAGGAGCTCGACATTAAATAAACCCATCAATGGACAGGCTACGGTCAAAGCTGCTTAACTTGCATGATTGACACGTCTGACACGCGCAACGACGCCATCGTTCTCCTCACGCAAAGCTTGGGCTACGAAGTAACTATTAAGTAAACTGCGCTCTACAACTCACAGTCTTGCCAAATTCATTAATAATTTTATTATTTATCAACTTTATCATAATAAAATCAATGTTGCAGTAATCTCCATCGCTTTACATTAATTAATATGAGTGAGAGAATTACAAATAGTTACAAACACTCTAAATTATATAAATAAATTACCATGTATATAAGTATTTCTAATTTATTATATTACTTGTTGTAATTAATGTAAAACGTCTGATTCAGGTAAGTTTATGAAGTGACTGATGTATAACTTATTTATATAATTTAGCATGTATGTAAGTATTTGTAATGTATTACTCATAGTATTCGTATAGTACTTATAATATATCTGTACGGCACCACCTACCTTAATTTCATATTATTTGTCCTCTAACCTAAGGTTGTCTGGAAGAGATCGCTCGACGATAAGACCGCCTTTGTACTAGTACTTAATGTTTTTCACTATATATTTTTCTTTTCTTTTGGTGCAAAAAAGTATATTGTATTGTATTGTATAATTAATTAAATCAAGATTGAAAAGACTATTTATTTTAAGTACTATTTATTTATTTAAACTTTATTGCACACTAATAATAGTAGTTTATGAAACTGTTGCATAATAAGGTTCTTAAAATATGAGTGTGAGCCGAAGGCGAATTTCATAATAGCTTCACACGAGTATTTTAAGACCTAATTATGTGCAGTTTCATACACTACTTCATCTAATCTCATGAAATAGATGATAATAATATTTAAAATAAAACCATGAAGTTAATTTAACAGCTGCCTTTCTTACATAAAAATCCATTTGCAGATCGAGCATGCGAGTGCGCATGTACGACGTGCAGTGCAGCGCGGCGCGGTGCCGCGTTCACAGATTATGTAGAACATTTTTACAAAGTAGCAATGCAACCTGCTTGCACATGTATCGAAATGGAAAAAAAGTTATTTTTCGATACAGTTGTCCATAAAGAGCTTATCGAAAAGTAACTTTTTAAATTTATTTTGATGGCTTGTGCGTAAAAGACTGACATTAAGATTCTGTGTTTAGTTTTTTAATGTCTAAATTTTAGTATGAGAGTAGATAAACATTTTAAAAGTATTGTCTCACAGTTTAAATTTGAGACATTTTTATATGCATAAATAATACGTATGTGAAAATGTTCCTGCATGAAATTTTAACCTCATTATTAGAACCGAAAAATTTACGGTTTACCAAACCACGCGGAGAAAGTCGCGGGTATCAGCTAGTATGTAGCTAGTAAACTATATTATTTTCTAATCTCTATCCAAATAATTCATAGAATCCATGCTATTGTGTAATATTGCATTTATTTACATTGGCTTGTGTTTAACTAAACTCCTTATATTTACGATTTCTACATACAAATTCAAGGAAAGATTAGTCTATTTCCATAGAGCTAGAAACCAGACCTACCGCCGAAGCTGAAGCCGATTACGATCGGATTTTTTGATTGCGAAAATCTAACTTAATCTTAAATTTGTCCAAATAGGAATAAGCTTAGCCAGTGGGGACGGAGACACTCTACCGATTAAACTGAAAGTATTTATCGCAAACTTAAAGAGAAGTCTGATTTTCGCAATCAAAAATCCCGAAGGGAATCGACTTCAGCTTCGGCGGTAGGCCCCCAGATCTTCTTGACCAAAGAAGAAAAGAAATATCAACTACTTAGGACCAGGTCTTAGTTGATTTTTCGTTTTTTATAGCAGATTGTTATGTTCCTCGTGTACCATACAAGCATATGGCTCTCCCATTTTTTTTTTGTATACGAGAGGGGGACAAACGAGCATCTGGGTCACATGGAACGCAATCAACTACCGTCATGGAGATCAGCCCCCTTACCACCATCTCTTATTGCGATTCAATAACTGAATAAAATGCTAATTCATGCCAATGAATAAGCGACTCAACTCAATTTGAAATAGAGTCGCTTATTCATTGGTATGAATAAGCTTTCTATTCAGTTATTGAATCGCAATAAGAGCTGGTGGTAAGGCGCCAGGAACACCAAGCCTTTGCCAACCAGAGAGGTATTTACATATGAAATGATACTAATAAGGCATGTATGGGGTGTAAGTGATTCATCAACATCTTTGAAACAAAGCGAACCTCATCTGCACGTGGTGCACTCTGCTGACTGACAAACGAGGCTCTACCGAAAAGAGAGGTATGGCATAGCGTATTTTTACTTCCATTTATTTTACTTCCACCTCACAGAATACCGCAACCAAATAATTCCCTTGAACCGGGTCGTTGTGTTCCTGCGAGTTAGCGAGGTCACTAGAAAGAAAGGAAGGAATAATAGGCTGGCAACGAATCGGCGCCGCGCCCCCCTTGGTTTTTGACCCACATGCTCGTTTGCCCCCATCTCATATTAAAAAAAAATGTTTTAAACTAACTACCTAACGTACCTAACTAACTAACTAACGTACTCGTAAAATACATAAAACTAGAACGATCTGCGATCTTAAAATTTTAATAACTTATGTCCGACGTGTTTTATGGTCGATCAAAATTTGGTGGGAAAGTCCATTTTGAAAGTATGAAATTATTAAAAATAAATATTACCATTGTAGAAACAATAAAAAATGCTATAAAACTTGTTACAGCAATAGCTACATAAACGCAATATTTAATTTCTGATTTAGTGCATATAAAATAGCGTATTGTGACGTCATAACATTGTAGCCTTTTGTATGGAGCGTTTTCGGGATAGTCCAAAATTGAGATTTTTTTTTACATGAGAGGGTGGAAACGAGCATGTGGGTCACCTGATGGAAAGCAATTACCACCGCCCATGGAGTTCAGCAACACCAAGGGGTCGCCGATCCGTTGTCAGCCTAATTCTCCTTAATTTCCTTCTTTCTAGTGACCTCACTCACTCGCAGGAACACAACAACCCTCAAGTGAATTATTATTTGGCTGCGGTATTCTATAAGGTCTTCTATACTTCCCCAGTCGGACAGCTTAAAAAACATACTATGCCCTACCTCTCTTTTCGCCAGAGCCTCGTTTGTCTGTCAGCAGGGTGCACCACGTGCAGGTGAAGTTGGTTTTAGCTCAAAGATATTGATGAACCCCTTACACCCTTACACCATATATTACGATATTCACTTTTGGATAAAATGAAGAGCAAGCTAGCCAAGGGTTTCACTTTCAATTAATACCGCGTTGTTACTTTATTTAATTAAACGGTTTTTCATAACAAGTACTTAATTAATACACTGGTATGAATTTGATATCGTGAAAAAAATACAATTTAATTTAATTTTAGATAAATTCTGACTAAATAGTTAAATACAAAACATGACTCGAGTTCTTCGAATCTACAATTTTTTTTATTTCAAAACAAATGTGATTTCTCCAGATCAATAAATACGTCTAGTAAATCTCGCACTTGTTTAATTCTCAATAGCCACAGCTAACGGATGCAAAATCTAGACCAGGGCTGGGCATCTGTGCATGGTATGTACCTACTTTGTGGCCTTCGTGTGCTATGGCTGTATGTACACTATAAATGTACAGTCAGACGGATTATAATATAATAATGAATTCACAAATGTATCGCTGTTTGTAATAAGTTACAATTAAGTTAAATAATAGTGATAAATAAAACCGGCCAAGAGCGAGTTGGACTCGCGCACGAAGGGTTCCGTACCATTATCTATAAAAACGGTAAAAAAATCACGTTTGTTGTATGGGAGCCCCCCTTAAATATTTGTTTTATTTTTATTTAATTATTTATTTTTAAAGTGAATGTATAACTAAATATTATGTGAGTATTTCAAGCGTCTACCTATTACCGTTATCAATTGCGAGCAAAAACGAGCAAAAAAATCACGCTTGTTGTATGGGAGCCCCCTTAAATACTTGTTTTATTTTATTTTTTAGTATTTGTTGTTATAGCGGCAATAGAAATACATCATCTGTGAAAATTTCAACTGTCTAACTATCACGGTTCATGTATACAGCCTGGTGACAGACGGACGGACGGACGGACGGACAGCGGAGCCTTAGTAATAGGGTTCCTTTATACCCTTTGGGTACGGAACTCTAAAAAGGTAGTTACACTATTGTATTAGGTTTGATACCTGTAAAAATTACTGTAAATGTTGAAATGAATAAATAAAAATAACATTACGCTGTCAGATCTACCCTGCTGATTAAGGCCCTTGGAAAGTGGCGCCACCAAATTCCTATGTATATTTGTTACCAAGATAATCGTCGTCAACTCTTTATTCATTGTTGGGATACGGGTCTGGTGGGATACGGGTCTTCTCTCTATCGAAGGGGTTAAGAGCTGCTCAACTGCTAGTTTGCCGAGGTCAGTGTTTTCAAGCCGCCTAAAGGCCACTGAATTGGCTTAACGACTGTCATCTAACGACAAGAGCTAGGACCGACGGCTTAACATGCACTCCAGAGCACGAGATAAATAAACCCATCCATTCACAGACTACGGTTGACGTTGCTTGACTTACGTGATCGGTTAGACTATCACGCACGGCGACATCGAGCTCATATAACCAAGATAATAGATAAATATTTATACAGGCATTCAAATTGTTTCATTTTAGAAGCGCTAGCGAAAAGTACCAATTATGTAGTGTTTGGTAAAACTGTGGTAGAACAAAGCGCTCTTGTTAAAAGTGGCCCAACGCCCAACTGGTAAAGTCCTTCGCCTCACTAAGGCCACACCCAAAGAATCATTCTCTGTTGTTGTGTTCCTACAAGTGAGTGAGGTCAACTGAAAATTATTAAAGCATCAAGTGCACTACGTATATTTTTTTTGCTAAAATGCTATGCGATTTATTTTATGTAGGTATCCGTTTAATATTAGTTGCACTTGTTTGTTTCGCTTCAGACCCGCCGTACCCCTGGCCGTACCTCTGATGGTACGCGTGTTTGGTCTCCCAACCAAGGTTAGCTAGAAGAGATCTATTGTAGAGATAACCTTTTTACGTCTAACAATACTATGTTGTGCAATTTTTTTTATATGCAATAAGGAGTATATTACGTTTTACCACAGTATAAGTAGGTAATTGGTTTTACAACAAACTTTGTCTGGGATCCGGAATGTTATATAAAAAGTGGGGTGTAAGCAGCTTACCACCATATTTGAGCAAAAGCCAACCTCACCTGCACGTAGTGCACCCTGGTGACTGACTAACGAGGCTCTGTCGATAGAGATGTTGGGCGAGCGTAATTGTAAGCTGCCTGACTGCGGAAGTACCTCCACCTCACAGAATACCGCAGCCAAGTAATAATCCCTTTGAAAATAGTTGTGTTCCTGCGAGTTAATAAGGTTCGTAGAAAGGAAGTAGTTGCTGCGTTGGAAGCGGAGGTGGCGGCGCGCGAGATATATTTACAATATTTCATGTTGCAATTTGCGAGCGTTTCTATAGGTACGTGAACCGATTCACATCAGGCGGGCCGTAAGCTTGTCAGTCACCCGACGTAGTATAAAATAAAATGAGGAGGTAATAGCCATTATTTAAAATCACGCTCACGTTAAGTCTGTAATAGCTACGAAATTGCTGGTCTAATGATTAGCGAAAAAAGTCTGTGCGTCTAATGTTGCTGACTGTACATTGGGATTTAGCAACTCATGGCATGGTGCCCGAGACACCGTGCCAATACTGTACCACCATAGCTCTGCAATGCTCTCAGCCAAGTTTGTGCCAACAACCATTGTCAGACGGCCACTTACTTTTGAACAATTTCCGAATGGAGCCTGTGATGACCTAAGTTTTGACTTAAAGGAGTTTCGGAATTTGGCACCGTAAGCAGTGCTCACTACACTACACTAGTTACTCTACTAGTACTACAGTAGTTATTCTAGTATAGCTTATTTTTTTTAATATTTTTTATATACTACGTCGGGTGGCAGACAAGCATACGGCCCGCTTGATGTGAAGCGGTTACCGTAGCCATGTTAACGCCGGCAACATAAAATATCGCTCGCATGCCGCCACCCCCGCTGATAACGCAGCATCTCCTTTCTTTCTTTCTGGTGACCGCACTCACTCGCAGGAACACAACAACCGTCAAAGAAATTGTTATTTGGCTGCGGTATTCTGTGAGGTACATTCCCCAGTCGGGTAGCTTACAATTACACTCCCTACCTCTCTTTTTGCCAGAGCTTCGTTTGTCAGTCAGCAGGGTGCACCACGTCCAGGTGAAGTTGGATTTGGTTCAAAGATTTACTTATTCAACGAAATGTCATATTGGGTGTCATCAGAGGCGGGTTTGTAGTCTTGGCCGCCCTAGGCCGTGTATTGGCCGTCCTAGCTCATATCGTGGCCGCCTTAGAGCCCTTGTTAACGACAACGGATAACGGCCCGATTTTTATAACGGGCCGACGCGCAGTGTTCAATAGGTTAGTGTGGGCGTTTGCTAACACGACGGGCGCATACCCGTTGCAACGAAACTCAACGGATGCACGCCCTTCGGTTGACGGCGCCGCGGCGGCGGCGGTCGGTCCGATGCAGTGGATGGGCGCAAGTTTTCACAACCTACCGGCTTGTGCTGCTCATTGTGAATATGGAGTTTACCATTGATATGGATTTATTAATTAGCCTTGTTCATAAAAGGCCTGTGTTGTGGGACAAGACTTTAGAAAATTACAATACTTTTTTTTTTGTAGCTGTGGTTTTTTGTATAAATAGTAGGCTAGAATAAGCTTTTTCTTTGCACTCGACATAACGTATATGCACCTCTTCGCCCTTCAAGTACAGAACGTCTGATATCGACAACTCTCACGTTATATTTAGCGGATCGTGTACAAATTACGGTAACCGTTTCGCGTCGGCCCGTTACCCGTTGACAAAGAAGGTCGCTAACAACAGCCCTTACGCCGTATATTGGTTCTTTTTTTAGCTGACGCTTTATTCCTTATTATATAGTATCTTGGTTCTTATTTAGACAGATAGATAGATAGAACATTTATTATAAAGCACACTATTTATCAGCTTCATACTTATTTTTTTCTTATCCGTAAAACCGCCACGTCTTTGCCGCCGTGTAATTTGTAAGAATTATCTTTCGGTACTGCCCTGGTCCGACCGCCCCTAACATTTGGCCGCCCTAGGCCCGGGCCTAGTTGGCCTTAAGGAAAATCCGCCATTGGGTGTCATGGGCAAAGAGCCATCATTTCTGACCAGCATCCTTACCACCAACTCTTATTGCGATTCAATAACTGAATAGAATGCTTATTTATACCAATGAATAAGCGACTCTATTCAATTTGAAAAATACTCCCTTTTCATTGGTATGAATAAGCATTCTATTCAGTTATTGAATCGCAATAAGAGTTGGTGGTAAGGGGGCTGAGCTTATCTCGTAACCCGAGCGTAGCCCTCAGCATTGCACGCTATATTGTAACATTGCCGTTTATATTGTGTCCTTGTTGCCTAATTATTTTTAAATCTCACAGACATGACCCCGCGTCGTTTGAAACATCTCGTTTAAATTATGAAACAGGGAATAAAATGGCTCAATATAATACGCTGTGTTAAATTTAACGGCTCATAATATTCCGAGAGGATTACAAAGCGAAGTACAAAAGACTTACACCCACCCTGACCCCGTTTCCTAATCCAGAAATGTGTTACGGTAATACAACTCGTTAACTGTTTAGATGAACATAATTACTATCGAATGTTACACGTGGGTCACTTCGCGTCTTCTTCGATTACTCACTATATTTTCATAATGTTTTTTCGAGTGTTATGAGTGCCTTGGATGAAAATGTGTACGAATCAATAATGCAGTAAAAATAAATTATCAATTTACATTAATTGTGTTAACTGTTTAGAGGAACATAATTACTATCGCATATTACACGTGGGTCTCCTTCGGGCATTCGCTATATTTTCATAAATTTGTTTCGAGTGTTCTGAGAGGCTTGGACGAAAAAGAGTACGAATTAATAGTGCAGTAGAAATAAATTATCAAATTACATTAATTGTGGTACTGCCTAATAAGTTCAAGTATATCGTTACAGTCAGGTATGACATGATTAGTGATTACCTTAAATTCGCAACCTATTTGGAAGTTCGGAAGATGGCGACAACGGACAAAATGTCCGATTCTTTAACAATTCCGAAAGCGAAATTGTGATATTAATAGTGACTTTACCATAATGTTTCGCGAGACAGTACCTACATTCTCAAGCAATTTGAAGAGGTTGCCACAGTCAGTACCTCACCTAAACTCTTAAAAATGATTTTTCGCCTATAACTCCGAGGCAGAACTTGTGGTAGGTACCTACTGGTTACGAATTCTTGTATTCGAATACATACTTGTATTATTCATATATAGGTACAATTTAATTATAAGTTTTGCAGCCACATGCAAGATACGGAAGAATGTGGAGTTTGATACTAATCTTTTTCTCAAAACTTTACTTCGCGCAAAATTAGCGTAGTCAAAATTACCTGCTTACAGGTAGACGGTATGTGTGAATATAAAGCAAATTCTTTATTTCATATAGGTACGTGTGTACCGAATCGTGTGCAAAGGGTGTCTATTATTCATCATTATTTATGCTATTGAATATCATTCGAAACGAACTGCAAAAAATTATTAAAATGATGAATGACTGATCATTTGATTGTTTTGTAGTTGAGCTTGCTTATGCCCAACAGCCCGACCCCGAACCGAACCACTAAACGAGTGAGTGGTTCTTATGAATATTTAAATTCGTTATTTTATTTCGGCTTTGGCAATGGCCCATAATAAATAGTGTGCCTTATTTCGGCACTGCCCAGGTCTCAGATCTTGATTTTAACTAGACAAAAAATTAGTCGTTAATTTGTCGTAATTTGTTGGCCAAAGCAAAAAATTTGTCGGTCTCCCGTTAAAGAGTTATAAGGTTTTTTTTGTGGCAGTGCCAAAATAAGCTTATTTCGGCACAGCCCACTTGGGATCTATTAAACTACAAAACATAGCTAAGATATGACTATCCCCAGAATTAGTCGTCAATTTGTCGAATTCATACACCAAGTATCAGAATTAGTCGACCTCCCGTTAAATAGTTATAAGTATTTATTTGTGGCAGTGCCGAAATAAGCCTTATTTCGGCACTGCCCAAAAAAACTACATCACCTAGCGAAAACCTGATTTCACCCAGATGTTGCCTTGAATTTGTCGAAATTTGTCGGAAATAAAACACAACTGGTCGATGCGTAATTAAAAAGTTACACGCATTTTAATAATTAACGTTGTAGTCAGAGAGCCTAACGTAGGCAGAGTAGAATAACTCCACCCCATTCACATATGGCTATCGTAAAAAGCAACTAATGTAGTGCTAAAGAATACCTAAAGCATTCGTAGATCCGAAAACAGTTGCATGCATTGACAAACTTTGCCAGACTCTGAAAAAGGAAGGAAATAAAACGTTTACTGTTGCATTTTGTGCATGATATAATTTTGATGCAAGATCTCGGACTATACTTATTATGAGAATTATTAAAATGCGTGTAACTTTTTAATTACGCATCGACCAGTTGTGTTTTATATCCGACAAATTCAAGGCAACATCTGGGTGAAATCAGATTTTCGCTAGGTGGTGTAGTTTTTTTGGGCAGTGCCGAAATAAGACTTATATCGGCACTGCCACAAAAAAATACTTATAACTTTTTAACGGGAGGTCGACTAATTCTGATACTTGGTGTCTGAATTCGACAAATTGACGACTAATTCTGGGGAAAATCATATCTTCGCTATGTTTTGTAGTTCAATAGATCCCGAGTGGGCAGTGCCGAAATAAGCTTATTTCGGCACTGCCACAAAAAAAACCCTTATAACTCTTTAACGAGAGACCGACAAATTTTTTGCTTTGTGCGACAAATTTCGACAAATTAACGACTAATTTTTTGTCTAGTTAAAATAAAGATCTGAGACCTGGGCAGTGCCGAAATAAGGCACACTAATAATTAATTATTTTAGTGATTTAGTGGCAGTGTGATAGGGATATCTCTACCAACAAACCATTCAAAAACAGTTTTAAAACAAGCATACGACCGCCTGATGTATATCAGCAGTCACCATAACTTGAAATTGGCCAGGATGGAAAAGTACATGTGTTGTACAAACCAAACCATAGCGTGATGCAAGTTGGAGCGAACAATAAACAGCGCCATCTAGTATTTTATTGTAAGACTAATATTAATATGTGTAGACATTGACGGGCCAACGTCAGAGGCAGGCTCTTGCAAACATTTTTTTTTTGTTACTATACGAATGCATGAGAATTATTTAATAATATCATTTTACTGGATTTATATTTTGACCTTGACACTTTAATAGTTCTTATGGCACTTATTATAGAGGCTAAAATCCGGACTGCAGTGTGAAGCTTTATGTGCTCCTAGCAACTTCTGTACCTCTGTCTCTTTTCTTTATCTCTTGGTTCTTTTAAAATAAATGATAAATAAATCAATATTCCTGGACGAATCACACACTGCCATCTTGTCCCAAACTAAGCAAAGCTTGTACTATGGGTACTAAATAACTGAAAAATATTTTTTTTTGTAAATACATACATACATTATTACATAGTAAAGACCCAGACCAAGACAAACAGACATGTTCATGCACAGAAATGTTCGTCTTTTACGGGGATCGAACCCGCGACCTCGGAGTCAAAGTGGCCATTGCTAACCATTCGACCACCGAGCTCGTCGGAAAAGTCGGTTCTATTCGTTATTGTAGATACCTACTTTAGTTTTAGGTATAAGGAGACAAATCGGTTTCAATATCAGGTTAAAGTATAACAGTATCTTTTAATCGGCACATTTTTTTGTATGTGAGGGGGCAAACGAGTATGTAGATTACCTGAAGGAAAGCAATCATCACCGCCCATGGAGATCAGCAACACCAAGGGGTCGCCGATCCGTTGCCAGCCTATACTCCTTCCTTTCTTTCTTTCTGGTGACCTCGCTCACTCGCAGGAACATAACAACCCTCAAGAGAATTGTTATGCATAGTCGTCGTTAACCCATATTCACCCCACTCTTGGGATACGGGTTTACCCTCAATGTAGGGGTTTATTTAATGCGTACTCTACTTCTTCCACGCTGCTCACCTGCGGTTTGAAGGAAGCCTGTTTTTAAGCCGCTTATAGGCCACTGACCTAGCTTAACGACTATCATCTTATAACTGCCGGGAAACAGTGTAACGTGCCCACCGAAGCACGGATGAGCTCGAGATAAATAAACTCATCTACGGACAGTGTACATTCGACGTTGGTTAATTTGAATGTTTGAGTAGACGGACACGCGCAACGACGCCATCGAGGTCCTTTGCATAGTAGTAATCTGTAATGCTGTTTAAGTAACAGGCAGGAGCGAGTTTTACCTAATGCGCTTTTTACAACTACACGGATTTTATTTGAAAATTAATCACATGAGCCATTAACCTTTTGACCGCCACAGTTATCAATACATGACAAGCGATAGGGGGTTCTGAATGCCAATAACGTCTATACTTTACTAAATAATAAATTACTAAACAGTCGAATGGAATATTGAGATATAATGGAATATCTTTTGTCGCCATACTAATAGAATAATCAGAAAATTTTATAATTTTAAGCGCTCGGTTTATTAGTACCTACTTGATTATGTAATATTAGGTTGGGGAAAAAGTCTTTTCGTATTTTATATGAAAATTCAAAACATTTTTTAATAAAGTTTATTTACATTTAACTAAAGTATGTAGGTGCCATTATGTTCGATAACTTTTTGCCATCTTGTAGGTAGAGACATGATCCCATTACTATAGAAATTTTGGGACTTCTGTTCAAAAAACCGCGACAAGTGGTTTTGGCAGTCTTCTCGTGATGTTAACCTGACATTGCCTAAAGAATTCTCAAGAGACCGAAACAGGTGGAAATCAGAAGGTGCAAGGTCAGGACTATACGGCGGATGCATTAACACCTCCCAGTCAAACTCTCTTAATTTTTGCTGAGTGGCTAAAGATGTGTGAGGTCTAGCGTTATCATGATGAAAAATCACACCCCTTCTATTAATTAATTCCGGCCGCTTTCTCTCAACTTTTTGCTTTAATCTCATCAGTTGTTCACAGTAGAGTTCAGAATCGATAGTCCTGCCTGGCGGTAACAGCTCATAATGAATATCTTCCCTTCCAATCCCACCATACACACAGCATCACCTTGGTACGGGTTAACCCGGGTTTCGCCAGAGTCTGTGAAGCCTGGCCGGCCTTTGACCACGACCTTTTTATGCGCCAAAACTGTTTTGTGGTCAATTCCTAGTTCTTCAGCTACGTCGTAACTACTGAAATGCCGATCTTGCTCCACTTTTTCAGAAATGGCATCCATTTTATCCGTAACAGGGCGACCAGAGCGACGTGCATCTTTGACATCAAAATTTCCGGATTGAAAACGCTTAAACCAAATTTGTGCTACTCTCACAGACACTGCACTAGGTCCATAAACGTCACAAATTTTTTTCGCAGCTTGCGTTGAATTTTCACCTTTTTTGTAGTAAAATTTTAAAATGTATCGAATTTCTTCATTAGATTCACTCATCTTGACAGTAAAAAAAACAAATGAAAATCACACATTTACCTAATTTGAATTTGGAATTATCTTTTTTAAAATTTAAACTTTTTAAAGATATCAAAACCTGCTACATACAAATGGTATAACCAAAGAGATTTTATTACAAGTTCATACATACTATAATGCGAAAAGACTTTTTCCCCTACCTATTATATATACATACAGGTCTCCACGCGCTGACGTGCGATACACCGCACTAGCTCCCAGACCTATCAACGTACGCTATCTGCGGTCGCTCAATCTGCGGCTTTGACGCAGCCGGATCTTCGCTTCACTATTTTTAGGTGTATAATAATACTAAGAGGAGTTTAGGTAGACTATTATAAGATTGATAAATATTATAAAGTTTTATAATTAAAGACTAAAGCATATTAAAGTCCAGTGCAATATCACACAGATGCAGTGACTTAGCGTCGGCCTGATTCACAGGCTAGAAGTCGCATAGAGAGCGTTATAGAGAGCTATGCTGAGGGTTTCTGTAAGGAATCGAATCAGAGATGAAGAAATTCGACGGAGAACTAAAGTACACAGCGTGGCAGGCATGTTAACATTAAGCGTCCGAACACTTAACTTAGTATGAATTTGTAAATTGATTTTGTAAACTTTAAATTGCTTCCTGCTTTTATGACAGAATACAACAAATTAAACGAAGTTATTAGTAGTATAGTCATATTGCTTGCCTGTTATTGTGTGAGTTTAGCATGCTTAGTTCCCAAACAAATCTAATTTGTATACCATTTGCATTCGATTTCATTTCAGCGGTGGAAAGCATTAGAAAATGCCTACATCTAGTAGTAGGTACAGGATAATGATAATAATTATTGTAATTAAAATAATATACTCAAAATATTCGGTAAAATCTCGTATTTACTTATAAAAAATTCGTAATACTATATAATTGACAAACTGATAAATTAAAGCTTTTATTGGGAGTATATTATATCACTGGCTATCTTTATCCAGACTACACATGTCAGTGTAGTCACAATTGTGTATGGAATCGTGGAAGTACTCCTCTAGATGTGTCAGCGGGCATAGCTCCTTGTCACACATAGGCAATTTGATCACTCGTTCTTGATGTAGAGTTAGGACGTGATCGCCATCTTTACATCTGGAAATAAAAAAAACAACTCAAGTATAAATCTAATATATAAAATTCTCGTGTCACAGTGTTAGTTACCATACTCCTTCTAAACGGCTTGACCGATTTTGATGAAATTTTATATTATTATGTATATTCTGTAGGTCTGAGAATAGGTTCTTATCTATTTTTTATGGCAAAACAACGGTCAGCTAGTAATAAATAATATATAAATATTCTTGGACGAAATTACAGACTGCCATCTAGTCCCAAACTAAGCAAAGCTATGGGCACTAGATAACTAATATTATACTTAAATCCATTTTTTTTTTTTGTAAATACATACCTACATTATAATATTTATAATACCTACATAGAAAACACCCATACCAAGACAAACAGACATATTCATTCATACAAATATTTGTCTTGTGCGGGGATCGAACCCGCGACCCCGGAGTCAAAGTGGACATGATTAGCCATTCAATCACCGGAGTCGTCAATATGGCACGATCTTTATTTATGTATTTATACATTTATTGCTATAGATATAAATTTAAGCTGCTAATTATTTTTAGGCTAAGAGGCGGCAATAAATTGACTAAACCATTAGCGCACCGGATGATTTGGTATCTATAGCGTACGTATAGCGTTGGTGCGTTTACTAGCCGTTGAAACACGTGATATGGTTCCATCCATCACTGACTATCATATTCTAAAAAGTTAATATATTCTAAAAAACATTATTGTGATACTGCAATTAAAGTACAGTCACTGGTGTGTTAATTTTTTTTATTATAAACAGAATTAGAAAAGAAATAAATAAATTATGCTTAAATCAAACAAAAAATAAATGAGCCCAGTGTCCTTTTTCACCTTTTTTGTTAATATGATGTTTGGAGAATGTTGTGTTTTAAGAATGTGGTCTTATAAGATCATGGTCATTTTGAGAATATGGTGTAATGAGAATATGATGTGTTGCGAATATCGTATTTTGTGAATGCGATGGTTTACGAATGTGGTCTTTTGAGAATATGATATTCAGCGACGGAGGGAAATTGACATGATTCATTGGTGCGTTTGGTAGATATAAGCCTTTCCGAGGTGACAAAGAATTTTACTAAATTGTCTTTATGACGGCTGATTTGGTATCTATAGCGTGTAGATTTTGGTATAGTTTAAAGAATGAAACTAACCGCGCACCGGCTGATTCAAGGATAATATGATACTATGTACAGTAGCTATACGCACATTATTAAAACTGACGTGATTCGTTGGTGCGTTTGAGCCGGTGATCTGATGGTTTAATCAATCTGTTGCCGCCTCTTAGACTATTTATGAATAGCTTTGGTTACACAGGCTTTTATTGTCACGACCGTGATTTCATACGTTGAAAGCTATAAGAATTTAAGACACTTGAAGCTATGGCAATAGTTAAGGTGATTGATCTTAGTAGCTTGCTCATGTCATACAATATATTTGGAAGGATATTTCACTATACAAATTTTTTTGGCTTAAATGCAACGAAACCCTCACATGTTAGTTTGCTTTGAAACATCGGCAACTGAAAAATACAGTCGAAATTGCTTATGTATGTGTATTAGACTCTTTAATAAATTACCAACCACGCTGCTCAATTGCGGGTTGGCGAAGGTTGTAGTAGATTTGTGTATGGAGTGGTCAGGGTGTGCATCTGTCTTCGACGTGACACCAACACGTAAATGTTCGTCTATTTAACCTCAATTATGTAACAATGTGATTCACAACGGAAAGCACATCACGAGTATAATATAGGTGCGTCTCCAAGGTGCCTAATATTGCGCAGAACATTATGAAGTATGAATGACTACTGGGGGTAACGAGGATAATGAACTTCAAAGTTAAACTTAAGATTTACGCATACATACTAGTGATGTAAGGAATATTCGTATTCGCAATCGCATTCGCGAATATTCGCATGTTTCTCGACATTCGCATTCGCAATTTTATGCGAATGTTTTGCGAATATCAACGTCCTAAAAATAATTAAGATTTTCAATTACAAAAAGGTAAATGAAATAGAGAAATAAGTATCAACTTCATATTTATTTCAAAACCTTATCTTCTGTTAGGATTTTTTGTTAACTAAACAATAAAGATCACTCGTAAATCAAACAGCAATCGGCCTTCTTCGGATCGACTCGATAATGCTCGGAAGTAGATGTAAATAATTATAAATGTGTAACTCGAGCGCCAACTAAGCTGTCAAAATAAAGCCATAGACAAATGGCGCCAAATACAAAAGTCTAGAAATTGACATTCGTTACATCACTAATACATACACGTCAAACTGGACACTGCAGTTAGATTTTAGATCCTATTCCTTACCGCATAAGACCTGTAGAAACGCCAGTGTGGACTTGAAGTGCTCACTGTGCTATAATAACAATGGTCTAAACATACTTACTTAAACAATACGAAAGCTAAATTAGAAGCGAAGCAGTCTATGAGCGAGGCTTTCCATGGTCTGGATTTCTGTAAAGTATGCCCCATCAATGGAGATTCAGGTTTATAGAGCTGCAAGTGAGTCAAAATCTTCAGCAAGGTGCCGGAGTGGGCGAATAGGAATGTTGCATGCGGCTCGTGTTTCGATCTAGGAACAAAATCAAGAAAACTGGTTACATGATATGTAAACAGTACTTTGATCTTGGCCGTGTGGTTTCCGGCAGACTAGAATAGAATCACTCCGTCTCTTCCCGTGAATGTCGTACAAGGCGACTAAGGGAAATACATTACCAAACATCGATCAGACCTCCCCAACCCGTCTGGCCAGCGTGGGGAGTGTAGGCCAAATCCTCCTTCAGTCTGGGACGGACGAGAGACGGTCGTGCGCCTGTAGTGGAGACTAAATAGGCCTTATGATGATGATGATGATGACTTTGATCTTGTAGAAAGTCTATTCATCATTTTAATAGCCTACAAAATTACTTAGGTAAACAATTGTCTTTCTTGCAGCATGTATGCCAAATTCTTTATACACTATTGCCGCATGTTAGCATGGTTGTCTGTCGCACTTTCTTAACGTGACCGAAGCGTAAACAAGCCTAGAGGTTCTCCAAGGCATTTGAACAAATACCTATATAAATAAGGCACAGAACAATTTCTGCTACCCGCAGACAAGGCCTTCGTATGATGACTGGTACGTAGTGGATATTGTGTCTGGGTTAGAATCGGAACATTATCATTACTTGAAAGCTATATTTCTCAAAATAATGTATATAAGATCTAGCCAAGTCAGACCTTAAGCTTAAATAAATATTATCCTAAGTTTAAAGCAAAACGATATTTTAAGTTGATTTAAAATATTTTATGTTGTTATAAATAAATTTCAGGAGTGACCATGAACTTGGCACCCATTTAGATCTCACTTCTTTTGTCGTTGATGTCAACAACCAAGACATCTATCATAATACTGAACTTGGCTCTCATTTCACATTTATGTTTTTGATGGGATCGTTTTTAACAGATGCTTTTTTTAGACACACCGTGTCCCATCAGTGACACCACCGTCATTTTTATTCAGAAAAATACTGAACACTTTTCTCTAATATCAAAAAAACTTTTCAATACTCACTTAAACATTTTAAACGTAGTCTGCAGTGCTAAACACGCTTGCCGATATGTCAAGTCATGGCCATATCCGTCCATCCAATAGTGTTTGAGATCGTGATAATATTCTAATTTCTGAAAGAAAAAACCAATGACACTAAGGGTGTCTTTCCACTGAAGCAGAGCAGAGCCCAGAAGAGCTATGTTATACATACCACATCGTAAACGCAGTTCCTACCTCCAGCAGTAAATGAAAACACAGCCCTTCTCTGCTCAACTCCGCTTTAGTGAAAACGCACCTTTAAAGTACCTACTATTTTGAACCATATACTATCCGTGATACATTGCAAATATTTGGTGATGGCATTCGTGTCGTGGTGCAGAAAATTTCTAGCTAGCAGTAACCCTAATGAACAAGACCTATTTAAGCAACTGGGCTAAGCAGCCGATTATATTTATGCAGCGCAATATCGTAACGAATATAATATTCAATTTTATAAGAAATATCTTGGTATTTGTTTCTCTGCATTTGCTAAAACGCGATGTAGTCGATAAAACTCGATGAAGTCGATAAATTGCGCGATATTGATATGGTGGCCGAACACAACAAGTTGCCAAAACGTGATGCGGCATTGATGCAGTTTCACTAAAACGCGCGTTTACTCTTTTTGCGTTGCAGCATCGATATAATCGCTAATCGGCGATGTTAAAAGTAGCACGGCCATATCTGCTTTGGCCATATGAAATGAGTTCCGCGTGCTTCGCAACAGTGGCATATGCTGTCGGTAACAGCGCGCGGCGGGGCTGCTTTAATTTCATCGCATAGAAATACGTAGTGCCGATCAGCATCAGGGGCCCTACAGCCGAATATTCGTTACGATTTTGCGTTGCATATAATATAATCGGCTTCTTAGACCAGTTGCTTAAATCGGTCTGTTCATTAGAATTACTTCTAGCCAGAAAATTCCTACACCATAACACGAATTCTATCACTAACTATTTGCAATGTATCACCGATGGTAACATGGCTTGACGCATAGGGTTACTATAGGTGCCGCATGACGTAAATTAAACTTAGCTTTTTGTATTATTTTGATGTAAGTAATAGGAAGTAAATATTATTAACAAACCTCTGCACTGTCCTGGTCGAAACCGTAGCACCAAGGAGACATGTGATGTTTGTTCCACGATGACTCGTAACCACATATTTTGTACATCAGGTTCACCTCGTCTGGAATTTAGTAACGTGATTACATTAATACATGTAAAATTTATAACTTTTTTTTTATTTTCATAGCCGTCCATCGTCTGGATGTTTTTGTGGTGCTCCTGTAGCAAATAAGCTCATGGTGCGTCTGATAAAATATACTTGCTGCACAAGGAGTATCGACGCGAGCGATAGCCTTTGTGTTATGTCAGCTGCTAACGCGGGAATTTTTTGGTGATATTACAAAAACGCAACTAGCAAATTGTAATTAGGCTGTGGTCTCGAGTTATCCAAATATCTGAAGAAAGGTAGACGATATTTCTCGCTAAAACTCTAGCGGTTCGGAGATAAGTCCCATAGAGTAAATTCCAGTCAACTAAATGTTTATTTTCTTTTTTATACGTCGAAATATAAAATGTCCAGTGTTCTGAAAGTACGACATCAGCAAGGAAGGTGATATTTCACGAGATCTCTTTATATAGCAAGCTTCTATAAATGCAATTAATGGGCATGTTTGTTTACGATTCATGAAATATAAAAAAAATCTGACAGTGGAACGACACCAGCATATTATAGACATACATAGTGTTCTGTTTCGACATTTATAAGTACTTTTCTATTGTGACATTTGCGACCTATCTCTTATTGTTATCCCCGACAATTCGCATGACAAAAATACCTACTAGACAAAAATAGTGTAAATAGAATAATAGATTCTATTTACACTATTTTTGTCTAGTAGGCAATATATATTTGTAAATTAAGGATACTTAATGCGGTCTTACTGCTAACAGCATAATCTACCAGTTAATGTTTGAGAAATACACTTTACATATTATATTATACTTATGGAGCGGCGAAAATTAGTTCGGCTTTCATTCTAATATGAATGAAAGCCGAACTAATTTGATATTTCTCCTGACTACTACTATAAAATGAACTATTTTTTTTCCATCACACGTACAATTCAGCAACAAGGAGCCGTCGATCCGTTGCCAGGGGAAAAAATGGCTATATTCTTGAAAGCTCCCATGTCGTATTTATTTGGGAATACTACTGAGGGAAGTTGATTCCACAATTTCACAGTTCGTGGTAGAAAAAGTTTTAAAACGCGTACTGTGGTAGATCACCAATAAGGCGAATTGTATGTAGTATAGTGGAACTCAACGGCAGGTACCAAATCAAATAGCTCATTCGAGCACACCTCGTGGTATAATTTTTATAAAACGCACAGAGATACTACGTGTAGAGATGTTGCATCTCTTAGTGTACTATACAAATTATATCATGCCGATCAGAGATCACTGGGTCTCCGGCGATACGAACTACTCTTCGTTGTATGCGGTCAAATGAAGTGAATAAGTAGCGCACCGGCCCAGAGTTGTGAACAGTACTCCGTATGAGACCTAACCTGGGCTTTATATAGTTGAATGGGATGTTGTGGTGTAAAATACCTTGTGGCTTTACTGCTGACGCCAGTCTTCCTAGAGGCCAATTTGACCTTGCACTCTAAGTGACCGCGAAACTGAACATCACTCGACATGTTAAAATCCAAGATCCCATTGTTGGAGCTAATACTAATGGCAGTACCATCCAATCTAAGAGCTACGATGAATGGGGACTTTTTTGCAGTACCTAAACGCGCAAACTTGTATCTTTGAGGGATTCAACTGAACCAAATTCAATCTACCCCAATCCGAGACGTGTTCAAGAGACGTCTCAATCACAGACACAAATTTTGTTTGGTACTCATCGAGGCTACCGTACACAAGCATGAACATAATAGCTGATAATACGGTGCTAATCCAGTTACCAGGTGGAAGCACTGCCCTGGAACCCTCCTCCGCCCCTCCTTCGTACATTCATGGACATATAAACAAATACTTCCTAAATATGCCACCAGAAGCGCTATTGTGCTAATATAACGTTCCCATCGTCATGTTGTCAACAATTAATAGTGATTTTGTGTGTTTTAACATGGATAAAGTAATTGCATCGGTGTAAAATATTATAAATATTTTTTTATAATAGTGTGAAACTAACGTGTACTGGCCAACGTGATTTAGAGGTTATTTATAACTCAAATATCTAAAAAAAAAAGGCTGAGGTGTCCACCGAACGGCAATCTTCCGACTACGAGTATTACTGGTATGATGTAACTATTCTTATTCTTTTTCCTTTAATTTCTGATTTCAGAACCAAATTGGTCAAGATCGACTTCATGTAGTCTTGTTTGTCCAGTACTAGAGTATTTTTATAAACCTGGAGGTGCGGTGGGAGAGCACCGGAAACATTACAGAAGTGATTGGAACTTGTAATAAAACAGAGTATTAAATATTTGTAAGACCCTACGTGAACGATATATCAATGAGGAGCCAAATCATCGAACAATATACTTCCAACGACCTGCCTGATAATAATTAGGATCTTCATAAAAGGGCGCCACGATCTGCCTAGGTACATCATGATCTGCCGTATTTTACGATCGGCCGCCACAATATACACAATAAATTAGATCCATGGTGCAATAAAACAAGGTATGTTGAAAATGTCACTTAATTACAACAAGACTCGTGACGTAGGCTTGGCAACATGCGGTAAGAGAATGCCCTGTTTTAATTGTACCATGATTAGATTTATATCAAATGTAAAGCCAATGGACCGACTGGTATGAAATTCGTGTCTGACAAATTTCAAAATTTTTGCCGAAACATCAGAACCCTGCATTCTTTGAGATGCCTTTTCACTAAATTCAAGCAAAATTTAACCATGCAGACAAGTGTAGTAATGCAAGTTATGAAATGTTAGGTACAGTATGGTAAAGTGATGCATGGAAATGTCACAGATAACACAGGTTGTTAGGATAAGCACTGCGATTTCTTAAACCAAATATTTTAAAAGTAGAATAAAAGATGGTAAACCCATACTTTTTGATGAACACGGTACTTCGTGGGCTCGTTACCACCGTAACTAGGCCTTAGTAAGCTATTAAGTAATCTAAAATAAATATTAAAGTAACATAGGTGAATGGCGCCTACATATTTGCGATAAATATGCGATTGTTTATTCATTTCGCACAGAGTGCTTAGTGAGAGTTTTTTATTCGCGTTCGGTCATTTCAACGTAAACAAACCGACCAAATGGAGAAGAACTCTCATATTGTGATTGTGAATTTATAAGACGCGTTACATATCAAAATTATGTGGCCTTACTTGCTCACATTTTGAAGTGAGCAACCCGGCTAATTTGGATATGTAACACGCGTGTGGTAAATTCACAATATGAAACTTTTCAATTTGGTCGGCTGGTAAACGTTAACACGCTCGAATGTGACCAAAAAAGTCGCTTAAAGTACTCATATTGCTGTACAAAAAGTGAACTTAACGCTAATGCATTACCTGCCAATTTTGTTTTGAATAGAGATGGGGTACTTAGAATTTTTCTAGTACGAGTTGATATCTATAAGGTAGGTAGTTTTTTTATGGGTTTATTATAAATAAATAAATATTCTTGGACAAGCTACACACTGCCATCTAGTTCCAAACTAAGCAAAGCTTGTACTATGGTTACTAGATATACTATTATTGTACTTAAATACATATTTTTTGTAAATACATACATAGAAAATACCCAGACCAAGACAAACAGACATGTTCATGCACACAAATATTTGTCTCATGTGGGGATCGAACCCGCGACCTTGGAGCCAAAGTAGCCATAGCTAGCCATACGAACACATTTGAATTCAGGAGTTTTCATTAAGGCGTAAATAACCAAAGCATCGCCAATAGTGTTAAGAGTCCCCAATAGTATCCGATATTTAAAATCAGTGGTGCACGGCAGTTGAGCTTCACTTGACTAGCCATCTCGTTAGTCTTTTAATGCCTTATTTGTAATATTGCTGTCTCTCACATTGCAAAGAAGGGAAGTCGATCTCCAAAACCCACCTACTATACTAATTTCTTCTGATTAAATTCGTTGTGAGTTCCAAGGCAGTCGTAGTATTACCCCCGGGACTGCAATGGACTTCATTGTTCATTACCTTTTTTGGTAGTTGCCGATGGTAATCCTGACTACACAGGAGACACAGTGGTAGAAATATGGGGCGGGCCCCGCCCCTTTGAATTCGTAGAAAAAAAATCACAGTACTTTTCCGAACCTGTATAATAATATAACAGAACTAATAGTACAGTGTAGGTATGTAAGTGATGTAGCAAATAGCAAAGCAAGCAGCGACATAACTGCAACTGAATTATGTGCTACGAACCCAAAGTTAGGACCCGATCGATGCCCAAGCGATTCGAAACCGATTCTAGGCTTTTATTCATTTCAGCACTATTGCCAAACAACAATTGCTCCTTGTATGTTTCTGGATTTTTCTTAACTTGCTTTTGCCACTTGTCACAGTGTTTGTAAAACTGAAAAATGGCAACTCAGTACAGGAGAAGCTTTGAAAAATATTATAAAACATTAATCTATTGAATAATTTGCTTGATACAGTGTGTTGTAGTTCAATTATATCGTGCATTACTTATATCTGTTTATTATAATTAAATCGTGAATGATCCTTTCCTGTACATTAAATATTTTTTCATAAAACAATTCATACACATACTGAGTATACCATACCATACCATGTTACCGAGGCCAAATAAAAAATATTTGAAAATTTTCGTAGGTTTGTTTGATTTGAATGCCGTTTTCCGTAACATTTAGTGTTTGTTTCATTAAAATCCGTTCTTAGTAAAAAGGTAACCATTCTTACCAAACGTCTATGTAGACGGAATCGCGGGCACAGCTAATCATATAGGTACTAATAGAGAACACACCATAAAAAAGGCGAAATCGTCACCTCAGGCCTACTTCGATGTTAGTTACCTAGAATCCAACCATAATGTATTCTTTTGGATACATGAACTCTATGGTAAGTAAGTTTTCGTATCCGTTTGGATACCCTGGACCAAATAACACATTCCCTAGTGTTAAGGTATTGGTTTTCTAAATCTATTTGTAAAAATAGCAGTTTTTATAAGACAGACAAATTTCGATAAACGATAAACCAACAGTTTTCATCTATACGTAAATAACCAATCGTGTTAGAGAGCGTCCCCAATAGTGTTAAGAGTTCCCAATCATTATTTTACAAATAAAGCGCGATATATTTAAACCATATTGTAAATATTGATGTAAAAATACTTAATTGCATCGTCAAAAAATTGACTCTCAGAAAGACAATAAAACTCAAATAATAAACAAAAATAATAATAAACATGGGACAATTTTAAAAAACAAAACATTGTTTTTTAAAATCAAAAAAAATCAAAACATTGTCTTTTAAAATTAAAAAAAAACAAAACATTGTTTTTTAAAATTTTCCCTTGATATTTAATTAATAAAAAGTTGTCATACTCTTAGAACTGGGTCTATTTTCGTAGCTGGGGCAAATATCACATCTTGAGCATCTTTTTTGTCAAATAAACCATTTGTGAAGTATCTGGCGCTTTGTTGAGCCCTCTGGGTTGCTGTGTAACGGAACTGAAATTTAATAATAAATAATTTGATTTTAAGGCTTTCAAGGCATTTTACAACATGGGCAATTTGCAAGTTAGACACAGCTTATAGGCATTTTGTTTTAGTTAAGCAACGTTGACCGTAGCCTGTCTATGGATAGGTTTATTTATCTCGAGATCCTCCGTGCTTCAGAGGGCACGTTAAGGTGTCGGCCCCGACTGTTGTCATTAGATGACAGTCGTCAAGCCAAGTCGATGGCCTTAGGGCGGCTAGAAAACACTAGCCTCCGCCAACCCACAGTTGAGCAGCGCGGTGGAGTACGCTCTAAACCCCTTCGATTGAGGTGAGACTCGTCTCCTAATAGTGAGATGATTATGGATTGATGACGATGGCGATGGATATATAAACTTAACTAAGACGCCCAGAATTCTAAGTTAAATTCACATTAAAATAATTTGAAAAACAACACTCTTGTGGTCAAGTCCTGATGTTGTGATTCTAGAATTAAATTCACTTTATATCATAAAATTTAATTGGTACTTACAAAAAAAGTTCTATTATTATATTTATCTTTGATAGCATTAGGGAATCTCTTCTGCATTCTCTCTGCCAGGAGTATCATTTCATCCTGGCCTTCCAACGTTAAGTACTTTTCTTTTTCCACTTCAACATTACTAGTCCATTCCTGTAGCCTGCTCAGTTGATCTTTATTTAACTCACCTATGACAGATGTAAATAATACAAATTAATATTACAAATCATGAATGGCCAACAGGCTGATCCAGTAGATTTTGAAGGAGATTTAAGTAACTCACATATAATATGTCATGGCACAATAATAAGTTACAGACTACCTTATTTAACTCTTAAAATCTTTAGGTAAATAAAAAATAACATAACTATTAGGGTTGTAACGGAGGTCTTCTTAAAGGAGGTGGAGGCGGCGGCAACGAGTTTCACCTCGGCGGATGCGGAGATTAACAGAGTGTGAAAATGGATGTAGAAAAAATAATAATTTATGGTTCATTAAAACTATTAAAAGAACAATATCTTTGTTTCAAATACGTACATTCATAGTAGGTACATTTATGTAAACATATAAATAAAAATTTCCTTCTTGTAATCAAAATTAACACAAAAACTAAAAAAGGTACGATTTCTTGCGGAACTTCCGCGGTAACGGAGGCGTAGGCGAAGATCCGTTACAACCCTAGTGCCAATAATCTTAAAATATCTATGAATATATAGAGCAGGTTTTCTTCATTTATTTATAATGTAGTTACCTTTTCCGAGACTATGTTGAATCAATATTTTATTTTTCAAGTCTTTGAGTGTACTATTCATTCCAATTATGTCCTTAGCACTGGGTAATCTGGTTCCATGGCGGACAATCATCCAAATTTTTGAGTCTTTACAATCTGTAAGTCCATTTTCAATATTAGCAGATTAAGTAAACAAGCACACAATTATTTTTAAAACAGAAAGTTTTGTGAAAGTGGCTCACCACCACCATACATCCTTCAAACTGACAAACGACGTTCTGGTGAACGAAAGAGGGCTCAGCAAATTTATAAGCTTACAACTTAATCTTATACAACCTACAAGGTCAATAATCTGGTACCTACCCACATAAAATATCCAAATAACAATTCTCTTTAAGGTTATTGTGTTCCTGCGAGTGAGATGTCTCCAAGAAGGATAGAATAAATAATAAATAATAAATAAATAATAATAAAAGAATGCTTGGGTAGGGCCATGCGGATGAGGGTCTTTCATATTGTGAGCACTAACATGGCTACGGTAACCGCTGCACAGGCGGGCCTTATGCTTGTTCGCACCAGACATAAACTTTTAAAAATTCTCAGTACTGATTCGGACTACATACATAAAGAATATGTTTTGCATTAACACATAGAGTACTTTTTATTAATGTACTGTGTCTACCCGGGGTGAGGCCCCTTGTTGAAGCCAGTACTCCCTGAGTATGCTACTAAGGTGAAAGAGAGGATAGAGATTACCACATAATAGAAATATTGTTCTATATTAGATTTTAGAACTCCAGACATTGTTTTTAATTATTGCTGAATATATACCTATGCTTTCACCGAAGGTTTCCACTATAGCCATCCTCTACTTTCCAGACACAGCAGCTTTTACGAATCCTACCACTAACTGAAAAACTCTGATGTAGACCAAACACACTGTTACTTATTTTCACATGCCACTCTCCATCAACAAGGAATTCTTCCATACACATTAGAACAAATACGGTGGTATTCTAAGAGTAATGTTAACTATAGAGTGCGCATATTGACTATAGCTTATTGTGCCGAGCATAAACAGATGCTCCACACTGTAACTGTTATAACAGTTAGATAGTTGATTAATTCATAAAGTAATGTAGATACCATAAAAATTAATTAATAAACAGACATGCTTAAATCCATCTACCATGTCTCAAATATCATTTACACATCTTTTCAATGCCCAACAGGATTCATATTATGTATGTAACAATCTGTATATTGTATAAAACATCTTAATAACTATGTAAAGACAGTTCCCGAAGATAACTGACCACTTTGCCATACTGAAAAGTATGGCACGGTGGTCATAGCACGGTGGTCACTTATCTTGGGGAATCAAATGTACTACATATGGAATACAATAAAGATATCTATTATTATTGGAATCCAATAAAGATATATATTATTTTCATGACACTATTAACAAATGTTATTAACAGGCAATTTGTTCTTAATACTCTATCGAGATCAAATTGCCTGTTAATAACATTTGTTAATAGTGTAATGAAAATAATATATATCTTTATACTCTATCGAGTATTATGAACAGATTGCCTGTTAATAACATTTTGTTAATAGTGTCATGAAAATAATAGCTTTTTAAAAGAATATTATTTAAACACCATATCACATTATTATTATGCCAATGTTCATTCTTGTTTAGACTAAGTATATAGCTTATGTATACTCTAAGGTTGTGTTACTTTCAAGACGTGGAATGATCCTTATGGGTGTTTCTAGTCATGAATTCATCGCCTCAGATGTGGATTTGTCATAGTAAAAAAACGTGCATGCAGGTAATTTAGTATTACAGATCCGCATGCGGGGCGAAAATCGGATGACTCCAAAAAGACCCTAAGAGACTATAGGATTCTTCAACAGGAAAGAATTTTGACAAGATCCTGAATGCACAAATAATGTCCCTAATATTGCAATCCATACACTGTGGTCGCTGCAATCATCAGGCAGGCCATAAACTGCAATGTTATAAGCATAAAACCGGTCGAATACTCACGTGGATATTTGATTCTGAAATCATGTTTATTACATCTAAATCTATATGGTGTACGTGTTCCCATGTAATTGCGTACATCGTTTGATTTGATTTCAGCCGCTGTCTTATTAGCTTGATGATTAATCACTAAAATTATGACCCAGAGGGAGGAATACTTCATCGCGTCTGAAATGTATTTCGAGATACATTAGCTCTGCAGGAGCGAAATCCAAAGTCACTGGGAGATGAGGTTTCCTATTACCTACTCAATAGAGTATATTGGTGGGAGGAACTAATTTTAATAAGACAATGTTATGCTAAAAGCTTCTATCAGCTTCCTTATTTAAGTACATACATGTACTCGCATTTTAAATTCTTCCAATACTTATTAAAAACTCTTATCAGAGAGTAATTTAAAATCTTTCTTCATTGTAGTTTATTTCTTTAAAATATAAAAATAACATATTTTTGTGTAATTTTATGAATTTTACAAATAAAGGTTTATCAGACAAACAAATCACAACACAAAACAATCAAAACATTATCTATCAACAAACAAAACAAAATAATACTTTTTTTTATGAAATGGCTTACGTCTCTGGTAACAAAGTTTTTTAGAGCCCGTGTTTGATAGTTTCATTACATTAAAAAGCATGTAGTTTTCGAATTCTAAGAACTTGTTAAACATATTTCCGTTAAAATCGATTATTTGTTAGATAAAAATTTACAATACAGAAAAGATTTTTCTCGCTCATTTTCATATCACATCAAACATTACCTAAGAGCCATATTACATTTTGACTGTGGTTTTTGAGTAAAATGGCCAATTTTGGCGTTCTTGATCTCAGGAAGAAAAATACATTAACAATGTTGACTTATTGAATAGTACAGAATAGCTATTCGCATAGTACATAGCGGCCTCGCTTTTTGTAAATTTTGCTTAACTTTTTAAATAAACCCAAAATTGCAGAGAAAGATTTTCATAAAATGCGCGCATTCACTATTTTGAGCTCCTGGATTGTAATACTGTTCCAAACAAATGAAATAAAAAAATAGAATGTTATTTGTTATATAGTCATAAAGTACATAGCGGCCTCGGAATTTTGAAATATCATTGATTTAATATAGAAAAAAAACATTCTTTTATCCAAAAAAACTTCGAAAATCGCTTTGTAAACTGTTAATTTCTCGAATAAACGTTATCATTATTGAGCAAAATTTATACGAGAATAATTGTTACTTCATGATGAATAAACTTTGTACCATGAATTTATTAACTTATTTCAATAAAAACGATAAATATAACTTCAAAATTACTACAAAAAACGATGCACAGGCGGCCTTCGCGGGTTTAGTACTGCGCGAGAGCTCGTCAGCGTGCAAATGTAATAGGACACATATATATATTATAACATTACTACATCATCATCAGGTCATTTTTAGTGTTTTTAGTCTCCAATATAGGAGCACGAACCTCTCTCGTCTGTTACAGACAGAAGGAGGATTTGGCCTACACTCCCCACGCTGGCCAAACGGGTTGGGGAGGCCTGATCGATGTGTATTGTTTGGTAATGTATATCCCTTAGTCGCCTTGTAGGTACGACGTCTATGGGAAAAGACGGAGTGATTATATTCTAGTCTGCCGGAAACCACTTGGATTACTACATACCTATAACTTATTTTGGACATTTTTGAGTCAGGAGGAGGACTTTTTAGTGGGAACTTTTGCAGAAAATTTAACCAAATAAATTTTCATAATTTAATATCTATTGATATTGTTGCTTATTAGAGACAGAGTCTATGGCGTAATTATTAGAGTAAATTTTTTTTGAATTGCCGCAGTCGAATTGTTCCAAAAACTCGTGCAATACAGCAGTAATTTGACACCATCGATGATGTTGAGTTATAAGGAACTGCTTGACACCTGATGATATTGTTCGGAATATCAATTCAATTCAATCCCACTTCATGACGATTTAGGTGTTCCCGCCATGCGCCAATGACAATGCTATTTACTTTATTTCAGCATAATTATGTGTCTGAGTAGGTGATTATGCTTAGTAAGTGACTTTGCGATGACGAAATGCCTTTGTGAGTTTACAATTATTAGAAATTTAAAAAATGATGAAACAAATCCGAGGATCTACAGTGCGACATAAAAGAGTACACAAAAATAGGGGCGCCACTTTCTTCGCAAGAACAGTTCTCACATGGCAACCCTTGAGCACTTTTGTATGAAAAAGACAACGTTACTATTGTTAATAAATGTAGTTCCCTTTCTACTCTTTTATGTTCCACTGTAAAACAAAAGACAAAGTCTGAACTTGGTACATTGAAATTAAAAGCTTTAACTGTGGAGTGCTTGCCAAAACGAAAAAAAAGAAGAAGAAAGGATTTTGTCATACAAAAAAAAAACATGATGTAATAAATGTGTGAAAAACCGGCCAAGTAAGAGTCGGACTCACGCACTAGGGGTTCCGAACCATTATCTATAAAATCACGTTTGTTGTATGGGAGCCCCCTTAAATATTTGTTTTTTTTTTTTTTGATTATTTATTTTTAAAGTGAATATATAACTAAATATTATGTGAGTATTTCATACGTCTACCTATTGCCGTTATCAATAGCGACCAAAAACGAGCAAAAAATCACGTTTGTTGTATAGGAGCCCCCTTAAATATTTATTTTATTCTATTTTTAGTATTTGTTGTTATAGCGGCAACAGAAATACATCAACTGTGAAAATTACAACTTGCTAACTATCACGGTTCACGAGATACAGCCTGGTGACAGACGGACGGACGGACAGCGGAGCCTTAATAATAGGGTTCCTTTGTACCCTTTGGGTACAGAACCCTAAAAAGTAGTGTAAGCTACCTGACTGGGGAATTGACCTCCACCTCACAGAATACCGCAGCCAAATGACAGTTCCATTGAGGGTTGTTGTGTTCCTGCGAGTGAGTGAGGTCACCAGAAAGGAAGGAGATGATGCTGCGTTGGCACGGGGGGTGGCGGCGCGGGAGCGATATTTTATGTTGCGAGCGATAATATGACTATGATAATCGCTTCACATCAGGCGGGCTGTATGCTTGTTTCCACCCGATGTAGTATATAAAAAAAAATATCCGGTAGGTACGATGGGTTATCAACAGCCTGAGCTGGACAATAATTAACGGTCAGTAACTTCTCCACTTAGAGCTGAAATTTGACATACTTATTTACTTAAGTTAAGTGACAATGTATATAATATTTACTATTGAGCTGATCGTCTGCGAGACGGGATGTAAGGACTGGATTTCTTTCACACAAATCTTATCTCAATTTAAATCTCATCAAAACATAAATGTGAAATGAGAGCCAAGTTCAATACTATAATATATATGCTTTGGTGGTTAGATAAATGAAATGAAATGAAAATTATTTATTTGCGGCAGACACGGTAATAAAAGGATATTTTATAAATTATATTGTGCAAGCGTGTTGCGCCAACAATCGGCATGCAAATTTATATTATACATATATCACTACATAGTATAAAACAAAGTCGCTTTCTCTGTCCCTATGTCCCTTTGTATGCTTAAATCTTTGAAACTACGCAACGGATTATGATGCGGTTTTTTTTAATAGATAGAGTGATTCAACTGGAAAGTTTATATGTATAATATATGCATAACATAGTAGAAAAACACTGATAATTTAGAGGTTTCTCATGTGATGTCGTAAATAAACACATTTTTTTGCTCTTTCATTGCAAACGCTGGCTGAACCCAACGAGATAGATCAAAATAATGTAGTACAGTATTGTTCACCTTAAAATGGTCTACAAAAAAGTTCGCGATGGTATATGTCTATCTCTTAGTGGTAACACACAATAACCGTTATTTTATCCTTTGCTTTTTACAAGAAATAATGCCTTATTTACGAAGCGATTTTAAGCAATACAGAATTAATCCTTATCCAATTAAGTACCTTAAATACATTGCGCATTTAATATAGATCAATATGGCCCTTCACAGCATGTAATTTAAATGAATAGTTTAGAAGATATTACACATTTAAAATGCAGGGACATAACGGCTGTGGCGGTACCGGCCGCGGAGCCGGCGGCGTGTGCCTATAACTGGGGAAGGACTGGATAGGACAAAGCGGAAAGACCTTCTGTAGTACATTTAGTATCAGCATTGCACCCGTGCGAAGCCGGGGCGGGTCGCTAGTTTCTTTATAAATTACAATTTAAAAGTTTAATTTTTATTGAATTTCAATATCAATATCTTCTTAATATATGTATGTCAATGGAAATAGATTTAAATGTCAATAGTAATAAATAATACAATTATATACCTAATGAATAAAACATTAATTTGAGGTCTTCTCATGTCAAAATTTATATTTTATAAATTCGTCAATAGTAAAAACAATTATTACCAGCAACGCATGTAATTGCTTCTTGAACCTTGAGAATGGTAATAATTATAATTTGGTAAACAATTATACAGCTTTATGCACATGTTATAACAATTTTTTTGGAACGATGTGGTAGTGTGTGCGTGAAAAGCCAAACGATTTGGGTACCTTGAGGAATATGGAAAATTAAGTGCTCTAAATAAATCTTTATGTTTTTTTACAAATATACATGTTTCCAAAATATATAAAGAAGCAACAGTTAAGATTTTTAATTTTCTAAACAGAGGTCTACAACTGTCCAATGGTCCAGCGCCACACAAAGCCCGTACACATTTTTTCTGTATGAGAAAGACTTGTTGAATGTCGACAGAGTTACCCCAAGCAATAAGTCCATAACGTAACGCCGAACACATGTGTGTTATGACTATGTGTGTGACCATGGTAGGCCACAAGAGCAGTTTCCTGTCCACATGTATTTCTAAGACGATTTAAGGCATATACAAATCGGTTAATTTTATGGCAAACTGCTTTTACGTGGTCCTTCCACGATAAGAGCGAGTCGATCATTATCCCAAGGAACTTTGTCGAAGTAGATTCCAGGATTTGGTCATTATGATACTTTATTGATAGATTTAAAGGTCGACCATTTGTGTTGATATATTGCAAATAAGTTGTTTTAGATAAGTTGACACAGAGATTATTACATTCCAGCCAGTGGACTATTCTACTAATGGTATCATTAATTTCTTGTTCGTAATCACAGTCAGATTTTTTGTTAAATACAACAGACAGATCATCAGCAAACAGAGTACATGAGTAAGGCGTGATTGCCGGTAGTTCATTGATATAAACAATAAATAGAAGAGGCCCCAGCACGCTACCTTGATGTACTCCCACCCTATTTACTGCAGTTGAAGACCTGAATGCTGTAAACTCTAGTTTTTTATTAAAATTGTTTATTTCTACGCACTGAGTTCTGGAATCAAGATAATCCGCGATCAAATCATGGGCTCTACCACGAATTCCATAAATTTCCAGTTTGGCTAAAAGAGTTTTTTGACAGACAAAATCAAAAGCCCTAGTCATATCAAATAGTATTGAAGTCACGGGAACCTTTTATCCATATTACACGATATTTCTTTTATAAAAGAGAAACAAGCTGATCTCGTGGATTTCCCCCTCTGAAAGCCATGTTGTTCACGTCTAATAACTTGAAATCTATTAAGAAATCCTATTAGTCTTGCATGTATGACCTTCTCCCAAACCTTTGATAATACAGGTACTAAAGTAATAGGCCGGTAATTATTTATATCATACTCAACATCTTTCTTATGAATGGGTTTTACGATTAGGTGTATAAGCGGTGGTGGAAAGATACTAAACTCCAGAGAAAGGTTTACCAAATACGCTAATAATGGGGAGAATTCAGAGGCACATGTTTTTATAATTTTAGTACAAATTTCATCGTATCCGGTAGAGTTTGTGTTTTTTAATGATTTAATTATTATATATATTTCATTTTTTTGTTGGATATAAAAATATAGTAGAGTCGTTGCGCTTCAAAAAATTTAGTTCGGCTTTTATTTTGGGATCGTATAATGAATGAGTATGTTTTTTTTTTTATATGAGAGGGGGCAAACGAGCATGTGGGTCACCTGATGGAAAGCAATCACCACCGCCCATGGAGATCAGCAACACCAAAGGATCACCGATCCGTTGCCAGCCTTTTAAGGAAATTAAATACTCTATTCTTGAAGGCTCCCATGTCGTAATTGTTCGGAAATACCGCTGAGGGAAGTTGATTCCACAATTTAACCGTTCGTGGTACAAAATGCCTTAGGAAACGTACTGTAGTAGATCGCCAATTATCAAGATGATATGGGTGGAATTTTAATTTATGGCGAGTTGTACGATAGTGGAATTCAGCGGCAGGTATCAAATCAAACAGCTCATCCGAGCACTCCCCGTGATATAATTTGTATAGAATGCAAAGAGACGCTACATCTCTGCGTGTAGAGAGAGTCCAGTCGATCCGAGATTATTGGGTCCCCGACGATTCGAACTGCTCTTCGTTGTATGCGGTCAAATGAAGTAAGCAAGTATTGGGGCGCACCGGCCCAGAGATGCGAACAGTACTCCATGTGAGGGCGAACCTGGGCTTTATATAGTTGAAGGCGGTGTCGGAATGTAAAATACCGCCTGGCTTTATTGATGACCCCAATCTTCTTAGAAGCCAGTTTGGCCTTGCACTCCAAGTGGCCGCGAAACTGAACATCACTCGAGATGTCGACACCCAAGATGGAAATGTTGGGACTAACACTAAGGGGAGTACCTTCTAATCTAGGAGCTACGATAAACGGGGACTTTTTAGCGGTAAACGCACAAACCTGAGTCTTTGAGGGATTTAGCTGTACCATGTTCAATCTACCCCAATCCGAGACTTGTCCAAGAGACGTCTCCATCTCAGACACAAGTTTTGTTCGGTACTCATCGACGCAGTCCCGAGAAACATTAGCTTGGCCAGTGTATCTTACGTCCACTGTACTGTCGTCCGATGTCTGATGATATTAATAAAATGGTCATTAAACTTTTGTGCTATTTCATTTGGATTTTCTACTTTGTTATTATTTATTTTTAAATATTTTATTGTTTTTTTGGATTGACTATTTTTTCTACAATTTATTATATTCCACGCCGCTAAACATTTATTTCTTTTGAGTTTAAGCTTATAATTATTAATTTTTTGAGCCATATGTATACATTTTTTTAATAAGCAGTTATAATTTCTATAGGCTTTCTTATTTTCTATATCCTTCCGTTTGTAATATGAAATACGTAATGTTGTTTTCTTGACACATGATTTTCTAAGCCCTTTTGTCAGCCATCGCAGTTTATTATTATCAATTCTACATTTTATTTTATATTTCGGGATACACAAATCATACAACAACTGTAGTTCACTGTGAAAAGCTGTAAATGCATTTTTATATTTTCGGTTACTATGACTTCTGACCATGGATAATTGACCAAATAGTATTTGAATTTATCAATGTTTTCTTTACTGAAATCGCTTTTTATTTCAAACCAATACGTTCTAAACACTTCCCTTTTTTCTATAGGTACTGTTAGCAATTGAGCGGTGTTATGGTCAGACAAGTAAAGTAAGTAAGTAAACATCTAGAGTTTATCAAATCCTATAAAAGTATAATATTAACGGGAGATATTAATATACATCTAATAGACAAAGACAATTTACAATCACATGAGAGCAGAAACAAAGGAAACGATCATATCATAAAGCCTTGGATGACTTTAGGCATTCTGTACTGTAATAGAAATAATATGCAAAAAAATGCTGGCAGGGACAGGATACCTGCACAGTTTTTGAAGTTGGCACATAACTGCCTAAGGTCAGACTGGGCTAGTCTGTTCTCATATACGAACTTCGATCAACGATGTTGTCTATTGTTGATCGAAGTATACGAATAAGAAAACAAGCCAAGTCAGACCTTAGGCTAATATATTACTCTAAGTTTTAAGAAGAAATGATATTTTAAGTAGATATAAAATATTTTATGTTGTAATAAATAAATTTCAGGACTGAACATTGAACTTTGAACCCATTTAGATCTTACTTCATTTGTTGTTGAAGACAACAACCAAGGCATATTATAATATTGAACTTGGCTCTCATTTGACAGTTATGTTTTTGATGGGATATCATTACTTTTTGTACAGAAATTATTTGTAGGTACATACTTACTAAATAATATAACTCATAATAAAATTAATACCAAGTGGTTTTTGTTAATCTACTGTATTTTCCTACGTTTACGGGGTATAGTTTTTAGACTTTTTTTTATTAAGTTATAATTTTATCCTTTGGTATTCATGCTACAACGAAATAAAATGAGAAACAAATGTCAAAAATCAAAGATTTTAATCAATATTTTATTCCAGTTGTAACAATACTTTTGACTGTTGTAATGTTGCTTTTATTGTAAAAGGTTTGTTTAAACTCTCTACATTAAATGTTTCCGTAGCAAACTGCTCAGCATTTGGATCTTCGTGCAGACTGAAACTTATATCCTTAACATCACTGCCAGCATCCACACTGCAAACATTCTGGGCAAATGGCGGAGATCCTTCTTTGAAAATTTGAACCGTTTGATCCAAATACTTCAAATAAATATCTTTCCCCAAAAACTCTACCTCAGTACTAACATCATGCAAATTAAATTCTGGAATATCCAACAGCATGCCTGCTTCACGAGCACAACCCATTGCTATTACTTCATCTGGATTAATCCCTGTCAGTACTTCAGCATCCGGTAACAAGTTAGCCACAGCAGATTGCAATTTTGGAATTTTCATACTTCCACCACATAAAACAATTTTATGAATCTTTCCATCAAAGCTATTGATAATTTGTTGGGCAGGTTCAATATATGCAGATAATTTTGATGAAATAATATTCTCAAACCTTGCCCGTGAAATATTTTGACTCCAATCTACACCATCCAAAAGTGATTCGATAAATACATGAGCCGAGTTTAAAGTCGAAAGGATATGTTTACAGTTGTCAGCATGTTGTAACAACTTTGACATGGCTTTACGACTTTCCTGGGGATCTAGCTTCCATTTTTGTTTGACTTCTTGTGCTATATAATTTGCTAAATCTTTTGTAAGACACTGCCCTCCTAAATCTGACCGGAAGATATTTTTTTCTATGCTCATAAATCCTCCTGAGACTTTGACAATTGATGCATCACAAGAAGAGCTTCCAAGACGGTATACCAACACATTTATATCTTCTGGAGTATCTTCGGCACTGTAAGCAAGCAGAGCAGCAGCTGGTTCACTAATAACTTGTAGCACATCAAATCCAGCCAACTCTGCACACTTAGTTAACCTATCTCTACTCTCATTAGACCAATGAAGAGGTGCAGCTAATACTAATTTCAAATCACCTTCGCTACCCATTGAATGGCTGGCAATCGTGAATAATTTAGCATACATTTTAGTTGCAATGTTGTCTGGATTGGAATACTGAGTTGTTTCACTTGTTTCAAACTCATATACCAGTTTCTCCTCGTTCTGAATACGACAAGAGGATGCCGATTCAACGTACGCGAGATCCTCTTCGCTCCATTCACAATTCATTAACCGTTTGTTGTATTTTATAATGGATTTTGTCAATGCTTGTCCTGACTTCGCTGTCAATCCTATTTCCCATTCTGATCCATTGAGAGCAACTATAGCTGGCGTAACGCGATCACCAGCATCGTTTGCAATAACTGCAGCTGCGTTGTTTGTACAAGAAGCTAAACAAGCTGAACTGTTGCCTAAGTGCACACCGTACGCCGTAGCCATTTTTACGGGAAATTAATACTTATAGGTCGCAAATATTTCAAAAAGTAAATTAAAACAACCACGCTAATTTACAAATAGCCTCACTTAGTCACTCACTACTCTACACTGTACTGTCACTGTCACTAGCACACATGCCTGATTATTGCCTGAATGCCTGCCTGACTAGTGTCAGTACAGTGTGACCCGATAATATTTCAAAAATCTACTACAACAGCGTAAAAAATCTACTAAATGGTAGTAGGTAATCATTTTTTAACCGCCTCTAAAAAACAAGAAGAGGTTGTCAATCAGCTATAGTTTTGTTTATAGTTTATCGCCAAGTTCATGACGAGCTCGGTGGCGTAGCGGTCAATGACGCGGCTTCGACACCAACGCTCGTGGGTTCGATTCCCACACAGGACAAACATTTGTGTACATGAACATGTCTGTTTGTCTTGGTCTGGGTGTTTTCTATGTATCCTAAGTATGTATTTACAAAAAAAAAAATGTATTTACGTATGTTTATCAGTTAGTCTAGTACCCATAACACAAGCTTCGCTTACTTTGGGGCTAGATGGTGCTGTGTAATTTGTCTGACAATATTTATATTTAAGTAATTGTAATAAATAGCAAGTTTTAATAATAATATAGAAAATAAATTGAATTAAAATCCAAATTAAACTGAATACATAAAACTCTGTGCTACGCCGCGTAATTGCATTGGTAAGTTCACTGCGTTGATGAGTTGACACACTTTTTCAAAACGTGTTAACGCATAGTGCAATTTCAAAGCAAGTGTCAATACCACCGACCACCGATATCTCTCGCTCTCATACATTATCTCACTCACTCACTGAATCAACGAGCATGAAAAATGAATAGTTATATTTTTCTCTTGTGATTTCTAAAAGCGGTAAAGGTTCTTTAGAATTGTTTCAATTTTCCGATCAAAAAATTATTGTTTTCGTTGAAAAACAGCCAAATATTGCCTGGTTTCATAAAACGTGAACGTATATTTATTTATCTATGGGCCAAAAAGGGTAAGCTACGCGGTAAAATTAGGGGCGAATCCTGCCAAAATGGCAGAATCCCACCACCTCGGGTCACACCATGACTTTGTTTTTTTATTCATAGTTTTACGGCCCTAGATACAAGTTCTTTATAGTCAGTAGATGTTTGTATTTGGGTATAACTTAGTCCCGGCTTCAAGGACATGCCAAAAAATATCGTCAGGGAATCTTCTTGTCCCTCAATTACTTGTAAGAACTCAACAGCTATACCGATAGTGCAATTTTACTGATTTTAGTTAGAGGCTGTGCAATGCAGTTCTTCGTTTTGAACTCTGTGGTTGTAATGTGATTCATAGCATTCTACCTTTATATTGGGATTGGCGGGAAAAAATATAAAAATAGGACTTTAAGTACCTACCTAACATTATTCCTACTAAGTCATATATACTTGATTATTAGTTCATCTTAACAATTTAATCATTATAAATACCTCGTTGAGCTAGAGTTGTAACAGTATTATCATTTTATCGAATTTTTTTGCTAAGTTAATGGCCACACAATGGGATCAAAACAAGAAGAATGTAATAATACAAAAATAGATCGTATTCAAAACCTTATCAACAGTTTATCAAAAAGCAAAATTGTAGGCATTCTTGAATATTATTTACCTAGCACTAAGGACCTACTACATAAATAAATAAATAAATAAATAAATATTGTCAGACAAATTACACAGCGCTATTTAGCCCCAAAGTAAGCGAAGCTTGTGTTATGGGTACTAGACAACTGATAAACATACGTAAATACATTTTTTTTTAATTAAATGCTTTTGATACATAGAAAACACCCAGACTAAGACAAACAGACATGTTCATGCACACAAATGTTTGTCCTATATGCGAATCGAACCCACAAGTGTTGGTGTCGAAGCCGCGTCATTGACCGCTACGCCACCGAGCTTGTATATAAATATACGTATACTTATTGAACATAAAAAACGTAGGTACATATCCATAAAATCATATGTACTTATGTTAATAATTTTGTTAAGGAATTCATAGCCGAAAAAGAGGAATGTAAGAAATTGCGGGAAATCAACATAAAGCTCGACTTTGAATTAAAAGAAGCTCGGGAACTTGAAAAATCCCATCGTTATCATTTGCTGGCATCCCGGGAAATGATTGGAAATCTCCAGGAAACCGTGTCACAGCTAGTTTATCTCAAAAGAGATGTAAAAAAATTGAAAGAAGAAATTTGTCTGAAAGATGCTAACATTATTTCCATAGAGAAGGTAAGTACCAGCAATAATAAGTACCTAGGTAAGTTACTTAGCTATTTTATTATCATCATTTCAGACAAAGGACGTCTAAGCTGAACATATTCCTCGCCCTTAGATATCCACAATGCTTGCTGTTATGCCGTTTACATCCTTCGGCTCCGTCGTTGTGCTCTTTATCTGATCCTGTTTAGCGTTCCGTACCCCCCTATTACTGAGACTCCGCTGTCCGTCCGTCCGTCTGTCACTAGGCTGTATCTCATGAACTGTGAGAGTTAGACAGTTAAAATTTTCACAGCGGATGTACCTATTTCTGCTGCCGCTATAACAACAAATACTAAAAAACAGTTTAAAATCAATATTCAAGGGGGCTCTCATACAACAAACGTGATTTTTTTTTTGCTCGATATTGATAACGGTAACAGGTAGGCGCTTGAAATACTCACAGAATATTTAGTTATATTCACTTTAAAAATAAATAATGAAATTAAAATAAAACAAATATTTAAGAGATATGATGATTTATTTGCCGTTTTTAAAGATAATGGTGCGGAACCCTTCGTGCGCGAGTCCGACTCGCACTTGGTCGGTTTTTTTTTAATATAAATTAATTGAAAAGCCATTTTGTCATCGCAGAGTCACTTACTAAGCATAGTCACATAATCAGACACATACTTATGCTGAAATAAAAAAATAACGTTGTCAATAACGAACACCAAGGTCGCCATGAAGAAGAATTATATTGAATCCTTAGTTTATCTAATGGGGGCGGTCACACGCTGCGTTTTTCGGTCCGCGTTCTCCATTCCAGAACTTTCTGTCCCAACGGCCTGCATCAGTTAAGCATGTTAACTGTCTACTACCACTTTAGCTTGCTGGTGGACATGCTAGGTATATTGATAATTCTAGTTCTATGACGGTTATACTCAATCCCGAGATTTTTTTATGCAACTAAGGTGCAAACAAGCATACGTTCTGCCTGATGGTAAGGAGTCATATGGTCCTATGGACTTTCGTAACACAGTTTTCACGTAGATATACTATGAGCATACATAGCATAGATGTTTAGTAGATAATATTATAGGTTAATCCAAATAAAAATATTACCTGAATTCGCGCGAAAGTAGTTGCTTTATAATCCCTACTTCCTACTATTATTATATATGTGTAATAGGCTAGACGACAATTTTTTCTTTCGATTTGTTATGTAAGGTCGTCACAATAATATAACTATAGGAATTACTTCGATAGGATAAAAACTTCTCGAGATATGATAACTTGAAAATCACAATTTTGAACTTTCCCGAAAACGCTCCATACAAAAGGCTACTGAATTATGACGTCACACATAAGTATTTTGTATACGTTAAAACAGAAAATTGGACGACAGTTATAGTATTTTTGATTGTTTTTCCAAAGTTAATATTATTTTCTCTAATTTCACTCTGTTAAGTTGGACTTTCCCACTACACTTTGATCGATCATAGAACAAGTCGGACATAAGTTATTAAAATTTCAAAATCGCAGATCGTTCTAGTTTTGTATATTTTATGACACTGATAATTTATTATTATATGTATCTCTCTTTCATCACGGGTCAAGCCCGGTCATTTGATAGGCGTGCGCGAGGATATGGATCCAACGCGTAGAGGCCCCTTTGAGAAGTTTGATGTAATGTTGTACGCCCGCCGTGACCCGCTCCAGGATATGTCAATGGAACGACATATCCATGAACAGGTCTCGGCAGGCATTGAGATTATTGCAAAGTGTGATGGAAAATAAATGGGCTATGGAGATGAGATCTGGGTGAACTTAATACCGGGCTATTACAGAAGAGGGACGAACGCCTGCCATAACTTATTATTATTATTATTTATATTTTTTTATCATTGTCGTCTAGCCTATTGTTTGTTACGCTTTCACGCCGAAACTACTCAGCCGATCATCATGAAACTTTGTACACATATTCTTAAAGGTATTAGGAAGGACATAGGATACTTTTTATTTAAAAAAACCGGCTTGCACTTCGAGAGTGCCGGCAGAAGTGAAAACTTGAACATTAACGTTGTGCATTTTTGAATATTTTGGAATGGTTAGGGAATAATTTCGCACGAATTGCTTTATTTATCAGAATAAAAGTACTATCATTTATGTGGTAAAATACAATATTTATTTATTGCGCTATCGTACACAAACATGTCAATTTACTCCTATATTTATTAAAAAATAAATAGCAGGAGCAGGCATACATTTTCGCCGCGCGGTAAAAAGAGAGGATGATAATATTTCCTCTCCTACGCCGCGCCGGGGGTCTATGCTCCCTCCGTCTTACGAATTTTCGATCAGGTCACGTGGCCTGACGCGAGTTTAACATTTTTTACCCATCCCAAAAAGTGCACAACGCCGCTAAAGAAGTTTTCACTTCAAAAAAAGTAAACTAGGGCGAAGCCGCGGGTTGAAGATAGTGTATAAAGCAAAAGCAACTATTATTACTATTACTCTATAATGACTCAAATTATTATTTGTTTGTTACTGTTATTTTTCTCTTTCTTTATTAATACACAATGTAATATCCGTCAAGTGACTCTTTCTCTTACTGCCTATAGGGTCGGTTGGAAGAGATCTCTTGTAGAGATAAGCTCACTTTTGCACACTTTTGATGTAACTATGTTATGGTAATTTATTATGCAACAAGGAATCTATATGTACGTACTTTGAAAAGTATTGTGCTTATTAAATATCTTTATTTCGGTGGCTGAAATGTTACTTTACAAATTACCTAGGTAGTTTACATAGTTTTCTGTCGGTTACTAGGACAAAGAGAATATATTACTGAAGCACAGCGAAAACGTGATTGAATTAAAACGGGCTCATGAAAAACTGATTGAGGAGATGTCTTCAATACATGAAAGGAAAAGTAAGTAAATAAAACCCTTGTATCCCGTCCTATTTATTGTAAGACCAATCCCTGTATTCTAGATTAGCTAGTGGATACCTACCTAGGTACCTACCTACGCTTGTACCGATATGATGAGGGTTATTATAAAGTCTGAATAGTTCCGGCTATGTACTTGGTTTTGAATCCAATAATCAATAAGCTAACTTATCTTTACACAGCATCCAATGTACCGGAAAAAAAAAAAAACGTGATTTTTATTTTTTATTATTTTTACAGACACGAGTTCAATACGTGGTAGTGCACAAGCGTCCTTACTTCAAACTATCCTTACGCGAATCCTAGGATTCGCTCGGCATTTTTGGGGAAGACGAATTTTCCTAGAGTTAAGACCTAACTAGATCGATTTGTCCCCAAATTAAACCCATATATTGCGAATTTTATCGGTTTTGGGGTGAAAGTCTTTGAACCAAAGCCAACCTCATCTGCACCTGGTGCAGCCTGCTGACTGACAAACAAAGCTCTAGCGATAAGAGAGGTAGGGCATAGCGTATTTATTAAACTGCCCGACTGTAGAAGTATCTCCACCTCACAGAATACCGCTGGCAAATAACAATTCCCTTGAGGATTGTTGGCCGTGTGGTTTCCGGCAGACTGGAATAGAATCACTCCGTCTCTTCCCGTGGATGTCGCACAGGCGACGGGAAATACATTATCAAACATCGATCAGGCCCCCCCAACCCGTCTGGCCAGCGTGCGGCCAGTGTAGGTCAAATCCTCCTTCCGTGTAGGACCAACGAGAGAGGGTCGTGCTCCTGTAGTGGAGACTAAAATGGACCTGATGATGATGATGATGATGATTGAGGGTTGTTGGGTTCCTGTGAGAGATAGAGAAACAAACAAGCTGCCAAATGAAACCGAAATTGAATTACACTTACGTGCATAAATTTATTTACGTGTTTGTGTCAGAGATGCATCTTAGCTCTGACAACCCACCACCTCCCATGGCTCCTCCGACCTCACGGTCATTTGAGCCGAATCGCGAGAGATGCGCGCAGCACCGTTGCTCTAAGGCTCTTTTGTGCCGCGGGCAATTCTTGACTCTCTATGCATCTTAGCTCTATCGATATAATGTCACCGATAGTTGTAGATAATAAACTCAGATCGTATGATACCTGAATTTCTAGAATGAATAATAAAAATAAAGGCCGAGAAATATTTGTAATTATTTATTTGAATTGCAGATTTTATCCAAATTCGCTTCGTTTCTCGCATCTGGCTGGACAACTTTTATCTTAAATGTAGTCTATATGTATATTTTTTTCTTAGGAGTCCAGTTCGGGTGAGACGACATAAAATTACTCAGGATCGCATATTAATAAGTTAAACTGTCATTTCGGGAAATAAATATGTATCTAACCTTGACACTTTATAGGAATCACTACCCGTAATTCATATCTCTATTATACGTATTTAACGTCGCATACAACGATGCAACATATTTGTTCACTGTGTGATGATAGGCAATGAAATCGACAATAATATCGATAGATTATTCAACGCTAGTATAAAAAGAAAATTATTTTCGTATACAATTTTTTTTAAATCTATTTTTTTAGATGCCTATAGAAGGAAATACTACACAATGCAAGAAATTATTCGCTAATAATTTCGTGCATATAGTAATGAGAATCCGCTGATTAGCAAAAATAAACATAAAGTTAGATAGCGTCGAAATGGTACCTGTTAAACAAACCATTTCGCGATTTTTACGCTGTGTTGTGCAACAATCAATTTAATAGTTCACCATGTTTCTGGAACACTATTGCACAAAGCTGCAGACAAGCTGAGCAAGCATGCAGCAAGATGATCCAAAAGGGTTCTACACATATTTATCAAGTATCTCTTTCTACCATACAGTGAGACTGCTAGTGATATCTCACGTGCACAGCTGTTTGTCCCTCTATTCCGCTAGGAATAATATAAATTTACTTTCTGGTGCTTACAGTTCAACAAGTGCAGAATGAATCTGATACTCAAGTGGCGCAATTCACATGCGTCATCGAAGAGCTACGAAGCAAAATTAGAGAAATGGAAGCGGAGCATAGGGACAAAGTATGTATTATGTATACCAGTACGGTACAAGCATACGGCCCGCCTTATGGTAAGCAATTACAGCAACCTATAAAATCAGGGGTTTCACTTGCGCGTTGCCGGCGCTATAAGAACCTCTTCATCTCTGATCTCTGATCAAGAACCTCATGTTGTAGCTTCCGAAGAAAACCTTGACAGGGAGCAGTGGCGTAACTTACACTAGACAGGATCAAAGTTTGGTGCGGCCTCTTCTAGCCAAACATGTTAGGACCGGACTTCTTTGAAAGATCGAATTCGGAACGAAGAACTTCGACGAAGAACCAAAGTTGTCAACATAGCCTACAGAGTTTGCAAGCTGAAGTGGCAATGGGCCGGTCACATCTGCCGAGTAAGTGATGGCAAATGGGGGAGGAAGGTATTGGAGTCGAGGCCGCGCGTAGGATAACGAAGCTTTGGACGCCATCCATCATCCATCTAGGTGGTCTTATGATTAAGAAAGCAGCTGGATGCGGAAGGCGGAGGATCGTATTTGGAGGAAAGCATTGGGGAAGGCCCATATCCAGCAGTGGGTAGATACAAATTGATGATGATGATGATGTAAGGCGCAGATAACCTGATGAATAGGTTCCACATGTAAATCAACTTACGATAGGCGGCTTCAGTATCGACCAGGAATTAGACCCGTGAACGTCGTAAGCGGTTCATACATGTAATAGTTTATGTCAAGGGTTTATGTTATACTGAATACACCTGCAATCAAACGGGTGCGCGTTGATGTCTTTTGTATGGAATGACAAATTAGAAAGTATGTACTTAAAATGTAAGTTATTTTCAGGATGTAGGTGGCTCACCAAAATGTAAGCTAATGTCACCTGCACGTAGTGCAACCTACTGGTCGGCTGGGTGCACCACTTGTAGAGTAAACAGGGTCTGTTGAAATAGAGATAGAAAATGTCTGACTGATGAAGCATCTCCAGCTCACATAATATCGTAGCCAAATTACAATACTCATGAGCATTGTCGTGTTCCTGCGAGTGGGATCACCAAACGTGAGAAGTTGCTGCATTAGCAACGGGGGTGTCAGCGCGCAAGCAAGACTATATAATATTGCGTGCGTCTATTATGGCTACAATAACCACTTTTCCTTACCGCAAGTTTGATTGGCTTCCGCCGTCCTATAATAAGGGCTTTATTTTTTTTTACTTTTGTTGTGTATCTAAATGCTGGTGTAGCCGGTGTAGCTGGTGCTTTTCCATTCGACAGATCACGTGCATGTTTCCATGTAAGTTGTATAACATTCTCGTGTTTACCGTTTCTCTGTTACGTAGATGAATGTCGTGGTACTAGAATATGAGGAGAAAATCCAACGCAGTGCTGCTCAGGTAGCTCAGCTCCAAGAACAGCTTGCTCGACAGGCAACACGCACCGAGTCCAATATGGATGCTTATCGACAGGTAAGGTAGCACTTCTTCCAAGTCATCTATAGATTCCTACAATACGCTTCGTCAGATCGATAACATCACTGATATCATCATCATCATCATCATCATCAGGTCATTTTAGTCTCCACTACAGGAGCACGACCCTCTCTCGTCCGTCACAGACAGGAGGATTTGGCCTACACTCCCCACGCTGGCCAGACGGGTTGGGGAGGCCTGATCGATATTTTATAATGTATTTCTTGTATCACTAATATACACTTATTCTACTGCTGGGGTAGGTAGACCCGAGACCTTATGTTGAAACCGATTCAGATCGGATTTTTGATTCCAATAATCGGAGTTCGATTTAAGTTAGTGATAATTTTCTTCAGTTCTGTCGATAGAGCCTGAGTCCTTACTGCCTAAAGCCGGGCCCGCTGCTACAAAACATCGAAACACACAGACGTGGCTATGCCTTTATAAGGTAGAAGCGACTTGAAGCGGAAGCGGAGGATCGCCTATGATGGAAAGAATTAGGAAAGCTCACTATATCCAGCGATGGGTAGATAAAGGCTGATGATGATAATGATGATCTAAAATTGTTATTCTAGTTTTCCGCATAACCGCTCTTATTAATACATAAGTATGCAAATTATTGACTTCCTTAGCCGTTAATTTATTATGTAATTTTATAACTATATACGGTTTATTTTCGGCATGCCACTCTCTATCTATTATGTAAAATTTGAGTTGAAACGATGTTATTAGTGACAATTTTGCGACAACAACATCGTCTGCGGAAGTAATCGTGTAGCCTCGTGATATAAGAACCTTGTGAGAATCGAACCCAAGGGCATGGAGACTCAGTCCTTCGTGCCGATGTCCATATACAACACCTTATATTTCAACTAGTAATGATGAACATCATTCTTAAAACTAGTGATGGTATAACATACTTTATTCTCTATAAGGCGGTTACCGTAGCTACATAGACGTTAGCAATACAAGGAGTATTACTCGCGCGCTGGCTCTCCGTGTGTGCATATCTCAACTATTAACCCTGTCTATTTAGACGGGTTCAGATACTTAAGACGCGTAACTTGTATGGTCCCCTAATATAAGATGCCTTATATGATAGCTAAATTGGTCATCATTGTCAACCCTTATTCATCCCACTACTAGCATAATGGATCTCCCCTCAATTGACGGGGTTTAGAGCATACTCCACCACGCTGCTCAACTGCTGATTGGCGGAGGCCAGTGTTTTCAAGTCGCCTAATGGCCATTGACTTGGCTCAATGACTGTCATCTATAATGGCAATAGCCGGGACCGACGGAAGAGCTCGAGATAATAATAAACCCATTCATGGACAGGCTACCGTCGACATTGCTTAACTTGTGTGTTCGATTAGACTGACACACTCAACAACGCCACCGAGCTCCTAAAAAAATTGGTATTATTGAAAATATTGCCTAAAACCAATGATGTAGTAACATGACATCAAAAAGTAAAAAAAGTCAAAAGTCAAAATATCTTTATTCCTTGGACTTTATAAAGCACTTAGAAACGTCATACAAACTAAATACATCATTGCCTAGAACCTTATATTTCAACTAGTAATGATGAACATCATTCGTTACGCTGTAAAATGGTAGTAGTTCTCATAATTTTATTATCTCGGGAAGTAATTACCGATCGGTAACCATTATGCATTAGAGACGATTCAGGAGACAATAAAACTCTGGAATCCATGGGATTGCTCATTCATTGATTACAGCTTTGATTGGTAATCTCATGAAAATCATCGTTGCATTACGAGTATGGGTACCTATTGAGAGTTACGAGATTTCCGCGATAAACAAAGACTGCAATTACGGTAATGTTGAGTATCTTCCAATATCTCCGAAGAGCTGTTTGATTTGATACCTACCTCTGAGTTCCACTATCGTATAACTCGCCATAAATTTAAATTCCATCTATATCATCTTGATAATTGACAAACTTCTGAGTATTTTTCAATTTCTTCTGATTCAATTTATTGTGAACTAGGTAATGTGTATTAATGTCATTCGTTCCAAGTTAGCCCTTTAATGTTTTCAATTTAGTTTTACCCCCAGGACTGCAGTGAACTTCATAGTTCATTGCCTTTTTTGATGATCGCTGGTAATTCTGGCTACACAGGAGACACAGTGGCGGGAATGAGCAGTGGGCCCCTATCCCGAAAAAAAAATTGGCAATCTACCACAGTACGTTTGCTAACACATTTTATACCACGAACTGTAAAATTGTAGAACTTCCCTCAGCGATATTTCCGAACAATTACGATGCGGGAGCCTTCAAGAACAGAGTCTATATTTCCCTTAAAAGGCTGGCAACGGATCGGTGACCCCTTGGTGTTGCTGATCACTATGGGCAGTGCTGATTGCTTTCCATCAGGTGACGCACGTGCTCGTTTGTCCCCCTCTCAAAAAAAATCCGTACATTGCATAAACTGGTATTTAATATTTGAGTCTTGGGTAGTTATAGTAAATATCATTCTAAATAGCTGGCTTCCTATTTTCATACAACCATTCCTAACTCTTAGGGTACGACTTATCCTACTGTATGTGTTTTTGTTCTATTTTAGCATTGAATACGTTTGTAGCCATATGTTTGGTATTTTTTGTTTTGTCATAAGTAATTTTTGTTGTACAAATGCACGGACCAGCCTATTTTCAAATTCAGATAAGGTTTTTGTGTTATCTTTTTGTATTTTTTTTTTGTGTTCTTTATTACGTACCTATGTCGAAATAAAGAGTTTTATACTGTATCTTACTATCTTACAGAAGCTAGAGGAATTAGAAGAAAAACTGAAACAGAGCCAATTCAAGCAATATTTAGCGCAAACAACGCATCCATCGCAATACGAAAATCAAGTGGAACGTCCATATTCCGTTAACAGAAATCCATACCCTACCACTGACTTGGAATCTAATTTTGAAACTCCAAAGCATACTCAATATGCCCCAACTCAAAGTAAACCAATGTCAACCAATACACTACAGGTGATGTACTATGGTAAACCGAACCTACCCAAGATTTCTGACAAGAAAGGGCAGTTCAACATAACGAAGAAAAGAAAACTTTACAATGAAAAAGACTTTCAAGATTTCTAACATGTGAACTTGCTTTGTATTTATAAAGGCGTCATTAACCCTGATTTAATTGTATAATTACTTTTGAATTACATTGCATGTTTTGCTGATAACGTTTTCCACGCCTTTCACTCCATCAACTAATTTATGGCTCTTTGTAGGAAATTTGCTATTAGTCGAGCTATTAGTCTCTGTTTCTCAATCTCAAATGTCTTACATAATGTCCGTTAGTTTATCCATTTCTTTACAAAAGTATTGCAACAATGCGCCAACGCCGCATATTAAAACAATTATTCCGAACGAAAAATATAATTAACGTTTATCTATGCTATGTATCTAATTCAGGGGTTTTATCTGATATCGTATGACGTTCTACGTATATGAACGCGATTATGAAAAATTATTACATATATGCCTATTCATAAGTTACATCATGGCCTACATTCGACCGTTTTAAAGTTGCAAGTACTTCCCCTGAAGCGTGAATTGCTTATTTATTAATTTGGCTAATGAATTTTACTTCGTAATTACGAGCACGGATTTAGCGAGGAATCCAATAATTTGACTGCGTGGACGAAACACGCAACACAGTAGATAATTATTGATGATATAATTTGTCGATCATAAGTTTCTAACCAGTTGAAGTAATCATAGAATTAGGTTTGTATAATGATGGCCAAATAGTGCAAAATTCTTTTAAAATGCAAAACAGTAAAAATTACCTGCACACCAACTGATGCATATTCATGCCAAATTCAAGGCAAATTACTAACATTTCCTTTTTTATACTAGGTCGGGTGGCAAACAAGCACACGGACCCTCTGGTGTGAAGCAGTTAGCGTTCCTATATAAATATTGGTAACGTTGTTATATTTCGCTCAAGCGCTAATGCCCCCTGCATTAGCGCGTGAGCGAAATCTTAATAATCGTAAGCGTTATATTTCGCTCAAGCGCTAATGCCCCCTGCTGTAGCGCGTGAGCTAAATCTAACGTAATCCTATGAGGAGGAGGTACCTACGCCCCCAGTCAGATAATAGGGTGCACCGTGCAGTAGACGTTAACTTTGACTCTAAAGATGGTGGTGACCCACTTATACCCTTATTTTTTTCACCTTATTGCTTACATTATTTCTTTGCTTTGTATTTTTCTACCAATTTGAAGGTGACTGGTCTTGTAGGAAGATCTGATCTTGTCTTAAAATAGGTTAAGTAGGTATAAATCTACTCGTGAAATCATTGCACATAAACGGGTTGAATTCAGTGCGATATTTTGGACTTAAATTAAACATTAAGTTAAGTAAAACAAAATGTAGAAAGCGTCGCGTTCCTCCTTTGTAAAAGGAAATATGTAAATATGTCTATACTTCCCTTAAAACTCTGGCAACGGATCGGCGACGCCTTGGTGCTGCTGATTTCTATGGGCGGCGGTGATTGTTTTCCATCAGGTGACCACATTCTCGTTTGCCATTTCCATATAAAGTAAATAAATACTTACCGGCCTCCATTTACCATTCTGCCATTTATACTTCCCGTCTCATTAATTATACAATTAGGTACTGCCTGTTATAATTAATTATATTTCTTAACGAGATCAATAATTCTCATACATAAACATTTATGCATTAATGTATACAGGTAATTATAAGAGTTTAAGTCAAGCGCGCAAGGTACATATAGTGAAAGTGTGCATAACTCCATAACTGCATACTTTAAATGATAATAGTTGATTATTAAAGTAAATCGAAAGCTAACCGCATCACAGGATAATACATAGATATTACTGGTAATATAAGTGATAGTAGAAGAAAGCGGCTATGTCGAGTTAACCAGATTTATCGCCATAGCGTAAGTGTATACGTAGCAAGAATTTAAAATTTTGTTTTATATACAGTCAACAAAAAAGATAAGTAAGACCCTATTACTTATTGAAAGTATATTCAATGTCGATTTTATTCATGATTTCGTATTAATAAATTATAAACCAGTAAGACCAATAATAAGTCAGGAAATAATTTAGGTATGCATTATAAATAAAATATATTTAAATACATTGTTTTTGTAAGTATATACATATAATAAATATATATGTATATAGAAAATACCCAGACTTAGAGAAACTGACATGTTCATACATGCAAATATTTGCCTTGTGCCGCGATCGAACTCACGACTTCGGAGTCAAAGTATTCATTACTAGCCATTCTACCATCGAGCTGATCAAATAAAAGAATAAACTTTCATTTTATTTTTTATTTGTTAGTTTTAGATTATTGTATTTTTTTGTGTGATGTTAGAGTCTTGTAGATTTGCTTCTCCCAGAGAGGTCGCCTCTTATCTTCACCACCGCTCCTTCAAGTACTGGATATCATGGCGCTTGAGCCGCTTAATGTAAGTTATTTCCCAGAGCACTGGAAAGCTTATTTGGATGTACTTTGAGGTGAGATCTATAGTTAGAGGTGGAGAGTTTTATGTGCTCTTTCCGGTCTCATGCAGTTCCGTATTGGTGACAAACCATGGAGTATTGGATATGATTCCGCGGAATTACAGGCACTTCCTCATAACTGTATTCCATACATCCACACAGGTTTCAAGATCGATCTATATATTACGATTTTCATATCTGTTTATTCAGTTTAGAAGTTTACAAAATTTGATTTAATATCCGCAGCCTTCTCGCCACTGCCCGAAGTTTAACTCAGCACGATAAGATGAACGGCTTAAATATTTATTTATTTGTACATAATTAATAATAATATTTATTAATACTAATATTATTTATTTGGGACATTTCATGTTGCCATCGTTAATATGGCTACGGTAACCGCTTCCGCCCAACTGATGTGGGCCGTATGCTTTCCATCGGACGTAGTTTAAAAAAACATAGGTAGCATAAATTTTCTAAGTATGCAAATATAAATACATCTAAAAGCCATTTATTTGTTTTCACATTTATGCTTCTATTTTAAGATTCGTTAGGTCAATAATAAAATTCAACAGACTAAGGTAAGAAAACGGCAACAGGTTTTATAAGTCATAGCACTATTTAATATTTTTTATTTCTCTTAAATCACGGGTCTAGCCCGGTCATTTGATAGGCGTGCGCGGGGATATCCAACGCGTAGAGGCCCCTTTGAGAAGTTTGATATAATGTTGTACGCCCGCCGTGACCCGCTCCGTGATATGTCAATGGAACGACATACCCATGAGCAGGTCTCGGCAGGCGTTGAGACTATTGTGAAGTGTGATGGAAAATAAATATTTTTTATTATTATTCTCTATGTTATTAGTATAGGTGAAATATTTTATCCGTTCAGTAGTTTTGGAGTTTGCCTTCTCTCTTTATGAATATCTAGTGTACATAGGATTTTCGTATTGGGTAATCTCAACTTTAAAATTATACCGTAGACTGAAGTTTTTAATGGAAAGGTAAATTGTAACGTCGTTCTGAATCTGGATTAGTCTTATCACTGATATCATAAAAAATATCCCTTTATCCCGTTTGTTTCAGTCCCTAGTTTCAGGATGGAATTTTAAAATAACGTAAAAATTCACTTCCAACCTAGTCTCGATCTCACAAATGTGACTTTTGGAATTCTCCTATCAAAATATGACCAACAATTAAACAAACCAAGAATAGTTATCTATTCCAATAAGATTTGATTTTAAATAATTAATGAAATCGAGTGTTTAATTTTCGGTTAATTCATAATTCAATCTTTATTCAGTCAACTATCCGACCGACTGCCGACTGGTCGTCATCAACCCTTAATCGTCCCACTGTTGGGTTACGGGTCTCCCCTCAATCGAAGGGGTTTAGAGCATACTCCAACACGCTGCTCAACTGCGAGTTGGCGGAGTATCCAGCGATGTAAAATAATTACGAGAATTGACGGAATTCCATGGAATCGGTATGTGCCATGCGCTGTGAGCTGTGTGGTTTAAACGCTAAGATTTATCGTTGTTTGACATACATAAAAGTAATAAATCATCTGGTTGACAGTGGTGTTAACAGTCAACATGCGTGATAGTGGCTTGTTTTTTGTTATGCTTGGACCATTATCGCATTAATGTCTATTAATACCTGTCTTAAAACCAATCACGCGATAATTGGCGAGCCCTGTTTGCGAATGGTTAGCAATGGCCACTTTGACTTTGGCCGAGGTCGCGGGTTCGATCCCCGCACGTGACAAATATTTGTGTGCATGAACATGTCAGTTTGTCATGGTCTGGGTGTTTTCTATGTATTTATGTACATATATCAGTTATCTAGTTGCCATAGTACAAGCTTTGCTTAGTTTGGGACTAGATGGCGCTGTATAATATGTTAAGTAATATTTATTTAATTAACAACATTTAAGTCTTGGTGTGATTTCAGCATTACGAATGAGCAAAAGGCTGATGATAGATAACTAACGTTTTTTATATATACTTACTACGTTTGGTGGCAAGCATACAGCCCGCCCGATATGAAGCGGCTACCGCCATATAAACGTTCGCAACATGAAATACACAGCGCCATCTAGTCTCAAACTAAGCAAAGATTGTATTATGCTATTTTGTAAAATATATAGGTACAACATATATATTATTCGATCGTACATACTAAGATAAAGATACAATACATGTTTATGCTCACAAATATTTGTTTTGTGCGTGGTGCGGGTATCTAACTTGTGACCCACAACAATGCCAAAGCAAAGCTAAGAGTAACTGCTTATCACCGAAGTGGTTATGTCGGGTTTCAAACAAGCGTATGGCCCGCCTGATGTAAAGCAGTTACAGTAACCGTAGACGCTTGCAATACGAGTATCGCGCGCTAGAAACCCCGCTGCTAATGCAACATCTCACGGTTGGAGGTATGGATATAAACTTAAGTTTAGCCGGCTAATCTTAAGTTTAGCAGTAGCCCTTTTGGCTAAATATGTTTGCTTTATATTATATAATAATTGAAATACATAATGGACGGTTTATCGAGATATTTTATTTAGGTTAGGATAACCTAACCTGTGATCATAAGCATAAGCTTATGATCACTTTTTTGTAAAAAGAGAGGTGAGATATCCACACGCCTTCCGAATACTAACCTAACCCAACTATGTCGATAAACCCTTCATTATATTGCTTCTATATTTTTAGCCAAGGAGCTGCGGATGAACTTAAGATTAGCGGGCTACACTTGTTTTTTGTGAGAGGGGGACAATCGAGCACGTGGATCACCTGATGGAAAGCAATCACCACCGCCCATAGAGATCAGCAACACCAATGTGTCGCCGATCCGTTGCCAGCCCATACTCCGTCCTTTCTTTCTTTCTGGTGACCTCACTCACTCGCAGAAACACAACAAGCGTCAAGGGAATAGTTATTTGGCTGCGGTATTCTGTGAGGTGGAGGTACTTCCCCAGTAGGGCAGCTTAAAAAATACGCTATACCCTACCTCTCTTTTTGCCAGAGCCCCGTTTGTCAGCCATCAGGGTGCACCACGTGCAGGTGAGGTTGGCTTTGGTTCAAAGATGTTGACGAACTACTCGTACTTACACCCCATGATGTGTTTTATGTTAAGTGGTTGTGTTTTATAGTCACCCACCACAATTACAGAGCCCAACAAGCCATGCTACATAACTTTGGGGTGTAAGTGGTTCATCAAGATCTTTGAACCAAAGCCAACTTCACCTGCACGTGGTGCACCCTGCTGACTGACAAACGAAGCTCTGGCGAAAAGAGAGGTAGGGAGCGTAATTGTAAGCTACCCGACTGGGGAATGTACCTCCACCTCACAGAATACCGCAGCCAAATAATAATTCCCTTGAGGGTTGTTGTGTTCCTGCGAGTGAGTGAGGTCACCAGAAAGAAAGGAAGGAGATGCTGCGTTGGCAGCGGGGGTGGCGGCGCGCGAGCAATATTTTATGTTGCAGGCGTTAATATGGCTACGGTAACCGCTTCGCATCAGGCGGGCCGTATGCTTGTCTGCCGCCCGACGTAGTATTAAAAAAAAATTAAAAAAAAAAAACTAACCATTAAGAATTGGAAAATTTCTACATGATGCTGTAATAATGCAAAAACGAACAAAGAATATCGACTTCGACTTCGATGTCAAGGAACTTCCGAGTGAAAGTTCTAACAAAGTACAGATTCTCTTGAGTGTGAGAAAAGGGTAAAAGTGCAAAAGAAACAAACATATAAATAGAAATATCTCCTTTATTTTCTTTGGCCATATAGCAAAGTTACCATTTAGCACCTTCCGATTAAGTATACATTATTACTTCGATTATCTGTCATATAAATAAACATTATTATAATTTCTATAAACATTAATTAGTTTCTTTTTCTATTCATCATAATGGCTCGACTTCACTTGGTGCTAAGCGTGAAGAGAAGCGAAAAACACATCGGTAACGGACAAGATACCTTAGTGTTCTGTTAGTTAACATTATCATACTGTCCTGCAAGATGCTTTTTCACGCTTCTCTTGAAGGATCCGTTATTGTAAGAAGGAGGAAACACATGTACAACAAAGCAGTTGCCGAACTTTTTTATTCGCGAGTTTTTTTAATAAAATGATTTCGTGGGGTCCTAATGCGCTTAAATTCATGAATGAGCTCTCCAAGCGCCTGGTCGAAGCCACTGGTGACCGAAGAGCTGGCGGGTTTCTCGCACAACGGATTAGTATTGCTATACAACGAGGAAACGCTGCCAGCATCTTCGGTACAATGCCACGGGGGCCTTTTTTAGATAATATGTAGTTTTATTTTTATTTATAATTTAGTTTTTAATTTAGTTTCTTAGAAATAATTGTATGAGTTTTTAGAAAAGTATTCAATAACATATTAAATGATCTTATATCAATTATTTTTACAGAAATACCCCAAAAATGAGTTAATAAATTTGCTACTGATTTCTATACTAAGGTTCGTGGAGTGTGTTCAATTCAAAGACGCTCATAAGTTTTCAATGAAACAGGATTGAATCACAAATATCAAAATATATCCATGGGTTTCATTTAGCGAATTCTTCGGAACTGAGGTACTAGTTGAAGTATCTGGCGATTGAATCAAATCATAGAGGTTCTGCATTCAGAGTCATAACTACACGCATAATTAACAATGTGAACTTGAAATATTATTAGAACTCGAATTCTTCTTATGATCGATCAAAGAGATAGAAAATAAGACGCACAGAAGATGTAAACATGAATAAATACTTAAATTTTGGTAGGGAAAATATATTGAAAATGCGTACGGTCTAATGTATAACGTGTGATCTACGCATTATACGAACCCATATAAAATATAATACGTAAGGTACCGTATAATGAATTATCAGTTTGAAGTCCAAACAAGGTCCAAACAGGCCATTTTTGGACATGGGACTTTAAAAACTAAACGTAGCCTGTGTTTTTCCGACAATTTCTCTTTTATATTGACGAGTAATTTACTTATGGAAATTTATGTAGGTATCGTTATTTTAATCAGTTTTAAGATCTCAAAGATTAGCAATCAAATTCTACGATTCCAATTTCACCTAGCGTATCTACAATAAGTCCAACAATAAACAAAACTCTCTTATACTATTTACTGATTCCTAATAAGTCTATCGAGGGAATTCCAACTGCAGGAGTAGTCGATCTGTAGATGGCCGTATCTGGAGAGGTGGAAATTGTCGGGAGCCGTCTTGGGGAACGGCCTGGCCCAGTCTTCATAGTCCGGCGACAGGCTCTCGTACGCAAAGTGCTCGTACGCGTCAGTCAACCTGTGAAATAAATTACTGATAAGTAAGAACAGTGTCTCAATGTGTGTAGTTTGGGTACATAGGTGATGTCTGTACTTATAAGTTACGAAAAAATAAGTTTAGGGGTTTTATAGACACCTATTAGACTCCTAATTATAGATGCCAGAATAATAAGAATATTGTTGTTCATTTGTCTGTCTGTCAGTATGTTTGTACGCGCATCAGGAAAAATGCGCGCAAGCAAGAACTATGCATATTAAATTTCATCTTGATACGAGATAGAAGCGGAGTTATCCTTACTAATATTATAAATGCGAACATGAGTTTGTTTGTTCCGCTTTCACGCCTCTACCGATCCAATCGGATTGAAATTTTGTATGCACTATATTAGAAGTCTATAATAAATAATATCTATATTTAACCCGAAAAAACTTGCTGTTTCTGAGAGATGACCAAAAGATTGGTGTGATAACCGATAGTCTTGCGCACGAAGCCGTAGGCGGCAGATAGTTATAAATAATTATTTATTCTTTTTATATAAAAAAGTATCTTTAGTACATTTGGGTACAGTCAGCAAATGAAATAAGTAAAGAGACGTAATACTTCCTTACGACGATTAATAATAAATTAAGTAGTGAGCATGAACTTAAATCCTCAGAGAATATTCACAAATCATTATGAAGTTACCTTTAAGCGTCTAAGTGCAGCGTATTATCACTATATTACCGTGACCTTAGCTATTTGCTTGCCAGATTCCAAAAGAATAACGAAGTTGGACATAAGTACATAACGACACTCATTTGTTTAACTCGGTCGAGGTTATCACTGCAAATAGACGTAACATCTCTACCCCAATATTCTTCATGAATTCTTTCCTTATTAAAAACGACAATTTAGAAAACACGATTATTTGTAGTCATGGCTAATTTTATATGACTCTAATTTAAAGTGAGTTATTGCTCTGCTTGGGTTTTGAAAATTTAAGTGCGTTAATCTATTTTTGTTGCTGACAGTACCTAACGGCTGCATGCAAAAAATACTACAGAAAGCCATGACATTTTATATATAGACGAACCAAGAATGAACATCACAGCAGTAAAAATTGCCTACAAAGTACTTACTCAATACCTACGTTTTTATACATGCAGTTAGCAAAGAAATGAACAGAACGTGAATACAAAGGAAGGTATCTAAAACTTTTCAATAATATTTTATATATGGTGCTTATAGTGGAAAGCGTTGGGAAAGGCCTATATCCAGCAGTGGGTAGATACGGGCTGATAATGATGATGATCCTTTAATTTAACATATATATAAAACGGTCATAAACCGTGTGATCCTAGAGGGATTATCCAACGCGAACTCTCCGGTTGGAGAATAAACTCCCTGCCGAGGTTTTCTCTGGACAATAATTTCTTGCAGGTACTATCACATAACGCGTTAGTTGTACCACACCCCTGCAACCTCATACAAATGTCTGCACCTCCATACAAATGTCGCGTCGTTTACTACTACATAAACAATGGCGTCTGTGCAGAGCGTGAATGAGCGTGTGTGCGTGCGGCGAGTGGAGGTGAGGTCGATACGAGAGGGCGGCTGGGAAGTACCATACAGTACTACGTACCCTACTGCTCAGCTTGCGTGCTCGGTTGGTTTACTGAGCGCAAAAGCGGAGCAGGTAAAGGTCCTCTCGTCTGGTTGATTTACTGGACGAGAGACTCGCAACCCGTGATTTAACCCGAAGGTTGGCACACGAGGCGCATTAGCCGTTAGGTATATGGTACGTTGTCCGTAGTACTATTACTTATACTGTGGTTGTACCTACCCATAAAATAATTGACGATCAATTATAAAGACGAAAATAAATTAATAACATAGTAACATCGCCCCTGTGGATACACCTACGAAAACATATAATTCATTAACAATAAGCTTAACATGCGGTTTGAATCTTGGCACATTGTAGGCGGGTCGTAGGTTGTCGAGACCTTGTCACAATAGCTCAATGAAGATTCACGTTTCTTTCACACGGTTTACCTACTGCTTGATCATCGTACACTTAAACAAGACTTGATGGCCATAATTTTACTTTATTATTTAGGTAGATTTGCACAAGTGTTTTCAACTTTATGCATGACTCATGAACGATACAGTTCTAGTACAGATACCTAGTCGTAATATTGTCGTTATTATTATCAACAGTCTATATCTACTGCTGGGTATAGAATGTTCTCCCCGTCGCTTTCCACTATAATGAAGTCATCGGTCTATCTAGCTAGAAACGGATCAGGCTCACTCCTACAAGACTTTGTCTCTCCGTACACTATCCTCCCACCCAGCGCGCGTGACGTATTTTGACATTTGGACCCTGCCCCCTTACCACCAACGCTTATTGCGATTCAATTACTGAATAGATTGCTTATGAATAAGCGACTCTATTTCAAAATCTATTCAGTAACTGAATCGCAATAAGAGTTGGTGCTAAGGGGGCAGGTCGTAATATTCTCGTTATTATTGTCAACAACTTATATCTACTGTTGGGTATACAATGTTTTCCCCGTTGTTTTCCACTACATATGTCATCGGGCTATCTAGCTAGAAACGGATCAGGCTCACACCTTTAACACTCTGTCTCTCCATACGCTATCCCCCCGCCAAGCACGCGTGATGTATTATTGACATTTGGAACCTGTTATGCAAAATAGACCTAACCGACATTTCGTCACTTTTAAGTTAAAGCTATTTAAAATTTAATAAGAATAAAATTATCACGCAGTTTAAGTTTTGGGAAGCATAATGAATCTGTTGCGAATATATAAAACCCGATTTGAAGTTTTTCGTTATGTATATCTCTCAATTTGGCATACTTTCTCGATTTGATCTCTTTTATTCTGCATAACAGAGTCCATTTCTATCCAATCATCAAGTGAGCCGTATGCTTGTTTGGCACCTGAAGTAATATAACTTTACGCTATTATTACTATATAAATATTTTTAATTTTACCAGCAATCAAGCTACAGGAGGATTTGCGAATTTAGTATTGCCCTCATCTTGCAAATTCAGAAACCTTATCTTTAAGTTTATCTCTATTGAATGTATATTTATCGTGTTACGCTCTCTGGGGCTAAGTGGCAAGCCAAAAGCGGCCTTTGTTGAACCACAACTTCACTTATCCACATAATATAATTTATAATCTTGGGTGCAGAAACGTCCCTAAAATCCTGTATAATGAGTTTTACGAAACTTTTCACTACCATGGGTCTAAGAATGTTAAATCACAGGCCATAAGGCTCCTATGATGAAATCGCGTCGACTTTGTATAAATTACCTTACCTTTCGCCTTAAGACTCCTCCAACCGGTTATTTATCCATACATATGTAGAAAGGGACCAACTTCGCTCTTTGATGGCGTACGTCCAAAATGATGGATGTGTCCCAACGTAATCTAGGCTTGTTGCTCATTAACACATTTTAAAAAAATTGTTTGGAAAAATTAAGCCTCGAAAAATCTATTTTTGACATAAATTTTTGCGCAACTTTGGACGTAAATAAATACCATTTATGAAGTAACAAAACTTCAAAATAATTAAGCAACAGGCATAATTTATTTCTTTGAAATAAGTTTTAATAACTTTATTTCACGTAAATACATTCAGTAGTTTTTCTGTAATTCCCAATTCTCGCAAAACAATTTTTGGACAACGCACAATAGGGTTGGTTGCAAGAAGTCTCATAAAGAGATATGCCCACCTTTGTATACTTCTGTTTGTAAAAGTTTACGAATTTGTTGTTATGCAATGAAGAATATCTATTGGTTGCTCACCGTATCAAAACTATGTAGATCTAAATCTGCCAATTGAGATTAATTTAGTCCATAATTTTTTTAAATTGTCAAAATTAGCATAAAACATACATGTCATCGTTACGCTTATGTAATCGATAGCATACATGCCAATGATGATGATGTCACATAGATTAGATAACGATCGAATGGATGGATAGGCATGTACTACTTCGCACCATTTCGCGACCATTACCATACGAGCCGTGACAGTCCAATCCCCATACTTGACTGAGTTTCTAGTTTATCTGCTAAATTTACTCCACAAAACAACGTTCACGTAATCAATGTCTAGAAAGTAGTATGTTATTATGAGACTAATGGCACAGATAATGGCTCTTATGTTCTCTCGAAATAATTTAACATGCCCTTCCTCTATAATTTTATTATGCGTGTTGTAACTTAAGCCATTTGTATGTAACCTAGCTGCTGCCCCCGGCTTCGTTCAAATAGCGTTTGAATTAACATGATATTTCATAGGTACCTATTTAGACCTTAAATTTATAAAATTAAATAGTCTGTACCTATAAAGAAAGATGACTCACGTATGATAATCTTACGCAAACTGATTATAAAATCAGTTTGCCTAAAGAGAATGTCGTTCGTTGCATAGAACAGACTGACTGACGCGACTAGGTTACTAGTAGAGTATATTATTCTGCGCTAGGAGGCCAATTCTCTTAATGTTTCTGCTATCGCAGATTGAAAGTTGACCGAATCGATAATGAATTGTGAATTGACTAAAATTATAATACGGATTTCATTAGAATAGAATATCTTTATTTGTCAGAATACGGGTACGTAACAATTACTTTGAAGGTTAGTTTTCAAGTCAAGGTCCAGGCGTATTCGGCCGTGTACCATGGCGTACAAATGTTGTATATGAATTTATATAAGTATATAATTATCAAAAGAATATTACATAATTATTATCAATTCTTGATGTTAGCAAAGTAACATTATTAGTTTGTTTAATTTTAATTGTAATATTTAAATCTTACTTAAATCAAACCCTGGTCACTCCATACAAATGTCGCGTCGTTTACTACTACATAAACAATGATGTCTGTGCAGAGCGTGAATATGCGTGTGCCCACACGTGTGTGCAGCGCCATAAAAACGGTTCCAGATTTGTCTCAGAGGGGAGGTGAGGTCGACATGAGAGAGCGGCAGGGAGAGGCCATACTGTACGTAGTACTATTACTTATACTGTGCTAAATTAAACTTTAAACTTACATATCGTGCTACAAGAATACCAAATGTGAAATTTGTGAAATCGAGACTGGATTGAATTTTTTGACTATATTTTAATTACGAGAATTGCCCTTCAGATTAAGAAATGCTATTTCGGCACAAAATCCAAATTCAATTCGATTCGGCAAGTAAATTTTCTATTATTTTTCTAAACATCATTTGTGTGCGAAAACAGTAAACATAGTAGTAGTAATTTCACTTTGTGCTCAATCAAAGTAAAACGTTCTAACAAATTTATTTCTTCCTGTTTCTGTTAATGAATCAATCATTTATTTATTCCATGATAATAATTAAATTGTGTTATATCCCTAACAGAGGGCTAAATCTCCGGACATGTCAGGAAAATTCCTGTCATTTGAAAGAGTAGTACCCGTCGGTCGGTCTCATGACTCTACCTGTATCTGAATGAGAAGTAAAAAATGTAAGAAAACCTAACAAAATAGAGTTATTTTACATTAAAAGCTTTTTTTTATATGATAGGGGGGCAAACGAACATGTAGGTCACCTGGTAGAATGTAATCACCACCGCCCATAGAAATCAGCAACACCATGGGATCGCCGATTCGTTGCCAGCCTTGTGGTAAGGAAAAAAATGTCTGTTCTTGATGGCTCCCAAGTCCCATGTCATATTTACTTGCGAATATTGTTGAGGGAAGTTGATTCCACTATTTCACTTATTCAGAATATAATGTTTAAATGATTGACAGTATCTTAGAAATCAAATTAGGTCCAGAAATTACTTACAGATTCGGTGACACTCGTGTGATGCTGAAGCCCTCAGGGTACTTTGCATGTGTCCACCGACAACGGTAGTTGCTCATATTATATCAAGAGGGCTCGTCTGTGGCAATGAGTTATCCTTTGTACTTATGCTACTTCCGATCCTCACACTGACCAAAGCAGATCCTACGGCTGTGTAAAATATAACATTGATCTGATCCTGTCGTGCTACCGAACAAGTTGATTTACTGGACACGTTAACGGGGAGGATCATGGTCTAGGTCCTGTTGCCTATTTGGTTTATTGGGCCGGATCGAATCCGCAAACTCGTAGTCAAATAATCCTAAAATACTTACAAAATAAAACAAATGAAAAGTAAATTATAAATTTGTATTAATTTTAAAAATTTTTTTTTTCAATCTTTAAAATAATTAAACTTAAGTGAATAATAAACCAGCCTCAAAAGAGAAAGTCAATTTGTTACAATTTCTAAAGATATAATTTCAAAAGATTATAAACATAGCTTTCGATATTGTTTGTTTGCTTCGTTGCTATTATATTCATAAAAAATAATTAAACTTTTAAGTAATCAAATTTCTACCATCAAATTAAATGGCCTATAAACGTAGACTAAATTTCATAATCAATAATAAATTGACGAACATAGTATCAAATCGACACGACCAGCCTCTGGCTTGAGTAGAAAGTTTTAAAGGATTTTGAAGACGTGATTCCGGAAAATTCCCACAGGATTGCTCGATTTAGGTTATATTTGACGAGCTCGGTGGTCGAATTGTTAGAAATGGCCACTTTGACTTCCAGGTCGCGGGTTCGATCCACGCACAAGACAAATATTTTTGTGCATAAACATGTCTGTTTGTCTTGGTCTGAGTGTTTTCTATGTAGGTACTACTTATTATATGGATGTATTTACAAAAAAATGTATTTAAGTATAATATCAGTTATCTAGTACCATTAGTACAAGCTTTGCTTCGTTTGGGACTAGATGCCGCTGTGTAGTTTGTCCAGGAATATTTATTTATTTATATATCGACCCATAAATTTGCTAAGAAAAAGTCAATAGTAAAAATTCGTTAAAATAATCAAATTGCAACTTTAGCGCTATTTCCATTTGATGTTTCCAATGGCCACCACACAGGTCAATATTAAAACATTGTATCAAAACATGAAACGAGAATATTCTCACAGGTGGAACTTTCATTTGTATCAAAAAACTGGTGCGCGTTCACACGATGTACGTATGTTGTTATTATAATGCAAATAACGTTTGCACACCAGACGATGTTTTTGCCATTACTGCTTTCCGTGGAAGTTAACGTCACGCGCATGCTTTTGTTATGGGAACGAGAATCTGCAGTAAAACTGCTTATTATACGTAGGTACAGTAGCACGTAAACCTGTACGATAGCCAAAAGAGAACAAAGTTACAAAATAACAAAGATATTATTGAATAGGTATGTTTTTGCGAATAAATTCACATGATTTTTGCTTGATTTTCACTCGTAATGAAAGTGCAAGCGGCTGCTATCTAACGACAGATCGTCTCCGCAATAATTGCTGGCAGACTACCTATCATTACACTGTGCTGTGACAAGAGTTTAGAAATCGTAATCACAAATGTTTTCCGTGCGCGATGTCAATTATTCATCTCATTAGTGGAAAAGTGGGTGTTTTGTAGTCGGTCTGTCTCTAGTGACTAAGGAGTTGTGATCAGCGTGCGTAACATTGTGTTTACGAGGTGTAGGTGTGTCGGGACAAAAGTCGAAGGTTTTTAGACGAAACACTAAATTAGGATAGGTTGCAATGTATGTTTTACTTAGAGTTTGCAATTGACATTGCTTATGGTTTCTTAAAATAAATTTCGATATTTCAAGAAATACTGAACTGATTTTGGTGCCGAGTGAATTAAATTTTTTTTTTTTTTTTTTTTTTTTTTTTTTTATTATTATGTATTTATTGGGTATAAGCTAGAAAGATAATATTTACAATAAGAATATTTACAAATAAAATATTTACAAATAAAACGGTAATGACAAAAACTAATTAAAAGTAATAAAATATAATAAACTAAATGGCGTCAAAATATTCTTCCGCATCGCCGTCAAAAGGTAAAGTGGCCAGAAGGCTAGCAGCATTACCACGCTGGATGGCAATGCTTATTCGCTGAGCGAGAAATAGGCCAGCCCTCTGGTCACGGGAAGAGTCGACCAAACGTTTGGAGATATCTCGAAATAAAATTCTTGCGCTCGGACCCCACGGGCCAAGTGTTTCCACCCCAAACGGCTCAAAAACATAATTACCGATGAGGTTTGAATATTTGCGCCGTTTGAGGGTCTCCGCTGATGCTGCATCAGCCCCCGCAGAACACGACGTATATGGAAGATGGGAAGGCGCGAGGGTGTCGACGCATGTTGCGTCCCACACCAAAGGTCTACCCATCTTCCATGGCAGCAATGACATACCGTCTGGTCTCTTCCCATCGTCGCGTACCAGACCATTTGGTTCCAAAACTGCTGGGACCCCGGCGGTGGAAAGAGCCCGACGAATAATATCATTAATGCTGCCATGACGTGGGATTCTGCCAGCGCTCCTGCAACATGAGAGGCCATGGTGTCCGAGCCGGTCGACATCTTCACCACATCGACAGCGATGCGGAACAACGCAAGAAATTCCTAAACGGAGGCAGGCTGCTATACGAAAAGTGCCGTCATCCAACATAGTACCAATGTTTGGAGACGGCAAATCAATTTAAAAATTGGGTTAACATATATTTCTTTTCTTTCCTTCGTTTTTTTGTTGTTGTTTTTGACTGTGTTACTTCATCTATTTATATTGTAAAATTTAATGTTTCTCTTTCTGCTCAATTATGTGCGATAAGCACATAAATGAGCAGAACGTGAGAACCAAATAATTTTTTTTATTAACAGCTACATGATATGTTCCATGTCAAGTCACAGGTAGTCTCTGTATGTTATTATAATGTTTGGGAATAATTTAATCAAAAATGGATCCACTTTTTTCTTAAATGATTACCTAAATTTCAAAGAAAGATGGCAGCTTTTTGGTAAATTAGTCAGTATAGAACAGTTACAATTGAAATAACACACGAAACTAAACAATTAACATAAAACCGCAGCGATGCGGAGAATACCAGCTCATTTGCTTCTTTTTATGGAGTTTAACATTACAACATTTTTTAATATTACCACAGTATAATTAATAGTACTAACGTACAGTATGGACACTCTCTGCCGCTCTCACTAGTCGACCTCACCTCCCCTATGGAACCGATTTGGAACCGTTCGCAATGGATGCAACGTCCTACAAATTGACGTCGCTCGTATTTTATTCTCCATTCAGTTTAAAAGATGGGAGTTACTTGTGCAGTGGATGGATGGATTTTTGACATGGAAAGTCAAAAAAAGAAATTTATTCGATCCCTTTGGATGAAATAAAGTACTGATTTTTTTATAAATTACCTAAAAAGCATGCGGCAGCCATAGTTTCATCATAACTAATTCATGTCTGTCAAAGTAGGATACAAAATACAATTAATACGAGATGAGAAAAAGATAGCTTCTAGCAGATTGATATGTCTCAAAAAGTAAGTGAGTGCGCAGACGCGGAATTGACATTGCTGTCACTTGAGTTATGGTGGTTTATTGTTAATGTTTATAATTTTCTTATTTACATTTCAATGTTTATTGTGCGTGATGTTATGTGTGGTATTAGTTTTAAATTAAGTTTGTTCCATGTGAATATGAAAATGAATCAAATTATTGCACATGCATTTAAATGAATAGTAAAAAGCTACAATTAGTGAGAATGAAATGGTTTGACCATTACAATGAACCGGTGTTCGGAAGGCGAACGTTTGATTTAGTGGTGATTAGAAAATATAAAATTTTGCGTAAGTTAGCAATGGCAATTATACAAGGCGTTTTGTTAATATTGGCTTCAGCCAATAGAATTTTCAGAAAAAAAATAAACATAGTAAATACACTACACTGACTTCAGTCAGTGTAGTGTATTTACTATGTTTATTTTTTTTCTTCACTACGCCCACCTGATGTGAAGCGGTTACCGTAACCATACCGTAACCAACGGTCGCAACATTAAATATCGCTCGCGCGCTGCCTACGCAGCAACTCCATCCTCTCTGGTGACCTCACTCACTCGCAGGAACACAACAACCCTCAAGGAAATTGTTATTTGACTGCAGTATTCTGTAAGGTTGTGGTACTTCGTCAGTCGAGCTGCTTAAAAAATACTCTATGTCCTACCTCTCTTTTCGTCAGAGCCTCGTCTGTCAGTCAGAAGGGTGTACCCTGTGCAGGTAAGATTGACTTTGGTTTAAAGATGTTGATGAACCACTTACACCCCCTTACATGTCCGACTAATAATTGAATAATGTCAGCCCTAGACAACGTCACTCAAACATAGGCACGTGTACAGACGTCATTTGGTTACTACATGCAAAAGCGCCATTTTTGTATGGAGTGGCCGGGGTTTGATATTACGCTACTTTATTAAATAAAAACCACCCAAGGTAAGTATAGTTTTATCTACACGAATTGTGAAGGTGTTGAATAGAATATGTGATACTGATATAGAATAATCCTGTGAATTGTGCTGGAGAAGACAAGGGTGTATTTATCTAGGGAATATCTAATTTGCGATACGCAGAAAAATGTATCCGAGGATCCACGTGTCGATCGAGACGATGGATCCTAGTTGACAGAGGGGTGATGATGACACAAGTCGCAAGATGACGCTCGTCAGAGAAGGATATCAGGTGAATCCAGTCCAGAAGCTGAAATCCAGTGGTGTGCTCAATAAGCATACATTTCACTGAGCTTTTCCCACCTTTTTGTACGAATGCAACACACATGTTTCTCTTCCTGTACCGTAATAAGATAAGACTCAACTCCCATTAACTACTCTGTACTCATGTCTACAACTTTGTAACTACTGTCACAGTATAAGTAATAATACTACGTACTTAATATGTGTAGCAGTTATGACAAATAAACACTTCACTTTTCTTTAATATAAGAGGGGGCAAACGAGCATGTGTAGCAAACCTGGTGGAAAGTAATAACCACCGCCCATGAAGATCAGGAACACCATGGGTTCGACGATCCCTTGCCAGCCTTTTATTTTACCTTATATCAGAGGGGGGGGGGGGGGGAGGGGGCAAGCGGGCATGTGGGTCACCTGATGGAAAGCAAGCAATCACCACCGCCCATAGAAATCAGCAACACCAAGGGGTCACCGATCCGTTGCAGCCTTTGAAGGGAAATATTGACTCTGTTCTTGAAGGCCGCCATATCGTATTTATTTGGGAATACCGCTGGAGCAAGTTGATCCACGACTTCACGATTCGTGATAGAAAATGTCTTAAAAAGCGTACTGTAGTAGATCGCCAAATATCGAGATGATGAGGATGGAATTTTAATTTATGGCGAGTTGTACGATAGTGGAACTCAGCGGCAGGTATCAAATCAAATAGCTCATCAGAGCACTCTCCGTTGTATAAAATTTATAATAGAACTCAAAGAGATGCAACACACAGAGGCCTGTAGAGAGCCAGCCGATCAAAAATCGTTGGGTCACCGACGATACGAACAGCTCTTCGTTGTATGCGGTCGTCAAATGGAGCAAGTAAGTATTATTCCATATGAGGCCTAACTTGGGCTTCATACAGTTGAAGGCGATGCTGTGGTGTAAAATTCAGTCTAGAATTCAGAGTCAATAAATCGCAATGAATTTTATGTTTGTGGTTAGACAAGGTGATAGCAATCCTGGAATAACAGTCGCCTACTTTGCAGGAGTCAACAGTGATATTTACAACTTTTTATGTCTGAAAAAATATTTCATGCTGTGTTGTATTTCATTCACATTTCTACATTTGTATATATATATACAGAGAACAGTTACTCAAATTGTTCTTTTCTATCGGCATCATCTCACAATCATCCCACTTTTGGGATACGGATATCGAACAAACAATCAAAGGGGTTTAGAGCGTACTCCACGCACTCAAAATAAACCCATTCATAGACAGGCTACGGTTGACGTTGCTTAACTTGCGTGATCGATTGACTGACACGCGCAACGACGACGCCATCGAGCTCTTTTCTCTCGCCGCATGTTAATGATGCGAGAAGCACAACATGTAACGTAATCATCGGCAGACTAAAATAGTCACTGCTGGCATAACGAGCTACCATGAATATTTAACTCATTGATTACACTGTATTTGCATTAGTTAGTTAGTACTTTCCAAGTTATATGTGGACACGCAATGTTTTGTTAATTTTAATAAATTAAAGGTATGCACACTTATCCGAGCCGAACGCAAATTTATATGGCTATCGTAGTCGCTTCACATCAGGTGGACCGTATGCTCGAGACGAGCACCAACGCTCGTGGCTTCGATTCCCACATAGGACAAACATTTGTGTGCATGAACATGTCTGTTTGTCTTAGTCTGGGTGTTTTCTATGTATCATAAGTATGTATTTACAAAAAAAAATTGCATTTACGTATGTTTATCAGTTGTCTAGTACCCATAACACAAGCTTCGCTTACTTTGGGGCTAGATGGCGCTGTGTAATTTGTCTGACAATATTTATTTATTATTTATGCTTGTCTACTACTCGGCGTTGTACTTTCCCAGTGGGGCTTGATATAGGTACCTTTAATTTCTTTCACTGAGTTCTTTCAACCTATCCTCATTAGCTAATCTACAGACACCACATACAGGCGAGCTTGACTTTGACTATGTCAATTACACTAATTACCTGGAATGTCTTCTGTGTTTGCCGTAATCGAGGTTTGCCATCATGTACTCAGGGTGGTGCGGAAGAGACATGCGGGATCTTGGCGGCGGAGGCATGTACCCAGGGGGCGGCGGGATGGGCCCGTATAGAGGCTCGTACAACATAGGGTGCGGTGCATATACAGGCTCTTCGATGTACATTGATCTTCTGCGATTTGCTGAAAAAAGGAAAATATTTTACTGATTTGTTTGACAGGTCCACGTTGCCGAATCTGGGTGGATCGGTAACTATTTTGCTGAGTACTACCACAGTATAAGTAATAGTACTAACGTAGTACTACCGAGGAGTAGGGGATAGACAAGCTTGCTTGCACACGCTGCTTTTGCTGACATGCTTAACTGGTGGATACAGGGATGTTCTAAGAAATAATCTTATGTAATTTTATTAAGACACGTATTGATATTATCTAAGGAGTAAATGTTATTGAATTGTAGTATTTAAAAATTAAAGGAATGCAAAAATTTCGATACGCAAAATCAAATGCAACAGCATTTGACTATGCGTGCCCGGAATTTTTCATATGAACAATATCAGTTCATCATTATTATGTATCTACCCACAGCTGGATATAAGCTTTTCCCAATGCTTTCCACCACATGCGATCCTCCGCTTTCCGCATCCAACAGCTACCAGACACTTTTTGAAGTTTGTCAGTTCATCTAGAGAGGGTGCGCCCTACGCTTCATCGCCCATACGTAGCCTCCTCTCTAGGACTTTCCTCCCCCATCTGACATCGCTGATTCGGCAGATGTGGCCAGCCCATTGCCACTCCGGGTTGCTGACTCTGAGAGCTATGTCGACCACTTTGATTATCCGTCGAATTTCACCGTAGGTCATCATTATAGACCGATCTATCAACAGCTCCGACCACTGAACGAGTCGGGTTGAAATTTGGCATACAGGTAGCTATACTCATGGACAAATTAAAAAAAAAGTGTGTTTAAAGAAAAATATCATGGATGTTTGTGACAATTTATTTATTCGGATTTTGCATATTTATGATAATTTAAAATTGTAAACGTTGAAAAAGAAAACGATCTAACGGCCAAAATTAAGCAAATTAAAAAAAGTTAAATTTTATTGGAAGGAAACAGTTTTAAACATTTTCTTTTTTTCGGAAATGCTTAGAAAATTTTTCGCAGTATGAGGAGCACATTATTTTTTTAATAAGATTAACAAATTAATGTATGTGGCCAGTACCTACGCAATATAATTACAACAGGAGATATTAAACCTTTTTTTTGCGTTCCTCTTAATTGGTCCCTGAGTGTATTTTGAAATAATATTTGACCCTGAGAAAGAATTTTTGAAAATTCCCACGGGATACCGGGATACCTACGTACGAAATCGCAACCGCGAATCTACGTACAGCTCAAACCACTGCTTGGATCGGGTTTAAATTTGTTTTACATGTAGCTATTGTGACGTAGGTATTCGCTAAGAAAAGATTTTACTCGTGGGCGCAAATTAGTACATAATCATTTATTGATCCATTAAAGCTAACACAGGCTGCCTATTGTTCAAATCATTTGAAAAAGAAATTATGCCAGGAAATATTTATAAACCAGTTTGTTATTATTTTACTGTAGCTTTTTTTATAGTCGTTTATATTGTGTAGTTTCTAAAAATGCCTTTCACTAACAATGTCGCAATAAAATAATATCGCTACTTCCTTATTTAAATTGAAAGTAGTGTTTTTTGGAAATCTGTGTATAGTCCTATGTGTACTATATTGATTTATATAAGTATATTTATTCTATATGAGTAATATAAAAAAATATACGCTGATAGTAATACAGAAAAAAATATATATTATTCTTTCCCCGAACAGAGTTTCCCACAATTGATTATCCATCCCGATTTTTCGGCTCATTCCGTTTATCCATTCTAACACAGGGTGGCAGTGTTAGGTATATACTCGGAAAAACATGTCTGTTTATTCACTCTGATAAGTAAGATATTATGTCTATTATCAACCCCCTTGAGAGTGGATAGACAGGCATGCGATTCCGAGAATCTATCTTAGTGTGATTGTTTTAGTGTGGATAAACGGAATAAGCCAAAGTTCCACCCGGTATACACAACATTCAGTACGAAAACTTGAGGTGCAGTTAATCACCATCTCATCTGCACATGGTGCATCCTGCTGATTAATTTTAATTAACGAGGCTGACAAAGAGAGGTAGGACACAGCGCGACTATAAGCTGCCCTTACGGGGACGTACCTCCACGTGGAGGTACTGAATGTTGTGTATACCGGGTGGAACTTTGGCTTATTCCGTTTATCCACACTAAAACAATCACACTAAGATAGTCCACCTCACACAAGACCGCAGCCAAATAACAATTCTAAAGCATCAAGAGGTTTGGAGAGTTCTTGTGTTCTTGTGAGTGAGTGATGTTACCGATCGGATTACTAGTCTGCCATCCGAATTTATCTATACAAAAAACCAGCGTGAAAATTACGCAATTATATATACAAAAAAACGGAGATCGTATTTTCTTTAACTATATACCTATGAAAAAAATGCAAAGAGAAGTTTTTAGTGGTTTTCCAGATAGAAAGGGGAGATAGTCAGGGTTATTATCTTTTCAATCGGTGCGTAATTTATTATATAAAATAAATAAATATTTCTGGACAATTCATACAGCGCCATATAGTCCAAAATTAAGCGCTAAGCTTGTGTATTGGGTACTAGACATCTGATAATTGTACTTATATACATTTTTTTTGTAAATACATACTTATAATACATAGAAAATACCCAGAACAAGACAAACAGACATGTTCATGCACACAAATGTTTGTCTTGTGCGGGAATCGAACCCGCGACCTCGGAGTCAAAGTGGCCATTGCTAACCATTCGACCAACGAGCTCGTCTATTTAATAACAGATACTATAATGCCATATTTATTATGCCCAAAGAATTAGTGTCGCGATCCAACGACGCAACGGGGACAGCATATTGGGAACTTTGCCTACAGGCAGTTTATTAGATTAGTTTTGCTTTTAATTTGACTATAAATAATTTTATTTGACATAACGTTTATTTATTTTAGTTTAATAACCATTGCAGGTTAGGTTTGATATTTTTATTCCATTGCAAGCCAAAAAATGTTTTAAAATTATATGAATTGAATATTATAATAATAATAATATATATATCACACACTTTTAATTTACATGAAGTTATTGATTTTGTATTAACTTTTATTCATCAACTGTTGGGGCTGGGATGCAAGACTGTCCTCAATTGAAGGCAGTTACAGAGTTCCCTATCACGTTGCGAAAATATTATTACATATTATTTTATGAAAATGTTATTTTTTTCATGTTTGCCGTCATTAAATGTGGCAGAATAAGATTTTTTTATTTACTACTTACTTTTTATATTGATAATTTGTAATTTATTCCTGTAAAAAAATACTCTGAATCTGAATTGTAATTGATGATGTAATTATTTTATTTACTTACTATAAAACATTTTTTGCATAAAAATCTCATTACAATTGTATTACAAATATAAAAAATATGTAGTAATTATTATCACGTAACTACGAAACTATGTAAAAATAACATAATCTACTATGATCTCTAATTACCTACATTAATATAACCGCATGGTGTACACTGTACATTTATTAATTTAGATAATTAGATTTAATTTAAAAAGAAACATTATGTATCTGTAGGTATTACGTTATTTACGTTCCACAATTATTATTATTATATTTATTTATTTATTTAAACTTATTGGCACAAAATAAGGGTATAAAAGGCATTATCTACGAGGACCAGATAACTAGGAGAAGCATGACATGTTTATAAAGTAATATTAAAAAATAAGTTACCTGATTCTACATCTGAATCTGAGTAACGACAACAGAGTGCTTAGTGCGAGCTTTTTATATATATATTTTTATATAGTTTTTAGGGTTCCGTACCGCAAAAGGAAAAACGGAACCCTTATAAGATCACTTTGTTGTCCGTCCGTCTGTCTGTCTGTCTGTCTGTCTGTCTGTCTGTCAAGAATATCTATGTCGAGAATGCGTGGAGGTATCAAGCTGAAATTTGAACTGTATACTTAGGTCTACGGTCCCATGGAGTTGTAAAAAAAATCAAACTGCTAAGTTTACGTAAAAAAAGTTACGGCCCGTTTATTCAGCAAAAAATGCATATTTCGACACATTCTCAAGGTAATCAAAACCTATAGGGTACTTCCCGTTGACCTAGAACTATGAAATTTGGCAAGTAACATCGTTATAGACTACAAGTACAGGAATAAATCTCAAAACTATACATTTGTAAATAGATCTTAAAAAATAGGCGGTCTATATTTTTTATAGGGTGTCGAAACGTCAAATTGAAACTACTAGTTCAAATGGGGTATCATATGAAAGGGCTTGATGTACACATTGCAAAATATATTTTATTTATTTTTTTCGACGCATTATTTCTTATTTATAATGAAAAATATCAAATTTAATAATGATAGTACGTACGGAACCCTCGGTGGGCGAGTCCGACTCGCACTTGTCCGGTTTATTTTATATATAGTCACATTGGAACGTATTAACGTTTACAATGTAGAATGTTATTATGATGTTATTATCTGAACACCTCGGGAAAGTTGGTATAGAATTTAGGTACTGTGCCCCGGGACTAAAGGCCAATTTGTCGTATTTATTTCGCAACGCAGAATGAAAGTTCACCGAATCAAGATTGGTCGTTCTGATATCTTGATCTTCTGATAGTAACCCGAATTATCGATTGACTGAAAATTGCATAACGTTAAACGTTTTAAACCACTAGGTATATTAACGTTATGGAAAATTATGTACTTGATAACGATCTTAATTTGTTTAATTTGCGGTCATATTTTGATATGATCAGATTTAATAAAAACTTCGAATATTTTTTTTTTTGTGATATGAGAATTGATGTAATATAAGTGATACGAGACTACATTTCGAGAATTGGCCCTCTGGTGCCGCGGTAGGAATAAAAAGTAGCGGCAGCAGAATGATGATACTTTTTAATTACGACTCTAAACCGCTCTAAGATGCTGCACTTAGAAACCAGAAATTTTACAAGCTATAGGTCTGCTGGGAAACAAGCATACGGACTCCCGGGAGTAAAGCTGCGACAGTAGCCTATAAACGTTTGCAACCGCCGTCAACGCAGCGACCCTACTCTTCCTGGTGACCTCACTCGCAGAAACTCAACAAACATTACGTGAAGTTGGCTGTGGCTAAACGATAATGGTGAGCTTCAATTAAAACCTTCATTATGGGATGTAGACTTTTACAAAAAACGTACACGCGAAGTCGCGGACGACGAATAATTTGTAACCACAATGGACAAACAGCGAAATGTAAATTTATTAATTCGATACGGAACTAACAGAAAATGAGTAGTCAGAAGTTAAGTAACTACAATAATTTATAATGTAGAAAATTATTATTATAATGTAGAAAATCTACAAACAGAATCACAACAAATCACAACAACAAAAAAAACAATTTTGCTCAAGATTGCAATTAGAATGACCATGATAAGAAATGCATTAACTGCTCATTTATGAGTCGGAAGTAATATCTGATGTTAGACATACAACCCAGACCAGTTATTAAAATTCGAAACGAACTATCACTTTAACATCAATCTAAATACATGTACATTTATAATGAGTTTCAATATCAAATATGCGGTTAGACAAAGAGCTACTCTTAATTAGTGTTCAACACTCACGCATCGGCCGATCTCCATAAATCGCCATATCGCTGTGGACGTCAGGTATAGCTCTTGACAATTTTCTCCCATAGCCAGGATACTCTGGCTGCATTATCTCTTGAGGTGGAGTAATATTTCTCCGCGGCGGGATCGGCGCTTCCTCTGCTGAATCGTAGTTCTTAGTTGGAACGTAGTAAAAACTCGCGCTGACTGGTTCGCCAACGAAGGAGTTAAAGTTTTCCCCCTGACTGGACTCATTTTCAGCTTGGAGCATCCCATAGGCTTCGCTATCCCAAGGATCGAGATACACTCTCTGGTTCGGGGGCGGCGTTTGCCCGTCTTCACCCTCGCTGTCGAAGTCCACAGCTGCCCAATACGGACTCCCTGCGTGTCCTGGCATCGCTGTTACTGGGTGGCACTCAAAATCTGAATGTGGTTTTGTTGTAAGCACTATGCACAGGTTCGTTTGGACACATAACCATTAGCACACGTATGCACGTCCCATGATCACATATGGAGTCGTTTTATGAGTTGCGGTTGTTACACTGTTTGTTATGCTGTGCACGGGTCGCGCGGGCATTCGACAAGCGAACGATGCAATCTGTGAGAGACTTATGAGCTAACATGCGCGAGCGCACACCGCGGCACCTGCCTCGCTACAGGCCCCGTGTGTGCGCAGCGCGACGACCACTTTAAGATGCAATAGTTAAAACAGAGAAATGTTCAACAACACACTATTCACACGCGAACTTCGAAAGCAAGTTTTTACTCCTCGATCTCTGGGGAATAAAAACACAATGATACCTACGTGTAGCTGTGGTTACATGAGTTTTATAATAGGTTGGATGGGACTGACATATTATTATTGTTGGATTATTAATATACTAGCTGATGCCTGCGACTTCGTTCGCGTGTACTTAATGATTCCGGCGTATTAATAAAAATACGAACTAATGTAGATACATAAGAAAATACTTGTTATACGTTAAAAGATATTTTTTTTAATTTAATATTGTAACCATAGTTAAAAAGAAAAATTAAGGAAGTCTTTCCTTCGGGAGCTAATATAAAAAGACCTGAAGCGTTACAACTCTCGAGAAAGCCACGTAAAGTTGGCCACGCGAAAAACAACCAGTCCTAAGCTTGACCAGCGAATCTTAGTGATTTCTTTATTGTCATAGCAAAGCAAGAAGTCACAAACGTGGTCACAAACTATTAGACAGCAATCCTGAAACACCTTCGCTTCACAGTTTCGTGTCACAGAGTATGTCGGTGTTTCAATTCTGTTTAAATCGAGTAGGATATTGAACATCATATTTGCGTCCTTCCGCCTAGTAGTAATGTGGCTGCAATACCTGGCGATGCTGCTGCGAGATGTTATTTTGGCGCCTGATTTCAGCGTGGATTGCTCTCGTCAGGTATGTTTTCCAGTCCCTCCTTGAGCATCTAAGAAAAACAGTTTCCCCTCGTTACTTAAAACACCTTCCACCACCAAATCAAATAAACTCTGATCTTGCTACATAGCGTCCCGCAAATGCACGTAGGTAGTCTTCTGGTTTGTGCGAATATATACCAATCGTTCCATTTCAATTTTAGCGTACACACACGTCTATAATAAACTGACTAAATAGACCACGTTACCTTTGTAAATAAAATAAAACGATTGCGTCTAACTTGTAGCAGGTAAGAATAAAAGTAGCACCCCGCGGTTTTTTTTTTACGATACATTCAATATTTTGTTAATCTATTTATTGTTATTTTAAGTAACTTTTTTAGTTCTATTTGCTATTATAGCGTGTTTTTTTTTACTTTTTTTTTAAACTATAATTTATTGTAAACACGTGTTGTTTATGCAAATAAATTTGACTTTGTTCTGCATCAGGTGTTCCAAATCTTGCATTTTTATACCTCATTAAAAAATGGTCATCAGATTGAACAACTTTTGCTAAAGCGTCATTTTTATATTTCTTATAGTTTACCTGAACCATTATGATTCTGCATCAGGTGTTCCAAATCTTGGATTTTTATACCTCAACAGAAAATGCTCATCAGGCTGAACAACTTTTGCTAACGCGTTATTTTTATATTTCTTATAGTTTACCTGTACCATTGTGGTTCTGCATCAGGTGTTCCAAATCTTGGATTTTTATACTTCAACAAAAAATGCTCTTCAGGTTGAATAACTTTTGAGGCGTCATTTTTATATTTCTTATAGTTTACCTGAACCATTAAGGTTCTGCATCAGGTGTTCCAAATCTTGGATTTTTATACCTCAATAAAAAATGGTCATCAGATTGAGCAACTTTTGCTAAAGCATCATTTTTATATTTCTTATAGTTTACCTGAACCATTATGGTTCTGCATCAGGTGTTCCAAATCTTGGATTTTTATACCTCAACAGAAAATTCTAATCAGGCTGAACAACGTTTGCTAAGGTGTCATTTTTATATTTCTTATAGTTTACCTGAACCATTATGATTCTGCATCAGGTGTTCCAAATCTTACATTTTTATACCTCAACAAAAAATGCTCATTAAGTTGAACAACTTTTGCTAAGGCGTCATTTTTATATTTCTTATAGTTTACCTGAACCATTATGGTTCTGCATCAGGTGTTCCAAATCTTGGATTTTTATACCTCAACAGAAAATACTCATCAGGCTGAACAACGTTTGCTAAGGTGTCATTTTTATATTTCTTATAGTTTACCTGAACCATTATGATTCTGCATCAGGTGTTCCAAATCTTGCATTTTTATACCTCAACAAAAAATGCTCATTAGGTTGAACAACTTTTGCTAAGGCGTCATTTTTATATTTCTTATAGTTTACCTGAACCATTAAGGTTCTGCATCAGGTGTTCCAAATCTTGGATTTTTATACCTCAACAGAAAATGCTCATCAGGCTGAACAACTTTTGCTAACGCGTCATTTTTATATCTCTTATAGTTTACCTGAACCATTATGGTGCCGCATCAGGTGTTCCACTTTCCAAAATCAATTATACCCTATATTTTGCCCAGGCTTAACAGCTATATAACAAAACAAATTTCATTCGAATCCGTCCAGTACTTCCAGAGATTAGCGTGTACAAACAGACAAACAGACATACAGACATACAGACAAACAGACAGACATTTTTTTTTTTAATTCTTACTCTATTACTATATCTCCATCGCCTCCAATTGTTTTTTTGTAAATATATTCAATGTACAGATGCATTATTTTTACTGTTTTATTATATGTATAGATTATAAATTTATACTGATATAATAAAGAGGTAAAGTTAGTGAGCTTTGAGGTTGTAGGGGGTAATCTCTGGATCTAGTGAACCGATTTTGAAATTATTTTACCAATAGGAAGTTACATTATTTATGACTGTCACAGGCTATATATTAACCCGAATAAAAACCGGCCAAGTGCGAGTCGGACTCACGCACAAAGGGTTCGGTACCATTATCTATAAAAACGGCAAAAAAATCACGTTTGTTGTATGGGAGCCCCCCCTTAAATATTTGCTTTATTTTTATTTCATTATTTATTTTTAAAGTGAATATATAACTAAATATTCTGTGCATAATTCAAGCGTCTACCTGTTGCTGTTATCAATAACGAGCTAAAACCAGCAAAAAAAAATCACGTTTGTTGTATGGGAGCCCCCTTAAATATTTATTTTATTCCTATTTCATTTATTCTATTTTTTTTGTATTTGTTGTTATAGTGGCAATAGAAATACATCATCTGTAAAAATTTCAACTGTCTAACTATCACGGTTCATGAGATACAGCCTGGTAACGGACGGACGAACGGACGGACGGACAGCGAAGTCTCAGTAATAGGGTCCCTTTTTACCCTTTGGGTACGGAACCCTAAAAATCACGTTTGCTCTATGGGAGCCCCCTTAAATATTAATTTTATTCTGTTTTTTAGTATTTGTTGTTATAGCGACAACGTAAATACATCATCTGTGAAAATTTAAACTGTCTAACTATCACGGTTCATGAGATACAGCCTGGTGACAGACGGACGAACGGACGGACGGACAGCGAAGTCTCAGTAATAGGGTCCCTTTTTACCCTTTGGGTACGGAACCCTAAAAATCACGTTTGCTCTATGGGAGCCCCCTTAAATATTAATTTTATTCTGTTTTTTAGTATTTGTTGTTATAGCGACAACGTAAATACATCATCTGTGAAAATTTCAACTGTAACTATCACGGTTCATGAGATACAGCCTGGTGACAGACGGACGGACGGACGGACAGCGAAGCCTTAGTAATAGGGTCCGTTTTACCCTTTGGGTACGGAACCCTAAACATGAAAAGACTTAGTACTTGCGGGCGAAATCGCGGGCGGAAGATAGTACGTATAGTATATGTTTAGAGACTAGAGTCGAATTGAAACACAAATTATTACTTATGCTATGGTTAGAAATCAGATATACCAGATTTATGATATGTATGATATACTCGTAGGTATGAGATATGTAAATACAAACTGCTGATGATGATGATTCTTAAATAAGTCTACCTAGATAATATGTATGTAACTCCAATGCTTCTTTGAAGTTAGTTTTAAAAATATCCTTGTTAGATATATGACAGCAGTGCGAGGAATTTAAAATATCTTTGGAGCTTTCAAATATATTTTTTTCTTTCCAATACATTGAGTAGGTTTCTTGAATCATCTATTTTTATCACAACCTACAGGTTGTGTATGTGACTCCTAAAGTATTAATCGAAGAGAAAAAATGCAAGGACCAAATTTGTAGAATATTTTAAACAGAAACTTTGAATAATCATAATGCTATTTATACAAATAGGTACCTATTAGAGATTTTTTTTTTATACCACGTCGGGTGGCAGACAAGCCATAGCCATATTAACGCTCGCAACTTAAAATATCGCTCGCGCGCCGCCACCCCCGCTGCCAACGCAGCATCTCCTACCTTTCTGGTGACTCAAGGGAATTGTTATTTGGCTGCGGTGTTCCGTGAGGTGTAGGTACATTCCCCAGTCGGGTAGCTTACAATTACGCTCCCTACCTCTCGTTTCGCCAGAGCTTCGTTTGTCAGTCAGCAGGGTGCACCGCGTGCAGGTGAAGTTGGCTTTGGTTCAAAGATGTTGATGAACCACTTACACCCCAATATTTATTAATATATGTGATTAAGATATGTGGAAAAAAATCAAAATGGGATCGTCAACCCCCACCCTTGAGTTCTAAGTATTTTTGCCTCTACTTTTTACATACATACATTACATATTTGACATTTAGCCAAACATAATAAGTTATTTTTTGAAAAAAAAACAAAAAATATCACTGACTTCAAAAGGCAAGGCAACCAATGTGCATTGAATGGTTCAAATTTTCAAATTTCAATTCATAGACTTCTAATGCTTGTAATATAAATCTAATATAATATACTGTCTTTGAACAATAATTTCGCATTTATGACAATAATTGTAATAATAAAAATATACACCCTACTGGATTATTTTTGCCTATAATTTTAATTTTTTTGTGAATAACATTAGTGAAACATTTATTGTATAAGTCGTATGACACTAGTTTGTGAATGATTTTGATTGGACAAATTACACAAGTCAGCAGACAGTCAGAGATCTTCGAGTTATACATATAAACGCATTATCAGTGGTGTGTGCCTTTAATTACGCATCGACCAGTTGTGTTTTATTTCCGACAAATTCAAGGCAACATCTGGGTGAAATCAGATTTTCGCTAGGTGGTGTAGTTTTACTGGGCAGTGCCTAAATAAGGCTTATTCCGGAACTGCCACAAAAAAAAACTTATAACTTTTTAACGGGAGGTAGACTAATTCTGATACTTGGTGTCTGAATTCGACAAATTGACGACTAATTCTGGGGAAAATCATATCTTCGCTATGTTATGTAGTTTAATAAATCAGGAGTGCCACAAAAAAACCTTAAAGCTCTTTAACGGGAGAGCGACAAATTTTTTCCTTTGAGCGACAAATTTCGACAAATTTCTTGTCTAGTTAAAATCAAGATCTGAGACCTGGGGCAGTGCCGAAATAAGGCACACATCAGTGGTTTGTGTCTTCTCTCTATTTTTATTATACCAAGGGTGGTATACAAGCGTACGGCCCGCCTGATGACGTTTGTGACGCCAGAGGCATCATACACGTATTGCCGACGTTGCAAAAGTTCCTTAACGCCTCTTGAAAACCCCATACTATAGTAAATAATCAGGTGTTATTTTGCGGAAGTCAAATTTGATCTACCTTGTGCACTTCCGCCAACAGTTAGTTCATGTGAACTTCTCACTCCCGCCCAACGACTAAATATTAATTCCTTTCTCTATGCTCCCGGCCTACATCCATTACCGTTATAGTAGATGCATATGACTACTATGGCGCTATGGCTGCTTATGTCGTTTCTGTTGCAGTTGCTCATAAATACTGGCCGGTATATAATACTTTGCTAGCTATATGTATAACAAAAAATCCATGTGCGTAAATCGATTTACGTAGGTAGTTAATTCGTCAAAAAACCAGAAATTAATAAACAGATAGTGGGACGATGAGATTATCATCCATAGATTGGGTCATATATCCATATTTCCGACTACTTACTTCTTTAAAGCCTTTATATTGATAAAAACTTAATGTATGGCTAGCAATGGTTACTTTGACTCCGACCACAGTATAAGTAATAGTACTACGTATAGTATGGACACTCCCTGCCGCTCTCTCGTGTCGACCTCACCGTTTGAGACGAATTTGGGACAGTTTATATGGCGCCTCCTGCACACATGCTCATTTATGCTCTGCACAGACATAATTGTATATAGTCGGTAACCTCTCTACAGGTTACCGATGCAACATTTCTATGGAGTGACCGGGCTGCGCTCCGACCGAGGTTGCTAGTTAGTTCCCCACACAAGATAAACATTTGTGTGTATGAACATGTCTGTTTATCTTGCTCTGGATGTTTTCTATGAATTATATATATTTAATTCAATTTTCAATTCAATTTATTTATTACAGATCGATACCTCCAAAGAACACTACGCCAACTCAAAACATGCACATCCAGATACACACCGCTAACATAATATGAATTATACATTTACTTAGCGGTTTGTATTGTATTTGTCGATTTTGTTGTGTCTGTGTGTCTATTAAAAATAGAATTCAGATCATAAAGTTACTGAAGTAATGAATCGATTTAGATAAAAAAAAAGAAATCTATCGAAATTTTTGTTAGCGTAGTGTTCCTTGGAGGTATCCAGATAACAGAGATCCATTAGTTAGTAAACAAGACTTAAAAATAATATTAGTAGGAATATTAATAAAAATAAAAGGAAAAGAAATCTCTCGTCACACCACACTTATCAATACACCATGTACCGTGTAAGCCCGTATCTTCGCCTGTGTTACCTATCTTCGCCTAATTTCAATTATGTTGAATTTTCCAAAAGATTTATAGCGCAAATGGTGCATAAAAATCCTAAATAGTAAGTAATTTTCGTGTATAGCGACATTTTGTAGAGAAATTGTAGCTAACTTCACCTTACTGGCGACCAGTGCATTTCATCCGTGGGACTGTCGTAACGTTTTTTCCTGGCGGTGTTGTAACTTCAGTTTTAAGCAGTGATATATAACAGGTAATGCTGAACTTTTAATTTTATTGTAATCTATAACTAATTTCCTTTCATATGACATTATTATTTTATGCCTAAGTTGTGTCTAGATGTCTTAATTGTTTAAAATATTTTTCAGATGATGGCGGCAGCTATCTTGTTGCCAAACTTCGCCCACCTCTAGGGTTGTCAATTCCTGTTCTAAGTTTTTTTTGTGCCTTCTATGTGATCATCTTTGCAAAAAGGTCTAGTAGTATTGAGTTAAATGTAGAATAACCAGATAACATTAAAGATTAAAAAAAAACATTGGCGTATACCTATATTTTTTATACAATAAAATTTTAAATTCGGAAAGTTGAAATAAAGTATTTTTAAACATTGATAGAAAAATAAACACTTCTACTTGTTTGTGACATAGATATACTAATACTTGCAGATGATTCCCAATTAAATAATAGGTATAATCAATTTATACCATGGAATGCCATATTTATTTTAAACTTTACAGAATTGCGAATATTTCGGAAACTAAAGGTCGATCACTAATTCTCTTTTCTTGGACGCCTGCCTATAACTAAAAGTTAATTAATTACCAAAAACAATTTCCTATGTCTGGGGCTGACATAAATGAGACTGATTTAATGTAAGACAAACTTTTTTTGCTGTAATTTTTAAAAAAGTAGGTACAAAATTGCAGTCTAAAATATACGATTTTAAATTGAATCATAATATTTTTAGACTACAATTTTGTACCTACTTATTGAAAAATATACCTACCTTTTGACTTTTTAAAATAAATAAATACTTAAGTTTATGTAACCTTATTTATTTTTTACTCATAAAACAGTTATCCTCCTTTATTTTGCAGTTAGGTAAGGTCACATGATTTTTGGCAGCCCTATCAACATTTCATCAAACGTATGAAGCTAACTTCAGACAGTTACCTATCTTCGCCTGCCATACATTTTTTAAAGAAAATACGACATTATTGTACTATCAGTAAGGTGCTTATTCACCTGTCACATACTACGTTATTTAGACTCTTTTAAACCAACAAAATGTTTATTATTGACGTTGCAGCATACCTAGGCAAAGTTAGGGGAAAATATCCATACTTCGCCTACTATATTTGTCACCAAATTATTGCCACTTAGACAATGAAATTTAGAGCGTCAATAGTCTATTCTACTAGCCACAGATACGAAAAATTGTTTTTCATTCAATGTTACTCAAAATACTTTAAAATCTGAAAAATATTTTTAAAAAAGTGTCAAAACCCAGGCGAAGTTAAGGGTTCCGACGGTACCTTAGATATATGTATTTACAGAAAAATAATATGTATATCCGTTATTTAGTACTAGCGACCCGGCTTCGCACGGGTGCAATGCTGATACTAAATGTACTACAGAAGGTCTTTGCGCTTTGTCCTATCCAGTCCTTCCCCAGTTATAGGCACACGCCGCCGGCTCCGCGGCCGGTACCGCCACAGCCGTTATGTCCCTGCATTTTAAATGTGTAATATCTTCTAAACTATTCATTTAAATTACATGCTGTGAAGGGCCATATTGATCTATATTAAATGCGCAATGTATTTAAGGTACTTAATTGGATAAGGATTAATTCTGTATTGCTTAAAATCGCTTCGTAAATAAGGCATTATTTCTTGTAAAAAGCAAAGGATAAAATAACGGTTATTGTGTGTTACCACTAAGAGATAGACATATACCATTGCGAACTTTTTTGTAGACCATTTTAAGGTGAACAATACTGTACTACATTATTTTGATCTATCTCGTTGGGTTCAGCCAGCGTTTGCAATGAAAGAGCAAAAAAATGTGTTTATTTACGACATCACATTAGAAACCTCTAAATTATCAGTGTTTTTCTACTACGTTATGCATATATTATACATATAAACTTTCCAGTTGAATCACTCTATCTATTAAAAAAAACTGCATCATAATCCGTTGCGTAGTTTCAAAGATTTAAGCATACAAAGGGACATAGGGACAGAGAAAGCGACTTTGTTTTATACTATGTAGTGATAGTGATGTACCTATTTATTTTAGTTCATTGCACATCGCACAAGCAAGTGAAGAAATACATAAACGAAAGTAAATTTGTATACGCCGATCCAAAAATGCACAAATTTGAAAGAGAAAGTAGGAAGTTTATCGGAATCTGTAACAAAATTAACATATTGCAAATGATTGCAAACGACATCTTATATTATCCAATAAGGACGTGATCACAGTATAAACAAGAATAATCAAAACATTTTTTCTAAACAAGCTTTTATTAGCTGTTGTCAATAAAAAAAATAACTAAAAAGTTTACTTTTTTTATATGAGAGTGGGGCAAACGAGCATGTGGGTCACCTGATGGATAGCAATCACCACCGCCCATGGAGATCAGCAACACCAAGGGGTCGCCGATCCGTTGCCAGCCTACTCCTTCCTTTCTTTCTTTCTACCTCACTCACTCGCAGCAACTCAACAATCCTTAAGGGAATTGTTATTTGGCTGCAGTATTCTGTGAGGTGGATGTACTTCCCCAGCCGGGCAGCTTAAAAAATATGCTATGCCGTACCTCTCATTGCGCCAGAGCCTCATTTGTCAGCCAGCAGGGTGCACCACATATTACCTACTTATAAATTACTTACTATGTTTGCCTTATCAAGTCGTTTCATTTTGATACCCATAAAACATAGGGGTTAAAGCGGAAATTATCAATAGTCATATTTTGGTGGTCGCTATATTGGATTAAAATGACCGCATTATGATAATCGTGCATTGTCTCGAACCAAATGACTGTGCTAAGTTTCAGCTCAATTGAACCTTCGGAAGTGTGTCACTGATTTGATCGAGAGGAATTGTAATTCCCCGTGGTCAAAAAAAAAAAAGGTTTCACTAAATAGTTCAGTAGACCTCGAGTAAGAACAGGGATCCTACCGGCAAAGCTGATGGCGATTCCCATCAGATTTTTTGATCGCGAAAATCAAACCTCTACTTATATTTATGGTACTTGGGTTTAGCTTAGCTGGTAGAAAACCTGGAGCTCTACCGACTAAGCTGAAGATGTTTGTCAACAACTAAAACGTAAGACCTATTTTTCGAATTAAAACATTCGATGGTAATCGGCTTCAGCTTCGGCAGCAGGCCCAGTGGTCAAATTTACCTTGTAAGATTTCACAACAGACACCGTGGTGAAACTAAATAAAAGCTTGTAAAACATACAGGGTTGAAATGTTAAATGCCTTGCGATTATTTCCAAACAATACAATTATTAAAGTTGATTAAATACCAGTCCTGAAAATGATTTACGAGCTCTTTAGAAAGATACATTTTAACCTACTTCCTACTATCTTAAAACTGTGAAAGATTGTGGGAATCTATGATGTGTGGATGTCTAAACGTTTGTTCTCTTATTCGGGTGAACGGCTGAACGGATACTTACTTTTTTACAAATATTTTCGGTGAATCTTTTAATATATATTTTTTCATTTGTTCTTATCCAATGTCGTAAAATCGAATGACTCGATTGTTAACGTGATAATCATTTAACCACAGTATATGAATTAGTTGTGGAAATAGTCACGGAAATTAAATTAAATCTATTTTTTTTTATTTATTTAAACTCTATAGTGATCACAGTATGCAATAAGCAATGGCACAAGTGTCGCAGCATTCTCTACCAGTCTACCTTCGGGAAGTACAGTTATCAACGAATGTGGTTTAAAAATAAGTCTAATACCTTTGAGTATAAATCGATCTAATACATATCAACAACATGTTAGTTTTAATAATATGTACCTAAACGGTACTATTTATCCTATAATATACCACCATGTACCTATGGTAGGTACCTATGTATGATAAATAGTACATAACATGTTTCTTGTTGGTTGGTGGCAATTTCGCCATTGGTTGGTGGTACTAACTCAACGGGATATATTGTCTTTGTATTATCTATTATGTACTTATCGCTGGTACCACAGAAAAGAGAAAACTATTTTTTTCTTTTCTTTGGCTGGTACTCAAGTTTTCTCAAACAAGCCATGAAGCCTAGTATCCAGGCTGTAGAAATTAAAAAAAAACTATTTTAGTTTTCAATTTAGGGTTGCCATTGTTATCGATTGTGTTGCAGAAAATAATCGACTTCACATAACATTGATTCTTTGTAAGTACATAATTGATGTCGGTTACTTGTCGGATATCTAGCGTTGTATAATGGTGTGTTTACACGCTCGCGATCCACGTGACATTCAACGTGCACAAACACGGGTACGAGCGTGTGAAGTAGTTAGGGCACACGTCACGGGTTACACGCCCTTGTTTGTTTTCGTGAATGCTGCGCATAGTGAATAGTTTGCTGAGTTCGCCGACACGCTAGGCAGCGGGCTTCCCGAGCTACTTGCCACGCTGCTTGCCGTGCGTCTAAATACACCATTTTGCAATGAAGAACAACTTACCAAGATATAAAATACCAAAATTGTTTTAAAAAAAAAGAAATTCGATTCTGTAAAATATTCAAACAAAAAGCGTATTGCGGCCATTTGTAAAAATGTTTAGAAAAAAAATGGGGTGTGGTTGTGCTATGGACATGGCCGTGTGTTGTACGTGAATACGTTATGTGCACTAAAATTATCTCAAAATGGCAGCGCTCCCCCATCCCCTGCATGCAATGTTCCACAGTTCTTAGATAATTAATAATTTATTTGATCCTTCATCTATCTATTGGCGTTAATGAGTTTTGGATGGAGCTGATAGATTTGTAGCTGCAACACCAAACTGTATCCTCCCTACGGAAGCAATTTTAACGACGTATTCACGTCAAAAAATTTGCAGGAGACCCAGCAGCAGCCAGCAGATCTTTCATTTTTTCTAAGAATAAGTGCCAATTTACGGCGCCTATTTTTAGAAAAAAATTAAGAATAAAACATATTTAAAAAAAACCTAAGTTTGAAATTTAAAGTAGTTAGTTAATATAATTTTAAAATATTTTTTTTAAATTTATGAAAATGCAGTAAGGTAGCTTCATTCATCAAGTATACATTCCGCTACTATGATTATTACTTTTTAACACTTTTTACATAAGCTTGAAGTGCATACTTGTTAATAGAGTAAAAGTTCAATACTCATTTACTTGTGAACTATATTATTGTATGGACTGCAAAATTATTGTTCTGAGTCGGAGACGTTTAGATTCCAGATCAGATAGATATATCTGATACCTTGCATTTCAACCTATATACGTCGGAAATATCAACTTTTTTACCTGCTTCACGTGGTATACTTCAAAAGTCGATTTTTTAAATAATGATAATCTTCTAATCGATTGTAAATAAATCGATTGTAGATAAAATTTTGCGCTCTTCTCTAACCTACCTATTTATTTTTTCTTCTATTCGCGCCAGAAATGCTTAATGTCAGAATGCATTTTGTCAAAATAATTCTTTGGAATTAAATTTAACCTAGATTTATTGTTTGATCTACAAAGTTTATATCACCAGGTAAGTGTTGTTACTAAATCTAACGTTTTTGATCATGCACCCTTGCATTTGAACCATATTCACAACAGAACCGTAGACGCCGACATTCCTTTGTATTGCTTCATTTATACCTTTTTCCAGCATAACACTGGTATATTACTTAGGTATACAGACAGCCTGTGTTTCTATGGCTGCTCTTTTATTCATTCGCGATAATAATTAGGTGTATTTATCGTTATCTACTTGGAATCTACGTATCTCTGCTAGGCTGCTTTTTCCGGTGTCATTTCTACGTGCCTTGTACGTTTAGTTTGATTTACTTTATTGTGATATGTTGTTAAATATTTCACAAACGCATCATTCTCTGCACTCATTAATTTGAATGTATGAAATACCTAGAAGCAACAAAGAAGATTTGTTTAGGTCTATCAAGAGTTCAACATGATTGAGTGTCATAATTTGTTACAATGTGTAAAGGTACAGTCAAGGGTCATAAGTGCAGTACCACCCACCTTTAATTTTTAAATAGAACATGCATTTATTATGATCAATTTCCTTAAATTAATTTCTAGATAATGATTGTGGTCTTTTTTTTTAAATTCCGGTATCACTACATAGTATAAAACAAAGTCGCTTTCTCTGTCCCTATGTCCCTTTGTATGCTTAAATCTTTGAAACTACGCAACGGATTATGATGCGGTTTTTTTTAATAGATAGAGTGATTCAACTGGAAAGTTTATATGTATAATATATGCATAACATAGTAGAAAAACACTGATAATTTAGAGGTTTCTAATGTGATGTCGTAAATAAACACATTTTTTTGCTCTTTCATTGCAAACGCTGGCTGAACCCAACGAGATAGATCAAAATAATGTAGTACAGTATTGTTCACCTTAAAATGGTCTACAAAAAAGTTCGCGATGGTATATGTCTATCTCTTAGTGGTAACACACAATAACCGTTATTTTATCCTTTGCTTTTTACAAGAAATAATGCCTTATTTACGAAGCGATTTTAAGCAATACAGATATAATCCTTATCCAATTAAGTACCTTAAATACATTGCGCATTTAATATAGATCAATATGGCCCCTTCACAGCATGTAATTTAAATGAATAGTTTAGAAGATATTACACATTTAAAATGCAGGGACATAACGGTTGTGGCGGTACCGGCCGCGGAGCCGGCGGCGTGTGCCTATAACTGGGGAAGGACTGGATAGGACAAAGCGCAAAGACCTTCTGTAGTACATTTAGTATCAGCATTGCACCCGTGCGAAGCCGGGGCGGGTCGCTAGTACTACATATTTTATAGAATGTTAAAGGTAAGGTAGGTGGTAATGCACCTATGACCCTTGACTGTATCCATTAGCTGAGTTGTATTGTTGTTTTCAAGTTCATAGAGCATCTTGACAAATAAAAATAAGCCTCTATTACCTTTCATATGTCAACACCAGTGTGAAAAAATCCCTTCACCTATCAAGGCGATTGCGATTTTGAGACGGTTTCTTACCTTGCAACTTAAAATGTTGATTTTGCATAAAAACTATATGAAACACTATGATGTGACGACTTTATAAATAAAATCTGATAACTAATGTATATTTTGTGCTATTTCTTTTGCTTTCTTACTTTTATATAAATATTTCACAGACTGTTGATCATTAATGATGAGTTGAAAATGGTTTATTTAAAATATTTTTCAGACATGCCAGAAGAAGCAGATCTTTCCAATGTTTTGGAAGTTTTAGAAGATAAGGCATTTGATACTACAATAATAAGGAAGCAGCAATTTGATATTATACACAATGTATTAGACAGTGGACAATCACTTGATATTGCAACCATTGAGCGAGTTCTAGCTGTGTGCATTCAAGAATTAGATAATGGCAAGAACTACAGTAGTAATATTTTACGGATCATATCTTCTATCCTGAAAAGAGTTGAGGTAATTGTTACTATATAAATTGTTTACTTCTGGAAGTTAATAAAGCACAGACGCAAATACTACTTACTCACATGATAGTAACAACACTTCTTGCATCATAGGATCTGTCCACAAAGACCAGCTTGGAGAGAAGAACAGATTTTAATCTTGTTTCAAATAGCGTTTTGAGTTTAGGAAATTCACTTTTTTTTGTTATATGACAACACCAATGTGAATTTTAGAAATAAACCTCTATAATCCAAAACTCTATTTCAAACGCTAACAATATCTCCTATCCTCTTTGAGCCAGTCTGTGTGAACAAACCCTTATAAGTCATATTTGGTCTGAGAGTTTCATTTTATATACACATAAATTGAAAGATAACAAATTGTCTGTAGCATGACATTATTGACATTATAGGTATGCCAATTTATGCAATTCAGCATGTAAGTAATTTATTGGCTGACATTTCAAAAAGTTTTACACCAGCCATGCCCATTCACAGGACTGTCAGTGATGTCCCTTTGCCTCCATACTTTGGTGGCGTATAAGTGGCTCACTGCGATCTCTAAAGACAAAGCCAACCTCAACTGCACGTACTGACTAGCGAAAGAGGCTCTGGCCAATGAGAGGTAGGGTACAGTGTATTTGTATACTGCCTGAATGGAAATGTACCTTCACCTCACAAAATATCATAGCCATAAGTTAATAGAATTAATTTTAAATCAAAACATGATGTGACATATAATAAGAGGGTCACGGCGGGCGTATAACATTACATCAACCTTCTCAAAGGGGCCTCTATGTGTTGAATCTATAACCCCGCTCACGCCTACCAAATGACCGGGCTTGACCCGTGAATTAAGAGAGATACATAATAATAAAATAAATTATTCAGACAATTATAATAATAATAATAATAATAAAGCCCTTTATTTCTGAAATTAGTACCTATTACATATAAATTAAAAAACTACATAATTAGTTAGAAACAAACAAACAAGTTACAATATGTCTCTAATTTCAGTGTGCCTTTTGGCATAGGCCTCCTCCAACGACTTCCACTGGCTTCTATCGTTTGCCACCCTTCTCCAGTTTGTACCCACAGTCAACTTTATGTCGTGTTCCCATTTCATTTTTTGTCTTCCTCGCTTCCTTTTTCCATCTCTAGGATACCATTCTGTTACGGCCTTACTCCATTTTCCCCGTGTGTCTGGCATCATGTGGCCAGCCCATCGCCACTTTTGTTGGTCTATTTTTGTCAGGATATCAGTCAGTTTTGTTCTCGATCTAAGCTCAGTGTTCCTAACCCGGTCTTGTCTTCGTATGCCTGTCATGCTCCGCTCCATTCCTCTTTGGCAGGTGGCTAGTTTTGTTGCTAGAGATTTTGTTAAAGCCCAAGTTTCGCATCCATAAGTCAAACATGGAAGTATGCAGGTGTTAAAGGTCTTTCTTTTTATTCCTATTCCTAGGTCTTTTGATTTCATTATTTCTTTCAGAGCCCAATATTTTTTCCATCCCCTGGCTATTCTTAGACATCTTCAGACAATTAAATATGTTATATTATAAGGCATGTGTAAACATGCCTTATAATAATTTTTTGAAGGTCTGTTTGCCAATTGGCAAAGGCCTCCTCCACATGTGACATAATTGTAAGTAATGTAAAATATGGTTAAGTGGTGAGGTCGATATAAATTTTCTTATGACTTATTTAAATTGACAATGTTAATACTGAATTATTGCGAGCACCATGTTTTCGTCCTTTCTTCCGGTGCAAATTTCTTATGAGATTAACACTCTATATTATGTATTGGTTGTCCGTTTGGTTTCTAGTGGTTCCGTGTGGTTGGCAGACTAGAATTGAATCACTCTGTCTCTTCCCATGGATGTCGTACAAGGCTACTAAGGGAAATACATTATAAAACATTGATCAGACCTGCCTAACCTGTCTGGCCAGCTTGGGGAGTGTAGGTCAAATCCTCCTTCTGTCTGAGGCGGATGTGAGAGGGTCCTGCTCCTGTAGTGGAGGTTAAAATGACCTGATGATGATGATGATTATGTATTGGTTGTGGTGTGTAGATGTAGTTGCAGATATTGCAGACGTCTCTCACGAAAATGAACAATTTCGGTGTTCATGCATTAATCTACATTGACAGCATGTTTTATATTTCAGACTGGAGAAATATCACCGTTACCACAGTTCACAGTACTTGCTTTGGCTATTTTAAATACAATAAGAACAACAGCTCTATTAAAGAAATTAGTAATGCTTCAAACAATGTGCTTTGAGACTTTTTTGTCATTCCCTGATGAAACTCTGCTATCAGTCTTTAGAGATAATTCTACTGATGTAAGTCAGGTGATAAATATATATTCAAATATGTATGGGATGAACAACAAATCCAAATTAATGGTGTGTATTATTTTTTTATATACTTACATTTTCTTTTGACGTGCTTCCATAGGGAGGCAATTAAAAAAAACGAATGATAACAAAATCTGGGGATAAAGTTTGGTGTTGCAGCTGTCATCTCTATCCAAAATTCCATCTCACCACTGGCTAGAAGAAGGATACACCCCATTTTTTATATACGGTGGTTTACTCTTTTCATACCATAAGTCATTTCATTATTCTAGGCCGATAAATATAAATGAATATTGAAGTTCTATGTGCACCAACTTCGGCGTGCAGGTCATAGGGGTTCAATCTTTTCTATCAGTATGGTTTTTTGATGCTCTATTCTTTTCTGACGCTCGTCGTCGTCGTCACCGCCAGACCTTTCCCCTTCGATTGAGAGAGACCCCTGGGATACGGGCCTCTCTCAATCGAAGGGGTTTGCACCATACTACTCCATCACGCTGCTCAAAAGCGGGCTCGTGGAGGTCAGTGTTTTAAAGCGGCCTAAAGGCCACTGATTTAATGACTGTCATTTAATGACAATAACCAGGACCGACGGCTTAATGTGGCCTGCAAAGCACGGAGGAACTCGAGATAAATAAACTCATCCATGGGCAGGCTACAGTCAACGATGCTTAACTTGCGTGTTCGATTAGACTGACACGTGCAACAACACCATCGAGCATCATATTATGCTTTGGATTGCCGGAGATGTCGCGTGCGATAGTATTAATGCTATGTGTCCCGCACCAGAATAATACATACTTGTAATGTAAAGAATGTTAAAGAGAGGTGAGAGGTAGGGAGCGTAATTGTTAGCTATCTGACTGGGGAATGTGCATCCACCTCACAAAATACCGTCGCCAAATAACAATTCCCTTGAGGGTTGTTGTGTTCTTGCGAGTTAGTGAGGTCACCAGAGAGGAAGGAGATGCTGTGTTGGCAGCGGGGGTGGCGGCGCGCGAGCGATATTTCTTGTTGCAAGCATAAATATGGTTACGCTAATTGCTTGACATAAGGCGGGCCGTATGCTTGTCTGCTACCTGACATAGTATAAAGAAAAAATACAACAAAATCCGACACCGTACTGACAGATGTGGTTCAACTCTAAGGTAATGAAATATGTAATTTATATTTGTCTTGAAGACATTTTTGGAACATTCAAATCAATATATCTCCATATTGCATTTTTCAGGTGTGTGAATTATTGATAAAATATTTGAAGATAGTGCCCCTGGAAGTTAAGAATGTCTTTGTGAGTGAGAATTTAGAAAATTGGTTTGCTAAGCTGATACCATCCATTGTTACCTGTGAGCTAAATGGCGAGCATAATCCTAAACTATTTGAAGCCTTGGAGATGCTTGCGGACGCACTACAAACCGTAGACTACTCTGAGAATTACAATTGGAACCAACTCTTACAGTCGATTCACGATCCTAAAAAGTATGTGACAATTTTTTTTAAGACTTTCACTTTTAGACAATAAATTATTAATAAACTTTTACGTAAGTAATTACACTTTCAAGTGTTAGTCTGCGTTTCACTCTTTATTATTATTTATTATTACCAACGGGGACGCCGGCTGTCGGGCGGGTGATCAGCCTTACCAGAGGCCATTTCACCCATTTCCCCTGGTCCTCCCTTTTGGATGTGGGTTTATCCGGCAATCACGGCGTCGAACCTACCTGTTTCCTTATAAAACCTTACGATCTGTTCCACCTTCAGATCTTCCAGATCTTCTTTGTCTAACGTGTCCACCCCATAGTCTCCCATCTTATCAGTGAGTACATGGGGCACTCGGCAAGCAGGTGGAAGCTTGTTTCGTCGTCATCCATGCACTCTGGGCATTTGGGGTTGGTTTTCACGCCTATTAGTGTCAGGTGCCTGTTCAGTCGGCAGTGTCCTGTTAACACTTCTATGACGAGCCTCATGTTGCCTCTGGAGAGTTTAATCAGTTGGCTGGTCCTCCTTTTGTCTAGGCCTTTGATGAACATCTTCGACTGTCTCATGTCTGTCGAGGACTCCCTTAGGTTGGTCTCTACTACTGTTCTTCGGCGTTTCACTCTTTGTCTGGCGCTGTTTTATATATTATTAGCTGACCCGACGAACTTCGTACCGCCTTGTTAGTCGATTCTTTAATTTTTATTTTTTTAAATTTTTCTCTGCATAAGAACCATCCTAGTACTTCAAGGAATATTCTATAAAAAGAATTAGCGAAATCGCTTCAGCTGTTCTCGAGATTTGCGCTTAGCAACACATTCAGCGATTCTTCGTATATTATAGATTTATATTTATGGGAGTTGAAATGCAGTGGTTTGCCTCTAGGGGCAATAGTTGTCACTGAGCCTCCAACCAATTGGTGTATCTTTTTGCATTTGTTCAAGTATGTGTCTTTTCTTTAGTTTAAGGAAAAACAGCAACCCAATAAAAATATTATCTATCTATCTATCTATCTAAGTGAGTATCAATATATAATATTGAAAAAAAAACTAAGTTACTAAGTAAAAAGCGTTAATGTGACAAAATGCTTCATTGTGTATACAGCTTATAGCTACATTTACTTGTACGTATAGATCATACCTAGGGTTGCCACCTTTTGTGTTTGCAATTAAAGAGCATTTGTTTATTATAAGTAAGAAAAAAAAAGTTCATAGTATCAAAATAACGTATAATTTATTTTTCTTTATTATGTTTAGAAACATATTTTTATTGCATAACATATTTGTAATCACTAATAAACAATTGCACAACATCTTTACAGTCTATATTTAAATTAAAGTAAATTCATTTCTTAACAAATTCAGAGATGCGCCGTTTCTTTCTTCTCGCCATATGACTAAACTTTTCAAATCTCAATAAAAATAAATCATGCGAAATAAAGTATTTTTGTGTACTTTATTATTCTCATAAAAGTATAGAGTACAATTATCTGAAATAACGTACAATACTTTATTATAAAGTACGGGTGGCAACCCTAGTCATAGCCATACTAATCAAGGTACATTTTGTAAAATACTCGTATCTTATCTTGAACTTAATATACTGTTACCATATAATGTATTCTTTTAGGTCTTATGTTAATATAAGTTAAAATTTCTATTTACTGTGATCTGAATATGACTGTTTGTTGCCAAAAAAAAAAGAATTCACAGGTGGTCAATAAATTCAAGTCCAAAGTTCTTTATGTATGCTATGCAATAGCCGGTGTTTTAGTCGGTTTCTTTTTGTGTTCAAACCATGAGTACTTATCAAATCAAATCAAATCAAAATATCTTTATTCCTTGGACGTCATACAAATTAAACTTAAACTTCACTACGTGTAGTACTGTTGTACTCTATTTAAAAGATTTTATTTGATATTAAAACACTATTATTTAATGATGAAGGACTATCATAATAAAATTAAAGAGAGGTACATCGTATTTGTATGCTACCCGACTGGGGAAGTATCTCCACTTCACAGAATACCATGGACAAATAAGAATTCCCTTGAGGGTTATTGTGTTCCTGCGAGTGAGTGAGGCTAGTATCCGACATAGTATATTAGGACACATTGTTTTATTAGATTTAATTTTTATATAATATAACTATTGTGCTCTGTTTTCAGATACCCATTGGTAATGCAACGCCTTTTAGATAGTGGTCATCCATATTGGTACAAACTATGGATAGTTTTCATTAAATTGCTCAAGAGCCAAATAACAAGCAACATAGCGCAAGGAACCGCTATTAATTCTTTATTACCAGTAGTGGAAAAAGCGTTTAAAATGGACGTGACTAACAGATGCCGCGCTTTCCAGTGTTGGGATGCGCTGATCGAGAACTTCAAAGTGGAGGCGAGCGAAGTCTACATAACTAAGAGATTAAAATTGTTAATAATACCTCTACAATCGAACAATGCTAAGGTTGAAGAAACGGTTACAGCAAAATTTAAAACGTGGTGGAATTTAATTGTACAATTCGAAACCAGATTAGACAAATTTATTGATGCTATACTGATTTCTTTCTTAAGTTTCGGGTTTGGTAAAAAAAATACAGCATCTACTAAACCTGCATTTGTTCCTGGAATGATTTCTAATAATACTAAGAAGCTCTGTGTGGAAGCTTTTATGGAGATCGCTGGTCATTTGGCATGCGACGGTTGTGATGATGTAAGACAGATTCCTAAGTTGACCAGTAGACTTATGACAACCAATATATTGGTTTGTTATTGGAATAACTTTGTATATTGTTTACAAAAAGCCATAATCATCGCTGCCGACGATGCAGTTGGAGTGAGGATGGGACAGGTGCAATGTCTCTGGAAATCATTTGTTCTGACTGTTGGAGAGTTGCCCGCTAATAATGTGAGAAAGGATATTTTCAATGAATTGTTGTTAACATTAGAAAAATTAACACAGGTTAGTAGGATTTTATAATGTTTTAGAATAAGAAAAAATCTGCTTATTGAAGCATAATGAAGCTGCTTAATGATGTGAATGATGAGTATGGTAATGCCATGCTCATCATTCACTGCTGTGATACATTCCTACCCGTGCTAGCAGGTTTGTTACCAGTAGACTTAGAAGTACAACGCCGCGCTTCAATGTAATAGGTAGGGGAAAAAGTCTTTTCGCATTTTAGTATGTATGAACTTGTAATAAAATCTCTTTGGTTATACCATTTGTATCTGGCAGGTTTTGATATCTTTAAAAAGTTTAAATTTTAAAAAAGATAATTCCAAATTCAAATTAGGTAAATGTGTGATTTTCATTTGTTTTTTTTACTGTCAAGATGAGTGAATCTAATGAAGAAATTCGATTCATTTTAAAATTTTACTACAAAAAAAGTAAAAATGCAACGCAAGCTGCGAAAAAAATTTGTGACGTTTATGGATCTAGTGCAGTGTCTGTGAGAGTAGCACAAATTTGGTTTAAGCGTTTTCAATCAGGAAATTTTGATGTGAAAGATGCACGTCGCTCTGGTCGCCCTGTTACGAATAAAATGAATGCCATTTTTAAAAAAGTGGAGCAAGATCAGCATATCAGTAGTTACGACGTAGCTGAAGAATTAGGAATTGACCACAAAACAGTTTTGGCGCATTTGAAAAAAGCTGGGTACACTAAAAAGCTCGATATTTGGGTGCCTCACGATCTCACTGAAAGAAACTTAATGAACCGTGTACTCATTGCGATTCTTTACTACGACGTAATGAAAGCGAATCGTTTTTGAAGAAGCTTATAACTGGTGATGAAAAGTGGATCATGTACGACAAGAACGTGCGAAAAAGGTCGTGGTCAAAGGCCGGTCAGGCTTCACAGACTCTGGCAAAACCCGGGTTAACCCGCAATAAGGTGATGCTGTGTGTATGGTGGGATTGGAAGGGCATTATTCATTATGAGCTGTTACCGCCAGGCAGGACTATCGATTCTGAACTCTACTGATGAGATTAAAGCAAAAAGTTGAGAGAAAGCGGCCGGAATTAATTAACAGAAGGGGTGTGATTTTTCATCATGATAACGCTAGACCTCACACATCTTTAGCCACTCAGCAAAAATTAAGAGAGTTTGACTGGAAGGTGTTAATGCATCCGCCGTATAGTCCTGACCTTGCACCTTCTGATTTCCACCTGTTTCGGTCTCTTCAGAATTCTTTAGGCAATGTCAGGTTAACATCACGAGAAGACTGCCAAAACCACTTGTCGTGGTTTTTTGAACAGAAGTCCCAAAATTTCTATAGTAATGGGATCATGTCTCTACCTACAAGATGGCAAAAAGTTATCGAACAAAATGGCACCTACATACTTTAGTTAAATGTAAATAAACTTTAGTAAAAAATGTTTTGAATTTTCATATAAAATACGAAAAGACTTTTTCCCCAACCTAATATTATACATCTAAAAATATGGTCCCTGATTTCTTGAAAATGTGTGTTTGTGAAAAAATACTTAGAGTGTTCAAACCTATTAATTAAGTACTTGAAACATTGCTGTCTGAATGGCGAGAAAGGTGGTAAACTTCTACCAAAGGACGCCACTTGTATCTGTTCTTTCAATCGGTAAGAGATAGATTAAAGAAAAGTGGTTAGAAGTCGACCACCCCGTTGCACAATTTTTAACTGGACATGGCAATTTTAAGGCTAAACTCATTTCGTTTAAATTAGTGCCGTCGCCCTTATGCGAATGTTCTACTGCTAATTATGAATTCGATCAAACAGCACACCATGTTCTCTGGGAATGTGATCTTTGGCAGCGGGAGTGAGATGACATGTTGGATTCATTGCAAGTTGCATCTGGGGTAGTATACTATTCAGATTTCGTAGCAACAAGGGAGAATTACCATGAGTTCAGAGGATTTTGCAATTCATATTATTGGAATCAATGTGTTAGATAACAACTCATTGTTTTAGGTCTCCAATAGTGTTAGAAACTTAAAATCCGTGGTGCACGCCAGTTGAGCTTCACTTGACTAGCCATCTCTTTAGGCTTTTAATTCCTTATTTGCCATATTGCTGTCTCTCACATTGCTAAGAGGGGAAGTCAAATTCCAAAAGCTTCCTACTCGTACTAATTTCTTCTGATTAAATTCGTTGTGAGTTCCAAGGCAGCCGTAGTTTTGCCCCCGGGACTGCAATGGACTTCATTGTTCATTGTCTTTTTTGGCGGTCGCCGCTGTTAATCCTGGCTACACATGAGACACAGTGGTGGGAATGTGTGGTGGACCCTCGTCCCGTTTTTGCTGTGATACATGTCTCGTCGTCGTCAACCCTTATTCATCCCACTGCTGGGATATAAGTCTCCCTTGAGGGGAGACTTAGACAGAAAGGGCTTTAGACCATACTCAACTGCGGGTTGGCGTCGCCCAGTGTTTTCAAGCCGCCTAAAGGCCACTGACTTGACTTACCGACTTATGTTATCAAATTTCAGGACAATGGGACATCTGATACTGTGGACAAAAATAAACTAGGAACGATGGTATTGAATCTAATATGTTCATTATTTTCGGAGAAACATCCGAAACTCGAATCTCTGCTCAAGACCAATAATGATGACGGCCCTCTATTTAAAATTCTTACAATAATACTGGGTCCAATTTCTAATCATCTGTATAACAGGTATAATACGTATTTTATAATAACATTTTCGGGCTTCTTATACAATAAAATAAATGCAATATTGTTTACTCAATCTCTGGACAAGATTTGTATACTAATTTAAGATCCAGAATAGTTTTTTTTATCTTGTCAGTATCGCTGCTAATCTAGACTGAGCTGAGATGATGAAGATTAAATAATGTAATCTTAAAATATTCTCAAATATTCACTCACTTAGCCATAACTTTCAATTTATAAAGCATATTTCCACAAAGTATTTTCAAAAGCAGGTGGGTATAGTTGTTTATCGCCTTAGCGGAATAAAAAAACCGGTCAAGTACGAGTCGGACTCGCGCACAAAGGGTTCCGTACCATTATCTATAAAAACGTATAACCCTTAAATATTTGTTTTATTTTAATTTAATTATTTATTTTTAATGTGAATATATAACGAAATATTGTGACTATTTCAAGCGTCTACCTGTATTATTATGTATTATTTATTTTTAAAGTGAATATATAACTAAATATTCTGTGAATATTTCAAGCGTCTACCTGTTGCGGTTATCAATATCTACCAAAAACGAGCAAAAAAAATCACGTTTGTTGTATGGGAGCCTCCTTAAATATTTGTTATATTTTTTTTTACAGCAGAGTCTCAGTAATAGGGTCCGTTTTATCCTTTGGGTACGTAACCCTAAAAAAGCTAGCGATCTCGTATTTTTTATTATATTCAACGTTTTCTATTTATTTCCAGCAATGATACACATGAATGTGTCAAGAAATTGAAACATGTCACTAATTTTATGATGACAAATACATCATCATGCAGAACGAGTCACATTGTGGATTGGCTTCTAAGAAATCTGTCGCCTAATGACAATACATTAGTACTGTGGACTGCAATGGCTGAATCTATATATGAAAACACAATTACAAACTTAACAAACTTTGATGGAATTCTGTTATGGCCCTTACAGAATATGAAGAAATTCACAGATGTTAGTATCACATACATTTTTTATTTATAGAAACCGCACTAGCGGCATTGCATTACAGTGGCAGGACAGGGCGCAATCCAACAAAAGTTTGCTACGTTAGTACTATTATTTATTCTGTGGTATTGCTTTCACCATGGGAATACTTGAAAGAGTTGATTTCCACTAAACATTTAAAGTACAAATTTGTTGCTTTGTGTTTAAAAGTCAAAGGAGATGGCCATGTTTGGTTTTATATGTTCGCTTCCAACTGATCTACCAGGAAGGTTCACTCGACCGGTCATCGAGAGGTCGTGGGTTCAAATTCCACCTAGGGGGAGCAGGTGAATTTTTCCATTTTTCAAAATATTTATAATATTCTGGCAAGGTGGCCAAGACAACTATTTAAATAATAATAATGTTTTGCTATTTTTTGAAGTAGAAGATACGCCTTTCTTTTAAGCATGATGTGCTCTTGCTTTGGTGAGCTGTAACTTTTGTACAGATTTTTTTATACTATGTCGCAATATGAAATATCGTTCGCATGCCGCCACCCCCTCAGCCAACGCAGCAACACCTTTTCTAGTGACCTAGTTGACTTTCAGGAATGCAACAACAAGGGAATTCTTATTTGGCTGCAGTATTCTGTGAGGTGCACGTACTTGTATTTCCCTAGTCTGGCAGCTCACAAATACACTGTACCTTACCACTTGTCAGAGCCTCTATCGCTAGTCGGCAGGGTGGACCACGCTCAGACGAGGTTTGCTTTGGTTCTAAAGATCGTGGTGAGCCCCTGTAACGTGCCTTTTTGGAACGCTACAAATTACTTAATTCTTTTTGGTTTTTGGTAAAGGAGGGAACTGGATACCAAGAGCTAATTCACCCTTGAGAAAACAATCTACACCAATGTCAATTGTTTTATTTGTTGTAGCGTTGTCATGCTTTACCAAAAAAAAAATAAAAAAATAACTCATAGCATTCCAAAAAATAACACTACACCCCTTACACTCGACTCCATTTTATGTTCTGTTACATTTTTTTTAAGCAGGAGACCGCCTTTATTTAGTTAAACATAATGTGCTCTTAGCTCTGTATTGGTGTGCTGTAACTTTTGTACTGGATTGTACGATAGTAATATTCTTGTTTTTAGGTAAATTTCGCTACAACAGCTTGGTATTCCATATATTCATTGGCATACAAGAAGATAACGCACAGTGGGAAAGATAAAGAGATTTCTGATTTGATGAAGACGTTAGAAGTCACGGAAATGAACAAAATATTTTTGCTCTCTACGTCTCTCATGATCATGAAAGACAGACTTAAGTCTGATAACGGTTAGTATAAAAAATACTTGTTTAGGATTGTGTACAAAGTTTCTTATTATGAAAATAGTACACTAGCTTTATAATTAAAGAAAATAATATAGCTTGTAAACTTAGTTATAATAACCGTGGTCCTATTGAGACTTATTATGTATTAGCGCCCCGCCCACGCTTCGATGTGGCTCAATCTTCCTGTTCCCATCTCATTCCAGTGGGTTTCTCATACAAATTTTGTACTGACAATTTCATCATAATGTTTTTTTAAATGCTATTCTGCTGTTGGGGATGGAGACAAATCCAACAAATCATAAAAATCGGTCCAGCTGTTTTTGTGTTATAAATGGTGTAACTCTCTTACGCTACTTTGTACTTTAAGAAGAGGTTTTAGAAGCGATCACAGAGGTTATACTTATTACCCAAGTATTGAAACCCTTTTTATACCGCGCGATACGCGCTGATATACGCAGGCAACCAAGCGGCCGCCACAGTATATACCGTGTTCTGTAATGAACAAAAAGAACATTCTGTATGTACCACCATTATGACGTATATTTATTTATGTGCCACAGCTTTCGCCGAGTGGTTGCATTGGTAACAAATGTTTTTTATTATGTTGTTTAACTTCTTTGTAAATAACAAATAAGTTGTATTTGTTTGACTTCCTTTTCATTTTCTTATGCAGCAACCCATATTCATCTTACTGTGCAGTGATATGGGTTTCCCATCAAACGAAGGAGTTTAGAGCATACTCCACCATGCTGCTCAACTGCTGGTTGGCCGAAGTTCATTACATTGTCTGTCATTATTGATTAACTCTGTTTACGAGCTAAAATTTTCTTTATGTTACCTACTATGTAAAACGATTTATTTTGGGCCTATCGGGTTTGCTATAAAATTTACTAAGCAACAAATGATTAGAAAAGGCGTTCATAAAGTCATCATATCAAAAGTTTAACAAGCTTAGACTCTACCCAAGACCCTCTCACTGTAATCTTGATGGCATTAGCTATAATCTAGTGATCATTGTAAAAATAGTGAGACATTGAAGACCTTATAACAAAGTTATCGCATTTACAAACAAAGAACTTGTTTGAATAGATAGTCGTCCCTTCACATCGGTATAAAAAAAAATATCTAATTAGGTTCATGTAATTTTAATTTATAATAAAGAAATATCTTATTTTACGGCGATATATATGCGATAGCTTTGTTAGTGTCTACAATTACTTTTAAAATATATGTTTTCTAAAGTCTAAAATCATATTAAGCGTCATTGTACAATAGATCACTTGAATGTGGCAACTTGGGTAATGCTTGTTTCTTTAGATATATGTTTTGATGATTCTTTAGTAATATGATGTTGCTTTTATTGTTTTTATAAAATGTACCTATGTATCTATAAAGTTAATAATGACAGTTGTTTAATTTTCAGTAAACAATTGTATGGCTGAATTAGAAACGGTCGTGGCTGTTTTGAAACATATTAAAGACTATCAAGAGCTTGCTCAACAATTTCCAACATTAGTGAACAATTATCGTCTTTTGACGAACAAAATGACAAAAACGACAAGTAACACAATAATACAACATGCAATTACGGTTGCAGTGAAAACATTAATGATATTAGTGCCATCATATACACAGCTCGTTAACAATGTAAGTATAAGTTTAGATCATTCCCCTAAACTGAGGAAATTACATTAGTTTCTTTAATTATTAGTAACCAATGATGTTATATTTCTATTGATATGCTACTGAGCGTCAAAAACTAACACCCAAAAAGTGAGCCAAGTGTCTCACCTCGCAATTAGTTTCCACAATCAAGCCGACAAATCTGACGTTTGTGACTTTTGATTAAAATAGTTAAAACGTTTCGTATTTCCAAAATGCATAATTTATGTTGGTAAAGTAATTGAACCCCAAGAGATGACATAGCACACGAAAGTACACAATAATAATCGATTTTAACACGTACTTTAGTTAATTTCATGTTTTTGCAAGGAAAATTGTCGCCATTTTACGCTCGGCGAGATAGCAAGTTTATTAAGTCGCTGTTATAATAAGGATGGCCATAGTCTGTGTAACTATTTATTGCTAGCTCCATCCATGTAACAACAGGAATCGTTTCTGATGCAATTTAATATGGGTATGCCATATCTATAGAAACATAACATCATTGATTGTAATGTTCCATTTTATTTCTTTAAAGTTGTTCTTCGCTGTGGCTGGAAACTTATTATTTTTGCTACCCGATTTAATAATTTTTCAATCCCAAATGCAGGTTAATTGGTCGCTGCGTTACATGCCTTTTTAATTGCCTATCCTAAGTACGCATGTCAAAATGTATTTTTCAACACACTTGCTCATAAAGTGGCTCTTATTTCACCGCAATTAGGCACATAATGACACCTATAATCAACCTGTGACTTTTTCATTACTATTATTCACTAATGTTGGTGATTACCGCTGAGGCGTTATTAAGACCGTCGCCTAAAAGGCTCGGGTCTTAATAACGCCTCAGCGGTAATCACCAACATTACACACTTGTACCATAATGTACTATTATAACTCATGTATGTAATTAAAAATGTAACGCATGTAATTAAAAAATATTTATTTATTGTTTCAGACTAACAACTTGTCATTTTTCATCAAAGATATTCACAGTGGTATTGATGAGATATATACACATAAAGCTGATTTAGATTTGAAACGGAAAATAATAATCGAATTAATGGAATATTTATCCATCAGTAGAGAATATCCATTGAGACATAACATTATTTGCATGTTAAATAAATACCTTTTAGATATAAGAGGAAAGCAGGCTTCATTTTATTCTGAATTGATAAAAACCTTTGATTCTTTAGTACCTAGCACTAATACTCCAAGTAAAAGTTCTAAGAATTCAGTAAATCAAGACACAGAAAAAAATAGTTTTATTTCACCTTATTCAAACGTAGTAACAAGGAAAGCTAAGAAAAGGGAAGCCAATATTGTGAATACTGTAGTTGAAAACGGGGAAGAATATGTTGTTGTTAAATCTAACTGGAAGTTTAATCCTAGAAAACTAACTGAAAATCAAAAAGAGAAATTGCAAAGGAAAAGAGAAGATATCCCTGCTCTATATCAAGATTTATCACAGTCACAAGATGAAATTAAACTAACAACATGGAAGACAGATTCACAAGATACGTCTACGACAAATAGTAGTAAATCAAATAGCAAAACTGCTGAAGAAGCTTCTTCAATTCTTAAGAACATATCGAGCTCAGAAGTGATACCAAAAATATTAGAAAATATATTTGCAGAAAACAATAGCACCAATAAGGCCGACATTGTAAAAGATAAACCATTAGAAGATAGTTCAAATAAAATTAAACAGGTCACTCCTAAAACTTTGAAATCACCTCGTATTGCCTTAAAAGATAGAGTATTTAAAAACGTCAAAATTTTAATAGAAAAATCACAAATACAAAATGATATCAAAGATAATATGTCTGAAAGTTTACAAATGGATCACGTTGCGAGAACTCCTGTAATAGAGGAGAAAAGCGCACCTATTCTCGCGAACAGTGCTCCATCAAAAATCACAGCTGAAAGACCATCAAGAGTTAAAAGAAAACCTAAAAAGTTTGATGATTTAGAAATATTTGATTTAAAAAAGAGACGAAATTCTTGTAATCAAAATTATTCCCAATTAGATTGTGATCAGATATTGATTTCACCGTCTGTAGAAAACAATACTTCACAAAAAACCACTAACGAAAGAGAGAACTTAATAAAAGAGGAAAATAAGCCTACAGAATATGTAAATATACAAAGTAATGTCTTAAAAGAGGATATAAGTTCGAACATTGTCAGTAGTTTAAATGTACATGATAATGTAGAACGAATGCAGGAAGATGGACACATAATAATACTTAATGTTAAATCTGAAACTTCATGCGAAGATGATGAAGTTAAATGTTCTGTAGTTAAAGAGTGTCAAAAAATATCAACAGAAGATTTACCTCCGGTATCTACTTCTGTAATTGGTGAAAGTTCTAATGAAGAGTTTTTAAATGATGAACGCTCTATACCTTGCGTAACAGGCGATAAAATGACTGAAACGCCAAAATGTACAAAGAAAAAAGATGGTCAGGAAAATTTATTAAAATCGAGTACTGGTCGTAAATCTAGAATGGAAAATGAATTGGCTTTAGAAAGGGCCGAAGGTCATCCATGTTTACCTGCTGGTGCAATTGGTGAAACTTCCAAAGAAGAAGTTTTAGATGATGAACGTTCTACACCTTGCGCAACAGGCGCTAAATTGACTGAAACGCCAAAATGTACAAAGAAAAAAGAAGTTCAGGAAAATTCATTAAAAATTAGTACTGGTCGTAAATCTAAAATTGAAAAGGAATTGGCTATAAATACGGTCGAAGGACATCCAATTTTATCTACTAGTGTAATTGGTGAAAGTTCTAATGAAGAGTTTTTAAATGATGAACGCTCTATACCTTGCGTAACAGGCGATAAAATGACTGAAACGCCAAAAAGTACAAAGAAAAAAGAAGTTCAGGAAAATTCATTAAAAATGAGTACTGGTCGTAAATCTAGAATTGAAAAGGAATTGGCTATAAATATGGTCGAAGGACATCCAATTTTATCTACTCGTGTAATTGGTGAAAGTTCTAATGCAGAGTTTTTAAATGATGAACGCTCTATACCTTGCGTAACAGGCGATAAAATGACTGAAACGCCAAAATGTACAAAGAAAAAAGATGGTCAGGAAAATTCATTAAAAATGAGTACTGGTCGTAAATCTAGAACGGTAAATGAATTGACTATAGAAAGGGCCGAAGGTCATCCATGTTTACCTGCTGGTGCAATTGGTGAAACTTCCAAAGAAGAGGTTTTAGATGATGTACTTTCTACACCTTGCGCAACAGGCGCTAAATTGACTGAAACGCCAAAATGTACAAAGAAAAAAGAAGGTCAGGAAAATTCATTAAAAATTAGTACTGGTCGTAAATCTAGAATTGAAAAGGAATTGGCTATAGATATGGTTGAAGGACATCCATTTTTAAAAGCGCAACAAGTTAAAAGATTAACAAGAAAACAACTAAATGATGCTGCAAATAGTACCAGAAGGAAGAGTTTAACAGAAAAGTTACATAAATTGGAACTGAAGAGTGCCACAAAGTTTGATAAAAAAGCAAAAGAGAAAGAAAAGCAAAAACTAGACTTTATTTCTCCAATAGTTACAGAATTAAAAGAAAGCCAGAGTTCTAACTCTGTAGAAGACCTGCCTTGTTCTGAAGATATTATTGAGAGTTCTCAAGATTCTACTGTTACTACTATATCTGTAAAGTCTGTTAAACCAATTCTTAAAACGGTATCAGTCGTTATAGAAAATATGCGACTTCAAGACAAAGTTGCTCTGTGCCCTCTAAACACTCAGAATTTAACGGAAACATCAAACATTGACAAAATTTCACTATCTACCAGTTATCAAGAGAGTAAAGATGATATAGAATTTACACGAAATAAAACTGCTATAGACGTTCAGAATGACGAAGATTTGACTGAAAATATGGACACAGAGCCAATCGATCTGAATATTGTAAACAATATTATTACTCATGATTCCATAGCAATAGATACACAGAAAGATCAAGAATCTACTGCAAATATGGATACGGAACCATTCAACAATTCAAATGAAGTTGTTTCTCAAAATACTACAGATGTAGACCTACTACCTAAGAACAAAGACTTGACTGAAAATATGGACACGCAGTCATTCGGCGATACAAATATAGATGACATTATTGTCGTTAACGATGATGATGAGCAGCTACCCATTAAACTTAATTCTGAAAACAGTTTTGTGGGTTCAGAAACTCAGGAATTAGCAGAAGCCGATACAGAACCCACAAATTCAGATTGTTTTATAAATCACGAGGCAGGTATAGTGTCGACAGAAAATAAAAATGATAGTAATGCTACAGTTCACAATAATGTTAAGAACACAGATATTGATAAGACAGTCATAGATAAAGACCCAGTTGCTAATTCAAGTCCTAATAAAAACCAAGATGATGTTATAACTGTAGTAATAGACAGTTCAGGAGATACTGAGCAAAACAATGGTTCGTCTTCCCCTTTCAAAGATGAAACACAAAGAAAAAAAGATTTCTTAGATAACACATTTGAAATATCGCCTATCAAAACAATGAGCCCAGCTAAAGATAAAATATCACCATCGCCTGAATCCAGCAGTGACTTTGTTGTAATAAAATTATCTTCTCCTGTAAATAGTAACGGCGAACCTTTCGACAAATGTGATTCACCTGAAATTTTTACTGAAGAAAAAGTATCCCCTGATAAAAGAGATATGTCACCACCAAGAGAAGCAATTAGTGTAATTAATAATACCAGTCCAAATTCCTCTTTGTCTTTAAAGAAAAATAGACCCCAGGTGAGAAGTGGCGGACGTGCGGCTCAAATGCTGGGTCTCTGTGTTCCTAAAGGAATACAAACAATTATGATTTCAGAAAGATGTGATGTTGAAGAGCCTAAAAAGTGTAATACTTCAAACAGTCTAACTAGAAAACACTTACGGGTTATCTATTCTATTAGTGACAACGTTGAAAATTCGGAAGAAAACGAGGAGAGCGAAAAGTTTTTAAAATTCCAAAGATCCTTGCCAACAGCTGACTGCAGTCCTTCTGGACCTATACTCAAAAGAAAATTAGCAGAAATTACCGATGAGGCTACCGTTTCTCCAGCTAGTAAGGTAATTATCGTAACTTACTTTAATTTTGTTATATGTTTTTACCTGTGTTTTCCGTATCTAAGTGATCTAGAAGTATTTTTAACTGACAGACTTGCTCCAGTAAAAAAATTGGACTCAATGCAATCTAAAAAATAAATTTATTGCTTACTAAACGTTTTCATCTATTTGTACAGGTGTTTCATTCACTTTATCTGTTTGATAAGTATTTTATTATTTCAGCGAAAACGAGTCAGTTTTCACGATCCACCTGTGTCTACAACAGTATCTGTGCAAAAATACATTGAACCAGGTGTAATACGATCACCCCAAAACTCGGCAGTAAAACGCCAAGAACGACAAATGCGATATCACACTAACATGAAGTCTGCAAAGAAACTTGACGTCTCATGTAAATTGGACTCTATTTTAAACACAGCAGTAGAAAGTTTTTCAGACGGTGTGCAGAATTTAAATACCGAAGATACTCAAGTTACTTCTTTAGACGAAACTCCTACAGTGGAAGTTGTGAAAACAAATGACCTTAATGATAGGGATCCTATATGTCCTGAATTAATTGATTGCGATGATTCAATAGACGTTATTGCTACTGAATTGTCTTCACCAGCTATGAAAACGATGTTTTTGAAAGAGCTTGAAGGCAATATTATGACAGTCGGTGACTTGGCGAAAATGACAGAGCTCGAAGTGAACAGGTTATGTATCAAGGCACCTAAAGTGAAGGTAGCAAGAAAAGTATTGACTGATTATGTAACAAAGAGAGCTGCACAATTACTTGAGAAACAAAATGATAAACATAATATTGAGGATATTGAAATTGTAACTACCATAGAGAATAAAACTAATGATGTACAAGTACAGACTCATATAGAGTTGAAAGATATAGACATGCAAACTGATACGAAGGAGTTTAAATTGACTGAAACTCAGACTGATAACATAGTGCTTACACACCGTTATGTACAGACTAAGGAGTCAGCAAGTGATTCTACAGTAGATGTTATAAATACTTGTATGGCAGAAGTAAGTTTAATTTCATTTATTTAGTTTTATTACTACTTGGCTTCATGTATATTTTATAATACTTAATTTGTCAATGAATTATTTTCTCCTTATTGTTTTGGGTTGCAAGTGGCTCACTACTCTTCTTTAGAACCAAACCTAATTTCATCTTGCTATGGTGTTACACTGTCGAATAGCGAACGAGATTCTATTGAAAGAGAGCAACCAGACTACGTACGTGCTACTGCTAAAGCAATTGCGTCTTACAGAAAACTGCAACCAAATAATTGCAATAAAATTACTAGGGATGAGGCACTAGCGACAGCGCTAGCACCGAGACAGTGGTATTGAATTGTGTTGTAAGCATCTAGGCAAGTATTTTCCAACCAGTTTTTTGATCGCAGATCAAAAATAGGTTGGGTCAACTTTGGTAGCTGCTTATTATCACGAGGATCGTATGCATGTTTGCCATCCGCATGGCATAAATAGCCTGGTAAAATTAAGGAAATTCGGACCACATAATTCGTATAGGTTTGACAATATGTTCATCTGGACACCTCAAGGAATCAGTACCAATTTTCAAAACTACATGAATTATTTAGTTTCATCGACGATTGTTGATTTAAGACTAATTTGAAAGAAGCATATTTGCTTCGTTCAAATTTATTTCTTCTTATTATTAATATTTCTTCTTTATCTTAGTACTTTTTTTTTAATGTTTCTAGTATATTTTCTCGGTTTGCAAATTCACAGTATAATGGTAAAGCCTTTAAAAATAAGTGCTGCTTCAAGCTATATCGAACTTTATTTTTGCGCCGATAAAGTTGCTAAAAAGGCTGGCAGATGTTACATTTTGGTCCGACAATTAAATAGCAACTTTATCGGCGCAAAAATAAAGTTCGATATAGCTTGAAGCAGCACTTATTTTTGAAGAGTTCTGGCTGGATGATATTTTTCGCGCGACTTAAGTTAAAAAAAATATGCGATGATATCTAATAAATTATATTTCATTTTTCCAGAGATCCGACTTTGTTGAAAAACTCAGTGAAACCCTGGAAGACGCATCTTTACAACAGATAGCAGATAGACTGTCTTTCGACGCCCTCTCAAGTTGCCTCATAAAAAAAGTGACAGATACCAATACTCATACTACTCGTATTTTAAACCAAGTTTTAGAAAAAACTGGGAACGATCGGCTATCGTTTTTACAAAAATATCTGTTTGATAGTATGGAACCTAAAGATCTTACATTGTTATGTGTGCGGTTACTCCATTCGATACATGACAAACCAGTATAGAATATATACGCCCTTACAGCGTATTCATACCAGATAACTGTTATATCTGTGATTTTTGATCACTTAAATTGTAACTAGGAATTGTTAATTTTACGTGTAATTATTTACTTTATTCAGTATGTATTTTACATTAAGTTCGTGTAAAAATATAATATACAAAAATTCCATGATGAGTGTTTCTGTTCGAAACTTACGCCTTTATTTAAGATAACATAAAGTAGATCAAAATTATGAAGGTAGAAAACAAATTCTATTTAACTTTGACACAATAACAGTGAAATATTTGCGTCACTGATATTCAAAGTAGGTTAACTTTTGCAAATCTCAAAATGGCGAATATTTAATTTAGGCATTTGATGATTGGAGGGTGTATTATAAATTATTATACAGGGTAGAAACAATAAGTAGTCTCTGTAAGTTATTTTGTAAACTATACAAGATATTGAAAAACTAATTATTGATACTTAAACTGCTTCACAAGCTCTATCAAACGGCATCAATAATAATTTATAAAATATTCCTGGACACACGGCCCTAGTATTTAATCCCAATATTTAGTCCCAAGCTAAGCAAAGCTTGCACTATGTGTACTAAATAACTGATATTATACTTAAATACATTTTTTTTTACATATAAACAAATATTATAACCTCAGAGTCTAAAGTGTCACCGGGCTCGTCAATACATATTTACAAAATAAATTGTAGTGTTTCCGTTTACCATACATTTAGATCTCGCTCGATTTTTTATACACTATTTATATATACAAGATATTGTAAAAGTGACTGACCCTGAAAGTGCTTTATGAGCTCTATCAAATATTATTACTCACTAATAGGTTATAAAATAAACTGGATCTATTGGAAACTTATCGTTTCCACCCTGTGTAGTCAGAGGTACAATAGTGAGCCCACTATATGTTTTACTTATTCCATAAACAATAAAACATTATGAATGTTTATTTATGGTCTATGGTTTGAAATAAACATTTGCGTTTATTTCTGGATAAACTTGTTTATATCAAACATTGAACTTTTTTTGTATAATGTAATATGTATTGTTTATCCCGATGTATTAATTGTGAGTATATTTATATTGATTTTCTTAATTGAAACATATGATATTCATATAAATGGAAATATACGTGACGTTATTCACTGATCGGTGCTACTCATTGTAACATTTTTTCCACATTCATTTGACAGTGCGTTATTATAATTAAGAATTAATTAAGATTTGTTACGGCATTCGATTTAGCAATATTATTATTGTCAAATACAAAAGTGATTTTCTAGCAAATTAATAAATAGTCTTTGTTTGTTATCTAGGGAGGTTAATTAAAAAAAAAAAAGTATTACAGCATTGATTTGTGATCAGGAGCCCTACCGCCGAAGCTGAAACCGTTTACTCGAATTTTTTGATTGTGAAAATAGATCTAGGTTTAAGTTAATAACAAACATCTTCAGCTTAGTCGGTAGAGCTCTATGGTTTCTACCAGCTATGCTAAACAATTACCGCCAAACAAAGCTAAAATTTGATTTTTGCTATCAAAAAATCCGATGGTATCGGCTTCAGCTTCGGCGGTAGGGATGAAGGTAGGGTGGTTGTAGGATGAATTCGTTAATTCATTGGCATTGATCAAAATATTCATTTAAAATGCCTACACAAAGAATCTCCACGGTTTAATTCTGTTATCTGTATGCAATAAAGTTTTTTTAAATAAACAAACGATCTTGGTACTAAGAAGACTATAGTTTTTTTCATTTCCCGGAAGACATTCTCTTGATGTTTAATGGGATCTATAAATTAGCCTTACGGATTCGTGGTGTACGTGACGCGTTCATACGTTTACAATGCACGTCAGAGTGCTTAGTGAGAGTTTCGTGGTCACATTCGAACCTGTTAACGTTTACAAGCCGACCAAATTGAGAAATAGTTTCATATTGTAAATTTACCAGAAGCGTGTTACATATCCAAATTATCCGGGTTGCTCACATCAAAGTGTGAGCAAGTAAGCCACATAATTTTGATATGTAAAACGCGTCTTCGCGTCGCTTCGTAATTTGGTAAATTGAAATGAGCGTTCTTTATTTAGTCGGTTTGTTTACGTTGATATGATCGAACTCTAACTCGATCGAACTGATGTAGATCAATATCGAAACTCGATGTGTTTTAACATGGACCTTAAATGCCATACAAAAACATAGGCAAAACATGGCACAAGCTACTAATTTCTGCCTATTATGCTGCGACTTATAAAATGTTTGAGACACTACCCGATTATTACATTATGTTCTATAAATATCGAGAACACGTTCCTATGCGACATTATATGATAAGTCCACCATTGTTACGATTTAGGGCCCTTTTCGAGCTCGGTTATCGAATGGTTAGCAATGGCCACTTCGACTCCGAGGTCGCGGGGTCAATTCCCGCACAAGACAAATGTTTGTCTGGATGAAGAAGTCTGTTTGTCTTGGTCTGGGCGTTTTCTATGTATGTATTTACAAAAAAAATGTATCTAAGTATAATATCAGTTGTACCCATAGTACAAGCTTTGCTTAGTTTGAGACTAGATGGCAGTGTGTAATTTGTCCAGCAATATTTATTTATTTTAAATTTTATGCGTGCCGCCGTTGCCATTGTTAATCGAAGGTTTTAACGGTCAAATATATTAACCTCTCGCGTGCCACGATCTGTCAATTTGTGCCAACGCTCTGCCCGCCATGGGATAGCGGCACGCAAAAGTGTAAAGCGGAGTAAAAAAAAAAAACAACATTAGTCTTACGAAATAGTTTTATTTATATATAACAAGATATTTACATTATTCAGTCATGATCGTTGACCAATCCCGGCCAATTCAATGTTCATCCATACAAACTCCTTATATTACCACAAATGCAATGGCGAATTTTATACATTGTATGAATGAATGTTTCGGGTTACCATTTCGAACTTTGAAAAGTTAGATATTTGCAAAAGAAAAATGCCGCTGAGAAATAAAAGAATAATCAAGTCATTCGTAGAACAGAGTCCGATTATAAAAAACTGGATAAGGAATATGAATTCTTCATGTTCCATATCAAGTCACATACTTTTTTAGAATTTTCTTATCTTATTTATATGTATTCCGATATTGAGAATTAAATAACATTAGCTCCACATCAAAACCCATGTAACTACCAACAATACAGATTGGATTTTAATCTACGTATGAGACGATAAATTCTCACAAGTGCTTCTTTTGTATAAAGGCCTGTTTATGTATGTACAAAAGCATGCATATCATGATGGTATCGTCCATTGCTTTCTGTTTAATTTTAGCTATAAATTATTACGTTGAAAATATTGGAAAAGTGAAGCTTTGTGTATGTAAGAGTAGGTATTTTAAGTGACAAAGTTTATGTAAGATTTAGCCAATGAACAAAACTTTAAATTATTCAAAAGATCTATTGATTGCGGCAAATGTAGGTGTACAACTTTACCATGTTGCTACGTACTCATTTGCATGCATGCAAGCATTTTATTATATTTTTATATAAATTGACTACAAAATCATCTTCTCACCTGTCTAGTTCGAATCTGTCAGTTGGAAATCGCATTTTTTTCTTTCTCTGTCCTTTTCTGTCGCTCAGGAACGTCAATTGTTAAGAGCGAGAAAGACAGAGTGAGTGGTTCACATTATCGGTGCTACCGCGCGAGTTCAGACCGATGCTATATTTTTACTAGAGCAGTTAAAAATGCGAATCCGTAATGACAGATGTGGTCCATCCAACCTTAATCCGGATGGTAACCCTATTGTATTATGTTTTAGAGTAGATATCGCTTATAAAGAAGAAATAGTTACATAGTATAAACGTGAGAATTGTTTACATGGCAGCAAGATTATATCACAATATTTACAGTGATCCATAGACAGGTAACGTTAAAGCTTTATACATAACACCAAGTAGCTTACATGTAAAACACTCTTATATGTACACATTCTTATGTTACTTAAATACCCCAGATCTTAAAATATCCCACTATTCAAAGGATTTTTTATTATACTGCCAAATTATGTAGAATATAATGCGAATGAAAATTCACTGAACTGATAAATAAAACAGAACTGTTTAGTTTTAAATTTACTAGATTAATGAAACTTGATTTATATAAAAGTAAGCAATACATCTTCTTTCTTTATGTTGTTCTGTTACACGTATTTAATTTGTAATTGGTTACTTAAGTAAGTTTCAATAACCTGTACAGGCGTAGGAACTAGTACATAACGTTTTAAAATAAATTATTTTTAAAATATCAATATTTGACTTGTTCCGTTATCACCAGAACATTCTTCACGTTTCTTTTCGAATCTGGAAAACCGGTTCCTTTGGGCTCATTTGCTGACGTTCCTGTATTGCTGGCAGGCATCCACGTTATCTACTTACTCTAATTTTCTTAACCTAATTTTAATGAGTGAGCAATTTTTAGCTACTTCATTATACAAATTTAATCGAAGACGCGTGCCTCTTATCGTCTAGCAATTTGAAAATTTCCTCATCTAAAATCACAACTATCTTGATATCCTTTAACTTTCTAATGTTCCTTATTGCCTTCATACAAAAAAAAAGGCAGTGTATAAAAGACTTCCAGGCGATTATGCCTTTTCTCCGTATGACGCCCTGTAGTCATTAAATAATTATATACCGTTTTATATTACACACTATATGTTTACATTAACCACTGCTGATCAGCTCATACGTAATATACCTTCGCTCGAAATGAACGTAACTTATTTTCGATTTACGAAGGTATGTTATACTTTGGTCCACAAATTGAGCACTTTACTATGGTAAATATTGTTATAATAAACATTTCTAAATCCTTTGTCAAGGAAATCGCATCTCTGCCACATAATCTAAATGTTCTAAGTTTTGGTGCGAGTTTGTACGTCGAGGAGCTCGCGGCCGATGCAAATTGTGGTGAGAGTGAGCGCGCATCACCCTGTATGTTCCTTCGCGGCGAGGTCCCGCGTCACTTGATTTCCGCGCTGAGGTAACCCAGTCATCGTCTCTCGATCTGGGTGCTTTGCGATAGTTTTCAAATACCCTCCGATTGTCCTCATAACGTTGTCTCTGCCAGGCGCGATCCAATTCATGACCATATAGATCTAATTCCCCAGACGGTTGAAACTGGCTAGAACTTTGACAGTAGCTCGATCTTTTCCAACCGTCTTCATATTTTTTCCTCCCGTTTTCTTCGTCCCCCATTTGCCGCCGCTGCGATTGGTTAGAGCTACTCTCACTGGTATCTTCCCCAGATGTACCAATACCAAGATCTTTGTCATCTCCATAAATTTTATATACTCCATTAGGGTTCAAAGTTTTTCCATTAAATATCTGATCGTTCAAGACCAATTGCGGGTGTGGTATGCAATAAGCATGAGGAAAACTCTTTTCGGCCTTTATCATTTTGATATCCTCGTGTTTTCTAGTACAAGATCCTGGGCCAAATAGTGATAGAAGGACTGGTAAAAGGAAGAGGCCGTGCATCGCTCCGAAGAATATGACCATGAATACCATTTTGAAGAACACAGAGAAGATGTAACTGTCCGCTAGCAATAAAGCGACTACACCGAGGACGGTACTGAAAGATCCTTGCACTATGGGAAGGCCTAAAGAGTAAAGACATTCGCTTACTCTATCATTTGGAGATTTTGCTTTGGATGCCATGTATGCATAGCAAATGTGTGCGGTAAAGTCTACAGAGAATCCAATGCACATGATTAGGTTGATCATAGATATAGAGTCCAGATTAATGTCCCACAGAGCCATGTAGCCCACGACGCCTATCTCTATGGAGACTATACTGAAGGCAACCCACAGCGAGCACAGAACGTTAGGAATGAATATGAACGATGTTATCATCATCATAAGTGCTCCGTAGCAGAGATTCTGGATTGATGTAGGTTTCACGAGTTCAAACTGAAACAATGAAATAATATTATTATAGATGCTTATTCTGCTTGCTTGAGAAGAGCTTGATAGCATCGGTACGCGTGTCAGTCTGACAGATCACGCAAGTTAAGTAACATCGAACGTAGCCTGTCAATGGATGTTTTATAGAACACAGCATGGTTATCACGGGCTATTATTATTTTTAATATAAGTTCAGTAAGTATAAAGGTCCGAAAAGGGTGTTATTATATGTACTTTGGAGAGTCCTAAGTGGGTATAAATATTATCAACAGCTGCGACGGACGAATTTTCACTGGTCCTTTTATACCCAAGTCTTCCCACAGTAAAAAAAGAGCACGTCCCCTTTACGACCTTTAGTAATAACACAGACAATAGAAAAGTTTGCAAAGTTATTTGTTACAGTTTTTATAACTAGAGAGAGTATACTATGTAGGTAATAGATTACGTACCTGATCAAAGAAAACAAAATAGGGGTGGAACACAGAAGCATTTAGAGGAGATTCACTGACGATGTCTCTCAAGACCTTGACCATTTCCTTCTCATGGTTCGTACCGCTGATGTTGATGGCTTGTATCAAAAACCTCGAGGCAACAATTTGATCGCCAGCTTCGTTGAACTTCACGTCAAGAGAGAAGGGATTGGCTGGGAATAGCCAGAGCTGAAAATAGTAGAAAGAAACTTTGTTATGAAAACTAAAATTTAACATTTCTGGGAACATTAATCTGATAACTTCTTAATGGAGATATCTTTTTGAGAATATGTTACGTCCCGTTCATGACACACTCATACACGACACATACATTGTCATCGTCTTGCACGTATACACAAATACCACCGCGCCTGTGTTATATTTATTATGTATACACAATGAAATAGCGAAGCCCCGCTCACAATCATACTAAATGCTTAAAAGGGGACTTCAGCAAATAGCTGTTCAACTTGTGGATGAAAATAAAGATATTTGTATTTGTATGAGCATGTGATTCACATCAGGAACAGGTAGACACAGCTACATACGGGTATGACACGCGGATGATAGGCGGATGCTACCGTGACTAATCTCGTTACGCACGGGTATGATACGTAATTGATACGCTCTAGTGGGCATAGTAGAGCTTAAAGTGTTTCTTATCCGTGCTTGATACGTTCATAGCACGGTCATAGTATGGTACGTTGTGGTGTGCAGAGAGCTTAATATCCGTATCATAATATCATAACAAGCAGGTAGCAAGACAGAGACGGCAATAGGGTTTATAACGGCCATCATACGCGGTTATAACCCGTATGCTCACCGTTTCGCCGCCTGCGCGCACCGGTTCGGCAACGTGGCGTATCCACGTCGCCATGCACGGACCGTATCGGTACCGGCAAAATATTCTTACTGACAATCTCCGATGCTACGTGCATGGCACGCGACGGTCTTGGTCGGTGACAGAACGGTCCAGTGGGCATAGTCTCATACTTTTCAATACTAAGAATATTTTTTTGCTGCATACGTTCCTAGCATGGTCATAGTATGGTACGTTGTGGTGTGCCGAGATCTTAATACTTGTTATACCACAGTATTCGACGAGCTCGGTGGTAGAATGATTAATAATGACCACTTTGACTCCGAGGTCGCGGGTTTGCTCCCCGCACAAAATAAACGTTTGTGTGCATGAACATGTGTGTTTGTCTTGGTCTGGGTATTTTCTATGTATTATATGTATGTATTTACAAAAAAAATGTATTTATGTACTCATATATTTATTTATTTATTACAGCAACCTGTACTGTGCCAATAACGAACTGTTAGTTTACGAAAGATTTCTCCAAAGCTATGATTCAAGAACCTCAAGTGTTAATATAATAATCTATATATATAAAAGAAAGTCGTGTTTGTTACAACACATATAACTCGAGAACGGCTGGACCGATTGCCATGGTTTTTGATTTGTTGGATTTGTCTCCGTCCAGAATAGCAGAATAACTATTAAAAACATTGGAAAATTTACGAAAAAAATAAAATAAAAGAAAAATCATTTTTCCATACAAAATGTTCGTGGATGTCGGACCTGTCAAACGTGACGTTAACGTGCGTACGTCAAATGTATGCGTGCGTTCAGAAATGTGGGTATAGGATAATAAGTATTAAAACATTGACAAAATTGTCGAAAAATTAAATTTGAAAACGGATTGGGATATTTATTGATTTTCAATTAAATGTCAAATCGATTGGTCTAACTTTTACGTCGCGAAAGTTGTCCGTTGTTGTTTTGAAAATTGTTTATGAATGAATGCTTGAAAATGAATATTAATTGGTTGTCAAGTGTCATGGTACTTTATTTTGTGACATAGTAAAATACTGAACTTAATATTTACCCACTGCTGGGTAATATTTACCCACTGCTGGGTAATATTAAATACGGGTCTTCCTTCAACTGAATATGTTTCGAGCATACTCCACCACGCTGCTCAACTGCGAGTTGGCGGACGCCAGTAATTTCAAGCCGCCTAAAGGCCACTTGGCTTAACGACTGCCATCTAATGATAACAACCAGGACCGACGGCTTAACGTGCCTTCCGAAGCACGGAGGAGCTCGAGATAATCTAATGATAACAACCGGGACCGACGTCTTGCGTGCCTTCCGAAGCACAGAGGAGCTCGAGATAATCTAATGATAACAACCGGGACCGACGGATTAACGTGCCCTCCGAAGCACGGAGGACCTCGAGTTAATCTAATGATTACAACCGGGACCGACGGATTAACGTACCTTCCGAAGCACGGAGGAGCTCGAGATAATATAAACTCATCCATGGACAGGCTACGGTTGACGTTGCTTAACTTGCGTGTACAATTAGACTGACACGTGCAATGACGCCATCGTGCTTCTCTATTATTTTCTATTATTCATTATATTAATTTCAAGACATCATAAATTTTGGTCAACTAATATGTATACCACGACATTCATTGACAATTAGGCGGTACGAAGTTCGCCGGGCCAGCTAGTAAAAGATATGTTTATCTAATTAAAGATTAGTATTAAACATGCAAAATGACTTACTTCTTTGAGATTTTGAATGAAATCAGCTTCATTGTCGATCGTTACGTTTAAATAATCGTTATTTCTAGAGACATAATCGACGAATGTACGAAGCCATGACTCGGTGTACAGCGAATTCGATATGTACGATGTGTTCTCCAACTTTTTTGTTAATATTTCTACTTCATCTTGTAGCTTGGGATCCGAGTAGTTATAATCACCGCTTATCACCACCTGTAAAACAACGTAAAATACATGATTGCAGAGAACTTGATGTACACTACTTATTTTGCGTGTTTCTACCACCAATTTTACAATGAACCGGCAGTAGTTTACAATGAACTATCATTGTAAATCATCATCATTGTAAAAGCGATTCTCCCTGATTAGGAAATTTGAGTGCAATTTCGAAGAAGACAACGAAAATGCTTGAGTGCTGGGGATTTGTTGTACTGTGTATTGTGTGCTGGTTATAGCGTTGTATTGTGTGCTGGTTATAGCTCTATCTCAATGGTAGCTACCTACCTAAATATTTTTTAACAACATATTTATTGAAATTTCTTCAGATGCACCCTATCCTAAATCTGGGGCCCTACTGCGTATGCTGCAGCTGATTACCATCGGATATTTTGAGTGCATCATATTACAGCTTAAATCAGAGACAATAGCTTAGCAGGTAGGAATCCCGGGGCTCTATCGACTATGCTGAAGATATTTGTCATTAACTTAAAGCTGACACCTATTAGTGGAATGTGGGGTGTAAGTGGTTCATCAACATCTTTGAACCAAAGCCAACTTCATCTGCACGCGGTGCCCCTGCTGACTGACAAACGCAGCTCTGGTGAAAAGAGAGGTAGGGAGCGTAATTGTAAGCTACCCGACTTTGGAATGTGCCTCATCCTCACAGAACACCGCAGCCAAATAACAATTCCATTGAGGGATGTTGTGTTACTGCGAGTGAGTGAGGTCACCAGGAAGGAAGGAGATGCCGCGATGGCAGCGGGGGTGGCGGCACGCGAGCGATATTTTATGTTGCGACTGTTAATATAGCTACGATAACCGCTTCACATCAGGCGGGCCGTATGCTTGTCTGCCACCCGACATAGTATAAAAAATATATATTTGATTTGAATCGGCTTCATCTTAGGCAGTAGCCCCCATGAAATATACCCCCTATTTTCATATGGAAATGATAGCGTATCTATCCATCGTCCTTTGGCCTTTAAGACTAAACTTTGACGCCGTCGTCAACCCTTATTCATCCCACTGCTGGAATGCGGGTCTCCACTCAATCGAAGGGGTTCCTAATCCACGGTATACCGTATATTTAACTGATAATTACCTGAATCCTATAAGGGAACTCTCTGTAATAAAGATCTTCGCGATCGAAGAACTCCACAGAGTAGGAATCTTCCTTTGACAACTTTCGCCTTTCCAATCCTTCTTGTAGGTTGGTAACACCATAGCCAGCGCCCATTAGATACGCCAGGAACACCACTATGACGAGGGCCTTAACTCCGTTGTTGTTAAGCATGTCAGCCACGGTAGTGCGAAAGAACGCCATGATGCAGTGCTCTTTATTGTCAATAGGATTATCTGGGTCAGCTGGGTCGATGCCGCCAGAGCAGAATGTTCTGTATAGCCATGATTTTTCTTCTGAAACAGAATTAAGTATTTACACGGCCATCTACCAAACTAAACAAAGTTTGTACTATGGGTACTAGACAACTGATATTATTATACTTATTTTTTTTTTTGTAAATACATACATATAATACATAGAAAACACCCAAACCAAGACAAACGTCGTGTGGTGATCGAACTCGCTACCTTGGAGTCAAAGTGGCCATTGCTAATCATTTGACCACCGGGCTCGTCAGATAATAGTCTCCGCTCCGCTTCGGCTAGATGCCGCGGAGCACTTGTAAAATGCGGCAACAAATACTACGCCGAACTCGGCGTACCCGAGCCTGTTGCAATACAATTTTATTCTTCACGCACACTAGCATCTGCACATCAGTTGCAATACAATTCTTCACGCACACTAGCATCTCTGCACATTGTTTTACGCACACTGCAATATTGAGTTGCCGCATTCACGGAGCTGTTGTTTTTAGATAGTGCGGCATCTAGTCTATTGTTAATCTATGAGTCTTTAAGTTATAAATATGTCCGTTACTTTATCCGCGCATACCATATATCTACTTATCTTGTAGGAATTTTAAAACCCTTAGCAACCCCGCTACCACTTGCATAGTTTTTTATACACAGTTTCCTTTAAAAAATGTTGAAAAGACAGAGCAGCTAGGATTCTGTGACTTTATTACTTTTTCTCTCTCACACATTCACTCATTTTATTCCACGTTAGGTGCTAAACAATCTTATCGCCCGCCCTACGGCTATTGCAAAGCGCTTACCGTTGACTATAGACCAGCGGTTCCCAACCTATTTTAGTTCAAGGACCACTAGTACGAGGATTTTGTTGGGTGTAGGGACTCCAGAGCTGTTATGTTTTTTTTTGTACACGACTAAGTTGACTAACAGGCATACGATCTGCCTATTAGTAAACAGTTATCGCAACTTATGGGCGCTTGTGACATTAGAGGCATCACTCACGTGTTGCCGACCCGTTAAAAACGCCTTTCTAGAAGAACCCCATACTGTATGTAGTCTACAGGGAAATCCTTGGCAGGCAGTTCACTCCACAACAACGAAAGTTCGAGGTAGAAAACTTCTCTGGAATCGTACAATATGCCCAATTAGGTTACAATGTGTGAGGATGAATTCCCTGCCTATGGTGAGCAGTGCGACTACAGAAAGAAGCCATGGGCATCATATCAAACAATTCTGAACACAACTCATTGTACAGTTGGTACAATACGCAAAGATAGGCAAAGTCTCTCATCATACTTAATAGCACAGACAGTATTGTCTGTGAGCTTGGAATCGGCCACAGTCCTCAGAGCTCGTCTCTGAATCGAGTCACGCCACCTCACAAAATATGGAAGCCAAATAACAATACTCATGAGAATTGTTAAGTTCCTGCAAGTGTTGAGATCACCAGATGTAAGAGGATGCTGTCTCAGCAGCGAGTGCCAGCGCACGAGCGATATTGTCTATGGGCCTATCTTGTTTGGCACTTAGCTTCTTCTTGCGTGTACCATTATCCTAGTGGATGTCAGTTACCAACACACGAGAGGCCTCTTTTCCTGATGTTACTTTCAGAGAGGCTTTCATACCAGTCCAATTCATGATATTTTCATTCTATATTATTCTGGACCTGTCTCTACCTCTCCTACCTTCTATTTTCCCCTCTGTTATATATATTTTAATGCCATATTTACTATTTCTCTAAAGGCCCAAAATAAAAGCGGACGAATAAGTTGGGAAGAATCATAAATTTTAAAAGTGGCTAACTGTATTTAGCTGTTACTTTTACAGTTGGCTATTGGGTATCATTGTTTACTTTTCACTTACCTTTCCTTGCTCTAGATTCTGGCAAAACTTTCATAAAGGTAATTGTATGGCGGTTTTGTTTCTCTCTGTATCCTGACACCGCGACGCATCCAGCAAAGAATGTCAGATGCCATACAAATGTAAAGCATACCGCTAAACCTGCAAAGAAAAAGAAAACTTGTGTTTAATTATTTTAAATTTAGTTAATGATAGTTTTGCAATAATAGGCTACCTAGTGGCCAATTATTGAAAAACGGCTTAGATTTTGATTTAGAAGAAATTAGCTAACAATGCCATTTCAACCCAAGGACGTCCACTGCGGAACTCCACAAGGATCGATTTTGTGCCATTTGCGTTTATCTATTATGTAGTCTATTTAGTCGCCACTCTAGCCAGCAAACCGTCAGTGGACTGCTCACTGCCATTGTCACTTCAGTTTACTGATTCTAAACTTTGTTTAATGACTACTTTAGTTTTAGTATGAACATACTCATTTCTTAGGTACGTACCTACTTCTAAAGTGCCAATATCTAGTAACGAACATTAACCACTCCCTCAAGACTCGCTGCGCAACCTGTAAGTTGCGGTCATAAATATAGATTAAAAAAATGTTGAAATACCTGAGTACATGCAGAATATCTGCACCGAAGGGAAGGGTGAGAAGATACCGATGAAGAACGAGAGCATATCAGTAACCGAAGTAATCGTGATGGAGACGGCTGCTTCAGACAACATGACAGCCATGCGCTCAGGTACTGGCAACTTCGGCGAGGCTCGTCTCCACGCTGCCAGCATTACGAATGTATCGTCGATACCAATTCCTGGAATACAATATCGACGTAGATTAAGTCTCGAGAATGTCCAGAAACTTCTATAATCACACAGCTGCGGAAGAGAACCGCGTCGTGTCGCAAGTGGTCGTGTACTGTGCAGTTCCAGGGCGGGTTCTCTCATGTGTACGATGAACCTATGTCGTACGATTAAGTTATAGAATGTCTAGGGTTCTTTAAAAGCGTGAAGAGTGATTCCTTTGATATTACGAGCGTTCACAGGCTACGATGGCTACTTACATCAGGCTGATCACACACTTGTTTGCTACCTTAGATGTATAAAGAAAAAAGAAAAGGTTGATACAAGGTCGGCAGCGCACGAGTGATGCCCTGGTTGTAGCAAGGCTGTCTGCCGCTCTTTACTATCAGACTTGGATGCTTAGCAAATGTTTCAATGTATTCAATAGATTCACGAGATCAGCTTGAACTCACTCCTCATTGGAGAATTCATATAAAACGGGAATCATGATATTATCTAGTCATGAACTAACAACTCAAACAAAGTTCTGGAATTTACTAGTATGGCAATGGTTATTTTTTTATGCCCGTCGGGTGCTAAACGAGCATTTGGTCTGTCTGTTATAAAGCGGTTACGTAGTTTATAGGCGCTTGCAACACATTTGAATTGTACTCATGATCTGGTAGCCTCGGTCGGTACTAACGTAGAATCTCCTCACCTCTGGTGAGGTGACTTCACTCACTTGCCACCCTTACGGGTATTGTTACATAGGTGCTGTTGGACTACCTCCTTCAAGTTAGTTAGTTTCGCCATTGTCGATTCGCTAACGGCTGGGTGTATCACACAGAACATATATTTCCATGGCGTCTTACGTAAACCATTAGAGTAAATATAAAATTAATCAATTACTTACCAATCATCAAGAACGGTGCAGCCAAATTGATACCAATAAACGAAATGCCTAAATACACAGCACAGCCGAAGGCCGCAGCTGTCGCCATCACAGCGGATATGTTTCCTAATAAACCTAGCCACGGCTTCGATCGTACCCAGTCCGCCATCATACAAGTCACTATTGAGAAAATCCCCATGAGAATGAACGTGGAACTAAAGAATGGTATGACAGTTCTGGTGTTCTTTTCAAGCTCGTGATCTAAGGTGCGTGAAGCGAACCGCGCTACTGATATGTATTTGAATCGCCCAGTGTCTTCTGCTATTCCTACTGCATCCAGGAATGCGTCTTCCCACGCTGCGCCTCTGCAATCAGTGAAATTTAATAATTAATTCCCATTGGATAGTTCTCGCTGTTCTTTGGATTAAAATCAAGATGACACTCCTATCAGTATTTGCACGCAACAAGTCCTCAAAATCTTCTCCAGCACGCGAGCAGTATTACATATATCGTAACCGTCTATGGGCTATGTGGGTTACCGTTATATAAGACAGATCGTATGCTACAGCCGACAAGGTACAAATAAAATATTGCTGACTTACTTAACTATCGAATTTCTTCGATTTATTATTCTTACACAAGTTAGTTCATGGCTATATAGGGCTACCACAGTGAGCATATGTGGACTATAATAGATGTTATCTCATACTTCGTGAAGTATTGTCTCCTTGGGTGCCCAAGGAGACCATATGAAACAGCAGTTGTATTGAGCATCGATGTCGCAGTACTAAATGGTACTTGAAGGTTCCCAGGAAGCCGGTAAATTACAAAACTTGGCCTATAACTACGTGTTACCATTAACCACTCTCGTATTCTTGTCCAATATTACGCAGTGCTACGCATTCGGAACGATTTCTTTAAGCGTGTCAAGATCGAAGTCCATTATCTAAGTCATACTTGTTTACGCCAAGTGCAACTGATTTTGTATTCAACACAAGTCGTAAAAAGTCACTTTTGAATGGAATGAACGGCTAGAAACATTCTTAGTTACTTTAATGACTGTACATTGATTTCCTCGCGTTGCATGCTCGTAACTATTATCTGTTACCTAGTATGGTATTTGTTTTCGCGGATATCCTTTGCTTAATAGACGAAAGATAATGCTTACGTGTATTTATATACCAATTATATAACTGTATTTTTACTGGCTGCTCTATCATTTACAGTGGTATATGATATCTAGAGCAATCTATAAGTACATATAATAAAATTCTAGCTGGTCGATGTCTGTACACAGAAAAAAATATCTTAGAGGTTTTTATAGAAGTTAACACAATTTTAGAACTTTTACCTGACAATCAGTATGTTTCTACTCAGAATTTGCAACACGAAAAAAATACAGTATGAAATGAGATGCGGATTTCAGTTTTTTTACGGGATAGAGGGGCTCATCACTGTGTCTCCTGTGTAGCCAGGATTAACAGTGGCGACCATCAAAAAGGCAATGAACAATGAAGTCCACTGTAGTCCCGGGGGTAAAACTACGGCTGTGTTGGAACTCACAACGAATTGCAACTGATTTTGTATTCAACACAAATTTAATCAGAAGAAATTAGTATGAGCAGGAAGCTTTTGGAATTTGACTTCCCCTCTTGGCAATGTGAGAGGCATTAATATGGCAAATAAGGCATCAAAAGCCTAAAAGTGATGGTTCAAGTGAAGCTCAACTGCCGTGCACCACGAATTTTCCATCCAAAAAACTGTAACCCGACTACAAAAAAAAAAAACTGAAAGTCCGATTCCTCCACCTCCTATTATTGAAGTCGTTTAAAATGTAGCCTATGTTACCGGACCTTAATATTGAATCGATTGTCACTTTATTAATCCATATCGGATTAATACTACGGACGAACATATTATGTCAATACAAACATACAAACGCATGTTTAGTCAGGTATAGGGTAAGAAAATTATTGATACATGAAAATCTTACCGTTGCATCTGTACTTTGTTGTCAGTTCTCACGAACCAGACTAGTTGTACAGCTGGCACCGATACTATGATGTCGTCAACTACCTTGGACCCCCCGAAGAACACAGGAAAGGCGTGAGCTTCCCACGTCACTGGATTGAACATTATTGGAAATGTCAGGTTTAATTCACCACGTTCCACCTGCAAAATAATTCTTTGTTTTAATTTCAATTGTCTTAATTATTCTAAGAAAGTGAGGTATTTTTGAGAATTTTAGATCCTCTTTGGCCCTTTGGTGATGTTGTAAGATTTTCCTTGATGTCCCCCCTAGTCAAATCTCACGTGAGATTTTTCAAAGTTTCTATTTTAGGTGTAAAAGAGTTGGACTAATTAAGAAAAAAACAATTTGCTCAAATATTTTAATTTAATTGCTAGTATTACGAAAAGGAAGAGTAGCATTTGCGGATATTGCTGTAATCTTAAATCACAGTCATAAAGTTATACAAATACTTAAACGGAAAAATAATTAAATATTTATTCTAATTCAGTCCACGGAGTGCCTATTCGAACCAACATTATCCAAATAATTACGTGGTATTTGCCAAGACTCCATCTCTCCCTCAAGTGAGATTTAGTAAGATTGGGCTCGTGCCCTCCGAAGCACGAAGGAGCTCGAGATAAATGAACCCATCCACAGACAGGCTACGGTTGACGTTGCTTAAGTTGCGCGATCGATTAGACTGACATGTACAACGTCGCAATCGAGAATATGTCTGCCTATCGTTAAACAATTTAAAGACGGTTTGCGGTTTGTGTCAATATGAGTAATATGTCCGTACGTAACATTAAACTATCTATTGTTCAAGAGAGTGCTTGGCGTGGTTATGTAGGAGCAATTCTTGCCTTGATTCAAACAATGCGCCAGTCGATTCGCGATTTATAACGGGTGTATCTAACTCGGCGATGAATGAGGAATCCAAACTTCCTGTTGACAATACTATAAGCAAGTAGAGCCTCTTTAGGAAGCCATGGTTTTCTGACCTTGTATACAAAAAGGTTTTTCTATAACTATCTACATAATTATAAAATTGACAGGTTTGTTGTGTACATTGGAGATATATAAGTGGTTTATAAAATTATAAGAGAACAAAGAATCCAAAGCCCTGTTTTTTATGTCTATGTAGACGAAGTCGTACCTACTTGGTTGCTAATGTTTTATAAACTACCTACTATGTATATAATAGTAAATATGTGTTATGTCACAGGCAACTGGTTAAAATAGCCATTTATTTAAACAGCAAGCTGTTTGTTTGTATTATTTTTATTGTTAAAATTACATAATGAATTAGTACATGAAAAATAAAGTGGTACAAAGGCGGACTTATCCCACATGGGGATCTCTTCCAGTCAACCTTTCAACCTTAGAACAACGTCATTCAGTCAACTCTGTTTCTTTGAACGACGTCATTCAAACACATATGTAGTTTTATAGTTGAACCATTACGGCATTTAAAATGTTCAACTTCACGGCTGACTGAAACACCATAGCACTAAGTTGTTTTATTGTGATACTAATAACCAATTTAAAATCCCAGCATTAGTTGTCACAAATAATGAAGTTGTTACAACATAAAATGGTTAATGTAATAAATACCAACTATTAATCTTACTTGGCTCCAGAATATTCGTGAACAGGGACGAAACCCCTTTTTGCGGAGCTCCTAACACCACTGACAGAACACAAGAAAATCCGATGAGGATTTTCTTGTGTTCAGCCGGTAATCCACTGCTGGACATAAGAAAAATCTCACCTAATCGAAAATAAACTGAAATATTGGCATTTAATTAGTTAGCTGAGCGTCATCCAGCTATACTGCTGAACGTTGTGTTCAGCCACTCGTCTAAACGAAGTTGAGTAGACGTGTGATTGTTATACATTCTTCAATGAAACGCTAGCCATTGAATGTCTGACTATTTTAACCATTTGACTGCGATCTAAAGCATGCGTTAGCATCAGCCATCTTTTTCGTACTGTTTTTAAACAACCATACTAAAGTGCTCGCTACCCGTATCAAAAATTAAAATATGAATTAAAGCCGATTTATTTAAAAAACAAAATGAAAAGAAGGAATGCTAGGATAATTGATTTTTTGACTCTGCAATACATTTGAACTTTGATTGGGTGTGTTTAAGATATGTAGCCAATTTCCCCTTGTCAACTGTTTGGTCCACTGGCACATTATTCTTAATTGCATTTTTGACTCTATAAATATCATAAATCTTTTACATATTAAACATTTCATTCATGATTAAAACTACTAAACATATTCAATTCAGCATTTACATTTGTCTATTTAATAATAACATGTATAGCCTCAAAATATTAATTTTACTTATTTTATAATTTACTCCCATAAAAAATACTCAAAATATGTTTTCAATTCTTACAAATAAATTAATAAGAATAAAATTGTAAATATTAATTTCGTTTATAAGTTTTAAGCTAGTAAACAAATGTTGATGTTTCTCAATAAGCTCAATTTTTTCCCCTTTTTGCGGCCGCCCATGACATTTTAGCCACCATTTCAATTGTTTACAGTTATGAGCTTCAACTGAATCTTATATAAGTGAATCCGCATCGATGGTTTTTTCCAGTAATTTATTTGTTTGTGAAGATAATATTCACTGCCCAGCCATTGTTGATTAAAACAGTACGAAAGTATTGAATTACCGCCATTTCAAAATGGTGCTACGCATGCGCTCGTCTTATGATGAAAAACCCTATTGAAATAATATAGCCTTAGGTTATTCTCACAGCTGAAACAATCGAATGATACCTACCTTATAACCTTATACGTTGAAATCCGTCAAGCGGTTTATTTTGTATATCAATGGGTTTAGGCTGTAAACCATGTAAAGAATTATACATAAATATACATTCGCTCGAAAAACATAACCCTTCGTCAGTCAGATAAAAACATGTTATTGCCATGTGTTTGTTTGTTAGTTTAAAACTTGTTCATGATATTGCCGATAATTGATAGACAACAAACGTATGTCAATATTTCAGCGAACATTGTGCTATTTGTTTATTTGCCCAACCCAAATTTATTTCCGCTCATCAAGAATCTCAACTTAAAACAGCCTTACGTACCTCGCACGTTTTTCGTTTAATTGACTGTTTATTCTTTACAATCAAGTATGTAATCCTATACTTAACACGCTGTTCTTGTCAATACACAGATCACCTAATTAGGTGGTCTGTTTATATATATTGTACTAGCTGTTACCCGCGGCTTCGCCCGCGTGGTCCAGGGGCGCTGCCATTCATTTGTGTATATTTTTTTCTTGTTGCAATTTATTTACTTCGTGGGATAAAACGTAGTACCAATATGTACAAATTTTAATCATCATCGTCTGCGGATGAATTTATTTACTTTAACACTTATAATATTAGCCCCACATAAATGTTTGCCCTCTGCGGGGATCGAGCCCGCGAACCTCTGACGCTGAAGGATTGAAAAACAACACAAAACACAAAACACATATTATATATATATATATATATATATATATATAAACACCTCTTTGCACACTAAGTTGATCCCGCCACGACCCCGTACATTGCCGACTCCACCTTTTGCACCGAATAACTTGAATCCAGTTGCGTATTTCTCGGGCGAAATGGCAACGTCGCATTCTATTGTGCGCTGTTGCCAAATGTATTCGTCGATAGTACATTATACTCCATACATAATTTTTCAACAATTTCATGCAATTGTCGATCCGTAACGACAAAATTTTTTAAATGCACGAAGACTTTTTGGCTCTGTATATATTTCAAAAATCAATTACTTGTGTTGATCAATATATATACTCGTCATCATCATCATCAGGTCCATTTTAGTCTCCACTACAGGAGCACGACCCTCTCTCGTCCGTCCTAAACGGAAGGAGGATTTGGCCTACACTCCCCACGCTGGCCAGACGGGTTGGGGAGGCTTATATACTCGTACTTCCAGTAATACTTGTTTTGATCCGAATAGGTACCGATACCGTAACGGTCGATCAATTATGAATATATTATACCTAATCTAGATATTTTATATTCGCAATTGTAAGAATCAACCATAATTATAGCCACACACATTACTTAACGATGAGTTTATTATAATACAGTATGTTACATGATTTACATCCATTGTTAACTAATGTTAGTAATTTTATCGTTGGCAATATTTGTCTCACTTTCGATATGAGAATGTCAACTGATTGACGTTTGACGTTTGACGTTTCTGTTCACAAACGTCACTTGGATTTATGGTGACAATGTATGTAGGTCAACGGCTAGAACAACTGCTTTTGTCGAAGCGTGCGGACGTGCACGAATAAATCAGTTAATATCGATTTAATCTTCGTTTCATTTTGTAAAACTGACCTGGATATTACAGCTCAGAAGTGGGATTGGTAAAATCCACTTGCAATTTCCGCGAAAAAGCCATTCTTTGAGGTTTAAATATCTATTTGAAGTTTTTCTTTTATAACCGAATATGAATTGCGATTCCGATAGTAATAGTGGCAGGACACCCCCTCGCAAGCATCACCGTAGGGAGAAAACTAAGACAGTAAAATCTAGGAGCCGTAGCAGGAGTCATTCAACGAGACCTCGAAGTACGGCGCGTGGTAGATCAAAACCGGAGGTTCGTGTAAAACGAATACGGCGTCGGCGTCGCTCCCGCTCAAGTGAAAGGACGGACGAGTTTCAACACGTGCAGAAAAGAATACGGTCGAACTACACATCGCGGTACGAGGACGGTGGCAGCCTGCGTAGTGGAGTTCCCGAACGTCGTTCAAGATCAAGGAGTCGCCGCTCGCCGAGTCTCAACGCGAGCAGACGTCGATCTTCAAGTTTCTCACCGAAACGCACGAGCGTGAGTCGTTCCAATTTTAATGATAATACTACACAGTTGTTATTAACAGAATTGATTAAAACCATAGCCAATAATCGTCCGGAAGGAAATAAGTTCCCGATGTTAGGTAATGTTGTCCCAGAGTTTGATCCCATGATTAAAAGTCAAACCATTAACTCGTGGCTCAACAAGGTGGAAGAATGTGCACGATTATATAACTGGGGTGAAGATCAGATAATTCACTATGCGCTGCCTAAGCTGTGCGGCGTGGCTAAATCATGGTATCAAACACTGCCCTCAATGTCGTTTTCGTGGCCTGAGTGGAAGGCTAAGTTAATAGAATCTTTTCCACATAGTGATGATTACGCCGATTTGTTGACTGAAATGTTGGCTAGGAAAGCTAAGTATAACGATTCTTTAGAATTATATTATTACGATAAAATAAACCTTTTGAACCGTTGTGAGATAAAAGGAAAACGCGCAGTGGATTGTCTATTACATGGCATAGAAGATCGATCTTTAAGGTTAGGAGCTAAAGCGGCGAAATGTAAGGAACCTGAGCAAGTACTAGAATATTTTCAATCGATCAAACAACCACAACGTGAATCGGATATTAGATTAAAGACCTTTAATGATAAAAAATCAACTATCACTAACTTAAATCAAGCGACAAATTCAAAAATTACTCGACCACGAGAAAATACAGGACCTATAGTCTGTTATAACTGCAAAGAGACCGGACATTACAGTTTCAGGTGTACTAAGAAGATACTTAAATGTAATATTTGTAATAAATTGGGACATTTGACTACCAATTGTCCGAAACTACCGGCTAACGATAATAATAAGTTAGAATCTTCCAATGAAAAATCTGTTATGAAATTAGACGCCATTAATACAAGTAATGATAAATTTTTAGTTGACCTGAAACTGAATGGCCGACCACTTAAGGGATACGTAGACTTAGGCAGCCAGTGTACCCTTATACGTCGTAGTGAAGCGAAAGCATTAGGAATTCAATGGTTAACGACAGGTTATTTACCAGTCATGCGCGGTATAGGAAACAATATTGTAACACCATTGGGTAAGGCAACCGTGGAGATAGATATTCATGGTATCTCGGAGATAATTGAAATATTCGTAGTAGATGATTCGGTTGTTAAACACGCGATACTAATTGGTCATAGCTTTACTGAGCAACCGGGAATTGTAATAACGAAAACGAGCGATTCCTTAATCTTTGAGCGAGATTTGCCAGTAAAAGTACATTTACTGCTATCAGAAGACATTACGATTCCCCCAAACGAGATGGTAGTAATAAAGACAAAAAGTGTAAATGATAATTATTCCGGTACGATTTATGTAAACGGTTCCTTGCGCGGTTATCCAGGTAAGGAATATTACCTGATGCCGGGCGAATACACCATGACTGATGGCATTGGAGCTTTATTAGTGCGTAGTTTATCTGAGACACCGATACGGTTAGAACACGGAATTTTAATAACGCGAGCTATGCGTACGAACAATTGTAAAAGCGTCAACTTATTGGATTTCACTGACCCGGGTATAAAAGATTCACTAAATTTTGGTGATAACTTGTCTAAGGATCAAATCGAACGACTTAAAGAAACATTATTACGACATAATGAATGTTTTTCTAATAATTTGAAAGATATAGGCTTTACAAACGTTGAACAAATGAAGATTGAGTTAACTGATTCTACCCCAGTAGTGTACAGGCCATATAGACTATCCTACCCTGAGCGAGAACTCGTACGATCAATGGTCAAGGAAATGCTTGAAGCCGACGTCATATGTGAATCCAATTCCGCTTATGCAAGTCCAGTTATTTTGGTTAAAAAAAAGACTGGGGATAAGCGATTTTGCATTGACTATCGAGCACTTAATAAAAAGACGAAAAAAGAACATTATCCTTTACCACTGATTGACGATCAGTTAGATAGACTGGCGGGAAACTCTCTTTTTATTGCGCTTGACCTAGCATCCGGGTACTATCAGATTCCCGTTGCAGAAGACTCCCAAGACAAAACAGCGTTCGTCACACCCGATGGGCAATATCAATTCAAAAGAATGCCCTTTGGTTTGGCCAATGCTCCATCGGTATTCCAGAGAACAATGAATAAGGTTCTATCAAAACTAAATTATACTCTTGTTTACATGGATGACGTTCTCATACCGGCGCGAACATTTGAGGAAGGTTTGACAAGATTAGGAGAAGTTTTAAACGCTATTCGCGATGCAGGACTTACTCTCAAGTTAAATAAATGTTTCTTCTTTTATGAACAGATTGACTTTTTAGGTTTCGAAGTTAGCAGTTTAGGTATAAGACCAGGCTCGCGAAAATCAAACGCTGTGTCAAATTTTCCGACCCCCAGAAACGTTCACGAGGTTAGACGGTTTTTAGGCCTAGCTAGTTTTTTCCGCCGATTTGTAAAAGATTTCTCCTTAATTGCGCGACCTTTAACGGATTTACTAAAAAAACATTTTGACTGGAAGTGGACAAAAGAACATACAAACGCATTCGAGACACTAAAAAATAAATTAGTAGAAAGGCCAATTCTTGCTTTGTATGACCCAAAACTCGAGACGGAATTGCATACGGATGCTTCAAAGCATGGCGTTGCAGGTATTCTAATGCAACGTGGTACTGACGGGCTTTTAAGACCCGTAGCATATTACAGTCGGAAAACTACTAGTGATGAGCAAAAATTACATTCATATGATTTGGAAACTTTAGCAGTCGTGTCGTCGTTAAGTAGATTTCGTGTATATTTATTAGGTTTGAAATTCAAAATTATAACCGACTGTAATGCGCTACGGACGACTATGACTAAACGCGACTTAGTGCCTCGAATAGGACGTTGGTGGATCCAACTCCAAGAATTTGATTGCGAAATCGAATATAGATCTGGAGTAAGAATGACGCACGTGGACGCGCTTAGCCGCGCCCCCGTTGCGGAACCTACAGATTCATCTAGACCTCGTGTGATTGATGTACTTAATATTGAGGCAAAAGATTGGATCGCAACGGTTCAAAGTGCTGACGAAGAAGTTAAAAGGATAAAAGAAATCTTGTCGAATAAAGACACAAAATTTGTTGCCGATGTCCATAAAAATTATCAATTAAAAGGTAACCATGTGTATAAAATTGTAGAAGACGGCGTCAAATGGTTGGTTCCAAAATCAGTTAGGTGGCAACTACTTCGAATGAACCACGATGATGTAGGTCACTTCGGCTACGAAAAAACTTTAAAGAGACTTAAAAGTTCGTTTTGGTTTTCTAAAATGCGTCGATTTACAAAGAAATACGTAGCAGCGTGCTTAGAATGCGCTTACCATAAAACACCTGGTGGTGCTAAAGAGGGAATGCTTCATCCCATTCCTAAACCAGACATCCCTTTTCATACTTTGCATGCCGATCATTTGGGCCCATTTATTCGTTCGCGAAAGGGAAATACGTACTTATTAGTTATAATCGATTCTTTTACAAAATTCATAACTATAAAACCTGTCAGAGACACAAAAACAACAACAGCTATACGGATGTTTAAAGAACATTTTAGTTATTTTGGGGTACCTTCACGATTAATTACGGATCGCGGGACATGCTTTACAAGCACAAAGTTTAAAAATTTCACAAGTAACATGGGCATAAAACACATCTTGAATGCTGTGGCGACTCCACGAGCAAACGGACAGGTGGAACGGTTTAACCGTACCATATCGGATGCCCTTAGTACTAAGTGTCATGGCAAAAATGATAACACATGGGATGAATATGTCGGTGATGTACAACTTGGGTTGAATACTATGATTAACAAAACGACCGGTAAGAGTCCATCAGAACTTTTATTCGGTTATAGAGTATCGAGCGCGTCGGAAAATAAACTAAGCGACATTATTACTGAGACAGTAGAACGAATTAGTGGAGATGATATGATAGATTTAAGAAATAAAACCATAAATAAAATTGCAAAAGAACAGAACATGGCTAAAAGTCGTTTCGATAAGCGAAGAAAACCAGCTACTGAGTATAAAACCGGTGACCTTATTAGAATAGAAAGAACAATGTTCGATAAGGATAGATTAGGGAAATCCAAGAAATTAGTACCTAAATTTCATGGACCTTATAGAATTGTTAAAGTTTTACCTAATGATCGATTTTTAGTAGAAGATACTCCTCTTACGCAAAAAGGAAATAAAAGATACGAAAGTGTAGTCTCGATCGACAAAATACACCCATGGTTAAATTTTAAAGGGGTCGGTAGCGAAAACGACAGTGATGGTGACAACTGTAATAATGCGACAGCAAATGAAGAGAGTGATTGCAGCGATGCGAATTAAGTATTGCATTAGAATTGGTCGACTAGTTGATAGACTGAGACAGATTATACATGTATATATTCAGACAATGGTATAGGTCGTGAGTGGTCAGTGCATAATGCATAGATGGCCACAGATCTCGACAGACTATACCAGAGTTTGATAAACATTTGTTATTCTTGATATTGCGAGTTCGATTATTTATATTATTAAAAAAAGGAAGTATATATATTTTTATTATACATGTGTAATAATTGCAAGCATAGGTTGTGAGCAGTTAGTGCTGTATGCATAGATAACTGCAGATCACGACAGACTATGCGCGATCTGTGAAAGCGATTGTGACCGTGATTGCGAAATGTTCTGAGCGGACAGTGCAGAGGCGACTGATATCATGCTATTGATATCGCACAGATGTCCGCAGATCAGAATTAGTGACTAAATGACGGAATAATTAGATTATAATGAGAGTAACAGTCGATTATTATTAAGAGTATAGTTTTAATTGTTATTTTTATTTATTTATTTTATCCATTAAAAAAAAGGATATAATTGCAATTTTTGATTTCATTGTATTGTAATTTGATTACTGCTAAAAGTATAATTAACCTCTTTGTTTATGTGATGAAACTTAAATTGTTATAAATAAAAGTGCGAGGACTCACTTTAAGAGGATGGCCGATTGTAAGAATCAACCATAATTATAGCCACACACATTACTTAACGATGAGTTTATTATAATACAGTATGTTACATGATTTACATCCATTGTTAACTAATGTTAGTAATTTTATCGTTGGCAATATTTGTCTCACTTTCGATATGAGAATGTCAACTGATTGACGTTTGACGTTTGACGTTTCTGTTCACAAACGTCACTTGGATTTATGGTGACAATGTATGTAGGTCAACGGCTAGAACAACTGCTTTTGTCGAAGCGTGCGGACGTGCACGAATAAATCAGTTAATATCGATTTAATCTTCGTTTCATTTTGTAAAACTGACCTGGATATTACACAATGCTCCATACATTGTAAGTTTAGGGGTGTAAGTGGTTCATCAACATCTTTGAACCAAAGCCAACTTCACCTGCACGCGGTGCACCCTGCTGACTGACAAACGAAGCTCTCGCGAAAAGAGAGGTATGGAGCGTAATTGTAAGCTACCCGACTGGTGAATGTACCTCCACCTCACAGAATACCGCAGCCAAATAACGGTTCCCTTGAGGGCTTGTTGTGTTCCTGCGAGTGAGTGAGGTCACCAGAAATATGGCTACGGTAACCGCTTCACATCAGGAGGGCCGTGCTTGTCTGCCACCCGACGTAGTATAAAAAAAAAAGATCCGCCTCGGGTGTAACCTCGCGCCCTTTGGTTTTCCCCGGACATTGAGTATGGGGTTTTTCAAGAAAGGCGTGAAGGAGTTTTTACAGTTGCAACGTATGATAGTTTGGTCAATGAATGCTCACAAGGGGAGTGTGGATGGAAAAGTCGAAAGCAGAAATTTTGACTTAGTAACTTTGTTTGGACTAGTTAGGAGATAAACATACTAAAAGTCCTTACCCCTCCGAGGTGAGCCCGAGGGGGGGGAGCTCAAAGAAGGTCCCGTTTTTTGTTTTTTTGCTTACTTCTCGAAAATGGTGCTTCGTACGAAATTTTGTTGTACTACATAATAAAAGCTAATTAAATTCTCTACAACTTTGTCTTTTGCACTTTGAATCTATCTTCTATCATTGCCAAGCTATGAGCTTCTAAAAGTGGTCGATTTTCAAAAGTGTATTTTTTTTTCTGGAGCACATTGTAACAGTGCAGTACAAATTTACCAAAATCATTTCTTATTTTTACTTGGTAGTTCTGCTTATATCAAGGACTCCACCTGACCATGATATTATCTTTGTCAAGCCTAGCAGAGGTAAAGTACCTACCACCTATTATTCAAGTTAGGAATTGCAACAGCTAGGCCTGAAAGACATATTATTTCTACACGCCTTCACGGGATGCGATACTACTCCTACTGCAGTTCGGAGAAGCAAAGTTGGTTTTTGTAAACTGTACTTAAAAAAACCTGAGCTCCGTCAAGCCGCAGAGGTGTTTTCGAACCCCACTTCATCGCATGTTGACATAAGAGGAAATGGAAACTTATACTTTTTAAGTTGGTATGGAGCGAAACAGAAGGAGACCTCTCTTAATAACTAAAAGAGTGTAGAACACATTTTTGAAAATCGACCACTTTTAGAAGCTCATAGCTTGGCAATTATAGAAGATAGATTCAAAGTGCAAAAGACAAAGTTGTAGAGAATTTAACTAGCTTTTATTATGTAGTACAACAAAATTTCGTACGAAGCACCGTTTTCGAGAAGTAAGCAAAAAACCAAAAAACGGGACCTTCTTTGTGCTCCCCCCCCTCGGGCTCACCTCGGAGGGGTAAGGACTTTTAGTATGTTTATCTCCTAACTAGTCCAAACAAAGTTCCTAAGTCAAAGTTTCTGCTTTCGACTTTTCCATCCACAAATTATTCGTTGACTAGGCTATGAGTGATGCCTCTGTTGTCGTTGAGTTCATAGGCTGCGATGACTGCATACATTTTTACCGCGCGGCAGAAAGAGATGTTACTTCCTTTCCTACGCCGCGCCGGTGGTCTTCTCTCCCTCCGCCTTACGAATTTTCCATCAATTCACGTGTCCTGATGCGAGTTTAACATATTTTCCAAATAGCGGGGTTGAGTTGGGGGTCAAATTGGGGGTCGAGTTGGCGGTCGAGTTGGGGGTCGAGTTCGGGTTCGAGTTCGGGGTCGAGTTGGGCGTCGAGTTGGGGGTCTAGTTGGGGGTCGAGTTGGTGGTCGAGTTGGGGGTCGAGTTGGGGGTCGAATTGTGAGTCGATTTGGGGGTCAAATTGGCGGTCGAGTTAGGGATCGAGTTGGGGGTCGAGTTAGGGATCGAGTTGGGGTTCGAGTTGGGGGTCGAGTTGGGGTTCGAGTTGGGGGTCGAGTTGGGGTTCGAGTTGGGGATCGTGTTGGGGATCGAGTTGGGGGTCGAGTTGGGGGTCGAGTTGGGGGTCGAATTTTGAGTCGAGTTGGGGGTCGAATTGGAGATCGAGTTGGGGGTCGAGTTGGGGGTCAAGTTGGGGATTGAGTTGGGGGTCGAATTGTGAGTCGAGTTGGGGGTCAAATTGGCGGTCGAGTTAGGGATCGAGTTGGGGGTCGAGTTGGGGGTCGAATTGGGGGTCGAGTTGGGGATCGAGTTGGGGATCGAATTGTGAGTCGAGTTAGGGCTCGAGTTGGGGTTCGAGTTGGGGATCGAGTTAGGTGTCGAGTTGGGGGTCGAGTTGGGGGTCGAGTTGGGGGTTGAGTTGGGGGTCGTGTAGGCGATCGAGTTGGGAGTCGAGTTGGGGGTCAAATTGGGGATCGAGTTGGGGGTCGAGTTGGGGATCGATTTGGGGTCGAGTTGGGCTTCGAGTTGGGGGTCGTGTTGGGAGTCGAGCTGGGGTCGAGTTGGGGATCGAGTTGGGGGTCGAGTTGGGGGTTGAGTTGAGTTGAGTTGGGGGTTGAGTTGAGTTGAGTTAATAAGCACGGACCAGCACGAGCGAGCACGGACGAGCATGGACGAGAAAACGAGTTAAAAAAAGAAAAGTAAATAAAGAAAAGTTAAATAACGAAAGGCACTCGGGGACTGCCGCGGTAAAGCTATTGCATAGCATTTTTTATCAACTTATTTTTCTTCAATTCTTTCTGACGTTGATAATATGCGTTCGTCGTTATTTGACGTTCATAATTTCTTTTTCTTTTTAGCTCTTTAGTTTTTCTTCTCTATGGAACGTAAAGAGCTAGGTATAAATAATTAGGTATAAAAAGTGTAAAACTAAACTCAAAACTGAACTCAAAACTCAACTTAAATCTGAACACATAACTCAACTCAAAACAGCTCAAAACTCAACTCAAAACAACTCAAAACTCAACTCAAAACTCAACTCAAAACAACTCAAAACAACTCAAAACAACTCAAAACTAAACTCAAAACTCAACTCAAAACAACTGAAAACTGAACTTAAAACTCGACTCAAAACTGAACTCAAAACTCAACTCAACACTAAACTCATCTCAAAACTCAACTCAAAACAACTGAAAACTGAACTCATAACTCAACTCAACACTCAACTTCACTCATCACTCAACTCTTAACTCAACACTCAACTCAACTTAAAACTCAACTCACCTCAAAACTCAACTAATAACTGAACTCAAAACTCAGCTCAAAACTCAGCTCATAACTCAGCTCAAAAATCAGCTCATAACTCAGCTCAAAACTCAGATCAAAACTTAACTCAAAACTGGAATCAAGTCAAAACTCAACTCAAAACCCACATCACCTCACAACTCAACTCAACTCTAAACTCAGCTCAAAACTCAACTCAAAATTCGAATCAACTCAAAACTCAACTTAAAACCCAACTCACCTCAAAACTCAACTCAAAACTCAACTCTAAACTCAGCTCAAAACTGAACTCAAAACTCAACTCAAAACTCGAATCAACTCAAAACTCAACGCAAAACTCTACTCAATACTCAACTCAAAACGCGAATCAACTCATAACTCAACTGAAAACTCGAATCAACTCAAAACTCAACTCAAAACCCAACTCACCTCAAAACTCAACACTAAACTCAGCTCAAAACTGAACTCAAAACTCAACTCAACACTAAACTCAAAACTCAACTCAATACAACTGAAAACTGAACTCAAAACTGAACTCAAAACTCAACTCAACACTCAACTTCACTCATCATTCAACTCAACACTCAACTCTTCTCAACACTTAACTCAACACTCAACTCAACTTAAAACTCAACTCACCTCAAAACTCAACTCATAACTGAACTCAACTCAGCTCAAAACTCAGCTCAAAACTCAGCTCTAAACTCAGCTCTAAACTCAGCTCAAAACTCACCTCAAAACTCAGCTCATAACTCAGCTCAAAACTCAGATCAAAACTTAACTCAAAACTCGAATCAAGTCAAAACTCAACTCAAAACCCACATCACCTCACAACTCAACTCAAAACTCAACTCTAAACTCAGCTCAAAACTCAACTCAAAATTCGAATCAACTCAAAACTCAACTTAAAACCCAACTCACCTCAAAACTCAGCTCAAAACTGAACTCAAAACTCAACTCAAAACTTGAATCAACTCAAAACTCAACGCAAAACTCAACTCAAAACGCGAATCAACTCATAACTCAACTGAAAACTCGAATCAACTCAAAACTCAACGCAAAACCCAACTCTAAAACAGCTCAAACTCAGCTCAAAACTTAGCTCATAACTAAACTCAAAACTAAACTCAAAACTCAATCAAAACTAAACTCAAAACTCAACTCAAAACCCAACTCACCTCAAAACTCAACTCTAACTCAGCTCAAAATTCAACTCAAAATTCGAATCAACTCAAAACTCAACTTAAAACCCAACTCACCTCAAAACTCAACTCAAAACTCAACTCTAAACTCAGCTCAAAACTGAACTCAAAACTCAACTCAAAACTCGAATCAACTCAAAACTCTACTCAATACTCAACTCAAAACTCGAATCAACTCAAAACTCAACGCAAAACTCTACTCAAAACTCAAATCAAAACTCTACTCAAAACAACTCTAAACTCAGCTCAAAGCTCAGCTAAAAACTCAACACACCTCGAAACTCAACTCAAAACTAAACTCTGCTCAAAACCCCGCTCAAAACTCAGTTCAAAATTGAACTCAAAACTCAACTCAAAACTCGAATCAACGCAAAACTCAACTCAAAACTCAACTCAAAACTCAACTCAAAACTCCACTCAAAACTGAACTCAACTCAACACTCAACTCATGCCACACGTTTTTTTTTAAGACAAGATTCTCTACTACTTTGAGGGAATTTGAAATACTAGCTAGACAATAACAAGTTACTGTAGACAGTAATATAGTAGCCCAAACGTGCCAATGAGGAAGCCCTTGGTAAATGCTGCGCCCTGATTGGCCCATTTGAATTGGATCAACAACTGCTCATACGCCAAAAAGGTAGATTTGTATAAAAATCCCTTAATTATTATTATTTCTCATCGTGACACTTGTGGCTCCGAAGGGAGCTACATATTTATGTTCAGCTGGCATTGGATCAACAAAAGAGGTCCGGATCAACAAGTGAAAATTGATCAACAAATTACTACCTATACGGCACGTCTGAGCCACAAAGTGCCCAAAGGGATATCTATATATATATATATATATATATATATATATATATATACATATATATATATATATACATACATATATTATATATACATACGACAAATGATTACAAAGTTTATTTTTTATCCCATGAAAATAAGATGTTTTTCCGGGATAAAAAGTAGCTTATGTCACTCTTCATACCGTAAACTATCCCCGTTAAAAAATCCCCTTAGGATCAGTAGTACCATTGACTAGTACCATTGATGGTAATCTCATGTCGGTACTTAGATGCCTTTCGACGTGATAGAAGGACAAATGATTGCAAAGTTTACTTTTTATCCCATGTAAATAAGATGTTTTTCCGGGATAAAAAGTAGCTTATGTCACTGTGCAGACCGTAAACCATCCCCGTTAAAAAATATATCTCGGTACTTAGGTTCCTTTCGACGTGATAGAAGGACAAATGATTACAAAGTTTATTTTTTATCCCATGGAAATAAGATGTTTTTCTGGGATAAAAAGTAGCTTATGTCACTGTCCAGACCGTAAACTATCCCCGTTAAAAAAATCATGTCGGTACTTAGGTTCCTTTCGACGTGATAGAAGGACAAATGATCACAAAGTTTATTTTTTATCCCATGGAAATAAGATGTTTTTCCGGGATAAAAAGTAGCTTATGTCACTCTCCAGACCGTAAACTATCCTCGTTAAAAAAATCATGTCGGTACTTAGATTCCTTTCGACGTGATAGAAGGACAAATGATTACAAAGTTTATTTTTTATCCCATGGAAATAAGATGTTTTTCCGGGATAAAAAGTAGCTTATGTCACTCTCCAGTAGTCTCCAGACCGTAAACTATCCCCGTTAAAAAAATCATGTCCGTACGTAGATTCCTTTCGACGTAAAAGAAGGACAAATGATTATAAACTTTATTTTTTCCTGTGGGAATGAGATGTTTTTCCGGAATAAAAAGTAGCCTATGTCACTCTCCAGGCCATAAACTATCTCAAAAAAAAAAAAACATAACAATCCGTTGGTTACTTTCGACGTGAAAGAAGGACAAACAAACAAACAAACACACTTTCACATTTATAATATTAGTATGGAAGTATGGATTAAAATTCAAGTCGATCCCGCAAACTTTCGAATTCGAATGAAATGTACAATATAGAGGTTCAAAGAGGACGAGAAATGAATCTAGCTAGGTTAAATTCTGGAAAAATTTGTTTTTACCTAAAAAAAGCCCAACTGTGTGCACTTAAATCAGTATACACTCGACCTATGTATCTAAATTACACATATTTTTATAATATGTAGACTTTATTGACCATTATACACGTATAAGGGTAAAAAGGCGGACTTAATGTTATTCTTTTTATATTATAGCATTCTCTACCAGTTAACCTTTCAAATATCAGATAGATATATACAAAAAAATTGATACCTATACATATCTGATATAGTTTACCCGCTCACATTTCGAAGTGAGCAACCAGGCTAAATTGGATTTGTAACACGCGCCTGGTAAATTCACAACATGAGAGTACTTCTCTATTTTGGTCGGTTTGTTTACGTTGACATGATCGAACGTGAATAAAAAATTCGCAATCAGCACTCTGGCTATAAGGCTGACCAATATCTAGGTCAAAGTATTTCCATCCCTACACAGTGTAATGCGGCCAGCCTTTTAATAACAACCCCAGAAAATTGTCGGGGCAATTTATTAATCGTTTGTAATCTCATGTTATATAATTATATTTAATGTTTTTTTTTACTGTGTACATGTATTTTAGTTTTTAGATTAGTTATATTTTATTTTTAATTTAATTTTATGTTATTTATACCTATGTAACTTTATGTAGTTTTTTTTTTACTAATATACCATTATACTTAAATAAATACATAAATAATATACAGAAAATGAAACATGCGCTTACTAGAGGTTGCTCTTGTTGTTGTGTACTTGGTGCCTATAATTATATTAATTTAACTTTTCTTTATTTTCCGTGTCAGATGACATAAACATAACCTAACCACAGTATAAGTATTAGCACTACGTACAGTATGACCACTAGGGTGCAGCACGGAAGTACGAAAAAAATTTTTTTTTAAGATTCGGAGTTCTAATAGTGCGGAATTGGTGCCTAAAGTAAAAATACATGTTATTTTTCATTTAATTTGATGAACGTCTTCAGCCTCCGCAGTGACCTCAAAAATAATACAAAAATGGAAAAAAAGTTAAGAGTTTTTAAGGCGAAACAGTGTGCTTAATTTAGTGGTAATTAGGTATTAAAAATTAAAAAAGCTCATTTTAGACATTTATTAAAGTACTCCAATAAAAAAAACATACAAATTTTAAGAACAACTTAAAAATAAATATATTATTAGTTTGCTTTAAAAATCCCTTTTAGTTTCAAATTAATTTAAAGGCATTACGTTCCGTGATTCTAACTTGGCTCTTATTGCACTTATTCGCGCCTTTTTTTTTGTGCATTGTGACATGGAAGCTTCTGTCGTAATCTTAACAGCTCCAACTTCAACAGCTTCAACAGCTTGAGTATGGCAGGGAAGCCTTAAAAATGTTAGTTCGCTGTCACCTGCAGATTCGACGATGCACTGAATGTCTTGGTCAGATACGTTTTTCAAAATCTGTGGTTCGGTTAAGTTTTCCTGCCAATCTAAATCAATGTACTCGTATGTAGAAGCGTTAACATTGATCAATGGCACTTGAAACAATCTAGGTGTTGGAGGTTGCGTCTTACTACGTGCCTTTAGTATGCGGCGGGATGGCTCTCTAATGTGTTTGGTGTCATCTGTTATCATCGCAAGAAGAATGCTTTCGGGATGCGCAAAATAGCTATTTCTTTGAATAACAGGATCTATAAAATATCTTTTAAGTTCCTGGGGGGTATCTGGAGGCCATAATAATATTAAACAGATGACGCGTGCCATCTTTGCACGACGGTTCATATTTTATTAAGAACCAAGAAGGCGCGTAAACTTTGACAACAAAAGTAGCCAGAGTTTTCAAATTTCCGACGGTTCTTCAGTTCTTACATACAAACGTAGTATCCGGTTAGCACGCGTGAGCCAACGGGCATGTGATAATTTTCCTAGAGATTTATTTTCCAGATCTTCTGGGAATTCACCTGTAATTACCGCCATGACTATTTTATACAAGTACTGTTGTACTGTAAATCTGTACTCAGATTTTTGGCCATTTCTAGTAGCACTTGTCCTTCGATGCAGGTAATTTTTTTGACAGACAGATTTTTTGCAGGTTTCCAGAGCTTTTCCTATCGGACCAACGTAAGATTTGGGTCCTGAAGTACACCCGTCGAGATGGAGAAGGTGTCTCAAAGGCAATTCGTTCATGTGAAGCAAGCAAATTCTCCACTGAAGTGGTTTTTGTAGCTTTTTCTCAAGCAGTCTTATGATTCCACCATACATTCTTATTTAAATTATAAAGTATGGTGTATTATTTAAATTATAACGATCTATAAAACAATAGAGCACTGAAGTGACGCGCGCGCGACGCTATATAAATGTCCCTTCCTCTTCGCGCCCCCTCACTCCCTTTACTTTAATTCAAACTCAAGTCATACTTCTTGTTATCGAAAATATACTATATCAGTGATCGTATTTTCATTTAAAAAATGGTCTGTTTATTAAAATACCTTAAATTAACATGGCGTCTTAGTAGAATCTAAAACCAACTATTTTCATAACTTCAAAGCCGTTGCGGAGGCAGTTACTTTAAACCAAATGAAATAATATTTTGCATGACTTAATTTAAGCCTAAAGGCACCGAATTTTGACTATTATATTACCGTATAATGAAATAAGTTTTTTCGCTCCACCCTAAGACCACTCCCTGCCGCTCTCTCATGTCGACCTCACCTACCCTCTGCGACGAATCTGGGACAGTTTGTATGGCGCCGTACGCACACATGCTTATTCAAGCTTTGCACAGATGTCATTGTTTATGTAGTCGTTACCGACGCGACATTTGTATGGAATGGCCGGGGCGCGACCTACCCCAACTATGTCCATAAACCGCTCATTATATTGCTTCTCCAATTTAAGTCAAGGGACTGTGATTATACTTACACGCAGTTTCTTTTCTTATTTTCCCATGATATTGATTAAACATGAAAGGTTCTTAAAGTATATTTAAGTTTTCTCTAGAGAAAGTTTCAACGAAAACGAAAACAGATTGACGGTGTTTTAAATATGTATACGATACACACCAGTGTTTCGTTTTACGTGACACAGAAAAAATGCAAATGACACCTTTCTTTCTGGTGTACACATTGAATTGAATACATTGCTGTGCGTTTACTTGCTTGAATCATTATTATGATTCATTATGTGGTATTCCACATACTACGAGTAAATGTATATTCATATCAGTACATGATTGATGATGAATACAAAGAAATATGAACAAACATACGAAATATACGTCTTACCACAGAATAAATTTCACGCTACTTTTCTACCCGTGACTCCGTTTGCAGGGGCTATTTAAATGATTTATTATTATGGTTTTTATAACTGAGAAAATACAATCTAATTATAGAAAACTACATTAAAGTAAAGTTGATACTGTTGATTGTTGGCACTTGGTGGAACATTATTATCATATAAATTAAAGTAAATCTAATCTAACATCCTATATATTTTTATCTACAAAAAAAAAAGAAAGAGTTACGCGTTTCCGGATGTGAGCAGATGCTGCGGCAGCTGAGGTGCCAGTGCGTCAGCTATTTTTGACGTGACAACGTCTTATAATTCGATGGAGCCGGCTGCACGTACGAAAAAACATGACTCAGGCGGCGTTACCTCGCTCTGAGGCGTTCCATTAAAATTTTCTTTTGAAAAATGCAAACATTCCATCACTATTTTCTTATGACGTTGTCACGTTCAACTATCGTCAGTAAACCGACATTACAGACAACCGATTTTTAATAGTAAAATAAACATTCCTGGACAAATTACATACGACCATCTAGTCTCAAACTAAGCAAAACTTGTACTAGATAATATATTGTATTGATATTATATTTAATTCCATTTTTTTGTAAATATATACATATAAAACACGCAGACCAAGACAAACAGACATGTTCATGCACACAAATATTTTTTTTGTGCGGGGAACGATTCCGCAACCTGAGAGTCAAAGTGGCCATTGCTAACCATTCGACCACCGGGCTCTACGGATAAAAGATTTATTTCTTTTTATAATGTAATCAAAACAATTATTAAGTAACAATTTATTTTTTTCAGTTTTAACCAACAACTTTTAATTTATATACTGTTTGGTTATAATAGAGAATTTTGCATATTGTAACGTCGAAATTTATGAAATTAACATTTGATTTGACAGTTTGACATTTTAGGAATTTTTGAAAGTTGAATGTTGATATTACGATACGAGTATTGTATAATTATCATTACGATACGAGTGGCTAGGGTGTTCTATGTGTACCTTGGCTCTTGTTTAATTGTATTTTTAGGGTTCCGTACCTCAAAAGAAAAACGGAACCCTTATAAGATCACTTTGTTGTCCGTCTGTCTGTCTGTCTATCTGTCTGTCTGTCAAGAATTTCTATGTCGAGAATGCGTGGAGGTATTAAGCTGAAATTTGAACTGTATACTCAGGGCTGCGGTCCCATGAAGTTGTAAAAAAATCAAACTGCTAAGTTTACGTAGAAAAAAGTTACGGCCGTTTATTCAGATAAAAACGCATATTTCGACACACTCAAGGGAATCAAAACCTATAGGGTAATTCCCGTTGACCTAGAACTATGAAATTTGGCAAGTAACATCGTTATAGACTACAAGTACAGGAATAAATCTCAAAACTATACATTTGTAAATAGATCTTAAAAAATAGGGGGTCTATATTTTATATAGGGTGTCGAAATTTCAAATTGAAACTACTAGTTCAAATGGGGTATCATATGAAAGGGCTTGATGTACACATTGCAAAATATAGTTTATTTAATTTTTTCGACGCATTATAATGAAAAATATCAAATTTAATAATGATACTACGTACCTACGGAACCCTCGGTGGGCGAGTCCGATTCGCACTTGTCCGGGTTTTTTTTATGTATAACAAACTATCTAACCATCTATCTATCTGGTTATCAGGTTCTGTTTAACAAGATAATTAGGATATCCCGCGGCTTCGCCCGCATGAATCTCGGTTATCGCGCCAACAGGTAGCCTCTATTCTTCCTCAGAATATAATCTATGTCCATGCTAAACATTCAAAACGGCTCAGGCGTTTAGTAGTGAAAAACAAACAGACAGACAGGGAGACCTGTATCCCACTAGTGGGATGAATAAGGGTTGACGACAACATCGATATGGATTAGCACCAATGCAGATGGCGGCAGTGTCATAAGTTCAACTAGTGTTTTGGATAGTGTTGAGTACAAAGCATATTCTGCTACGAAATGAATATACAGAAGTAGTCTTACCTCGCCAATGATCTTGTCCAAATTAAGAATGTCGTTGACGAAGCACTGGCCTTCCCACTTCGCACACTCCTCCCGGTAAGTGAAGGTCTCTCCGTCAGGCAACGTCACTGTTACGTTTTGCACCAGCTCGTCCAGCTGTCGGAGTTCGTTCCACACCTCTGTCCGCAGCATGTTGGTACTATTGTCTTTTGGCACGATGATAACTCTTCCGAACCTTCCTGTTAGATAAGTGAAAAAAAAAGATGGTTATTCTAAAATTCTATGTATTATAAGTATGTATTTACAAAAAAAAAATGTATTTAAGTATTTAAGTATCAGTTGTCTAGTACCCACAACACAAGCTTTGCGCTTAATTTGGGACTAAATAGCGCTGTGTAAATTGCCCAAAAATATTTATTTATTTATATAACTAGGGCGGATTCAAGCCAACGCAACGGGACCGAAATTGAAGTTGATTGGAGCGAGTAGATTCGCTGAGTGTATGTTTTCCATTGATTTCAATAGAAAATGTATTTGATGATCGTTCCTCATGGACATGATCGATCTCAATTTTTTTTCGACACAAACCTCAAGCATGTCGAGGTCTTTAATTGTGACATGTTTCATCAAAATCGCTTCAGTGGTTTCGGAGTCTTTTCATTTCCAAAGGTAACGTTTCGGCGTATCTTGTACACGTTCCGCTCGCTTTTTTTTATACCACCAGTGTGGCAAGCAAGCATACGGCCCACCTGATGGAAAGCAGTTACCGTAGCCTATGAACGCCTGTGACACCAGAGGCATCACATGCTCGTTGCCGACCCTGTAAAAACCTCTTCACGCCCTTTTTGAAGAACCCCATGCTATAAGTCCCCTGAGAAAACCTCGACAGGCAGTTCATTCCACAGCTTGACAGTACGCGGGAGAAAACTTCTCTGGAACCGCGCAGCCTCCTTACCACCATCTCTTATTGCGATTAAATTTCAATGCTCAAGTTCAATGTTCATAATTCATAAGTCAAAGTAGATATTGCTAATAAATCAATATTAAAAGTCTTCAGGGGTTAGGGGTGTGTTAAGGATGCCTTTGAAGTTCTCATTTTGGGATCTTTTGTTGATATCTTTTTTTTATTTTTTATTCCATGAAAAATTACACACGGCCATCTAGTCCCAAACTAAGCAAAGGTTGTACTATGGGTACTAGGTAACTGATATAATACTTAAATAAACAATTTTTGGTAAATATATACATATAATACATAGACAACACCCAGACCAAGACAAACAGATATGTTCATGCACGTAAATATTTGTCTTGTGCGGGGATCGAACCCTCGAAATCCGATCCCGGATCGAAATCCGGGGTCGCCCCGGAGTCAAAGTGAATGAAAAATTCGACCACCGGGCTCGTCATATATTATATTATATCTCAAATATCTGTGTGAATAACGTATGATTACTCATGACATGGAGGAGCTCGGTGGCGTCGTAGTGCGTGTCTGTCTGTAATCGAATACGCAAGTTAAACAACGTCGACCGTAGCCTGTCTATGGATGGATTTATTTATCTCGAGCTCCTCTGTGCTTCGGAGGGCACGTTAAAACGTCAGTCCCGGTTGTTGCCATTATAGATGACAGTCGTTAAGCAAAGCCAGTGACTTTTGGGCGGCTAGAAAATACTGGCCTCCGCCAACCCACAGTTGAGACAGCGTGGTGAAGTTCTAGACTTCTCTAGCTTTAAACTTCGATTGAAGGGAGACACGTGTCCCAGCAGTGGGATGAATAAGGGTTGACGACGACTGATGGCAAATGTTTCTACATAAAATTTTCTTGTATATGTCATAATAATTTTTATTTTTAGGCTGCGCTCATTAGTAAAATTGGGAAAGTCCGAGTTGGACTTATACATGAACCTCTGTATATGCAATGTTCTCCGTACAAAAACGCGTTTTATGTATGACGAACTTCTTTAATGTTTAACTTTATTTTATTTTTACTATTTGTTGTTATAGTGGCTACAGTAATACACAATCGGTTAAAATTCAGCCATCATTAGTGAAATACATCATTGGTGAAAATTTCAAGTGTTTAGCTGTTAGGGATCCCTCCGGATCAGTAGTACCATTGACTAGTACCATTGATGGTACAAGTGACACAACTTTGTATCTCTAGTACCATCAATGGTACTAGTGACACTAATTTGCGATCAGTTGTACCATCATAAATATTGGTTGTATCACTAGGACCATTAATGGTACTAGTGATACAACCAATATTTACTATATTATAAACTATGTACTTACAACTAAACAAACGCGAAGTATAGACAAAGAAAAGTATTATAAATACTGTAGGTATTGTACTGACATCAAGAGATTAAAAGCCTTGCAAATTTAACGTCTTGTTGAAATCACTAGAAAATATCTATATATATAAAAGAAAGTCGTGTTTGTTACAACACTTATAACTCGAGAACGGCTGGACCGATTGCCATGGTTTTTGATTTCTTGGATTTGTCTCCGGTCAGAATAGCAGAATAACTATTAAAAACATTGGAAAATTTACGAAAAAAATAAAATAAAAGAAAAATCATTTTTCCATACAAAATGTTCAAATGTATGCGTGCGTTCAGAAATGTGGGTATAGGATAATAAGTATTAAAACATTGACAAAATTGTCGAAAAATTAAATTTGAAAACGGATTGGGATATTTATTGATTTTCAATTAAATGTCAAATCGATTGGTCTAACTTTTACGTCGCGAAAGTTGTCCGTTGTTGTTTTGAAAATTGTTTATCGAATGAATGCTTGAAAATGAATATTAATTGGTTGTCAAGTGTCATGGTACTTTATTTTGTGACATAGTAAAATACTGAATTTAATATTTACCCACTGCTGGGTAATATTAAATACGGGTCTTCCTTCAACTGAATATGTTTCGAGCATACTCCACCACGCTGTTCAACTGCGAGTTGGCGGACGCCAGTAATTTCAAGCCGCCTAAAGGCCACTTGGCTTAACGACTGCCATCTAATGATAACAACCAGGACCGACGGCTTAACGTGCCTTCCGAAGCACGGAGGAGCTCGAGATAATCTAATGATAACAACCGGGACCGACGGCTTACGTGCCTTCCGAAGCACAGAGGAGCTCGAGATAATCTAATGATAACAACCGGGACCGACGTCTTACGTGCCTTCCGAAGCACGGAGGAGCTCGAGATAATCTAATGATAACAACAGGGACCGACGGATTAACGTGCCCTCCGAAGCACGGAGGACCTCGAGTTAATCTAATGATTACAACCGGGACCGACGGATTAACGTACCTTCCGAAGCACGGAGGAGCTCGAGATAATATAAACTCATCCATGGACAGGCTACGGTTGACGTTGCTTAACTTGCGTGTACAATAAGACTGACACGCGCAATGACGCCATCGTGCTTCTCTATTATTTTCTATTATTCATTATATTAATTTCAAGACATCATAAATTTTGTTCAACTAATATGTATACCACGACATTCATTGACAATTAGGCGGTACGAAGTTCGCCGGGCCAGCTAGTTGATAATAAAGCCTGATTATTGACTTGGCTTCAAAAATATAAGCATATTGAATTGGGGCATTAACTGGGCGTTATGCCTGCCATGGACAGATACAAGATGAGACTTGTCAATTGTCCAGAATTCAAAACATGCATGTACCTTAGAAGCTCTTGATGTATCAATGCCTTAGTTGGCAAACGAATGGACATCCTAGAAAAGTCGTACCCGAACCTGGAGGACTACAGGCTCTTACCAATTAGAGGCGTACTGAAGTACGTGGAATATGCCTCCAGACAGTCAGGGGAGAGTTACTAGATGACAGAGGGTGAGCATAAAAGATCCAAGAGCGTCCACCTGCCACCGATGCTGCAGCACTATATCGATTTGAAGATAAGATAAGCAATTGTTATGAAAACAAATCCTGGCTATTTTCGGTGCATCGTTTTTGTGGTAAACCCGCTAGCAATGAACCATGAATATCTCGCATTAGAATCGAAAAGGATTGCATCTTAATTAGTTTGCATCATTAGCTTTAAAGTCAAGTCAAGATGCAAATGTTGCATTCAATATGCAACAGACACCCAATACTTGTTTTGATTGCATAAGAGGTGACTAAGTGTTGGACATCGGTCCCTCTAGAGGGGGCGTCCTACACACTATGTCGCCCCTTATGCAGCATAGGATACTTCGCTCATGTCGAGGTACGCTAGTAGATAGTTTAGATAAACAGCTAAACTATCTATTAGCTGGCGAAACCGCTGTTATTTCTCTCGTCTCAAGTTAGACATGAACGAAGCGAACCTCGTTTCGCTCGCAGTGTGACCTGCGCTTAATTATTTTTAACCAACTCCAAAAAGGAGGAGGTTCTCAATTCGGCTTTATTTTTGTTTAATGTTTGTTACTTAATTACTCCGTGATTTATAAACCGATTTGAAAAAAACTTTTTTTATTTAAAAGAGATCAAGATCTTCCAGATTGGTCCCATATTTTTTTCATCATCATCATCATCAGCCTATATTAACATATATAAATGTAGAGTAATGTTTGGAGACGGTTTTTTTTCTTAAAACTATTAATTACGCATTGAACAGTAATTAATTTATCAAATACATACCAGGTCGAGTGATTCTTCCAACATTGAATCTGTGACTATAGTTCACTTTAAAGTTTTCCTCGACGATTCTCCTCTCGAGCTTGCCCTGCCCTCTGACCGGTGAGAACAGGTACTCTGGGTCCATCTCGTAGTATATCCGTTGGTACCCGGTGATCATAAGCAGGGTCAGCAGGATAGGGATGATGATGAAGTATCCCGGCTGCCTGCCGACCACCAGGCCGAGCTTGTAGAAGGATCTATTTAAGACGTCATCCACGAATGTCAGCTTACAACCCATCTGTAACAATTAAAATTTGTGTTATGATATTTTTATACAAAGGCAAATGTATTTCCTTAAAAAATAACATAATAATTTTTAAGGAAATATATGAGAAATTGTGAGAGTACAATCAAATCCGTTCAGTCATGCTTGTTTAGTTATTAAGGGTCATAGCAGACTTTTTTAGTATTGTCAATTAGCGTTAAGCATCGCGTTTCGGCGATTTGCTGCGTTCGGCCGTTGTAGCGAAAATGCGCGATTTAGTGATCGATCGCTGCATCGCATTTGCATGTTTTGGCAACTTGTTGGTTCGAACGCAGTATCGTCCAAAATTTGCTGCGACTCGTATTCAAATGTATGCGTGGTGTAGAATTCAATCGCTGTGTTTAGCAAATTGTTTGTAGTGATATCGGCGAAAACGTCGTTTCATTAAATTTTAAAAATGAAAGTGCGTTGTGAAACGTTCGCTCGCTACATCTAGCTTCAAAAAGCATCTAGATCGTCGATCTCCGATACTAAAACTAGCATATCTGCTTGGGCCCTAACATCCAAATATATACAAAAAACACGTTCGTCCACCTTTAATAATTCTACTGCTGGGATACAAGTATCTGCTCAATCGAAGAATGTAGAGCATACTCCACTACGCACCTTAACAGTGGATTGACGGAGGCCAGTATTTTCGACTGTCATCTAGTGATAACAGTCAAGACAGACGATCTAACGTGTCCTACAACCACTAAATCTCATAAACCTAGAATTTTTAAAATATCTTTTTTATTAAATTTTAGATTTATTCTATAATCAGAATCAGCGAGATTATTATACAAATTAACATCAGGAATCAGGTGAGTCATAATAAGACAATAGTATATAAATATTTAATATTTATATTTAATAGTATGTAAATATTTATTTAATATTATTTGCTATAAATCTATTTATGCTTTGTATATAAAATGTCTACTTTGTATAATTTGTCCAGACAAGAATAGTCGTCGTCTTAATTTTTCTTTGACCTTCTGTATATTATTTATGTATACATTTACAGCATATATCATGTTTATTTCATTTGTTACTTATTTAGTATTATTTTGTAAGCCGCATTCGTCTATATCTGTCCGACCAGGCAACCTTGATTGGTAGAGAATGTTCTTAGCATTTAGTACACCTTTTGTACCCTTATTTCATTTTTGTGGTCAATAAAGTTTAATTAAATAAATATGTGAATATAATTATGAATCCAGCCCTGTGTGTATTTTTGATTTTTTGAGTTTTAGTTGTTGATACTGTTACCACTTATCATCACCATTATCAACCTGCACCTAACCACTGCTGGATATAGGCTTTTCCCAATGATTTCCACCATATGCGATCCTCCGCTTTCCGCATCTAGCCGTTACCAGCCCCCTTACCACCATCTCTTATTGCGAATCAATAACTGAATAGAATGCTTATTCATACCAATGAATAAGCGACTCTATTTCAAACGTAATAGAGTCGCTTATTCATTGGTATGAATAAGCAATCTATTCAATTATTGAATCGCAATAAGAGATGGTGGTAAGGGGGCAGCCATCTTTTTGAGATCGTCTGTCCATCTAAAAAAGTTAGAAGTAGTTGGTACTTGGTGGAATATTATTAACATTGTGTACGTGTTTATACATTACATTTAACAGCAAAAGTGCTTTATTAATATCAAAAGGTTTTGTGTTTTTGTTTGTAAGGGACACATTTGAAAACTACTGAACCGATCCCTTTATTGCCCTTGGCACTACTGCTTTCGCCTATACGATCAGAGAGTGTCGCAGAGTATTTGATTGTTCCCATGTGAAGTCTGGGTAGGTCGCTAGTAAATATATTTTTGTTTCTACGTAAATTTCTAGTAAAAATATAAATAAACTTGAGAAGCTTAAAGTTTTCGAAGTTCAAATTTTCATCCGAATCATTAGTTAGGGCAGCTGTTTCTAACTTTAATATTAAGAATTACTCACTCATATAATTATGTTTAAGATACAAAATCTTAATTTCAATAAGTTGCCATCTAGTCGTGTCCCCAATACGCACTGAAAGATTATAAATAAACTTGGGAAGCTTAAAGTTTTCGAAGTACAAATTTTCATCCGAATCATTAGTTACGGACAGCTGTTTGTAACTTTAATATTAAAAATTACTCACTCAAATATGTTTAAGATACAAAATCTTAATTTCAATAAGTTGCCAACTCGTCGTGTCCCCAATACGCACTGACAGATTATAAATAAACTTGGGAAGCTTAAAGTTTTCGAAGTTCAAATTTTCATCCGAATCATTAGTTAGGACAGCTGTTTGTAACTTTAATATTAAAAATTACTCACTCAAATATGTATAAGATACAAAATCTTAATTTCAATAAGTTGCCAACTTGTCGTGTCCCCAATACGCATTGACAGATAACTAATGGCTCAGTTTTCCTTGGCTACCCAAGTACTGGAACATGAAGCCGGTGTTTTTTCTATTCAAATAAAAAATCTTATACAAACCTCGTAATCGCGAATTTCGTTGCTAGTTAATTGGCTTTGCACGTTTTTCGTTTACCCGATCGTCAATATAGTCGTCAATATGCGCCGTTTACGGCAAGGCAAATATTTAATAAAGATTTGTTTAAAAGAATCCCACAAAAGCACACAGTAAAAAAAAGTGGCCATCAACTCGTTCCAGGCATTTGGTATCTTCAAACAACTGTATTAGGTAATATGATTTTTGACAAATTAAAGATCTCTATGTTATTCCAATACGAAAAAAAATGGTAAAATTGAAATTGAAAATAACAAAAAAATATCGCGTAATAGTTCAGAAAATTTTGCATACTTTCGTAGGATTCGATCACTAAATGTGGACTTTTTAATTCATTAAGATCTTATTTACAGTCTAAATGACGCAATACGCGTGACATATAGAGATTTTCATGTAGGCCTTCTGGTTTATAAATTAGGAACCTATAATATATACTTCATACTCTATTCATAACTTCACACCCTATTCGCAAATTTATCGCGTTCTGTAAAAAAATACTTCAAAATCTATATTTTTAAATTAAAATTTAAATATCTTGTATTTAGTTGTACTAATCTATATATATAAAAATCAATGCCAATTTTCGTTGTAATTTTATAACTCAAGAACGGGCTCACCTATCCAAACCAAATGTTTAGGGTTTATTCGGACTATTTAGTAGATGGTTTAGGTGAAGTTTGCACAAAATCGGTAGAGCGGTTATTCATTTATCACATTTTTTGTAATACAGTTATTATACGTCATTTATTGCATTCAATAATGCAATAAATGACGGATCATTTTGTTAATGGGGATTTTGCTGTTAAATTGAAACTTTTTTCAGATGGGGATTGTGCTGTCAAATTGAAACTTTTTTCAGTGTTGACAGTACAAGCAGTTGTTATGTCATTCATGCGATCATTTCATTTTGGACGTACTTCGACTTTATGTTGCCCGTTCGAGACTCGGTACCCCCAGCCGTTTGTTTATTCATGCTCAAAATGGAAAAACAAAAAATATTGTTTATCCAAAAATTTTTGGATTAAGTTTTAAAATAGCTAGCAATTAATAAAATATTGTTTTGTTTCAATAAATGAATTTGGTGTTCCAATTTTTTTTTATTATTTTATTTTATACGTAGCGAAGCACGTACCGGGCCGCTAGTACTATATAATATGTATATTTTATTTTAAATTTTTATTACTGTATTAAGTATTTTTTTAAATTGTATTATTTATGAAATATAGTTATTTGAAGTTATTTTAAGTTAAATTTTACTAGTATCTAAGATCATATACTAGTATTAAGTATATCATTTCCAACTCGATTTATACCTAAAAGGAAACCTGTTGCCCCCGTTTCGACATATCGCAGTGTTTGACCGGTTCGTACGGAAAATTCAAGGAAAATCAGTTAGTTAGAAAAACCACAGCTTGAAACTAAGCGTGCCTAATTAAACAGGTGGTGACATGCTACTTCGGTCAGCCTTGACCACTGGGGCTGTTGCCTATTTTAAATGACAGCTAAAAACATACATGAAGTAAGCTATTTAGCACGGTCTTGGTCATTGAGTCTCACACAAGATTTAGCAGAACAATATGAGAATGCATTATTGCAAATGCATTATTTATTAATTGTGTATTTTATAATATGTATTTTTATTTATTATTCAATTATTTATCAGTGATAAATCTTCGTATATACATAATAATGTTTCTCATGATATTACTATACCTACTTCTAGTTTTCATTAATTTCTTTTGATTTGCGAATCCTGCCCACTCCATGCACAAATTCGTTACCCTAAGGTTGCCTTGAAAAGATTGCTCTCAGCAATAAGGCCGCCTTGTTGCATATATACAAGTCTGTAATAATTTATTGATTCACTGTACTTCTAATTTGTATTATGCAAATAAAGCATATTCTATCTATCTATCTATCTATCTATGCATATAATCTACTTTTCTTTTAATACATCTTTCTAGGCATTGTTAAAACAATATATGTATATCAAGGGCCAATAAACAAAGAAAAAAATTTTTTACAAATACAGCAATTCAACATGTACATGAAGGTACAATATTGCCGTGACAAATGCCGTGATAAACCGCTGGATTGATCGACCTGAAATTTGACATAGTCTTACCTCGTTCGTTCTTTCGTTAGGTAGGTATGTCATAATTGCTAATACATATTATGATGTACTTAGGTACGTCAGGATATTTTAACATTTTTTGCGTACGAAGTTGCTGGCGAATAATAATATAAGTAGATAAATTTAGATACCAACAAAGACTAAAGTAGATAGTCTGTGGGTACCAAAAATAATAAAATAAAAATATTCCAGGGCACGTTACACACGGCCATCATTATTTTAATTTTATGTGTCATATATGAAGGCACATAAAATTAAAATAAACAAAGCTTGTACTATGGGTACTAGTTAATAACTGACTAAACTGATAAATATATTTTTTTAAACACATTCATTTACATAGAAACCAACCAGACCAAGACAAACAGTCATGTACATGCACGCAAATGTTTGTCTTGAGTGGGAATCGACGCCGGGATCGTTACAACTTTTAAAAATAATCTGATGCGAATCACTATGAGCTCGTGATTAGTAAATTCAGTAATCAAAACGATTGGTTACTTATAAGTAATTTGCAGAAGCAGTTGTTAGATCTGTAAGCATTAGTTGTGGAGCCTGCTGCATCGTTCTTATTTAATTTTCGAGGACCTATGTCTCTCACAATATTTTAAATACTACTCTAAGTACATTTTTATATTTATAAGTAATTTATTTTAAATACGCGTCTTCTCATTCCACTTTCTTCAGACACTACTGTTTAGTTTAACGATCATTAGTGGTTTGCTTACTAACGATTCAATATCCAAATGTAGAGAATACCTTAAGCGTCAAGTCCACCTTTGTAACCACATTTAGTGGGCAACAAAGTTTTAGGGCGCCTACACACTAGCGTTTGTCCAGCGTTGGCGTTCGATGAACTTATGCGACGCCGCCGCGTTGCGTTGTCGCAGTGTTTCTTCTGCAGTTCAATTAATTGCTGCACTAGCGAGCCGCAAAATTTTATAAATTAATAACATTAATTACCTAAATTAATGTATTTTCTATAGTTTTTTTTTCAAACAAAACGTATTGATGATAATTGCTGACTGAAAAATTTAATTTATAAGCTTCACATCAATTTCAAGCTTTCTTGCAAACTTCAGTCAAATGATTTTACTAAAAATTGCAAGGATCTGAATCTACAATAGACCTCACATAGACGAACAAGATATTCAGCGGTCTCTAAGGTAATTTGATGTAAATAGATCCAATTACTTACAAAACCTAAGTAGATCGTATTTAATGAGTTTCAGTCAAGATTTATTACCGTGTCACAAGCCGAGTTAAATAATAAAATGAATACAGTCAGTAATAACAGACATTACTCAGCCGCAACCGCAAACATTCATTATACGTTAGGTTTTACAATACACAATTCAGTTTTAGTATACCTAGTGATATACAACGCAACGTCCAGCAGTTATATGGCAGAGGTAGTCAACTTAATTAGACCCAAGATCTACTGTTTACTTAAGAAGCTGTGCGATTTATCAATTATGTAATCTGTGTTTCTTCGTAAACGTATGTCGAATCGATCGAATTATGTCGATACCGAATCAGTTAATATAATTGTCACGATCGACTGGATTAATAGTCGTAATCACTACTCGATTTTTTTTATACGAGTTTATGTTATTACTTATACTCGTATAAAAAAATCGAAACTAACAAAGTACGAAATACTATTGTACTACGTGCGGTATGGCCGCTCTCACAACGCGACCTCACCTCCCTGCAGAGTCGAATGTGGAATCGAACGCAAGAGTTGCCACGCGGCACCGCGTATTACGAAAATTCGTTCGTAGTATATAATCTATTCTCAACTCAACATTTAAGTCAGTCATTCTTTAAGTGTGTTCCGCAGAACCCTAGGGTTCTTTCGCAAGAATTTTAAAAAGAAAATCAAAACACTTTTCTCTGGTCGAACGTTTTATTGTTGTAGGGTTCCGTCAAGTATTTCGCTTTCCAAAAGGGTTCCGATTTAAGCGATTCAAGTGGCCAGGCTGTGGCTAAGTGTGCATACGGACTACCTGATGTAAAGCGATTACCAAAGATTACAAACGCTCGTAATACAAGGAAGGACTAAGCAATACATCTTGTAATCTTCAATACTAATAAATTCTCAAGGCTGCGTCTTTTGTGAGGTGGAGGTACGTCCTCAGTCGGGCCCGTCTTTCCTCTCTCTTTTCTTTATATCTATTATCTATTTATTCTATATTATCCTATAAGGGATTTATGTTGATTTTTTTGCACTGAGAATGAGAACTTGGCCACCTGTAGGACAGGATTCTCAAAGACCACATTAAACACCAGCTTCTCACACAATATTAATCTGTTAAATGGCTACCTTATTTTGTAATACGAAGACTGTGTGAGATGACAATAAATAAAAAAAATATATTTGTCATACTTCAGCCAATGCCTCATTTGCTATTGCACGACTTACATGTGTAGCTCACTTTGGCTCTTAAGATAGTAGTGAACGTGTTACACTGATCCTTAGAGAACAGTATTTTTTTTAAGAATTCTATGTAACATTCTCGTACGTAACATGGTAAACTATTATTTACATTTCGGTGGTAAACGGTAAAGAGCGGCGATAGTGAGACATCAAATGATCCGACGTTTATTATGTAACGTAGTTGTAAGTAGGTTGAGGAGTGGATTATAGCAGATGATGATTTGTGGCTAAATTGGTGTGAGCTAAAATTGTGGTACGCCACGAAGACTTGCGGTAAGAGGTCAAGTAATGAAATCCTTATTATATTCAAAATAATTTAGGGAATATGAGAAATATACATTTTTTTATTTACAATAATGTCATGTTCACATAACGTTAGGGGTGATCAACTATTCATTATGTACTCATATATGTTTTCATATCACTAAAGTGGTAGAATAGGAGCATCACCAGCACGTTGCCAATCCTACAAAAACCTCTTCATGTTCTTTTCAAAAAGGCCCCATGTATTGTCTCTATCATGTAAATAAAGCATATTCTATCTATCCTAGAGGGACGGACGACAAAAGCAATCTTCTGAAATACCTGCCGAAATTTTCCGAGAAGATATTATGCAAATAATGCAAAGAACATAACAAGCATATTCTATCTATCCGGGATACACAGGCAGAAGATTGCTTTTTGTACTAAAATATTGACAGAAATTGATTTCAAATATGGATTAGTCTACGAGTATGTTTGTACTGAATATGTTTTTAATGGCTTTATCTATAGCGATTATTACGAAATATTAACCTGACTGTCATCTTCATCATTTCAACCTGAAGCAGTCCACTGTTCAATAAAGGTCTCCCTTTTAGATTTCCACCATGTAAAGTTTTGTATTATTTGTATCAGCTACTAATAAGTACAATAAATTGATTGCAAATAAAAAAACGAAGAAATTTGATGGAGAACCAAAGTTGTCGACATAGTGTTCAGAGTTTAGAGTATTAGTAGTAGAGGAAGGTATTAGAGTGGAGGCTGTGCGTAGGACGACGAAGCGTTGGACTCCCTCCTGGTCTGAAGGCCGTAAGAAAGCGACTGGAAACGGCGGGATGCGGAAGGCGGAAGATCTTATTTGGTGGAAGGCCTTGGATATAAAATCCAACAGTGGGTAGATACGGGCTGATGATATAGATGATGAGATAAAAAAATAAAACATGAAACCGGCACTGATTCACTTCCTAAGAAAGAGAACTACGATTGAATATATTGTGATGGAATAGACAGAAACTTTCCTTTATAAATCTTATAAAGGAGAGGATCGATAGATCCCCGTTATAAATCTTAATTAAATTTAATAATGTTATATAAAAAACAATACAAATGAGAACCGTTATTTTATAACAAAAAGCATAAAAATTCGCAGAGGCCATCAGAAACGGCTTTCTTTTATTGGAGGTGAGTTGCGACATAGTTGTAAAAATGGTAACTTTGATATTCGGACATTTTTTATAAAGTTGTCAAGGTTTATAAGTAAAGTGCAATGATAAAATACCATCACTCGGATTTTGGACATACCTACTCAAAACACCAATGCGTATACAAATTCTTTCACAGTAAGATCGGCAAAAATGTGGAACGCACTGCCTGTTGACATTCGGATGGCACGTACGTTATTTTCCTTCAAAACTGGATTAAAGAGATTCTTTACTGATGACACTTGAAGTTACCTAATATTTTCATTGCCTGTGTACTATAGTTCTATAATTTAGTTAGTTGTGTATTTTATTTATTTATGTGTTTGCGAATTCCTTTCTTTCATTTATTACTCAATGTTCTATTTGCCAATCGCTGTAATGTCCACTCCACGCAGTTACTCTAAGGTTGACTGGAAGAGATCCCCATGTGGGATAAGTCCGCTTTTGTACCGCTTTATTTTTCATGTACTATTCATTATATAATTTGAACAATAAACATAATACAAACAAACAAACAAAACTAGTAGAAAAAAAATGCCTCGGCGATACACAACCGAAGCAAACTTCTAGGGCAAGGTTCGGGGCCGGGCGCAGAGTTGAGTCCAACATAATTTTGAGGGGGGCGGGGTTCAATATTTTTGTAACCGAAGCGAGCTAAAAGAAATGCAAAATAGCAAAGTGAGCTTCAAATATACGAGTAAATACAACGGGCCTATAAACCGACTCATCCGTAGTATAAAGTTCGATCTGTTTTTTTTTATACCATTAAGGTAACAAGCCTGATGTAAAATGTTACTGCGGCCCATTTGCAGCATACGCGGCAGCTACAGATGATTTTAACTTATATTAGTGGATGCAGTAGGCGTGTATAGCACTCATGCTGGTTTTTTTATAGCCATGTTCGCAACATCAAATATTGCTCACGCAATACCACCTTCACTACCAACGTAGCAACTCTTTCTTTCCTTCCGGGTGACCTCGCCCACTCGCAGGAACACAACAACCCTCAAGGGAATTGTTATTTGGCTGCGATATTCTGTGAGGTGGAGGTACTTCCCCAGTCAGGCAGCCTTCAAAATACGCTATGCCCTACCTTTCTAACCACGCTGCTTCTCGCATTTGGTGACTTCACTCATTCGCAGATACACAACAATACTCAACAACCACATCCTCGAGGAGGTACTTTCCCAGACAGCCTAACTCTCTTCCTGACGAAAGACTGCCTTCCTTGAGATGCTGACTGCCTTTATAATAGGCACTCGCACCTCTATAACAATAAAAGTTCTTTCGAGTTTTATTTTTTTTCCTCAATTTTATTTTCCTCGTACTTACCGAGTATATTTTCAATTCTTTTCATAGATAAATTAATGGAATCTAGAAACCAATTAAGGCGACGATCAATTACGCCTATTTATGTTATGTAGAACATCGGCAGACCTCCTTGACCAGTGGCCTGCACCCAGCCTGCACCGGCCTTTCACTATCGCAGGCAGGTGCCGACTTTATTCAATATTTCTAGTATCTTTTAAATTTTATATATTTTAATTATATCATTAGGGTGGAAACAAGCATACGATCTGCCTCATTGTGATCATCGCAGCCTATGGACACTTGTGACACTAGAGGTTTCGCTCACGTTGCCGACTCAGTAAAAGCCTCTTTACTACTTTCTTGAAGAACCTCATACAGTCTCCTGGGAAAACCTTGGCAGGCAGTTCATTCCACAATTTGAAAGGTCGAGGTAGAAAACTCCTCAGGAACCGCACAGTATGTGAACACTTCGGCTCCAATGTGTGAGGATAAATTCCCTGCCTATAGCGAGCTGTGCGATGTATACACATGTAATATGTAGGTATCGATCTAAATCAGTCCCTATTTATAAGTATGTACTATTAAACGAGGACGTTGTATGTATACAGGATGAACTTTGATTAAAGCATAACCTTATAAGAGGTTATAAGTACAGGTTATTTGCAACAACTTTGTATATGGACACATATATGCAGAAGTGAACTATTCCTAAGAAATTTTTATTTTTGTGATTTTTTAAATCCTATGCGGCAACCTAAAAATTATAAAATAAAAAAAAACTCTTGTGTAAAATGTATTTAATATTTTTTCTTTATAATTTAATTAATTACTTACGTTCTAGCTACGTATCGAAATAATTAAATGTACGTTATTGACTTTAGTTTAGACACAGTGTTATTTAACTAACGTTACACGTAAAACTACTTGTTATAAACTGAATTCTGAATTTCTGAAGGTTGATTTTCTTTATAAAATATAAATTCATTTATAAATATAAATTACGACGTGGGAGCTTTCAAGAGCAGAGTCTTTATTTCCCTTAAAAGGCTGGCAACGGATCGGCGACCCCTTGGTGTTGCTGATCTCCATGGGCGGTGATGATTGCTTTCCACCAGGTGATCCACATGCTCGTTTGCCTTCCTCTTATATAAAAAATTCTAATTTTTACTATTAAAAAAAAAAAGAAAAATTCATTCTATTTTTTTTTTACATTTATATACGGTTAACACAAGGAACTGAAAATAGTATTTACTAGATGTATAATTTCAGGAATATTATATTTTTCATGTTATCCTTGCTTAAATGACATCTTAAATGATGTATAATATTAAAAATGTGTGTTTAGTTTAATTAGTAGTTTCAGTAATCAAGAATAATAAATGCTGGAAAGTGAATATACCTTAATTAATTAGAATAAATTTTAAATTGTTTCCTTTTTTTATGTCAATTAATTTCTAAATATTTGTTTTATTTGTAGTACCTATTTGTTTTATGTGTAGTAAGGTAAGATTTATAGATAAAATTTTTAGTCTATTCTAATAAATAAAAATAAATATAATTACGTGGAACAGTACAAATGTAAAGCGGTTACCGTAGTCATATTAACGCTCGCAACATAAAATATCGCTCGCGCGCCGCCACCCCCACTGCCAACGCAGCATCTCCTTCCTTTCTGGTGACCTCACTCACTCGCAGGAACACAACAACCCTCAAGGGAATTGTTATTTGGCTGCGGTATTCTTTGAGGTGGAGGTACATTCCCCAGTCGGGTAGCTTACAATTACGCTCCCTTTTTTCGGCATCAACCTATAATCATCCCAATGTTGGGATACGGGTCTCGGGGAGTTTATAGCATACTCCACGACGCTGCTCAACTGCGGGTTGGCAGAGTACGACACCCATTCTGACTTACATAATTTTTATTTAAATTAAGGTGAAATAAAGGATGAATTAAATAGTGTTCCGTTGCACATGTGTACTATTAATTATTCTGTGTTTGTAGTGCAGAATAGTGTTCATAGCGCGAAGTTACATAAGAATCTAGTAAGTATATACTGTGAAAGTAAACACGGCCGGTCAACGACTCTTTGTGCCAAATGAGCAATGCGTTGCTATTGACCGTTGCACTGGCGACAGTTAGCAAGTAGTACACAGTACCTGACTTTTTTGACATTGGATTTTTTAATTATTTACACGCATACGCATCTCTACATAGTATAAAGCCAAATTGCGTTCCTCGTCTGTCTTTCTGTTCCCGCTGCCTCGTAAACCATGTAAAGACGGAATAATGCGGTTTACATTTCCGTTAGATATTTTTACTCTTGGTTTATAATATATACATATATTATATATTTACATAATTATAAATAAATAAATATTGATAAAGAACTGAATATTATGTACTTAAATATATTTTTCTAAATACATACATATACCTAATAGATAGAAAACACCGAGACCAAGACAACAGCTGATGTGATCATTCACACATTTCACACCGGGTTAGTCAATATTAAAACAAAACTATCCTTATTCTATACCACGTTGGGTGGCAGACAAGCATACCGCCCGCATGATGTGAAGCTATTACAACTGTAAGACAATCAAACAAAAAATCAAGTAGGTAGGTAGTATTTGTTTTAGTGTTTTACTTAATCGAGAAGATAACAAAAATATAAAACGACAATGTAGGTGTAGTCGTGTGATTTTAGTATATTTAGGCTAACGGTGATCACCATATTGGTACCTAATATAGTTAAATATATCTGAATTAGTACATAACAGTAGTATTGTACGTAATCAGTATAATAAATCCGAGTATCCGTACAACAATGGGATCCATAGCTAGGTGGGATATGGCAGCGTTAGGTAACGTCTTGCGTGATAAAATTATACATTTAATTGGAGCTGTTAATATAAATGGTATATAACACGCACAAAGAAGCTAGTTATACTAAAAGTATTCTTGTGCACGCAAATGGTACAGTCGCAGAGAAAACATACTAGAATCGTATTAGAAAAGATAATTGCGAATAAATGGATATTTTTACCCTGTCCATAAAAGTTAAGAGGAGGTGGTAAAAGTGACGGACAGAGCTATACTTGGAATTTTCCTATAGGATAGAATCCTAACTGTGGCCTTTCGATAGAGAACTAAAATTGTTGACATCAGTTCACATAGTTTACTGAATTATTTGCCATATTGCTGTCTCGGATATTGCTATGAGGGAAAGTCAAATTCTAAAAGCTTCTTACTCCTACTAATTTCTTCTGATTAAATTCCTTGTGAGTTCCAAGACATCCGTAGTTTTACCCCCCGGGACTTCAATGAACTTCACTGTTTTTTGGCAGTCGCCGCTGTTAATCTGGCTACATAGAGTCAGCAAGCTGAAATGACAGGGAGCCGGCAATATATATACCGAGTTAGTGATGGCAGATGGAAGTGAAAAACCCTAGAATGGAGCATGACAAAAAATTCGATATCCCTCCCTTCACAGCGATGGTAGAGACGGTTATCTTCAAGAAGCGGAGCTATATCACAGGCTAGACGCAGGCTAGTGATAATTATCACCGTAATAGAGACAGATACGATTATTATGCACTAACAAAAGCAGTAGATAATTTAAAAAATTAAAACAACCAACTGTGAGAAATGCTGACTAATGACAGCAAAATGGTATCTTATGACCATGTTTTTCTATCATTTAATAATTACATAGTTACCATATATTTTTAAATCTCTTCATAAATTGAATACAGAGGAAAGATAATTACTTCATCTCATCATCAGGTCCATTTTAGTCTCCACTACAGGAGCACGACCCTCTCTCGTCCGTCCCAGACGGAAAGAGGATTTGGCCTACACTCCCCACGCTGGCCAAACGGGTTGGGGAGGAGGAGATTACTTCATCTACCTACATTTAATAAAAGAAGTTCGATAAACCTGTACATTCCATTCTTAGGTGGACGTGGTTGCTTAAAAAACATTATAATCGGTTAATTTTTATTTATACCACTAAGGTGATAAACAAGCAGTTACCGTAGTCTGTAACACCACGAGCATCACACGCGCGATGGTGACCCTATAACAACCTGTTTACGCCTTTTTTGAACAACTACATGTCTTTCATGTCTCCTGAGAAAACTTCGATAGGCAATTTTTTTCACAGTTTGATAGTACGCGAGAGATAATTTCTCGGGAATCACACAATACGCTAACTGCCATAACTTAGATACTCGGGAGAAGTGAACTTTTCTTTACCGATATATAGTTATTATTTCTGATTTGCTTTATTTATTATGACAACAATTCATTTTCATAAGAAATAAGATCACTAAAATCTGAGCAGAAAATGGTTGGTTGTTAAGGAAAGATCCTTCTAAATAAAATGTATGAGCAAGCTACTATGATCAATCCTTAAACACCTTTAATTCTTTGTGTGCCCACTGAAGTATTTATGTTATAAAGGCCCTTGTAAAGAAGGGATCATGGTTGGTTGGCGATTGCGTACATAATTCGTAATCGTGTTTAGTAAACTCGCAAAAATTACACTATTATGCTAATAACATTATTATTTTTAGTTATTTATCGTTATCTACCAAATTATCATGATAATATTACACGATTTCAACACAGACACATTGACTAAAATTACCTATTAATTATAAAACAGCTAGACATTGTCGACTGGGACGCAGCCTTGACATCGGTCGGCGCTGAATAAACTTGAACTGGCGACAGTTTTCGCAACACAATTACTAAGTTGGTAAGTAGTAAGTACAATGAATTTCTGACTTATTGCCGTAAGTGCGAAGTTATAGAAGGTGTGGATTTACGTGATAATGTTCTAACAAATCCAACATATATCCACTAAGTTGCTCAATCCACTTTATGTTTACGTTTATTTTGCTGCTAATATACGTGTCGCAATTGATTATGATGATTCGATAAAAAATATTGATTGAAAGTTGTGTGTAAGTTTTGCATTGTACCGTTTATGTTGCTCAACATTGGTTGCTTAATAAAGCACGCGGCCTATATAATATAATATGCAAGATTGCATCGTTACGCCAAAATGAAGAAGGTTGTATCTTTTATCTTTTATTTGTAATAATTTATTGCGTACACAAGAAAATACACCACCATACAATACAAAATACATAGAAGTACATTATGTCATATGTCATTGTGAGATCAGGAATGCTCAATCACTTGCTTCTTTCAAAAATCTTGTTAAAGTTCATTATCTTTCGTTAACCGTAACTTGAAATTACTGTTCTTTTTGTTAATTTTTATTATTTCTTCTCATTTCCATTTAATTCTCCTACTTCATAAGATTTCGAAGTATGTATAATTAGGTGTATATATGTATATGTTATGTATGTATATTTATTTATTTAATAATTTATGTAGGTAAGTGGACGTATGTAGCTAAAATTCAAAAACAATTGTAATATTGTTCTGTGAATAAATTAATGAAATGAAATGAAATATATGTATAATGAATGTATTGTCTATGTTCTAAACAAAAACTTGTCGATATACATATATGTACATTGCTAGTTGCTCGAACCCACCTTTTTTGGGATAAGTACTGTTACTTACCCTGATCCATATTAGCAGTATGTAACCGCAGTATAAGTAATAGTACTACGATATAACAGAGTATACGAACAGTAAGCGGCCCTCAGCCACCACTCACAGTCAGTCTTTTTTTGCATTATGCTTTCTGTATGTACGAGGTATCAGCGGAGGTGCAAGTAGTTCATCAACATCTTTAAACATATGCCAACTTCACGTGCATGCGGTACACCCTGCTGACTGACACTGACATAATACCGCAGCCAAATAACAGCTCCGTTGAGAGTTGTTGTGTTCCTGCGAGTGAGTGAGGTCACCAGAAAGGAAGGAGATGCTTCGTTGGCAGCGGGGGTGGCAGCGCGCGAGCGATATTTTATGTTGTGAGCGGTAATAAGGCTACGGTAACCGCTCTACATCAGGCGGGCCGTATGCTTGTCTGACAGTCGACGAAGTATAAAAAAATATCACCAGAAAGATGGGTAATTCTCAACTCAAAGAACAGTTTTGCAATAAAACTTAAAATTGATAATTGTAAGGTGTCACTTCTAGAGCGACTATATGGCAGTAGATTTTAATTATATATTGTACTTGTAAATGTAGTTTGTTCAATTGTTTCCTACAATTATCACCCAACCAAGTATCGTTTGCAAATATTCAATAATAGATAATAACGCCCTTTGGAGTAATACAAAAATTGAAGGCAAGCAAATAAAAATATTTACAAACCAAAGTGCGTCAAACAGTAGCCCCGTGTTTATAAAGTGCAAATAATAATTAATAACGTTATTATCTTCCAAGTTGCAATTACAGATGTAATTGTTTGTAAATAACATATTATTTTTATAATTCGCCTGTAATAAGGATTACTTCGTTATGTAACTGCGTGTTTATGACACTAGGGGCCGTAATTTATAGTCATTGTTCTATTTATAGTCATTATCTACCTCATTTTTTAACCGACTTCAAAATGGGACTCTCAATTCGTTTGTATTTTTTTAAATGTTTGTTTTAAGTTACTCCGTCATTTATAAACCGATTTGAAATAACTTTTTTTATTTGACAGAGATTGATCCCATTTTTTTATTACTGATTCTTAAAATTCTTCACGAGCTCAATCAAATAATCATGTAAAATAAACTTAACTATTCGAGTATTTGATGTTTCCATCTGCCATACTTTTAGATTTTATTCGATTATATCTTAACTTAGATTTGAAATATCCATGTCGTGAATACCATATCCATCTTAAACGTATGGCAGATAAATTCTTAGAACTTTCGAATAGGGACCTATTTTATTTTATAAACATTTATTGATACAATTTGAAGGAGCTCGTGAAGCACTTCCAGGATCAGTAATCAGTTTTTCAATACCTTGTCGTCGTCGTCGTTGTCAACCCTTATTCATCCCACTGCTGGGATACGGGCCTCCCCTCAATCGAAGGGGTATAAAGCATACTCCACCACGCTGCTCAACTGCGGGTTGGCGGAGGCCACTGTTTTCTAGCCGCCTAAAGATCACTGACTTGGCTTAACGAATAATGACAACAGACGGGACCGACGGCTTAACGTGTCCTCCGAAGCACGGAGGAGCTCGAGATAAATAAACCCATCCATGGACAGGCTACGGTCGACGTTGCTTAACTAGCGTGTTCGATTAGACTGACATTCGTAACGACGCCATCGACCTCCTACTTATCAATATCTCGTACAGTTTAGGTATAATCGAGTGAGATCACTTATTGTTTCCACCCTGTATGTGTATACTTGATGATGAACTTGTGTGCGCTTGCCGTTACTTCTTTATTGCATGTATGTGCTTTGTCATAATGTAACGCCTTGATAAAGTAGAAATATGTTATATTAATTTTATAACTCTAAAATTTTACAGTTAGATTTTCTTTATTCTTTATTCTTTATTGCATATAAATTACACAGTACAGGCAGTATACATAATATAGTTATGCAAAGGCGAGCTTATCTCTTTAAGAGATCTCTTCCAGCTAACCTGTGCTGTGGAATGGTTTGTAAAATATCGGATAGCAAAGTATACATATTATATGAAGAACATTACTACCATATAGACTGCTGCATAGTCTACACATCATACACAATCCACAAATCTATAAATATATACAAAATATAATACATTATATCTATATACATATATACACATACATACACACACACACATATATACATATACACATACATATATCCACATATATTTATACCTACACACATACAAATAGCTACATATACATACATACACACAAATGTACTTATTCATACTCATAAACATACATAGATAGCTACGTGATGATCGATAAATAGTGGCCTTTTAATCTTTTTTTAAATGAAGTGACAGACGGACTCTCACGGATATGAGAGGGTAGTTGGTTCCATAATTGTGCAGCACGATAAGAAAAAGAATTATAGAAGAAAATAGTACGCGCAGTAGGAAGAACTAGCGTTTTGGTAATGCACTGGCGAAGAGGACGAGGTCTAGCGGGAAGGACTTGGAAGCGGGAACGAAGATAAGCAGGGGAAGTTGGATCTTTAAGGATCTTGTAGAGGAACGAAAGAATATGAACATTACGTCGAAAGCGAATAGGGAGCCATTTGAGTTGGTTGCGATACTCAGTAATATGGTCAAATTTTTTTAGGCCAAAGATAAACCTAATGGCTAGATTTTGGAGTCGTTCAATTTTATTTAAGATTTCCTCATTCGCGTCGATACAGCATACGTCGGCATAATCGAGAATAGGAAGAAGCAGAGTATTACCAAACCCCGGCCACTCCATACAAAAATGGCGCTTTTGCATGTAGTAACCAAATGACGTCTGTACACGTGCCTATGTTTGAGTGACGTTCTCTAGGGCTGACATTATTCAATTATTAGTCGGACATGTAAGGGGGTGTAAGTGGTTCATCAACATCTTTGAACCAAAGTCAATCTTACCTGCACGGGGTACACCCTGCTGACTGACAGACGAGGCTCTGACGAAAAAAGAGGCCAAGACTGGGTCTGAGGAAAAGACAGCCCGACTGACGAAGTACCACCACCTCACATAATACCGCAGTCAAATAACAATTTCCTTGAGGGTTGTTGTGTTCCTGCGAGTGAGTGAGGTCACCAGAGAGGATGGAGTTGCTGCGTTGGTAGCGGGGATGGCAGCGCGCGAGCGATATTTAATGTTGCGAGCGTTAATATGGTTACGGTAACCGCTTCACATCAGGTGGGCATAGTGAAGAAAAAAAAAAATTGGTTGCCTGTAAAGTCGGTATACGGGCGAAAGTTTTACGTGACAACGACTTTGAGTGGTAAAATGTTTTCGAGTGGAAGGGACGCATGCCTTTCACTTTTTATGTCTGTCTCTCTCGCTCTTAGAAGGGACGCGTGCCTCTCACTCGCTCTCATTGTGAGCGCATAACGTGAGCGCGTTTCTTGAAGTGTCACCCGGCTAACCAATTTATAAGACGTTGTCACGTCAAAACGTGTGACACTCGGGGACTGCCGCGGTAAAGCTATTGCATAGCATTTTTTATCAACTAATGCTCGTTTGCTCGTTCATCCATCCATCCATCCATTCATCCACCCATCCACCCATCCATCCACCCATTCATCCATCCATCCATCCATCCATCCATCCATCCATCCATCCATCCACCCATCCATCCATCCACCCATCCATCCATCAATCCATCCATCCATCCATCCATCCATCCATCCATCCATCCATCCATCCATCCATCCATCCATCCATCCATCCATCCATCCATCCATCTATCCATCCATCCATTCATCCACCCATCCACTCATCCATCCACCCATCCATCCATCCATCCATCCATCCACCCTTCCATCCATCCATCCACCCTTCCATCCATCCATCCACCCATCCATCCATCCACCCATCCATCCACCCATCCATCCATCCATCCATCCATCCATCCATCCATCTATCAATCCATCCATCCATCCATCCATCAATCCATCCAACCATCCATCCATCAATCCGTCCGTCCGTCCATCCATCCATCCAAATTGTTTTTTTTTTACTTTCCATGTGTTGAGACATCCATCCACTGCACAAATAACTCTCATCTTTTACATACTCGCATATTATTTTAAACTGAATGGAGAATAAAATACAAGCGACGTCAATTCGTACGTTGTGGCATTCCTTACGAACGGTTCCAAATCGGTTCCATAGGGGAGGTGAGGTCGACTAGTGAGAGCGGCAGAGAGTGTCCATACTGTACGTTAGTACTATTACTTATACTGTGGTATTACTAAGCATAACTTTAGTAGCGAGAGGAAGAAAGTTCTGGAGACGTCTGAGAGAGTGGAATGAGAAGTGAATGCGCTTACTCACTTCATTTATGTGAGCAGTCCAGGATAAGTTACTGTCTAAGATTAGACCCAAGTTTTTAGATTTAGTAGAATAGGGTATACTGATGCCATTGTAAAAAATATTTGGAAAAGAGTTACATTTCGCAATTAACCTGTTACTACCAATAATCATAGCTTGTGATTTTGAGGGATTAACTAGTAGCCCGAATGACTTAGCCCAATTTGCAATTGCTTCCAGGTCGGTATTGAACAACTGTATAGCCGAATGAATATCAGATACCGCAAAATGTCGATATATTTGCAAATCGTCCGCATACAGATGGTAGGATGAAGAAATTACTTTCGTGATTTGGCTTATAAATACCGAGAAGAGTAGTGGGGATAGCACGCCACCTTGTGGGACACCAGCAGTTAAAGCAGTCCAGTCTGAAAAGGTGTTTTCTACTTTAACACACTGCTGTCGATCTCTAAGATAGGAATCAAACCATGCAATGGCGGGCGGGGAGACGTTAAGTGCACCGAGAGTACCAAGTAAAACGTCAAAGTCTACAGAATTGAAGGCACTACTGAAGTCCAATAATGCAACAACAGTAAGTTGTTGGTTGTCCATCGCAAATCGAATATCTTCGGTGACATGAAGCAATGCACTGACGGTACTGTGTGAAGGACGAAATCCAGATTGGTATGGATCAAGAAGATTGTTAGTTGATAAATAAGAATAAAATTGCTTGTGGACAGCATCTTCTAGTACTTTAGATAAGATTGGAAGAATGGAAATAGGGCGATATTGTGATAGAGAAGATGGGTTAGCAACTTTAGGAAGGGGAATAACATGAGCCTTTTTCCATGCTGTCGGAAAGACATTTGTTGTCAGAGAAAAATTAATAATGTGGGTGATAACTGGCAATATGTCCTCTAAGACTGGGATAATCATATTAAGGCTCATGTCATCGCTGCCCACAGCTTTTGTTGAGATAGCCAAAATACTTTTCCTAACGTCTCCCTCCGAAACTTCACAAAAAGAGAAAGGGATACAGTTTGGTCGTTGCGTATTGGACAAAGTTAGAAGTGATGATCGTTTGGAGGTATCCTCGAGAATAACAGGTGGTTCTGAAAAGTGACGATTTAAAGTGTTTAAATCAAGAGGTGCATTAATAGAAGTAGAAGATTTGCCCACGCCAAGAGACCTAAGAAATTTCCATGTTTGTAGGGATGTCCTGTTTTGAAGGGATGAGTGAATATAGCGGCGTTTTTCATCCCTACACTGCCTGTTGCAAACGTTACGGAGTTTTTTATAAGCGACAAGATTTTCATCAGTAGGCTCTTTCCTGTATCTTGCCCTAGCCCTGTCTCTCTTTCTCATCATACTTTTGATGGTAGGTGTAAGCCAAGGTGCCGGAAGATGTCTTACTCGCACCGGTCTGGTGGGGGCATGAATGTCAAATAAGTTTGTGAGTGTATGTGTGAACGTATCAACTTTCACATCAATGTTGTTCGCGGACCAAACTTGTGACCAATCTACGCGACCGATATCCTCTCTCAAACGTTCCAGATCCATGCCCTTAAAATCTCGTTGGAGAATGGTTTTGGATTTTTGTTTGGGAGCGCGAAGCTTATATGAGAGAAAAAGAAGATCATGGTATGAAAATGGAGCAGGAAGCTGTCCATGAGTATTAATTAATTCAGGTCTTGAAGTCACCATTATGTCAATTAAGGAAGGTCTACAATTTGGAAAATGATGGGTGGCTGTGAGAGGCAAAATATTTAGATTCAATGAGGTCATTACATTGTTAAGGGATTGTGATCTGAAGTCATTTTTTAGAAGGCATGTATTGAGATCTCCCATAACGATAACGTGGTCATATCCAAGAGAGAGATTTTCAAGGACAGCTTCGAAAGAGTTGAAATAGTTTACCGTGTCGTTAGGGCTGTATGCGACACCAAGGAGGATCTTGGTATGGTGTATAAAGACCTCAAGGAAAAGGTATTCGATCGTACCTGCGTAATTACTAGGCGATTGAGTGACGACAGAGCAAGGAATGTTACCACGAATGTATATACACACACCACCACCCCTAGCCCCAACTCTGTCGTTACGGATTAGCTTATAACCAGGAAGTGAACAAAGAGTTGAAGGAAGAGATGGTTTTAACCAGGATTCGGAAACAAGGATGCAATCAACCACGCCGTCTTCAAACGAGGCCAAGAGATCAGAGTAATGACTTACTACACTCTGTGCATTAACATGTACAAGATTGAAGGATTTAGAATAGTCAGAAAAAACGGAATGCAGATCAGAGTCTAATGTACCAGCACTCTTATTGAAACTTTCGCCATCTTTGTCATCAGCACTACAATAACTATCGGAACCAGAGCAAGATAAGTATTCATTATCATTATCTGAAGACATATAACAGATAATACGAATATATAATACAATAAATATGATATAACACAATACAATTCAAACACTTAAGTAAATAATAATAAATAGATGTAAAAAATTATATATATATTTAAATATAAGTTACTTTACCCATCCACACCCGCTTTGGCATTGATTGATTCTAAAAATATTAGATATTACAGATACTACATTAGATTATACAATTACAAACACCCAAGACAGTTTATACAATAAAATGTGTTTCACTGTCACTATTTGGTGTGTACATTGTACATTGACATAACAAAAAAGCATAGAATTAAATAGTACAACTACTCTATAGAAACTCTTAAAAATAAATAAACATCGAAATAAGTAAAATATCAGTGCGTGAATCCGAACGTAACAATACTATGTAACCTGTATCATTCTGCGATTGTCACATAACGTCAGTGACAGTGACAGATACGACTGACGTTTAACTATTTTTAAATGAATAATGTGGTTGTCACTTGTTCGTTCAGTTTGTTTACATTTCATTTTCATTCAAATCAATTGAAATAAAATATCAAACGCAATATAATTATAGTGAGTGAAGTTAAAGTTTGTTTGGTAGTACAGTTGAAACTTAATGTGATAAGACTAACTATTGCACTACCTACATAATAACAAATGAGATTATTGTGGAAGAATATAATTATTGCTAACCTAAGTAAACACTGTCTTTGAGCACTTTGCAAATATACTATTACAAATACAAAAAATGAGAACAAAATATATGTTATTAAAAGATCATTCTTCGCCTCTGGAAATATTAACTAAGACGAATCGGTATTGGGAAACTCCAAAGTTAGTCCTTGTAGTTCAGCAGTGCTAACGATCTTTCGCCGAGATTTGTCCGGAAGCTGAACTACTACTACACCGTCCGACGACCAGCATTTCCCGATCCCAAAATGTTTTCTTGCTGCTACATAAACTTGCTGCCGGGGCTTTGTGAGAAATTCTGACAGTGAAATTCCAGAGCCCTTCAGTGAAGTCTTTGCATTCCACACCATTGTACGGTAGCGTAAACAGGTGAAGCGAACAAGGACAGGCCTGTCCTTATCCTTCTTTACGCCAAGCCGATGACAGCCTTCAAAGTTGAACTCACCAATGTCCAGATTCATAGTTTGGTTGAAGTGATTAAGAAGTTTGCCCACCAAGTCCTCCGAGCTATCCTCCTTAAGGCCATGGACAAGAAGCACCTTCCGACGTGAATGGCTTTCCTGCTGATCCAGCACTTGCATAATTAGTTCCATTTGAGACTTAAGCATAGTAATCGCCTTCCATGCAAAGGTTTTGAAGTGGTGATAGTCTGCAGACAGTGTTTTTAGTGTCTGTGGTGCACCGGACGATGCACTTCCTGACTGCTGGCTGAGACACTTTTCAAAATCCTCCATCCTGGTAGTGACTAGTGCCACTAAATCGGCCATGTTCTGATTTAGTTGATCTGCTAAGACTTTCTTGTCCATGTTGTTGTAAGTGATGTTGTAAATATGCCAACGGGTGCGGGTTAATACTTTTACATGCACATAAATTTATGTAAGTAACTTATTTTATTTAATTATTCAAATAAATACGCAGGAGCAAAAATTTCACGTGTATACTTTTCGCCTACCCGAAAAAAAAAAAAAAAAAAAAAAAAAAAAAAAAAAATTTTTTTTTTTTTTTGATGATTTTATCTATATAGTAATAGTAGCTTTGCGTAATAATGACATGATTATGTTATTCTTCAAGTAGGTATTCGCTTTGAATAGTGTAGTAATAGTATACGTTATAATTTGTAAGGACACTCAAATGTGATAATAATAATGGTAATAATATGAAACTGACTCTTTATGACAAGTTCAGAATATCGTTTCAGATTTTCTTAACCACACTCAAGTCCAAAACAATGTGTTTTTTCCAATAATATTATCATTTTTATTAACACTTCTTTTTTCTTTATAAATTTGTTTTACTTCTCAATGGTTAATTGTATGTATAGGTATCGTTAGTCATCCGAACAATTTGGATTTGTCAGATACCACCATTTCTCCATTCGTAGACTAGACACTTCCTCTCAAGCACAGACTAAACGGTATGTAGCTTGGAGTTCAGACGTCACATCCTTTTTTTTTCTTTACAAAAAAAATGTTAGGAAAAAGAATTTTGTATTTTTTTAATATTCGAATAATTTTGTGTTCAATATTCGAATGTCATAACTCGTTTACAAAGTCGTAGGTATTTTTTTTAATAATACACACAGACGGAATACCATCTGTGTGTATTATTTAAAAAAAAAACAAAATTCCCATAATCCATGTCACATGAGTTTAAAGAAATTCCTCACTCTTGTGACCATATCTTGTTTCTAATTGTTTTAATAGTACATTGTAATGTCTGTAATTAATAAATAGGTCTTTTTTTTATTATTATTGTGACTACGTTCTAAAAAAGGTCAACAGATCAGTTGACCTTCTATAAAACTTTTTAAGATGAACAGTGCTATCATATATTATTTTCGAGTTATTAATATAATCGTTTCGTTTTGTAATGCACGTCACAGAATCTCACAGAAGCGACTGATTTTTTTTATATTTAATTCACGAATATCACGTTACAGATAGCTTGTTTTCGCAATATGTTCATAAAGAGACGAACTTCTTAGCTTCCATGGATTAACCATGCGAGTGCCGGGTCCATCGTGTGGCAGAGAGAGAAACCCCAAGTAGATCCCGAGACTTGTGACACGGGTGTAGGTTTAAGGGGCCCCTTTTCGACGTATCAACACTCACCTTCACTACTTGTGTTTCTCTCCCTGCCCTGCCAAATCTGGTATGAACCTGCTAATGCAGCTTTAGATACTCGTTCTAGTATAGAACTTACTGCACTTCTGGACAAGCCAAGGTCTTTCAGCAGGTTATAGAGAGATTTTTAAAAACTCTATCCTACTTCGTAAGGTATATAAGGTAGATTTTAATACAAAATGCATATTATTTATGTGAGTACTAAAGGCTCTTGTCATTAAATAGTAAATAAAAAGTACTCGATTGAATAGATGAAATGATAAACTTTAAAGTCAAAAATCGATAGGTATTTTATAAAATTTACTGTTTTATAATGTTGTATTATAAGTCAAAATAATTGGCCTATTACCACCAATTTAATTTATTTCAGTTTTTTTTATGTACATGATTTTAATTTTGCTTTGGTTATTTAGTTTTATTTTAGATTATTAATATATTTTTTTAGGTAAATACTAATACAATTTACAAAAAAAAAAAATCTGATACACTAATAAACATAATGTATTAAATTATTGAGCAGTAATAAATTATTTTATTAGGGTATGGCAATCGAAGGGTTAAGTAATATTTATTGTACATAACTTTACAGAACATAAAATGTACTCTTAGATCAAGCTTCCTGGAACGCGCTGCCTGAATCGCTTAGAAGGATTCCAAATAAATTTAATTTTAAAAAGAAAATCTATACTCACCTTTTAGATGGTTTAATAAAGTACTGATCATCATCTTCCTATGTCTATGTATGTGTATGTATGTTTATTATAAAACAATATGTATGTATGTTTATTATTATATCTCTCTTAATTCACGGGTCAAGCCCGTATTAATTAATTATTATTATTATTTTGTAAAGAATATATTATTATTTTACTTGAATAGTTATCATCTCTATTTTCGAGATCTTATTTTCTTTCATTTGCTTTAGAACCGCATTTATGAATTTCTGCTATTCCCGAAGGTTGACTGGTAGAGAATGCTTTTAGCGTTAAGTCCGCCTTTTGTACCCTTATGTAATTTTGTGGTCAATAAAGTTTTAAATAAATAAATAAATAAATAAAATGAGAATTGAATGCTATGAGTATGATCTAACTTTGGGGCAATGTGAATATAGAGTACTATAAAGTTAGTTGGTATTATTACATGTCCCGCAACAGTGAACATTTGTAGATTGTACAAATACTTAGACTTGCATTTTTGTGTAATGTATAATGATTTGTCATTTTATGTATTAAATTACAAACTGATTATTAAAATGAATAATCATATGGTAATTTAATAGGCAATCAAACAAATGGACTCATATTAATTTAACAGATACCATCAATGATTCTATTTTCAATAAGGTATAATAAATTGTTAATTTATACAAATGTAATCATTTCAAATACTGCCTCTTGTCATGTGTCATTTGACTTTTAAAAAGGAATGCCGACTTAAACAATATTTAATAAAAAATCATTGTAAGTTTTAAAACAAAAAAAAATACATTTGCATACTATGAGGATACCAAGATTCCTCAGGGCTGCTTGTGCCGAGTGTGTTTTAATCAATAATAACAAGTATTTTTTAATTAAATTAAAGACATACTCGGCACGAGCAGCCCTGACGAATTATTGCTATAATAGGCTGACCAACCTTTTTTTTGGTTTGATATGTACGGACGTTTCAATAATATAACCATAGGTGAAAGAATTACTTTGATAGCACAAAAACCTCTCGAGACATGTTAAGTTGAAAATCACAATTTTGGACTTTCCCGAAATCGCTCCATATAAAAGGCTACTGAGTTATGACGGCACAGGTTTGTATTTTGTATGCATCAAATTAGAAATTTGTACGACAGCTAGGTATGTTAAATATTACGTTTATGTAATTAGTATAAATAAAATAATAAAAGTTATAGTATTTTTTATTCCTTTTCCAATGGAAATATTATTTTTTAATAATTTTGTACTTTTAAAATAGACTTTCCCGCCAACGCCAACTCCAGCATGTCTTTTTCAGTCGGAGTTAAAACCTAAGAGGGCCTATAGGAGTCTTAACTGTATTTAAACTTCATTGGTCATTCAGAGAAAAGTTGTTTCGATTATATCCTCCAGGATTGGAATTGCTAAAGGACATAACGCCGAGAGAGAAAGCGTAGCATACTTCTTGACACTCCTGAGTCACTTGTGTCAACAAACAGATAATTATGCTCATGTCCAAATGTTTGTTTTGTTATTTGGGGCAATCGACTACATACGACACTTGATAATAATGTAACTAATCACGTAACCCATTTAACCACCGCTGCACTACATCATAGACCAAACGATCCGAACTGGGTTTATGGGTATAGATTAGTAAAACTTCCCGTCAATACATAAATTAAAACTGAAAGTCTCTCTGTCTGTCGGTTTTATCTTTTTCGTAGAAAAATCACTTATACAATTTACTTTCTTTTTTTATTTTGTATTATTCTACGTATTTTTTATAGCTGGTTCTTCAACCAGCTGAAGCCGATTCAGGTCAAACATTTAGATAAATTTAAAAAATATGTATTTGTGAATAACATAAACTATATTTTCAGCTCAATAGGTTCCAAAGTCATAAATAGCTAATCTATAAACAATTATCTACAACAAATCTAAACTGACGTATGATTTTGCCATCTAAAAATCCGATATGTCGGCTTCAATTAGTCATTTGACGATTATTGACGACAATTAGAGACGAGCTCGGTAGTCGAATGGTTAGCAATGGCCACTTTGACTCCGAGGTCGCGGGTTCGATCCCCGCACAAGACAAACATTTGTGTGCATGAACATGTCTGTTTGTCTTGGTCTGGGCGTTTTCTATGTATTATATGTATGTATTTACAAAAAAAAAAGTATTTAAGTATTATATATCAGTTATCTAGTATCCATAGTACAAGCTTTGCTTAGTTTGGGACTAGATGGCCGTGTGTAATTCGTCCAGGAATATTTATTATTTTTTAGTCACGGCAATAGAGTTCTATGTTATAGATAGAATATAGTCCATGCAAGCGGAACCACTGGCACATCTAGTAAATTATATTTACTGCCAGCATCAGTTTGTTTTGGTCACAAACAATACTTAAGGTCACTTGAAGGTCGGGTCGTGGATAAGTTAAGGCAAATGGAGCGTACCGAGGCTGACCCGAGGTTGGCCGGGACACTGGGCTTTCCTTATGACGCCTGCTTCCGCGAAACTAATTGTGGTTCATTGTTATGCGTATTAGACATTTCGCCTTATAGGGATAGTTAAATCAAATGTGTACTTACTACTAACTACTAAGACATATTGTTCCTTGCAAAACTCTATGAGGAACTAAAATGAAACATTAGTACTCAGTTGAACGAGGTTTGATCTGCATTAAATGCAGATCAAACCTCGTTCAACTGAGTTGGCAAAATTTTTTTGCCAAAGCTAAGGCTTATTTCTCGCTCCGATGCTTTAGTAATATCATCAAGATTCGAGGAGCCGTTTGTGAGCTCGTTTAATTTAATAGTAGGTAGGTAGAGTTATAGTATTAGAAGATTTTTAAGATTTGGGAATATTTAAAGGTTTTATTATCGGAACACAGCACGTGACATCCAACGCCTGGATTTGATGGGCCGCAGAACACCGGTCCTGGAGTGGAAGCGACGAAATCACACGCATTTCATACCATGTCGTCGCGTCCAGTATACCGGCCTAAGGTGCCTCTTGCCTCTTCATGTTCCTTTTCAAGGAGCCAATATCGTACACATGTGGAGCAGGAATATAAATATACATAAGTAGTAAAATATCACTCAAATTTTTTCCAATGTTAATTTGGTGCAATGACCTATGGTGCAGAGGTTTGGACACTGACCATCGAGCTGGTGCACAGGCTGTAAATTGTGCAGAGAGCGATGGAGTGGGCTATATTAGGGGGTTTCTCTAAGGAATCGAATCTGGGACGAAGAAATTCGATGGAGAACCAAGGTTATAAACGTAGATAGACGTAGAGTTAGCATGCTGAACTCGCGATGGGTGGGCCACATCTGCCGAGTCAATGATGACTGATAGGGGAGAAGGTTTTAGAGTGGAGTGGTGCATAGGACGATGAAGAGTTGCACGCCCCCATTCTATGATCCGATGACTTCAAGAAAGCGGCCGGAAGATGGTAGATGCGGAAGATCGCTTTTCAATATTATATACCATTTAAACATAAGTATTAAAGATAAATCATCCAATCGTTAAGAGGTAAACGGCGAAGATTTGGTGCTTTGGCAAAAGTTGTTTAGCACGATGGCAAGTTTCTGTTCACAAATAAAAATCAAAAGTCACTTAGTACGGAATTCAAGATCAGTTAAATTTAAATTTTACGCTAAACTCTATACGATCGAAGTCCACATTGTACATAGTTTCAAAATATAATTTATATTCTATTTAAGACTTGGAAAAGCAACGAAATGATAATCTCTGATGTCATTGACACAAAACGGATTGAGCCGCTTTTGTGCAGATATTCGTGCGGAACTCCTAAACCACATTCGCCTACGTGTAATTGATGGTTTCCGATTACCCTCAAGGTCCATCGCGAAGACCAGCAACGAGTAGTCAAAGACATTGCGAAAGATTGTAATATATAATTTTGTTATTTCATAACTCTTATTAACTGGGCATGGCTTCTAAAGCAAATTTTTTTCTTTAAATTAGTGCCATCGCCCTTACGCGAATGTTCTACTGCAAAATGTGAATTCGATTGAATAGCACACCATGTTACTGGAAGTGTGATCTTTGTCATCGATATGTTAGGTAACAATTCAATATTTTAGATCCCCAATAGTGTTGGATACTTAAATTCTGTGGTGCACGGCAGTTGGCCTTATTTGCCATATTGCTGTCTCTCACATAGCTAAGAGGGGAAATCAAAAAACTTTTATTAACCATTACCTCCGTTACATTTTCAAGCTACCTTTTAACACTAGGTACCTTGTTTTTTTCAATTCCACGTTTCAACAACCAGGTCAAGGTAGTCGGGTCGAGGAATTGGATAATAAATTGTTTGAAAAACACCCAGTTCGTTAACATGTTCATCATACGTGCACCTCATACCAATTTTTTTATATAGAGTCTTCTCTTGAATTTATTGTTTTAACGAATTAACTGGAACTTAGTTATTATTTATTATATTCGGCTTTTGAATATATTATACAATGTAATTTAATGACATTGTTTCACCATGTGTTTATTCATTCAGAAAACCATAGGTATGAGAACCTATGATGTATGCACATACATGACAAATGTGACCATGTGACATGACAAATTATGTATAAAAATAATAAAATTGTATTCGATTGCGTAAGTTAAAAAAGCTAAAACCATTTTGGCAAAATGTATATGTCAGAATTATGTAAAGTGTTGTGTAAATTGTGTAACAAATGATCGAGTATGCGTGGCAATGAGTTATAATACAAATGTTTAAAATTTATAAAAATGTTTTTGATGTTAATTATTGAGAGGAAAGTTGTTATGCATAATCGGCGTAAAGAATGAAAAAAATATATTAACTTAGTATGCAAATGAAAAAGTCGTCTTTAGGGCTATTCAAAGGCTAGGCTAGGTCAAAAATAATTACAAGTAATTCGTTCTTCACATTACAAATAAAAAAAAAAGATCAACACTAATTACTATTTTAGAAAAGCGCTACAGAAATAAATGAATCTTTATTCAACTCTTGAGAGCAGTAGGAGTTGCAATATATACTCCTCAGAATGGAACTGAAAATCAGCACTTTCATGGTTTTTTTTAAAGATAGTATTTGTTTGGGAGATCAATTAAAGAGCCATTAATATTTTTTAAAACAGGGTGAGTTTTACGGATAGGTAAAAATTGATTTATCATTATTGAAATTAATTAGATGCACGTAAAGGACCGTAAAAAATATTTGTAATTTTAATTACTGCATACAACTGAAAGATTTTACTGAAATATATGGCAGATTAGCAAATAATTTCAGTCAAATTTTCCTGTAGAAAGAAAGGAAGGAGCATAGGCAAGCAACGGATCGGCGACCCCTTGATATTGCTGATCTCCATGGGCGGTGGTGATTGTTTTCCATCAGTTGACGCACATGCTCGTTTGTCCCCTCTCATATATTTATAAAAAAAGAAGCAACATTAGCAACACTAATTTAGATATAAATTAATTGGCGCCTAATTGTATTGCAGTCTATTGACAGATTTCATAAAGAGTTTGAGTGATTTATGACAACTGAAGCTAGAAAGCGAAGCGCACGCGCACGGCGCATCTACGTATGATAGGTGCAATGCCACACGACAGGCATTGTTACTATAATTAAAAATCACTACACTTTTGGGGTGTAAGTCGCTCACCACGATCTTCCAGGCCAAAGCCAACCTCGCCTGCACGTGGTGCATTAAGAGAGGTAGGGTACATCGTATTTGGAAGCTGTCCGACTGGGGAAGCAAATAACAATTCTCTTGAGGGTTGTTGTGTCCCTGTACAAAAGAAGAAGTTGCTGCGTTGGCGGCGGGAGTTACTGCGCTTGAGCGATATTTCATGTTGTGAGCGTTAATATGACTACGGTAACCGCTTCTACCGTAACCGCTACGGTATAGTTTGGGTAGATTGGGAGTTGGGACTAAATGTTACTTGCTTATGTAACTTGTCTAGGAATATTTATTTATATAGATATGAATAGAATAAAAACTATAAAATAAAATAAAATATAAATGAGCGTATTAGAGCAGAATATATGCAACAATCGCTATGGATAGTATTATGAAAGATGTTACGCAGATTGAAATGGAACTAAATTCTTGGCAATTCTCATGTTGCGTGGACTGAATGTCCGAGTTACGACAACTCGATGGTTATCATAGTAATGTAAGTAAAAGTAAAGTTGAAGCTTGTTAAGTATAGGTATAGAGTTGAATGAAATATAGTCATACAAAACGGCGACCCCGTACTGCAACCTCTACCGCCTAATACTTCATGAACTTACTTAACAATTACTATAGCTTTCAATTTTAGATTATCATTATTTTATTAATAAAAAAATATTCCTGGACAAATTACATTTAGTCCCAAACTATGCAAAGCTTTCTATGGGTACTGAATAACTGATATAAACCTTAAATACATTTTTTTTTATAAATACACTCAGACCAAAACAAATAGACATGTTCAAGCACACAAATATTTGTCCTGTGCGGGGATCGAACCCGTGACCTCGGAGTCAAAGTGGCCATTGCAAACCATCTGACCACTGAGCTCGTCAATTATTAATAGTTTAGCTTAAAAGATTATAAGAGCTCGATGGCATCGTTGCGCGTGTCAGTCTTATCGAACACGCAAGTTATGAGGGGTTTATTTATCTCGAGATCCTAGCAGGGCACGTTAAGCCGTCGGTGCCGGCTGTTGTCATGTCTGATGACAGTCGTTAATTCGATTCAGTCCTTTAGGCGGTTTGAAAACACTGGCCGCCGCCAATCTGTAGTTAAGCAATATGATGGAGTATGTTCATTACGCTTTCGAATGAGGGGAGACCCATATCCCAACAGTGAGATGAATAAGGGTTAACGGGCTTCTATAAGCTATTAGAGTGTGTGAGTTCTCTGCTTATGGCCAGCAGTGCGACTAGAGATAGAGGCCGTGGGCATCATGTCTAGCAACTCCTCAGAATACAAACCATTGTACAGTCGGTAGAATAAGCACAGAAAGGCAAAGTCTCTCTTCAAGTTTAAAGGCTCTCTGAATCGAGTCAGAGGCCGGTATTTGGGTTCTCCCACCCAGAGATACCAACAGTACTCCATATGAGGTCGCACTTGCGCATTATAAAGCAGAAGTCGTCGTAGATATATTACCGGAGTAGTAGATAATGAGCTGAATAATGAGCTCGTTAAATCGAAACTATAACAATTATAAAAGCACTGCTGTTATACGGTTGACACTCTGGTTCCACAAATCCCCTAAAAGGTGGCCTGTGGGCTACGATATAGGTACACGTTTAATTGAATAATACTATAAAAAATAATAACGGGAGTTATAGCGATTATGCATAAGGGTATTTATATACCTTTATTATATTGCATGACGTTTCGACCAGGTTGCACCGGTCGTGGTCGCAACGTGCATACCCTTATGCATGATCGTGTTAATTCCCGTTGTTATTTTTCATTTTGACAAATTGAAATTTACTGTTTCATTGATGACTCCGTCGTCCTACGAGTATGACTTCATCACTAATTGTCAATATATTGGCTCGAATCCAAACATAAAATACTCTGTGATCAAACTGGTACTCGTAAATACCTATAAAGAGTATTATCATATTGTAAAAGGACATGAAGGCGTGATCAACATGACTAATTCACATGCAATGCACATTATATTGTTAAAAGACTTTTGGACGCGCGATAAGAAGGAAGATACAATAGGAGAGTTGTGTGTGTTATTCGATATGATATCCCGATTAAATCGGGAGAGTGTTTCAATAAATTCATTTTCAAAAAGTATGTTCATTTTCTGATGTGTGATCGTCCTAGATTTATTTTTTACCTCCTGTATATAGGTTATATATACCTATTATTTATCTAAGCATATATTGTAAATTTTGTATTATCTTGTAAGCCACATTCGTGTACATTCGTACTGATTTTCCCCAACGTTGACTTGAAGAATGCTTTTAGCATTAAGTCCGCCTTTTGCGCCCTTATTTTGTGATCAATAAATTTTAAATAAAATAAAATCATTGTTCACAAAACAAAATAATTGATTGGTATAAAGTCTGAATTTAGTGTTCAGTGAAAGCGCATGGAGAGTTGTCTTGACCTCCGACACCAGCACGCAAATGCTATTGCTCGTCGAAGCATTGAAACGACAATGTTAGTTTGAGTTAAAGGTCAAATATCTGTTGTTAACGTGATAACACTGGTAGTTACTGCTTGTTACAAAAAATTTTTTTTAAGTTATTCATTTCACATATAATTTTGTTTGATGTCTACTACAGGTATACTAATAATAAAGGGTGGTAATTAACTTTCTTCACCGATAGCCCTGGTCTGGAAATGTCTGTCTCATAATCTATTATTACAAATTTCTACAATAAACGTAGTAATTTTTGGAAAAAAAGGCTTGGTCTTATCGTTGTCAACCCTTATTCATCCCACTGCTAGGCAACGGGCCTCACCTCAATCGAAAGGCTTTAGTTCATAATCCACCACGCTGTTCCACTTCGGGTTGGCTTGGTCATAAGACCAATATCTCTTTAGAGATAAATATTTTAGACAAGAAAATCAAGTGAAGAAAGAATTACAGACCAGAGGGTTTACTCTGGTCAATAATTCTGTCGCACTCTGATCGTTTTTCACCCGATTAAGTGAAACGAGTTAAGAAAGAATCACTCACAAACTAGACTTAGACAATGATGTTTTATATAATTACATTTAGAACACAATAATGAGAATGAAAAAACGCCATTAATTATTTCGAGCGCCGCGTAACAAAATAAAATCTTTATTATCCTGAAACAGTATATACGTTATGGCTAAAATACAAAGCTAATTGCTTGTGTAAGATGTAGTCTAATACATGGGATTGATGCCAAAAGGAAGCAATTGTATTGTCCTTATAAATTATGCATGTGCATGCCCTTGTTCCACAATATCGTTGATAGTTTGTTTCCGATTGTAATCTGGTATTTGTTCATGACTCATGAAATTGGAAACAAAAACACCAAATTTAACTGTATTTCAATTTATGCACATGACGTTTACTTGCCCATTTTAGGTTTCAATCAATAGGTATAATAATATATGGATGTAGGTTTTATAATTTAGGTAATACAGATTTCGTTACCTTTTTAAATTTGAGAACCTTGATTTTTAAATGATGATTTTTTATCGATCTGAAATCTGAATTGAAACAAAATTTTTCCTCGTTAATATTATCATGACTATCATCATCATCATTATGATTTTCCATACTCTATAGTTCAGATTCGGCGCAATATGCGTTTTCAGATACCTACTAGTGTTGCAACGGAACTGGCATAACGGAAGCAGAAACGGAAACAGATGTCAAAAGTAAATCTTAACAGAAGCGGAAGCGGAAGCGGAAACGGAAACGGAAGCGTTAACACTATGAAAAAAAATCACAATTTTGCATTTTAATTTTTTTTATTAAATTTGTACTTTAATACTTAGTTTAATATTCAAAATTAAAAAGAATCGTGGACGAAATACGAATGTACTACATTCGTATTTCGTCCACGCGTGACCCCGCAACCGCCCCCGCGCGCCGTGCCGCCGTCGCGTCTGCTGCACCGCTCGTCATCGCTCTCTCCCCGCTTCCGTTCTGAGTTCTGTTATAAAGTTTGCGGAACCAGAAGCAGAAACGGAAGTGAAAAATCATGCGGAACTTCCGCAGTTGCGGAAACGGAAACAGAGTTCTGTTGCAACACTAATACCTACTTCCATATTTCTGAGGGCCTAGACAAGTGGCATGCGCTCCGAAACGTATCCATATCGACGAGCGTTAATGCCGTATCGTTATCGACATTAGATTGGTAGCCAAGTGTACAACAACTTCGCAAGCGCATAGTCGATTTGAACCTTCGATAGAAACAATAATATTGTCTATGCTTCGACTTACAAACGTCAAGTGCAAAATTACATTCGCTCGCAGTGCTGCCATCGTAAGATATTTCCTCCAAATTTAGTACATTTTTAACGTTTAGGGTATGAAATTATTTAGGACGTTTTTCAAGATATTTTTGGGGTGTAAGTAGTTCATCAACATCTTTGAACCAAAGCCAACTTCACCTGCACGCGGTCCTCCCTGCTGGCTGACATACGAAGCTCTGGTGAAGAGGTAGGGAGCGTAATTGTTAGCTACCAGACTGGGGAATGTACCTCCGCCCTCACAGATTACCGCAGCCAAAGAACAATTCCCTTGAGGGTTGTTGTGTTCCTGCGAGTGAGTGAGACCAAAAAGGAAGGAGATGCTGCGTGGGCAGCGGAAGTGGCGGCGGCGTCCGAGCGATATTTTATGTTGCGAGCGTTAAAATGGCTAATATGGCTACGGTAACCGCTTCACATCAGGCGGGCCGTATGCTTGTCTGTCGCCTGACGTAGTATAAAAAAAAAAGATTATTTGGTCCGTATTTTGATTATCAGCTGCATTTTGAATGACTTTGACGAACAAAATTATGTATTAATTTAAAAAATATCCATGCAAGATTCTGATTTATTGAATGATTAATGACTTCTTCTAGTGTAAAGAATTGGAATTAGCAATTGAGTAATTGTCTACAATAAACAGCTTTAATTTCATTTTTTGATTTGATTAATACAGGAAAAAATTTCAGGAAAAAATGAAAATCAGAAGGTGGCAACACTATACATTAGTTATTTTGCAAATAAATAAGTTTGTTACATATTCCGCGAAAGTTTTAATGTGTTTATAGTTCCTGTGTAATATTTGGATTTCATTTCAAATTATTCAAATCCACTCCAATTTCCTGGACAACCACGGCTTTCATTCCCGACATGTACCTAGATCTTATTTATCTTGTACGATCCTGGCACCTACTGGACATGAAGATTATCGTCTGCACGCACTCGGCGATCACTGCGTTCTTTACCAACTTGGCTATACAATTGAATACGGAGAATTTTGGCTACAGTTTGGATGTTACTACCGGCTTATTGGAACAATAAAATTCAATATGGATTGCTGTGTAAATTGTGGAATAGCGACAAGTCGCTGTAATACATTATACATTACGCCGATGAACCTTATACGATGAACGATACTTCCCGTGATTCGTTGGCTTACACCACGGCCTGTAAGTATTCACCTCCTGTTTGTTAATTAATACAATCTTATCAGCTATATATTTACAAGGATAAGCGCTTCTCTGTTTTTCTTCACCATAATACTAATAAAATAAAGTATAACCAATCATGAAAATTCTCTAATGTGTTCATGGAATAATAATACTAGATAAATATTTCTGGACAATTTACACAACACCATCTAGTCCCAATTTAAGCGCAAAGCTTGTTTTATGGGTACTAGACAACTGATAAATGTACTTAAATACATTTTTTTTTGTAAATACATACTTATAATACATAGAAAACACCCAGACCAAGACAAACAGACATGTTCATAACAAATGTTTGTATAGTGTGGGAATCGAACCTGCAAACTCGGAGTCAAAGTGCCCATTGCTAACTAATCGACCGAGCTTGTCAATACTTATATGTTTACATTTATAAGGCGACTCTGACTACCATAATAAAAATAAATAAATATCATGGAACTAATTACACATTGTCATGTAGTCCATATCTAAGGAAATCTTTGGGTACCGAATAGCTGAGAAACATACTTAATAACTTTTGTTGCAAATGCATTATAATACATAAAACCTCCCTATCCAAGAGGAACATGTTTATGCACACAAATGTTGCAGAGATTGAATGTTGTAACTCTCTGTACTTAATATGCCATTGTTGAACATTGGTACAACTGAACCATATAACCTGTCTTTTTTGTTTACAAAAAATAAAGTTTAACTTAATACATAAACTAACCATAACTACAACACAGACATCCCTAGACTTTAAGAGAGTTTGATGCAAACTATGCCAATAGCAAATTGTGATTTATTTGCATTTAACATTTTTCCCGTCTTTCAGATAAACAGCTGTGACTCCGTTTGACAAGATTGCTGGGACTTGGCTCAAAGACCGCTAAATAATGAACAAAGAACCATAGTGTTTGTCTCCGCTGTGGCCGTTCTCTTGTATCACGAGTCAGTTGTCTACTGCACACTGGGTCTCCTCATGAACTGAGAGTTTGTAATGTTGAACATGTAAGAGGAAATGATGGTTTTATGATAGAAGTGTGCAGTGAAGTCAGAGGCAGCCTACTTACAGAGGGCAAACACAGTCAAGACATACGAAGTTGCAAAACTTATTTTATTATTTATACTTTAATCTACAGTTCACACTATCCTTAAATATTATTGCACCTGCATTGTTGGCAAACAGACGGTAGACTACTGCGCCCATGTCATGTCTATATTATGGTACCTTAGTTGGGCCTTGTACCAAGATAATATAGTACCCACTGCGCAGTTCTTAGACGATATTTAAATCATAATTGAAGATGAATAAAAAATTGTTTAAAAAGAAGTGATTTTATTTTGTAATACCTCACCCACACCTATGACCTTTTAAATCTATGATTTGTGTATGCCTAATATTCTTTTGCTGTACAAATGTTAACTACAAATATATGTATTTACATATTTTTATACCACGTCAGGCAGACAAGCATATGGCCCACCTGATGTGAAGTGGTTACTGTAGCCATATTAAGACGCTGCCAGCGCAGCATCTACTTTCTTTCTTTCTGGTGACCTCACTCACTCGCAGGAACACAACAACCCTCAAGGAATTGTTATTTGGCTGCGGTATTCTGCGTGGTGGATAGAGGTACACGTTTCCGCCTTTTCATATTTTCACCAAAGCTTTGTTTGTCAGTCAGCAGGGTGCACCGCGTGCAGGTGAAGTTTGCTTTGGTTCAAAGATCTTGATGAACCACTTACACCCCAAACTAAAAATATAACATTCTGTTGAAAATAAGAAATATTTTACTCTTCAAAAACCTGTTGGTACATACAGGTTGACACATAACCTCACTTTTACTAAATCTCTAATAACTCTGCTCCCAGGTTGCTAAAATTGGCAGAACTTTTACTAACGATGTGATAATATTAAGGCTATTAAATAACACCACTTTCATCTTATTACACTCTGGCCCAGAATTGTATGGAATCGAATCTGAAAATATTTTGATAACCTAAAGGTATCAAAATATTTTCAGATGAAATGTACCTAGTTTGTTCTTTTCAAGTACAACGCGTACCTACTTGAAAAGATCAAACTATCTTATAATGTCTTCCAAAGTTTATAATTTATAAACTTTGAAAGACATTTTATACAAACGACACTAGCTTCTCCAGCTGATTAAGAAAGAAATCGCCATTTTGTTTCGTATTCTACAAGGGGTTAGCGTGCGCTTCACAGTCGTACACTTTAATTGTTATCGGAACGCACTCGCATGTCAAAGGTGCCACTTGGCTAAGCTTTGTATGAGATTTGTCGAACGAATCTGTGTTCCTTTCGAACGATTAAAAAAAGAATGCCACTTGGCTACCAATTTTTATGTTTGTTTCGCTGAATCACGTGGTTTTTCGTTGGAAAACGTCATTCCCATACATTTATCATTAGATTCTATTAACGTTCACGTTATTAGAAAGCCACTTGTCTAGGCCCACTGGGAACAGATTGGTTCCAACATCAAATACAATTTTATTGCATTCTCTGTCTATTCATAAAATATCTACATATGATTGATTACATTTGATTATGTAGATTGTTTTTAGTCTACGGTTTGTTTTTATTGTCATCATAATCTATCTTTTGTCACATGTATTGAAGTTAATGTTTTATTGATGTAAAGTAGTACAATAAAATACAGCGTATACTTGAATATTAAGCAAGGAGTAAATTTTGGGAACGTCATTTATACATCATGCACTACCGTAATCCCACCTACGTGGTAGATTGAAATTAGTTGATCACTAGATGTCAAGAATCTTTAATAAACCTATTGTTAGGATGATACGGACCCTACCGCGGAAGCGGAAGTTGCTTCGGGTCGAATATTTATATTCAAAATATTTGGTTAATGACTAATGACTATTGACAAACATCTTCAGCTTAGCCGGTATAGCTCCAGTGTTCCAACCAGCTAAGACAAACACCAATAATCTAAGCTGAAGTTTCTTTATTATTATTTAAATAGTGGTCTTGGCTAACATGCCAGATAAATATTTTTTGACAAATGGAAAAATTCACCTGCCCCCCCTAGGTGGGGCATAAATATGCAAAATTTTCTCAGCAACACAAACCTTCCTGGTAGCTCAGCTGGAAGAGCACTCGACCGGTCATCGAGAGGTCGTGGGTTCAAATCCCACCTAGGGGGGGCAGGTGAAGTTTCTTTTTCGCAATCCATAAAAATCGATGGCAATTGATTTTCGCTTAAAAGGTAGAGCCACTGTATCTCTTAAAATGAATAGTTTAAAGTTTCAATTTGAGCGTAAAACTTATTTAGATTTGGTCCTGCACGACCTTCATAATCTAGTAAATACTGAGTACCAATGTAACTAAGTGCAATTCAGATTTAGGTTTCTAACAAATATTTTTTTACAATCGTCTGAGTTAAATTGCGGATATAGGCTAGAATCTATTTTGTCAAGTCACTGTAACTACGTATCTTTCAATGTGTTTCATATAGACGACAGTGCTAAAACTAATTTTAGCACCTTGAATAAATACTTGGAACAGGACGTATATGCGACTACGTTTATTAATCATAGTATCTCTTACACAAAGTACAAACGTTTAAAGAAATCAGAATATGAAATGTCTGTAAAAGATATGGTGATAAATGAAATTTGATAAAATTAACAAACTAGTCAACTCATCCCGCAGGATAAATATGGAGCTGGTTCAGTTGACTAACGAGCCCACTGGTCCATTATCATTCATCATCATTATCAGCCTGTATCTATCCACTGCTGGATATAGGCCTGTCCCAATGCTTTCTTTCATATGCGATCCCCCGCTTTCCGCATCCGACCGCTACCAGCCACTTTTTTGAGGTCGTCGGTCCATCTAGAGAGGGGACGCCCACGCTTCGTCGTTCCATACATGGCCTCCGCTCTAGGATTTTCCTCTCCCATCTGCTATCGCTGGCTAGGCAGATGTGGTCGACCCACTGCAACTTCAATTTTTACTGACTCTGATCCACAAATTTTTTTTTTATACTACGTCGGGTGGCAGACAAGCATACGGCCCGCCTGATGTGAAGCGGTTACCGTAGCCATATTAACGCTCGCAATACAAAATATCGCTCGCGCGCCGCCACCACCGCTGCCAACGCAGCATCTACTTCCTTTCTGGTGACCTCACTCACTCGCAGGAACACAACAACCCTCAAGGGAATTGTTATTTGGCTGCGGTATTCTGTGAGGTGGAGGTACAATCCCCAGTCGGGTAGCTTACAATTACGCTCCCTACCTCTCTTTTCGTCAGAGCTTCGTTTGTCAGTCAGCAGGGTGCACCACGTGCAGGTGAAGTTGGCTTTGGTTCAAAGATCTTGATGAACCACTTACACCCCAAATTTATTATTATCATGGTCAATATTCTTTATGGCATTACTTAATGTCTAAACTTATTTTACTCAAGTGCCCAGATTTATGATGAAATCAATATTCGAACTTATGAAACCATATCGGTTTGTGGGTTGAGACGGTCAACCCGTAGTCACCGTTCTGACTTGACACGCTGATCAATTGCGACTTGGCGAAGGTTGCATTTTGGCTACGCTATGTACGACTGACTGTGTCTCTAACTTGCAGTTAGTGAATGTCAAAGTGAATGTAAACAAAACAGATGAGTTTTAGATTACTTTAACAAATTCTTGTTATGTGTAAGAGCGTACGCCTGCCGATTATGTGTGCCGGCCGGCGTTGCGGCATACGTTGCGATAACTTGGTGATTACAGCACATCATTCTACTGTTGGTTTCCGCTTGTTGTAACAGCACTTTTTCAATTTCCGTCACCTTCGTCACATTGCCGGAATTCTTAAATTACAGACAATAACAATGTTTATGTGTCGATACTAATGTGTATACTTGTTCTCATATTAGTTCTCGATTGCTATATTTCGAAGCTTAGAAATAGGTAGAATATGCTTGATTTGAATACACATTACAAAATAAGTTATGGTAGGTAATTATTATATTTTTTTATGTATGCCACAAGGCAATCTTTAGGGTAATGACGTTTATAACACAGAGTAGAGTAATAGTAGGTACCACAGTATAGTATAAGTGATAAAGTTTGCGTTTTTAGCAGGGATACCAGCTCTTTGTATTTCAAGAGTTTTTAAAGCTATTGAATATTGGTTTATATAGCTATAGCACCCGGAATTGTAAAAAATAAATTACTACATAGGCAATTTAAGGTAGTTAATCAGAATTTAACGATTCTGATTCGTTAAATTCTGATTAACTACCTTAAATTGCCTATGTAGTAATTGCCTATGTAGTAATTTATACTACATAGGCAATTTAAGGTAGTTAATCAGAATTTAACGAATCAGAATCGTTAAATTCTGATTAACTACCTTAAATTGCCTATGTAGTAATTTATTTTTTACAATTCCGGGTGCTATAGCTATATAAACCAATATTCAATAGCTTTAAACTTTAACAAGTCGCTACAATGTTATTAAAAAAAATATTTTTTTGTTACTTTTTTTACTACAAATATTTAAACAGTGAGTAGATCTGAAAACTTATAATATACATACAATTAAATACTTAAAATACATAAAAATATTTTTAAAAATGAATAAAAATGTTTTTCACTACAAAATTTATTCTAATTGCCTAAAGCATTTTTACAAAAATCTTACTAATTAATTACGCATTCCGCATAACGCGATGCGTACAAAATTATTTCGCTTCACAAATTAACTGCTTAGATATGCGTATTTTTATATCGAGCAACAAACAGATTATTTAATTTTTTATATATCTGTCAAAAGATTTGTAGGAAAAGAGACAAAAATAAATGGCATGTGTTTTGACCTGTGAGTGAATAACGTTGTGTACGTCCACTAAGTGAAGAATATTTGTATGTCACTAAGATGACAAATAAGCATACGACCTGCCTGATGTTATGCACTCGTATTATATTATACCTACTAATTTAAAATTTAATAACATAGTTACATTTTCAAAGATGTTTTGTGAAATTTATTAATATGATATGATTTCTTTTTGCTTTTGTGTATAGAATTAAAAATTAATTTAAAAATATGGTCAGAAAAAAATAATCAATCATTCTATAAGTCGTGAATATATAAATTTGTTATACTATCAAATAAATTCATTGTTATTTAAATGAACTCCGAAACTATTTGCTTAATTTTCATGAATTTCGTTTTAGCAATTATGAGCACAACCTGAAAGCCTACTCCGAAGTTTCAGGTGAAAATTTGGAAATATTCAGATTTTCAGATCAAAGGATTTTACAGGTGCGGCAAGTATTAATTAGTGGATTCCGTCTGTAGACGCGAAGTTTTCATTGTTTCATTGTGTAAAGTGCTGAAGATAGGGTCATAAGGACGTAAATGCTATATTTAGGAATTCGTTCTTTGCAAAGCAGAACACCACAGTATTTAGGATTTTATTTATTCCATCAATTTAAAACAACAACAATTAATTAATCATTTCCAAAAGAAATCTTTGGAAACATTAAATTTTTGCAAAGATTGATTTTTTTTTTTAACTATGTATTATTAATTCATAATAAATTGACATAATCATTATTTTGACATGTTAATTATAAAATGTACTTAAATGAATTGGACAATCTAATTTAATTTAATTTTTATTCCTATTTTTGACATCTATAGCTTGATACTTATTAAATTGACACTCTATTTTAATATAATTTTGACGTATTAAATAATTAATTCATACATATACTAATGAAAATGTTTTATATGGATACCTACTCTCTACTGAAATAAATGAATATTTGACTAAATTATAATTAATACCCATATATATAACAAACTTTGTGAGCACTTTTAGGACCAGAAATCAGTTTTTCAATATCTTGTAGGGTTATAGAAAATTGATTCATTTGCTGTAAGGTACAGATTGTAATGTTAATAAAGTATGAATGACATGAATTTTAAAAAGTATTCATCATAATTAAAAAAATGACGAATTGCTTTAAAAACAGCCTGAGGCATAAATTGCATGGAAACTTACTACTAGCGGCGTAAATTGTTCAAAATCCACAGTCCTTTTTTGGCTGTCACCAGCCGTGACAATGGGTATTGTGGAATTGTAATTCTTGCACTGTCTGTCCAACGTGCTACATTTATATGATTACTTCGGAAAAATATTGTATGCTTCTGTATGTATTTATGTTTATTATCGTATGCCTATGTAAGCTGAAGTGGCATTGGGCCGGTCACATCTGCCGAGTAAGTGATGGTAGATGGGGGAGGAAGGTATTAGAGTGGAGGCCGCGCGTAGGCCGACAAACGTTGGAGTTCGACGCCCTCCTTCTAGATAGTCCGATGACCTTAAGAAAGCGGCTGTAAGTGGCTGGATGCGGAAGGCGGAGGATCATTTTTGGTGGAAAGTATTGGGGAAGGCTAATATTCAGCAGTAGCAGGAGGGTAGATATAGGCTGATGATGATGATATTTGTATGCCTATAGTCACACCTTCTCCATTGAGTCAAAGCTGGCAATTGAAATAGTCGTCAGTGCTCACCAATAACATCATTTAGCGTATCTAGTTTGATCATAAATGTCATTTCGTGTCCTTAATTCATTAATATTTTGTTTCTTTATTTAAGTTTTGTAAATTATGCATGATAGTCGCTGATAATCAGAAGGAGATCTTTGTTTGTTCTACCGATTGTATAATGGGGTGTGTTCAGAGGAATTGTTTGACATGATGCCCACGGCCTCCTTCTACTGTCGCACCGCTCGCCATCGACAGGGAATTCATCCCTACACATTGGAACCGAAGTGGTCACGTACTGTGCGATTCCAGCGGAGTTTTCTTCCACGTACTACTAAGCTGTGGAATGAACTGCCTGTTGAGGTTTTCCTAGGAGACTACAGCATGGGGTTCTTCAAAAAGTGCGTAAAGAGGTTTTTACAGGGTCAGCAAAGCGCACGTGATGCCTCTGGTGTTACAGGCGTCCATAGGCTATGGTAACTGCTTTCTATCAGGCGGACCATATACTTGTTTGCCACCTTAGTGGTATAAAAAAAAAGGTCAAATCTCGTAGATGAGCACTCGCGTATTCAGATACACTTGCCCAGAACTAGTCAAATAAAGCTAGTATTGTTCATTATATGTAGGTGTATATTCATATGATTAATAATAATTACATCAAGCCACCGCCTGCCGCAAATAACTAGCAATAAAAGCAGTTATGGCAGGCGTCTCTGTAATAGCCCCGGTATTAAAGTTCACCAAGATCTCATCTCCATAGCCCATTAATTTTCCATCAAACTTCGCAATAGTCTCAACGCCCGCCGAGACCTGCTCATGGGTATGTCGTTCCATTGACATATCCTGGAGCGGGTCACGGCGGGCGTACAACATTACATCAAACTTCTCAAAGGGGCGTCTACGCATTGGATCTATATACCCGCGCACGCCTATCAAATGACCGGGCTTGACCTGTTAAGAGAATTACATTAAAGCACAATGATAGGTATATAGTCGAAACAACGCTGAGTAGGATAAGAAAGAGCCTTACGGCATGCCCGTATAACCTATACGGGCATACCTCAAGGCTCGTATAGGTTTCCAGATAAAAAAAAATGAAATTATGAAGTGTCATGGAGAAAAGATAGAATTAAAGTAATAATCAAGCTAACGATTTTACAGTTTAATATTTTGTGAATAAAACTTTAATTAATTAAACGTACTTGTGAGCAAGGTTACTTGGGAGTATTTCCATTACAAATTAGTACAGTATTATAATGAATAAAACTACTCTTGTATATAAGTTAAAGTATATAAGTAATATAAGTTAAAAATGGAACAGAAATACACGATAAATCATTATTTTTTAAAATAAAAATGCATGACGTGTCTACGAGTAAGTACCCGCAAGGACCCGTTGGCAAATAAAGATTTTCGTTTTTTTTTTTTAATTTCTGGTAAGGCTACTAAGACAACCCGCAATTAACCAGCGTGGTGGAGTATGCTTTAAACCCCTCCAATTGAGGGGAGACCCATCCCAACAGTGGGATGATTATGGGTTGATGCCGAAGGCTACTAAGTCATCTTCTACAACCCTTATTCATTCTAGTGCTGGGATATGAGTCTCCCCTCAATTGAAGGGGTTGGAATATGCCATTCCACCTCGCTGCTCAACTGCGGGTTGGCGGAGAAACAGGCTACTAAGTATTATTTCTTATCCTTTGAATAAGTTAGGTTCTTTTTTCAACAAATAGTAGTAGGCTTTTGTCTTCATATCACTGAGAGGAAGCAGAAATGCACTGTAACTTACATCAAAAAAGTTATTTACTAATCGATTATTAGAATTATTAGCTCTTGAACTCACAATTACCCGTCACACATACTAATTGCCTACTCAAGCATAACTGGCCGAATGAAATGGACTGTGAAGTGGATCGTACTCGCACGTGCCAATTTTAAGGGCTAATGGGGGGTAGGCGGAAGGTCGTTAGTGGGTTGGGGAGGGGGGATAATGACCACTGTCGCAAGCGTTCTGCTACGACGCCGACGCTTACAACACTGTGACGTAAGGTGAACGCTGCGGCTAGCCGATCACCCACGTTATGTTCGCTATCTTTCTTATCTGTGTTGTTATGATTATTTATAATTAAGTTGCTCTTGAGTTAATTAAGCCGTTAATTCTTTCAGCGAATAATTAGCTTATATAAGAATTTGGCCGAATGATAAATATGTTGCCATTATTTAGCGGAGTATTTGGTCCATCCTTACTAATACATATCTTAAATGTGAAAGTGAGATTGTTAATTTGTTTCGCTTTCAAGTATGATTGCCAAGAAAATTTGCATACATCATATTAGGAGTCCAGAATAAATAATAGGATATCCCAAAACAATGAGCCGTTCCCACGTGGTGATCAAAAGTTTGACGCGACAACCGACATGCACGCTAATAATACGCTAATATTTAGATTATAATCCACTTCGTAATAGTCTTAACTTATGAAACTGGTCATTTTTTTTTTTTTTTTTTTTATACTACGTCGGGTGCCAGACAAGCATACGGCCCGCCTGATGTGAAGCGGTTACCGTAGCCATATTAAGGCTAGGTAGTCGTGCAAAAGTAGGCAATCAGCGCTGTCGGCAACGCGCGAACTTATTCACGCGTAGGCAGCGGCGCGATGAACTCGCGTCACCCCGCCCGGTCATACAGTATAAGAATAAGCAGTTGCCTAGTTAATTTTAAAACTTCAGAAATGCACTTTTGCCGTACGCACATTTATAGTTTTTAAAAAACTATGAATGTCATGGTGATTCTTTTAAGAGTTTTTCTGTACATTTATATTATACATAAATAAAAGATATAGTATTAAATAAAAAATATTTATTTACTCTTAAAATTGTTTAAAATATATTTCTCGTGAGCTTATACCCGGGTGCAAATCTGACTGTAGTTCAGAAGATGATAGAACTATAGGCTCTACAGAATGAACATTTCGCATGTGCGGCTCAAGTGATGGCAAGTCTGGGGAGTCTACATAATTTACATTTTCCTTGTCATCTTGTAAGGACAATGTTCTTAATGCCATTCCACGTGCGTGTCGACTATCAACAATTTCTGGCATTAAACATTTCATATAAAATTTGACCAACTTTTGCTCCATTTGCGTTTTCCAGAAGTTATCGTCCTTTTCGATGCGTTTTGTAAACAAGGGTTCGTCTCGATAAGGGATGTCTCCTCAGTATTTCTAAAACATAATGGTAAATAATTACATGTTTCGGAATAAAACATAATATTTTGTTTGGATGTACATTATCTAACTTTTTTATAGTTTTTATTATGCTAAATTAATAAACTCCCAAAAAAAAACTATATTAAATGCAATCAAATAAAATATGATTCTTACGTAAAAGTTAGTTTGTTGTGGAGCGTCTGGATCTAATCTCATAAAAGAATTCTTGGAAACGTCAGCTGTGTAGCTACACGTCGGAACATCAATGTGCCTGAAAATTTACCATATTATATTAATTATAACTGTCTATAATATATAATAAGTTATACGGGACATTTACCGAACTAAATAATGGACGGATTTCAAATAATTATTTTATCGCTTAATAATGTAAAAATTTTGATGATATAGAAATCAAATTGTACAGTATGTAAGAATACATCACAAAGCCTCTAAAAGTTTTCACAACACAGCAATGTCAAAATTTCACAATTATGTTTTTAACCGTGCAGAATGTATGTACCAAGAATATTTGTAGCAAAGATGGAAATGACAACGAAGAGCTGAAATAGATCCAGAATTCATCTTTCTACACGATTGTTTTAAACATTACAGTAAAATCTCGCAGATTAGTCAAATACGTTGATACAAACACTGTTCAGTGTTTTAATAGTGTCAGCGTGAAATTGATTGGTCGCACCAAAAAAAAAATCCTTTGAAAGGAGGTTACCAAGCAAGAGCTCAGCAGCAGTTTCGTTTAACATTAAATCCGCATTTTCAGTCGTCCACCTCTCTTTACATAAAAGTCCTAAAAGCAGGGTGATATTAATTGAAAGAAGGATAGCAAAAAAAAAAAAGAAAATTAAAAGAAGAACGAAAAAACCAGCTAATCGAATAAATATCATCTACTGAGATATGACGTTTGTCTTGACGGACAGATTTATATAGATACTAGCTGACTCGCGCAACTACGTCTGCGTGTGACACAACGTTGAGAGTGAAGCGTAAGGTTACCATTTGAAAGGTTTTAATGAGCCAATCTTAAAAGTAGATATATGCAATCACGGACTTTTTATTAGAACTTTTTAAGATGAATAATTCCGTTATAATTGTTGCGTAACTTGAACCGTTTACGCAGCGCACGCAACGGAAGCTTTCAAAAGGAATATTTTTTTCCCATTTTGCAACATTTTTCATTGGTGCTCCGCTCCTATTGGTGGTAGTGTGATGTTATATAGCCTTTTAGCCTTCCTCGAAAAATAGGCTATCTAACACTAAAAGAATTTTACAAACTCGAATGAGTAGTTCTTGAGATTAGCGTGTTCAACCAAACAAACTCTTCAGCTTTATAATATTAGTATAGAAGTATAGATAAGTCTGTCCGTCAGAAGTCCGTAAGTATTGGGTACGTACGTTGCGCCTCCTGACTTGACCTGACTAAGCAAATATGTATATACGGGACATATTAAAACAGTTTAAAAAGCGCTGCGTACCTATCTCGATCTATGGTAATTACTTACCTATTTTCAGTTGAATCCGCAGATAACAGATTGATTATTCGCCGCTGTCCATATTAATTACTTCGGCGATGTCTGGTATGACTGGACTGCTCCATTGACCTACAATAAAACGCCAGGCAGATATGTACCGATAAAGACAAAACATGAATTATCAAAAATCGTAGCGTTCTTTAGTACTGGATATTCTTATACTGTGGCATGATGGCCGCAAGTTTAGCCATAATATATTTTTGTAAATTATCAATCAGACTTTTTTTTATACTACGTCGGGTGGCTGACGAGCATACGGCCCGCCTGATGTGAAGCGGTTACCGTAGCCTAATATGGCTACGCTCGCAACATAAAACACAGCTCGCGCGCCGCCACCTATGCTGCCAACGCAGCATCTCCTTCCTTTGTGGTGATCTCACTCACTCGCAAGAACACAACAACCCTCAAGGGAATTGTTATTTAGCTGCGGTATTCTGTGAGGTGGAGGTACATTCCCCAGTCGGGTAGCTTACAATTACGCTCCCTACTTTAACTTCAAAGGTTCAAAGATAGATTTCAAAGATAGTTTAGGTTCAAAGATTTTGATGAAACACAAATCAATAAAACAATCAAATTTTAATATATTAAAGACCATATTACATTAAAAATCAAACATCTACATAAAGGTACTTACCTCTTTGTATATCTTCGCAGTGCATTCTTTCTGTTAGTTATTTTTATTGCTTTGGACGACTTCTTTCCCTACGTTGTTTATTGCCCATTATGAATCACTTGAAGCACACAAATTTTTCAAAAAAAATACTGATGCGCAGCCACCGAGCACAGGTCCGTCGTCTATAAGCGCCAGCACGCGACTGATGGGCCGCCGAACCCCCGCGCTCTCATATTTTAGTGGACATTTGCACACAGTAAAAAAAATATATATTTTATTAAATCGTACTCTGCGAATTTGTCTGTAATTATTTGTTAGCTTTAATTGAGTACAAAAATTAAATGTTTTCGTTCAGTAGTATAGTCACAATATTGAAAAAACATTAACACAAAGGGGTGATTTTGGGATTTTTTTTTATCGAGTGAAGTTGATTAGGTCGTGACACTGAATGCGATTTTGACTAGACAAGATCCTTATCTAACACATATATTTTTTTCAGAATTTAAAATATTATTATCTAAGTCTCAGATGGTTTTAAAAACCTCAAATTTGAATCCCACCTAGCCTTAACGCTTGCAACATAAAATATTGCTCGCGCGCCGCCACCCCCGCTGCTAACGCAGCTCCTTCATTTCTTTCTGGTGACCTCACTCACTCGCAGGAACACAACAATCCTCAAGGGAATTGTTATTTGGCTGCGGTATTCTGTGAGGTGGAGGTACATTCCCCAGTCGGGTAGCTTACAATTACGCTCCCTACCTCTCTTTTCGCCAGAGCTTCGTTTGTCACTCAGCAGGGTGCACCACGTGCAGGTGAAGTTGGCTTTGGTTCAAAGATGTTGATGAACCACTTACACCCCAAAATTGTGATATGGTCATTGTGATATGGGCCGTAAATATCTTAATAATATTCCATATCCTATCCTAATATTTTTATTATATACTACGTCGGATGGCAGACAAGCATATGACCCTGATCAGGGGCCCTACCGCCGATGCCAGAGCCGATTACCGAATGAATTTTTTAATGCGAAAATGATTCTACCTATTGCTTAGATCGTTGGTAATTATGTTCAGCTCAGCTGGTAGAAACCCTAGAGCTCTACTATGTTGAAGATGTTTGTCAATAACTTTAATCTAAGACCAATTTTTGGAATAAAATAAAATCAATGGTAATCTGCTTGAACTTCGGGGGTAGGGCCCCTGAACTGGTTGCCCCGCAGGCATTTAAACGCTCACAAAATGAAATATTGCTGGCGAGCTGTCAGTCCTGTTGCCTCTCGCTCACTCCCAGGAACTCAAATTAAAAAAAAATGCTGCGAGTTTCTGCAAGGTGAAGGTACTTCCCCAGCCGGGTAGCTTATAATCACGCTGCCCTACATCTCTTTCGCCAGAGCCGCGTTAGCTGGCAGGGTGCACCACGTGCAAAGGAGGTTGGCTTTGGCTCAAAGATAGCAGTGAAGAACTTACGCCCCAAAATAAATATAGTTTTATCTGACATTAGCTCCACATAAAAACGCACAAAGTGAACTATCCTACAGATCGGACTTTTTTCTAGGGGCGCGGCGATTTAATAAATTTGACGAGTGTAGATCAAAAATATGTAGTTATTCATATATATTAAAACTTATGCGCACACAGTGCATAGAAATTGCCATCGAAGTATCTACTCGTATACATATAGTCATAGATAATAGAAATTATAATGTCACATACTAAATAAATAAATATTTCTGCACAATTTACACAACGCTGTCCCAAATTAATCGCAAAGCTTGTGTACTATGGGTACAAGACAAATGATAAATGCACTTAAATACATTTTTTTTATAAATACATACTTATAATATACACAGATACTACCCAGACCAAGACAAACAGCCATTCTTCACACAAATGATTGTCTTGTGCGGGGATCGAACCCGCGACCTCGGATTCTACTATATACCTACTAATACTACATACCTACATCCATTTCACTAATTGAACTTCGCTGAGCTAAAATATTATCCCAGTATACACAGTTTTATAAATTTTTCATAAATATATTGCTATACGCAGTTGGATTCTAAGTGCCGTTATTAAGCACATGAAGTATTGGAAAACAATTTTAACTGCTGAATTAATTTGCGTAATCGCAGGCAATTACACAGAAAAAATTGAATGTTGGAGTATTGCTCGCCCGTTCACTATGAATTTTAAATCATTACCTTGTTTGTGAGATATTTCTTATTATTTTGCCACTTGTATAAATTACTAGCTGTGCTGTGTCCATGACTTCGCCCGCATAGGGCATTGATTCCCAAAGTATCGATCCCCTAGTAGTATACTTTATTTTTGTTCAACAGTAAAAAGTATAATGTAGTGAAAAACAGTATAATACTGTTTTTAACAGTAAAGTTGGCAACCCTAGGTAGGGTTGCCAACCGTCCAGCTATACGCGGGACGTCCCGTTTCTGAGACCCTTAACAAGACGTCCCGCTCAGCGCGTGAGCGGGACGCTAGATATCCCGCTTTTCGGAATTACAGTGCTACAAACTTATCTGACCCGGTGGCCAAATTTAGAACTAAAGCCGCCATCTTGGAATGTAGTATTGCCAGGTACAATTAATTTACTTACCGCGTATGCACATTCCATTGAGGTGTATTTTTTTAAATACATATTATCTTTTTCTACACATATTTCATTTCTTACAATAAAAAAATCGTCAACGAGTTGTTTCTGTGTAATATTATAACTCTCTAATATTATATAATAGCTATGATCGCGACTTAACATGGTGCATTTTTAAAACTTATCAACAAAAAATAGAAGGCAATTGATATTTAATTGAAACACCACACAACACAATTAATAAGTATATCAATGCTATTATTTTAACAGTGTATATATTTCTTTGATTTTTATGTTTCCTCTAAAACGGGCGGCATTTCGTTTAATGGCAACACTTAAGTCGATCGCACCGCCCCTGCCACCGGGCCAGATAAGTTTGTGGCACTATAGCTACTAGTTGAATAGAGTTAATAAATATTCATGCAAACATTTTTACAATTTTGTACTTAAAAATAAAAAAATACTAAAAGTGCCAAATCTTAAGACAAATACTCATTTAAAAAGTAACATATAGTTATCACGATAAAGTGTAAATAATACTATAATTATAATCTATAACTTTCTTTTTTAGTAAATGTTGACTATTATTTAACTAACAAGGTGTCTTATTTTACTTCTCATCCTGATTTGCAAAGAAAAGTTCACGTTTTTTGTATTCTAAATAAAATTCATTAGATCCCGCATTTGAAATCAACACTTCCCGCAGATTCGTATTTTGAAGTTGGCAAGCTTAGCTCTAGGCGACAACTGTGGTAACTCCATGTGAAGTTGGGACTTTTCGTTCTACGGAAACCAGAAAATATACACGCAATATTTTGGGGTGTAAGTGGTTAATCATCTTTGAACCAAAGCCAATTTCACCTGCACGCGGTGCACCCTGCTAACTGACAAACGAAGCTCTGGCGAAAAGAGAGGTAGGGAGCTACCCGACTGGGGAATGTATCACCACCTCACAGAATACCGCAGTCAAATGACAATTCCCTTGAGGGTTGTTGTGTTCCTGCGAGTGAGTGAGGACACCAGAAAGATAGGAGATGCTGCGTTGGCGGCGGGGGTGGCGGCGCGTGAGCGATATTTTATGTTGTGAGCGTTAATATGGCTACGGTAACCGCTTCACATCAAGCGGGCCGTATGCTTGTCCACCGCCCGACGTAGTATATAAAAAAAAACGCAAGAGGTTTATGACATAAAAAGGTTGGGGGTCTCTGGTTTATGTCCTATCGCCGTGAAGGTCCATCCCACCTACAATACTTGTAATACTATTATAAATACAAAAGTTTGTAGGTACGGATGTCTGTTACTCTTTCAAGGGCAAAACAACTAATCGGAGTCTGAAGTTATGATAAAAATATTATTTCTAATTCTGATTCTCTGTTGTTCACGTGAGGCGTAGCCTAGCCGAAGGCGTTAGCTAGTATTATAAATGTAAAAGTTTATAAGAATGTATGTAACTATGTAGTTTGTTCTCTTCCATGCGTGTTAACGCAGCCGTTTGAGACTTCCACAATGATCGCTTCCAATGGATCCCTGTGATTTTTAGCAGATCGTCGATTCATCTTGTGGGGGTATCGTACGTATGTAGCGTTTTCCGATTTACGGTCGACATTACAGAACCTATCTCCCTCATCGGCCGTCAGTTCTACGTGCTATGTGACATGTCCACTGCCACATCAGATTCCTGATCCATAGAGCTATATTTAGAGGTAAAATTGGTTCTACTACGGATTGACTCATTCCGGAGTTTATCGCGTTGATATACTTCAAGCATAACTTTCTCTAACCCGCATAAGTTTTGGCAAAATTTATTGTTTTTGAATATGCTCTAACCGCCATATTGAGTGAGCTGCTTGCACAAAAAAGGTTTTAGAGTTGCTAAAATTACTTATTATTTCTATGTCACGGCCTTTCTATACAATTTGCTAATAATTACTATGGATTGTCAACATTATTGACAGTATAAACATTGCGGTACTTATTCCAAAGGTATCGATGTAGTTCTTATAACTGAACATTCATATACATGAGCGTGCCGTTATTCGACCGTTTTTGCGAGTCAGTCATTCCCCTGGCATACAATGTCGAATTTATGGCGTTCGTAAATAGTTCAATAATTGGTGTTGTAATACCGCGAATATGTGAACAGCATTCAGCAGTATAACTGGTTATGAATTCATCTTCCATGTTTATCAAAGTTAATATATCACTAAGGTGGTAAGCAAATATCTATATATATATATAAATATACGGCCCGCCTGATGGAAAAGCTATTAATTACCCTTGCAATATAAATGCTCCCAACATGAGTCTCGGCAGCAACGTCAGCGCGAGCTATATTTGATTTTATGTACCTACATACAAGTTTGCGATTTTTTCAGAAACTATTGATTCGATTTATATGGAGTTCTTTATATTGGACTGCATATTTTTCTAGGAACCATTATATTTATTCATATTTAGCCAATAAAACATTGTCCTACTAGACTAACTGCAGTGTATGGGGTGGCCATGCTATGTGCGGGGTTCGTGGGGCGATAAGTGATACAAACTCATGATGCAATGAGTGGTTTATAACTGTTTGAACATATTCAATACAAATTATTAGATACGTACTTATTAAGCTCTACTTGCTATTGTACTCATTGCGCTATAAGAAACCAAAGATGGAGACTAAAATATGACAATTATTAAAATTTTCATTGAAATCTGTTCATTTTTCTTATTCTTAAAAAAGTTATTAGTTCAGATGATAGACACGCGCAGATACGACCGTGGTAGCTGAGACAGTAGGGTTGCCACTTCCCAGAGATGCAGGCCTCGTGATGGTATCGACATTTTGTTGAAGAAAAACTAGTGTATTAGAATTTCAGGACATTCAAGTGTAATTCCTGACACACGAGGAAAATTTCAAGGAGGATCAGGAAAATTCTGGCTATTTGACAACCCTATGGGACAGAGGCGAATCACAACAGACATAGCAACTAGCGGCGGCAGTAGCAAGCAACTATTAACGGTAGTGGGTGGGCGATGCAAACTTCTATTGAAACGGCAGGAGTTCCGAAGGTCGAACTGAACTCTCTCTTTAAGTAAGTACATCTGTGCGAGTTTGTACAAGTGCAAACGATTTATTAAAACATTAGTTGAAAGTATCCAACATATAAACCGGAACTCATTCACTATAAGTTAAATAAATATCCGTCTATACAATATTTTGGCAACAAAGGAGATATGAATCTACCTATGCGTTATTTATTATTTATTTTTGATTTATATACCGCGGTATTGTACGAGAACTGTCATTAGGCGGTGTTTTGCGGAAGGTTTGTATGTTATCTAAATTACATCTGTCATTGTGAGGCTGTGTCTGTGTCGCGTGGTAATCGCGGCGATCTCCTGTCGAGTAAGTGACCGTGAAATTAGTACGGCGATATCATATTATTATTGAGGATTTTAAGTTCAATAAATTTCAAAAAGACCGTGTTATTTCAGAATATGTTTCATATAACGTTTTCTCGAGTTTGAAATGTTGTTCGAGCACAACAATAAACGAATTTTATTTATTTTTTTATACCAGGTCGGGTGGCGAACAAGCATACGGCTCGCTTGTTGTGAAGCGATATTCATAGTCATATTAGCGCTCGCAAGAATATCGCTCATGCGCCGCCACCCTGCTGCCTACGCAGCAACTCCTTCCTTCCTGGTAACCTCACTGACATGCACGAACACAACAACCCTCAAGGGAATTGCTATTTGGCTGAGGTGCTCTATGAGGTTGGTGAGGTGGAGAACCACCCTACCTCTGTTTCGCCAGAGCCTCTTTAGTCAATGGTGGTGGCTTTGGCTAAAGGGAGGTGGTGAGCAACTTACAACCCATACATTATTTTTATAGTGTTTGTTTTTTTTTTCTTTTAATACTACGTCGGGTGACAGACATGCATACGGCCCGCCTGATGTGAAGCGGCTTGACCTCACTCACTCGCAGGAACACAACAGCCCTCAAGGGAACCGTTATTTGGCTGCGGTCTTCTGTGAGGTGGAGGTACGTTTACGGTTCGCCAGTCGGGTAGCTTACTATTACGCTCCCTACCTCTCTTTTCGCCAGAGCTTCGTTTGTCAGTCAGCAGGGTGCACCGCGTGCAGGTGAAGTTGGCTTTGGTTCAAAGATATTGATGAACCACTTACACCCCAAAACTACTATTTGTACTAGTTCTAGTCGTGAGTCTGAATGTGTTGCCCTGATATTACTTAGGCTAGGTACTCTATAGTTAAATCATTATTTACTATATGAGATAGGTTATATCACAACTATCTGAAAAAGGTTTTAAAGTAGAAAAACGAAAATTGCTTCATATGGTGGGTTTGTGCAGTGATAACCGCAGCAGTGGGGTTAAAGACGACCACGGCAACTATAATAGTGACGGCAGTCAGTTGTAGTAGGTAGTACTACTAATGCAGTGGTGTAATAATGTGGCGGCAGTAGCATGCATCTACCTATACCTACTAATGACAGTGGGAGGGTGTTGCAAACAATTGATTCTGCAAAAGACTTTTGGCTCCTTCAAATCGGCTCTGAGGAGATATAATATAAATATGTGACCACTGCCGCTGCAACCTGGTCGAAACGTCAGGCAATAATAAAGGTATGCAAATAGCCTTATGCATGATCGCGTTAATTCCCGTTGTTACTTTCATAAAGAGTTAGCATGTTAATCTTTAACCGTAGATATGAAAATAGATATGATTTATTCATTCTTGGAGTGAACGATAAATATCATACAGAAATGCTTTTTTTGCAGAAATTGCCGTTATAATCATAATAGCGTCGGTTAGAATCACATTCGAGACGTTTTTATGAAACTTTGTCGATAGCGAGTACACAGATTTAATAAGAGTTTATTTTTAAATGTGCCCCCCCCCCCACATAGCCACCACTGCGTCTCCTGTGTAACCAGGGCTAACAGCGGCATTCCCAGACAGTCCACTGCAGTCCCAGGGGTAAGACTACGGCTGCCTTGGCACTCACAACGATCTTCACCAGAAAAAAATAGTAGGAGTAAGAAGCTTTTGGAATTTGACTTCCTCTCTTAGCAATATGAGAGACAGAAAAATAGCAAGTAAGGCATTAGAAGCCTAAAGTGATGGCTAGTCAGGTGAAGCTCCACTGCCGTGCACCACGGATTTTAAATATCTAACACTATTGGGTACCTAAAACATTCAGTATTATTAAATCTGTGAGCGTTTATAACTATTACGTAAATGCATTTTGCACTACTTGCGGTATAGCGTTTATTGCACAAGCAAAAGTCACCCGACGTTGTATGAAAACAGTTTTACATAAAAACATTTAATCAGTATCTGTTTCAACAATATTGTAAATTAACGTAAATTATACCCGGCGATATAAATATATGGTTACCGAAAATGTCAATTATGACACGAACATTCATGATAATTTGTTATCCTCGAGTAGCACGCGATACAACACTTTGCTGACAGACAGAATGCTACAAAGGTGAACGCACATTTATCAGAGCCGAACGCGCTATACTAATTGTCGCCCAGTGGTCGAAATTCGACCATAATTAATTTAAATTATGACTTTAACAATAAAGAAAAGAGTATATATGCGTGTGTTTTTTTTTTTATATTACGTAGGGTGGCAGGCAAGCATACGGCCCGCCTGATGTGAAGCGGTTACCGTAGCCATATGAACGCTCGCAACATATAGTGTCGCTCGCGCGCGCCACCACCGCTGCCAATGAAGCATCTCCTTCCTTTCTGGTGACCTCATTCACTCGCAGGAACACAACAATCCTCAAGGGAATTGTTATTTGGCTGCGGTATTCTGTGAGGTGGAGGTACATTCCCCAGTCGGGTAGCTTACAATTACGCTCCCTACCTCGCTTTTCGCCAGAGCTTCGTTTGTCAGTCAGCAGGGTGCACCGCGTGCAGGTGAAGTTGGCTTTGGTTCAAAGATGTAGATGAACCACTTAAACCCCACACATGTGTGTGTGTCAAATACATGATAGTGTGTAATGTTTTTCTTTTATTTATTTAATGAGTTTTTTTATACATAAATTGACAAAAATATTTGCATTCTGCACTCTTTCTATAAATAAACTATAAATGTGCGAAATTTCATACTCTTCCGTCAGCGCAATATTCGTAAAAAGGGGTACAAAATTTCTGCTTCACGTATTAGTATATAGATACAATCTTATCAAACCTGCGTGGGCATTATATCAATTTCGGGGTGTTTGTGGTTCATCAACATCTTTGAACCAAAGCCAACTTCACCTGCACGCGGTGCACCCTGCTGACTGACAATCGAAGTTCTGGCGAAAAGAGTTGAGAGAGAGCAGTCAAATAACAATTCCCTTGAGAGTTGTGTTCCTACGAGTGAGTGAGGACACCAAAAGGGAAGGAGATGCTGCGCTGGCAGCGGGGGCGGCGGCGCGCGAGCGATATTTTATGATGCGAGCGTTAATATGGCTACGGTAACCGCTTCATATTAGGCGGGCCGTATGCTTGACTGCCACCCGACGTAGTATAAAAAAAATCATAACAAGCAATTCTTTATATAAAATCTTATTAAATCTGCGTGGGCATCATATCAAGCTATTTCTCTAAATACAACCCATTGTACATACGATATATATACGCAAAGAGGCAAAATCTCTCCTCAGGCGTAATGGCTCTATGGTAATGGTATATGGTCTGCGAGCTTGAAATCATCTACAATCCTCAGAGCTCCTCTTTGAATCGAATCACAAGGGTTACGCTCGTATTTGGATGCTTCAGCCCAGAAATGGCAATAGGTCGCACTTAATGTAAAGCAAGTGGTGGCAAGATTATGTTGCGCGTGTTTATTTGGCTATGGTAACCGCTTCACATCAAGTGGGTCGCATGCTTGTTTGACACCCGACGTAATATAAAAAAAAATATCGTTTACCCTTGAACGATTAATAAACATCCATAAATAAACATAATATATAGAATTACTATAATGTATTTTACTAAATTGCGATTTGGCCAATGCATATGTGGTTTAGCATTAAAATAAAATTAACCAGCATTAAGTTTTACCTACATACCTCGATGTTAAGAAGAGCGTAGCCGAAATGTTCTGGTTTCAAGTGTACAAGCCAAGTACACTCGATCGAGTTGTACGATGGAAATCGATGGAGTCGTTCTTGTGTTAGTTTAATCGATTATGTATGTTATGAAACGATGATCGCAGCCTGTTTATCATTCATCATCATCATCTCAGCCCACTCTATTATATATTGGTATAGGCCTCCTTCAACCTCCTCCATCTTCGTTGGGGTTCGGAAGGGGTACCATGCGCAATACATGAAGTCCGGAAGAGGAATTCTCTAGCCTCTAGCACCCTAACTCCACTCTCACCTTCTCGCGGTGAACCCCGTTAAGCTGAGCAACCTGGAAGAAGATTGGGTGAGAATCCCAGTGGGAATCAAGGTCAGTGAACAGACGAGAGACCAACGTGGCATCAATGACGTGGCTCGCTGGTTTGGTGATCTTCAGGGAAGGAGAAATCACCTAGAGATGGTAGCGGATGAGTTTAATATAAACCAACGGTAGCACTCAAAGTCCTAGTTAGATGGACTACTCCCCACTCATCAAGACGTTGTGGGCAAACGGATGAGTTACATTGCCTAATCCCTTCAAAATGAAAAGCCTGTTTATGGATGGGGTAATTTATTTTGAGCGTCGGAGGATCGTTAATCGGGACAAGTCCTACTGACGGGATGGGACTAGCCAGGATTAACAGCAGCGTCCACCAAAAAGACAATTGACACTGAAGTGGACTACAGTCTTGGAGTTAAAATTACGGTTGCCTTAAAACTCACAATTTAATTACAAGAAGTTAGTAGTTTTCTTTTGGTTATTTTGTGTAAAATCCTCCTGGTCATTATTTTAATATTTCTTTCTCCAGCGGAATAAGATGTTTTTCTGGGATCAAAATTAGCCTACGTGCTTCTCTAAAACTTAAATTAGCCTGGTATAAATAATGTGAATCCATTGGTTCCTTTCGACGTTAAAGAAGGACAAACAAACATCAAACTTTCACATTTAAAATATTAAGAGATTAGTAAGGAAATATGGCTGCATGCTCGGAGTCAAAGTAGTCAATCCCCGCACAAGACAAACATTTGGTTGCATAAACATGTCTGTTTGTCTTGGTCTGGATGTTTTATACGAGTATGTATTTACAAAAGAAATAGTTATTTGTTATGCAAGGCTGCAAAGTTAATTTTTGGCGCGAGTACCTTGTATTGAAACCTGAGCAAGCGAAGGATTCTAGGATTGAGCCACGAGCGAAGCGAGTGGTTCAAATATAGAATCCTGAGCGTAGCGAGGGTTTCAAAGGTACGAGACGCTAAATAACTTTGCTGCCGAGCGCAACAACTTTTCACCTCACTAAAGCGAGGAAAATGTTAGGTGCAAGAAAAACAGTTTTAATAAATAATCATCAATGGACTGGCTGCAGAGAATATAAACTATTACGAAACCAATGAGGTTCTATATATATGTAATTTATTGTACGAAACCTTTATTGAATAAAAATATTCGAATTTTAAAAAAACTTTCAACGCTAGCGGATAAAGTGCGATTTTCCACGCAGATTTCGAATGATAAACAGAGCTTTTACGAGCTAGTGAGGTGAAAAATATATTTAAGTATTATATCAGTTTTCTACGAGTAGTACCCACAGTACAAGCTTTGTTTAGTTTGGGGCTAGATGGCGATGTGAAATTTGTCTAGGAATATTTATTTATTTATTAAGATCATTCCATACCAGCCACACATATATATACACTGTTAAAGTATGTCTGTATTTCCATCAGTGCGTTTCTTTAGTAATGTTGCGTCCTTGTGCTAATTTTCTATAGATAAAATATAAAAAATCTTTTCTATTAATCTATTATCAAGATCACATGAATAAATAGTATCTTGACGGCAAAGTTACACGACGTTAGTTTGTAGGTACGTACAAAGCACAGAATGAGGTTTATGAATATTTATTAAACTATGACCCTTGATGCTGATAAAATGTCAAGAGAAACCACGTTAAGTTCTATGAGTTACGATTATGCCATAATTTAAATATGTAGTAATCAACGAAAGTGAATTTGCTTCTTTATTTGGCCTTAAGAGTGGCAAAAACTAATCTATTTATATCGGGCTATAAACCTTCAAACAGCAACGATTATACTCGTATTAATAATAGGTATTAATAATAGGATTGAAGTACGGCCATTCACTATGACTTTTGGAATAAAAAAAATATGTCGTATCATGCAATGACATCTATACATATAAATAAAATTGGAGTGTCTGTTTGTAATATTAAAATAACCACATTTTACTAAATGCATATGAATGTATACACGATACATATACGAGTACCAAAAAAAAAAACATATACCAATTATTTTACAATTTTTGTCCGTCTGTCTGTCTGTTTGTTCCGGATTATCTATAAAACGGCTAGACCTATTTAGACATGACTCTCACTGGAAGATATCTGATATAATAAGGGTAACTTATGCTACTTTTATTTTAGAAATTTTATTATTTTTATTAATATAAATAAATAATTTAAAAAAATACCTATTCTGCGCGTACGAAGTCGCGGGCACAGCTAGTTCTATTTATTATATTAGATGTTCGAAGGTATTTTTATCTAGGTACTAAAATACAGGAAGTCCGAAAATTTAAGGTCAAAACTTGCCCAGTGGTTATTAAATTATAACCTTAAATTTGGTCAAGTTTCGTCCGTCACTTGGCTTGTCAACTTTAAAATACGTATTCACGGGAAATTATGTTTTAAAAGACGGAACAAGGTTTTAAAAAGAGGAACCTAAGAATGTTTAATTAACGTCCTTGGTGGAACTCAACAAATTTTGTTTAGAATACAAAAATAAGTTAAGCCTTTCCTTTGCAAATCAGTATGAGATGTAAAATATCTAAAACTTTGTTGAACTGCAGTCATTCAGACCATGTCTATTGTCGTGCTGGGGACTATGTATGATATGGTTTGTGAGTTTATAGTTGTTTGCGAGATCGTCACGGCATACGTCGGTATATTTATATACACAACTTCCGTGTTTGTAGTAAATATAGGATTTAGAGTCATTTTACACCATAACGTAGAGACGGTTGTAAAGGATTTTCATGTGCTGATAAGTTGCACTTCTTTGCTTAAGCATCTGTGGCTCTAGTTAATGTTTTCATGAAGATTACTGTAATTCCTAAGTTTGCCTTATGCACAATATTTTGTTTTCAAATTTGAGTCGGCATCAACCTAATCATCCCACTGTTGGAATACGGATCTCCCCTCAATCGAAGGGGTTTAGAGCATACTCCACCACGCTGTTCAACTGCGGGTTGGCGGAGTCTACTAGTGGACTAACAGCCAGGACCCACGGCTTAACGTGCCCACCGAAGCACGAAGGAGCTCGAGGTAAAAAAAAAACATCCATAGACAGGCTACGGTCGACGTTGCTTAACTTGCGTGATCAATTAGACCGACACGCGCAACGTCCCCAGCAGGCTCCTACACAGATTTCTATTCAAATTAGATATATTAAATAGTTAGAATTTCGAGAAGTGAGAAGTGGGATAAGTATTTAACGTCCCTCATGCACCTTGCGCTGGAAGACTTTTCTAGAGTCTCTGAAACGACTCCCTGCGTATAGCAGGACACTTGGTAAACCTACATATGAAACATCTCTATATCATTCAAAAAGTAAAAATGACTAAGCGACGATATATTATTAACTTTCTGGGACACTCAATATTATTGATTAAGTTCTTATGTAAGTAGACGACCATATTAATAAAGACACTTAGATGATATGTCTGCTGCAAGAGCAGTGGAGATAAATCATTAATCTAATCCCATTAATTTCATTTTAGATAAAGTTCTGACTGATAAGCGCACTGCCAAAAAGACAAAGTAAAAAAGAAGGAAAAAATAGAAGACAAGGAGAGGAGAGGGAAGATCAAATCGAAACTGGGACCCTATTGCCGAAGCTGAACTTCTGAAGCTGAACTGAATTTTGAACCATCGAATATTTTGATTCGAAAAATGACAAACATCTTCAGCTCAGTCGGTAGAACTCCAGCGTTTCTACTAGCTAAGCTAAGCACAATTACCACAATCTAAGCTGAAGTTTGACATTTGCAATAAAAATATCGATGGTAATCGGATTCAGCTTCGGCGGTAGGGCCCCTGGTTGGAAATGAAAATAAATTTTCATTGATACGTAATGATCGTGAGCTAATTGTGTTATGTATACCATAAGCTATATATAAATATAAATAAATAAATATTGTCAGACAAATTACACAGCGCCATCTAGCCCCAAAGTAAGCGAAGCTTGTGTTATGGGTACTGGACAACTGATAAACATACGTAAATATTTTTTTTTTTGTAAATTTTTATACATACTTATGATACATATAGAAAACACCCAGACAAGCAGACATGTTCATGCACACAAATGTTTGTCCTATGTGGGAATCGAACCCACGAGCGTTGATGTCGAAGCCGCGTCATTGACCGCTACGCCACCGAGCTCATCAAAATGATGTAGGACTGTACCATGTATGACATATTGACGCTAGAGTGGCACAAAATGCCGGTTTACGATAAATTTCCAATAAGTACATATAAATGCCCAATAAATGTGTTTTTTTTTTTGTGTTTTACCCGGTCTTTTCCCTTCTCTAGTTGAGGCTGGTCTGCGGTTGGAAATGTTGGACTTTACATTGAGAGTGACTTAAAAAAATAAAATAGGTATTACAAGTCTGATCCGTTTACGTCAATCAATCACAGCTGCAGGTTACACGAACATGTAATATTGCGTACGTTTATCCAAATCAATTTTAAAGTTTTTACCTGGTATACCACCGAAAGGCGTTTACCTTCAAATACAAGAACCTGTGTATAACTTGATAGTATGCGTAAAATAATGTATATGTTTAATAATTACTTCCTAGTAGTCATAGTTCCGCAAGACATTTCGATTTACGGTGATCGGATCGCCCCTGGTTTTCCTTCAACTACAATCAACGTCATCGAGTTCAACGAATCGCAAGTGTTATGGACAGTAAGGGTCCACTGCGGAAATAAAATAAAGTGCCTGGATGACTGAGCTTGGCTCGGTATTTTTATTTCGGAAGAAATTGATTTCTTCTAACATAAATGTTTCTACTAACAGATATTGATTGTTCGGCGTTTCCTCCAACTCGTAAATCGTTAGTCGCTGCGACCACGGGCTGCGAACGCGGTCGCCGAGTGCGTGGAGGCCTTTAAAGTCATTTTCCACTATAAAGTAGAGACGGTTGTAAAAGTCTTTCAAGTGCTTGATAAGTTGCTCTACTTTGCTTATCACATTAAGCATCTGTGGCTCTTGTTAATGTTCTCATAAAGATTACTGTAGTTCCTATGTATGTTTGCATTTACGAGTTTATGTTATGTTATGTTTTGTATTGAAATTTGAGTGACAACTCTAACGGAACATTCAGAAATACAGGTTTCCATGCAAAATACTCACACGAACGTAGTGCCAAAGTACGATGTTAGTCAAATGATAATGCCAAAGAATTTACTAGTATTACCCATGTTAGTCAAATAATAATTATGAAAAATGGTACAGTCAGGTGAAAAAACAGAAAAAATGTTTTGCGATAAATTACTTCGTTCACAATTTTTTTATATCTGTAAATGGCTATGCTATGGAAATATGTGTTAAACCTTTTCCTTAAGTGGTTTTTCTGTAAGTAGAACGGTTAACCCTACTAGGCTACTACAGTATTATCATTTCATTGATTTCTTAATAAATGTGTAGGAAAAAGATTTTCTGACCCCCGTAAGTAGCCCGATGAATCACGTAAAAAAAAGGTTTTCCAAATGCCATTTTTTGCTGACTGTACATTTTTTTATAAATCTGTAAATGCTATATGTGAGTGAATTAATTAAGTTGCCCTTAAATATCACCGTTTAATAAAGTTGATAGTGTGAAGGATTAAAATTAAAATAAAGTAACTCTATTGATATGAAACAGTAATAGGCTATGTGACAATGTTTAAAAATTGTATTATTTATTTAACAATATCGTAAAATACTATAAAGATCTGCAAACTTTCATTCTAATATCTTCCGTCCATCTTATTTTAGGGTCGATCAAAGTTTGTCGGGAAAGTCCATTTTAAAAGTATGAAATTATTTAAAAATAATATTTCCATTGGAGAAGCAATAAAAAATACTATAACTTTTATTATGATACTGATTACATAAACTTAATATTTAACGACATAAACGACACAATACAAATACAAAAATCTTTAAAACCCCCTTTAGTTTTACTGGTTTTTCTATTTTAAGTTCATTTCATATCTGTATCAAACTATTTTGCAGCTTTACATCTTACATAAGACATAACATAAATAAAACTCGCAGCTCAACCAGCAGTTGAGAAGCGTGGTGGAGTATACTCTAAACCCCTTCGATTTGAAGGAAACCCATATCTCAACAGCGGGATGAATAAGGGTTGACACCACAGAACAAATAATACTTTATTATTTGTTCTGTGGTTGACGCCGACTGATATTCACTTCTTTGATAGTCCTATAAAACAAAAACTAAAATCTTTTTTTACATAACCTTCGAATATTTCATAAATCGTTACGTCTTACATTGCACACATGTGTAACATATACGTTTAAAATTATGTGCAAGTTGGAAACTACTCTCGAATTCGGTAACCTTGATCGCCAAAGTCAAATGTTTTAAACGTAATCGCTGCCGACTCACTCGAGTTCTTAACATCGATAAACCTACGTCGATTTATTATGCAAGTGTACGTGACAAGCAATCGAATGGGCTTGTATTGTTCCATAATTGTTCAGGGTGTCATTATCAAGTCATAGCAGTAGTTCACACGTTCGTACAACTCGTAAAGATTCGCTCAAGACTTAATAGTTGAAAGAATAAATATATAATTTCCTATTGAGTGTGCTTTGGTTGTTTATTAATATGTTTGCATCGTAAAAATGTTAGTTTCTTAGGAATCATGTTTATCGTTTTATATTATTAATCTACAAGTTATTAAGTTTTATATTACGATTAGTCGTGTTCCGTGGTTTCCCTCACTGTTAAGTACTTCGACACACACGTTTGGACCATTACCTCTTAACGGGTTGTTAAATAGCAATTTCGTCCCAAACAATTGGAGTTGAGGGTTGTTGTGTTCCTGCGAATGAGTGAGGTCACTATAAAGAAAGGAAGGAGTATAGGCTGGCAACGGATCAGCGACCCCTTTGTGTTACTGATCTCCATGGGCGGTGGCGATTGCGTTCCATCAGGTGACCCACATGCTCGTTTGCCCTCCTCTCGCATTAAAAAAAATAATCAGTAAATCTATGGTAAAAAACATTATTTTGTATTACTTCATTATAAAAAAAGCACTTGAGCGTACTTATTGTGTTTCTTAGAATAATAGCTCGTTGTTAAGTTGTGTTTGTTCTACCAGAACTTCGTGTTCAATCAACCAGGCTAGAAAAAAAATATTTGCAGTCTACATTTGTCACTGAATAATTGGTTTACAGATTGTCAATGAACGAGTTTCCATTATAAGCAGGTAACTTCGACGTAATATCCCCATAAACATGGTCACTTTACACAAATGATTTTATAAAAACTCTGACAATGGAACCAGTTACATTGGTTCAAAAGAAATAAAAAAAAAACCTTGCCCAGGTAAGTCCAGGTGTATCTTTTACACTTTTTTAGTGTATAACAGGTAGATGGGAATTGTGATCGTTTAAGGGATGAACTTTTTATATAACCAGAAATTTCCTCGAGTATAACTTTTAAGTTGAATTTATTTTCTGGATCCTAAATATCTTTAATTCACGATTGTATGATTCTGTGCTATTCTGTAAATAGATATCCGTGGAAAATTTCAATTTTTTTTTCGTTGTGAATGCCTACGTCATAATAGCTACTTGTATGTAAAATTCCAACTCAGTCCTCTGTACGCCTTAGTGCGAGTTCGTGTTCGATCATATCAACGTAAACAAACCGACCAAATAGAGAAGAAATGTCATGCTATGAATTTATAAGATGCGTGTTACATATCAAAATTATGTGGCTTACTTGCTCACATTTTGAAGTGAGCAACCCGGCTAATTTGGATATGTAACACGCATCAGGTAAATTCACAATATGAAACTTTTTCTCAATTTGGTCGACATGTAAACGTTAACACATTCGAATGTGACCAAAAAACTTGCACTAAGCACTCAGTTTGAGTTTGGTGAGGTATGTATTAATAGATCAGAAAATTAGTAACGGTTGGCTTTTCTAGGTACAGATATTTCTAGGTACAGGTATTAGTGATATGGACATATTATGTATACCTATTGATTAAACGAAATTTAAGAAGTTAGTGTATGGTTAAAAATGTAATGCGAAATCTGACTGATCTGAATTTGACAATAAAATATATGTATTTTTTGATTATATAAAGCAACAGATGACCAGAGGTTCAACTTTGACATAAGATGTTCGTTTTGCGTAAGAGAAGTCAAAACTATACAAAACCGCGACCTGTTTTTTTTAATATAGTAAGCTCAGGTAATAATTATGAAATATTATTTATTATGTGGTATACTAATTATTTATTTAAAAAATTTACCCCCTCCGTGCACAAGTATCCTTCATTTAGATCTACATGTGAATTTTCGGATACTTTTTTCTCCTTTTGAATTTACTTATGGATTCTTAATAACTTTAGTCTCCACTTCTATTCTGATTCACGAATACTTCTTTTTCCTCTTCGATCCACCAGTACCCGTGAATATATTTCGAATAAATGCTTAATAGGCGTCTATAAACGATAAATATATAAATAGCATTTATTGGTAAATTAAAGACACATACTTAAAATAAAACAAACAGAGATTCATAGATAGGGAATATGTTTAAAAGTACGCATGTGTTCCAGCAACATAAATGCTAAATAAAAGGTCAGTATTTACGCATAAACATAAAATATATGAATAGAAAATGTTCATAAGGTAGAACATTGCGAATCTCTTTATTCAAGTCTCTATCTATCTATCATAAGTTGGAAAAATTGATTCAAGTAATTTTCGGCCTTATTGACTAATTTGAGATTAGTTGTTTCTTTTTTTTATTCTGGTTAATTAAATAATAAAAATAACAAAAACAATAAATGCACCCTATTAGATTCTACTTGGACGCAATATAAGTTTTAGCGGACTGTGGATCCCAGTGACAGAAAAATAATAATGTTTTTGGATCTCCTCATCTGTGGTCGAAGTGAGATATAAAAATAATAGTGTCCTTGAATCCCCCTAAAGTTGCATTGAGGAGGAGATAAAAGTATTCTAGGATCCACATGCGGATCGAAGTTGTGGATCCAAGTGGAAGGAGTGGATCATACCTCGTAAATGCACTTTTGTTGTGGTACTTCAAACATGTAACTTCGGAGTGAGAAAGTCACTTTCATAATTTTATTAATTCTTGAAAAAGACTGAACAATTTTCTTATAACAATCAGGTAGAGTATCATATTATAATATTTTACCTGAACGTTATCTCTTGTTATACTAGATACCGAATATAAAGAAGCTACAATAGTTATAGAATATTTTCAAATTTTAAATTTAGATTTTTAATTGTAGCACAGTATAAGTAATAGTACTAACGTACAGTATGGACACTCTCTGCCGCTTTCACTAGTCGACCTCACCTCCCCTATGAGACCGATTTGGAACCGTTCGCAAAGGATGCAACGTCCTACATTAATATTAATAATAATTGCCGTCGCTCGTATTTTATTCTCCATTCAGTTTAAAAGATGGGAGTTACTTGTGCAGTGGATGGATGTCTCAACACATGGAAAGTCAAAAAAGAAATTTTCTTCCAACTATGCTTTAATTTCATCACAATCACACTAAAAACTCAGTACAAAACGAGTCTTTAATGCTCTAGAGCAATAAAAATGTATGAAATTTCAATATTGCACAGTTTTTTTTAATCGCACCAAAAGGTGCCAATCTCAATGGATTAGCTCTATTCAGCCAGCCGATATCAATACTTTTTTTTTCGTACGTATTATTCGTTTCTATCCTACTTGTTCCAAATTTAAGAAATGATTGCTGCTAACTCTGAGTTAAAAATGAAAGAAATTTAAAAAAGTGATTTGTTAATTTTGCTTGACAATATTTTTGGAAACGATAAAAGTGTGATACTATCTGATTTTGAGTGCTTCGGCTTCGAATTAAAATGGAATCATCTAGCGACACATTAACTCCGGAAAACATTCTAAATGAAGCCGACAGTGTTATAGAAAATCTTTTACCCTTAAAATCTCGAGTATAATACGTAAAATCTTATGAGAAATTTATTGATTGGAAAGGTAGAAAACTCTTAACCTTACGTTTAATAATTGCTCAAACATAACTTTTAATTTCAATAATTAAACTTCTATTTTAACTGTTTGATATGAGTTTCTTTTATCTACTATTCCTATAGGTATTAGTTGAAAGAAAAGCAGATTATGCACCTCGCCTTAAGTAATTTATGTTGCCCTCGTGCCTGTTAGATTAGAGCCCTCGCTAACGCTCGGGCTCTAAGTCAGGCACTCGGTGCAATAATAAATTACTTTGTGCTCGATGCAATAATCTACTATTATTCGATCCCTTTGGATGAAATAAAGTACAGATTTTTTTATAAATTACCTAAAAATCATGCGGCAGCCATAGTTTCATCATAACTAATTCATGTCTGTCAAAGTAGGATGCAAGATACAATTAATACGAGATGAGAAAAGGATAGCATTATAGTACATGTATATGTCTCAAAGAACAAGTGAGTGCGCAGACGCGGAATTGACATTGCTGTCACTTGAGTTATGGTGGTTTATTGTTAATATTTACAATTTTCTTATTTACATTTCAATGTTTGTTGTGCGTGATGTCATGTGTGGTATTAGTTTTAAATTACCTACGTTTGTTCCATGTGAATATGAAAATGAATCAAATCATTGCGAATGCATTTATATGAATAGTAAAAAGCTACAATTGAATGAAATGGTTTGACAATTACAATGAACCGGTGTTCGGAAGGCGAACGTTTGATTTAGTGGTGATTAGAAGATATAAAATTTTGGGTAAGTTAGCAATGGCAATTATACAAGGGGTTTTATAAATATTGGCTGAAGTCAGTGTAGTGTAATTTACTATGTTTATTTTTTTTCTTCACTACGCCCACCTGATGTGAAGCGGTTACCGTAACCATATTAACGGTCGCAACATTAAATATCGCTCGCGCGCTGCCAACGCAGCAACTCCATCCTCTCTGGTGACTTCACTCACTCGCAGAAACACAACAACCCTCAAGGAAATTGTTATTTGACTGCGGTATTCTGTGAGGTGGTAATACTTCGTCAGTCGGGCTGCTTAAAAAATACGCTATGTCCTACCTCTCTTTTCGTCAGAGCCTCATCTGTCAGTCAGCAGGGTGTACCCCGTGCAGGTAAGATTGACTTTGGTTCAAAGATGTTGATGAACCACTTACACCCCCTTGTCCATATGTCCGACTAATAATTGAATAATGTCAGCCCTAGAGAACGTCACTCATACATAGGCACGTGTACAGACGTCATTTGGTTACTACATGCAAAAGCGCCATTTTTGTATGGAGTGGCCGGGGTTTGATTGTAGTTAATCTTTGACCGCTACTCAACTTTATAAGTCATTTCTCTACTGAAGGCTTTACTTAGTATGTAATAAGCAGCAGCTTTTTTTGGGCGTGTTGCTGTATTCTTTTTTTGGTATTTTGTGTCCAAAATGTAATAAGAAGTTCACAATAGAAATGGCAGAACGTTAAATAACTGTCCACCTCTATTGTGATATCACAAAGACTCAATTTATCGAAGCCGTGGTAATATTTAGATAGGTTCCGTGCATTTCCGTTTGTTACGTGAGTATTGTAAATGAAATTGATAGGTTTCTTAAAGAAAAACTTACTTAGCTTACTGAATGTACTCTTAATGTCACAAATGATTACCAACTTTTTTATCCCGACAAAGGACAAGACTAATTTAAATTCATTGCATTTTAATATTTTTTTTTATTAATCTATCACTAAATATTAAAAAGCAAAATCTTCGTGAGCATGTCTCTTTCCGCACACAAAACAAATAGTTTTGAACTATGCAATGGATTTTGATGGAATATTTATTGCCATTTAGAGAATTTATTTCGGAAGGTTAGTATTATGTTATATAAAACATTTATTAAGCATTCAGGTATATACGGGCAAAGCCGAGACGATTCGCTAGTATCTACAACATAAAACATAAAACGTGATGCACCCGGCTGACTGAGAACGAGGCTCAGGCAAAAAGAGTAAGGCATATTGTATTTGTAAGTTGCCAGACTGGGAAAGTATGTACCTTCACCTCACAGAATACCGCAGCCAAATAACAATTCCCTTGAGGGTTGTTCTGTTTCTCCGAGTATGTGAGGTCACCAGGATGGAAAGAGTTATTTATGTGGCTACGGTAACCGCTTCACATCAGGAGAGCCGTGTGCTTGTTTCCCACCCGACATAGTATAAAAAATGACAATATTTACATACCATAATACAAGACAAAGTAGTAACAAAGTACGAGATGCCCCATGAATTATGTGACGTTTGGAAATTCAACCAAGTTCAAGTTACAAGTAACAAAACAATATTAAGCATTACCATTCCGTCTCCGTCACTTGTTTGCTTCGTATCCCCAAGCTACCTGTTCGAAACGAACCGCCTTTGTTTGCAACATGAGACTTACCTCGTATTATTTTTGCACTCAGCATTGTTCGGAGAAATTGTGTTTCTTTTAGTGAAATGTTGCATGTCGAAGTTTCATTGTGAAGATGGTTAATAGCAGAAAATATTGTAACAAAGTATTGTTCGCGTGAACATTTTTAACTAATTACCGTTTGCTGTGGAACGGTAATGTCTTCGAAAGACACAATATACAATGTCTCACTTGTGTTCTATTATGTTATTGTTGCGTGTATGTATTTTTTTATAGTTATGTTATTGATTGTATTCATAGAATTTATATAATTTATTATTCGGTAATATCGAATATCCATTTTGCAATATCCAGTCAGATAAATGTGATCTCCGTATGGGATAAATTCCGCTTTTATTATTTTAAGTTGTTATTCTGGATATATATCAAAAGTCCCGATGGGTTGACCTTAGTACCCTAGAGGTTGGGGCGAGACCTTGTGTGGGATGCTACTTGTTCGACACCCGGTCCCACCTCTCGGGGTCGGTTCAGCGACAGGGTCGGAGTCTCTCAAACGGCGCAAATATGTAAGTTTATCCAATAGTTATATATTTGAGCCGTTTGGAGTAGAGACTCTGAGACCGTGGAGTCCGTCAGCCCACAAGCAAAAGAATAATATAAGAGGTTGGTCGAGGCGTCATGGAAAGACAAGAGGGCTGGTTATTACCTTGTACAAAGAATCAGCATTATTATCCAGCAGCGGGGTAACGCTGTCTGACTTTTCTTATTGTAATTTTTAGATTTTTTCCACAAAGATTATTTACACAGTCTAAAAATTTGTACATAATAAAAAATTTGGTATCTATTGGGTTGCCCATTCGAAATGCATCCTAATTTCCGATCATTATATTATATATATAGAAGACGTTATATTGAAGAGTTTTGGAAAGATTTTGCGTCCCTTTGTGTGTTCTACCGATTGTACAATGGGGTGTGTTCAGAGGAGTTGTTTGACATGATGCCCACACCACCTCCTACAGTCGCACCGCTCGCCATCGACAGGGAATTCATCCTCACACGTTGAAGCCTAAGTGGTCGGGGACCGTGCGGTTCCAGAGAAGTTTTCTCCCGCGTACGGTCAAGCTGTGGAATGAACTGCCTGTCGAGGTTTTCTCAGGAGACATGGGGTTCTTCAAAAAGGGCGTGAAGAGGTTTTTACAGAGTCGGCAACGCGCGTGTGTTGCCCCTGGCGTTACAGGCGGTCATAGGCTACGGTAACTGCTTTCCATCAGGCGGGCCGTATGCTTGTTTGTTACTCTAGTGGTATAAAAAAAAGAAGAGAAGCTCGATGGGGTCGTTGCGCGTGTCAGTCTAATGATTAGACCTCATCGTCTTGTTCATTAGACTCTAATCGAATGTCCGCAGCCTCTCCATGGATGGGTTTATTTATCGCGAGACCCACCGTGCTTCGGAGGGCACGTTAAGCTGTCTGTTGTCACTAGATGACAGTCGTTAAGCTAAATCAATGGCCTTTAAAACACTGGCCTCCGCCAACCCGCAGTTGAGCAGCGTGGATTGAGGGGAGACCCGTATCCCAGCAGAGGGATGAATAATGGTTGTCGACGACATTATATCGTACCTACTACATATTAAATTTAACTAAGCAAAGTTTGAACCAATTTGGCTCTGGTAACTAATTCCATGACATACATTTTTTGTAAATACAATCAATCATAATCATGCGAATAAATGGGGAATCGAATCCGCGATCGAGGTCGCCATAAATAATAAAATGACATAAATCTGGGCATACATTATAACATAACACTGGAATTAGAATATAATATAATTATAGTTATACGTATATACAAGGTTAATTGATAAATCATTAGTTTTATGACATTGGTTCTAATTGATGTGCAAGAACATTCTAGTATTAGAATGTCATTGTCTCACTACGATCTTTAGAACCAAAGACAACCTCACCTGCCCTGCGTGGCAATGCCAAATAACGAAAGAGGCTCAGATAAGGGAAGTACCTTCATCTCATAGAATATCGCAGTCAAATGACCATTCCTTTGAGGGTTGTTGTGTTCCTGCTAGAGAGTGAGGTAACCAGAAAGGATGGAGTTGCTGCGTTGGCACCGGGATCGACGGCGCTCTAACAATATTTAATATTACGATATTAATACATTAGGCGTTTAATTTCACAATGAAAAAAAATTGTATGTATATAAGGCTCGGCAATCATAAACACATATAAACATGCGTTTCGTCTATCCTACCTGATTTTTTAATACATAATGTCAAAAGAAAAACCGCACTGTCCGGACTAAAGGCGGATACCCAACTGTTGTTTAACAGCCTTGCCAATCTACAAAAATTCAAGTATAAAATTTTTGAATATGTAAAATTTACTTCACGTTTCTGATATATATGCGTCGTAAGAAATCTATTGTTAAGTGCCGAACTCTTCCTTGCATTTTTGTTTTACGTTAATATATTAGTCCTTCTGGCGTAATTTCATTTATATAGTCCACTACTACACTCCCTGATAGAGTTATTAGTTCACTTCACGAAATTTCATACAGGAGAGATGTTTTCAGAGAGACTTATTATTTTAACAAAGGAGAACATTTTTTTGGGTCTTTTTTGAAAGTGCCATCACAAAAAAGAGGCACATATCGTTACTATGAACCAATTATGTGGAGCAATAAGTTTGGGGTATAATAATAGGGTGTAAGTGGTAAAATTCACAAATACAAATACAAATAATTTATTTTATTATTATGTATTTAAATAGTTGTCTTGGCCAACTTGACAGATAAATATTTTTTGAAAAATGGAAAAAATTCACCTGCCCCTAGGTGGGTTCTAATCCCACCTAGGGGGGCAGGTGAATTTTTCCATTTTTCAAAAAATAAATAATTTATTTGCTGGCAAACACGGTACATAACATGTGGTATAAATAACAAAAGTACAAGCGTGCCGCACCAAAAATTGGCATGCAAAATCAGGAGAAATAGTTACATTTTTATTCTAATCTCAAAAAATCATAGTCTTAATGTCAATGTTATTATAATGTCAAAATATCGTAATCATAATGTCAATATCAATTCAATTAATTCCAGTGGTAAAAATAACTGCAAATTCAAATACACATAATAATTCATAAAATCGATATAATAATATAATTTAAAATATATATATATATATATTGATATTTATGTCAAGTTATGTCAAATTTAGTAAATAGTAAAGTGATTTAATTATCTAATATTTCATTCTTTTAAATTGAACGTTGAAAACATCTCTATATGAAAATACTCTATGTATAATAATGTATGAAATTTCGTGTGGTAGGCCTATAGTATCAACCCAGTCGTGTTGAGAAATGTAAAAATGTGAACTATTCACCTATAGCATTAATTTGATCTTGAGAATGTTGGTGATGTCGACGACCGACAGCAGTTTACCTCGTATGCAGTCTATTTACTAAAGATTAACAACTTTTTCTTTTCATTATTATGTGTATGTTGGTGACACAGAATATTAAACAAAAAATCTTTGATATCAAAGGATAATGTACTTTTTGACGTGATAACGTCTATGTACTATAAATCGATGAAGGCCGGCTGCACGCATGTAAAAGTATGACTCATTGTCACGTTCCGCCTGTGCCGAGCATGCAAGCGAGAGCGCGGAATAAGCGATAGAGAGACACGATCGCCCTAAGCTTTCGGCTTGTGACGCATTTATCTCTCTTTCACTCCATCGGCCGATGTTTTCTTATGACGTTATCACATAAAATTATCGTCCGTTAACCGACTTTACAGACAACCAACATTTTTATTGATGACGATTATTGTAATAGCTAGTAATCGCTACTTTGACACCAAAGGATGCAGCTTCGAATTTCTCACAAAACAATCATTGACGTGTATTAATTACGTTTGTCTTGACTCAACCAGTAAAATAATTATATAAAAAATATTTTGTCTCATAATAGGCTTGTGAAAGTCTTATAAAAATTGGTGTCAGGTTGTTGTATAAAATCGTATAACAAGATGATTTAGCTCTATGTTTGACGAGCGGGTCAAAGTGGCCATTGCTAACCATTCGACCACCGGAATGGTTAGCAATGGCCACTTTGACTCCGAGGTCGCGGGTTCGATCCCCGCACGAGACAAATATTTGTGTGCATGAACATGTCTGTTTGTCTTGGTCTGGGCGTTTTCTATATATATATTTGCAAAAAAAAAGTATTTAAGTATTATACCAGTTATCTAGTACCCATAGTACAAGCTTTTCGCTTAATTTGGGACTAGATGGCGCAGTGTAAATTGTCCAGGAATATTTCATCATCATCAGGTCATTTTATTCTCCACTACAGGAGCACGACCCTCTCTCTTCCGTCCCAGACAGAAGAAGGATTTGGCCTTCACTCCCCACGCTGGCCAGACATGTTGGGGAGGCCTGATCGATGTTTGATAATGTATTTCCCTTAGTCGCCTTGTACGACATTCACGGGAAGAGACGGAGTGATTCTATTCTAGTCTGCCGGAAACCACACGGCCTGTTTTGGCCAGGAATATTTATTTATTATTATTTATTTATGTACATGTTTATACACCAAATTTCAGCAAAATCTACTTTTTTTTACTGCTGCGGCGCAACGACCCAAAGTGGATCTTGACCTCCGACACCAGATGGCGCCATGCCTTTCGATCCTGGGTCAACTCTCGCCAATTGCTAACTCCAAGTCCTTCAGCACCTCGTCACTCCAGCGGTACCTCGGGCGCCCAATCGGTCGGCTACCAATTGGTTGTCCCATGAAGACTTTTTTTACAGCATGATCCTCCACCATTCTCTCTACGTGCCCGAGCTAGCGGAGTCTGGCCGCTTTGAGCTCTCCAATGATATTGGGCTCGGACACTTGCTACACTACATTTCCAGCTACATTACCGGCGAAGTCCGATGGACTCGCTGACCAAGGACGGGTGTGGTCCTCCAGCATTTCAGGGGTTGTGCGATGGGCTAACACCCTATCCACGGAAAAGCCTGACGTTATGAAACCGACATACAGAAAAATACGATCCGATCTCAATAGATGTAGATTACGATGAAATTATTTGTTTCTATTGAGATATAAGTATTTACTGGTTTTCTTTGATGTCCTCTAAAAATTACATGAAATAGATCTAGTATCTATAATTCGATAGCTCGTATTGAGTTGTGTATTTTATCTATGAACGGAACAACGTTTGAACGCTTCGAGTTCTCACGGGTGGAATTACCCTACTTTCACTGAGAATACTGAGATATAGGTATACGGTGGGATGAAATGCATCATTATTGCAAGATTGCAAATACCTATAACGCGCGTGCGTGGTTGCAGCGCATTCCAGCAACAAGTGCGCTTTCGCTCGCTTATGAAAGCGATTTCATCTCTGAATTATCGCGTTTACAAAGCGCTTTAGATTAAAATATCTTCGTTAGGAGCTATATTATTTGAAAGAAAGTGCAATCTTTCTGTTACGTAAATTGCGTGATATTCATAGCCATAACTTATCGTTGTCAAACATGCAACGACGAATATTTGAAAATTTAGAAAGCATTAAATAGCTTTTTATATATCGTTCGGATACAAATAAGTCTACAGCTCGCCTGACACGACACAGTTATAAATTATGTTATATAAAAGATTGCAACACCAAGAATTTGGTTCGTGCGTCACCGAGTTGCTAAAACAGTACCTCCTCAAGAGCTTCATTCGACGAGATTTTATCTATCTGTATCTACAAAATTAGAGTAGTTTCTGTACTCAATCGGTTATGATTACATAATATGGATATAGCAATCGTCTAAGACGTAGCATCTATTCAGTAGTCCGCTTAATTTGATCCGGTGATATGTCAATACTATGGTAGGTCTTACATAGTTCATACAATTAACATAGTTTAACGACCCCAGAGGTCTAATGTCTAGCAATTGCCAACGTGGATGAATAAGGCTTGACGACGACGTATGTACCTCATCTGTAGAATTAAATCCGATTTGGATTTGTTGATAGCTCACTTCTCATGTCAGATTGAATATTATTCGACTCTAAAGAAAGTTCTTCGGAGAATAAATGAGATAAGTAAATTCTAAAAACGTACGACTGCAGAATTCATATTCCTTGTCTCATCTAGGTATTTAACTCGTTTTGTTCCATGATCACATCGGACTCTATTCATAAGTTGATACATACACTCTCATCTCGACCGATCTCTATTGATAAATTATATCATCATCCTGCATCCTGCCTCTACTCAATATAAACCTTCACCTTCAGCTTTAATGTCTAGTCTAGACTGGATCTCATCGCTTTCCTTATTCACTCACTCATCTTGATCACTGATCTTAAAAAATAATATACCAAATTATATTTAATTAATCCGCCAATTTTTAAAATCCAATAATCCCGTAATTTGTTAATTTTACCGAAAATTACAACGTCGTCAAATCATTAAATATTACACGTCTTCTTTTGAAATATCTATGTGTAATGAAATTACATAATATGCCATATTCATAGTCATTTCATTACTTAACAGCATAAGAAGAATATGGTCTATTTAAGTGGTTTTTTTTGAGTAGGTAATTAATATACGAGATTTAGAAATGGAAATGTTAGTATCTAATTATATAATTCACTTCATTAAAGTCTATAGCTTTACTACAATAATTAAATAAATTTATTAATTATATTATTTATGTCTTTATATTAATAAGTTAACTTGCTTTATGTACATCAAAAACTACTATTTCTTTTTGACGTGAATATGTCTTTAAAATTGCTTCCATGGGAGGCAATTAAAAAAAAGGATTGATAACAAAATCGGGGGATAAGTAGGTACAGTTTGGTGTTGCAGCTACATATCTATCAACTCCATCTAAAATTAAATCACACCACTGGATAGATGAAGGATCAAATAATTTATTACGCTAAGTAAGGACTATGGAACATCGCGAGCGGGGGAGAGGAAAGCGCTGTTCATTCGGATTTTCGAAATAATTATATTTTGCATATAACGTATTCACGTACAACACACGGACTCGATGACTCAGCCGCACCCCATTTTTTTATACTAAGTCGGGTGGCAAGCAAGCATACGAGCTGCCTGAGGGGAGTTACCGTAGCTATATTAACGCTCGCAACATAAAATGTTGCTCGCGTGCTGCTACCCCCGCTGCCAATGCAGCAACACCTTTCTTGCTGGTGACCTCACTCACTCGCAGGAACACAATAACTCTAAAGGGAATTGTTATTTGGCTGCGGTATTCTGTGAGGTGGAAGTAATTCACCAGTTGGGTAGCTTACACATACGCTACCCTCCCTTCAGACCCACGGTACCTCTTTTTTGCCAGAGCCTTTTTCGCTAGTGGGTAACGTGCACCACGTGCAGTCGAGGTTAGCTTTGGCTCTAAAGACCGTGGTGAGCCTATACCGCACTACTTGTGTTTTGTAGATACTTCTTATTACAATGGAATACAGATCCGTAATTTAACGCCATGACACTTAACTATTGTATTTGGTACAAAGTACATTCATTCATATATACTCGTACCTACTTCTACACAAATAATAAATAGAAAGAGTATTTTCATATTTTATACTCATACGAAAAAAAAATACAAACGTATCCATACTTAGGTAGTTAAAACAGACTCGCTTTTAGCGACTGTCTTTCTGTATTTCCATAAACTTCTGAAACATACGACGCATTTTGATACGGTTTTCACGATCATTCTAAATTACAAAGGTTTATATATAAACCTTTGAAAAGATATTATCTAAATATTATTCCACACGGGCGAAGCCGGGATGGCTCGCTAGTATAATTCAATACCATGTATCTTAATAAAAAACAATTAATCATTAACGTTACCTTCTCTCTTCGCTTTTGTATACAGAAAGACAACTGACGAGGGTCTTCAGGTCGTTGCGAACACATTATTCGCTATCACAAGTTTTGGAGATACGTATTAAAAATTTTAAAAACAAAAAAATACGGATTTTGTTTCGATTTATTTTCTCCCGCCTGTAATTTCCTTTTGTCCAAGTCTTGTCAGTCTGGCAGCCTGTAGTGACCGTCCATTATCAATTTAATTCTTCTTCTTCCTCCGGCCTTTTCCCATTTCTACTTGGGGTCGGCTCTCCTAATCTTTCGTCTCCAGAGTGATCTACTCTGTGCCGTCAATGGATTCGTGTTGGATTTCTCCAGGTCTTTTTTTACGACGGATATCCATGTTAATAGGGGTCTACCGCGGCGTCTTGGTTCCGATTTCAGTTCGAGCACTTTTCTCGTCATGTGGTTCTCTGGTCTCCTCATCACATGACCATACCAGCGAAGTCGTGTTTCTGCCAGCTTTTCGATTATAGGTGTTGTTTTGAAGCTACCTCTAATAAATCCATTATCAATTTAATAATAATAATTTATTTTTAAATTGTATATACCGTAATATGTAATATATATATTTTTTTAAATAAACTTCTAATATATCTTAAGTATCTTAAGTTATTAACTTGAATAAAATTACTTCAGTCAAAAAAAAAATCGTAAAAACAAACTTAGTGTCTTGTAGTCAATAGTAGAGATTAAATTCCTAGATTATAATGAACAGTATAATTGAAAAAAATGATTTGAATATTGCGTTACAATTGTACGCAATATTATGAAACTATGTTTAGTTTAGATTAGTCTATATATAATCTATGGATTGTAAGATCTGGAAATAAATGATTTTATATATTATGGATTTCGGAAATATTTAGAACCCACTTGAACTATATTGCCGTACAGGGTTTATTAAACATCATCATCATCATCCTGTGTTTACCTATATACTATCAATAAGTGCTATTAAGCGTTCCCCAATGCCTTCCATTTATTAAACAGGTTTTGGTAAATTAAACATCAACCTACTCATATATGGGAAAGTCTTAAACATAAAATTATACATATCGACTCATTCGTACAATAAACACCGATCTGTATTGTTGGTAGTTCACTTTCGTTCGCTTTTATGAGTAACATTATTTCATTTTAAATATCGGAAGATAAATGGGGTAAGAAAATTCTAAAAATGTATGTCTGTAGAATTCATATTCGTCTGGCTAGCTTAACTCGTTTTTGTTCCATGATCATATCGGACTCTGTTCTCTGGACGAGTCGACATATTCACCTCGTGTAGTACGGAACACTCAGAGCGTGTAGTCTGAATTCCACTTGACAAATTTATTCTTATCTGTTGTAGTTCTTTTCCTGGTTAATTTAGAACGTAAAATAGCGTGTAATGACACAACAATGAAAACATGTGACACAACAATATAATTTTGTAACGCAAATATTTAATACATATTACAATATTCACGATATTATACTAATAATAATAACTTTTGAAGCGGTTATAATTGTAACAAAGGCAATATTTTCACTATTCCAAATTCTATGTTTGAAATAATAATTTTTATTAGGAACACAAAAGGAGTCGAATTGTTACAATACCTATTTTAAACTATTATTTTATAATGTGGAATATTGGCGTGAAATATTGGTGCTCGATTTGTTTGTCTGTTATTCGTTATGAAATTCACGTATAATTTTGCTAACAAGCAACAGCCGTAAATTTACAATTTTACGTTTGAAATAATAAGTTTTGCAATATTAGTCCTCACAATGACATTCTATTGTATCCTAATATGAAACTGTATACTACTAGGTATGTGACAAAATTTTTCAATCACCTAAGCGTTACACTTAGGTGTTTGAAATTGCTAATTTATTAGTTTAATTGTCTCTACAAAAAGAAATGGTTTTTAAATTATAAAATAAAAGGAAAAGAAATACCATTCTAGACTTTTATGTTTACCTAGAACAAGAATAATTTGAAACAAAAATGTTTCTGTTAAACAGCTTTATTATAAAGTTAATTTACTGTATATCGCTCATCAATCCCTTTCATTTATAATTTCCACATTAACCCATACGACATGAAATATGATTTTATTTGAATATAATAGAATATTATTTTACTTGAGTAGTTATTATCTATATTTTCAACATCTTATTTTCGTTTCATTTGCTTTAGAACCGCATTCACGAATTTTCCAAAGGTTGACTGGTAGAGAATGCTTTTAGTGTTAAGACCGCCTTTTTTATTTTATGTATTTTTGTGGACAATAAAGTATAAATAAATATGAGTATGGGTTAATGTGGAAATTATAAATATTGGATTAAAAATGGCGGCATTTAGATAATTGTGCATTGTCACGAGTACTAAGTTAATGCCAAATAACAGCTCAGTAGGACACTGGAAAGTGGGTCATATTTGACTTTAGTAGATTTTACTGACTCTCCTTCAGGAACTTAGTAAAGAAGTATAATTTTATCTACAATTTATAAATGACAAAATATGAAAATATGATACCTACAAACATGTAAACAGTTAAAATTGAATGCGCATTACTTATTCTACACTGAAGGCTTTACAAACACGTATTGAAGTTTCTAGTTTCTATTACCTCCATATTCTCTCAACATATTTTTATAAAAACTTTGTTTTTAAAACTGTTTTGTATGAAATATATGCAATAAACTTCCTCTGTGAAAGTGTCTACGCCGGACAACGACGTATGTTGTAATTAGGGTAGCGCTACGAAACTGCACCTTGCAATAAGTCGCGCTGTAGCAATGCGCGTTACAGCCAATACCAAAATATTCGAATAAACTATTTACCTTGACGCGTTACAGGGTGGCTCCTTCACTAATAAATCCTTCACAAAAATATCCGTTCCAAAGCACTGGTACAAAATATCACGTATCACAAAAAGTTAATTTCACCTCAGCACTATATTCGAAAACATTTTAAATTTAATTCGAATGCAACTTGTTCGAAAGTCAAGTCGGTTGGGCAAATGCGCGGGCGCGGCGTGCGGCTGTCGATCGCAAGGCTCAACGAATAGTGTTGGTTATGGTCGAGACAGCCCCACTCCGCTCGCTGGCTGTTGAAATAGTCTCAGATAAGGACCACCTCTACGTAGCACCGCTTCCCGACTTCCCGCTGCGTGGGCCCTAATCCTTTATGAGACGAGACGAGTCTATGAACTTTGTCACAGTTTTTTTATCATCTCATTGTAACTTTTAAGAACCCAACCATTTCTCTATAATGATCTAATGTCCATTACGGCCTTACTTAAACTATTATTTCGTCATGGTGTATTAGTTCGGTAATTGGAAAGAAAGGACGGTTATCAAATTGAATTTACAGTTAAAAACCTATGGCCTTGTGTTTTTTTTATAATTATTTCTTAATAATTAAGAAGCCTTTCTCTTGAAAGGCTTCTTAAAGGGACATAGAGATTGGAAACAAAAGGATCGTTTAAGAAGGAAGGAATTATAATTTGAGTATCTACATTATAATTATTTATAGCACGTACAGATACAAAAAACTCTATTGTAGAAGTGTTACGACGGCGTGATTAAGGACCCATTTTGGAGATCCGTCAAATAGCAACCCGACACCCTTTGTTTCATGGACAGTATGGTGTGTGGGTGGCTTTCTTTGTGTATACTCTGAGGCTGATCCTTTTAAATTTTAAATAGAAATATGCAAAGTATACGAACCGATGTAGTGGGGTGTAAGTGACTCATTACCTTCTTTTCAGCGAAAGCCAACCTCACCTGCACGTGGTGCACCCAGCTGTTTAACAGACGCGGCTCTGGCGACAGTCGCCAACCCGCCTGCAGTGGTGGACATGTCTCTTCGATGCATTTCACCCGAAATGTGTGGCCCCCATTCCCGGCAGCCCTGCCATCACGGGTCAAGTTGGCGGTCTCGGTAACGGTAGGGCAGGGGCTGCTAAGAACCCCGCTCGGTAGGCCATCACAACCAATTGACCATAATCAATCAGTGCGTTCTCCCCGCTATGACTTACGATGCAGAGACTTGGGCGCTGAACATCACACAGACTAAAAGTCGCACAGCGAGCGAGGGATGGTGAGAGCAATGCTTGGCGTTTCTCTGAGAGATCGAATCCGGAATGAAGAAATTCAGCGGAGAACCAAAGTGGTATGACATAGGTTTCATAGTTAGTAAGCTGAAGTGGCAGTGGGCTGGTCACAAGAAAACAAAATATTTTTTTACTACAGTGCGTACTATGGGCCTTGTCGGTGCCTCATCAGAATATACCTGCTCTATCTATGCATCCATCTGCCCCAAATTATCTCAAATATAAGGATTTGTCAATAGTAATATACGGAATGGAGGATGTAATTTTCAACTTTGGAGTTTAATAAATACACAGATCATTTAATAGGTCCTTATAAAGATTATTATTATTTAGATAGTTATTTTCGGCCAACTTGCCAGAATATTATAAATATTTTTTTAAATTAAAAAAATCACCTCCCCCGCCTCGGTGCGATTTGAACCCATGACCTCTCGTCAACACAAACCTTCCTGGTAGCTCAGTTGGAAGAGCACTCGATCGGTCATCGAGAGGTCGTGGGTTCATATCCCACGTAGGCAGGGGAGGTCAATTTTTCCATTTAAAAAAATATTTACTTTTAAAAACTGTTCATCGAACAGTCAAGCTCAGTTTATATTGACCTTTTATTTAGTAATGACACGTAATTTTTAACCATTCATTAAAAATTACGTCTAATTACTATAGTACACCACTATTGTTATGGTAGGTACCTACTCTCCGGTGTGTTCATGAGGAGAGATCATTTCCATTTTTTAGGGCTGAAATGAATATCAAAACTTTCTTCTAATCTTTAGATCAGTTAAATAAAATTTTCTATATTCACTAACGACAACCCCTTCCCTGTTCCTGCTCCTACTAATTTCTCTTGAATAAATTTCTTGTGAGTTCCAAGGCAGCGGTAGTGATTGCAGTGGACTTCATTATCCATTGCCGTTTTTGGTGGTCACCGCTGTTAATCCTGGCTACACATTCCCACCACTGTGTCCCACAGTCAGTGGTGGGAATGCGTGGTGGGCCCCTGTCTTGTCCCTCCTGCCCTATCTGTATTGTTATCACCGTAATGAGTAAAAAATATGATATTACGAATTCTCCAGTGCAGTGTAGAGCTGAAGTATTGTGTGTATGCTGTTTTGTATGAAATAGCAAATTAAGAGTATATATTTGTGATATATAGTTATATATTGTCTAATCGCCAATAGGTTTACTCGCTGCTCCAGGCGTGTAAAAATAACAATTTCATAAGCATCATTATATACCTGTACCCTATGGGCGAGCTGTACGCAAAGAGCATACAACGTTTTGCGGATACAAAATCACTAGCTGACTCGCGCAACTTCGTCTGCGTGTGACGGAGCGTTGATAATGAAGCGTAAGGTTACCATTTGAAAGGTTAGTTATAGTGAGCCAATCTTAAAAGATAGACATATGCTATCACTGACTTTTTTTTAGAACTTTTTAAGATGAATATTTCCGTCGATTAAATAATTGTTGCGTAACTTGAACTCTCAAAAGCAAAATTTTTTCCCATCTTTGCAGCATTTTTTATTGATGCTCCGCTCTTATTGGTGGTAGCCTGATAGTATATAGCCTTCTGCTAAAAATAGGCTATCTAACACTAAGATTTTTTTCAATTCGAATGAGTAGTTCCTGAGATTAGTGCGTTCAACCAAACAAACAACTCTTCAGCTTTATAATATTAGTATAGATAAGGAATTCCGGGTATTGATGGACTTGTCTAAATTTTGCAGTGCTTCGGGTATGTTTGCCGAAGTTAGAATGGATTGTTTTTATGTCACCATTCGCAAGCGTAGCGCCGTCTGGAGCAGCCCCTGCAACATCATTACCTGAAAGCTAGTCGGTTGGATTCTTTCTGCATGAATCACTGAACTTATAGTGATTCATGTTTAAAGGGTTCCGTCAATTTAAATTTTATCTATTTTTTGTTTATATTGTGTTTGTATATATTGTTGGTTTTCTTTTCATTTACCTACGGGTCCAAAAAATACCTGGGTAACTGATTTTTTTTTTCTTTTTAAATTAAAGAAAGTTCTACCAGACCACTTGTACGGAATACTTAAATCATTTCTACAACACCGCCATTTCATCGTACAAAATGGGGAAGCACTGTCTGAACTATGCCCCATAAAAGCAGGAGTTCCACAGGGTAGCGTACTGGGCCCTATACTCTACCTACTATTCACTGCAGATTTACCGACATCTGAATCCTTAACGACTGGAACTTTTGCCGATGATACTGTCATACTAGTTGTACACAGTGACCCAAAAATAGCCTCAGAAATCCTCTTTTTAAGCCAATGGGATATGTCGTTTAGTTCTATTTGTAAATATGACTAAACGACATATACCATTGGCTTAAAAAGTGGCGAATAAAAGCCAACGAATCAGTCAATGTTACATTTACTTTAAGAAGAGGATCTTGTCCTCCAGTCACACTAAATAATATAGAAATTCCACAGGCAGATCATGTGAGGTATCTTGGTTTGCATTTGGACAAAAGACTTACCTGGCAAAAACATATTTTCACTAAGAGGAAACAACTTAGTATTCAAACAAGAAAACTTTACTGGCTTGTTGGCTGAAAGTCCCATGTCTATGAAAGTCCTATCTCTTGAGAACAAAATACTTCTATACAAGGCAATACTCAAACCCATCTAGACGTATGGGATCCAGCTATGGGGTACCGCAAATCACTCAAAAATAGAAATCATACAGAGGTTCCAAAATAAGGCACTGCGTATCCCTGGTCCACGCTCCCTCGTTCGTACCTACCCAACGAACTGTTACACCATGATCTACGAATGCTCACTGTGAAGCAGGAAATTGTACGCCACACTAAGTCCTATAAAAAACGCATTGAGCAACATCCAAACACCCTTGCACGGAGACTAATGGAAGACCACAACAAAGCGCGACGACTAAAGCGCAAACTCCCTCAAGATTTAATCCAATCACAGTAAATCTACTGTTTATTCAATGAGGGTGTGACACAGGTCACATACCGAGCACGCCAGCATTAGCACCAACCAGCATACTGTTGAATGTCCCACGAAGGAGACAGATTGCAGTAATCAAAAGAACAAAAAAAAAAAAAATCACGCTCTGCACAGATGTCGTTATGTATTAGGTTGGGGAAAAAGTCTTTTTGTATTTTATATGAAAATTCAAAACATTATTTAATAAAGTTTATTTACATTTAACTAAAGTATGTAGGTGCCATTACGTTCGATAACCTTTTGCCATCTTGTAGGTAGAGACATGATCCCATTACTATATAAATTTTGGGACTTCTGTTCAAAAAACCGCGCCAAGTGGTTTTGGCAGTCTTCTCGTGATGTTAACCTGACATTGCCTAAAGAATTCTTAAGAGACCGAAACAGGTGGAAATCAGAAGGTGCAAGGTCAGGACTATACGGCGGATGCATTAACACCTCCCAGTCAAACTCTCTTAATTCTTGCTGAGTGGCTAAAGATGTGTGAGGTCTAGCGTTATCATGATGAAAAATCACACCCCTTCTATTAATTAATTCCGGCCGCTTTCTTTCAACTTTTTGCTTTAATCTCATCAGTTGTTCACAGTAGAGTTCAGAATCGATAGTCCTGCCTGGCGGTAACAGCTCATAATGAATATCTTCCCTTCCAATCCCACCATACACACAGCATCACTTTATTGCGGGTTAACCCGGGTTTCGCCAGAGTCTGTGAAGCCTGGCCGGCCTTTGACCACGACCTTTTTATGCGCCAAAACAGTTTTGTGGTCAATTCCTAGTTCTTCAGCTACGTCGTAACTACTGATATGCCGATCTTGCTCCACTTTTTCAGAAATGGCATCCATTTTATCCGTAACAGGGCGACCAGAGCGACGTGCATCTTTGACATCAAAATTTCCGGATTGAAAACGCTTAAACCAAATTTGTGCTACTCTCACAGACACTGCACTAGGTCCATAAACGTCACAAATTTTTTTCGCAGCTTGCGTTGAATTTTTACCTTTTTTGTAGTAAAATTTTAAAATGTATCGAATTTCTTCATTAGATTCACTCATCTTGACAGTAAAAAAAACAAATGAAAATCACACATTTACCTAATTTGAATTTGGAATTATCTTTTTTAAAATTTAAACTTTTTAAAGATATCAAAACCTGCTAGATACAAATGGTATAACCAAAGAGATTTTATTACAAGTTCATACATACTATAATGCGAAAAGACTTTTTCCCCGACCTATTATATACGATATAGTTCACGATGCGACATATGTATGGAGTGTACGGGGTGTGCTTATACCGAAGAGCCGCAACCGTCACCTTGAGAGGCTCTCGCTCGGCGGTTGGGACTACGACAAGAACCAGATAGAGAAGGCAGTTCTTCTGCACACGGCCCGCATCGGGATAATGTAATGTTACTCTCTTTGAAGCCCTGACCACGCACCGGTAGTTTGGGTCTTCGCTCCGCTACCGGCATGTGCCCCTGTTTTTTTTGTTTTTAAAAGTATTTGTTTTATTAATTTATTGTTTATCTTATTTGTGTTATATAAGTATATAAAAATGTAACCAAATAATAATAAAGAGTGAAATAAAATAATAATACTCATCGATCTCGCAAGATAAGTAATATGGATATATATCTATCGATATCAATAATATTTGACGAGCCCGGTGGTCGAATGGTTAGCAATCGCCACTTTGACTCCGAGGTCGCGGGTTCGATCCGCGCTTAAGACAAATATTTGTGTGCATGAACATGTCTGTTTGTCTTGGTCTGGGTATTTTCTATGTATTATATGTATTTACCAAAAAATAAATATATTAAATATTATATCAGTTATCTAGTACCCATAGTACAAGCTTTGCTTATTTTGGGACTAGACGGCCGTGTGTAATTTGTCCTGGAATATTTATTTGTTTATTTATTTATCGACCGTAGTCTAGCTATGGATGTAAATATTTTACCCAAGCTTCAGCGCTCTTCGAAGGACACGATAAGCTGTTTGTCCCGGCTGATGTCATGACAGTCGTTAAGCTAAATCAGTGGCTTGAAAACACGCCTCCACAAGCACACAGTTGTGTAGCGTCGTGGAGTATGCTCTCAACAAAATTCATATCTCAGCAGTGAATATTTGGCTCATGGGAATTTGGTATCCTGTGAGGTAAAAAGGTACGGCGTATTTGTATGCTGCCCGATTGGTAAAACACATCCACCTCACAGAATACCACACCCAAAGTATGTACGTACTTTGACTGTAGTGTAGTTCCCCAATCGAGTAGTTAATTCTGAAAATCAGACGGAACAAATTCCAGTAGTGTCACCATCGATAGCCCAAATTAAAAAGATCCATTTCATGTCAAGACCTATCACTAAAAAACAGGTGTTCCCGCTAAGTATAGACATAAATAAGATATTAGCTCAAAGTAAATAATTTACTCACATACAAAATATTAGGTACTAATAAGGGACCGATGTGGAAATGTGGAAATGATGTCTGGTATTTGTAAACTGTATTAGCTAACAATAATAATAAATATTTTTCGAGAAATATCACACAACATCTCTAGCGGTAACTATCGCTAACTATTTTAATGGAATCACTGCTTCGAAGTAAATATATTTGCTCATAATGCTCGGTGCGCAGCACACCTGTAAGATATCGTATCTAAGTCATAGCATGCTATATCTCTTTAGGAAAGAGTACTAACATTAAATTTGAACTAGGATTTATACTTTTACGCGAACAAATATAACTACCTAATTAGCGAATCTCGATCCAATCATTATAGCGAGACTCGACCATCAATTTGAAAAGGCAAGTTTTTGTGTCGACCTAACCTTTGCCTATAAACCTAAATATTTCTTAATTATTTACTAGCGCAATGAAATAGTTAAAGATTGCTGGGATAATAAATTTTAATTACATATTTTTTTTTATACTACGTCGGGTGACAGACAAGCATACGGCCCGCTTGATGTGAAGCGGTTACCGTAGACAACGCTCGCAACATAAAACACTCGCTGCCAACACAGCAACTCCTTCCTTTCTGGTGACCTCAGTCACTCGCAGGAACACAACAACCCTCAAGGGAATTGTTATTCTGTGTTAAATAATTACATATTAAATAATTACATGCGTTAATACTATGTGACGTAATATATACCTAATATATTATATTTTATGAACTTAAATCATCATCATCATCAGCTTGTATCTACCAACTGCTGGATATATTGTACTTTTATGTTCTATGGATAATACAAGTCCACATTTGTATGAATATTTATTATGTTTTTTCGTTATATGATACCGAACAAGCATACGATCTGATGTGAAGCGGTAGCCGTAGCTAAAAGACGCTTAGCGCTTGTGACTTAAAATAGCGTTCGCCGTCGTTACCATCCTCATAGCACTTTCGTTTCATTCTTTACTGGTCTCACTCATTCGCAGGAATGCAACACCCCTCTAGATCTCTAGAAATAAAGTCTATAGTGAGTTGGAGGTACTTCCCAGGGCTGCTTATAATTATAGTCTATAAATATGCTTATAATTACGCTCTACCCTAATCTCCCTTTTGTCAGAGCCTCCTTAGTGAATCAGTAGGGTGTACCACGTGTAGTTGAACCTGGCTGTGGCTCAAAGATCATATGGATTACACCTCGAAATGCCCCTAAATAATATGGCACATTTGACACTGATTTCCAGTTGAGAACAGTTGTATGATACCTACTAAGGAACAGTGTAGGCAATTCTTAACAGTCATTTTCATTGGTAATTTTAATAAAACTTGACCTTGTCACTTGTCGAAAGTGCCTGGAGACAAGGATCGGTGGCCTCGCTCGAGGGAGTTATGGCCCGACGTAGGCACGGTAATGGTATGTTCGGAGTTGGTAATGGGTGAATTACGTACAACATTTTGTTAGCTGAATCTGTACACCCACAGCACCAACATTATCTAAAGCTTAGTGTCCATTGTGCATTGGTATAGTGTAGTTTTGTTACTGGAACGTAATAATTTTATTTAAAAAAGAACAATTAATTAAAATATGAATTTACCTATGGCATTTTCAATTACCGTAAGTTATTGGCCGTGTGGTTTCCGGCAGACTAGAATAGAATCACTGCGTCTCTTCCCGTGGATGTCGTACAAGGTGACTAAGGGAAATACATTATAAAACATCGATCAGGCCTCCCCAACCCGTCTGGCCAGCGTGGGGAGTGTAGGCCAAATCCTCCTTCTGTCTGGGACGGACAAGAGAGGGTCGTGCTCTTGTAGTGGAGATTAAAATGACCTGATGATGGTGATGATGATTTTCAATTACCATAACGTACTTTATTGCTCTCTCTTTCCGCTCCACTCCTCCAACCCGCAGTTGAGCAGCATGGTGGAGTATGCTCTAAACCCATTTGATTGAAGGGTGACCCATATCCCAACAGTGGGATGATTATGGGCTAATGCCGATGCCGACATGTATTGCTAGCTGTGCACGCGATTTCTTCCGGGTGGATTCTAGAAAAGATGAATTCCAAAATGCTGATTATTGCATCTAAAGCCTCTGCGGTAATAAGCGCCCAGAATCTATGGTAACTGCTTTCTATTAGGCAGGTCGTATGCTTATTTGTCATCTTAAAGGCATAATGAAAATTAAAAATTGTCGTAGAGCATTTCCTTTTTAAGGAAGTTTCCTTGCTGTCTCTATAACTTTTGATATTATTGCCTTCATTGATATACTCATATTATAAGTATTAGCTATTGTTAATGATTTTGTGTTTACATATACGTAGGTATACATAGGAAACCACAGTAAAATTTTAAGCAAATAAGCATTTATACTCAAAGCTATAGCTAAATAATGAGTCGATGACGATATAGACACAGTATAGGAAAATCACTAAACATTGACATACATTACAAGTCATAGCAATAGTTAATAGCAATTAAGGTAATTCAGATGAAGTCTGGTTGTATAGGATTTGATAAACTAAGCAAACTCGTCAATTACAAAAATACACTTCCTACGTACCACGTTAATGAGGAAGGCGGCTATTTTTCTCGCCCGAAGACCCAAAACGGTATTTATCTGAGCAGGTAGGTATAAATTATACATTGTGTGAACCACACGAACAAGTAAGCGTGTGTCTCGAGTGAGGCGTATGAACACGCGAAATCCACGGCGCTCACTTTGATCGTTAATATTGATCGAAGGGCGCACTAAACAAATACTCGATTACTTTGAACCTGTCCAAAGTGACAGCATGATACAGTTTCATGTACCACTAGTTCTGCCTAGAATATATTTGTGGTCAAGTATATAAACAGGTAATTTAATTTGCTAACTATTTGGACCGCTACCGCTGTATTAGTTCATGCCTACTGCTGTTAGTAGATGCATACTACTGTCATGGGCGTCATGGCTGCTTTTGTCGTTTCTACTACAGCTGTTGCAGTCGTCTCTGCGTCTCTCCAATATGTAGTCGTTAGTTTTGTAGGTTATTGTTCTAACGATCAACATCTACAGATTTCCTGAGGATGAATCGTGTAGAGTTGAATCATGCGTCGCAGAGACGACCACGCAGCCCGTGCGGCGGAAGTTGCACGTGTCTTCTGTTTAAGATATTGGTAAGGCGCAGAGGTGACTGCAGCAGCTGGAATAGAGACGACCAAAGCATCCATAACAATCTCATTCATCTACTAACGATAGTGGATGAGTGCCGGACGGTAGTAGCTTGCATGAACTAACTGGTAGCGAAATCAAGTGAAGTAGGTAGTATAGATTAATTTGTCTCTATATTTGACTTATTACCTATATTATTATAATATTATGGCAAAGCATAATGTAAAAGAAGGAAACACTGAAACACTATAATATTTCAGACCTAAATGATCTGAAATATTTACAATAGTGGTGTCGCAGCCACAGCAACGAGCAGCTTACCTCCTTTGCTAAACAAAAGCATGCATTGCTACGCGAAATGCGACGTAAACACTTATTCAGTCTATCAAATGATAACCAGTCAGGACATAATACGTTTGGGAGACCCTAAAGCATTCAAAAGTTTTACATTAACCCATGTTCGTCCTACTGCTGTGATACAGGTCACTCCTCAATCGAAGGTGTCTGAAGTCACTCCTCAAATCGAATTAATGAAGATTATTGTTTTAAGCTGCCCAAAGACCACAAGTGAACAAACATCTTTATATCCAAACATAAATAAGTACTATTATATTAATTCTCAAAGTCGGCGTGGCCATAAACTTGCTCGAGGTCTCCGGCAAAGTGCAGTTGCAGATCACACAGATTATCTAGTTTAAACTTGTTGCTACGATATTTTAAACTGGTAGCAGGTATTTTATTATCTGTAACATAAATATTGATATTTATTGGGCTAGATTATTGTATTTATGAAAAACTTTTATTTTATCTTGCAAGTTAAGCAACGTCGAACGTAGCCTGTCCATGGATGGGTTTATTTATCTCGAGCTTCTTTGTGTTTCGGAGGGCAAGTAAAGTCGTTGATCCCGGCTCATTGGTGTCGTTAGATGACAGTCGTAAAGCAATGTCAGTGGCTTTTGGGCGGCTGGAACACATTAGACGCAGTCAACCAGCGTGATGGAGCATCTACGCTCTAAAACTCTTTGTCTGAGAGAAGACCAGTATCCCAGCAGTTGAGTAACTTTGGGTTTGATGCCAAAATAGGACAGTTTTGATTAAATTTGATACTTAGTTCAGGACTTAATTAAAGTGTCTAAATTGGTACAAATGAATAAATATAAAAAGTTACTCAATACCTTTATTGCATTCCATATGTAGTAGGTACATAGTTATAAAGATGTTTTATACAGTATACAGATTATTACATACATATGAACCTTGTTGGGCATTGCAAAGATGTGCCCAACAGGGTTTATTTTATATGTATGTAATAATCTATATTTATCATATATATATTTATAAGTTATCGTAAACAAAAACGCAAATTTATTAAAAAGAAATAATTAAACATGATCGCTACTATGTCAATAAGTTTATCTTATAGCATGTCGTCTTATAGCATGTAGAGCCAAACAAGCATTGCCGATAAAGTGTTTATCGAAATCGGTTCAAGCCGGGTTTCTCAACAGGTGGGTCGCGAATGTTGCGATCCGGCACCGGGTCACGAGTATATAATATATAAAATTCTGAGTACGCAGCATTGTCTCCGTCGTCTTGCATTACATCATATATAATCGATAGTGTATGGGCATATAATACGGAGAGATGAAAAACATGTGACAAAAAGAACGATGGTATTGAATGTGAATGGACATTATGAGAAAGGAAGGCCGAAAAAGAAGTGGATGGATTGTGAGACATGACATGGGTAAGGAAGGGCTAACTGTGGATTTGACGGATGATAAAGATGAATAATTATAATAATAATTTTCAACAAAGAGAGCGATAGACGCTTTCGACTGGTCTGGGCAGCTTTTGGAAAGCTTCGTCACATCTTCGCCACGCAGATACCTCAGTGCTTGAAGAATAAAGTCTTCAACCAGTGCGTCCTCCCTGCGATGGATGACATATGGTGCAGATACTTGGACACTGACCAACGGACTGGTCCACAGGCGCGAAAGGTCGTGCAGCGAGCGATGGAGAGGGCTATGCTCGGGGTTTCTCTGCGGGATCGAATCCGGAACGGAGAAATTCGACGGAGAACCAAAGTTGCAGACATAGCCTTCAGAGTTTGCAAGCTGAAGCGGCAATGGGCCGCTCACATCTGCCGAGTAAGTGATGGCAGGAGGGGAAAGTGGCCGCGCGTAGGACGACGAAATGTTGGACGCCCTCCTTCTAGATAGTCTGATCACCTTAAGAAAGGTGCTGGAAGCGGCTGTATGCGGAAGGCGAAGGATCGTACTTGGTGCAAAGCATTGGGGAAGGCTTATATCCAGCTGTGGGTAGATAAGATACAGGCTGATGATGATGATGAATAATAATAACTTTATTTATTTCTTACAAAGTTTGTACATTACAGACATTGCACTGGTAAGACCATGTGAGAGTCTGGAGCACAAGCTAGGTTTTAAAAACCTGTGTTTCAGATCTACAGGCTCTCTCCTTTAACATAGATTGATGAGGTAAGTATATCGTATCACATGGGCAAATTTTTGACAATATTACGTTATTATTTTTAAAGATATATCTACTCTTGAAAAAAAATAGATATAGCGCCGACCTCAAATGTAGTCACAGATATATTAACCTACGTGCCAAATTAGGTATCTCTAGACCCAGCGGATTGGGTTGCGCGTTGATATATCAGTCAGCTACTCAGTCTGTTTATTCTTTTATAGATATAGAAGTATGATGGTCATAAAATATGTATCGGGTCTTAAAACAGTTTGGGAAACATAGAGTTAAAAAATCAGAAAATTGAATTAAAGTATCGCATAGATGTATTTTCTCAATACCTACATTCGTTCTTAAAATACCTTCTTATATGTATTTAGTTAAATCAATTTATACATACATGACGTTTCAAATAATTTTCACAGTAAATAAATTAATAAATTGATTTAACTAAATATATATAAGAAGGTTAATCAAAAACAAAACTGCGTGCAGCTAACTACAAATGATGCATAGTTTCCAGTTAAAAACTGGAGCGGGACGGTATGCCGTTGTTTTTAATTTTCATACTGTATGTTTAATGTTATTAATGGAGCAAAACTAGAGTATGGTATGTTAGGAACGAAGCAATTGTTTAGTTAATTGTGTTCAATTCATTATCAAACGAAACTCATTTCAGACCCATTGTATAAAATAGCAATAGAAGCAATATTGTCCGTCTGGCTGATTGTTTGTTTGTACATATAATCTTTATTGCACCAAACGGATGCTTCACGTACTTTGATTGATCTACTATTAAAAGTAACACATCGATGCTTACTCATACCACAGCTGGGATACGGGTCTCCCCTCAAACGAAGGGGTTTAGAGCATACTCCATCACGCTGCTCAACTACAGGTTGGCAGAGGCAAGTGTTTTAAAGTCGCCTGAAGGCTACTGACTTGGCTTAACGTTGTCATCTAATGACAACAGCCGGGACCGATGGCTTAATGAAACACAGAGGAGCTCAAGATAATATAAGCGCATCCATGGATAGGCTACAGTCGACGTTGCTTAACTTGCGTGTTCGATTAGACTGACACGCGCAACGACGCCATCGATGCCATATGGGATCTTCCACTCAACCATTGCATACACACAGGAGACCGAAGTTTAGTAACAATGTCAATAAATGTTGACTATATAATCTTAGCTAAATTATACATACTTAAAGTATGTGCATACATGCATAAAATACACAAATACATATATATATTTTCTTTATAATAGAGGGGGGCAAACGAGTATGTGAATCACCTGATGGTAAGCAATTACCACAGCCCATGGACATCAGTAACACGAAAGATGCCAATCTCTAAAAGGTAAACGTGGAATCCGTTGCCAGCCTTTTCAGGGTGACATTTTTGCGGTAAAGGCACATATCTGTGTCGATGAGGTATTTAATTGGACTAAATTCTTTCTACACTAAATTGAGGCCAGTTCCAGTAACATCTCACCTTCAGACACTAGTTTATTTCGGTATTCATCGATGCAGTATCGAGAAATATTGATTTGACCAGTGTAACTTGCATCCACGGTACTATCATCTGCATAACAATGAACATTACGCACATTCAGCAAGTCATTGATATGTAGAAGGAAGTGAAGGAACAAAGTAGGGGACAACACACAGCCTACATCAGCATTCAGAAGAAATAAATCTGAGCAAGTTACATAGACCATGACTTTTGCTTCGCCCAGTGAGAAAACTAGCGACTAATGTATCTTTTTTAATATAAATGTATACCATTCTGCTCATGGACATTCAGACGACTATGTATATGACGACTTATGGATATCCAGGGAGAAAAGTGCTCTACGGACAGCTTTTTGCAAAGCAAGTCGACGCTGAGTTGGAACCATTTTGGCATCGCACATAATACAGAATTAAGTACCTGCCTATAATGTTTTATAGTATTGTGTATTGCCAAATAAAAATATTTTCTTCTTCTTTCTTTCTCCTAATTTTCTAATTTCATTCAATTTTTTTTCTACTTACAAATAAATATTTCTATACAATTTACACAGCGCTATCTAGCCCCAAATTAAGCGCAATAATTGTACTATGGGTACTAGACAACTTATAAATGTACTTAAATACATTTTTCTGTAAATTTTTTGGTAAATACATATAATACATAGAAAACACCCAGACCAAGACAAACAGACATGTTCATGCACACAAATGTTTGTCTTGGATCGAACCTCGAGTCAAAGTAACCATTGCTAGCCATTCGACCACCGGGCTAACACTCAATCACATTACTATTTTCATCGTAAAATGAAAGGATATACGAGGTGGCAAAGTAGGACGCTGCGTATACTCATTCGCGTCCGACAGTACAGACAGTAGTAGTAACAGAGCATTCGTTTAGAGTGGCAGATTGTGACGATAGAGACCCTGGAACGTCCTCGTCACGCCTACGTTAGGAGAGTAGTGACGCAGTAGACGACACAGTAATTTTTGAAGTGAAAACTTCTTTAACGGCGTTGTGCACTTTTTTGGGTAGGGTAAAAAATGTTGAACTCGCATCAGAATCACGTGTCCTGATCGAAAATACGTAAAATAAAGCTGCGAAATTACCAAAGTCAACTTTAAGCAAAGACGATACGATTGAGAATTCTTTGAATATTTTAATGATTCGAAATAGTTTCGACATGATAGTTTTATGACATAGCTGCGAGACTACAAAATCCAACTTTAAACAAAGACGATACGATTGAGATTGCTTTGAATAGTTTATGTTTGTGTACGATAGCGCAATAAATGAATATTATATTTTACCACATAAATGATAGTACTGTTGTACTGATAAATAAAGCAATTCGTGCGAAAATATTTCCTAACCATTCCAAAATATTCAAAATTGTACAACGTTAATGTTCAAGTTTTCACTTCTGCCAGCACTCCCGGAGTGTAACCCGTTGCTTTTTTTTTTAAGAAAATTCTCAAGGTGACTATCAAATCCAGTTCCTTAAGCTTGCATATAATTAATAACAAACTCAACCGTAACTGTAGCCAGTAGTATAATATTATTATCTGTGTCAGTAGTAAGGTCGTATGTACTAATTATGTAGCAATATCAATGACGTGTACAATCATGTGGTGAAAGTGATCGAGGAAAATCCTAGTTGGATGCAATGGAGAAACTGGTTGGCGAGCAACTATCTCGATGCACCTACCACAAGATGTAGCCTGTTAGAATAGATAATTGAGATATAAGTGAAAGTATTTACATAGTCATATAGACACGATTTATTTGACATTTTAATACGTAATTAGATTACGGGATTAACAAAACTTATTCAGCACAATAGACGTTTTCTATAAAAAAAAAAAAAACTTGTTTTGCATTTAGATGCGTGTAATGTTTGGCTACTTAGCTAAGTAGCGATTGTATGATCTATGTATCCTTCAAGTATCACGGCGCACAATCTGTTTTAGCTAACCGCAAATGATTGCCCATAGAAAATAAACCGTGACTGTTATATAATACCACAGATAGCATAATACTATTGCAGGCACATAAGTATTTACTATTATATATTTTTATCTATTTTAACCTTTTGGGTAGAAACGTTGGAGCCATGGGGGCCGCGATCCAACGAGGCATCGGGGCCAGCATAGTGAGAACTTTGCCTACGGGCAGCGGTTTATTAGATTAGTTTTGTTTTTATTTGATTTGTTGTGTAATTAGTTTTAATTTAGATGTATTTATTTAAATTTATCTAATTTTAAGTTGTATTTACTGTATTTTATTATATTTGGTAGTCATTGTACTTACCTATATATTGGTAAACATATCCCTAACTATTTGCATGGTTTAAGCTTTCATTCCAAACATTTATATACCTACAATAGATAGTTTTTTTTTACATTTACAGTTGAACTGGCATTGTATGACAATAAGTTTCTTATGTATTAATCCAGATCATATTCAATATGTATGCCAAATTTAATCCAAATCCATAGAAATGTTTACCCGTGAAAGAGTAAAAAACTCCATACATCCTACCTCCTACTACTACACCTACATCCCCAGTAACGTTCACATTGATACCTAATAAATAATATATAGTAGTAAGTAGGGTTGCTGGAAATTTATTTCCAAACTTAATAGCTTAGAGAAATTTCCAGCACCCCATTAGTCCACAGTTAATTTTTTTAAAGATTATTTTTTATCACAACTCATAAATTATGTCTAGTTAATTTTGTTACACATTATTATATTACATTAATTAGAAATTCAATAATTTTTAAACTATATCAGTAAACCACCACAAACTATATCAATAGCCACTTTGACTCCGAGGTCGAGGGTTCCCCGCACAAGACAAACATTTGTGTGCATGAACATGTCTGTTTGTGTTGCTCTGGGTGATTTCTATGTACTATATGTATTTACAAAAAGAAATGTATTTAAGTATATTCTGTCAGTTATCTAGTACTCATAGTACAAGCTTTGCTTAGTTTGGGAATATAGATAACGGTGTATAATTTGTCCAGGAATATTTGTTTATTTATGTTCACACATTCAAATCCCGCAATGTCTAATACAGTACATTGATCCCCTCTGCATAGAAAGGTGCGTAAAATAAAACCAAAAAGTATCGATGCTGAAGAGTCTCAATAATTCGTTATGCACTGGCCGCGATTTGCATCCGTGCGTAAAGGTAATTTCGTCATATCGCCGTCATGTTCACGATCCGACGCCGTAGCTTCGTAGAAATTAACACAGTAACATCTTAACTGACTTATTTAATGATGGTGAATTTGATTCGCCTTTTAATTCAATTGAACGACTCATTTTTAATTGGCGATTTAATATAATTAATTATATGGTACGTGATCGATTAATGAGGTTCGCTCTAAATAATCTGTCAATTGATTAGCCCCTTGAATTCATAATCTGAAGCTTTAAATAGGCAAAACAGCCATGTCTACCATTTTTTTTTATACCACCAAAGTGACAAACAAGCATATAGACTATGAACGCCTGTAACGCCAGAGACATCACACGCGCGTTGCCGACCCTGTTTTGAAGAACTCTATGCTGCAGTCTCTTGGGAAAACCTTGACAGATAGTTCATTCATTCCACAGCTTTATAGTACGTGGAAGATAACTACTCTGGAACCACACAGTACGTGACCACTTCGACTCTAATTTGTAAGAATGATTCACTGTCGATGGCGAACTGTAGAAGGAAACCGTGGGCACCATGTCAACACAACACCACTTCTGAACATACCCTATTGTATAATCGGTAGAACACAAAAATAGGACGCAAAGCCTCTTGTCAGGTTTAAAGGTTCTAATCCGTGTGTTAAAATCATCAACGATTATCACAGCTCACTTCTGAATCGAGTCACAGAGTACAAGCTGGTATCTCGCCCATAGACGGCAACAGTACTCCATATGCGGCCGTACTTGAGAATTGTAAAGCAGAAGCCGTTGCCGCGAATTAAAGTACTCTTTCGATCTATTGAGCACACCTAGTTTCTTCTCCTCCAGGTGACAACGAAATTGAATCGCTGGGGACTTCAACTTCAATAATCCCAATATCCCTGGCGATGGTAATTTAAAAATATGTAAATTTTGTGTTCTGATTTCCTACAAGGTATCATTCCTCAATCATCAAACTATGTCAGTATTTTGCAAGGTTCCGTTTTAGTCATCAAATGTTATATCATCGTAAACAAATGACCAAATACTAAACAAGTTTTTTATTACACCAACCAACTGGTTATAATATAGTAAATCTGTTCAAAGTTCCTTCGTTGACATTCCAGTATATGTTCCTTAATTGTACTTGCGGAGTTCGTTCACAGTTCACTTGTACCGTGAGTGCCCGATTTATTCCCGGAGCGGACATTTCCAATTGGCTGGACCCCTCGTGGATGATAGCTCTCGAACACGTGTGTTATGTAAGGCTGTATCAACATGGAGCAGCTTGCATATGATATGATTGGTATAGATCTACTATTGTGCCACTAAAGGCACAGAATAAAAGGCACAGTATTACATACAATGATGCCCTGCTGCTCTCACGAGTCGACGTCATGACCCTCTGAGACTAATCTGAAACAATTTGTATGGCGCCGCACGCACACACGCTCATTTATGCTCTATACAGTCGTCATTGTTTATGTAATAATGAACGACGCGACATTTGTATGGAGTTGCCGGGGTGTGCTTTAACACTCTCTACAATCACTCCATACAAAAAATCACCTATATAAGTAAAGTGAGTTCGATACGACGTCGACTGACCAGCGACGGATAGACACACGTTATACATGTATATTTGTTTGTTATATGCTTATTTACTTTATTGAAATTAGTCAAATGGAACTAAACCGAGTGATAACTAGTCACATATTTGTATTGGCGTACTTATTCCTTGGAGGAATGTCTTCTAGTTAATCGTTGCTATATATTCCCATGTCAATATTTAATTTAATATCGGTAATGAATGCGCATAACGCAGTTCAATGAGAACTCATACAAAACAAAGTAAAATCCCTCGCGAGTGGTGTGAACCAATCGTCGTATGTGAGGTATTTCCACTCCATTTGGTTACTCTACGCTAAACTTTTAAAAAAGAGATAGGCCATAGCGTATATTTTAAGTTGTCCGACTGGAGAAGTCCCTCTAACTCACAGAATATCACAGCGAAATAACAAGTCCCTTGTGGGTTGTTGTTTGCCTGCGAGTGAGTGAGGTCACCAGAAGGAAAGAAACGCAGGAGATATGCTGGCAACGGATCGGCGACCTCTTGGTGTTGCTGGTCTCCGTGCGCAGTGGTGGTTGCTTTCCATCTGGTGACTCACGTGTAGTTTGCCCACTCTCTTATAAAAAAAAACTTATCTCGTTTCTCGTCAGGGCCTCGTTTGATAGTCAACGGGGCTAACCACATGCAGATGAGATTTATGAGATATAAATGAGAGATGATGGTGAGCCAGTTACATCCAGATAGGTCATTGATACAGGGGTTGTTTTGCGGAAATTTTTACAAGCAATTAATCTACAGTATTTTGGGTGCTTATCTCTGCACGTCTCCAACGACAATTATGCAGCCGAATGCATCTGCTAACAGTAGTGGGTGGTTATGTCGGCCTACAACGAATCCTATACCTACAGCTAATGCGCCTCTGTGGTCAACCTTTCAGTTATATCACAGGATTCTAAGTCTCTCGCCTAGTACGCCAACCAGGCGAGAGGACCTTTAGGCTTTACCCGCACCGCCATCGCGCTTGGTAAAGCAACCAAACACTCAAGCAGATTGGTAGCATGTCTTATTCCCCTTTCACCTGCAAGCAGCTTGGGCACTCTTAAGTCAAGTAGCTCGTGGCGACCGACGTCGCTCGGTTTCTCAAGAATCGTTGCCCTTCCACCTATATATATATCTAACTGGTGGTAGAAGCACGCGAAGTGATGTACATGAATTTGCTTACACTTACATCCAGATCAAACGCTGACTAAAAATGTAATAAAAAATCGCGTCCAGGCCTCGTGTGATCAGACCCTATTGCTGTGTACTCGGGGGTACAAACACAGTTCAAGACGTAGTACGTTCGTGTTACGAAGGTTCGAGAGTTATGCAGTGATTCACACGTGGCCAGTCAATTGGAAGATGAGAGTCCGATTAGTAAATTTAAACTGTCAGTTTTAAACTGCTTGTTTACAGTAAATTCTGATGTAAACAACATTTATTTTGACTACTTCCATTATAAAATTACGAGCTTCCATAGAATAAATATGCAATTCCATAGAATACACGCCTGTGGAATGCACTGCAGATCAAAGTAAGAATGTCCCAGTCACTTGACTCCTTTAAACTTCAAGTGAAGAAACATTACGAGTCTGTCTCTGATATTTATTCTTAGAATGTCTACAGTTATGTATTGTTTGGTTTTTATTCGTTTGGTATTTTAGACGGTATGTATGTATTGCTCCAGTAATAGCCCAAAATTTACTACTCTCTTTGAAGCATTCTATGATTGACTGGAAGAGATCCCTATTGGGATAACTCCGCCATTGTATACAGTGTAATGATTTTTGTATATTATGGACTTATGTTATATATACAATAAAGTTTTACAAACAAACAAACAATTGTATCTAATTCTACCACAGGGCTGCATTTGTTACTATAAAGTTATAATTTTAACAAAAAAAAAACCGACTCCAAATATTACTCTACATTTATGTATGTAGATAGTCTGATAATGATGATAGTAATGAAAAAAATATGGGACCAATCTGGAATCTCTTTCAAATAAAAAAGTTTTTGTCAAATTGGTTTATAAATGACGGAGTAATGAAATAACAAACCTAACAGTGGGTAGATACAGGCTGATGGTGATGATGAAAAAAATTGGGACCAATCTGGAAGTACTATTTCAAATAAAAATAGTTTTTATCCAAAATGGTTTAAAAATCACGGAGTAATTAAGTAACAAACATTAAAAAAAAATACAGCTGAATTGAGAACTTCTTTTTTGGAGGTTTATATGCCTTTTTTTCTTCGATTGTCATCCATACTAACCATAAATGTGCAAATATGTTTGTTAGTCCTTCTTTCACGTTTGAAAGGAACCAATTAAGTAACATGATTTTTACGGACATACTCGTAATTTAAGGTCTGGTTATCCCGGAAAAACTTCTTATTATGGAAACAAAGTTTTTTAAAATAAAAAGTTCGCGGGCAAAGTCGCGGGTAGACAGCTAGTATAAATACAACTAACTTCAAATAAGTCACTAACCAATGACATCTTGTATGTTGAAATCGTTTGAGTTCTAGAGCGTGGCAAATAATTTACACATAATTTATAAGCATATATGTATATACTCCCAAAAACATTAGCCTTCCTTTTTCACTGAACTGGTTTTAACTGAACCCACTTCTAATGAAATATACGTCAAATAGTGAAAAATCGAACGATTTGCGAAGATAATTGTATATAGTACGATCAAACAGAGAACATTCATTTTTTAAAAGTCGGTAAAAATTGATGATTTAATTCATCTTATCTACTTTAGTAAGATTCTTAACAAATTATGACTGCGATAACTGCTTACCATCAGGCAGGCCGTATGCTTGTTTATCAGCTCAGCAGTAAAAACTCACGGGGTACCATAATACGCAGGCGGAAGCTAGTAAGATAATAGTCTCCTATTAAGTTGATATTTGCATGCGAACACCGAAAAGAGTAATAAAGAAAATAATTTGTAATTACTGCAAACGAATAAAAGTGAAGTATAAAATTATCTATGGTATAACTGTAACGTTTATACTTTAGTCCGGTATTTGTGGATCACGTGCTTAGAAATGTAACTGTTCGCAGGTCACAGATAAAAACTGGGACAGCACTCGACATGAAATACATAACATAACACGTTATACCGTTTTGGCTATACCGATAATTGCGATACGAGGTGTAAACCTAAAAGATATTTATTTTTACTCGACTGCCATAGACAGGAGGGTAATGTTTCTTCGAGAGTATATATATATGGATGTATGTTGCAACACTTCGTTGCACGTTATTAATACTTATAATAAAACATATTATGACTATATATATTAACTACCTGACCCGGCAAACGTTGTTTTGCCATATAAACTATTCCTAGGATTATTTTAGTAGCAAAAAAAAATAACAATCTATTCTCAGACGTACTGAATATACAAATATAAAATTTCATCAAAATCTGCCAAGCTGTTTCGGAGGAGTATGGTAACTAAAACTTTGATAGTGTGACATATCGATACGATATACGTATCGTTATGTCGTAAACCCATATTCATCCACTGCTGAGGTACGGTCTCCCCTCAATCGAAAGGGTTTACAGCAAACTCCACCACGCTGCTCAATTGCGGGTTGGCTGAGTTTATTAAATACAAGGAATATAATTATATACGAAATATTTATAATTATATATAAGTATTACTGTCAATATACGTAATGGCATCTTTTAAAAAAAAGTCAAATGTGGCTAACAAATTTTAGATTCATCACATCCCAATTAGCAAAACTGTGAAAATTAGGTACTTTACCACTAATAGTGCTACTAAAGTTGTATATATGAAGCGCTTATCACTACTAGTTGTATATATACAACTAACTTCATACGGATAACATATAACTGTAAAATATATACATACAACACGGATATCCGTGTTTTGAAATACTTATTAGCTGTGTAAGAATACTATATATAGCTAAACCGTGATATTTACGTATCGCATAAACGATTATGCTTAGATTAGATAGAGCTGCAAAATTAAACAATATAATGTGGCTCTAACATTACTAATATAGAGCTAGTTATAGATAAAAAAGTGTTATTATAGAAACACCAATATATCATCAAATAACTTGATTCCACTGTAGCTGTGACCCTTTTCTGTGTAATAGGCGCATGCAACTTGAAGTATCGCCGCGTGCCATCGTGCCACTGTTACCATCGCTTTCGGGTAGTTTAAGAGTGTATACGCACGCTGTATATATAGCACGTGTCGTGTATTTGTATACTACATACTGTAGGATATCGAATGGACTAGGTACCTCTCTTTTGCCAAAGCCCTATTTTTTTTTATACTACGTCAGGTGACGGACAAACATACGGCCCGCATGATGTGAAGCGGTTACCGTAGCCATATTAACGCTCGCAAGATAAAATATCGCTCGCGCGCCGCCACCCCCGCTGCCAACGCAGCATCTCCTTCCTTTCTGGTGACCTCACTTACTCGCAGGAACACAACAACCCTCAAGGGAATTGTTATTTGGCTGCGGTATTTTGTGAGGTGGAGGTACATTCTCCAGTCGGGTAGCTTACAATTACGCTCCCTTTTCTCCAGAGCTTCGTTTGTAAGTCAGCAGGGTGCACCGCGTGCCGGTGAAGTTGGCTTTGGTTTAAAGATGTTGATGAACCACTTACACCCCTATTAATTAGAAGGGTGGACCACGAGCAAGTGAGGTGGACTTTCGATTAATGATTAGCCACCAAAACACCTTTTACTTGATGTTTGTTATAAACAAATTGAAGGTAATCAACCGTTCTCAGTACTGGCACAGAATAATATACTCTGGCGCTAACGAGTAAAAACATTTAGATAGACATTACTAAGTACATAATTACGTAATCTTTATAATTATAACTTAGTAATCAGTGCAGGTAAACCATTGTTAAACAATTACTAAGCATGTGTTGCATTCTTCACTAATGCTTGCTCACATACGTTGTTTTAAAATTCTATTAACAATGTATACCTAGAGACCTAGAGAGCCATTGTTAATGAGTTTAATCAAAACGCTTTACTGAATGGTATTACTGTCTATTGTGGGGTGTATGTGGCTCATGGTGGTCTTTAGCTAACCTCGTCTCCACGTAGTGAACCCTGCCGACTTGCGAAAGAGGCTCTGCCAAAAATATATATATAGGCCACTGTATATAGGCCGCCTATAGGCCACTGACATGACTTAACGACTGTCATTTAATGACAACAGCCAATACGGACGGCTTAACATGCCCTCCGAAGCACGGAGAAGCTCTAGTAAATAAGCCCATCCATAGGCAGGCTACGGTCGACTTTGCTTAACTTGCGTGTTCGTGTAGACTGACACGCGCAACTACGTCATCGAGCTCCTCGAGAAATAGCCCCCCCGGATCATATCACGGTTACAGAGTTGCTTTTCAATGAAGTCTCATTCCGAATTCGACTCTCGGTTATACTCGTAGGAATCCGATGTGTTAGATAACAACTCAATGTTTTAGGTCCCCTATAGTGTTAGTAGATATTTACAATCCGTGGTGCACGGCAGATGAGATTCATCTCTTACATTGCTGTCTCTCACTTTTCTAAGAGGGGAAGTCATATTCCAAAAGCTTCTTACTCCTACTAATTTCTTCTTATTAAATTCGTTGTGAGTTCCAAGGCAGCCGCAGTTTTACCCCCAGGACTGGAATGAACTTCACTGTTCATTGCCTTTTTTGGCGATCGCCGCTGTTTTAATCCTGGCTACACAGGAGACAGTGAGCCGCCCGTCCTGCCCCTTACCACCATCTCTTATTGCGACTCAATAACTGAATAGATTGCTTATTCATACCAATGAATAAGCGACTCTATTTCAAATGGAATAGAGTCGCTTATTCATTGGTATGAATAAGCAATCTATTCAATTATTGAATCGCAATTAAAGGTTTGGTGGTAAGGGGGCTGTTCTCGTTTATACTCGTAGAGTCCAGTTACCATGTAGCTGGAAAAGATACTTTAAATATTTTACTAAAATCCTAGCAATATATACCCGCATAGAGCTTGTTATAGCTTAAGTAAATAAGTACACATAGTACCTAGATAAGAATTACAACCAGCAATTATTTGGCACACCATGACACACCGTCATCGCAGGATGTGACCAGTATACCAGTGCTGTCGCAACATCCACTGCGTGCAATACCAATGAAGCTGGCAGCATTCACCGTCGTCGTATTCTGTATGTGTTATTATGATGAGACGTCTTTGACATTGAGGTGACGATATATTGCGTTCCTAACAGTAAATGTAAATAATTTAGAAGTATATACCTATTTCTTTATTGATTTGAATCTTTGGACGATATAATTTTATTAATTTGACCAGTCGCTCTTCCAACTGAGCTACCGTCGTCATGTAATGTACCTATTAAATATTACACTACTAAACATGGCATAGTAGTCCATCGTTGTAGATGAAAGTAATAGCTTAGCTGGTTAGAGCTAAGCTGGACACAATTGTCGCAAATCAGACCTGATTTTTTTTCCCAAATAAAAAATTCGATGGGTATTGGCTTCATAATGTGCTAGTCGGTAGTGCTACTTGGAATAGGTGTTTTCACCCCCTAGCACCTCGCAAAATCTCACAATCTATTTTTATATTATATAATGGTAGGTATCACATGCATGAAAGAATGTGTTTAAAGCCCGGCGCATACTTGACGAGCTCGGTGGTCGAATGGTTCGCAATGGCCACTTTGACTACGAGGTCGCGGGTTCGATTCCCGCACAAGACAAACATTTGTGTGCATGAACATGGTCTGTTTGTCTTGGTCTGGATATTTTCTATGTATTATAAGTATGTATTTACGTACATTTATCAGTTGTCTAGTACCCATAACACGGGCTTTGCGCTTAATTTGGGACTAGATGGCGCTGGGTAAATTGTCCAGAAATATTTATTTATTATTATTATTACTACAGGCGGGCTTTAATGTAAATGATTTTCTATTAATCCATCGAAGTAACCTGCCACTGTATGCGACGCGTCGCGACGGTTAATATGTTTAAAAACAACTTTTTGGTATGCGCTGTGTGTTAACCTTTACATAATGAGTAGTTAGAATGTGATTTGTTTGTTATACTTGTTATACAATAAACAATTGTAAACAAACAAGAATGTTAACGACAGCTATCGACCTCCTCTTTCATGTCTTAATTGAGCACTTTGTGTAATATTGCACATATGACTACAGAATAAATAATAGTACAAATATTACATAAGTATGCTAAAATAGAAAAAAAACTTGACATTGAGAAACAAATAGCAGGCGGGTTGCTATGAATGATAAATAAATTAAAAATGGTTTCTTTCAAAACTGTAGTTATGAATGTTCCTAACACTAAACTGCATGGGCAAATTGTTCCTAATATTTTAGTGTTATTATATTGTAATTGCCCATGCAATTTAGTGTTAGGAACACTAAATAAACACTACATTTCATCAGCAATTTAGTGTTAGGAACACTAATTAGTGATATGATAGTATGAAATATAAACAAACAAACTTAAAAGGCTGGCAACGGATCGGTGACCTCTTGTTGTTGCCGAATTCCATGGGCGGCGATTGCGTTCCATAAGGTGACCCACATGCTTGTTTACACCCCCCCCCCCCCCTCATATAAAAAAATAAACAAATAATTGCACAATGAAGAATACCTGCATGATTTAAATACTAGTTTAGACTCATATGTTCACATAGATAAATCTCACGCTCTCTATAGTTGCAATAGTAAAGAAATAACATGACATAAAACAATGGTACTGAAAAGAGGGCACTATCATCTTCATCGTACAGTCAAGCACATATTGAGAAGAGCATTATAAAAACTATACAATGTGCGAAAGAACCGTTAGGGTTTAAATTAGTTTAAAACATACATGTTTCATTAACGGTCGATGATAGCCATTCAACTAGTTACACTAGGTTGTATATCGAGTTTTTAAAAGGCATTCTACTTTTACCGGCTTATTATTGGAAAATAATAGTATGAGCCACAAAAAATACTAAACGGGCGATAGAAATACTAGGGTAGGTTAGGTTTGGTATATTTTATATCAATTTTAGTCACCATGTCAGTATAATAGTCGCCCAGTTTCACAATTTTAGATGCTCGGCTTATTACTATTATTATTTAGTTTCATTGTGGTGTCAAATCTTGCTAGGTAAATTTGTCTCACTTCCCAGAGCCCGATTGAGCTGAAATTTGGCATACTCATTTCATTCTCGTGATAACGCAAGATTACCTAAATGTCATATTGACGTGACAATGTCTTCTAATTCGATGGAGCCGGCTGCACGCCCGAAAAAACATGACGTATGCGGCGTTACCTCGCTCTGAGGCGTTCCATTAAAATTTTCTTTTGAAAAATGCAAACATTCCATCAGTATTTTCTTATGACGTTGTCACGTTCAACTATCGTCAGTAAACCGACTTTACAGACAACCGATTTTTTTTTAATCCAAAATGGCGGCCGCCACAAAAGTACAATTTATAAATTGAAAATGAAAAAAACCGGCCAAGTGCGCGTCGGACTCGCGCACGAATGGTTCCGTACTATTATCTATAAAAACGTCAAAAAAATCACGTTTGTTGTATGGGAGCCCCCCTTAAATATTTGTATTATTTTTATTTAATTATTTATTTTTATAGTGAATACATAACTAAATATTATGTGAGTATTTCAAGTGTCGTTATCAATTGCGAAGAAAAACGAGCAAAAAAATCAAGTTTTTGCTCGCAATTGATAAAAATTTGCTGTATGGAAGCTTCCTTAAATATTTATTTTATTCTGTTTTTTAGTATTTGTTGTTATAGCGGCAACAGAAATACATCATGTGTGATCATTACAACTGTCTAACTATCACGGTTCATGAGATGTTCATGAGATACAGCCTGGTGACAGACGGACGGACAGAGGAGCCTTAGTAAAAAATGAAATGACATGACATGTAGGAACCCTAAAAATGAAAAATTTAAAAATATTTATTCGACAGTATACACATCATACATACATCGAGTCATATACACAGAGGATTACCCCAGGAGGGCACTGGTACCTCTGGTGCTGGACAATCATCTGCCCTGATGATGCCCTGCGTACTCTGGGGTGGTCTCTATACCGTGCGAAAATGCTATTGGGTGTTTTTCAGAAAAAATGACCCTGTGACGAATAGGAAATAAAAAAATCGTTTTTCATGAAATGGTTTACATTTTACTCTAAATTGAAGAATACATTGTGAATTAGCTAAATATGATATTTAAATTAAAATTACATCATAATTTTAATAAATATGCAATGTTTTCTGTTACCATATGATGAAAAATATTCCTGTGCGTCACAAAGTATTATCTCTCAGAAATAAAACAAACAAGTATGTAAAGAAAATCAACTTTTATTATCATGAATATATACTTAAAATCTTCCAAAAAATAACAAAAGGTTAGCAGAATTCTATTAAATCAATAAATAATCAACTAAATAGTTTCATGTTCGACAAATCGCCTTAGAATTATTGTCATTACTAATAATACTTGTTACAAATTCAAAAATCAAACATTGTGATGAATTTTTGGCAATAATACAATACTGATGCTGTTAAAATAAATACTATAAAATGAAAAATAAATATTTTATAACCATTTTTGTACCTTTCTGAATATAGGACAGTGACTATCACGAAAATTACGTGACGAATGGGAATGATTTGAGCAATGTTCACACTGCTGTTTTAATAAGATCACAATTATTAGGTACCTACCAAAAATATATGATCTGCATTAACTTACTTATTTTTTAGATCCATGAAACAATTTTTTAACACATAAAAGTATTAATTTGGTATATATTGATATATAAAAATTACTTTCGCTGATAATATTTTTTTTATATTTTATTACAAAATATAAAAAAAATATTATTAGCGAAAGTAAACATTTAAAACCTATCGCTGTTCGCTCCTGTAAATACGTTACGTATTAAATTGCGAGAATCAACTTAACGTTTGGTAGTTGTTAAAAATTACCCTCCTTTCTTCAGCAGTTGGATAAAAAAGTATAAAACAATAATGTTCCAAGTTAAACATATAATATACTCGTCAAAATCATAATACTTTTGTTTTAGTTCTACGTAATTGACTAATTAGGTAGGTACATTAAAGTTTTAAAATATTCCATTATACACTAAGCTTTACAATTCCAGTTCATCACGATTTTGTTCCGGTAGTATGTAACGTGACGCACAGGACGTGACGGTTTCATCCCACGAAACTTTTAAAATTATAAATCACTGATATTCAGTTAAATCAACTTGTTTTTAGTTATACTAATGTAATCTAGGTTAATTTATTGTTTCAAATACCAGAATAAAGCAAAGAAAACAGTTTATTTACCTTTTAAATTCACCGTCACTATCCAGAACAAAAATTCTGCGCACCGATGTCACCAACACTTTCGTCGCAGTTTTTATCGCAACTGTCATTAAAACGGCAATGGCGGATAATATTGCGATCACAATGTTGCCAGGTAAGCAGAAAAAATACATAATTAGTAGATTTTGTTTAGTGTATGATATCAAATTCACCGTGACGAACCCGGAATTTCCTGTACTGTGGTTTTCGTAGGACAGCAGTAAAATGATAATATTTCTTAAAATAATTATAAATGGATCAAATAAAGGCAAAAAATATATTTTCAGACGTGCAGACCCTCAACTTAAAAACTTAAACATACTGAAAGACTAATATTCTACCAGTGAGATGTAATTATTACAATCTCCAAAGTGCACCGTGGGACACGTTAAAATTCGACGTCTTCTTTTATTTATTTTTTTAAATAAAATTAACTGTGCACTTTTTGTGGCATTTATTAATTTCATGTGATATAGAAATAGTTACTTAAATCATATAAAAAATAACTTCCATTAGTGCCACATAAAAAATAGCAAATAAACATGTTTGAAGGCGTGGGACAGCCCAATTATGCTAGGGTCATTTTTTCTGAAAAACACCCTATTACGCTAAATCGACACAAAAGGACAGTGGAACCCGCCCATGTGTTTACCGCGGGTTTTATTAATATCAGAGGTCTCCATTCGTACCTGAATACCGTCCATTATCAATTCGAGACAGCAAAGCTTACCTTCCTCTTTCTAACCGAAACACAGATATCTTCTCCAGGCGACGTTACCTACCTGTGATATCTAGGCTGCAGTGCGGCACCCTCGAGCACAATTCCGTACCTATATGTGCTTGCCTCCGGGAAGATATTTGCTGTCGACACCTTACCCCGCCGCCACACTATGCTCCTCGCGCTGCTCATCGCCTTGCTCCTCGCGCTGCCGCGATGTTTCCCTCACTGCCCACACACTACACGAGTGAATGGCAGGGCTATTACCCCGCCGCCACACTATGCTCCTCGCGCTGCTCATCGCCTTGCTCCTCGCGCTGCCGCGATGTTTCCCTCTCTGCCCACACACTGCTCTACTCGCGCAATTATTCGCGACGCTCCGCACTTGGACATTTGCCTTTGCTATACAATGGACGTTGAAGCTGTGGCAGCGTGCGCGATATGCATTTTTATTATAGCGAAACGAAGCTTTTTTTATGGACTAACGGTCTGAAAAATGCCATCAAACATTTCTTTTTTGCTACCAGCTCTTATATGGAAATGTTCATGACAGACATGATTTTAAAAAAATGATTTAAAAAATATGACGCGTGTTACGCGCCCGAGCGCTCGATGCGGAATGCGTCCGAGGCGATTGTATGGCCGGCCACTCGCGCTAACTCCTTTGACTCGCGCCCAAAAAACCGACAAAACAGGGAATGATGGGCAAGACGAAGAGCAAGACGAGCGGCATGACGAGTAACGTGGCCACACTACGTTCCTGCCTACTTCCCTCGTTACTTCCCTCGCCACTCGACGAGTGTATGGCAGGGCTATTACAAATCTTGAGAGGTTTTTTACAAGGTCGGCAATGCGTGAGTGATACCGGTAGACCGAGCGTTCATAGGCTGCGATGGCTGCTTGCTTACCTTCAGGCGTCGTATGCTTGTTTTCCACATTAGTTGTATAAAAAACCTTAGTTGTATTTTTCTATAAATAGACACATTTATACAAAGTTTACAACTTACTTCTGATTCGCAAAAAAACTCATTGTTTAATGACAAATACATATAGTGTATAATGTGGTTTTTTATATAACCAAGGGCTGTGTTAGTAGGCCGAGAGCACGTTGACGGAAACGGCATGTCGAAGTGTGTCAGTGGGTTTGTTTCGCTGCTAGTGATGGGCTGACGCGCTTCACTCGACAATTCGAATACCTCGAGTTATAGTGCAGTGTGACTTTATATCACATTTGACCGAGCATCGGCTCGGTCAAATGCGACAAAATCTCCCGACTTTCTGCAAGCTATCTATATGTCTAGTAAGGTTATCGAACCTTACTAGACATAGCTTGCAGTCGGAAGATGTCTAGCTCCAGAATTAAGGCTTAATTGTTCAGTATACTGGCAACGATAATTTCTATTAAAAGCATAATTTAACTTAAATAGTGGGAATAAAATATTATAATACAGGATGTCTCGTACTCGTAAGTGACGGTACAATTTGACCTCGGGGTATGCGAGCATATTAATTAAATTACTTACACAAAATTGTATGTTGCTAACGATTTATTCTTGCATTTTTATCGAAAATTATTCCATTGTTACTGTTTTCTGGCCGCGTATGCATTTCTTTTGTGGCCAATTAAGTTTAAATAAGTAAATAATACGAGTACTAAAAACTTTAAATTTTATCTTTATCACGCTTCTAAGTATTATACTTAATCGTTTTTGTACTATTATTTTCGTGACTAACAAACAACTCACACCTTTATCGTTTTCAACTCGCACATCACTAGTGAACGCAATGCGTCGCCGGCCGGCCGCAGGCAGGTTGGTCCAAGCCATGTTATCTAATATTGGTGACCTTTGCAATGTTTGATTTGCATTCACGTTGAATAATAAGCAAGATTAGTAAGTATATGGGGTTAATTGCTTAATAGTTGTCATTGTTTTTTGTAGTCCTCTTGCACGTTGGTACGTTAGCACTATTATTTATTCTGAGGCATTGGTGTGTGAAGTATTGGCTGGATAGTACAGTAGTAACTATGGTAGTTTTATAACTTAATAGCTGACCTATAGAATTCGAATTGGTTTCGCGCAAATGACTGACAGTTCTGTCAAACGACATAAAGTTACATCGGTCGTTCAGTTTTCTAATTTTCTGCGCAACTTTCTTATTTTTTTCTTTCATAAGGACCTTCTCCTGACAATAACAAATACAACATAAAAGGAATTAGCGAAATCAGTACAGCCGTTCACGCGTGATGCTGTGACCAAGGGAAATAGGGATTCATTTTTATATGTATATACCTAGATCTGCCCCCTTACCACCATCTCGTATTGCGATTCAATAATTGAATAGATTGCTTATTCATACCAATGAATAAGCGATTCTATTTCAAATGGAATAGTCGCTTATTCATTGGTTTGAATAACCATTCTATTCAGTTATTGAATCGCAATAAGAGATGGTGGTAAGGGGGCTGTTTGGCTTGGACTTTGATCGTTGGGCTGATCTACATGTTGAAAGTTGCACATGAAGCAATGGCGAGAGCAATGTTGGGGGTTTTCTGACCGAATCCGGAACGAGGAAAATCGACGGAGAGCCAAAGGTGTCGACATAGCTGTCAGAAACAACATGTTGAAATGGCAATAGGCCACATCTGCCGATTCAGTGAAAACGGGGAGGTAAGACCTACTGTGAAGGCCGCGTACGTATAATGAAGAGAGGATGTCTATTTTTTATATGAGGACAGGGCAAACGAACATGTGCTGTGAAACATTTCAGCATTATGTCTATATAGGTATATTTAACGTCATTGATTATAACCTTCGATCGCACACAAGTATATCTAATTCTAACTCGTATATTTAATTCTGTTTTGCTCAAGCACGCACTCAATATTAAGTTTGCACAACCGCAGAGTGCCCATAGTCACTTCTACATTATACCGACCCAATTTCTCTATCTTACGTCAACAACAACCGTGTAATCATTACTGATATCACTAAGTATTGAGGCTCATTGATTGCTCTGCACGCGGTGCACCCTGCTGACTGACAAACGAAGCTCTGGCGAAAAGAGAGGTAGGGAGCGTAATTGTAAGCTACCCGACTGGGGAATGGAATACCTCCACCTCACAGAATACCGCAGCCAAATAACAATTCCCTTGAGGGTTGTTGTGTTCCTGCGAGTGAGTGAGGTCACCAGAAAGGAAGGAGATGCTGCGTTGGCAGCGGGAGTGGTGGCGCGCGAGCGATATTTTATGTTGCAAGCGTTAATATGGCTACGGCAACCGCTTCACATCAAGCGGGCCGTTGTCTGCCACCCGACGAAGTAAAAAAAAAAAAATTGTGTCAAATTTCATCCAAATTCCTGCAGCGTAATGAAATCCTAAAACCACTTTCGTGTTTTTTTGCTGCAGGAATTTCGATGTAAATTAATTGCGACAAATGTCACAATGACTGAGTTACAAACATACAATATCAATTTTTAAAGTAACTGGGTCAATCAATTTTTAAATATCCCAATCATGAATATTTAGATTTTTATTTTGTTGTTTCAATGTTCACTTTTAAATATTTTATTTAAAAGACAATTATCTATTTTTTGTGATTCCAGAGAGAGAGCAGAACTGTTTTATTATGTAATTGACTAAATTTTATACGAAACCTCTGACAACCAAAGGTATATCTGTCCCCTGGACCACTAAACTCTATACGATTTTTAAGTAGTGCCAATTTTAATTATAATAAAAAATAAATCTTTGCTGAATTAAATAAAGCAGACATTTTAATTCCTCGTCTTTGATTCCATGAAATTTCTTATAATTTAAGAAATATATGCATTAATGCTGTCCTATGGACAACGATTGTAACTTCACACAACCTAAACTTTTCATAATTATGGAAAATATTGTAATTACAATAAAAAAAAACCTCGTGAAAATTTTCTTTTGTATTGTATTACTGATCTTATATTTTTTTATGAATTTAAATTAAATTTAAAAAGAAATATTTATCCTTGTACGTTTCTTAATCTGGGGACAATTTAGTTGTACAGTGGACATTATGGTTGTCCATAGGAAGTACTAGAACGTTAAAGTTATTATATTATTTTGTGTATAGTGTTACTTTTACATCTAAATAGAGTACCGAATAAAAAATATGAATAAGAAAGTTTCAGAATGTATATTTTAAAGGTTTTGCATGCCAAAAACAATTGTGAATAGTACATTCTCAGTTCTCGTTTAAAATTCTCAGTCATGTTTTGTACTGTATCTTCTTTCAGTTTTTTTACATTCTTTATTTTCTTTCCTTCTTTCATTTTCTTTCCTTCTTTCAGATAGATTTCCTCTTCTCTTACGCATTCAAACCATTGTATTTTACGTATGATTGGTCTCTCTTAATTTAGATTTCTTCATCCTGACATTGGACACAAGCCCCAAACATACAATCCATTTTATTAGTATCACAGACTGTTTCCAGAATCAATGTACTTATATCCATCGCATTAAGAATAAAGCCTTCTTCTTCTATCTTATCTTCAGCATTTGTATCTATTTTACACAGATACATATCTCTTCCATCTACTGTTGGTTTGAGAATGTAAAAGTCCAAACAACGACCATGTTTTGTAAAATTGAAATAAGAATATTTTGTACCCGGATTCTCAGACAATCAGCTTTAAACAAATTTTTCATTGAGTATATGTAAGAAACCCTTATTGCACTTTTTGTAGTAGTAAAGGCAAAGCCTTTACTTACGGTTTCTTTTTTACCGGCCGTGTTAAAAATATTTTTGTTAAGAGATGGTGTGTCAAGAATAACACATCGTCTCTTAAGAAAAATATATTTTTTGTAAGCTCTGTATCACCACAGTGGGAACTTATTCTTGCACTGATTCTTCCTTTTATATCTAAACTATCCTTGATGATTTCTTTCTTTTTTGATGCGTCTATGTTCTCAAATATATTTTTCAACATGTTTTTTCCGTATCGAGCCTTTATTTTGTAGTAATTTTCTTTGACAGCATTGCTAAAACTTTTGTATTTTAATGTGGAATTTACTTTCTGTCATCGATTCTTCTTAATTCGTCTTAAGTGAAATACTTAAGACGAATGAAGAAGAATCGATTTTTCCTTGCGATAGCTCTCTTCTTATATTTTTCATATTTTTTCTTCCACATCCTGACCTCGCTTTGTAGTTTAATATTTTCTTTATACATTTTAGTTCTATCCCTTTCAATTTTTTTTTCCTCTTATTTTATATCCAGCTACTATAGATGAAGCAGGTGGAATAATTTCATGTTGATCTTGAGGTATATTGATTTCCTGCAAAACGACGGAGAACTTGGAGTTGTGGCGTTAAGCATATTATGAACCGCTTTTATTCGTCTTCTTTGTTCCTGTTTACGTAATTTCTAAATAGCTCTGCAGTGTTTTTGTTCCTCTCGCTGTATACTTGAAATCAACTTTTTATTTTTGTGATAACTTTCTCTCTTTTTTATTTAAGTCTTTCTCTATAGCGTCCTGATATATTTTTCTTCTTTTTCCTTCAATTCCATTCTAAAAATAAAAACAGAAAGTATTGAATATACTGCATTCGATACTGTGAATGCATGGAAGTGTGTAAAGCTATAAGATGATTTGAAAGATGAAAAGCCATGAACTGGGTGCAACAATTGAGTAAGTGTTTGTGGTGATTGTCGCAGAACTGCAGATCCACTGCAGGACCTAAGCCCCCACTAATGTATTCTTTCATTACTTGGGTTTGGATCCTGTAGTGGGTCATTACATGCTTTTATTAATATGAAGGGACGAAATGAAGAAAGGTATATTTGCTGGGCTTGGGAATGTCGGAAAATTTATTCAAATTGAAGATGGAAGGCTAAAAATATAAGGCTGAAATGCAATTTCAAGAGCTAAATGTAAATTAAGCAACAGATGCTACTAAAAAAATAGGATTAAAATGACTCATGGAATACAGCACTTGTATGTCATATTTGTAAGATTGTGCTAAGCAGTGTTATTTAGTCTCAGGTTTAAATCAAAACTTCGCATCTTGACCCCAGGGGGTAGCGCCTGGGATCAAGATGTGAAGTTATGATTTAAATCTGTTTCAAAATTGCAAATTGCAATATTGTTGTCCTAGGGACAACCAAAATTGTCCTAGGGACAACCACTTCGTTGTCCAAGTGGCCTGGTTATCCATAGGACATTTCTGAAATATTGAGCTGTCAAATAAATACAAATGTCTTTATTTGTTTAGTTTGACATTTACAGAAACATACATATGAAATAGCATTTGGTGCACTAGAATTTGTTGTAATATATTAAGTACTTACGTATTTTTTCCGGTGATCCGATGGACGGACAATAAAGCCACCCACTCTTACAAGCAGAACGCGGCCGACTGACGCGGCGGTTTTCGTGAATTCAAAATCGCGGTTACGCCTATCTGTTTACTAGAAATTTACATTTGATATCTACTTTCTTACAACGCCATCTATACTTTGATTACAAATTTAATTTATGGTTGTCCGAAAGACCGACGTCTTATATGATGATTATGGGGACAAAAGTAAAAAGAAAAAAATCTTAAATTGTTTAAAGTGAAATATGCAACAGACACGTTTTCTTCACTATACATATCGTTTTAAATGTATTTGTGTAATTGGTATTAATTTTATGATAGTGATTTTTTTTCAGGCTGCAAAGTTTTGTGGTGATATAATACTCAGGGACATTCTCCGATAGTACTGAAAACGAACTTTTGTCTTTTGGACAACCATTGAAATACGGATAAATTGCAAAAAAAAAAAAATGTTTTATAAGGATTGGTTTCTAAATAATAATAGAAAAACAACGTATACAAATAAAATACGTCATTATTATTATAAATTATGTTATCGAACAGGGACAGCGTGCGGACCTCATCGGAGGTAAAAAAGTTGATTGACCCAACTACCTACCAATGAAGTCCACTGCTGTAAAACTACGGCTGCCTTGGAACTCGGAACGAATGTAATCAGAAGAAATTAGTAAGAACAGAAAGCTTTTGGAATTTCACTTCCGACTTGGATAACATTCGTGAATAGTTTAATATTAATTATTCTAGATTTTGAGATAATGAACGGTGTTTGTGTGCTGCGCGACACACGAACAAACAAAAAGACAAAGTTTCAAAAATATTTTACGTAAAGATTAAAAAAGTACATTATGATAAGTTCCTGTTCGTTAATCCCGGGAGAAGGCTCCTAACACAAGGAAACCTTGATCAATAGAAAACCAACGCTAAATTAATCCAAACTATTAACTGACTTTAACTTTTTTATTTAAAGATTTAGAAATTAATGTATCGGGATGTCTGGGCTTCCAGTTACTTGTTTTTTTTAATCTTATACACCGAAGGCATAATGTTAATCACGTATCTTATGATGGAACGTCTACGATTTTATTACAGCTATATTTATATTAAATCACTAGGTGCGATAAATTTGTGTGTGAGATGAGAATGCAAATATCATTCATGTAACATGGATTTCTTTCCTGTGACAATGCATTCTTGAGAGCTTTTACATAACAGAAGTCGACGTAATTAATATTCGCGCGTGTTATTAATAACTGGCATGCGGTAATATTTTATAGCAACGCCTGGAGCTAAAAAGATACGAACCTACCTCAGAGTCAAAAAGAAAACAAAACTGTGTATCGAAACTAGCTTTCGATTGTGGCTTCGCCCCACGTATAAGCAATAACCGGATAAAGTTCGCACCACAGAATATAAATAGATAGATAAGTTTATTTGTTTGACTGTTAATCCACATACAAATTTAAAAAAATTGGTTGTGTGTAAAGTCGGTTTACGGACGATAATTTTGCGTGATAGCATCATAAGAATAAGAAGTGGAAGAGAGAAAGACAAGCCGAACGCTTAGGCCGATCGTGCCTCTCTATCGCTTGCTCCGCGCTCTTGCTTGCAATGCGCGTGACAATGAGTCATGCTTTTTCATACGTGCAGCCGGCGTTCATCATTTATAATAAGACATTATCAGTAGGAGAAAACACAGGTTAGAAATACATAAATTAACAATACATGTGCATGTGTGTGTTGTAGCAACCTAGCAACACAAATGAGCCATAGCTACTAAGCTATCGCTATTACCACTGGGTAATATTGTTCAATGAGCAAAACACTGATTTCCACCTACTTCCTGTATTAAATAGGTGCGAGTGAGTATTTTAATGATTGAAAATAATAATGGAATGTAGAAATCAGAAATAAAGATGAAAATGTAGGGAGCGTAATTGTAAGCTACCCGACTGGTGAATGTACCTCCACCTCACAGAATACCGCAGCCAAATAACGGTTCCCTTGAGGGCTGTTGTGTTCCTGCGAGTGAGTGAGGTCACCAGAAAGGAAGGAGATGCTGCGGTGGCAGCGGGGGTGGCGGCGCGCGAGCGATATTTTTTGTTGCAAGCGTTAATATGGCTACGGTAACCGCTTCACATCAGGCGGGCCGTATGCTTGTCTGCCACCCGACGTAGTATAAAAAAAAAAAAAAAAAAAAAAAAAAATTGTAGGTATTTAGTATTGAGACAAATATAAAAAGAAAAGACGCAATTTTTTTTAAGTATTGTAAAAGTATTAGAACTCGCGTGAAATCATAGTAAATTAAGTAAGTAAAGACATTATCTTCCCAACAAAAAATACGTTACCGTTTAATTAAATTAAAGTTACTAATATCATCACATAACTATTCCCACATTTTTGTTTATAAGAATTGCTTTTTGTAGAAACTCAAATCTTCAACTACATGCTACTATAAAGCCATATTTACGTAAGTAACGTTAACACAATAACAGAACAATATAATGAAAGCAGAATTTAATCTATTTAGCGCCAATCGGAAGCATTCCGCTATCACGTTCACCATAATCAAGTGTCGTGATCTACATAAGTTGAAATCGTTACGTCAAATGAAAGGAGATTAATCTTTGCCATCGTATTTGTTGACGTCAATTTAAAGTATAAGCAGCAATGAAAGTTAAAAAATAATTTGCGGCACAATCTATGGGGGCATACCACTGTATCAATACGGAGTGACGCATTAAATATTGATGATATAGATATTAGCAGAAACTCTATCGTTAATGCGGAAATATATGGTTTATATCTTTTCCTGTAATATATAAAAATACTGACATATTTTTTCAATTTTAATTTCAATGGTGCAAAGAGGTCACATTCGTTAATTTTCGGGAAACAGCTTTAATACTATTTTATTATAAAATTAAAAAAATTGCATAAGTTTTACTTTTTTAACAAACTTCTATCCCCCTAATCCAATATTGATCTTCGAATTCTTAATTAATTTATTTACGTTTACGCACCTTTTTCAGGCAACAGAAATTTGTAGAGCAAACTTCGATTTAATAGATCAAGAAAATTGCGAGAAAATCGTCTGTGACAAACCTACAGACCAACACACGAGTAATCATGAAAAGATTCCGTTCTTTCATTTGAACTTTAGTACGAATTCCTAAAATGAAATAATTTCGACCGTACACTAGTTTTGGTAGATCACGTTCCATATTGACAGTGTAACTTGCTCTACGGGCGGAGGCTTTCAATTCAACGAACCTTTCGATATACGCAAATTATCTCATGACAGCTTCGCTTGCACAATCGCAACGATGTCAGAACCATTGCGAATAATTTCTCATTTTTTATTGACGTTCACGATTTTCAATTTGTTTTAGTTGACTGTCCATTTGATAGTAATGGAATTAGTTCATTTCATTTCGTTCATCAAATATATAAGACTATAAATATAGAAAAGTGTACAAAAAGTCATGGAATATAGAAAGGAAAATAGATACAAGAGATCACGTACCTACAGGTAGTATAGTGTGTACGGTACTGTAGTTCAGTGTTCCGCAAACTTTTTGTGTCTAAGGTGTGTTAAAACGAAAATGTTGGGAGGTACACCGCCATAAATGTTAAATCAGTTTATATTTGTGCGAGTATTTTTCTTCTGTCCCTCATATTCGACCGTATTTAGCTTTATGAAATAACCTAATTTTTCCGAGGCACACCAACTAATGCCCATGGTACACCAGTGTGCCGCAGCACGTAATTTGCGGAACACTGCTGTAATGAGTTGATTCAGGTATTATTTTGCAAAAGTCAAATTTACAGGCAATTTGATCTACTTTGCCTGCTTCCGCCACCAATTAGTTCATGCAAATTACTGCCGGCCGGCACCCACCCACTTACCTTTTGTAGGTACATGCGACTGCCTTGGCTTCTTTAGTCTAGGGTTGCCAACTTTTTTTTACAAAAAAACAGTATATTAGAAGCTGCGTAGTAAAACAAACAGTATACTAAGGCCTAGTGCATGCGGAACAGTACAATAAACAGTGCTATGGTCAAATGAAGTTTTTTTCAACAGTATTAAAGCATAGAAAACAGTATAATACTGTTTTTAACAGTATGGTTGGCAACCCTACTTTAGTCGTCTCTACTCCACCTGCTGCAGTCGTCTCGGCGAATCTCCAACATCTGAAACAGAAGAAACGTACGACTGCCGCCGTCCCGACTGCTGTGGTCGTCTCTGCGACACGTGTTTCGCCTTTACGAGAGGCATCATCAGGCGATCTGTATCACCATCAACATCTGCAGATTGACTGATTGCCTGATTGCCTGTAGGTATATTAGAAGTATGACATATTTTTTCAATTTTAATTTCAATAGTGCAAAGAGAGGGTCACATTCGTTCATTTTCGGGAAACAGCTTTAATACTATTTTATTTTAAAATTTTAAAAAATAGTTTGCAAACGTTTTACTTTTTTAACAAACTCCTACATCCCCCTAAACCAATAGTGATCCTCGAATTCATAAATAATTTATTGAGGTTTATGCACCTATATAGGCAACAGAAATTTATATGAGTGAACTTCGATTTAATCGGTTAAGTAGATTGAGAGCAAATTAGCTGAGACAAACGTATAGACTAACACACGAGTAATCCTAAAAAGATTACGTCCTTTCATTTGAACTTCCGTAAGAAATCCTAAAAGTGGAATTCGAGCGTACACTACAGTGTACAGAGTGCTGAGTGCGAGTTTTTTATTCACGTTCGATCATGTCAACGTAAACAAACCGACCAAATAGAGAAGTACTCTCATGTTGTGAATTAACCAGACGCGTGTTACAAATCCAATTTAGTCGTGTTGCTCACTTCGAAATGTAAGCGGGTAAGCTATATAATTTTGATATGTAACACGTGTCATATAAATTCATAACATGAGAGTACTTATCTATTTGGTCGGTTTGTTTACGTTGACGTTATCGAACGTGAATAAAAAACTCGCACTCAGCACTCAGTATGAAAACGATGCGATGTGTGATCTCACTCGATTATTTTCTAGGCCATACAAAGTTATTTAATAGTAGTTTATGAAACTGTTGCATAATAAGGGTTATTAAAATACGAGTGTGAGTTTATAACATGAGCCGAAGGCGAATGTTATAATAGACCACACGAGTATTTTAATACCTAATTATGTGCAGTTTCATACACTACTTTATCTAATCTCATGAAATATATGATAATAATATTTTAAATACAACCATGAAGTTAATTTAACAGCTATAATTCTTACTTATAAATCCATTTGCAGATCGAGCATGCGTAGTTTAATTTTGCAAAGTTGCAATGTATTTGCATTGCAACCTGTTTAAAATACCTGTATCCAGGGCTGAAGCTGTATCGAAATGGTAAAAAAGTTATTTTACGATACAGTTGTCCATACAAGAGCTGTATCGAAAAATTACTTTTTAAATTTATTTTGATAGCTTGTGCGTAAAGACTGTCATTATGATACTGTGTTTAGTTTTTTAATGTGTAAATTTCAGTATGAGATTAGATAATAGTAGTTTATGAAACTGTTGCATAATAAGGGTTATTAAAATACGAGTGTGAGTTTAAAACATGAGCCGAAGGCGAGTGTTTTAATAGACCACACGAGTATTTTAATACCTAATTATGTGCAGTTTCATACACTACTTTATCTAATCTCATGAAATATATGATAATAATATTTTAAATACAACCATGAAGTTAATTTAACAGCTATAATTCTTACCTATAAATCCATTTGCAGATCGAGCATGCGTAGTGCGCATGCGCGACGCGCCGCGCGGCGCCGCGTTCACAGATTATGTAGAAAAATTTTGCATAGTTGCAATGTATTTGCATTGAAACCTGTTTAAAATACCTGTATCCAGGGCTGAAGCTGTATCGAAATGGTAAAAAAGTTATTTTACGATACAGTTGTCCCTATAAGAGCTGTTTCGAAAAATAACTTTTTAAATTTATTTTGATAGCTTGTGCGTAAAGACTGTCATTATGATACTGTGTTCAGTTTTTTAATGTGTAAATTTCAGTATGAGATTAGATAAAATTTATTACTGAACCTGTGTATGGGCTTCTTGTAGACCCACACATATGATGATAAGATTGACGTGGATGTTGAGTACCAACTGATTATTATAATGAAAAAGCGATATTGTTTCCACTTGATAGAGCGAGGGAATAAGACATTCTGAAATCTAACAGTACGCAATCTGGATATCTAGTTAGATTCATTAAAACCATTATAGACATCTCAGCATTATTAGTATGTTATTTGATAAAAATATTCATTAAAGTTATATAAATACATAATTATTATTTCAGAAATAAAAGTGCTTAATATTAAGTAGGTACCATATTTTTCTGAAATGAATTTAGTAACTTTTATTAAATTTACTTCTAACAATTCTTTTTTTTATGAGAAAACATATGAATTGATGTCACATACTTTGTAACTAATATATATCTGTTAACAATAAAAATCAACAGGTATGCGTCAGTTAATGAAAATAACCGCAAATTGCATATTATGGTGAGGTTAGTATGGTTAACCTCCTGTCACATACAGTGAATTTATGTTTATTAAGTTGATATTATGTGAACCTATTTAACATTATTAATGTTACTACCACATATTAATAATACAAAAGCAATCGCATAAGGATGCATAAGGATGGTACAAATGTTCCATAACAATATATTTTAGATATCTGAAATATGTTCTTAGGGAAAATAGCAGGCTTAGGTGCTCACCACAGAGAGGCGGGACGTACGCGGGTAGTACCAGCTAGCACCTTGCGACTCGATTCAAAGACGAGCTTTAAGAATAATGGTCGATTCTAATCTCACTGACGGTATCGAGTATCGACTGTACAATAATAACCTATATTTAGACGAGTTGTTCGATATGATGCCGACATCTGTCTATACATCGCACCGCTCGCATTCAGGCAGGGGATTAGCATAAGAGGCACCATAGCCTCATATACTAATCGACAGAAATCCCCACGTGCACGTCAGGCTTTGGCTCTAAATGCGACAATGAGTTAGTTGGGGATTGATACTGATTCACTGTAGATTGCATTGATGTTGATGATGTCGGTATAACTAATATAAAGTTATACCGACATCATCAACATCAATGCAATCTACAGTGAATCAGTATCAATCCCCATCATCATCATCAGCCTGTATCTACCTACTGCTGGAGATATGTCTTCCCCAATGCTTTCCACCAAATGCGATCCTCCGCTTTTCTCATTGAGCCATTTCCAAGCAGCTTCTTCGACATGATCAGATCATCTAGAAAGCGGCCGTCCGACGCGCAGCCTCCACTCTATTACCTTCCTCCCCCATCTGCCATCACTTACTCGGCACATGTGACCGGCCCATTGCCACTGCAGCTTACAAACTCTGAAAGCTATGTTAACAACTTTGGATCTCCGGCGATTTTTTTGGTTCCGGATTCGATCACTCAAAGAAACCCCAATCCAGAGCATAACCCTCTCCATCGCTCGCTGCGCGTACCATACAATGCAGGTATTATGTATGTACAGTAAATAATTATGTTACAAGTATTGTAAATGTGTTAAATTCAAGAATTCTATATCTAGAAAATTAAATAACCTATTTATTTATTTATGTTTATTCATTTCATTACATGCCAGTTTACAGAATATTTACTAGACCAAAACTCTAGCAAGTCATATTGTACAAAGATTTCGATTTAGATATAATAAACTAATTGTCTACCTAATATCAATTCAGTATAAATTGGAACAGAAATAAAATATAGGTTATCATGCCATTGAGTAACAATTATAAGAATAATAGACAATAGTGCTAACAAATAATTAAATCAATAATACAAATTATCTATGGACCGAACTGTTATGACTATAATAACAGTTAGGTCCTTGATCTGTGTAAATTAAATTTTAAATTCACACATATCCTAAATGATCAATCATAAAAAAAGGTAAATAATCGGAGAATTTAGATTAAGTAGTAGTAGACAATAGCATGATAATTAGCATAATGGCGACGAGCAAGTAATAAATTGTCGGACTCTAAACCCCCTTGATGGAAGAGAGACCAGCGTCCTGACAATGGGACGATTATGGGATGATGCCGAGACATTTTGCGAAGTAGACGTTCTGCGCCGGAGCTTATGGTTCAAAAATGTTTATGAACCACTACAGCCCCCCAATACTATGCCCCCTCGGCGATTCAGTGATTTTCCTAAAGGTGGAAGCTGAAATGCAGTGGTTTGCCTTTATGGGCAATAATTGTCACTGAGCCTCCAACCAATTGGTGTTGCTGGTGCACATGCGCATCTTTAGACATTTCCATATCTGTCAATATTTGTTTGTATTTGTTCAATTATGTGTATTTTCTCTAGTTTAAGTAAAGAGTGTAACAGCAAACCAATAAAAATATTATCTATCTACACCCCAACTTCTAACTATGACAAGAATCTTCTCTTTACATAGATTCGAAACTGAACGTTCAAGACAAGTATCGTGAATATGGTGATTTATTGAGTGGAGCGAGCAGAGCTTGGAAATGAATAGGCTCCAAAACCACTGAACCGATTTTGATGAAAGTTGTCACAATTAAAGACCTCGATATGCTTGAGGTTTGTGTCAAAAAAAAATGAAATCGATCATGTTCTTGAAGAATGATCACCAAATACATTTTCCATTGAAATCAATGGAAAACATACACTCAGCGAATCTACTCCCTCCACCACATGAGTAAAGAAACGGAACAGAGAAAAAGCTTCATTGAACCGCGGTGTTTAGGTACACTACTACAAGCATGCGTGGCCTTGTGTGCGTGTCCACTGGCCGCTCGTCGCGTACACGCCGCGGTTGGAAAAAACTGGTTCAAACTGACTCCGCCAGTGGACAAGCTCAGGGCCTGCGAGTTGCACGTATAGGTGTTTGTGTTCGCTCCACGTTGTTTACGAGTAGGTATGAGAATGTAGAAAAATTTTGCATAGTTGCAATGTATTTGCATTGAAACCTGTTTAAAATACCTGTATCCAGGGCTGAAGCTGTATCGAAATGGTAAAAAAGTTATTTTACGATACAGTTGTCCCTATAAGAGCTGTTTCGAAAAATAACTTTTTAAATTTATTTTGATAGCTTGTGCGTAAAGACTGTCATTATGATACTGTGTTCAGTTTTTTAATGTGTAAATTTCAGTATGAGATTAGATAAAATTTATTACTGAACCTGTGTATGGGCTTCTTGTAGACCCACACATATGATGATAAGATTGACGTGGATGTTGAGTACCAACTGATTATTATAATGAAAAAGCGATATTGTTTCCACTTGATAGAGCGAGGGAATAAGACATTCTGAAATCTAACAGTACGCAATCTGGATATCTAGTTAGATTCATTAAAACCATTATAGACATCTCAGCATTATTAGTATGTTATTTGATAAAAATATTCATTAAAGTTATATAAATACATAATTATTATTTCAGAAATAAAAGTGCTTAATATTAAGTAGGTACCATATTTTTCTGAAATGAATTTAGTAACTTTTATTAAATTTACTTCTAACAATTCTTTTTTTTATGAGAAAACATATGAATTGATGTCACATACTTTGTAACTAATATATATCTGTTAACAATAAAAATCAACAGGTATGCGTCAGTTAATGAAAATAACCGCAAATTGCACATTATGGTGAGGTTAGTATGGTTAACCTCCTGTCACATACAGTGAATTTATGTTTATTAAGTTGATATTATGTGAACCTATTTAACATTATTAATGTTACTACCACATATTAATAATACAAAAGCAATCGCATAAGGATGCATAAGGATGGTACAAATGTTCCATAACAATATATTTTAGATATCTGAAATATGTTCTTAGGGAAAATAGCAGGCTTAGGTGCTCACCACAGAGAGGCGGGACGTACGCGGGTAGTACCAGCTAGCACCTTGCGACTCGATTCAAAGACGAGCTTTAAGAATAATGGTCGATTCTAATCTCACTGACGGTATCGAGTATCGACTGTACAATAATAACCTATATTTAGACGAGTTGTTCGATATGATGCCGACATCTGTCTATACATCGCACCGCTCGCATTCAGGCAGGGGATTAGCATAAGAGGCACCATAGCCTCATATACTAATCGACAGAAATCCCCACGTGCACGTCAGGCTTTGGCTCTAAATGCGACAATGAGTTAGTTGGGGATTGATACTGATTCACTGTAGATTGCATTGATGTTGATGATGTCGGTATAACTAATATAAAGTTATACCGACATCATCAACATCAATGCAATCTACAGTGAATCAGTATCAATCCCCATCATCATCATCAGCCTGTATCTACCTACTGCTGGAGATATGTCTTCCCCAATGCTTTCCACCAAATGCGATCCTCCGCTTTTCTCATTGAGCCATTTCCAAGCAGCTTCTTCGACATGATCAGATCATCTAGAAAGCGGCCGTCCGACGCGCAGCCTCCACTCTATTACCTTCCTCCCCCATCTGCCATCACTTACTCGGCACATGTGACCGGCCCATTGCCACTGCAGCTTACAAACTCTGAAAGCTATGTTAACAACTTTGGATCTCCGGCGATTTTTTTGGTTCCGGATTCGATCACTCAAAGAAACCCCAATCCAGAGCATAACCCTCTCCATCGCTCGCTGCGCGTACCATACAATGCAGGTATTATGTATGTACAGTAAATAATTATGTTACAAGTATTGTAAATGTGTTAAATTCAAGAATTCTATATCTAGAAAATTAAATAACCTATTTATTTATTTATGTTTATTCATTTCATTACATGCCAGTTTACAGAATATTTACTAGACCAAAACTCTAGCAAGTCATATTGTACAAAGATTTCGATTTAGATATAATAAACTAATTGTCTACCTAATATCAATTCAGTATAAATTGGAACAGAAATAAAATATAGGTTATCATGCCATTGAGTAACAATTATAAGAATAATAGACAATAGTGCTAACAAATAATTAAATCAATAATACAAATTATCTATGGACCGAACTGTTATGACTATAATAACAGTTAGGTCCTTGATCTGTGTAAATTAAATTTTAAATTCACACATATCCTAAATGATCAATCATAAAAAAAGGTAAATAATCGGAGAATTTAGATTAAGTAGTAGTAGACAATAGCATGATAATTAGCATAATGGCGACGAGCAAGTAATAAATTGTCGGACTCTAAACCCCCTTGATGGAAGAGAGACCAGCGTCCTGACAATGGGACGATTATGGGATGATGCCGAGACATTTTGCGAAGTAGACGTTCTGCGCCGGAGCTTATGGTTCAAAAATGTTTATGAACCACTACAGCCCCCCAATACTATGCCCCCTCGGCGATTCAGTGATTTTCCTAAAGGTGGAAGCTGAAATGCAGTGGTTTGCCTTTATGGGCAATAATTGTCACTGAGCCTCCAACCAATTGGTGTTGCTGGTGCACATGCGCATCTTTAGACATTTCCATATCTGTCAATATTTGTTTGTATTTGTTCAATTATGTGTATTTTCTCTAGTTTAAGTAAAGAGTGTAACAGCAAACCAATAAAAATATTATCTATCTACACCCCAACTTCTAACTATGACAAGAATCTTCTCTTTACATAGATTCGAAACTGAACGTTCAAGACAAGTATCGTGAATATGGTGATTTATTGAGTGGAGCGAGCAGAGCTTGGAAATGAATAGGCTCCAAAACCACTGAACCGATTTTGATGAAAGTTGTCACAATTAAAGACCTCGATATGCTTGAGGTTTGTGTCAAAAAAAAATGAAATCGATCATGTTCTTGAAGAATGATCACCAAATACATTTTCCATTGAAATCAATGGAAAACATACACTCAGCGAATCTACTCCCTCCACCACATGAGTAAAGAAACGGAACAGAGAAAAAGCTTCATTGAACCGCGGTGTTTAGGTACACTACTACAAGCATGCGTGGCCTTGTGTGCGTGTCCACTGGCCGCTCGTCGCGTACACGCCGCGGTTGGAAAAAACTGGTTCAAACTGACTCAGCCAGTGGACAAGCTCAGGGCCTGCGAGTTGCACGTATAGGTGTTTGTGTTCGCTCCACGTTGTTTACGAGTAGGTATGAGAATAAAAGTATTGAACAAATGCTAAAAATAAAAAAATATGTGTGTATGAACAATAATAGAAAAAATAAAAATATTTCGTATTCTAACTATTCCAAGGATTCAATTATAAAGTAGATATTTTGATAAATTTATTTATTACAATTTGCACACGATTTATATCTATCGGCCTGCTAACGTATAAGTATTTAATATAGTGATTATTAATTTTATCGATATTATTACACTTTTGGTTTCTTTATGTAAAGAGTACTTGTGTAAGTGATCTGGTACTCTGTGATGTAAGAGTAAGAAGTCACGATAGCCTAGGAGTGGAATTGAACATATCGACCCAGTAGGGGTGAGAGGGGCTAAAAGTTAAATTTTTAAATCAATTTGCTATCATTATTGATATTTAAAAACATTTTTTAATGTTCGTGCATAAGTTTTTTTATTATTAATATTACACAACCTGAAGTCAAAGAACTGTCGTTGACATGCCAGTAAAGGATTTTTATGCTACGTCGGGTGGAAAAACAAGCACATGACCCGCCTGATATGAAGCGGTTACCATAGCCTATTATACGCTTGCAACATAGTAAATGCCACTCGCGCGTTGCTGCTAATCTCTCTTTTTGATGACCTGACGCAGGAACACGATAACACTCCAGAGAGATGTTATTTGACTGCGATCTTCTGTGAGGTGTGGTACTTCCCAGTCGGGCTATTGATGTGCCCTACCTCTCTTTCGCTAGAAATTATTGGCAGGGAGATTGCCACGTGCAGGTGAGATTGGATTTGGCGCTTTGGTGATGCTGAGCTACTTATACCCCACAAAGGTGTCAACCCTATGAGAATAGGCACAAATTTTGCAGCTCTTAGACAGCTTTCTCTCTGTTCCGTTTCTTTACTCATGTGCCTCCACTCAACCTCGATTTCGGCCCCGTGGGCTATATAAATCCGACCTAGTGGTAAAATTACCATATATTCTGGCTCGAAAGTTTATTCTTCCCACAACTGTAGCACTGGTTCCAATTCAACCAAATGGAACATCTTTGAATCATTGTACCAGGTTAGTATTTTAATGTTTACTGTTCGTGACAACATACCGGAGATGTGATGATGTCAAGTGATGAGTCGGCACCCCTTATCTTAATCTTGTGTGTCTGTAAGGTTGCGGTTTCCTTCGTCTCTTCCGTTGGTACTTCAAGCAATCGGTGACATTGTAATATGTTTACACACCATAAAAAAAGTAGGTACATTAAAATTAATGGTACTCGTAAGTTACATTGGCCGTGTCCTTTCCGGCAGACTAGAATAGAATCACTCCGTGTCTTCCCGTGGATGTCGTACACGGCGACTAAGGGAAATACATTATCAAACATCGATCCAGGCCTCCCCAACGTGGGGCCAGCGTGGGGAGTGTAGGCCAAATCCTCCTTCTGTCTGGGACGGACGAGTGGGTCGTGCTCCTGTAGTGGAGACTAAAATGACCTGATGATGAAGTTACATTTTCAAGTAACATTGACTTGCCATTCAATACGTCGGATCTGCGCACAGAAACGTCCAAACCAAAAGAGAAACTATATAAAAATGAGGAATAATTGCGCGGCAGTCTTAATTTAGACGACAAGGCGGATTACATGGTTATAACGCCGCAGTATCGTGAAAACTTTAACTTGTAGGCAGTGCCCACTGACCTACAAGTTAAAAGATACTGCAAACAACTTAGGGGTTGACTTGTTTGTTTTGTTTCATCGACACTTTTATTTTGTTCCAAGCTTGAGTGAAATACTTTCAAATGTTGATATGACTGCACCAATCACCAGCCTATTTAGCCATTTTAAAATACTATACACATTGAACTTAATTTTAATCTAATCAAAAATATCTGCTTCATTTAAAATTTATCAATTAACATTAAATTGATTGAAACCATGAATGAAGGAGTTGCTGCGTTAGCAGCGGGGGTGAAGGCACGCGAGCATTATTTCATGTTCCGATCTTTTACATAGCTATGGTAACCGCTTCACAGTAGCTTGCTTTTATTCGTCGTCTTGTGGCAGACAAGACGTGCGTTCGCATCAAATTCCACATACATTTTGCAATATTGCCATCTCACAATTTATTCAGAGTAGATTCAATTGATTTACTACTAAAGTTTATTACAACATTGTTATTGAAATAAAGTACTGTTCTTTCAGATCTATTACTTACAATCACTTGTCGTAATATTACATTATAAATTTTATGTTCAGGCTGAGGTAATTGTCTATCCATTGTTCGCTTCTATTTAGAAAATTGGATCACAATTCATTTGTGTTCTTCCTTTTTGTGAAAGGTTTTCGAAAAATATCTAGTTATTAAATGAAATGGACAAATGGTTCAGTGTTCTTAGAGACAAAAAAACCGGACAAGTGCGAGTCGGACTCGCTCACTGATGGTTCCGTACGTAGTATTAATATTAAATTTGATATTTTTCATTATAAATAAGAAATAATGCGTCGAAAAAAATAAATAAAATATATTTAGCAATGTGTACATCAAGCCCTTTCATATGATACCCCATTTGAACTAGTAGTTTCAATTTGAAATTTCGACACCCTATAAAAATATAGACCCCCTATTTTTTAAGATCTATTTACAAATGTATAGTTTTGAGATTTATTCCTGTACTTGTAGTCTATAACGATGTTAATTGCCAAATTTCATAGTTCTAGGTCAATGGGAAGTACCCTATAATAAGTTTTGATTCCCTTGAGAATGTGTCGAAATATGCGTTTTTGCAGAATAAACGGCCGTAACTTTTTTTTACGTAAACTTAGCAGTTTGATTTTTTTACAACTACATGGGACCGTAGACCTGAGTATACAGTTCAAATTTCAGCTTGATACCTCCACGCATTCTCGACATAGAAATTCTTGACAGACAGACAGACAGACGAACAACAAAGTGATCTTATAAGGGTTCCGTATTTCCTTTTGAGGTACGGAACCCTAAAAATAAATAAATATTTCGTGGTGACGTTTTTAGTCTATATAGTAAGTGATGGCAGATGAGGGAGGATGGTATTATTATGTATCTCTTTTTAATCACGGGTTAAGCCCGGTCATTTGTAGTATTATAGTATTATATTTGTGGTAGTATAAAAAAAATAAAATAATAATAATAGTAAAATAATAATAATAATAATAATAATAATGCTATATGCTCCAGGGGTGGAAGTGTTAAAGGGCATCACGCCGCGAGTAACTTCGGAGAAAGCGCAGCACACCTCATATCAAAGATATACATAATAATAATAGTATTATTATTATTATGTATCTCTCTTAATTCACGGGTCAATCCCGGTCATTTGATAGGCATACGCGGGGATATAGATCCAACACGTAGAGGCCCCTTTGAGAAGTTTGATGTAATGTTGTACGCCCGCCGTGACCCGCTCCAGGATATATCAATGGAACGATATACCCATGAGCAGGTCTCGGCAGGCGTTGAGACTATTGCGAAGTGTGATGGAAAATAAATGGGCTATGGAGATGAGATCTGGGTGAACTTAATACCGGGCTATTACAGAAGAGGGACGGACGCCTGCCATAACTGCTTTTATTGCTAGTTATTTGCGGCAGGCGGTGGCTTGCCACTCACTAGATGGGCCTCCGAAATGCCAGGAAATCGGCCGGAGGCAACACCGGTGTGAGTGACTCAGGGGTGTCGAGAGGTGTGCTGCGCTTTCTCCGAAGTTACTCGCGGCGTGATGCCCTTTAACACTTCCACCCCTGGAGCATATAGCTCTAGCGGCTCCTATCTGGACGGCCAATGAAGGCAAGCCAGAGCTGAGAGTCCTGCGGGCCTTCTTGTGTTTACACTCCGACCGATGAAGACACGCCGGAGACGAAGGCCCTGACCGACTCTCTGGAGACTCGGGTCCGTGGTGTCGCTACTCACACAACAGCTCGCCACACAAGCTGCCCTGCGGACTTATTATTATTATTTTATACTACGTCGGGTGGCAGACAAGCATACGGCCCGCCTGATGTGAAGCGGTTACCGTAGCCATATTAACGCTCGCAACATAAAATATAGCTCGCGCGCCGCCACCCCCGCTGCCATCGCAGCATCTCCTTCCTTTCTGGTGACCTCACTCACTCGCAGGAATACAACAGCCCTCAAGGGAACTGTTATTTGGCTGCGGTATTCTGTGAGGTGGAGGTACATTCCCCAGTCGGGTTGCTTACAATTACGCTCCCTACCTCTCTTTTTTTCCAGCCAGAGCTTCGTTTGTCAGTCAGCAGGGTGCACCGTGTGCAGGTGAAGTTGGCTTTGGTTCAAAGATGTTGATGAACCACTTACACCCCAAAATTTTATTACTATATTATTATACATTTTCTTATTATATATTTTATTAGAGTGGAGTCCGCGCGTAGGACGACGAAGCATAGGACGCCCTCTTTGTAGATGGTCTGATGATCTTAAGAAAGCGGCTGGATGCGGAAGACGGACCACCAAATGCGATCTTATATCCAGCAGTATCATGGCGTTATCTCGCTAATATTAGGGACGTGTAAAGGTGTAAGGTACAGTCGGTTACTTAACATCCTGACCACTGTGAGGTACTGAATTGTATGACAAGGTGGTCAGTTTATCTTAGTCTAATGAATGGCGAATGAGGCATGTTCAGCCCTGCTGGGCTTGTACTTCTACCTCACAGAAGACTGCAGCCAAATGAAGATCTAGTGCCGCGTCCACACGTTTGCCAAACAATAGCCTATCAGCAAACAGTAAACAACAAACTCCAGCGTGTGGATGGGTGTTTGTTGTTTGCTGTCTATGTTTGCTTTTTGTGTGTCTGTTTGGTAAACATAGTTATACAGTGTTTGCGGCAAACACCAAGCGTGTGGAGCAGTGTTTGTGTTAGGCCGTTGTTTGGCAAGCATGTGGACGCGGCCTAAGGTTATGCTGCGTGAGCAGCGGGGTTGCAAGGGTACGAGCAATACTCCTCGCATTATTTGTTGTCGTACCAATGTGCAGTGATGTGCTCTTTGATCTTCAAGCGATACTGTGGTGTTCTGATGTGCCGAAAAAAGAAGCAACCAATTTTCCCCAATGCCCATTCAATCGCTATACATCAGGCGGACTATACACTTGGAAATTTAAACGCAAATTAAGTGTAGTTATCTACGTAAAAACTTTTTGCAAGTCCATGGAATTCTTCATAGTAATAAATTCAATCATTGTAATATTTATATATTATAATAACGAGCCCGGTGGTCTAATGGCTACTTTGACGCCGAGGTCGCGGGTTCGATCGACGCACAAGACAAACATTTGTGTGCATAAACATGTCTGTTTGTCTTGGTCTGGGTATTTTCTATGTAGTATAAGTATGTATTTATAAAAAAAAAAAAATTTTGATAAAACGCTTAATTTGGGACTAGATAGCGCTATGTAAATTGGTCAGAAATATTTATTTTTTTATAGCCATTGGTAAGGTGGTATGTATATTGATGTAGTTGGGATAATTTGGTCTCCACATTATGTATGTTTACACTCGTACAATATAACATAACCTACGTAGCGAATATAGTAAGTGTAAAAACACTTCACAAAATTGTTGCTTCAAATTCGAAGATTGCAGTGTCTGCAGTCGTAACTCGTGAGTGTCCTTAATACGATAATTTGTCAGAACTCATAAGTGGACACTTTATATTAATAAAGGCTAATTGAATCCGCAAAACAGCTTTGTAATAATGATTTAACTTCACGGCGCAGTTTTTAGACGTGTTGTAACTACCGATGAGTCTAATCGATCACGCAAGTGCAATGTCAAAATGCAACATCGACCGTAGCCTATCAATGGATGGGTTTATTTATCTCGAGCTCGTCCATGCTTCGCACGTTAAGCCTGCGGTTGCGGCTGTTGCCAATAGATGACAGTCGTTAAACCAAGTCAGTAGCCTTTAGGCGGCTTGAAAACACTGGCCTCCGCCAACCCGTAATTGAGCAGCGTTGTGGAGTATGCTCTGAACCCTTTCGATTAAAGGGAGATCCGTATCCCAACAGTGGGATGATTGTGGGTTGATGACTACCGATACGTCCAACGCGGGGTGAGGTGAATTCTCTCATTTAAAACAATCGAATTCCGATAGGTCTGTTAACTTAATTGTTTTGCGTTAAAACTTATACCATAAGAACAAAATGAATTAGAATATTCAGTATACTTTTTCTTCCACATTTAATATTATTAAATAATATTTTTTCTTAATTTTACTTTGTATATAGTTTTTTCTCTCTGTTTATTTATTTATATTAATAATGATTAATTCATCATCAGGTCATTTTAGTCTCCACTACAGGAGCACGACCCTCCCTTGTCCGTCCAAAAGACAGAAGGAGGTTTTGGCCTACACTCCCCACGCTGGCCAGACGTGTTGGAGAGGCCTGATCGATGTTTGATAATGTATTTCCCTTAGTCGCTTTGTACGACATCCACGGGAAGAGACGGAGTGATTCTATTCTACTCTGCCGGAAACCACACGGCCAATGATTAATTGTAAGTTCTTATTATATACATATATTTCCTCTGTTAATATTTTTTCACTATTCTCAAATGATTACATCTTCCATATAGTGGACGTTGCTGGTGGATTACTAGGTTTACGTTCATTTTAGTGCAGAATTTCTCCTTATATAATTAACAATTTGTCAACATTACATCACAACTCTATTCAATTCTCACGCTCTCATAATAGCGGTGTTATTGTTTTAATCTAAGAAACGTAGTAATAATTTATTACCATATGTGAAGAGCTCGATGATGTCGCTGCGCGTGTCAGTCTAATGGAACACGGAAGTTAAGCAACGTCGACCGTAGGCATTCAATGGATGGGTTTATTTATCTCGAGTTCCTCCGTGATTCAGAAGGAACGTTAAGCAGTCGGTCCCGGCTCTTGTCATTACATGATATAAATAAATAAATAAATAAAATAAATAAATAAATATTCCTGGACAAATTATACACGGCCATCTAGTCCCAAACTAAGCAAAGCTTGTACTATGGGTACTAGATAACTGTTATTATACTTAATACATTTTTTTTTGTAAATACATACATATATAATCCATAGAAAATACCCAGACCAAGACAAACAGACATGCTCATGCATACAAATATTTGTCTTGTGCGGCGATCGAACCCGCAACCTCGGAGTCAAAGTGGCCATTGCTGACCATTCGACCACCGAGCGCGTCAAATGATAGTCAAAAAATGATAGTCGTTAAGCCAAGTCAGTGATCTTAAGCGGGTTGAAAACACTGGCCACCGCCAACCCGCAGCTGAGCAGCGTGGTGGAGTATGCTCTGAACCCCTTCAATTGAAGGAACACCCGTATCCCAACAGTGGGATAATTATGGGTTGATAACTACCGATACTTTTTTACGATTTGTTTTCTTATCCTCGTTCACGTTCTTTTCAATAGCAACGGTAGCAAATTCAACATGCAAAATGCTCTACCTGTAAATGCCAAGACACAATCAATTAAATTATCAACGCGAACGTCAAGTTTAATAGCGAAGTGGCGTCCGAAAGAAAGTGTTATATAATTCAGTGAGACGAGGCGCACCGCGGTCGGCGGCGTTTGCGAAACGCGACTTGCATTACGTCACTCGACGCCACTTATGCCGTAGACCCTGTTAACACAGACGAGAGCAGATTGTGAAAGTGCACGCCCGGTGCACGTCGTGTTGGCGGTTGGCGCTCTGAATATCATAATCAAAGATTTTAAACTTTGATTAGAAAGGGGATATTATGATAATGGGAACTGATTTTGGCTTGTCCGGCTGACGTTTTTACTTTTTAAATTATGCCGTTACATTAAGTACGTACTCAATGCTCATGTATAAAAGGACTTGGTTCTATACATGCAAAGCAGTTTTTTCAGTGACATTGTGCAACTTTATCAAAAAGAGACGTAAATTTACTGTGCACATGATAGCTTGTCTATAAATAGAATATATTATATATCTCGGCACAGTATAAATAATAATTGGTCTCGGTCTATCTGTTTGTGCCTATCATTCTGTTCAAGTGAAAACCATATAATCGGTTTTGCGTGTTTTGTTTGTTCACACCTAGTATGTTCTCTGGTAGAATATAATAATAGTCTACACGATAGAGCCACAGACACGTCTAGTTACTAGTATATGTGAATAGTTGGCAAAATGGCGGAAATCAACTATTAAATAATAATAACGTGAATAATTTTCTTGAAGGTTTAACCTAAACGAAGATTTACTCACTGTTTATGTGATTGTATATACATAGCTCACTCAAGTATTATAAAATTGTAAAAATCAAGTAAAAGAAATTAAGCAACAAAAAGAAGACGTCGGATATTGCATCATTAGGCTTATTTATGTTTAGATACATCTTTGGTTCAATAATTCCATAAATTGAATTGTGAGCGTGGCCGCGCGTTTGCTTTCAACATATCGAGCCGTATATTTCAAAAGAATTCATTACAGTATGAACAGCCGTTTGCCCGCCTAACCCGTATTCCACCTTCCTGCTCGTGGTATAACCTCATAAAAACCGATTCTTCGGATTTTGTTTTGTAAAACAGAACGAGGTGATCAACATGTTGCGATTCTTTAACTTATGCTCCCGACTTCATCCGTATAGATTTTTATGTTCGCGGATAACGCGCAAAAACAGTCTAGAAACATTTTGTTATGAATCAAAATGTTTCTGGACTGGTTTTGCGATGTAAGTGACTCACCAGTATCTTTGAGCTAAAGTAAACCTCACCTGCACGTGGTGCACTCTGTTGACTGACTAACGAGGCTGTGGCGAAAGAGAAGGGTGGAATACACCCTACACCCCCCATCCCCCTTCTGAAATACTCCTGAATAATGAGGGGAGACCTTTTTATTGTTTAGTGTACTGTATGTAAGTGGTACATACAGGTTGCTCAATTACAGAGATGTGTTAAACCTTCTTGGATGTGTTAAATTATCATCATTATTATCAGCCTGTATCTATCCACTTCTTGGTTTAGGGGAAATATAATAGAGCACACTGGCTGGGCACTTTAATAATAGATATGATACAATTGCCTATTTAAATAGCTTCCAGTCCTAAAACTAAATGTATTTACTTCCCAAAACCCTCTATATTTAAGTCGCATCGTTGAAAATCGTCGATGAGTGGTCACTGGAAACATGCGACTGTTGGGACAAATATTGATGTAAGGCCATGTTTTCCGTTTTTCCAATTAAAGGCATAGAACAGTAAAAATCCTTGGTAACAATGTCAGCATTAGAAAACAATGTAAAAGACGAACAAACAAATTTAACACAATAATGTAGGTAAAGTCTTTGAAGACGAGTAATCACTTAAACAAAAGGATAAAGGTGCTAAGTAGTTGTGGGTTATTAAAAACAATACCATTATCATAACTACAAGTATTTTAAGGGACAATGCGTCAATGGCGTGTAATTCTCCGAACGCATCTAAGTAATTTGAACTTTTGTTTAAAAACATGTTAGTCCTCAGAAAACAACACGTGTGTACTTTGCGATAATGGTCAGTGGAATGACCTTAGAATAGTTTTTTTTATCTGTTGTTACATGCAACTCTAGTGAATAGCCATTCTAAAATCATGGCCTTGTTGGGCAATAGATAAATAGTAAAATTTAATAGCAATAGTGTAAGGACCTTCCGGAACTCTCAATAAATCGTAAGTAATAAGGACATTGCACTTAGAGATTTGCTAATAACTACTTATGTGGCATTATAATAATAAATATAGTTATTATCGTTGTCGTCAATTGATGGAGCATTGAGGTCAAATGCTAAACGGTGTCAAAGTTGCTTCTCGATCCGTGGAGCTGGGGTAGATTTCTGACAAAACGCAGCATAGTTCAGCAACTTTCTCTAGTTTGGTTATAGTAGAGCTACTGAAGCATTTAAAGACTACGTCTATCGTCGTCAAGCCATACAGACGGCCGAGATAATTTCAACACAGAAGCCGTTAGACGTATTCGACTAGACTGGGCAGCTTGTTGAATGCTTCGGTACATCCTCACCGTATAGATACCTCAATGTTTGAAGTCTAAAACCTTCAACGTGCATCCTTCTCGATCCGACCTACGTAGGAAACTTGGACGCAGGCTTTTGGGCTAATCCACGGGATAAAATTTGCACAGAGAGCGATGGAGAGAGTTACCTCGGAGTTTATCTCTAAGCCTCTAAGGGATCAAATCCAGAAACCGAAATTCGAAGGAGAACCATAAATGCCGATAAAGCTCAGAGTCAGTAAGCTGTACACACATCGAGTGATGGTAGACAAAACTCCTAGAGGTGGAGGCAGTGTGTCTGGTGATAAATTGACTTATACGCTGTCTCTCTAGATGGACCGATGCCCATAAAAAAGCGGCCGGATGCACAAAGCGGAGGACCGCATAGGGTGGAAAGCATAGTCTATCTATCAGGCTTCAATCATCATTAGCCTGCAGCTTATGCAATACATCTATCATCATTCATCTCTAACTAAATGGCTCTCTGTGGATTAAGTATTTAATGTAATGCACCATATGCGAAGCTGATGCGAAGTAACCAACGTCATTCTTTCGAGGTCATCGGTTCATCAAAGGAGGGGATGCCCAATATATCATCGGCTTTCGCTACAGATTAAAAGTCACATCACATAGCAAGCGAGAGAGCTATGTCACAGTAAATAAAATATACATGCTATGTAGGATTATACTTTATCCCAGGACACACTGTATATAAGGATTAAAAAGAAGGCAATATAACATACGTCGACTAAATAAATATACAATTGTGTTAATAAATTTGTCCAAAAACCAAAGGCGACATGCAAACATTATGCGAAATCTCACGAACGTTGCAAGTCCAGTTATTAATAAAACAAAAATAAAATGGTTATGTGTAATAAATAGTAATAATAATGTAAATATTGCTGAAACTTTAAAAATTATAAACATTATTCCTAAAAATATTTTTAACAATGCCATCTAAGTAATACGTTCTAAAATACAAATCTGCTTATTATGATGTCGTAGTCATGAAGGAGTTTACCTAAGAGACAGAAGATGGCGCTATACTATATTTTATGTAGTACCCAGCATTTGTCATAGATGGCGGTGCTTGCACGATTTAAAACGTGAAATTGTGGTGCCGAATTTTATCAAGTTTATACTTCGAGTATAAATAAAAAGAAAATAGTTTCACTTTATTTTTAATTTTTACTTATTCGATAAAATCTCCAACCAAGAAAAATCTCTGCGCTATCATTAGATCCTGATCACCACTTAAATAAATTTTACAATGAGTCCAAACACGATACCTCTGCAGTAAATTAATAAGAAGTTGGATGTCGTGTAGGTGTTCTGCACATTCCTGGTAATCAGATCCGTGGAAGTTGCTCATAATTCCTGTTTAAACTGGTAAAGATCTGGTGATCTTCAAACCGCAGAGCAGTTTTTCTTGAATTGTAGCTAAGGAAGAACACTCTAGTTTAAATCGCTTTATTAAAAAAACTAACTCAAAATCAATACAACCCTTTGACAGCTCCGAAAACATAGACAGACGTACAGTTTTGTCGAGTGTTAAAATTACTGACTTTGATGATAAATGACTTTCATTTTAGTCTTTAACTAGCTTCTAATCGCGGATTCGCCACTTTCAAAACACTCCCGTTTTATTCGAAACCAGGGGCCCCTACCGCCGAAGCTGAAACCGATTACCATTGGCTTTTTTGAGGGCGAAAATGAAATTACTGCTTAGATTGTTGGTATTTATATTTAGCTCAGCTGGTAGAAATACTAGAGCTCTACCGACTAAGCTGAAGATGTTTGTTGAAGAACTTTAACTTATGACCAATTTTGGAAATCAAAAAATACAATGGTAATCGGCTACAGCTTCGGCGGTAGGCCCCCAGTTAACAATATACAATTTGCTAGAGATGTGTTTAGTATCAAAACTCTCTGTGTTGTTGGCCCAACTCACAGAGATAATTCTTATATGACTGTGGGGCCAACTGGTCCAAGGATTCCGCTGTAGTCGGATCCTTTCGGATGGTAAAAATTTTAGCCTTACGTCTTTATGTTGAACCTTGAGGCGCTTCACTAACAAAGCCGTATCCTCGTCTCGAATCTACTTTTTAGTCGCCGTATCGAGGTGTAAGGATCCCGCTGTAGCCAGACAGACTGACTTAACGACTAGCCACTGACTTGGCTGAAAGACTGTCATCTAAGGACCAACAGCTTAACGTGCCCTCCAAAGCACGGATGAGCTCGAGATCATTAAACCCATCCATGGACAGGCCACAACGTCGACCATAGTCGACGTTGCTTAACTTGCGTGTTCGATCAGACTGACACGTGCAACGTCGCCATTGAACTCCTCACGCCATCGAGCTCCTCCATCACGCCATCGAAATCTGTTCCAGTGGGTCTTTAAAATTCTTCAGATATTGACTTTTATATTACAATATGACGATTTACAATTACGCACCCTACATCTCTTTTCGCCATAGCTTCGTTTGTCAGTCAGCAGGGTGTACCGCATGCAGGTGAAGTTGGATTTGGTTCAAAGTAGTTGATGAACCACATACACCCCAAAATTGATGATTACCAAATCCTATTTCTATTATAAGTACTACTATCACAGTATAAATAATAGTACTACGTAGTACTATATAGTAAAGTATGCGTCGCGACGAGTATGGCCACTCCCTGCCGCTCTCTCGTATCGACCTCACCTCCCCTCTGAGACAAATCTGGGACAATTTGTCTCCTCCGAAACGGCTGGACTGATTTTTATGAAATTTTGTGTGCATATGTGTAGGTCTGAGAATCAGCCAACATATATTTTTCATATATTTAGGGGTGATCCACCCTTAAATATTTTATTTTATTGACAATTTTTTTTATTTTTATTTTATTGTGATTTAGCATTGACAAATACATACAACTTAAAATTTTCCCCATTTTACCATCAACCCCTAAATTTATATATTCAATAAAAATTTGGTTACGGTAAAAATATGACAATATTTTTCTTCGCACCTGGTTTCTTATGAGGATAAAAAAGTTTTCGATCGCAACTAGTTACAAATCTCCGGTTTCGTACACGTACGGATGACGGACACTGAGAGTAAACCGTGGAGTAACTTAGTTGGCTTCGACTAACTCCATTATAGCCCTTGGTGCGACTGTTCAATTACTTCAAGTTGATTGATTATCAAAAACCCCAATGGATCCCAAACTTTGTATTGAAGATACGACGTTGAATTGAAACAATACTCTACCCTGTGACTATAAATACAGTCAGCAAAGTGGACAAGTAACGGGTTCTGATAAATAACAATAAATAAATATTCAAATTAATTAATTATATTAAACGGATCACTCACGTATATTAGCCGGAACAACTGACTAGTTTCGATCTCAAATGAAGATCTTCATCAGGGCGAGCGTCTAGACGCGTCCTCTCTCGATCGCGACGACCGCTGGTGGGGGCAGATTGCAGCGTTCATAGATTGGATGCCGCCTTCGACGATGACGTATGTAATAATTATTCCTGGCTGAATTACTCAGCTTCATCTTATTATAGACTAACAAGCTAAACAAAGTTTGATTAAATAAAAAAAAACGAGTCTGCTTTAGACCAAACAACGAAGTAAACTTCTTTAGCTCTACTAACTTATATCTCTCTCAACTGTTGTTCGCCTCGCCCGATCACACTTATCGTAACGCTCTCGTCACGCATTCACCAGCTTACTCCCAAAGTCAATCGTGCGTAAAGAAGTTTTACTTCATATACAAAAAAATAATAGTATAAAAGAATTTTAACAATTACAAATACGAATGCTTTATTCAGTAAATTAAAAGATATTTACATTATATCGTGGCCGGGGTCTCCTTTTAAGTATATAATACCTGTGTTAGAAGACCTCGCTCTTCCTTAGTAGAACAATTTATATTAAACTTTTTATATAATACTATTTGTTTTGATTTTTTTTTAATGCTATTAATAAAATAAACAGAAATACATTTTTTTTTTTTCTTAGGGTTGCCAGTGACATTACGTTTAGTGTTTAGTGTTATTTAAGATATTCATGTATGCAGTTGCTCTAATTGTGAAGTGTGAATGCAACAGTGAGTATGAATCGTACGTGGTGAAGAATGTATTTGTATTGGATGTATATGTGAGTCATTGTGAGTGATGTAGGTATATCGTGTGCATTATGTTATATTATAGTGAACGAACATATAAGTATATATGATCGTTCATTCCTGGCATGTAATTTCCTCTTATTGTCGTTGTTCACCCCTGATCAGTGCTTCTGTTTCATCGTAGTTGATTGATTTTAGCCAGATAGTTAATGATTGTTTACATGAATGATGAGTTAAGGGGTAAATATTGAGAGTCTTATTTATGATATTGTATAGGTACGAAGATTGACATCCAAATTGTCTCCGAGCATAGGCAGTGTTTACAGGAGGTATTTGTGCTACTTTATGTTTTGTTCTTCTATTTAATATGTTTGGATTATATGTCAACTGTTTATGTTTCCTCAAAACTGAAAGCAATATGTATAATTTTCGAACAGTAAGTGCGCCGCAGATGGAATAAAGTTCTTCGGTGGGGAATCTAAAAGGTTTGAAATGTATTACTTTTAGCAATGATCTCTGAGCCCTTTCCAGTTCAATAAATTTGGTTTTAGTTGCTCCGCCCCATACCGGAATGCAGTACGTAAGAACAGATTGTGCTAACGAAACATAAATACGATTCAGTAATTTCTGACCTGCTATGTGTCTGAGCTCTTTGAAGACCCATATAAGTTTTCTGAGTCGAGTCATAATGAGGTCTGTGTGTGCGTGCCAGGATAGCCGCTGGTCGACAATGATGCCAAGATATTTTGTTTTGTCTAATCTTTGGAGTATAGTACATGAACAGTGTGAGTCGTTAATGTTAGAACAGTTATGGATCTTAATTTTCAGGTTTATATCTGGTTGTGATCTATTATAATTACTGAAACATATGTAATTTGTTTTGTTTTTATTTTTGTTTTTATTTAATGTTAATAAATTGTAATTCAACCATGTGGCTATCCTCACTAGACCCTTTTCAGTCACTTTCTGTACTGCACCCCATGTCTTAGCACTGAATACAATAGCTGTGTCGTCAGCATATGAAAACATTTGCCCCTGTTCAATTTGCATATTACAGAGGGCGTTTATGTAGATAAGGAACAGGGTCGGACCTAGCACACTTCCCTGTGGGACTCCGTATTTGATACTTGCGGGTTCACTTAAGCATTCGCCAATTTTCACACGCTGAGTACGATCCGTTAAGTAGTCTTTAAAAAGTAGTAGGGGGGTACCCCTTATACCTAGGTTCTCTAGTCTGTGCACCAGGATGGGGACAGAGACAGCATCGAAAGCTTTCTTGAGGTCTAAGAAAACTGTTAAACATTTGTTTCCTGCATCAATCTTGTTCACAATCAATGAAGTTAAGGCAATAACAGCATCTTCTGTTGAGAGTCCATGTCTGAAGCCAAACTGTGATTCGGAGATAAGGTTGAATTTTTTCAAATAATTTGTAAGACGTGAATTTATTAGCTTTTCTATTATCTTTGATAATGCTGGTAACACGGAGATGGGTCTGTAATTACTGGGATCATCTCTGTCTCCATCCTTGTGCACTGGTGTGATAATGGCTTGCTTAAGTGGTTTTGGAAAGATACCATCTCTAAAGCAAAGGTTGGCGAGGTGAGTCAAAACTGGGACAATAAATTTATGTGCCAACTTCAAAAACTGTGTAGGTATCCCATCCCAGCCAGCAGCACTACTAGATTTAAGATTCATTAACAGGTTGTAAACTTCTGTGTGATCAGTCTCAGTTAAAACAAAAGATGACACTTGGGAACTAAGTACTTCATTGCTGATTTGGTTTCGTATTGATTGTGAAGATTCTATATCTTTAGCTAATGTTTCACCAATTTTTGTGAAATAATTATTTATGTCGTTAATAGCTTCAATAGGATTTGGTTTTGTTTGTAGTAGGTCTAAATCTATGGTTTTATTTTTATTACGATAAGTTATGTTATTGATTGTTTGCCAAATTTTTCTAGGATTATTCTCATTTTTAGACAATTGTTCTCTGTTATATTTATGTTTCAGTTTTTTTATGAGATTATTACAAAAATTCCTGTAACGCCTATAAGTAACTTTAAGTATGATATTATTAGGATCTATTCGTAACTTTTTTTGCATATTATTTCTATTATTTATACAGCGTAGAATGCCTAAAGTCATCCAAGGCTTTATGATACGATCTTTGCATGGAATACTTTTTGTCATTTTATTTTGTTCTAAACAGTGTTGTAATTCATCTACTAAGTGATGAACTACTGTACTTGGGTTGTCGTGTAATAATAGATCGTCCAGATTCTTATTTTTAAGATCAAGTAAGGCTTTTTCAAAATCAATCGTTGTTTTAAATTTAAGACATCCGTTCGAACTAATTAAATTTGATAGTTTTAGGAAGATCATATTATGGTCCGTGATAGTCGTATTTAGTACACAAATAACTGCAGAATTTTTATTTTTATCTAGCTTAAGAATGACGTGATCCAGACAGTTTGAGCCTCTTGTAGGGAGTGAGTGTCCTGGTAACATACCATGCATTGCTAGCATATTAAGATAGTTTTCTTTGTTTCTTCTCTCGTGTGATTGTAAATTGTCTTTGTCTATTAGATTTATGTTAATATCTCCCGTTAATATTATACTTTTGTAGGATTTGACGGACTCTAGATGCTTATCTAATGAGTTTATAAATTTTTCAGAGTTTGTGTTTGAAGGTGACCGATAGATACCAATAACAATGAAATTACTAAATTTGATTTGGAGACAGGAGGCATGAGATAGTTTTATTTCATCTACCTTGATCTTGTGTTTCTCTTTGACATAAATGACGACGCCATCACTCTTATTAAGGTGATTTATGGTAGAGAAATTTACATAATTGTTTAATTTAGGTACAGGTTTGTTTGGATGAAGTTTACATTCTGTAAGAACTATTATATCAGGTGTAAAATTCAATTGAGATAATGTAGCGCATAGATCGTCAAAGTTTTTGTAAATGCTGCGAATATTTTGTGAAATAATTGTTATGTCTGTGTTTAATATGTAACTAGTTTTGAGGGAAAAGTTGCTCAATTCACATAAATGTGATTGTGCAATTTGTATACTGTCTATTTCAGTTAATGATGTAAGTGTACTATCCATATTCATGAATAAGTATGAAGTCAGTCGTTATATTGTATTTGTTGCTAATATTAAAAAGACACGTACCTAAAAAAACACTTTTGTTAGGTCCTAACTTTGACTTTGTCTCTGATAAGTTAGTACTGTTTTTATAAATATGATGGATTGGTACAGCCGCGTAAAGTAAACAGTACACTGGTGAACCACTGAAAGATGTGACATTGACAAGTATGTACATGTGATATTTATATGAAAGAAAATGTGTATATATGTTACCCTCTATGTATGTAAATAAGTAAGATAGTTGATGTATGCAAATAATCAAATGAATGAGTGTGTAGTAGACATTTTGTAAAGGATGTGATGATTCAGTAATAAATAAGGTCTGCAGGGTACAAAATTTCATGATAAAAAATGTTGGAGATTTTGCGAGCATGAGCATCTTTGATAATTTATGTAAAAGTGTAAGGAAATATGTAGCGCAGTAAAATAAAAGCATGTGAAGTTTATATGTAAGAAATAATATGTATATAAAAGAGCATGTGTATTCGTTGTTTGAGTGAGTGATGTTTACTGGCAATCCCTTGTGTGTGGAGAGAACAATTACAGAAAACATGGTAATAATAACTAGATATCGAATCATATACCAGTGAACATGTAGTCAAATTTCTTGAGCTAATTTGTGGATCTGGTTCTCATCACTTATTAATATGATAGGAACTCCATCAGACCTCCGTAGATAAACTCTACCAAATGAAGTCCAACAAAATTTGTACTCTTTTGATTTAGCGAGTCCTCGAGCCAGGAAATACAGACGAGCTCCCTTGGCAGTCAGCTGTTCTGACACGAAGATTGGGGTGTCCTCTTGGATTTTGAAACCTAAATGTCTTGCGCTCAATTTGTCTTTATTTGCAATGTTATGAGACTTACATTGCTGTAAGAATTTAGTTTTCTGACGAGTTGATGTGGTCTCTACTATAATCGGAGGATTTCTAGCTCCTTCCTTTTTTCCCCTCACTCTGTAAACGTCACTAATATCGTTTTCTTTTAAATCGCCTTTGACAGATTTCGATAGTTCTAAGACCATGTTCAACAATTCCTCTTTAGTTTCTTTCGGATAAATTTTTGGTACATTTTTAATTTCTAAGTTTGATTTTTGTTTTTCTCGTTTAAGATCTTCTATTTTATCTTCTAAAATAATTATATACTCTTTGTCTTTTTTGTTTTGTGCCTCTAGTATATCTATCCTTTTCTTAAACTCTTCATTCTGTGAGGCCAAAAACGATATACTGCACTCAATATTTTCGTTTGTTTTTTTCAATTCATTGAGGACTGGATTGATTTTCTTAATTTCATCTGCCTGCACTTGAAGTATGCTTTGGATCATCACTTTAATTTCTTCCTTGAAGGTTTCTAGACTGTCCATATTTAAGTCTTCCCTACTTCTTTTGTGGCGCAAGGCAATGTTATTGGGAGGGGTTGTATAATGGATGCCTTCACCTGAAGCACTTAAATTGACGGCGGAATGCGATCTGTCGATTTTATTATCTATGTTTAAGCCATCGGCATTAACATTTACATCCGATTTCGATCTATTAAGTTGACTTTCCATGACTTAACAACGTAACCAAGTTAAAAATATTTCGTACCGCAAGCACCGCGTAGCTTCTCGTAGACTCGATGTCGTAGCGTATCGGTCGCCGTAGCACACAAGTCGTCGTTGTAGCCGATCGTAGACTCGGGGCACGTGGTAAGTAGTTCGTTATTTCGACGGCGATGCTCGCTTGTGCGGTGGCTCCACGGTCAACAACGGACTCTCAAGTCCGACTCGCGCCAAGATCGAATCCCACCAATTCACTCAAAAATTTCACTTTTTAAATTATTTTAAATTTATTATTTATATATTGAAAAATACACGTACGCTCAGTGAGCACGTCCGCGCTAGTCAGCGGTCCGGGGGGAAGAGGACAATTGTATTGCAAAAACCATAAGGATAAATCCAAGATCAATGTCTTACTTAATTTGCGGTCGACTGTATAATAATTCTGCATTGTATCCAGATGTACATCATAACCTTAAGATTACCTTTAGATGGGTTGATAACACTGGGCTCCGCCAACCCGCAGTTGAACACTGCGGTTGGCGCTACTTCAGTTGCACTTTGGTGACATACGTTTTCCTGACGTTCGTAAAAAGGTTATCTCTACACATATGGCTATAGCCTTCTTCTGTGTCATCTATACATTCATCATCATCAGGTCATTTTAGTCTCCACTACAGAAGCACGACCCTCTCTCGTCCGTCCCAGATAGAAGGAGGATTTGGCCTACACTTCCCACGCTGACCGACGGGTTAGGGAGGCCTGATCGATGTTTTATAATGTATTAACTTTAGTCGCCTTGTAAGACATCCACGGGAAGAGACGGAGTGATTCTATTCTAGTCTGCCGGAAACCACATGGCCAATCTATACATTACGGACAAACAATCCGCCGAAGCTGTGAGCAGAACCTAGTATATAAAGAAAATCAAGATAAACTAAAAATATTGAATGCGATGCTAAAATCATTATATCAAGCCATTACTAAGCTATAACATCACAGTGCGTTCTACGACTTTCCCCCCTGTGGAGGTTCTGGGGTGCAAGCCAGAGGCATATTTTAGGGGTGGGGGCCTACTCTAGCGTCGTTTCAATGTCATAGGCGTTCGTTGGCCGCGGCTAGAGGTCGGTACTAGCGTTCTTTCAAAGTACAAATTTAGTTATTTTAGTTATCACACAACATTCAACTTAATGCTGCTATTCATAAAGCGTAATGTGAATTGATTCGTCTGTTCTGTTGATATAATGCACCGATGTTGGAGTGACAGGCTTTGACGCGGGTCTGAATTTCTTTTGAAAAGGTTTTGGAGATTGCAATGTTATTACATTTTGTGGTACTTTTTACCGCTTGGCAGGATATGATGTGACAGTTTGATATTACGTGCCTACTTATCTGCCTCTATCATTTCAGAGAATAGTATATCAACTCTATATTTATAAACATGCGAAATCGATGCACTCAGATACAGGCTACACAATTAAGCTACGCGCGCTGTTCGTACCTAAAATCGAGTATCTTGTGCCGCACGGTTATCGTTTATTCAATCGATCCCTAAAGCGGCCTCCAGGAGTCGATTCTGACGTGGAAGCGGTTCATAATATTCAAATTAATTGAAAACAAAATGTTTGGGGACCACTGGTTTATCAGAACTAAGATAATCGGCAATCGCAGACCACAGCTGCAGACCGCAAGTAACACTAAGTACTGGGTGTGTATACATTCAGTACTTAGTGTTACTACAGAATATTGTTATTGATTTAATTTTTATTTGCTCAGTTTTTTTATCTACTAGGTACTACGTATCATCATCAGTATCTAAAATTCTATATTATTCTATAGCTTTCAACGATTAATTTTTTTTTTTTTATACAACTATAGTGGTAAACAAGGATACGGCCCGCCTGAAGTTATCGTAGCCTATGAACGCATGTAACACCAGGGGCATCACACGCGCGTTGCCGATCCTGTAAAAAGTATAATAAATAATATCCTGTAAAATACTTGAGATAAATGAAGCCTATTACTACAGCAATTCATAAAACAATGAACTTATAAATATCAGTCAGTGACAGCGACGGATGGAATATGTTGGGTCACCTATATCTGGTGGGTGAAGTAGGAGAGAGGGAAAAAAAACAATAGGGAAGTAAATAGAGGTTTTGCTGTGCAGCCCCTGATAGCCTAGTTAGTCATGCTCACTAAAGTGTTCAAACTGGTGGTGGTATCGTGTGACGGGTCGCCGCATTTCTTATAAAATGGTTGAATGAGTATTGTAATTTTAGACTAAAATGTATGTAAGTGTAAAACAAATAAATCCTAAAATGTTTAAAATCCTTGTCCACGACAGGGGTGTGCGCTATGTACGAAGTAAGCCGATCTGCGCACACTTAGCGGCACTTTACACCGCTGAGTGTGCGCATATTACGATTGGCTTCGAAAAAAAAAAAAAAAAAAAAAATGGTTGAATGCGGCGATGGCTGCCCCATGCATCAACTCGTGAACGGGTGCCGAAAGAGGAGACTGCCGTGGTTGTCATGGTTGCAAGGCAAACAACAGGAGGATGATTTAGATTAAAGTAGTATTAGACAATAGTATAAATTATTAGCATAACTGCATGCAATTAATAAATTGTAAGAAAATTGCGATTTGATAGAAAAAATACACGATTGTTAACAAAAGGTACGGACCCCGGGTCAGAATTGTAATCATTATTAATAAAAATGATAATAATTCGTAAGCAATAGTCAGGCAGTAGAGATAGTAGTATATGTATAATGTAACTCTATGAAATTAATTCCAAGCGCGGCGACAGTGTTGCAATCGCAGATTACGGAGATTCATGTAGACCAGTATTGCAGTAGTGTCACCGTCGACGGTGATTTACGAGAGATAGTGGTAACTCAGAATACAGAGTGGTATTACAACTACATATCACGCTAGTGGATTTTTTTTATCGCAATATGCGCACATTCAGTGGTGTAAAGTGCCGCTGAGTAATCGCAGATCGGCTTACTTTAGAAATTACGCACACCCCTGCCGTGGACAAGGCTATTAATAACACTACATATGATTATTCAGTAAAAAAAAATGTAAAAAGATGTTTTCTATATACATAATCTATATTGATGCAAAAGCATTCAAGAAGTCATAATATCATGATGCAATAGCAATTGACGAGCTCGGTGGTGGAATGGTTAGCAATGGCCACTTTGACTCCGAGGTCGCGGGTTCAATCCCCGCACATGACAAACATTTGTGTGCATGAACATGTCTGTTTGTCTTGCTCTGGGTATTTTCTATGTATTATATGTATGTATTTACGAAAAAAAATATTTAAGTACATTTATCAGTATAGTACCCATAGTACAAGCTTTACGCTTAATTTGGGACTAGATGGCGCTGTGTTTTTTTTTTCTATACTACGTCGGGTGGCAGACAAGCATACGGCCCGCCTGATGTGAAGCGGTTGCCGTAGCCATATTAAGGCTCGCAACATAAAATATCGCTCGCGCGCCGCCACCCCCGCTGCCAACGCAGCATCTCCTTCCTTTCTGGTGACCTCACTCACTCGCAGGAACACAACAACCCTCAAGGTAATTGTTATTTGGCTGCGGTATTCTGTAAGGTGGAGGTATATTCCCCAGTCGGGTAGCTTACAATTACGCTCCCTACCTCTCTTTTCGCCAGAGCTTCGTTTGTCAGTCAGCAGGATGCACCGCGTGCAGGTGAAGTTGGCTTTGGTTCAAAGGTGTTGATGAACCACTTACACCCCTAAACTGTGTAAAATTGTCCAGAAATATTTATTTGTTTTTAGGGTTCCGAACCTCAAAAGGAAAAACGGAACCCTTATAAGATCACTTTGTTGTCCGTCTGTCTGTCTGTCTGTCAGTCTGTCTGTCTGTCTGTCTGTCTGTCTGTCTGTCTGTCTGTCTGTCTGTCTGTCTGTCTGTCAAACATTTCTATGTCGAGAATGCGTGGAGGTATCAAGCTGAAATTTGAACTGTATACACAGGTCTACGGTCCCATGAAGTTAAAAAAAAATCAAACTGCTAAGTTTACGTAGAAAAAAGTTACGGCCGTTTATTCAGCAAAAAACGCGTATTTCGACACACTCAAAGGAATCAAAACCTATAGGGTACTTCCCGTTGACCTAGAACTATGAAATTTAGCAAGTAACATCGTTATAGACTACAAGTACAGGAATAAATCTCAAAACTATACATTTGTAAATAGATCTAAAAAAATAGGGGGTCTATATTTTTTATAGGGTGTCGAAATTTCAAATTGAAACTACTAGTTCAAATGAGGTATCATATGAAAGGGCTTGATGTACACATTGCAAAATATATTTTATTTATTTTTTTCGACGCATTATTTCTTATTTATAATGAAAAATATCAAATTTAATAATGATACTACGTACCTACGGAACCCTCGGTGGGCGAGTCCGACTCGCACTTGTCCGGTTTTTTTTAATTTAAACAATATAATAGGTAACTTATAATAAAAATTAAGTAAAAATAAATATTATATTATCAAAACATATACTTGACAATGTTGAACAACCACCAAATTTTTATATTTCCATAATTATATTTTTATTATCATTTTTTATTATTTTTCTATTATCTATATTACAATTATAACATAATATGTTATAATTGTAATATAGATAATAAAAATAATAATTATGGAAATATTAAAATTTGGTGGTTGTTCAACATTGTCAAGTATATGTTTTGATAATATAATATTTATTTTTACTTATTTTTTATTATAAGTTACCTATTATATTGTTTAAATTAAATAAATAAATATTTCAAACAATATACAATCCTATATAATAATATTATACCCAAGCGGATTGTATATTGTTTAGCCTGAAACCACACCGCCTAAGCTGAAACCGATTCAGATCAAGATTAAGTTTTGTTTTATTCCGAAAAATGGACTTATGTTTCATTTAGTAACTTCTTTAACTGTTATTTGTACAGCTACAGAGTCTCTACCAATCAAGCTAAAGATGATTCGTACTAAATTCGATCTGAATTGATTTCAGTACATTTTACATTACATACATACACTTTAATTGCCGCCGAAAAGTAGCGTAGATCCAGGATTTATACCTGTCGCCATCAACCTATAATCATCCCACTGTTGGGATACGGGTCTCCCCTCAATCGAAGTTGTTTAGAGCATACTCCACCATGCTCAGCTGCGGCTTTGGTGGAGGCCAATGTTTTCAAGCCGTCCTAAGACCACTGACTTGGCTTAACGACTGTCATCTAATGACAACAGCCAGGACCGACGACTTAACGTGCGCTCCGAAGCACAAGAAGAAGTAGGAGCTCGATGACAACCGGCGGCTTAACGTGCTCTCCTAAGCACAGAAGAACCCATTCATAGACAGGCTACGGTCGACGTTGTTTAACTTGCGTGTTCGATCAGACTAACACGTGCAAAAACTTATTATTTATATTATCTATTAATAGCTGCCCGCCCTGGCTTCATACGGGTAGAAAGTGGTGTTTTATTTTCCTCTCAATTTTTCCGTTCTTTCGTTCCATAAGAACCTTCCTTATACCTTAACGAAATTATTAAAACAAAAAGTAACAGAATTGGTCGAGCCGTTCTCGAGTTTGCGCTTAGCAACATTCATTTTTATTTATATAGAAGATTTAATACACTTTATTATTTATACCTGTGAAACCTGTATATTATAAGCGATATTCGATCCATGTATCTTTATAGGAAAAATATTTTTGCGTACAGAATAATAATATATAAAGAAGCAATGTCGAGTGCTTTTTATTGGAGTATTATTATCCTGTTGAAGTTATCGGGCGTGTGATCAGAAGTCCGATATTCAATTACCATTACATTTGCTAGGATTCAATATCGAGTTATAATACAAAAAAGTTATTACACGTGTAATATTCTATTACATACGAATAGAATAGCTTATATGGTTTCTTTACTTACTGATTTTGACATTTTATGCATTTATAGTATTTTACTAAAGTAACATTACTTTAATAAAATATTAAAATAAAATACAAACATTTGTGTGTATGAACATGTCTGTTTGTCTGGGTCTGGATGTTTTCTATGTATTACTTTCGCCCGCGGCTTCGCTCGCGTGAAATTCGGGGCAAACACGTGTTTACTCATTTATCTATAGAAGTAGTCGTGTAAAGTTTAAGATAAGATAGTCAACCAATCTCGTTTCCCCATAAAATTTTTGGACCTCCCTCACCCTCTTAGGGGTAAAATTTGAAAAGTTCTTTTAACTAATTTTATGTCTACTATGTTATATTTACACATCGATGCCATTTTCGTAGTTAACGTTCTAGAAAACCAAAGAATCAACACCCATATTGGTATTATGGCATTTCAACCCGATCGCACTCCCACATGGGGTGATTTTATGTCACGTCGGCTATGTTGGATTATAAAATAGTTGTTTTTTTCTATAAAACAATACCCATGACGTTTTTCAGACTATTGGTACCCATTTTACCCTTTTAAGGGTTGAAAAATCATGAAACACGTCGTAGTTATCTATAGAAGTACTCGTGTAAAATTTAGAATAAAATAGCCCAACTAATCTCGTCTCCCCATACAAACTTTGGACCCCCGTTTCACCCCCTTAGGGGATGAATTTTGAAAAATCCTTTCTTAGTGTACCCCTAGACGTCATAAGCAACCTACGTGCCAAATTTCGAATCTCTAGACCCAGCGGTTTGGGCTGTGCGTTGATATATCAGTCAGTCAGGACTTTGAATTTTATGTTAATTTTTTGTCCACTATGTTACATTTTCAAATCGATGCCATTTTCGTAATTGACGTCCCAGAAAACCATAGAATCAATACCCATATTGATATTATGACATTTCAACCCTATAACACCCCACAGGGGCGATTTTATGTCACGTCGGCTACGTTTGATTTGAAAATAGTTGTTATTTTCGTAATTAGCGACCCGTTAAACCATAAAAACAATACCCATGATGATTTTCAGACTTTATCACCCCATTTTAGACATTTCTATCCCATCGCACGCCCGCAGGGGCGACTTTTTATCACGTTGGCTATGTTTGATTAGATAATAGTTGTTATTTTCGTAATCAGCTACCCGATAAACTATAAAAACAACACCCATGACGATTTTCAGACTTTTTCACCCCATTTCACCCCTTTAGGGGTTGAATATTGAAAAATCCTGAAACACGTATTTACTCATTTATCTATAGAAGTACTCGTGTAAAGTTTCGGATAAAATAGTCCAACTAATCTCGTTTCCCCATACAAACTTTGGACCCCCGTTTCACCCCCTTCGGGGATGAATTTTGAAAAATCCTTTCTTAGTGTACCCCTAGACGTCATAAGGAACCCACGTGCCAAATTTCGAATCTCTAGACCCAGCGGTTTGGGCTGTGCGTTGATATATCAGTCAGTCAGTCAGTCAGTCAGGACTTTGAATTTTATATTTATAGATAAGTATGTATTTACAAAAAAAAAATGTATTTAAGTACATTTATCAGTTGCCTAGTACCCATAACAGCTTTGTACCCACAACAAGTTTTGCGTTTAATTTAGGACTAGATGGCGCTGTTTAGATTGTCTAGAAATATTTATTTAAAATATTTGTGATATCACAATGTCTTTAATTTAATTTGTAGAGAATGATTAGCGTAACAAAACAAATTAAATATATTTATAAATCGTATTAAATGTGTATTTTATTCAAAGTTAGGTAAGGTGAATTGTACAGCACTTATGATAATCCTTGGCAATATTCTTCGATAGGAATATCTTTAATAGGCATAAACAAAACAGAATTTAATTATTATCTTAGATTTTATCCCTATAATTTAATTTTCAAGTACAAAATTGTATGAATTTCATGTAATTAATTTCAACAAAGCAACAATGGCTAAAACTGCAAACTTCGACGCATTGTAGGTCTGCGATTGAATTTAAATATCGATCGACCGAGGCCCAAAACACGCCTCCTGCCCCCCTCTCTCGAATCCCGCTGTAATTCAGACTTTCAGGCACAGACGACCCTTCCCAAGGTCGCAGACGTTACGCACACTTGCACAACGTACGCACACGCGTGCCAATATACCTGCATTCTATCCGAACGCGTTTTGGGTCGTTAAACCTTCGTACATAAACATATGCACATATAATTTTTATTGTTATATTTATCTTGACCTTGCCATTATATTAATAAATTAATTTTTTTGTTTCTTAACGTGTCATGATTTTAATTAAGGTTTATTTAGTAGAGATTTTTTGTGTGTATTTTTATCTGTGACTAATTAATTATTTTTTTAATTATGTTGTTGTTATTATGTATTACACTGATAGTGCAAATTACTGTAATGTTTTGTTGTACATTATAAAGCTTGTATCAATTGTTGCTTATTGTGTTTTATTTACATGTTATTACTTTTGATTAAACTTGTGTAAATCAAGTACATTTAATAATAAAAAAAACTGTGAAATTATATATGGACACATAAAATTAAAAGACTGATAGACACGGCAATAAATTATGCACGCGCAAACTGTTTGCACAAACTTTGTTTATACCAAATGAAACGAGTAAGTTTGTAGTTGGCGCGAAAGTGTGTACTTATTTGTAACTGCAAACTTGATGGCTCTATGTTTCGTTTTGCACAAACGAACAGTTTGCGCAAGCATAAGTTGGAGCTGTGTGGATTGGCCATCAATAAACTACTAATTTAACTACCATATTTTATTCTAAAATATAATATCACATTTTTTATTAAATGTACTCGATTTGGTTAGTTTATGGTGCAATAAAACTAAGTAATTTATGTAAATCTTTTCCTAAATATAGTCAAGAATATGTTACCAGTTGAAAATTCAAAAATTGACATCTTCCATACAAATTACAGCAAATGATGTAGTTTTGCTAAAATCACTTGACGTAATTTTCACGAGAAGATCGTGCCTTGTTTTATTGCAAAACAAAAGCTGTGTATATGTTTTGTTCGGAGCTATTCGGATTTTCATTAAACAGAAAATACACAATTTTAAATAAATAAATATTGTCAGACAAATTACACAGCGCCATCTAGCCCCAAAGTAAGCGAAGCATGTGTTATGAGTACTAGACAACTGATAAACATACGTAAATACATTTTTTTCCTTTTTGTAAATACATACTTATGATACATAGAAAACACCCAGACTGAGACAAACAGACATGTTCATGCACACAAATGTTTGTCCTATGTGGGAATCGAACCCAAGAGCGTTGGTGTCGAAGCCGCGTCATTGACCGCTACGCCACCGAGCTCGTCAAAATTATGTCATAGCCCAATTGAGAGCCGTGCTTCGGAGGGCACGTTAAGCCGTAGGGCCTGCGGCTGTCATTAAATAACAGTCGTTAAGGTAAGTCAGCGTCCTTTGCGCGGCTTGGTAACACTCTCCTCTTGCGGAGGCGAGTGTTACCAAGCCGCAAATGAACAGCGTGGTTGAGTATGCTCTAAATCCCTTTTCGATTGAAGGGAGATCCGTATCCCAATAGTGGGATGATTATGGTATGGATATGATACCGATCCGATCCTCGTGGTCTTTACAGCCTCTGGCGACTTAGAACTTAACCATTTGTCCTTATCTATACGGGCTTAAGTACTAATAGTATTAACAGGCTCTACACAGACAACCATAAATACTAATATATATTTACTTACTTAAACTTTATTGACCATTTATTTAAGGGTACTAAAGGCAGATCTAACGGTAAAATCACTCGCTACCAGTCAATCTTTAAGAAATTCACGAATGGTTCCTAAGAAGGAGCAAAAGAGAGAAGAAATATTCTTATTATAAATATGTACTACATGTCATATCGAATGCGTTAAGAACTAAAGATGCCAACATTTGTTGGAAAATATGGTACACGTTAAAAATGCAGTATTTTTTTTAAAGTGAACTATGTTTATGAGTATCGAATGAAGATTAGGTCGACAGTTCAGAAAGTCAGAATTCGCATCAATCGCATCGATGCAAAAAAATTAAGTACTAAGTAAGTATTAAATTAGTTTTGTAAGAGAAAAAATAAACCTAATTGCTAATTAGGTTCCATTCAACGTGAAAGAAGGACAAGGAATGATTATAATATCAATACCAAGTACATATTGTTACTATTTTTTATCCCACGAAGTAAAAATAATACAACAAGAAAAAAATATACACAAATAGATGGCAGCACCCCTGGACCACGCGGGCGAAGCCGCGGGTAACAGCTAGTGTTATAATATAGATGACAGCCATACTTGATACATAAAATTCCATCGGTTGACCTGAATAGGCGGGCTTTGGAGAGGCGCAAAGGGCCCTTCACGCCGAAGCTTGAGTACTGCACGCTTGCATCCGACACGATGACGTCAGCTTAACAATACGGCGCTTATCCTGATGCCAACCACCCATCCCTTAACTTTAAAAAGGCTTGTAATTAATTAATGACGCCTAAACCAGACGCTTCTTTTTTATCTGCGGTACAAAAATATACAAGATATTGGCTTTACATTTCAACCATATTGAATTGCATATACTAGTATCATGAATAACTCATATTCTAAAGCTTCCTATTTCTACAAATTTCTTATGATTAAATTAGTTGAGATTTTAAAGCCGCTGTAATTTTACCCCCGGGACGGTTGCGAACTTCACGTTTCATTGTCTCTTTGGTGGTTGTTGTTACTCCTGGCTATACAGGAGATACATTGGTGGGAGTATGTAGTGGGGATATCTCCATGGTACAAGCATATACAGCCCTGACTTCTCACGAGAATAGTCGATAATGGGGATAGTGGGATGTACCGTTTCTTTTCTAGCAGCCCTACTCAAAGGAACACAGTTAATCCCCTAGAGCTCTAGAAATCTTAAATGTACTTTCCCAGTGAAGTAGCTTATAATAACGTTGTGCACTGCCTCTCTTTTAATAAATAAATATTCCTGGATAAATTACACCCGGCAGTCTAGTCCCAAACTAAGCAAAGCTTGTACTATGGTTACTAGATAACTGATATTACCTATACTTAAATACATTTTTTTTTTAAATCCATACATATAATACATAGAAAACGCCCAGACCAAGTCAAACAGACATGTTCATGCAAACAAATATTTGTCTTGTGCGGGGATCGAACCCGCGAACTCGGAGTCAAAATGGCCATTGCTGCCATTTGTTTTGCCAGAGACTCGTTAGCTAATGAGGGCAGGGTGCACCACGTGCAGATGAGGTTAGCATTGGCTCAAAGACAGCATAAATACATTCAACATTTTAGTTTAATATCAAAGAAATCTTTACAAATAACTCCGCTGAAGACGATCCTCATCGGGCAAAGTAGAATAGATTCCAATAACTTTCCAGGACAATATGCCTGCAGAAGCGTCGATTTCTATTGAACTTTTCTTACGTTCATTGAATTTTTAGACAAAAAAAGACCATGACTCAAAATAAACGTGGTTATAAGTTGAGCATGTTAATAATTGAAATGCGGATCGGGTGGTTTAACATAATCTTGTATGCAACAGACTGGGGACTATAGGTGAGCTCGCGGCACTTCAAGATACGTTAAAGTCTGAATTTACATCACGACATACTGGAAAAATTATAATTTAGAAGGGCACCTGAGGGTACCATCCACGTTCGTAGGTACCATGGTAGAAAATCTGATGGACCAACAAACTTCATCTTTAAGATTATGTTAACGATATTTTTTACATGAAAGTTTTAAGAAACAAGATATTCTTTTTGCTAAATACTCCGTGAAATTATAATAATATTGTGAGCGAAGGAAATATATTCTGTATCTTCGATCAATTTTATGTATATTAACACAACAGTAAATGTATAGAACAGAACACAAACTTTTTTTTTTTTATACTACGTCGGGTGGCAGACAAGCATACGGCCCGCCTGATGTGAAGCGGTTACCATAGCCATATTAACGCTCGCAACATAAAATATCGCTCGCGCGCCGCCACCCCCGCTGCCATCGCAGCATCTCCTTCCTTTCTGGTGACCTCATTTACTCGCAGGAACACAACAGCCCTCAAGGGAACCGTTATTTGGCTGCGGTATTCTGTGAGGTGGAGGTACATTCCCCAGTCGGGTAGCTTACAATTACGCTCCATACCTCTCTTTTCGCCAGAGCTTCGTTTGTCAGTCAGCAGGGTGCACCGCGTGCAGGTGAAGTTGGCTTTGGTTCAAAGATGGTGATGAACCGCTTACACCCCAAAAACTCCATATAAAATGTCTGTCGAAATTGAAGCACTCATCTGTATGAGTATGATGAGTATGATAATACCTATTTCAAAAATGCCGCCTTCTGTATTACGAAAATTTATGCTGATAAAGTAAAATAAACTACATACACAATAAATATTTATGATATTTAGGTTAATTTCATATTTTTGATAATTGACAAATTGATATAAGAAAAAAAGACGCCATCCCATGCCAGGAGATCTATCTCTATCACTATGCTTATCATCTCAGCGTCAGAAAACGGTTCCTGACCTGAGAGATCTCTCAGGTCAGGAACCAGGTTTTCTGCCCCCTTACCACCATCTCTTATTGCGATTCAATAACTGATAAGAGATGGTGGTAAGGGGGTTGACGTAATTTAGTATAGCCATACCAGCGTGTGTCTGTATGGAGTTGAGATACTGTTGTTTACTGTGCCATCAGTACGCTTTATTTATTATTCGTTGTCATTACTTATCGTTCGATTATTTCTTTTGAGTATAGTCGCTCTTATGGATAAATATTATCCGAAGCTATAAAATACTGTAAATATGAATGTTTTTCGAAACGTAGATGTCAAAACAATTTTATTAGATAAAATACTATGTTCTTTTTCGCACCCTTGACGTGAGTTTGCATTAAGCTTGTATCCATCTATTTTGATATATAGCCTGGTATACACACATCACATTTTTTTTAATATGAAAAGGGGGCAAACTAGCAAATAGGTGACCCACATGGTCACCTGATGGAAAGCAATCACCACCGTCCTCAGCAACGCCAAGGGGTCGCGAATCCGTTGCCAGCTTATACTCCTTCCTTCCTTTCTTTCTGGTGACCTCACTCACTCGCAGGAACACAACAACACTCGCGGGAATTCACGTTCATTCTCACATAATGCGCACCGAGTTTTCAAATATATCCACATCTGTATCGGTTTCTACAAAATGGTAATATAAATGCTTATATTTTTCTGCCCGAAGAGGAAGTGTTATTATTACAATCTAACCCATTGACTGTCGTAATGCTATGTATCGATTATTATGTATCTACATTTTCTAAGTACATTTGTATCCTATCTTGATAAGCCAGTCACCGTTCTACAGGTAATTTGTTGAGCAACATTGTAGTTAGACAAACATAGATTTTATGTTTGTACAGAAAATTGTCGTAAGAAGTGAAACTTCAAGAATTCGGGTCTTGAGTCCTACAATCTCACATAACAAACAAATTAGATTTAGGTACTCAATAGAAGGTTAGGTAAATAAGTTACATGATTAGAGACCGAGCTTTGCACGGTGTTCTTTTTGGTCCAGTCTCACAAATGTCAGTGATTATATTGAACGACAGATTAAAGAAAGAATATTATAACTTCGATAGAAATACGCGATTGAAATCACGTGGTCACATCGTAATACGATCGAAAATTAATCAAACTAAGAATAGCATTCAGTTGTCAATATGCAATACTATTATTGAATGAATGAAACCAAGTATACAAATTTCAGTCAAATCATAATTCAATCTTGATTCGGTCAACTTTCATTCTGCATACTAATTTAAGACCATTGGCCTTCAGGCAAATTAAATAAAGAATTTTCATTTACAAAGTGTATGTACCCACTGGCTAATAGAACAACATAGTTGTTTACATTAACATCACTTACTCGCACGTACCTATATGGCTTCCTTACGTTAGAATAGCCATAGTGTAACCAGATAGTGTTGCAAAGTGTCCGTTTACATTTTATAACATTTTTTATTATCTGCGGCGGTACGCGAATGTGGGCGGCGTAATGTTGTGTTCGGGAGTTCATCTCTCGTGTAACTAAATATCCCGACGAAGTTACCATTCAAGATGTTGAATGGATCTCGTAACGAGTTTTTCTATGAAAGTAATAAACATTTTGCACGTTGGAAATAAAAATGAGAAAATTAAATTTCGGCTGCATAAATTAGGTCTTAAAATACCTACCGGAACAAATAACACTATTTTGCAAAAATAAAAATCTTATACTCATAGATAATTTATGGTAAATTTGTTTTGTGGCTCCCTTCATATCGTTAATACATTTATCTAATCTCATGCTGAAATTTACACATTAAAAAACTGAACACAGTATCTTAATGACAGTCTTTACGTACAAGCTATCAAAATAAATTTAAAAAGTTATTTTTCGATACAGCTCTTATAATGGACAACTGTATCGTAAAATAACTTTTTTACCATTTCGATACAGCTTCAGCCCTGGATACAGGTATTTTAAACAGGTTGCAATGCAAATACATTGCAACTATGCAAAATTTTTCTACATAATCTGTGAACGCGGCGCCGCGCGGCGCGTCGCGCATTCGCACTACGCATGCTCGATCTGCAAATGGATTTATAGGTAAGAATTATAGCTGTTAAATTAACTTCATGGTTGTATTTAAAATATTATTATCATATATTTCATGAGATTAGATAAAGTAGTGTATGAAACTGCACATAATTAGGTATTAAAATACTCGTGTGTGAAATCTAAGGGGAGGAGGCCTATGTTCAGCAGTGCGTCCTTCGGTTGAAATGATGATGATGATGAATTGTAATTATTACAAAAAATGAGTTAGGGCAAAGAACCTTTTTTGTAAATTTGTGATAACCTACAACTGCAGCTTTGATTTGGATGAAATTTACTAGGTATGTAGAAAATGTTTTTTTTAAGTTCCATGGTCATAGAAATCAATCGGCTAGTTTTTGGCATGTGGGTGTTAATGTAAAAACCAATTATAATTTTATCAAAAACTTACTAGATAAGTAGGTTATATACATACAATATGTTCACGGACATTATAATCGATCAATCACGATCATGACGAGCTCGGTGGTCGAATGGGTAGTGCGCATTGCACTTTGTCTCCGGGATCACGGATTAGATCCCCACACAAGACAAACATTTGTGTTCATTAACATGTCTGTTTGTCTTGGTCTGGGTGTTTTCTATGTACATATATTATGAAAAAAATGTACATACCTATATAATCATTTATCTAGTACCTATAGCACAAGCGTTACTTAGTTTGGGGCTAGATAGCAGTGTGTAGTTTGTCGTGGAATAAAAAAAAATCGATTTAAATTTTTTCAGATATTAAATTAAATTAAATTGAAATTTGATTTGAAAAATCAATCGCAAGGTTTCAGGGGGGCTAGCCAAATGACAGTTTGCGAAGTAGAAAAGCGTAGCGTCGCTAATTTGAACTGTGGAGCTCATACTAAAATGTTCGAATTGACAAATGTCACGTGATCTATCTAAAATTCGTTACGCTACGAATTACACTTGGCTAGGGGGGCTGGTCGCGGTGAATTACTAGTTATAACAATATTAAAAAGTGATATCATAATATTAAAGCTAACCACCAGCTAACTGACCCCGACAGTACATTTACGGCCCACGGTACAGCTGATATGATAAATGGCAAATTCACAGGATGGACCATTTCATGCATTTGTATGCAGTAGATTAATGCAGAAAAAAAAATGTTACATATATATTAACGCATCCCGTCTCTATCGAATGTCGTAAATACGACAAGGTTAGAGATAATGTGAGGATGGAGAGCTTGTATTTGAATATTGACGACATCTTGCATTTAATTGATAAGAGCAATTATGGAATACGGACTGTATTCCTTATTTGCTCTGATTGTACAAAGCAAATTTTAATATTCAAATTAAGTTTTTTAAAGCCATCGAACGCTTTTTCGTAATCATAATTTATTTACTAATACATTTTGTATTTATTAAAACTTTTAACTCGATGACACTGATAGTGTTACGTCCATTTATTGGCATAAGAAGCTCATGTGTGCGGAAAAATAAAAGAACCTCTTAAAAATAATATTTTTTTCCGATTTTATTTATTTGTTCCTTTGTTTGTTTTATTTGGATACCTTGTACAGCTAAAAGCACAAAAACCTTGATATTTCGATCTTTATACCGTTCTTATGAGGAGCGCGTGTCAGTCTAATAGACACGCAAGTTAAGTAACGTCAACCGTAGCCTGTCCATGGATGGGTTTATTTATCTCGAGATCATCCGTGCTTCGGAGAGCACGTAAAGCAGTCGGTTTGAAAATACTGGCTTCCGCCCGAATTTGAGCAGCGTAGTAGAGTACGCTCTAAACCCATTCGATTGAGTGGAGGCCGGTATCCCAGCAGTGGAATGAATAAGGGCTGACGACGACATCACGACAACGACCGTTCTTATTCCATACATAGCAAGGGTGACAATCGCAATATGACTGGCAAGAATGATCTGCTATTAACTATACATGTATATCTAGCTAAAATAACGATTCCTTGCTAAAAATAGCTCATTTCGCTAATACGGAGAGTCCATTGCCCGAAATAGCACGCCGATCACTAAATGGCTGGTAATCAACTTTTACCGATCTATTACCAGCCTTTTAGCCAAACATTACAGTACTGTTTCTTTATAGTTATTACGGCTCTCATACTAATGTTACGAGCAACGAACTAATACCATCATGGAAGAAAAATCATGACTAGTGCCATCATGGAAGGAAAACTTAATTCATGAACGAAGTCGATTTCTCGAGCTTGGTGGCCGAATGGTTAGCAATGGCCACTTTGACTCGGAGGGTTCGATTCCCGCACAAGACAAATATTTGTGTGTATGAACATGTCTATTTGTTTTGGTCTGGGTATTTTCTATGTATGTATTTAAAAAAAAATGTTTTAAGTATAATATCAGTTATCTAGTATCCATAGTACAAGCTTTGCTTAGTTTGGGACTAGATAGCCGTGTGTAATTTGTCCAAAAAAAAAGAGGTTAATTTCGTCACTTAACCTACATTGAAAATTCTTAATAATGTTACATTACGTCATTAGGTTACATACGTTACATTGTTATTATGTATCTCTCTTAATTCACGGGTCAAGCCCGGTCAATTCATAGGCGTGCGCGGGGATATAGATCCAACACGTAGAGGCCCCTTTGAGAAGTTTGATGTAATGTTGATCGCCCGCCGTTATTATTATTATATTATTCTCCACCAACCCCCAGTTGAGCAGCGTGGTGGAGTATGCTATAAACCCCATAGAGGGGAGACAAGTATCCCAGCAGTGGGATGAACAAGGATTGCCGACGACGACATAGAATGACAAAATTTTAACAATCCTACTGTTTCCCACTAACTTAACACTAATAATATAAATGTGAAAGTTAATGAGGATGGATGTATGTTTGTTACTCTTTTACGGACAAACGGTAGAACGGATTTGGATGAAATTTGGCTTATGTATAGAATATGTTCTGGAATAAAACATGCGATACTTTTTATCCTTTGTATTGTGTTAAAATGGAGCGAAGTCGCGGGTAGAAGCTAGTAATTTTGGAGTGTATGTGGCTCATCAACATCTTTGAACCAAAGTCAACTTCACCCGCATACGGTGTACCCTGCTGACTGATAAACGAAGCTCTGGCGAAAAGAGAGGTAGGGAGCGTAATTGTAAGCTGCCCGACTGGGGAACGTACCTCCACCTCACAGAATGCCGCAGCCCTTGAGGGTTGCTTGTGTTCCTGCGAGTGAGTGAGGTCATCAGAAAGGAAGGAGATGCTGCATTGGCAGCGGCGCGCGAGTGATATTTTAATATGGCTACGGTAACCGCTTCACATAAGGCGGGCCGCATGCTTGTCTGCCACCCGACGTCGCACAAAAAAAAGTAATTTATAAAAATGTAACCTTTGCACTTGAATAATAACTATCTAGCAGATTTCAAAGGCGCTAGGCATAAAAATGAAAAGGTTTTATATATCACTCTTCATGCGACGATAAAAGCCTTCTGATAAAGCTATTGCGGGCAGGTCCGGCTTGTAGATGTAAATTTTATAGTGCTGATAACGAAGGGATGATATGATTTTCAGAAATGTTCAATATAAGTAACTACGGGTTCACTATGCTAGGATAATATTTTTAAAGTTTTTTTTTTATACTACGTCGGGTGGGAGACAAGCATACGGCCCGCCTGATGTAAAGCGGTTGCCGTAGCCATATTAACGCTCGCAACGTAAAATATCGCTGGCGCGCCGCCACCCCTACTGCCAACGCAGCATTTCCTTCCTTTCTGGTGACCTCACTCACGCGCAGGAACACAACAATTCTCAAGGGAATTGTTATTTGGCTGCGGTATTCTGTGAGGTGGAGGTACATTCCCCAGTCGGGTAGCTTACAATTACGCTCCCTACCTCTCTTTTCGCCAGAGCTTCGTTTGTCAGTCAGCAGGGTGTACCGCATGCAGGTGAAGTTGGCTTTGGTTCAAAGATGTTGATGAACCTCTTACACCCCAAAGTGTAAACTTCTTTTAAGTGCGCTTTATTATTTGACTACAAAATGAAGCAGAGCCGTCACGCTCGGTTCTAATGGTCGTTTGGGTAAAGTCGACAGGGAGGAGGGAGTGAGAGATGAAGTTCTCACCTCTGCCGTGTGGTCAAGCCGTATTTTTTATACGACATTAGCTGCCAAACAAGCATTCGTCCCGCCCGATGTAAAGCACTTATCGTAGTCATATAAACGTTCGTAACACAAGGATTATCGCGTGCTGGTAACCCTGTTGCTGACGCAGTATACGCTTCGAAGCCTCCAAGTGCGAGCAGATACGGTGTCGCACTTGACATTTGACTGTGCTATTCTGTGAGGTGGAGTATACTTCCACAATAGAGCTCGACATGCCTTATCTCTCTTTCGCCAGAGATTTATTTATTTTTACTTCACTTATCCAATATTTAAAATGTAACACAAGGAAACTTTTACACGTCATTTAATTAAACGTTCATTTCGGAAATGAAGCTTAATGTGAAAATAAATAAACTAATAAAACCGTTGGATATCGGCTGCATAAATTTAATTGAATGAAATTGAATGCTGATGTAAAAATAGTACATATTTTGTGAGTATAATAGTATTCTATTATTTTCTTCCCTAATAGTTTGCAAACTATGATTTTTTATTCAGTGGTGGAGCTACGTGTACGAGGCACTACATTACATGTTAAAAGCAAAAAGGAATGTATTTTATGAATTCAGTAAATTCATAAAATACATTCCTTCCTTTCCACGTTCTTCTTTCTTTCCACATTCCTTTCAACATTCCTATAATAAAACAAGGAGTCAAAGCAAAAAGGAATGTATTTTATGTATTTATTTTTATTTATTTATTTAAACTTTATTTACCACAATTTAAGGGTACATAGGCGGTCTTAATGCTAATAGCATTCTCTACCAGACAACCTTCGGGAAGAGCAGATATACACGAATGCGGCATACAAAAATAAATTAACAACGATATTATATAGTACAACAGAAAATATACATACATACACATTACATAAATAAGAAAATATATAATATATATAAAATTATATACATATATATACATATGAATATGAGGATGATTCATAGTTTTGGCAAATTGTCCAAGAGGTACGCAAGAACTTTTTTTTTTAAATTAAATTTATTCGTGATTCTTCTGAGGCTATCAGGTAGTGCATTCCAGAGTCGTGAAGCTTGTAAGGTGAAGGAGTATGACATAAATCCAGTACGAAAAAGTGGAGTTGAGAGCGCAAGAGAGTTGGCAGATCGAAGCTGTCTTTCATGAGAGTCACAGAGATATTGAAACTTGCATTTTAAATATTCAGGGGAGAGAGGATTATTAAGAATAGTGTGAAGTGAACAGAGCAACCTCTTTTGTCTGCGCTGAAGAAGAATGGGAAGCCATTTGAGCTGTGACCGGTAGGAAGAGACATGATCAAATTTACGAAGACAGAAGACAAAACGAATAGCATTGTTGATAAGCCGGTCCAGCTTATTAAGAAGATCTTCATTTAGATCAGGATAGCAGACATCAGCATAATCAATGATAGGGAATATAAGAGATGTAACAAGGGCGACCTTAATATTAATGGGGAGAAAATTCCGAAACCGATTAAGATATCGCAAAGAAGATATGACCGCACGACTTACCTCTGCGATTTGTGTAGTCCAACTCAATGTGGAATCAACGTGTAGCCCAAGGTTCTTCACACAATGACTAAAAGGAATCACACAGTTTTCAAACATGACAGGTAAGACGGATCTGGTATCCACTTTTGCGACTTGCTTAGAACTGCCCACAACAATAGCTTGGCATTTAGCAGGATTCACAGAAATGCCAAAGTCTTTAGACCAATTGCTAATTCTGTACAAATCACAATTTAGCTGAGTAATTGCCATGTTTACATCGTCTGCAGTAGTTTGTACATAGATCTGCAGGTCATCCGCATAGAGATGGTAAGAACAGCACAACGACAAGGAAAGGAAATTAATAAATAAAGAGAACATTAAAGGCGACAGGATCCCGCCCTGCGGCACGCCCGCAGACAGATCTTTCCAATCAGAAAATTCTCGACCCAGACGCACTGCTTGCTGGCGACCACGCAGATATGAGGAAAACCAATCCAACGCGATAGATGAGAAGTTCAGATTTTTAAAGATGGCAAGTAGAATGTCATGGTCAACCATATTAAATGCGTTTGAAAAATCAATAAGAACGACTATGGTGACCATTTTCTCCTCCATACCCAACCTAATATCTTCTGTAACTTTGAGAAGAGCAGTAGTAGTGCTGTGCCCTGAGCGAAAGCCAGACTGATGAGGAGTGAGCAGAGCGTTAGAGAAGACAAAGGAAGATACTTGTTTATGAGCAGCTGCTTCTAAGATTTTCGAAAGGAAGGGTAAAATTGAGATAGGTCTGTAATTGTTCAGCTGGGTAGGAATGGGAATTTTAGGAACAGGAATAATAAAAGCTTTTAGCCAGAAAAGAGGATTACCTTCAAGAAACGAGAAATTGACGATATGAGCAATGATAGGGAGAATTAAGTCCAAAATGCAAATAATCATATCCCTACTCACATCGTCGCAGCCAACTGCCTTGGACTTGATTGACTTTATTATTGTACGTATTTCATCCATTGATACTGGAGAAAAAGCAAAAGATTCGGTGTCCGGATGAGCCATGGAAGATATTTTAGCAATAGTAGCTGATTTAAGGAAAGGGTCAAAAGACGGAGAAGATACGAAGTAATTATTGTAGTCATTAGGAGAAAAAGTAACTTGCGGTTGAGAAGGACATTTACCCATACCTAGGGAGTGCAGAAACTTCCATATATTGGCCGAAGAAGTGTTAACGACATTTTTATGGAAATATTGCCGTTTAGCTGCTCTTACCATGTGGTTACAACTATTACGCGCAGTTTTGTATAAATTCCAATTTTCGTCAGACCTGTCATGCTTGAAGATTCGAAACGCGCGATCACGCTTTGTCATGGCCAAGCGAACATCCCTAGTAATCCAGGGTGCAGGAGGCCTCTTAACTTTAACCGCTTTTAATGGAGCATGAGCATCAAACAGTTTGAGCAATTTGTTATTAAGTTGTGAGACTTTCTCATGTACTGTCGACGCTGCAAAAACCGAGGAAATATCTAACTTAGATGCGTCTTCCTTTAATTTTGTGTGATCTATACGCACGTAACTCCGCATCCACACGATTGTGGGTTAAAGTTTCGGTGGTCTCAATTTATACTGGAGAAAGATAAGGTCATGTTTAGAGAAGCCAGGAGCAGAGAATTGACCATGTTTTGTAACAAGTTCAAGAGAAGAAGTAATAATTAAGTCAAGCCAAGTGTCATTTGAAATAAGGTTATGATGAGTAGTATAGTATGAGTAAGGTTATGGAGTAAGGTTATGTGAGCCTTAGCAATCCCTGCTATCTGTTGTCGCAATAAAGATAATACAGACCCCACTAACAACTTGAACTCCGAGAATTCATCCTGCAAGCGCGTAACGGAGATATTTGGCTGTGGAGTAGAGGCCTTCAATTGGGCTTCAAATGCGCTCATCTTTTGTAGCAGGGTGGCTTCCAAAGCATGTTGCGTCTCCAAAACGTCAGTGTAGCTCGCCATCGTCTTGTTTACAGTTCAAAGTGAGTGAAGTGAAAGCACCGACAGGACAATGCAGTAAAAATACACTTAGGTCATATATTCAGTGCAGATATATATCCTTGTTGTATTTACAGAATATTACAAAATGAAGTGCTGTAAGTAATTTAAATTATTATTAAAATATTATATTTATGAGAGAGCACTCTTTACTTTTTTCCTTCCTACCGCCGAAAAAATGAATTCATAAAATACATTCCTTTTTGCTTTGAGTCCTTGTATTATTATTAGAGTTGAGCGCTTAAACGAAAAGCGCTTAAAAAAGTCTGCTTATCAGCGTAAGCAGATAAGCACGCTTATAAAAATAAGCCTTTTTCGTTTAAATTTTTTACAATAATTTGACAAATTTGATATAGCGCCATCTATAATTGATACACATAATTACTGCCACGTCGCATCGTGCTGTATTAGCTAGCCATATATGCAATAATAAACCTTACCATCAACAAGTTTAGGTTTACTATCGATTAACGTTCGTTTCATTTTCGTTTAAACAAATGCGTTTCGTTGAAAAAAGCGTCAGTAATCCTCATTCAATATTGAACCTTATTCGCAGGTGCCTTAGGATTAATATTGTTTATTTTTCTTTCACTTTCGTTTCAAAAATGATTTTCGTTTAAATAAACAACGCTTACGCTTTTTTAAGCAGTACGCTTTTTGTTGTCAACTGGTAAGCGCGCGTGTGAATGTTTGCGCTAACGCTTTTGCTGTTGTCGTCGGTCGATTAATGCGAATTTTTTTGCTTTGCTGTGTTAAGTATGATCATGCGTATACGAAACTTTAAATACTTAGAGAAAAGAAATCGGCTGCAAATAGATACTGTCTGTGATCGTTAACCATTGCATTGTCTTAAAGCTGCGACTAAATGTTTAAACGTTTCCCATAAGCGTAGACGCCTCAAGTAGCATCAACGACAAAAACAGCGTTTAAGTAAAAAGCGCGCTTAAAAAGCGCGCTTTTGATATTAAGCCGTTTTTATTAATTTTAAGCCGTTTTTTCCAACTCTAATTATTATAGGTAACTGAGACCGATGAGTTTTTAGCGGAAACTCGTTGAGACCGGTTGTGAACAAATTTTCATATTAGTGCATAAAATTAGTTGAAGCTTTGATTTAAAGTTTTGATTCGGAGCTGTCGAGTTATTCTTAGAAGTCACTATCGTATAACTCGCAATAAATTAAAATTCCGTCCATATTCAGCTTGATAATTGGCGATCTACTACAGTACGTTTCCTAAGATATTTTATATCACGAACTGAGAAACTATATTATCAACATCCCTCAGCGGTATTTCCGAACAATTGCAGAGCCTTCAAGGAAAGAACAGAGTCTTTATTTTCCTTAAATAAAAACCGACCAAGTGCGAGTCGGACTCGCGTACGAAGGGTTCCGTACCATTATCTATGAAAACGGCAAAAAAAATCACGTTTGTTGTATGGAAGGCCCCCCTAAATTATTTGTTTTATTTTTATTTAACTGTTTTTTTTTAAGTGAATACATAACTAAATATTATGTGAGTATTTCAAGCGTCTACCTATTACCGTTATCAATTGCGAGCAAAAAAATCACGTTTGTTGTATGGGAGCCCCCTTAAATATTTATTTTATTTTGTTTTTTAGTATCTCGTATTATAGCGGCAACAGAAATACATCATCTGTGAAAATTTCAACTGTCTACCTATCACGGTTCATGAGATACAGCCTGGTGACAGACGGACGGACGGATGGACAGCGGAGCCACAGTAATAGGGTCCCGTTTTACCCTTTGGGTACGGCACCCTAAAAAGCTGGTAACGGATCGGTGAACCCTTGGTTTTACTGATCTCCATGGGCGGGAATGATTGCTTTTCACCAGGTGACCCACATGCTCGTTTGCCACCTCTCATATAAAAAAGTCGTGTGAAGCAGCTGTAAAATTGCACTATCGGTTTTACTGTTGGGTTATTACAAGTAATAGAGGAATAAAAAGATCCCTGACGATATTTTTCGGTTATCCTTGAAGCCGGGAATGAGATAAAGAAATAATACAAAGACGGGCACTAAATGACATTGATTCCTGAGCCGTAAAACCATATTTTAATAAATATCTGAGAACGACATTGCCAACGGTTTGGCTATGTCACAGACATTTAAACATTACAAGGGCTAGATTAAAAAAAAAAACATTTAGTTTCTCACACAATAGAGCTGCAATTAATAAAGTATTCATTTTGTTCTAAGAAGCGACCAGCTTTACATATTCCTGGCTGATTGAGGCATAATACTGACACGCGTGTCATGCGATACCACTCGTTTCCAAACTCATAAATATCAATCAACAGTCATTAGTTCAGATGTACTTCGGTGCATAAAACCGACCAATATAATCTGACCTCTCAAACCCCTTATATATGCCCCGTTTAGTTCCACATATTAAAATAAGAAAAGAAGAGCGGGAGTTCAAATAATATTAGTTAGTGCAATATTGCAAGTCTGTTTGCCTTGGACACTCTCCATATTTTGCTGTGTTCGTCATTCATTACGATGTCCCGTGTCTCATTAGACATTCCTTATTACTAGAGATTTTACATTTTTATGGGGAATTTTGGCTAATTTATTTTAAACAAACTTTTCTATATTTAATGTCTTGACAAATTAAGAAGATTTCATTTGGTAGTTTGTTTGTCGCGTGGGACGTATGACGTATTTACCCGGTTCGTGTATGAATATTCAATTTAATAATGTCATTATATTTAATGACGTTATTACATGGAATATCAAAGTTGTTATTTACTTATGGATAAGGTGTAAAGACCTTTTTGCACGCAAATTACTTGCTTTCGGCCAACTTATTTGAATTTATTTAAATATTTTTAAAATTAAAAAATTCACCTCTGGGTGGGATTTGGAAATATGTAGGTAGTAAAATTGTATAGTAGTCATAGTCGGTATGTAAGTAGCTCACTAGCCTACGCTAACCTTACTTATACATGGTGTACCCTGCCTAGAAGAAGTAAAAAAAAACTATGAAAGCATAAATATTACTATACATATATACACTTTTGACGAGCTCGCTGGTCGAATGGTTAGCAATGGCCACTTCGACTCCGAGGTCGCGGGTTCGATTCCCGCACAAGACAAACATTTGTGTGCATGAACATGTCTGTTTGTCTTGGTCTGGGTGTTTTCTATGTATTATAAGTATGTATTTACAAAAAAAAATGTATTTAAGTACATTTATCAGTTGTCTAGTACCCATAACACAAGCTTTCCGCTTAAATTGTGCAGAAATATTTATTTATACACTACTTATTATAAATGCGAAAGTTTGGATATTTGTTACTCAATCACGCCAGAACGGTCTAATGGATCTGAATGAAATTTGGCATAGATATAGATTATAATCTGGAATAGCACATAGGCTACTTTTTATGCCGGAAAAACGTACGGTTCTCGTGAGATAGATTTGCTTTTAGTTTTCATAGAACGAATCAATGGATCGAAGCGACATGATTTTTTGCATAGTGTTTGTTTCAGGCCATAGAATGACTTAGCTAACTTTTATCCCGAAAAAAATGTATGGTTCCCGTCGGATAAATTTTATTTTTGTTTTTTACAGAGACAGATGTTTTACTTAATGGTAGTTTAGGGCTCAGAGAATGGCATAAGCTACTTTTAATCCTGAAAAAATGCACGGTTGTTACGGGATAGCGTAACAAGTTTGGACAGGAACCGCGTTTTTAAACACAAGTTTTGTTAAAGATCGTGAAGTAGAGTTTTAGCGCATTTTTCTCAAAAAGGCTTGACCACATATACACACACACAGCAATGAAAAAAAAAAGAAAAAAAAACGTAGCTAAACTTTGGATTCGGAAAAAAACACCAAATACGATCTCCTGATTTCCGCAATCAGGCACTTCTAGCTGCCTTATTGAGGTCATCGGTCCATCTAAAAGGGGACCGTCCTACACTTCATCGCCCCACACGCGATCTCTGCTTTAATGTTATTTCAGACTTCCGTTGCCCACAATTGCAGAGTCCAAAAGGAAGCTTTTCATATATTCATCGCCTACATTGATCACATTGTCAACATACACATAGGTACAGATCAAAATTTACACGCGACCGAAGTCGCGGGCATCATCTAGTAAATAAAAAAGGTCATAATACATACATACTATATCATCATCAGGTCCATTTTAGTCTCCACTGCAGGAGCACGACCTTCTCCCGTCCGTCCTAGACGGAAGGAGGATTTGTCCTACACTCCCCACGCTGGCCAAACGGGTTGGGGAGGCCTGATCGATATTTGATAATGTATTTCCCTTAGTCGCCTTGTACGACATCCACGGGAAGAAACGGAGTGATTCTATTCAAGTCTGCCGGAAACCACACGGACATAATACATAGTCTCGGAATATTTATTTAGTTGTTTAAACTTAATACAATCTATACAAGTCATCGAATACATATATATACTTTCGTATACTATCTATACAGATAAATAAAGTTAGAGTGTCTGTTTGTCATATTAAAATAATCGCTATTTACTAAATGCATATGGATGTACAGTACATATACCAAAATAACTTTTTAAAATTTTTTGTCTGTCTGTCGGTTTGTTACGGAAATTCTCCAAAACAGCTATGCAGGCATTGACGGGACTTTCACTGGTAGATAGCTGATGTTATACGAAGTAATTTAGGCTAAATTTATTTTAAAACCAGTTTGCGTCCGCGACTTTCGGTCGCGCATATTTCGGTATCCTATAGGAATTTTCAAAAGTTCTTACGTAGTGAATGCTTATGTCATAACAGCTACCTGTATGACAATTTTATATCCGATCCGTCCAGTGGTTTGAGCTAATCAGTCATTATTATTTGCTTTTTATATATTCATAAGATAATATGTAAGGTTCCGTGCAAAAAAAAAAAAAGGTCCACGGCGAATACCTCGAGCTCCTCCGAGCTTCGTAGAGCAAGTTAAGTCTTCGGTCGGTGGTTATCATTATATGACAGTCGTTAAGCTAAGTCAGTGGCTTTTAGGCGGCTTCGAAACACTGGCCTCCGCCAACCTGCACCAACCTGTTAAGCAGCCTGGTGTAGTATGCTTTAAACCCCTTCAGTTGAGGGGAGACCCGTATCCCAGCAGTGGGATGAGTAAGGGATGGCGCCGATGTAAGCCGTGGCAAGAGCTAATATAAATATTTTTTTATATGAGAGGTGGGCAAGCGAGCATGTGGGTCACCTGATGGAAAACAATCACCACCGCCCATACAAATCAGCAACACCAAAAGTTCACCGATCCGTTGCCAGCCTTTTAAGGGAAATATTGACTCTGTTCTTGAAGGCCTCCATGTCGTATTTATTTGGCTGGAGGAAGTTGATTCCACAACTTCACAGTTCGTGGTAGAAAATGTCCTACCTACTGTGTAGATCGCCAAATATCGAGATGATGAGGATGGAATTTTTATTTATGGCGAGTTGTACGATAGTGGAACTCAGCGGCAGGTATCAAATCAAATAGCTCATCCGAGCACTCCCAGTTGTATAATTTATATAGAACGCGAAGAGATTCAACATCTCTGCGTGTAGAGAGAGACTCCAGCCGATTAGAAATCATTGGGTCACCGTCAATTCGAACAGCTCTTCGTTGTATGCGGTCAAATGGAGCAACAGAACAGTATTCCATATGAGGCCTAACTTATACTAATAAGAGGCCTTATTATATAAATATGCAGGAACATTTTTTCAAAATTCTAAACTGGTGCATTATCCGAATCTGTATTGAAAGAGAAGATTTATCTCACAAGACGAATCCGGCCATTAGTCGTCAAACACCTAAAATATGAGTAAAAAGAGGGTTTAAATATGCCGGCCGAGCCTATCCGTCAGGCAGGCAGACTGACAAATTGTCTGGAATTCCACCGGTAAACCCTCGAGACGTGTAAATGTTTTCATGTTTTATAGTTTTATATAATTCCCTTTTGCATGTTAATTTAAGGATCAAGAAATCTGACGGGCTGGGATTTTCGTCTGTTTTGTTAGAGCTACTACTAGATGTTATTAATAAATAGCCAAAAAGTAATATTACAATTTTACTTTACTTTCATCTAGCTAGCAAAAAGCCGCTTAAAATGAAGGGGCACACAATTAATTGAATAAAAGATAGATATAAAGGTGCGTTTACACGCTCTCTAGGTATAGGATTCGCCCGCGCCTGTGAATGCGTGTGAACAGGGAATCCCGTGCGTGTGAATGAATAGCTTGTTTTGCTGTTTCCCGAGCTGTGTGTCACGCTGTGTATCGCGAATCTAAACGAACCAACATAGCAATGTCACTAGACCAGCATGCTTTAACAAGCAGGCCTAGTGACATTGTGTTTCACTGTCTTGGTGGCCGGGAAACAGTTCAGACACTCGGAGCAGAACTCAGTGGAAGCAATTAGGGAAAACATATATGTTCGATATTGGATGGAAAGATACTGACCATGATGACCTGGTTGGTTTACTGGACGAGAGACTCGCAACCCGTGATATAACCGGAAGGTTGGCACACGGGGTGCATTAGCCGTTAGATATAGGGTACGTTGACCATGATGACGATGAACTGAAAATATAGTAGAATAACTTATAATCAATTTGGTTACGATGACCGCTTTACATCACTCGGACCGTCTGCTTGTCTGCTACTCGGCGTAGTATAAAAAAAAGAAGTAAATTATATATTGTGAAAACGTTAAACATTTTTGGAATGAGTAGTAAAAACTTTATCCTCACTTTTATAGCTAAAGCCTACCTGAAGTATCTCTATGTGATAAATTCAGGAATGAGTGCATCCGTAGCAAAACTAGAGTTACTTACATAGCCTTAAGGATGAGCAGGCTGACGAGGCAGAAACAATATACCCATGAAATTGTATTTTAAAAGAACCAAAAGCCCTTGATGTATTAAATTGATTAACTAATTTATAACCTACCTACTTAAGTAGCATATTAAAACACCGACGATATACATCATCGTTTAATATATTTAATCCTATCATGAGCTATGGCATGCCGCTTAGCAGCTAAATACAAAATAAAAAAAGTATCAATCTGTACGAGGCCGCCGTCCAATAAATTAAGGGTACGATCCTTTCGAAATATGATTTTCAAAATAATTAATCATCATTCGTATAGGTACGTTCAAAATGCTTTTAATATATTCCCGAGCATTCCTGCTAAGCTTCACGGCTTCACATACCCTCATCACTTTGATAAATTTCCAACAGGGCTCAATTTTTTAAACTTCCCAGCACTTTGTTGTTCAACTGCACTCACCGATAAAAAAATTAAAGATAAATATCTAAGTGTACATAAAATATGTCCTCTTACAATCCTGTGATTACAGACATAAATTTACATTTACTCAAAACAAAACTTGATGTCAAATAAAGTTAGTACAAACCAAGTGGAAAAAAAAACACTTTATAAAATTTTTGCGACGAAAATTTATTTATGTCATGATATTGTTAAAAAAATGGTAGGTTCCTATCGTAAAAATATTTAAAGACAAAATCATGCAAAGATAAGACACAAAATTGTAATTCTAAGATAAGCGGTAAGACGTAAAATATTCCTGGACAAATTACACACTGCCATCTAGTCCCAAACTAAGCAAAACTTGTACTATGGGTACTATATAACTGATATATATAGATACTTACATACATTTTTTTTGTAAATGCATACCTCGTATAATATATAGAAAACACCCAGGTGTTGCGCCCGACTGGGGGAGTACCTCCACTTCACCTCCTAAAAGATCGCAGCCAATGAACAATTGTTGTTTGCTTGCGAGAGACGTGAATGCCGTGACACGGTCATGCTACGTGAGGAGATGCTGCTTTAACAGTGGCGGTGCCATCACGTGAATTACTCTTTAATTCCAACGTCTATAGACTACCGATATCGCTTTAATTCAAGCGGGCCATTTTTATTTAGCACCCGACTTGACCCAGCCTGGTATCAAAAAAAAATAATATATACTTATCAAAAATATATTGTGTTTTAGCGTCATTACAAAATGTAGAGACCAATTTTTTCCTGACCATTGAATAGAGACTCTGTAATAGCAGACTAATGCAAGTTACGGCTATTATATCTCTATGAGTGCGGTGGTGGGTAGAAGGTACTACTAGGGAGGAAGGGAGAAAGTGGGAGTTGGGTAAAGGGGGTACGGGTGATGTTGAAGTGCAACTTCTCAAGGTCGCGCCGTCTCGACCCTTACATTTCACCTTTTTCTAGTAAGAGCGTAAATATTTTTTGTGTTTATTATAAACTGTACGCTATAGTGGCAATAGGTTCGTGAGCCGTTTACAGCCCGTAAGTGGCTCTAACATAGAAATATGTTTTGGCTCTAACATAGAAATATGTTAGAGTCAAAACCAACTTCACCTACACGAGTTGCACTCTGTCAACTGTAAAAACTGGCCAAGTGCGAGTTGGACTCGCGCACGTAGGGTTCCGTACCATTATCTACAAAAACGGCAAAAAAAAAACACGTTTGTTGTATGGGAGCCCCCCTTAAATATTTGTTTTATTTATATTTATAGCGGCAATAGAAATACATCATCTGTGAAAATTTCAACTCTCTAACTATCACGGTTCATGAATCCTACACGGTGCCCTGGTATGGTGGCATAAAGCCTGCGACATACAGAGGAACAAACAAGAACTAGACAAAGTTCAAAGACTGGCGGCCCTGATAACCACCGGCGCGATGAGGACTACACCCACGGCCGCGCTGGAGATCATACTGGGTCTGAACCCATTGGACTTAGAAGTAAAAAAGAGAGCCACTGAACAATGGTTCAAACTAAGAAGCACGGGTCTCTGGACTGGCAACACCATGGATGAGGGCCACGCAAAGATCAGTCAATACTACGAAGGAAAGCTCTCAATGATCTTTTCAAACAACGATTTGATAAGAAAGGAAAGGATCTTTGACAAGAAATATAGAATACACATAGGACTGAGAGAAGACTGGAAGATGGACACCAGTGGTACCATCTGCTACACAGACGGCTCCAGGAAAGAAACAACCAAGCTCTCTGGCTCCGGAGTACACATAAAATGTGAAGACGGAACAGAAACAAATAGGTCAATACCCCTAGGAAAGTATGCAAGTGTCTTCCAAGCAGAAATCTATGCCATCATGATATGCGCAGAAATGGTAGGCTCCATGAATAACACGGGAAAAGTCACCATATACAGCGACAGCCAGGCAGCGCTGAAGGCACTTGCAAAGACAGAAACAACATCAGCAATGGTCAAAGAGTGCAAAAATGCATTAGAAAAACTGTCCAAGACAGCTGATGTGACGATTGCCTGGGTACCCGGACATGAGGGCAACACGGGCAACGAAATAGCTGATGAACTGGCCAAGAAAGGGGCTGACGAAAACCAGGTGGGCCCGGAGCCAAGGCTACCAATCGCCCACAAAATAACAAAGGGAGTAATCAGCCGAAGAACCGTAGTAGAGACCAACCAAAGATGGGAGTCCTCGACAGTCATGAGACAGTCGAAGATCTTCATCAAAGGCCTAGACAAAAAAAGGACCAGCCAACTGATGAAACTCTCCACAGGCAACATGAGGCTCGTCATAGAAGTGTTAACAGGACACTGCCGACTGAACAGGCACCTGACACTAATAGGTGTGAAAACAAACCCCAAATGCCCAGAGTGCATGGATGACGACGAAACAAGCTTCCACCTGCTTGCCGAGTGCCCCATGTACTCACGGATAAGATGGGAGACCATGGGGGTGGACACGTTAGAGAAAGAAGACCTGGAAGACCTGAAGGTGGAACAGATCGTAAGGTTTTGCAAGGAAACAGGTAGGTTCGACGGAACGCCGTGATTGCCGGATAAACCCACATCCTCCCCCAAAAGGGAGGACCAGGGGAAATGGGTGAAATGGCCTCAGGAAAGGCTGATCACCCGCCCGACAATCGGCGTCCCCGTTGGAAATAATAATAAATAATCACGGTTCATGAGATACAGCCTTATATACGGACGGACGGACGGACGGACAGCGGAGTCTTAGTAATAGGGTTCCTTTTTACCCCTTGGGTACGGAACCCTAAAAAAGACAAAGCCACGGAGTTATTAGATTGAAATAGCGTACAAAGCAAGCTCAATCTTCAAATCGAAGATGAGCTCGATGGCGTCGTTGCGCGTATCAATCTAATCGAACACGCAAGTTAAGCAACGTGGACTGCAGCCTGTCCATTTATCTCGAGTCTATTTATCTCGAGCTCGTCCGTGCTTCGTAGGGACCGTTAAGCCGCCGGTCCGGGCTGTTGCCATTAGATGACAGTCATTTATTTATGGCAGTAGCCATTAGGTGGCTTGAAACCACTGGCCTCCGCCAACCCGCAGTTGAGGGGCGTGGTGGAGTGGGAAGATAAAGCGTCTAAAGATCTTGACGCCTCTTCTTAAGTGGCTCAAAACTGAGACAGGCCTCTAGGTTTCGAAGGCCAAGATCATCATCATAAATATAATTATAATTATTAGTATAGTAGTAGAGGAGCCGTAGATTTCAGATTTAACATTGGTAGCGATATACCTAGTAGAATATATAATAGAAGTAGAGATCACTCCCAACATTATCTTTGGGAAAGAAAAGGAGTGTAAAATATTCACAAAAAAAAATTGTTTAGTATTATGTTTCAAAGGTATTCGTCCATATATTATATTAAAATATATAAATAAATATACCTGGACATATATTAGATTACACACGGCCATCTATTCCCAAACTAGGCAGAGCTTGTATTTAAATATTTTTTTTTTTTTGTAAATAATACATAGAAAACACCAAGACAAGCAGACGTGTTCATGCACACAAATATTTGTCTTGTGCGGGGATCGAACACGTAACCTCGGTGTCAAAGTGGCTCTTGCTAACTATATGACTACCGAGCTTGTACCCCCGGGAGTGCAATGGACTTCACTCGTCATTGCCTTTTTTGGCGGTCGCCGCTGTTAATCCAGGCTACACAGGAGACACAGTGGTGGGAATGTGTGGTGGGCCTCCGTCCTTGTAATTTTTTTAAATTCAAAGTTACTCATATGCAAAATGTGTGTTATATTTCAATTCCATTGATGGATTTTAGATTTCTTGTTTCTTTTGGACAAATCATCTCCTCGTCCTCGCGTCGTACACCTCATTACTGAGGGTCGTGACTTCCACGCAGAAACATCTTCCTTCTAACAATTTTTCTCCAACTATTGTGATCTTTAGCAATGTAAAGGGCACTTTAGCAAGTGGAGGTTTAAGTCCAGAGATGTGCGGACCTGGTCAGACCATCTCATCCGGCTGCGGCCTCTTGGTCGTTTGCCGTCAACCTTGCCAGTTGCTATAAGCTGTTCTAGGTATGATATTCATATGATATAATGACCATCCTTTCGAGCGATGTGACCGAAAAATTCAAGTATAATGCTGAGGCAGGTGGTAGATATTCTTGTTTTTATATTTAGCTCCCGCAGAAGAAACGCATTGGTGCGGAAGGCGGTCCAAGGAATATACAGCTTTTTCCTCCAGCACCACATCTCAAAAGCGTCAATTCGGTCACGATCACCCTTTCTCAGGGTCCAAGCTTCAGCACCGTAAGCAAACTACTAGTAGTAGTAGTAGTGTTAACTAGTTTCACTTTGGTCTTACGCTTAATATCACGGCTACTCCAAACTTTGTGCAGTTGGGCCATTGCGCTTTTGGTCATCCCAATACGTCTCGTTATTTCTTTTTCGCTGTCCTGTCCTGTTTATGATCACCGAAAGAACAAAAAAATATAAAACCAAATTTTATTAGCTTGCCACCTTTACTTTTAAAAAAAATACAAAGCAGTATAGTTAGTAGGCGGTCTTATTCCTTAGAGCAATCTCTTTCAGACAACCTTAATATAAATTTAAAGAGGTAGGTGGTGCAGTGATATTACATTATTATTAAAGATCACTAAGTAATATAATATTCTAAACAGTTACATCATAGGACGATCCCTGCTGAAAAATTAGAGCCACTCGAATGAAAAATTTTTGTATGTTAAGTAAATACACATTGAACCAAAAAATGGTTTTAATAAACGCTACAGTTTTTTTTAATCATCATTCATCATCATCATTATCAGCCTGTATCTACCTACTGCATCCTTTCCCATTGCTTTCCACTATAAGCTATCCTCCGCTTTTCGCATCCAACCGCTATCAGCCACTTTTTTGAGATCGTCGGTCCATCTCACCTCCATTAAAAAGATGAAAATAAACTTTTAATTAAATCAAACTAATCAATTTAGTACTATGTACTTTACACAATTTAAATTTTATAAAAGCTTGTCGCGAGATGTGCCTGTATCTAACTGGTTATGACACAAAATTAAGTGACTTGACATAATAATAAATAAAATGTCTCTTAGAAAATAGGCAGATAATTATCGCCACAAGCTTTTATAAAATTTAAATTGTGTATAGGTACATATTACCAAATTGATTACTTTGATATAATTAAAAGTTTATTTTCAGCTTTTTAGGTCACTTAAATAAAAGCTTGTTTTAAAAAGTTGTTTGTTTTTTTTTGCATTTAATTTATTATGGTTACCGATAAGAAGCCCTACATTACATTTATTTTTTCTACTATTTATTGAGTATTGTTTTCAGTTTAAACCTGATTCTGTCCGATTATAAAAAAAAAATGGTTGTCTGTAAAGTCGGTTGACGGACGATAATTTTACGTGATAACGTCATAAAAAAACATCGGTCGATGGAGTGGAAGTGAGATTAATGTGTCACAATTCCAACGCTTAGGCCAATCGTGCCTCTCTATCGCTTGTTCCGCGGTCTCGCTTGCACCTACGGCTCAGGTAGAACGTGAAAATGAGTCGCTAGGAAAAAGCATTTTTCGTAGCATGACTCATTTTCATTGTTGGCGTTCATGGATCTATAAGACGTTACGAACAAAAAAATGTCACGTCAAAAAAAAACCTATAAAATATATAAAATAAACCTGTCTCATGACGTAAAGTTTATAACGAAGACATAAAAAAAATCTATAAATACGTAACGCATTTTTCGTAATAAACCTAAAGACACCAATATTATTCGCTCACACATAGTCGTGGGTAGAGTCTAGTTATTTATAAAATATAAACAAACTAATAGCTGTCACAAGCCATTGTATGTCGCCCTCAATCGTGTCGTTACCGTATTATTTTATCTAACTCCGTATTATCTAATATCCGATAGAGAGAGTTCAAGGTTGGTCGCTGAAAGCGCTACATCGCACGGACATAACATCCTCCCGCCGCCGCCGCCGCGGCAGGCCGTCGCGCGCCCTTTGCGCTTTTATCAATACGCCGACGAGCACAGCGCCGCCTTGCGGCCGCCGCCAGTACCGCCTCGGCCTCGAGTGCGCACGCTCCATGCTCCACGACGTTGTCGCATATCTAATCTCAATAATTTTATCCCTCAAACATTCCAAAAAACAATCTAAACACTTCCTAGTTCGCGAGCTGTGACGCTTCGAGCGGTTTCACGAAGCGAGCAGCTACGCGCGTTATCGCTGAAAAACTTAACCTAAAACCTCCAGACGATTACGTCAATAGGCGATTTCACTGGTCCGCCTCCGCTTGGCTTCTCTGTTATTGTTTGTTATTACATCCCAAACATATTTCCTCCTGAAAGTGCTGTAAACCAAAACGCTACAGTCGTGGAGCTTTCAAACGGTAAGTGAATCGTTTTCAAGTAATGTTATTGTAAGATTCGAGCTTGTTTATTATGCTCGAGCGGGGTATCTGGCGAGCATTATCTAGGTAATGTAGGAGAATGCGAGTGGTTACTTTCGCTGGGCGCGCGCCCGGGAAAGAGGTTACTCTCCCTAAAATAAACCCGAGATTTTTACCGCTGCAATTCAGCTAACTCTTATAGACGTAACACATGCATACGTCCTATATAGCTATATGGACGGTAACCGAACTGTTGTTAGTAGATGTCTAATTATAATATGACCTGCATTGAGCTGATTCACTAGTTAATTTATGTTAATAGCAATTATTGTACCTTTCACGTCTCGCGTGCTTATTCATATGATGCGTTTGTACAAAATCCTTGCTTTAAACAAATTCAAATTACGCATGTCAATATCGTTTATTGTTATGTATTTTCTGTAAAATTGGTACATATAAGCAAACACATTACATTTGGATCGATGTAGCATGTTATAACGGGTAGTCGGGATGACCTATTTCCATCGTGCTGGACTTCCGTTACAGGGAGCCTAGTTAATTCAATTTCCTTGCACAAGTAAACCTTACATTGGTTGCATATATAACGAACACGAGTGCAGCTAGCTGATAGTGCTGATTTATAACATGCATGAGTTCATTTGTTGACGGTTGATTGGCCAGACTGACCAAATGACATATTTTATCAGCAAATGGATTGTTACTTTTAACTCTGGATTAAATACGCCATTCAATTAAAATAATTACAGTTATGACATTAATAAAAATATTTCTAATGTTCCATTGAACTAATATTGATACCTCGATATTGCTGCATTAAGACAAGAGTCTAGTTGGTAATTCAAAACCACAATGGAACAAAAATTACTTTGAATTCAAAGTAAATAAAATGCTTTATAAATTTCATTATTTTATAACGCAGCCGTTGCAGACGGGCAAAGTACGCAAGTACCATAATTATTCATCACTCCTTTATTTATTATTTTGGTATGAAACCCAAAATTTTGCTGCAATATATTCATTGTTATAAATAGTAGTACGTAGTAGAACTCATTTAATTTCGTCATCCAATGCCGTAGTAAAAAAATATTCAATACATACTGCAGTGAATTTGCAACCCCCCCAATGCAAAACAAGAGGTCGACCGAATTCACAATAGTCCATATGCACCCGCTTTGTGACCAATAAAATTGATGTCGTTTTGCATAATACTTGCTTTGTGCCCTGCACCATTCAGGTCGTGAGAAATTGGGCCAAGTTCAAGTTCAAAAAATTAAATAAAAGCATTTGCATCCACGTTTCGGCAACCAGTTTTTTTATGAAATGTGCCACAAATTGTTACCGATATTAATGTTTTGCTTGTCATCGACCGTTGGTACCAATGAAAGCATGCTAGTTGCGACTATTCAGAAACTAGTCCATTGTGTCATTCGAGTTTGGCGAAAGTAATCCTCCTTGGGAAAGACATGTTCTGTACAATAGGTACCCGATAAATAAATGAATAAGTAGGTATTTTGTATGTAGAGATGAGATGACACAAAAAGCCAGGTGGTCAATATGCGTATGCTAGATTGGAAAACGGTTTTCAAGTTCGTTTAAAAATCATAGCAGATTATGATAGTTGAGTAAATTGAAATAAAACTCCTCAAAATAAAATAAAACAAAGTATCACAAAACATATACGTTATTTTCCGCAATCTACAAATCAGTAGTGATAGCAATCTTTTGTATGACATGGATACGACAACTACTTCTGAAATTGATTATAATCTAGCGGTAGGTTAACATTTCTTTACACGAAACACGAGTAGGAAGGATAAAAGCAATTATTAGTAGAATTTATGCTATACTTGTCCACATTATCTTGGTTAATATTTGCTAACAGTAAATTTCGAGAATAATATGTAGTAACAGGCAATAGGTACAGCAAAAGATGGAGCGTAAATTTTAGTGGTCTACTACATAGTCCATGTATTGATTTTGTTTTTATTTAATATGAAACGGGCTTTTTAAAATAAAAATAACAAAATGTCTATTTATGGTTAAATCTACGAAGAAACTGGATTAAAAGTATCTACTCCTTACATTGTCACGCTTTGTTGTCTTGACCAAGATGCAATATAAAATGTATATTTTTATTATTTAAATAGTTGTCTTGGCCAACTTGCCAGAATATTAAGCTTATTTATTTATATTGGGGCCCCACTACATTTTTGAGTCCACTATAAGTCCAAGACATACCGTGTCATTGACAAATTCTAATTAATTATTATCAATAAGAACTTCTGTATCTTACTACACTAATACAATAGTCCTTTTCTTGTATTGTACTAATTATATTATAGTTGCTGTTTGTAACAATTATTGATAAATTTGACTACCTCATCTGCACCTGGTGCACCCTGTTGAATGACAACCGAGGCTCTGGCGAAAAGAGAGGTATGGCATAAAGTATTTTTTAAGCTGCCCGACTGAAGGGGGTACCTCCACATCACAGAATACCCCAGGCAAATAATAATTCCCTTGAGGATTGTTGTGTTTCTGCGAGTGAGTGATATCACAAGAAAGGAAGAAAAGGGTATAGGCTGGCGGATCGGCGACCCCTTGTTGTAGCTGATCTCCATGGGCGGTGGTGATTGCTTTTCAACAACTGACCAACATGCACGTTTGCCCCCCTTTCATATAAAAACTAACCTATCTAAAACATTCTACTCTTTTTTTATAAGTATTTAATATTTTCTATACAAAGTCATTCATAATGTAAAGTAAGAAAAGAAATCCCTAGAGACACGGATTACTTAATAGTTACTTTGTTACTAGAGCATTTTAATGTACAAATGTACATTTTATTTAAAGTTATTTTCATAAAAATATTCCACTTGCTATAACTGAAATATTGTCATGTTGCAGTGCTCTGTTATCGTCTACTAGATTTGCTTTCGTTTCCACATTCACGGCAATTAACCTCCCCTATAAATTGTCGGTTATCTTTGTCTGCAATCAAAACACATAATTTCATAGAGCTCTAGTACCACCGTAAAACTGTTTTATAAAGTCTCTCACTTTATATCGTAAATCAGGCAACAAGCTTTAATTAATAAACAAAAAGCAGATTTAATTATTAATAAAAACTGTTTATAGTCCAATTGTGAAGTTACTGCTTCATTTTATACAAACAACAACGAATTATAAACAAATATTTCTAGACAAATAACCCAGCACTATCTAGTCCCAAACTAAGCAAAGCTTGTACTATGGGTACTAGATCACTGACTTCATAATTAAATACATTTTGATACCATACTTAATTTTTTGTAAACTGATATCATACTTAAATACATTTTTTTTTTGTAAATACGTATATATAATACATAGAAAACACCCAAACCAAGTCAAACAGACATGTACAAGCACACAAATATTTGTCTTCTGCGGGGATCGAACTCGCGACCTCGGAGTCAAAGTGGACATTGCTAACCACCGCCATCGACCACCGAGTTCGTCATTGTTATCTACTTATGGTTTTTTTATTTCTCGTCGATTGACTGTGTTCACTACAAGATTGTCTGTGTTTCGAACTTTCTAGTCTCGTACTGTCCTTGCGTAGATATATATTTTCTGATTTCCATAGACGCCCTTCTCTACTAATATATAAATTTAATATCATTTTTCATAGACCTGTTATATGTCGGAATCGAAACCTTGAGTTGTGTATTATCCCTTTGTGAAGCGATTACTAACTTACTTATAATTTTTCTATCATAATCAATTTATTTAACCTAATAGTTAAATTGGCTACTTCTCACTGAGCACCCGTCCCCCCGTCCCCACGTAATCGTAGCGTACGTCTTTTGTTTGCTGCATGCAGTACGAGAGCGTGCCGGGCACATACAACACTCAACAACTCTGCACTGCATACTTGCCGTGGCGCTGTATGGAACGACGAGTCATGTGCAGAGTTGCTGGGAGAAATAAAAGGCCTATGCTTTTGGTGTAAGGCGTATGATTACGCGACAAGCCGTGTGCTGAAGGGCTAAAAAATATTGATAACCTTTTCAAAGATTTTTTTATTAATACACCCAATTATGAAAAGTACACTGTCGTCGTCGTCGACAACCCTTATTCTATTCCACTGCTGGGATACGGGCCTACCCTCAATCGAAGGGGTTTAGAGCATACTCCACCACGCTGCCCAACTGTGGGTTGGCGGAGGCTAGTGTTTTCAAGTCGCATAAAGGGCACTTGACTAAACTGACTGACTGTCATCGAATGATAACAACTGGGACCGTCCGCTTAATGTGCCCATCGAAGCAGGGAGGAGCTCGAGATAAATAAACCCATCCAAGGACAGGCTAAGATCGTAGCTTAACTTGCGTTTTCGATTACAGACATACAGACAAATGATGGCGGCAAATGATAGAAGAACTAGATGGCGTCCGTGTAATCGAACACTCAATTTAAGCAAAGTCGACCGTAGCCTAGTGTAGTAGTAGGAATAGTAATCGTAATACGGGAGGAGCTTGAGATAAATAAATCACATGGGCACATGGATGGGTTTATATATCTTGAGCACCTCTGGGCTTCGGAGGGCACGTTAAGCCGTCGTTCTCGGCTGTTGTTATGTCTATTAACGATAGACATAACAACAGCCGAGAACGACGGCCAAGCCAAGTCAGTGGCCATAGGCGGCTTGGAAACACTGGCCTCCGCCAACCGCAGTTGAGCAGCGTGGTGGAGTATGCGCGATTGAATATAGAACCGTATCCCAACAGTGGGATGATTATGGGTTGATGCTAATGTCTATTTTTTATTTTTTTAATATTACGTCGGTTTGCAGACGGATTTGCAGGGGATTCGGCCCCCCGGATGTGAAGCGGTTATCGTAGCCATATTAACGCTCGCAACATAAAACATCGCTCGCGCGCCGCCACCCCCGCTGCATATGCAACATCTCCTTCCTTCTGTCACCAGTGTCAGGTGTCACGTGCAATTACCACCGCCCATGGAGATCAGCAACAACAAGGGGTCGCCGATCCGCCAGCCTATACCCCTTTCTTCCTTTCTGGTGACATCACTCACTCGCTGGAACACAACAATCCTCAAAAGAATTGTTATTTGGCTGCGGTATTCTGTGAGGTGGAGGTACATTCCCCAGTCGGGTAGCTTACAATAGGCTTGTATCCCTTTTTTTTTTCGATTTGTTATTTAAAGACGTCACAATAATATAAATATAGGTGAAATAATTACTTCGATTGCATAAAAACTTCTCGAGATATGATAACTTGAAGATCACTATTTTGGACTATCCCGAAAACGCTCCATACAAAAGGACACCACGTTATGACGTCACACCGTGCTATTTTATATGCATTAAATCAGAAATTTGTACGACAGCTATGTTAAATATTGCGTTTATGTAGCCAGTGCCGTAAAAAAAGTTATAGTATTTTTTATTGTTTCTACAATGGTAATATTTATTTTTTATAATTTCATACCTTTAAAAATTCAAAATTCAAAATATCTTTATTCCTTGGACTTTATAAAGCACTTAGAAACGTCATACAAATTAAATATAAGATTAAAATGGACTTTCCCACCAAACTTTGACAGATCATAAAACACGTCGTACATAAGTTATTAAAATTTTAAGATCGCAGATCGTTCTAGTTTTATGTATTTTACGTTACTGATAGAGAGTTTTTATAATTTTGTGACATGGGCAACAAGCCTATTACGCTCCCAACCTCTCTTTTCGCCAGCGCTTCGTTTGTCAGTCAGCAGGGTGCACCGCGCGCAGGTGAAGTTAGCTTTTGTTCAAAGATGTTGATGAACCACTTACACCCCAGATTTGATAAACACAAGTTTTCTATTATTTGCCACATTATTGTTCCAAAGATATACTTAGCACCAGAACCACATCGCTTAAGTTGAAGCCGTTTTCCATCGGGTTTTTTGATTGCGAAAACTAACCTTCAGCTTAGATAAGTGGTCATCAAGTTTAGCTTAGTCGGTAGAGCTCTAAATTTACTACCCGCTAAACTAAACATAATCATATAAAACCAATAATCTAAGCTACTACGCTAAAGTTGAAGTCGATTACCATTGGAATTTTTGAATGCGAAAATGAAGTTATTGCTTAGATTGTTGGTATTTATGTTTAGCTCAGCTAGTAGAAACTCTAGAGCTTACCAACTAAGCTGAAGATGTTTGTTAATAACTTTAACATAAGACTAATTTTTCGAATAAAAAAATCTGATAGTAATCGGCTTCAGTTTTGAGACTAGAGTTTGATATTTCCATTAAAAAAATCTGATGGAATCGGCTTCAGCTTTGGCGGTAATGCCAATGCCAATAACCGAACATTTTGAACAATAGCTATAAATTCATTTATGCGACAATGAAGCCTTTTAAAAACAAGTTAACCTTGAATTCTCGCTAATATATCGCCATTAGAACAACTTCTAATACTTTAGAAACCATTTCGATTATATTATATTAATATTTTGCTGTTATTTCGACGAAGAGATCTGCGAACATCACTACATAGTATAAAACAAAGTCGCTTTCTCTGTCCCTATGTCCCCATGTATGCTTAAATCTTTGAAACTACGCAACGGATTATGATGCGGTTTTTTTTAATAGATAGAGTGATTCAACTGGAATGTTTATATGTATAATATATGCATAACATAGTAGAAAAACACTGATAATTTAGAGGTTTCTAATGTGATGTCGTAAATAAACACATTTTTTTGCTCTTTCATTGCAAACGCTGGCTGAACCCAACGAGATAGATCAAAATAATGTAGTACAGTATTGTTCACCTTAAAATGGTCTACAAAAAAGTTCGCGATGGTATATGTCTATCTCTTAGTGGTAACACACAATAACCGTTATTTTATCCTTTGCTTTTTACAAGAAATAATGCCTTATTTACGAAGCGATTTTAAGCAATACAGAATTAATCCTTATCCAATTAAGTACCTTAAATACATTGCGCATTTAATATAGATCAATATGGCCCTTCACAGCATGTAATTTAAATGAATAGTTTAGAAGATATTACACATTTAAAATGCAGGGACATAACGGCTGTGGCGGTACCGGCCGCGGAGCCGGCGGCGTGTGCTTATAACTGGGGAAGGACTGGATAGGACAAAGCGCAAAGACCTTCTGTAGTACATTTAGTATCAGCATTGCACCCGTGCGAAGCCGGGGCGGGTCGCTAGTAGATTATATACTAAGCTTATGTGCCTTGAGTAAGTCATTCTGTAAAATGTTTTGCCTAAAGGTTTTATGGATGTGGAAGTGTAGAGAATTATTCTTGAAATCTCAGATTAACTACGGAATTAGTTTACATTAATATTACTGGTTTGTTTGTATATTGAACCTATTGTTTATTCTTCTTAGTTGGTACACTCTTGCCAGAGAGGTCCCGCCCCCTTACCACCATCTCTTATTGCGATTCTATAACTGAATAGATTGCTTAGATCGAGTCGCTTATTCTTTGGTTTCTATTCCATGGAATAGAGTCGCTTATTCATTGGTATGAATAGGCAAGGGTAAGGGGGCTGGTCATCATTGGGAATCACGATGAGTGATGATTTTGGTAAGATAGCGCCATTCGTCGCGGATTGCAGTTTTCCGGGTACATTCGCAAACCGAGCACTTAGTTTAGCGGCCTTGATCTAGTCCGTCCATCTCATTGGTTGTCTACCACGTGGTCTGGTGCCTTCAACTTTTCCCTGCACTATGAGACGCTCTACGCAATTATTACCACGACGAGATACATGGCCAAAGTAGGTCAGAATGCTTGACTGCGCTGTGGTTGATAGGCGCTGTCTGATGCCGAGTTCTTTTTAATAATATGGAATCATTTGCATGAAACTCTGTCCACGATACTCCTAGTTTACAAGTGATAAAATATTTTAACATCACTAGTTTTAAACGTCTGTATTGCATGCATGCATGATATGTTGAATTCCTTACATGTCGCATCCAGGGTAGTATACTGTTCTGATTTGGTAACTGCAAGGGAGAATTACCAAGCGTTCAGACGATTTTTTAATTCATATTATTGGAATCGATGTGTTAGGTAACAAATTTATGTGATAGATCCCCAATAGTGTCCAATATTTAAAATCCGTGGTGTACGGCAGTTTCACTAGTCTAGCCATCTCTTTACGCTTTTAAAGCCTTATTTGCTAGATTGCTGTCACTCACATTGCTAAGAGGAGAAGTCAGATTTCAAAAATTACTTACTCCTACTAAGTTCTTCTGATTAAAATTGTTGTGAGTTCAAACCGGGATACCGCAATACCGAGATTCCGAACTATGTATTTGGATACCGAGATTGGAAGCCTTACGCTATACGGGCGTGCGAAGTGGCGGTCCCAAAATAGTTATAAATACAGCTATGTACTTGATTGTCTGATCAGAAAACTGTCGTCTCCATAATTATCTACTGTCTTTTAATTCTCAATCAAGAATATATCCAGTATGCTTTTCAACATATTTCAGTTAACATCTTAAACCTTTAAAATATCTAACAATTAAAACTATTAGTTAAAAGTCTTGTTTAACAAACCTACTCCTACCACTAAGTACTAGTTTTTCTACTTTTTGCGTAATGGCTTCAAGTCTTAAAGCAGTAATCACTCTATGATTGTAAAGCCGCGGCCGACGTAGTAAACACCACTCATTACCGCACGTAACTTCAATGAGCAAACCCATTACTTGGTAATGAGAATTATTATCCTCTTGTCTTATTTTCGACTATCCTAAAGAGGAGTTTCGTTATTCAAAAGTAAGACGGATTGCTTTTTAGCCAAGTACAGTCATTTGCAATCATAAGGTGTAAAACATTTTCATTACTACTAACAGGTGTAATTAGCAATTTCTGTTGAAAAATCTATATGCACTTTTGCAAATAACTGTACGTTGCACGGTTTAGTTGAAGGATGAAAACTCCATGCTAAATTGGACCCACGGGTTTGAACTAATGCGGTACTGTTCTGTTTTAGTTCAGTCAGACGTATTAAAATTTACTTTCATAACAGAGCGCATAATAACTAGATAATAAACACAATTTTGGAGAATGCACAGACGTATTTAGAGTGTGTATGACACAAGCTGCTGCTTTTTGTGATAATAATTCCATGCTAGGTTTTTGGACCCAAAATTTGTTCACCTTTTGTATTTGGATAATTATGAATGAATAACAAATTTCTCCCAAAGTTCCAGTGTTGATAATAAGAAACCTTTCATTATGGTTAAACAAATAACACTTTGAACGATATTGTTGGTGAATTTCAAAGGAAATAATCTATAATTAACTTGTACACGTATTTGTATTCTCCGTACTTAAGAGACAGCTAAGATTATTAGATTTTGGACCCGATAGGAATTGGCGGCTAAATAATTACACATTCAGTCCCAGGGTCAACTGGAAAATCCCACTATCGTGTAAGAAATATGATAATGTTCCAATAACTTTCCGAAGTGGCTTCAAAAACATGAAAAAATAAATAAAAGCATAAGCCTTTACGACTTTGGTATATTTCGTTCATCAGTTAAATATTCACTTTTCCTCGTCCTCATAGAATTTTCATTTCTTCTTTTTCTTACCAATCTACTCCGGACCATCTATGCTCTTTTGTGCCTTTTATCATTTATTTCGTTTTACATAATCAGTTTATATTTCTACTGTTCAATTATATCTATTTCACCATCGACTTCTCTTTCTCTCTCTATATATCACCTCACTTCTATGTCTTACTTTACGCTCTCCCTTCTACTTCTTCTCCGCATCGTTACTATCCTGATCCCTATAGGCTGTAACTCATGAAATTATTACAAGATAGTACCTGTTATTATATGTAATTTGTGCTGAAAGTTTTGCAGCACAGATTATATGTTATAACAGTTACCATTTAACGTATTACAAAATGGTAGTAATGTTAAAGAAGAAAATGTAAATTATACAAGTATCTTCTATCTTCATATATAATTAAGAAAAAGTATTTTTTCATATTTACACAATTAATTTCAATTACAATATGTAATTTAAATTTCTCATTTCTCTTTCCTGCCATTTCTTATCTTTCGTACCGTTGACGGTATGAACTTCCGTCAATAGATTGATGTATTGACGAAAGTATTTTGTGATATTTTCTTTTCCTCATTAGTCATACTCTATAATATTTTACTCTTCCTTTTCCTTCCGTGTCTATCTGTCCCACCATTAAAATTGCTAAATTAAGTGTTTATTCTATTTATAACTTTACTTTGAAGAAAACATCCAAGTTCTCTTGCAATTGAATTACAGGCATCCAGTATCCACAGTAGGAATAGGTCACGCCGTTTCCATGGATCTTTTGAATAGATTGAAATGAAACTTTACTAAGTATCCAAGTCAGACTATTCTTACTATTAGTTGGCCAATAGAAAGGTTTCATTGAAATCCTCTTAGTGATACTTGTTTGAACAGATTCTGATGATAACTAAATTAATCTTGATAAAGGTACTACCATCTATTGACTTCCATGACCCCATTAGGTTAATACAATAAATACTAAATCTCTAAATTCCATAATGTTGCCAAAATCGATTAAAACTTATGTCACAAAGGTATTCAAATTAGTAAGTTTTTGCCCGAACACCTTTGTCATAATTCTGAACAAAACACAATAATGGCGCCAATAAATTTGGTCCCGAAGCAGCCTGATTAAATCCGGTGACAAATATCTTCCAATAAGGCCGCCAATGCTATCAATCTCTTGTGAATAACTTAATTGGATTTCGTGGTGAGTAGTTAGGGAACGAACCTTACCAAGGTCAGGGTCGCCAGGAAAGTCCACGTTTACACGTGTTTTTTCTTTTTCTATATTATTTACAACCGACCTCTGACTGTTTCTGTAAGAACTTATTTGAATAAAATTAAGACGAATTTTGCTTTATTTTATTCATCGACTACTCTTGTTATTCTTTTCTTTAACAAGTTTCTAATATTTTTTAAAACATAAGCATGATGAGCAGATTCTGTGAGTATATTGACTTATTATTTTTCTTATTCGAGCACACTAAAAGATATTGGAATATTCCAGAAGTAATATGCTTCTTTATCAATGTGTGAAGTGACGAAGAAACTGTGAATATTATTGCAAATCTTATTTATTTAATCTGTAAGAAGGCTCGGTTCGGGTGGAGCCATCGACCGCGGAGCTAATGTATTCCTTTCAAATTCAGTACCATTGTGAGACAATATGTATCGACACAAAAAGTTTTAACAAAAAAAATCATTTAAGACGTCCTCTGACTTGCTTTCAAGGTTAAATTTTGAGTGTTATTGATACTACCTAAGACAATGTGGGATTGCGTCAACGGCGTCTCATTTATTATTTGGTTATGTTTGTAATGACTTAATTTTTTTTTCTCAAAAAATATGATGAAATATTCGCTAGTTAGAATATTCAACTAACATTTTAATGAAGGCTTGCCCTACTTATTACTCATTATAAATTTTCACAGGTATACGACACATGACTAAATGAATTTAGATGAAAATTGGAAATATACCTATATATACATATGCAGTATAAAAACTAAGTTGCTTTCCATGTCTGTCTTTTTGTTTAACTTCTCTTAAACCACGCGACGGATTTTGTTGCGGATTTTACTATGACTTCACACAATGTCTTCTTGTACATTTATATGTATGTAATACATTTACTTTATCCCACAAGACCGTAACCGGGCCGGCTCGCTAGTAAGATATATACTAGAAACTATAGAAACTGATATAAGATAAATTAGGTTTTAAACTTCATGACTATAATAATGATTAATTAGTACATTTATAACATTAGTACATTTATATTTGTAATCGACTCATCATGATGAGCTCGGTGGTCGAATGGTTAGCAATGGCCACTTTGACTCGAGGTCGCGGGTTCGATTCCCGCACAAGACAAATATTTGTGTGCATGAACATTTGTGTTTGTCTTGGTCTGGGTGTTTTCTATGTATTTTAAGTATGTATTTACGAAAAAATGTATTTAAGTATAATATCAGTTATCTAGTACCTATAGTATAAGCTTTGCGCTTAATTTGGGACTAGATAGCGGTGTGTAAATTGTCCAGAAATATTTATTATTTTATTTTATTATTATAATCATTTTGTTAAATAGTTCCTTTAAAAAAAGTCTTACTGAACCTGAAACAAAAATGCAATTCGTTCCGATAAACAAGACAGAAACGGTTCTCAGACATTTCCTTTGCAGTTGACAATAAAGTTTTTTCCGTGAACACTTATTGCAAATTGTCTGCTCAAGCTTTACACATTCTGGATTCCATCCACGACTGCGAGCAAAAAGCTGCGTTAACACTTTGAAGAATCTTGTTGTACAAGATTGTTTAGTATTATTTCTTCTAAAAGAAATTGTACTTATTATGTAATCATACGCAAATAGTATTCGATAGTTTTAATAATGTACTTGGCTAGCGAATACTTTCGATACGGTCAATGTCCTTAAAGGAACCGAAATTCCAATGATCCTATCGAAACGTATCAGAAATCCACTTCACATGGCTTAATCCAAAAGGACTTGACGTGTCGTGAAAATTCCTTCCCATTCGGCGGATACCACAAAATCAGATCAGCTATTTCAATAATTGGATTTATTGGTCATAAAGAATTCGTGGTGCTATTTATTGGGCTCATTTCATTTTGTTTTCATTGTGAGCCTGGCACAGAAAGACGTTTTATAACGAGGTTACAAGGTCTTTGATAGGTCGACTTTAAAATACTTGACGATCTCTTGATTTGGATTATTTATTTCTGTTTCTATTGTGTAAACTTGTTACAACCATAAGCCCGACATCGGCATGTTTATTTGTTTCGAGAGCTAAATAAGGAAAACGAAATTTGATAACATTATAAATAAACTTTAGTTGTTTTACCCAGCTTTGTCGAAGCCCAAAAATGAAGGTCATGTATTTGACTTTTGTAACTATATATGTGAGCAGCTTCTCTGTTTCCAGGTAATTGAATTGCTAAACCGACTGGTAATGAAAAATACGTTATTAACTGGATATATAAAAGCTATAAAAATGCGGATTTCTGGCGCTAAAATTAAAAGCGCTCTTGATTTTTATTTCTTGGGAAATCAATGAGTAGTTTATACAAACAGTTTTTTAGAGCTGATCACATAAAAGTATAAATTTATTAAATATGTTTAAAAGTCAATTTGTCTAATTAGCGGAGCTTATTATTATTACAATTTTTGCTTTTCAATTTGTTTATATATGGAGCTTTTTCAGTAATACGTAACACGTTTATCTTTAATGGGAAATAGATAATCGAATACGTGAATATGCTTCCTGATAACAACTAGCTAAATATTCACTAAGAAAAGTTAAAAAATATACACTGATTATGTATGCGTATCTCTTAATAAACTACTCGTAAAGTAAATAAGTGAGAGGCTGCCAATATTCAAACAAAATAATTACTATTGATATGATAACCCTGATTCACGCGGTAATGTTAGTCAGTCATCGGCCCCGCTTCCGGCTGCGTTTCATAGTTCAATGCCTCGCTAGATTCGCGTCCCAATGGACGACCTTCGCTACATTCGGGGCATAGATTCTGCCCTATTGTTCTACTGTGTCGACATTGTCGACTTTTTTACTTTTACCAAATCTGTTACCTTTTCTGTGTCCTATGCTACAGAATGATTGAATTCACGAATATCATTGCTAGTAAAACCAACGATAATGTATCCTCTTTATTTTATACATAACTGTAATGTATTTAAGTATAAGCAGTTATCTAGTAACCATATTTATTTATCGTTGAGCAGAACTACGTTGTTATGAATGCTTTCTATGTTTATTTTTGCAATTGTTATCAACATCGGTATGTTTTCTTTAGTTACCTATAGGAAGTTGTATTTTCTTTTTCACATGTTTTCTTATTTTACCGACCCCAAATGTAAATAAAATCAACAAATATCTTCTGTCGCGCAGCAGCGAAGATCTGGAACGTTTATTTTATTTTCTCTTATTCTAAAATATTACAAAAAGCTTGACGATTAGCATGATTGATGATGCTACTTGACATTCAGATAACGTAGGCAAAAAAAAAAAGTTTTTTAAACTGTTGCTACAATTGAATTATGTGTTGGTACTTCTACTTACATTATAACAACGTTAGTTTTTATTGTAATGTTATTCATTGTATTCAAGAAAGGACTGAATTAAAATTTTCCAGAGTTACGATGGCAGACTTTTTAAGTATATTTGACAAAGATTTGCTTTTGCAACATTCCTTAAAAGATATAATTAATGCAAAGTCACTCGGCATAATAAAGTATCTCGCAATTCTCGTGGCCTTATCCTCAATCTAGCTCATAAAGACTTTTTTTGGTTGTTTGAACTGAACGAGGGTTTACGCTATAAACAAGCGATGCAAATAAAATGGAACATCAAGTTTTTCTGGCCGATTCCCAAGCGATTGGGTGCAAAGCATCGGTAATAACCGTCTCATCTCCGTCGCTTACTAAATTCACTCACAAATTCTCAATTCGTGCCATCATCTTATTTACACAGACTCGAATAAATTATTTTTTTATTGCGTCGGTGCAACAGTCGTTGCCGAATATTGGTTTGACATTCAGACAGTCTAGCTAACTCATTGCAACGATCACTTGTCGGGTTGCGTGTGGCATTATCGACTTAAAGTTTAAAGGGTTATGTGCTGATTTCGGTTGTCGTTAACGTTTGAAAGATTGCATTCGTAACCCAAGACCGCAGTTTATAATGACCGTGCATTTCGCATCCAAGGGCAAGGGTACAAATGAGGCTCCTCTCACACTGGCCGCTACAAAAAGTACTAAAAAAATTAAATGATAAATTATTGCATATCGTTTCAAGACTCATTGCTTAATTTAATATGAAATACTATACATACTTATTCACAGAAAACAAGAGTGAGTCTGCAGACATTAAATGAAATGTGCAAGATTCTAATATTTTAAGTAGAATTTTACCAACAGTAATTATAAGGAAATGTAACTAAACTAAACATAACGTAAAAACTACACAATCTATATAATCAAAAAAGTTAATAAGAAAAAACGAAAGTCTAGGATTATATGATGCTCAAAATGCTCAATAAAATTATAATATGAATATAAAATATGAATTTGTCAGTTAACCTACTTATTGTTTATATATTAATATTAAAAATGCTAGTCGTGTGGATACGTGGATATTTACTATTATTTGGTATGGGTAAATAGTAGGTCGAATTTGAATGAAATTACACATACCTGTATTCTAAACTAACTTACTTATTATTTATTCTGTTGTAGCTATTTCTACAAATTTCTTCAATTTGTAATAACAAATGCATTTGCATTTATTATGATTACAATGAACCGCAGAGTCGAATTCATATATAACACATTCGATATATAGATTTAATTTTATTTTGCGGTTTCACTGCGCGCTTGTTGTTTTAAATTGAATCCTGTTCGAACATTTAACAGTTCTTTTTGTTTCAGGTCTAATTTAATCAACGCGAAGAAACGTACGGGAAACGAAGTAAATTAAGCAATGAAGTATAGAAGTATTTAATCGATTAATAATACATAGTGTTAAAGTAACTTCCATTGTAAGTGGTGTGGTGTTTTTTGAAAGTGGAGAATATAACGGCAGAGAAGAGGAATGCCGGGTTTACCCCGGTCACGGACAGGTGAGAGATTGATTTTTTGTATACTTTTCCAGGTGACATATAAGCGTACGGACCACTTTACACTTCAAATGCTAGAAATAGAAAATCTAGCCTAGAGTAGAAACTCTAGGCTAGATTTTACTCTACCTATGTATGCTACACGGGTAGAGTAAAATCGCGCGAGTAGCATTTCACTGACCGCTGATTTCATTGTTACTATGCTTGGCGTGCTGGTAGTTCCGCAATGTACTCCTACTAGCCAAATTTGAATGTACCCGTTTACAATAGACCATTGTCTCTAATAGGGTAGATTGAAATTAATTAGCGTTATACTGACTACTGGTTTCTACCCACACTATAAATTTCAAGTTTCTTTGTTACTGTCATATCAGGAACTTGTTAGCAAAATGATGCTTTAATTATACAATACCAGCGGCCCGCCCACGCTTTGCTGTGGATCAATCTTCCCGTTTCTATTTCATTGCAAAGTATATTAAAGGATATTTATTGTTATAATAAAACATCCCTCCTTATAATAGTAAGTAGTCGTTTTCAATAATTCATATACTAAAATACTATTTAAAATCCTTCTGCCATTACTTTAACTTCAATAACATTAGACTTTACACAAACTACCATCCTCCGTTTTAACCCAAATAATGGTTGATTTCTAAAAATACATTATTACTACACATCTATCCTATCTATAGAGTATACATTTTAAATTTCAAGTCTTTAACTTCAAAATCATAGGACTTTCATACAAACTTCCAACCCCGTTTTACCCCCTTAGGAGTGGAGTTTCGTAAAATCTGTTCTTAGCTGATGTCTACACCCTATAAGAAACCTACCTGCCAAATTTCAAATTTACAGGTGTTATAGTTTCTGAGATATCGAGATTAATCAGTGAGTGGTATTTCGCTTTTATATATATATAGATAAATGAAAAATACATATGTAATGTAATGTAATACATTATACCATTATTACATATTATACAGCATGATAGCTTGATTCGAAAAATGGACATTGCTGAGTCAAGAGGAGGTAAAGTCGCAGAGTCTACCAACACACCAACCACTGACTAAACCAGTCGCAGAAAGTGTTTCACATAAAAAATGCCCAGTTAATCTTGGTCTTCCAGGAAGTTGGCTGTCATATTATTATTTTTCCATCTGGCAGGAGAATAATATAACTAGAAATATAGTGTTACAGTCCAAGTCCTTCCCAAACTTGTCTGTTACTAGACAAAGTTATATAAGACATTAGAATTATACAAGCAGTCAACGGAATTCAGACCAGTGTACGTAGTTCAATACTTGTAAAATGTAAGAGCTAAATTCGTTTTAATTAAGAAAACCTCAGTGGGTACAGTCAGGTGTGATTAATTAGCTGTTGGTTCACGTACTCGCTATCTGCGCTCATTATCTATTCGTAGGAGGCACGATTTTGTAGATTTTGCCGTCGGAAAAAAGACAATTTGCATAGCTCTTTTGTTGCCTAGACTCTTATTAGGGTAGGAAACACGACTGGATAGAGCACGATAACAAGGTTAACACTGTTTATATTCTCTCTATGGCTTTATTAAAGCATAGTAACATAAGATATAATACGAATAAAATAAATGTGGAAATTTGTTTGGTCTCTTCAACGTTTGAATTTTTGTTTCTTAATCAAAATAAAACAGCAAAATTTTTGTAGATAGAACTTGCCTGAATTCATTTAATGGATAAGTTTTATCCTTGTATTATATTTACATAGCCAAAGCCGCATGCGAGAGCTAGTACAATATAATGCAATATGTCTGAACTGTTGGCGTTATCATGTTTTAATTATTAATGTTCATTTCTATATTTAAAGTTTAAAGAGCTGTGGCTCTTTAAACTTTTGTTGAGCTTAAGTTTTTTTTTTGGTTTAGTTAGCCATGTCTCTTAATTTCCGCTAGAACCACACCAACTAGCTAGAAGTTAGGTTGAGCAAATCACGTGTAATTGATCGGAGTTCTAACAAAGAAACTTGGTCCGAAACTTACCCGCTGATTTAACTTTGAAATTCGTTTTTCTCTAGCAGCCGGGTAAGTACGGAGTTGATTAGTTAAGTACGTAGTTTAGCTAGGGCAAAATTTAATTTAACAGTTACCTATTATAGAATTTCACTAGTGCATGTCGTAGTTAAGATTTTGGAAGTAAATTCCATATCGCAGGCGCTCTTTATGAATTGAATGCTCGAGTTGAGTGATGAATGTAGTTTATCGACGTGATAACGTCTTATAAACCAATGTACGCCGGCTGCACGAAAAAGCATGACTCATTGTCACGTTCCGCCTGAGCCATGCAAGCGAAAACGCGGAACCAGCGATAGAGAGGCACGATCGGCCTAAGCGTTCGGCTTGTGACACATCTATCACTATTTCACTTTTTTGGTCGATGTTTTCTTATGACGTTATCACTAAAATTATCGTCCGTAAACCGCCTTTACAGACAACCAATTATATTTTGTATATAGATTGGTTTCTGTGATTATTTCTTTCATAATATCTAAATATGGTTTTTGAAATGTTGCATAAAAAATGTTATTGGAAAAACCTGCTTAGACAAATATATTTAGAAATGTTCACAGCGACTAATCTATAGAGAAAAATAAAATATATTATAAATAAACGTTTGTGCTATTGCTTCAAAATATATAAAAATGGAGTTAGGGATTTCTTCAACTCGAGCATCATTGCTGGAGCTAGCCGTAATAACTACAACCACTCTGACCCTTTAAACACATTTGTGACCTGACTATTAAACGAGAATTCTTCTATATGGTCACCAACCTAAGGTTGGTAGAGAATGTTTGTATAGCATTTAGTCCGCCTGTGTACTTATTCCCTAACCATTCCAAAATCCACAACGTTAATGTTCAAGTTTTCACTTCTGCCGGCACTCCCGGAATGCAACCCGTTTTTTTTCTTATGTGATGAAATAATATTAGTTTAATTTTGACAACAAACATTGAATGAAATAAAATATAATATAGACATTTTGATACTTTAGACCAAATTAATAAATAGACTTTTTGATACTGTAGACATTTTAATACCTTAGACCTAATGAATAACTAGACTTTTTGATACTATGGACATTTTAATACTTTGGATTAGACCATATGAACCCAAAGGGTTTAAAGTGTAGTGTATAAAGTTTAAATAAGTTAGTACTCATAAATTTGTATCGATTCTGGGAAAATTAATTTTCTCCTAATCTACCGACTATTATATGACATGATAGTAGTCGATGTAGTTTTAATAGTAGTTTAAAGAAATTTAATTTTACCTGACGAGCCCGGTGGTCGAATGGTCAGTAATGGGTACTTTGACTCTGAGGTCATGGGTTCGATCCCCGCACAAGACGAACAGTTGTGTGCATGAACATCCCTGTTTCTCTTCGTTTGGGTGTTTTGTATTATATTATTATGTATCATCATCATTATCAGTCTATATCTACCCACTGCTAGATATAAGTCTTCCCCTATGTGCATAGCACTGTGTAATTGGTCCTGAAATACTTAATTAAAAAAAAAAAAGGCTGGTCCCTCTTGAATTTAAATAAATAAAATAAATATTTCTGGACAATTTACACAGCGCCATCTAGTCCCAAATTAAGCGCAAAGCTTGTGTTATGGGTACTAGACAACTGATAAATGTACTTATACATTTTTTTTTGTAAATACATACTTATAATACATATAAAAATAAGTCTGGTTTTCCTTCCTGACGCTATAACTCCAGAACGCACGAACCGATTTCCACGGTTTTGCATTCGTTGGAAAGGTCTCGGGCTCCGTGAGGTTTATAGCAAAGAAAATTCTGGAAAAATTTGAAAAGAAAAGCGGGAAAATCTTTTTTCACATACAGCGCCATCTCTAAGGAAATGGATGGAAACGAAAAGATTGAGCCACAGCGAAGCGTGGTCGGGCCGCTAGTAATACATAGAAAACACCCAGATCAAGACAAATAGACATGTTCATGCACACAAATGTTAGTCTTTTGCGGGAATCGAACCCGAGACCTTGGAGTCAAAGTGGCCATTGCTAACCATTCGACCACCGAGCTCGTCTCATGTGTCTCATTTAATGTGGTAACCACGTGATTCTTCGATCATTAATAAGTATTCGTTGAAAGGTTACTTTAAAATATTAAATATTATGATGACTTGCATCTAAACTCTAAATATTGTGACTAAGCTGATTCCACCTTAAGCAAATTGTGACCATTGTGTACATTTATTATTTTATTGTTATCATGACATGTTGAATACTGTTCAACTGACAGTTGGTTTCAATACGTAATTACGTATGTTTGGGACTGCATAATTAAATTATAATGATTAGGTATTTTTGTAGTTACGTTTTGAATTATTCGTTTGTTATTTTAATGATCATCATCATTATAAATTATATTATATACCTCACAAAATATCGCAGCTAAATAACAATTAATTGATTGATGTTGTGTTCCTACGAGTGAGGTCACCAGAAAGAAAAAAGTTGCTGTGTTGGCAGCGGGGGTGGCGGTGCGCGAGCAATATTTCATGTTGCGAGCGTTAATATGGCTATATGGGTATAGCGGTGCCAGATTTTTTTTTTGATCAAAGCGGGATTTTAAACTTTTGGAAGTAAATAAGCGAGACACGTTTGAAAAAAGCGGGACTATAAAAAAAGTACATATTCATTAGAGAGAGTTTTTAATACATATATAACATAATATTGCGGAGCTCGATGGCGTCGTTGCGCTTGTCAGTCTAATCGAACACGCAAGTTAAGCAACATCTGCCGTAGCTTATCTATGGATGGGTTAAATTATCTCGAGCCCCTCTGTGCTTCAGACAACCACTCACTTGCTTGGCCAGTCACTTGGCTTAACGACTATCATCTAATGACGACAGTCGAGCAGCGTGATGGAGTATACTCTAAAACCCCTTCAATTGAGGGGAGACTCATAGCTATCCCAACAGTAGGATGATTATGGAACAGGAACGCTTGGATTGGAACGGCTTTACGGGGGAAGTACCTCCACTTTATGGAAAACCGCTGGCAGAGATCGATTTGTTCAATAGTTATTGTGTAGCTGCAATTGAGGAGTTGCGGCATTCGCAGGCGGGGTAATTATGAGTCGTAAGCATCTGAATCGATAATAGCTCTACATCAGGAGAAGTGACAGATTGATTAACATCCGACGCGGTATTAAGAAAAGTAAGGAATATTTTTCTAGTAAATCTTACTCATTTTTCTGTAGGGTGAATGGAAGGTATTTTTATATTTTTTGGAAGGGCTGTTCGGAATTGAGGCTGACATTATGTTCAGCTGGAGGCAAAATACCTTAAAAGCTATTTAAAATTTATGCATATGTCAATACGTTGGTTACATAATTTATCATTCATTGCATTTATTTTCCTAGTCTATATGCTGATAGTGAAGCAATGCATGACGTAGTAATAATTTACGACTTCCACCCGGTCTTTACTGTAGAGCCTGTGTCGGGCAGGCGGACAGGTCGACGATAACATGGAGTCTAAATAATATAGACAGCAGTCCGCTCTATTGATTATTTTTATTGGCAAAGACATCGAAGGGCGCAGTGTTAGATATTATAACATTTATAATTAGTAGATCTACAAGTAAGCTGTAGTATGATAGTATGGCAAAATAGATATTTAACTATTCTATTTTACATGTATCGATGTTTTTTTTTAATTCTAATTTTATTGTAAGTTCGAAAATAGCGCGGTATTTTTCCTCGGTTGGTTCGAGTAAATACTATTCATATCTAGGAATAGCAGATTTCATATTTGTTTCTCTATTTTGTTTTATTGAATACTAGCTGTTACCCGCGGCATCGCATGTAATTTTTTTACTTCGTGGGATAAAAAGTAGTACCAATATGTACAAATTTTAATGATGATCGGCTGCATAGTTAAGGCGTGAAGAAATAACGAACCAACGAATTTATTTACTTCAACACTTATAATATTAGTATGGATGGAACGCCCACACTCAAGACAAAAAAAATGTCCACCACATAAATGTTTGCCCTCTGCGGGGATCTAATTATTTTTTTCCGTGGGAATAAGATGTTTTTCCGGGATAACGAGTAGCCACATAGGCTACTCTTTATCCCGGAAAAACATCCTCCTGCCTCCCTGCAGGCCTTAAACTATCTCCAAAAAAAAAATCATGTCAATCCGTTTGTTACCTTCGACGTTAAAGATGGACAAACAAACAAATAAACACATTTTCATATTTATAATGTAATAAGTACTATTACATATACTGTGATGGAAGTATGGATTACCATCTATGACAATATTCAATTTGTATGATAATATATTATATAATTTATTTTATGATGATGCCATGTCTATAGTACTTTTACTTACTTCGTATACACATTCGAGGAAAAATACTTTTATTTTATACTACGTCGGTTCTTTACTCATGTGGTCGGGTAGCAGACAAGCCTACGCCCCCCCTGATGTGAAGCGGTGACCGTAGCATTATTAACGCTCGCAACATAAAATATCGCTCGCGCGCCACCACCCCCGCTGCCAACGCAGCATCTCCTTCCCTTCTGGTGACCTCACACATTCGCAGGAACACAACAACCCTCAAGGGAATTGTTTTAGCTACGGTATTTTGTGAGGTGGAGGTACATTCTCCAGTCGTGTAGCTTACAATTACGTTCCCTACCTGTCTTTTCGCCAGAGCTTCGTTTGTCAGTCAACAGGGTGCACCGCGTGTAGGTGAAGTTGGCTTTGGGTCAAAGATGTTGATGAACCACTTACTCCCCATTACTACTAGTATTTAGTAATAATTAACCAAAATATATTACGGCTTTTATTCTATGTTCCGATTGGTGGTCAGAGTGTCTTCGTAACCTTGGACAAGTCCACAGATTACGAAGACATGCTGACCATCAATCGGATCATAAAATAAAAACTGAAAGAATGATGTCGAGGTTAAATCTGAACAAACAATTTGATATTACGCACAGTTTAGGGTAGTAAAAATAGTTCGTCATAAATAAAATCGGTCTAGATCAGCGGATTTTAAATTGGTTAAAATAAATTTTGTCAAACGCTTTCTGATCTTTCTGTTAGAAAACAGATTCTGTTGGATAACAGCAAGATATTATTACTATGTGTAAATACACATATTAAATAAATAATGATAAAAAAATATATATATTGCTATTTAGAGGGATACAAGACCAATGAAATCGAAAAAAAATATTTAGAATTTTATTTTTTTAATTACTTATTAATTACGTAATTTTAAAGTTTTGTCTTGATGCGCTGAATAGAAGTGGTGTTTATTAAATGACTAGGTTGCGGCCGTGACTTCGAATGAGCGCGTTATGGAGTCCCGTCGGAATTTTCAAAAATAATTTCCTAGAGTAAGCCTATGGCAACAGTTACTGACTTAGCTGTCAACGTACAGCTCAAACATCTATATGGATCGGAATGTGATGTGTAGGGATTGAAATATGGAATACAGGAATTATTCCTATCCTATTTCCTATTTCCTGTATTCCATATTTCAATCCCTACACATCATATTCCGATCCATACCGATGTTTGAGCTGTACGTTGACAGCTGAGTCAGTAACTGTTGTCTTTTACAGATACTGAAAAGATAATACTATTTTGTGAAGTCCTCATAGACAAAATCGAGGACTGCGCCGCTAGAAGATAACATGTATACATAGTTGGTTAGGTTATAACGTTGTTGTAATAATTAGGGATATTGAGATATGAAAAAAAAAATTGAGCGAGCATTGCTTTGGTCAACAATGGTACATACGTTCTTAACACCCTACGGCCCTACCGCCGAAGTTGAAGCGGATTACCATAGGAATTATTCAATGCGAAAATGAAACTACTGCTTATATTGTTGGTAATGTTTAGCGCAGCTGGTAGAAACCCTAGATCTCTACCTCTACCGACTAAGCTGAAAACTTTTGTCAATAACTTTAAACTAAGACCAATTTTTGGAATAAAAAAAAACGATGGTAATCGGCTTCATCTTCGGCGGTAGGGCTTCTCTTCTCTGATCTCGATTATTTTTGTCATAATTGCCCTATGTGCATTTTTTATTGTCATGTACTGCAATATAATGAGATCATTTAGGTACATTCATAACTTTCTCCCGACACCCTGTTCGTATTGTAATCGGATACAATAAATAACGTTATTGAGAACACTCGTAAAAGACAATCAGTGCGATCGTAACTTTGTACAATAAAGTGTCATTTAAGTGTTACATAAAGGGACTGAGTTGATTGTAACACTTTGTCCAATAAGTATGCACATATCCAAATGGATAGCAATAAACATGGATTGTATTGTATGCATCAGTTTTATTTTGATTTCTCACACAGTTTTTATTCTTTTTTTTGTTTTTGTCCAACCCTAAATCTAATTGCCAAATCCCAAGGTATACACTGAACACTCTATACACGTGTCTGTCGTTAGCAATTACATAAACAATGGCGTCTGTGTAGAGCGCAAGTGAGCGTGTGTGCATGCGGCGCTATATAAACTTCCAATTAGCCGATACGGACGAGCGGCAGGGCAGTACTATGCCTAGATCTACGAGACAAGTATGATCTCTAGGATACCATTCCGGGCCCGCAGCCCCCGCGCCAGATATACCTTCATTCGATGCGCCTTTTGCGAGATCGAACACCCGTTTGAGCATTGGGAGCAGGCGCTATAACAATTGTGATATTCAATCATCAATGCTAGTATTGCAATAAGGAGATAGGTCTTGGCCCTTAGGTCTATATGAGAAAGACAGTATGGTTCTTAAGCAAAAAAAAAAAATTGGTTACCTGTCAGCACATCAGCAGTAAATATCTATCAAAAAAATTGTCAAAAATCACGTTGAGGAATGCTCTCAGTGACTTCGTCTCTATCTGGCCAAAAAAATAAGAGTATGCTGCCGTGGCATTAGTCATAATAGGCATAGTTTGCCAGGTCGAAATTGCCCAAGCTTGTATTCGCCGCCTTGTTTTCACGGTCATTGTTTATTGATTTTTATGGGTATTTATTATGTGTTAACTATTATGAGGAGCTAGATGGCGTTGTTAGTCTAAACGAACATGCAAGTTAAACAATGTCGATCGTAGCCTGTCTATGGATGGGTTTATTTATCTCGAGCTCTTCCGTGCTTGGGAGGGCATGTTAAGCCGTCGGTCCCGGCTATTGTCATTAAATGACAGTCGCTATGCTAAGTCAATGGCCTTTAGACGGCTTGAAAACACTGGCCTCCGTCAACCCACAGTTGAGCAGCGTGGTGGTGTATGCTCTAAGCCCCTTCGATTAAGGGGAGGTCCTTATCCCAGCAGTGGGATGAATAAGGGTTGACGACGAACTATAACGAAGCACTAGGATGAGCTATACATATATACTTGGAAAAAAGAAATATCCTTATCTGCCACATCTGCTACTTACCCACCTCATTAAAAACTTTTTATGTCTGCTTATAATCTATTTTTGAGTGAAGCACGTTGATTTGAAACATCAAAGTTCGCTAATACGAGTAGATAAATAAAAATATACAATTAAATTAAAAACAAAATATGGCTAACTATATATACAAACAAAACGGAAATGACAAAAACTAATTAAAAGTAATAAAATATAGTAAACTAAATGGCGTCAAAATATCCTTCCGCATCGCCGTCAAAAGGTAAAGTGGCCAGAAGGTTAGCAGCATTGCCACGCTGGATGGCAATGCTTATTCGCTGAAAGAGAAATAGACCAGCCCTCTGGTCACGGGAAGAGTCGATCAAACGTTTGGAGATATCTCGAAATAAAATTCTTGCGCTCGGACCCCATGGACCAAGTATTTATAGATAAGTTACTTTAAGATTTCCAAAATTGCCTTCATCATCATCATCATCATCAGGTCATTTTAGTCTCCACTACAGGAGCATCCCTCTCTCGTCCGTCCCAGACAGAAGGAGGATTTGGCCTACACTTCCCACGCTGGCCAGACGGGTTGGGGAGGCCAGATCGATGTTTTGTAATGTAAATTTCCCTTAGTCGCCTTGTACGACATCCATGGGAAGAGACGGAGTGCTTCTATTCTAGTCTGCTGAAAACCACACGGCGCTCAAAATTACCTTGACTTGCAAACTTTACCTACATCAGTCGAGTTCTCAGTATCGAATCGCGTGTCTAGAGTCAGTATCATCTGATATTGCATAACAAACATTGGCGTGTACTCAGCCTTGCTGCCGTTATCATTCGCTTCCCGGGCTGATGGCTGGGTGACCTTTGTTCAGCGCTCGGAAACTAGGTCGTCGGCTTATGACCTTTTTGTTTGTGTTGCATCTAAAAAGACGGCGATCTAGCCCGACCGCGCCCGGAGACACACGATCTATTTCGGGTGCAGCTCGCCTGCAATCATAGACTCTAAACAAAAATCTAAACGAAAATGTAGCCGCTAAGACATACATAGTTGTTTATGTTGAAAGTTATGAAGATAACACATGATTTAAAACAGCAATGTACGATATAAATTGTAATTGTAGAGTTTTAGAGAGCGATATGTACATAATAGTCGACGGAACTATGTAGGTCGTTAAGGCACGCTACATTAAGATGCATCATTGATTAAATTAGATTTGATAGATGCCTTCCAATTTAGATATTGCCTTGTATAACGCTGTATTGAACGGGCACGCGGGGCTTGAACTATCAAGATTGTAACTATGGAATCCCAAATTAAATTATATCCCTAATGCGTGTCCACGAATAACTCTTTATTTTGTATTTTTTACTAATATGCAATTCAATAAATTATGTCATCGAATTGCATACATAATATTCTTTTTAATATATTAGTCTCCGTTATCGATAACAGGTATCTATTATTCGTTCAATTATCCTCTCCTATCCTATGTATGTCTTAGCAGCTAGATTTTCGTTTAGGTTTCGTTAAAAAAGAAACAAAAACCGGGCAAGTGCGAGTCGGACTCGCGCACATAGGGTTCCGTACCATTATCTATAAAACCGACAAAAAATCACGTTTGTTCTATGGCCCCCCTTAAATATATGTTTTATTTTATTTTAATTATTTATTTTTAAAGTGAATATATAACTAAATATTATGTGAGTATTTCAAACGTCTACCTATTACCGTTATCAATTGCGAGCAAAATCGATCAAAAAAATCACGTTTGTTGTATGGGAGCCCCCTTAAATATATATTTTATTCTGTTTTTTCGTATTTGTTGTTATAGCGGCAATAGAAATAAATCACCTGTGAAAATTTCAACTGTCTAACTATCACGGTTCACGAGATACAGCCTGGTGACAGACGGACGGACGGACGGACGGACAGCGGAGCCTTAGTAATAGGGTTCATTTTTACCATTCGGGTACGGAACCCTAAAGAAGAACTCGAGTCGAGTCGATTCAAAGTAAAAGTTTTCCTAATTCCTAACTAACATTATAATCGCGAAAATGTGTTCGGTTCTTTGTTTGTCTTTTAGATTGAATTGTCAAATCGATTTTGCTGAAATTTGTTATGCTGGCATACTGGAGAATATTATGGTGTCTCACCTCACACCGAGCCCCGGGCGGAAGCTAATGATGAATAATCAAAATGGATTTGTTCGCATGCCACCCGGTCGATTTTCGCAAGCAACTGACTGAACTGACTCGAGTCGAATAATTTTGGTTGAATAGGCAAATTATTCGGTTTGAATTGAATAATTTTCTTACTTTAATGATTTCGTTAGAATTCACAGTCTGTTTGAATGATTACGTGTTATTCATAGTCGACCATCACTATTAGACCTCCATCAGTTTCCATTTCTAGACACGTTACTTTAGGCTCATTTAGGCTAGTAGTAGTCAATTATGTCTATACTTGCTTTGCGACCACTCATCTACGAGTATATGCAAGTATGATTTATACTTACCATAAAATTTTTACCGGACTGATGAAGAAGGGAGGGTTATGTCATTAGATTCGTCTCAGTTTTGAGAGTGATACCACAGTATAAGTAATAGTACTAACGTAGTGATACGTGATACATTCATATCGATTAGGCGTCAAGGAAAAAAAAATTGAGGCTAATATATACTGCAAAGTCGCGTTAGTTACACCATTTATAACTCAAGAACGGCCAAAACGATTTGTTGAACTTGTCTCCATCACTAATAGCAGAACAAGGTTTGTATGGGACTCTGAAATGAGATCGGAATGGGAAGATTGAACCACAGGCAATGATGTTTTATTATTTATTATATCTATACATTAGTATTATATTAATAAAGCTGAAGAGTTTATTTGTTTGGTTGGTTAAATGCGCTTATCTCAGGAACTAATGCTTCGAATTGAAAGATTATTTTAGTCTTGGAGAGTCCATATATCGAGGAAGGCTTATAGGTTACAACCAATAGAAACGGAGCACCAATGAAAAATGTTGCAAAAACTTGAAAAATGTTCTTTTTTGAGGGCTTCCGTTGCATGCGTGGCGTAAACGGTTAAAGTTTAAAGTTACGCAACAATCATATATGATGGAAATGTTTCTCTTAAAAAGTTCGAAAAAAATGTTCGCGATATCATATGTCTACCTTTTAAGGTTGGCTTACTATAACCTTTTCAATGGTAATCTCATACTTCACTCTCAACCACCTCTCTTTCACACGCAGACGGAGTTTGTGTTGTACATAAAATAAAATACGTTCAAAATTGAAAATTATGACAACACGAGCGTTTTCATCGAACTGTGCGCTGACTCGGAATGACCGACAATTAAGTCGACCCTATATATAAAAGAGGTTCATCTGACCCTGTGGGCGGCTTCGTCTTGTCGCTTGATTGAATGCGATCACCGCCAACTTTAACGACCCTTCAATTACTGCGACGACCTATAAACTGTATCGTACGGAATAAAAGCCGATTCGCTTCGATGTAACTGTATTTGAACGAAATTTCAACGCCTATCAAACTGTCGGACAGATGTCTCTCGGCTTTTCGCCCGTAAAATTTTATGAATGCGTTTAAAGGAATTTTTGTATGAAATTTTTCAGAAAAGTATCGAGTTTGAAATGTGTCAGTAATATAATTTTCTGAGAGAAAAAATATGTCCAGCTGTTTTCCATATCCAGTTGCGTTCTGGTGTCGTAAGTTGTTGGCAGACTAATGCTCCTTGGTTTCACCTACCTATTTGTGTTGTAATGGAGATATGTAAGTGATCACGTATCCGCTATATACCTACAATTTAGTTTATTTTTTTATAAGAAGGAGACAAACAAGCATATGGGTGACCTGGTGGAAAGCAATTACCACCGCCTTACTGAGATCAACAATATCAAGGGCTCGCCGATCCTATTCTAAACGAAATCTATTCGTTTGTGATACACAAGGCTAATAATAATAAGCCTTGTGTATCACAAACTCTGCCAATAGGCATATACCTATATTAAAAATATGGACAATAGTTTCCATTTAAAATTTGCCTAAAAATTTTGTCATACCCATTTTTAGATACACTATTCCTACCTACGATCCGTACTTAAGATACACTATTAAAATAAAAACGAATATAACTCAAGGATGTATCATATGTTCTCACAAATGGTATTGAGACATTTAGAGATTGGAGAGAGGAAGGAGAGACTTTCCCTCCCTTTGTATGTTCTACCGACTGTACAATGGGTTGTGTTCAGAGCTTAGAGAAGTTGTTTGACATAATGCCCAAGGGCACCGCTCGCAATCATCGCCAGAAAAATCTTTATTCCGCATTGGAATCGAAATTGTCGCGTACTGTGCGGTTTCATCGTGGGTTTTTCTACTTTTTTTTTTTTTTTTTATACTACGTCGGTGGCAGACAAGCATACGGCCCGCCTGATGTGAAGCGGTTACCGTAGCCATATTATTGCTTGCAACATAGAATATTGCTCGCGCGCCGCCACCCCCGCTGCCAACGCAGCATCTCCTTCCTTTCTTTCTGGTGACCTCACTCACTCGCAGGAACGCAACAACTCTCAAGGGAATTGTTATTTGGCTGCGGTATTCTGTGAGGTGGAGGTACATTTCCCAGTCGGGTAGCTTACAATTACACTCCCTACCTCTCTTTTCGCCAGAGCTTCGTTTGTCAGTCAGCAGGGTACACCACATGCAGGTGAAGTTGGCTTTGGTTCAAAGATATTGATGAACCCCTTACACCCCAAAATCTACTACACTACATTATCAAGTTATGAAATTTCCCAAGAATTTACACAGAATGGTTTTTTTCAAAAAGGGTGTGATGAGGATATTATTGTATAGACAAGGCGCGAGTGACGTCTCTGGTGTCGCAAGCATCCGTAGTTTGCAGTAACTATTTACCAACAGGCGGGTCGGGCCGTATGTTTCCGTTTTAGTGCTTCAAAAATAAACACTTTAAAATAAGTTGTAGAATCAACTTCAGCAGTCTTCCCAAATAAATACGACATCGGAGCCATCAAGAACAGAGTCAATATTTCCCTAAAAAACTGGCAACGGATCGGCGACACCCCTTGTGTTGCTGATTTGTATGGGCGGTGGTGATTGCTTTCCATGAGGTGATCCACATGCTCGCTTGCCTGCCTCTTATATAAAAAAAAACACTTAGTAAATAACCTTAGCCTAAAAATAAATTCACTTAAATGTCTCACGAATGTAACCTTAGATATTAAACTTACATGCCGCAAAGCAATAACCGGGGCATATAATAATAATAATAATAATCTTTATTTATGCCAAACCATAGTAAAGTTTTACAATAATAGTATGTTTACCCACATCAGGTTTTGTACATCACAACTTAAATAAGATTCCATTCAGTCCTACCGACGCGACCTACGTCCCCGAACTAAACATAGGTTTGTATCTCGAGAGCCAGGTGCATCGGCTGACAAAATGCCGATGTGTGAAGGTACTCATTTGGTTTATTGGCTGTGAAGTTACTGAAAATGGCTATCTTAATTCCCAAACTAGAAAGTATCTGTTTTTTGGGAAGTAAGTTTGAAAATTTTAGGACCCTTAATGTATACACCAACACCTAGTACGATTTTACTTAAAATAGTAATAGAAACAACAATAAAGACTGAGAAATAAAATACTAATAAACAAGTGCATAAAATATACATGATGTATTTGCATGTGTGTTAGCGAGTGCAGAGACATCTCGCACGTGTCGGCCCACAGGCTACATACGCACATAGTGTGGCTGCAGTCCATGGGCCCACACGCGCGTGCGTCAGTGAATGTGTATGTTTGTCTTGTGTACGTGTCGTGTAAGTAATGATTTCCAGAATTTGGAAGTTGTATTATGACAAAAACGGGGCGAAGAAAGCAATTAAACCAAACAAAACAAAATTAAATTAAAATAAAGCCAAATACAAGTCGAGTGAAAGCGAAGATGACATTTTCGAATATATTCGTACGTTTGTATGAAATTGATAAAATTGAGAAATATGTAGGCAACGTATACACAAGTGGAAAGCTCGCAGAGAACCGAAATTAGATCAGCAGCCATCTAGATATATCATACAGGCGACGTAGTACTATGAAACTTGATAGGTAAGTAGGTCATGTACATACAACTAACGAACATTGTATTCAGTACAATAGTTTATGTGATGTCGAGATTGATTCGAAAAACAACCGCGAGAGCTGACAATATTTACGTGGTCAAGAAAGTTTCTGTAGCCGCGTAGTCCAGATTAGATAGCCAGTTATGAACCCTTATTTTACATTTGCGCTTGGTACATGGGTAGATGTCCAATTCCTTATTTATTTTGTTATAAATCCTACAGCTAAGGATTGGAAAGTGTCGTTTAGCCAGAGAAGTCCTGTGTGACGGGATGAGGCAGACACGGTATGAGAGTCGCTTTCGTGAGTATACGTTGGGATCAAACTTTAGCAACGAGTGTCTTTTCAACACCGCTTGCAATGTAAAAAGCTGTCTCACTGTTAAGACCGAAGTATCTCTATACAATTGAAAGGTTGAGTATCTAAATGGTTTTCCAGTCATTACCTTCAGAACTGCTCTTTGTGCCTTCTCCAGTGGCAGTAGCGTAGTTTTTGGGGCTCCTCCCCATATTGTAACACAATATGTGAGAAGTGACTGACATAACGCAAAGTAAGTCATTTTTATAGTTTTGAGATCAGCTGAATTTTTCAGCTTTTTAAATATAAATATAAGTTTTCTAATGCGAGCGGTTAACAATTGTATGTGGTGGTGCCAGTTTAATGCCTGGTCAAGATATACACCAAGATATCTAATGTGTATAGCTCTTGAGATTGGAATGCAGGTGCAATTTGAACTAGGACTAAAACATGTGTGTGCTTTAATTGTAAAACCATTGATGGGTGGAAGTGCAGAGGTTTTAAGTGCGAATGTCATATAGTTGGTTTTTGCGAGGTTCAGACTAAGACGGTTAGCTGATAGCCAACCCATGACACCCGCTAGAGCCTTCTCGGTATGCATTTGAACTTCACTCCAGTCAGAACCGTGTACGAGTAGTGCAGTGTCATCCGCGTAAGCGTATATGGTGCAGTTAGTAAACTTAAGCTTACAAAGTTCGTTGACATAAACAATAAAAAGAGTAGGTCCAAGAATGCTACCCTGTGGGACTCCAGTAGTGAGCGTAGCTACTTCACTAACACAATTGCCAACCTTAACCATCTGGGTCCTATTTGTGAGATAGTCGCGGAACAGATTTAGGGCAACGCCTCTGACACCCAATGCCTCCAGCTTCGAGAGAAGAATGGGTACGGAAACTGTGTCAAAGGCTTTTGACAAATCTAGAAATACACCAGCACATTTACTTCTATTCTCTATATGCCCTACAACGTCCTCAACGATACTGGAGACAGCGTCTTCAGTAGATTTGCCTTCCATAAAACCAAACTGATTATTAGCAATAAGTTGCTTCGATTTTAGATATTTCATAAGCCGCGAATTTAACACCTTCTCCAATATCTTGGACACTGCAGGGAGTACAGAAATAGGACGATAGTTATTAACTAAGTCTCCGTCTCCACCCTTGTGAACTGGATGAACTATTGCCCTTTTAAAAACTGTGGGAAATACCCCGGTTGCCAGGGATAATTGACAGATATGTGTAAGGAGAGGGACAAATATCTTACGAGATGTTTGCAGTAGCCTAGCAGAGATACCGTCCCATCCAACTGCACAGTCCCTGCGGAGATTGCGAATCAAAGAATCAACTTCGTCAGGATCTACATCAAGTAAGCCGAATGAGTCTCGAGACGTCTCCGCTTCGCAAGTTTGCAGACTCTGCAAGTTACTTTGTGTTGTTATTTCAGCTGCCAGAGTTTCTCCTATGCCAATGAAAAAGTCATTGACAAAATTAACTGATTCACTCGGATCTTGTTTTATTGTAAGTAATGGCAACGGTGAGGATACTGACGTTGAAATTTGTGTTATGTCTTTAATAGCCTTCCATGTGGCTTTGGGATTATGTTTTAAACTATTGAGCATATTTCGATTATACGTATTTTTAAGGTTTCTTAACAGTTTATTTATATAGTTTCTGTACCTCAAATATGTTATTTTAAGTACCAAATTGCTTGGATTAAGCTTTACTTGTTTGTGCATGTTGTCTCTGTTCCGGATGCAGCGCAATAGTCCTGGAGTGATCCAGGGCTTAATGTTTCTCTTGATGCGAGGCGGAAGATAAGTTTTGGTATGTTTTTTAACTATACGAGACACCTCAGATACAAAGAAATTAGCAGCAAAATTTGCGTCCTGTGAATCCAATAAGGGAGTGAAGCTTGTAGCAATAAGGTCAACCTGTATTGCCTCATAATCAATTACTGAACGCAAACTTTTTGCTTGTGTAGTTTTAGCTTTTACGGAAATTGATAACATTGTTGGACAGTGGTCAGTTATATACGATTGGACAACCAAGGCGGTAGACTCAGACTTTGACTTCAGTAAAATATGGTCAAGGCAAGCGTTCAACCTAGTAGGGAAAACATGTGCAGGTATCAACCCATGCATCGCTGTTAAGTTTAAATACTCCCCAGAACGATTATCATTATTGTTGGTTGAAATGTCTATATTTATATCACCCAAGAGACCAATCACCTTTAATGAACCCAAAGATGTTAACAAATCGTTTATACTGTTGAGAAAATTATCTGTATTACGGAACGAGGGACGCCTGTACACAGCAATTAATGCTGTATCTAGTCCAACTCTACACACCAAACAATTTGCATCCTTTACCGTCTTAGGTTCAGTAACAGTACAATCGACGTCATTGCGGACATAAACCACAACTCCATCATTTTGGTTTAAGAGGTTAGTTGTCTGATAAGATACATAGTTACTTAACTTGGGGAGGTTTGGAGTTTTTGACAACCAGCACTCAGTTAGTACAATAATATCACACTGGATGTTTAATATAGAAAGTAGTGACGTAAACTGATCAAAATTCCGATTTATACTGCGGATATTTAAATGTATTATATTAAGAGATTTTTTATTCTGTGTTATGTATCGAACACACTGATCCGGCGGACATATATATGATTGCGTTGCATTGAGTGCCTCCAGTTCAGACGATAGAATACTTAAGTTATCTATGTTAATAGTTATCTTAAATTATTGTCAATAAATGATTGATAGACAAACTGAAGGCACACACGACGCCACTCTTTTCGTGTATCACTATAATCCAAACAACGCAGATAAGTAGTTAAGCTAGTACATTTCGATACAGAAACACTGTTTAAACATTTGTATTTAATTATATTGATATTATTTGGTTTTGATTTTATTTGTATAGTGTGAGTGTTTGTGAGTGTAAATGTATATTTTATGCAAAAGAAAGAAATAATACTAATTATAAGCACGTTTAAAAAACAATTAAAATAGCTAAACATGTTCACATAAAGCAAAATACTTAGAGATAAAACATAGCAAACCACTGTAATATACTTAGTATATAGTCATTGTAGTGCATCACACATTGAGTTTAAGATTGCTTCCGAATCAATTCGTACTGCTTCAGATGACTCATCCTTCCTGATGTATATTTTGCCATTTACCGTCCAGCAAAATAGGTAACCGTTATTTTTAACAAATTCACGCGATTGATAATATAACTTCCTGCTACTTCCAGCAAGGTATTCCGATAAGTAAATAGGAATGCGCTTGCCCTCGATTCCAATCATCGTAGTATTCAGTTTATTATCCCTGTCGTTATTTTTATTGTGTTTACGCACTGCTGCGAGCATTTTATTTTTTAGTGCGACAGAAGTGAATTCGGCGACAATCGATTTATTTTGCCTAGATTTACCCGGCAGGCGGTAAACATCGCGAATTTCAGAGGGCGAAACATCTATCTTCAATGAATTTGCTGTATTAATGATGATCGTTGTTAGTTCGGACGAGGTCTCTTTTTGATCAAGAGGTATGTTTCGGAGTTCAATACATGAGGAGCGAGTACCATATTCTAGATTCTCTAATTTTCTTTCTAATGTCAGAATATAATTCTGATTGCTAGTTCTCTCTTTTTCTAGTTTGTCGATTCTGTTTTTCAGATCTTCGTGACCATTCTTTATTATTTCAAGATTTCTTTCTATTTCCGTGTTTGACTTCTGTATTTGATGATTTTGCAATTTAATTTCATTAACATCTTCCACCAATTTACTCAGCATCGATAGCTGCCCAGCTTGCAATGATTGAATTAACTCTTTAATATCATTCTTAAAGTCATCACTCCCTGATGAATCTGTCCGGAACCGTTTATATCGCGAAGAAGACGGTAAATAGTCCGAAGTTACTTTCTTAGTAATACATGGAATATCTGTTTCCGACTGGGAAGGGTTTAATACAGCAGGAGGTGTGCGAGGTGTACTAGGCATTCTTATAGATATTGTATTTTGCTATTAATATTATTATTATATTATGTAAATATTTCCTGTATATATAATAACGTATATTTATTCTAGGTATAACTTGTTGTATATAACCTCGTAATCGGATGATAAACAAGTATGAAATTGTATCAATTCCAAACTCAATCAGGAGAGTAGTATCTATTGTGTAAGTAATACGTAACACAATCAAATGCAGCGTACCTTCTCGCAGATATGCAACTAGTCAGGTAACAGATGCAACCGCAATCGGGAGTCTCCGCAGCCGGCAGGCGTTGGCTTCGGGTGCTTTCGGCGTAAGCGCACCCACACGACACCCCTTGTGTTGCTGATTTGTATGGGCGGTGGTGATTGCTTTCCATGAGGTGATCCACATGCTCGCTTGCCTGCCTCTTATATAAAAAAAAACACTTAGTAAATAACCTTAGCCTAAAAATAAATTCACTTAAATGTCTCACGAATGTAACCTTAGATATTAAACTTACATGCCGCAAAGCAATAACCGGGGCATATGATTGTCTAGTATTCAATTTGATGCTAAATTAGGGCACGCAGGGCGAAGGGGTGTTCTGCTGGGGGGCGACCTAGTTCCCGTGACCTGCCGCACGCAGCCCAGCCCGCTCCAGGTCACCTGCGTCTAGAGTGTTACTAGATCTATTTCTGTTCATTGCTTTACCTCAAACTTAACAGAGATACAAGGCTTGGGTTTATTAAAAAAAAAAACAATTATCGGATACTACCTCCATTATTGGGTCACCAGAAATTCGTAGGCGGCGATAATTCGAGGACAATTCCGTTAAGGCTATTGTGGGCCCTCGCCCCGTTAAGCAAAACTTGTCCTATGGGCATAGTAGAGGTAATAGTACTATGTACACGTAAGGACACTCCCTGCCACACTGTCATGTCGTATCGACCTCATCTCTCCTCTGAGACGAATCTGGAACAGTTTGTGCGGCGCCGCACGCATACACGCTCGTTCACACACTGTACAGTTCTGTTGTTATTGTCTATGTAATAGTTACGATGTGACTTTTGTATAGAGTGTCCAAGGTGAGGCATTGAGATACCCCAATGCCTCACCTTGGACACTGAAGTATGAAAGATTGTACTGAAGATGTACAGAACCTTTCCAAAAGGTGCCATTTCTAGTCCAAGCGCCTATAGATCTTGTCGAAATTATGTCTTACATCCAAATGTTAAACCGCGTACTTTATATTACAGAGTTGACGATAAACAAACAGGATAAATTATCATTTCATAATTTTATCATACGCAGAAAATAATCTACTTCGGGAACATCAAAGTATCGACAACATTTCCCCTGTCGAATGAGGATCACGTATGACGCAAAATGAACACGACATGTTTACACGTAGATTAATCCAACTTCTTCATGGCGGCAAAGATCGTTTGAATTGCAATTTTCCGCTTTGCGGGTACGGAAAATTCGGGTAATTTTGATTTTGTTCATTTCATCGTGGAAGTTTCTAAATAATTCATGCTTAGTTCAATTAAATACAGGTAAACAGCCAATGAGCTCTTCAAAAGAGGAGTTTGATGACAGCGTGAGTCGATCTATTCGAATTTGTGAGCATTGTAGATCAATGTAGGTTTACTTTTCTTGAACTCCTTGCGATAAACCATAGCCCTCGGCTACAGTCACAGTGTAAATGATAGTACTACGTATGTATATACAGTATGGCCGTGTGGTTTCTGGCAGACTAGAATAGAATCACTCCGTCTCTTCCCGTGGATGTCGTACAAGGCGACTAAGGGAAATACTTAAAACATCGATCAGGCCTCCCCAACCCACCTGGCCCGCGTGGGGAGTGTAGACCAAATCCTCCTTCTGTCAGGGACGGAATGGGATGTAAGTGGTTCATCAACATCTTTGAACCAAAGCCAACTTCACCTGCGCGCGGTACACCCTGCTGATTGACAAACGAAGCTCTGGCGAAAAGAGAGGTAGAGACCGTAATTGTAGGCTACCCGACTGGGGAGTGTGCCTCCACATCACAGAATGCCGCAGCCAAGTAACAATTCCCTTGTGGGTTGTTGAGTTCCTGCGAGTGAGTGAGGTCACCAGAAAGGAAGGAGATGCTGCGTTGGCAGCGGAGGTGGCGGCGCGCGAGCGATATTTTGTGTTGCGAGCGTTAATATGATTACGGTAACCGCTTCACATTACGCGGGCCGTATGCTTGTCTTTTTTGTTTTTTACACTACGTCGGGTTAACCCGACGTAGTGTAAAATAAAAAATAAAAAATTCGGACGAGAGAGGGTCGTGCTCCTGTGGTGGAGACTAAAATGAATGACCTGGGGCCAAGCTGAAGCCGATTACCATTGAATATGATGTATATATAGTATGGCCACTCCCTGGCGCTCTCTCATGTTGATCTCACCTCCCCTCTGAGACGAATCTGGAACAGTTTGTATGGCTCTGCATGTCCGCTCATTCACGCTCTGCACAGACACAATTGTTTGAGTAAACGAGCGACGAGACATTTGTATGGAGTGGCCGGGGTGTGCTACAGTCTTGATTGAATCGTCTGTCAGGTAGATAGCTAGCTATACGAGTATATTCAGTTCAGATTAATTTTGAAAAAATCCCATTCCTTGAGCACCGTGACATATTATAATGCTCGTCTGTACTTTTTAGGGTTCCGTACCCAAAGGATAAAACGGACCCGGACTAAGGTTCCGCTGTCCGTCCGTCCGTCCGTCTGTCACCAGGCTGTATCTCATGAACCGTGGTAGTTAGACAGTTGAAATTTTCACAGATGATGTAGGTATTTATGTTGCTGCTATAACAATAAATACTAAAAAACCGAATAAAATAAATATTTAAGGGGGCTCCCATACAACAAACGTGATTTTTTTCGCTCGCGTTTATAGATAATGGTACGGAACCCTTCGTTGGCGAGTCCGGCTCACACCTGGCCAGTTATTTACCAACCAATCCGCTTGCGTGTTCGGTTGGTTTACCGAGTGCAAGAGCGATGCGAGTAAAGGTCCTCTCGTCTGGTTGCTTTACTAGACGAGAGACTCCCAATCCTGTGATATAACCGGAAGGTTGGTGCACAGGGGCGCATTAGCTGTAGGCATAGGGTCCGTGTACTTTTTTACCGACGAAAACACGCGCAGTAATTATAAATTTTAGCTATTTTAAGTTACAGTAAAAGGTTTTTACATTGACATTTAACGAAACCAACACAGTTAAAATAACAAATTTCCTGTATTTAAAATAATAATAATAGCAATCGTTTAATTCAGACAATTGCAAATGATAAACATCAATAAACATAATATCTTTGTCTGACTTTGCTAAGTAGGCAGCCGTGTTAACTATGGTAATATTGCTACTGCCGGAGAATAAACACCATTACTCATTGATTTAATTATACATTTAGCATTTATGATAATTTTAACTTTTAGTTTAAATACAATTGTAACCATTTTACTTGGTCATTATGGTCTATTGGAAAATTCAAATCGACCTAGCAATTCTAAAAAAGAAGAAAGAGGCTCAGTTTATCAAAAATATATAGATTAAAAAATAATAATAGAAATACGTACAGTATAAAGTAAAAGACGAGGTAATGCGTAGCCTAATAAGTCCTTACTCAGCAATAATATTAAGCACGAATCTTGCGTGGGAGCGCACGGTTTTGCGTACGGCGCAGCCCCGACTGGCGCCCCATTAAACACCTATAAATGTTGTCAGTGTCTGCGTGCGACTGCCATACGTACGGGCGCGCTCACATACAAACCGCGCTCGGTGCGTTTGTATGAAGTTACCTTACTTCTCTATTTATACTATGCCGCAAAGAAATAAAGACCGCGTCTGCCCTCCGATATGATATGCCGCGCCGCCCCAGTGTCCGCCGGGCATCGGCGTCGCAGTATTTTTGCCTTCCATGTGCGTTGGTTGTATAGGATTCCCTTTGCACTATCGTTTGCGGTCAATTTGACCGGCCCGGATCGTCCCGCCGTGTGTTTCGCGCCTAAATCTATGAAACATTATATACACTAAGTACATCTTTATACCAAATTTAATGCAATAAATAAATTCATTCATTCATCAGTTTTTACAGTTTCACTAGGGGCATTTTGTCATTTGTTGTAGCTTCGGCTACCTTACTAGGTTTACTATTATGTCTTTCGATTGCTGTATAATGCCAGAGCAGAGTGCCAAAATTTTAACACCCATATTTTACCATCGGCATTAATGCAGATGTTGAAATCTTTTGTAGGATATTCATGGACGTGCCAAATATGTCGCTTGCCTCATATCATAGTACAAGGTGTCTATGTATTTAATCTCGTCTAATCATTGTAGTCTCGGTAATCTGGCTATCCGTTTTTTTCTTGGTTCACAAATATATACGATAGAAGTTACAAAAAGGACATCCATGATATTCTGAATATTTCTAAAGTAAATTAGGCTACAGCAATAGCTGCTTGGTGCTCCTAGTATCTTGTTAACTGCTCAACATTGAAACAACATATACAGCCCTTTTTTTCTATACGGGGCGTACTCAGAAATGCTCGGGGGCCACATTTGGGCCGTAGGTTAAAACACAGTAAAAATAATAGCACTATGTTCAGTATGTCCGCTTCCTGCCGCTTTCTCTAGTCGACCTCATCTCTCCTCTGAGACAAATCTGGAACAGTTTGTATTGCGCCGCACTCACACACGCTCATTCACGCTCTGCACAGACGTCATTGTTAATCTAAATATATAAAAGAAGAAACTGACTGACTGACTGACTTATATATCAACGCACAGCCCAAACCGCTGGGTCTAGAGATTCTAAATTTGGCAGGTAGGTTCCTTATGATGTCCAGGGGTGCACTAAGAAAGGATTTTTCAAAATTCATCCCCTAAGGGAGTGAAATGGGGGTCCAAAGTTTGTATGAGGAAACAAGATTAGTTGGACTATTTTATCCGAAATTTTAAATGAGTACTTCTATAGAGAAATGAATAAACACGTGTTTCAGGACTTTTCAAAATTCAACCCCTAAAGGGGTAAAATGGGGCGAATAAGTCTGAAAATCGTCATGGGTATTGTTTTTACGGTTTATCAGGTCGCTGATTACGAAAACAACAACTAGTGTAGTTATAAACGACGCGCCATTTGTATGGAGTCACCGAGGTGTGGTTATACTCTATTTTATGTACTTATTTTAATCTATTCTTTCGGCATTTTTGCTAAAATAACTACCTAGTTTTTTTAAAGTATATTCATATTTTCATTACGGATGGCTCTAAAAGGGCTCCATATTATGCTATTTTATATGCTTAGTAATTTTCATAACGTAAATTGAGTATATTCCAGAAACAAGGTTTTATGAAAATACAGCCCACGCCCCGCTTTGGTACCGTGTCGACTTATCAAGTCGCTGACATTTTCATTGATTTATTTAATATTATAGTTTTTATTAAATATTTAATTAATGTTTTTTGATGACCAGCTCGGTGGTCGAATGGTTAGCAATGGCCACTTTGACTCCGAGGTCGCGGGTTCGATTCCCGCACAAGACAAATATTTGTTTGTTGGTAATTTGTGTGCATGAAAATGTGTCTGTTTGTCTTGGTCTGGGTATTTTCTATGTATTTTAAGTATGTATTTACAAAAAAAAAATGTATTTAAGTATAATATCAGATATCTAGTACCCATAGTACAAGCTTTGCTTAGTTTGGGACTAAATGGCGCTGTGTAAATTGTCCAGAAATATTTATTTATTTATTTTTATTTAATAATTCATTGGTTTATTAAATATAATTATATTAGGGTAATTACCCTTATCTCAATAATTCTAGAATAAAATAACCGTACTAAATTTAATTTGAATATTTGTACGATACTTTTGTTCCGTACGATACTATCCTAATTCAGATCGTATTAAAAATAACGTGCTATCTTATGCATGAAGTATCTTGTGTTAGATAAACTCATAAGTAGACAGGCTACGGTCGATGTTGATTTACTTGCGTGTCCGATTAGATTGACACGCACACCGACGCCTTCGAGCTCGTCTTCTTGCTGTCATCAGATGACAGTAGTGGCCGTTCGGTGGCTTAAAAAATTGGTCACAGGCAAAATGTAGTTGAGTAGCATGTTGCGCTCTTAACCTCTTCGATTGAGGATAGATACGTATTCCAACAGTAGGATGAACATGACGACTTTAAAAGTCGGATGCTCGAAGAAGACTTGCTCCACCGGAAATACCCAACTTTACCTGGAGTTACGTAGGTAACTCCAGGTAAAGTTGGGTATTTTCATTATATAATAAGAGCTATAATCTATAATATAAAATATAATAGTACATCACTGAGTATTAATAGCAGCGACATTGCAAGGATCCTTCTGTTTAATGTTATTTTGTTATGGTTCCAGTGTTGTAGTACTGGTGGAACGTCAACCTTTTTGGATCTTTTATGCATTCCCTGATTCTTTAGTCGCTCTCGCTTGACCAGTAAGCCCCTGTAAGACATGTTTCATGTTCGCTACGAGACCATGACACTGCAGTTTTTCTGTCGGTTATTAAAAAAAAATGTTCCTAAAGCAGATTCACTTAATTTTTAACTTGATCCCCTCTCTCTTGCGTAATCTCGAGCCCTACCGTCGAAGCTGAAGCCGATTGTCATCGAATATTTTGCTTCAAAAATTATATCTTCAGTGTTAGATATTAAATAACTAGCTGTCCCGGCGAACTTCGTACCGCCTAATAATTAATGAATGTAATGGTACTTATTAGCTGAACTAAATTTATGATTTTATGGAATTAATCTAAGAATAATACACGCAAGTTAACCAACGTCGACCGTATCCTGTAAACGGATGTGTTTATATTACCCCGAGCTCCTCCGTGCTTCGTAAGACACGTTAAGCCGTCGGTCTCGGTTGTTATCATTAGATTATCTTGAGCTCCTACGTGCTTCGGAAGGCACGTTAAGCCGTCGGTCCCGGTTGTTATCATTAGATTTTCTTGAGCTCCTACGTGCTTCGGAAGGCAAGTTAAGCCGTCGGTCCTGGTTGTTATCAGTAGATGACAGTCCTAGGCCAAGACTCGAAAACACTGGCCTCCGCCAACCCGCAGTTGGGCAGCGTGTTAGAGTATGTTCTAAACCTCTTCGGTTGAGGGAAGACCCGTGTCCATAAAAACTGAAGATTTCATAAAAATAATCATTTCCTTGTTGTTTAATGGAAAAATTAAAAAAAAACGTTTTGTTTTGAAATCGGTTTTATCGTTTTGGTGATTTGTAATTGTCATTTCTTTTGATGTTTACTCTGATTTTATTCTTGTGACCCCATGGATCATCATCATCAAGCGTTTCCACCCCAATTGTTTTAACGTTTTTAAATTTTAAAAACAAATCACAGACAACTTTCGCTACATAAAAGTGACACCACTCGATTTGACATTTTGATATTTGACAACCAATAAATATCGCAATCCTTTTTCAATTGACACTTTCATTTGTATGGGAAAATGTTTTTTCTTTTATTTTATTTTTTCGTCAATTTTCCAATGTTTTTAATGGTTATTCTGCTATTCGGGACCGAGACAAATCCAACAAATCAAAAACCCTGAAAATCGGTATTGCGGTTTTCGAGTTATAAGTGTTCGAACAAACCCGACTTTGTTTTATATATATAGCTGGCCCGGCGAACTTCGTACCGCCTAATAGTCAATTAATGTTGTGGTATAAATATTAGCTAAACAAAAATTATGATTTCTTGAAATTTATACAATGAATAATAAAAAATAATAGAGAAGCACGATGGCGTCATTGCGCGTGTCAGTATAATTGTACACGCAAGTTAAGCAACGTCAACCGTAGCCTGTTCATGGGTGAGTTTATATTTATCTGGAGCTCCTGCGTGCTTCGTAAGGTACGTTAAGCCGTCGGTCCCGGTTGTTATCATTAAATTATCTCGAGCTCCTCCGTGTTTCAGAAGGCACCTTAAGCCGTCGATCCTGGTTGTTATCATTAGATGACAGTCATTAAGTCAAGTTAGCGGCCTTTAGGCGGTTTGAAATCACTGGCCTCCGCCAACCCGCAGTTGAGCAGCGTGGTGGAGCATTCTCTAAACTTCTTCGGTTGAGGGGAGACCCGTAACCCAGCAGTGGGTAAATATTAAGTTCAGTACATTATACGTCACAAAAAAAGTACCAACTGACAACCAAAAACATTTCAATCCACAAAACTGTTTTCAAAACAAATTACAGACAACTTTCAAGACGTAAAAATGAAACCAATAGAGTTGACCTTTGTTTTTTATCTAAATTTGTTCTATATTAAATGAGCTTGATGTACATTTCTGAACGCACGCATACATTTGACGTACGCACGTTAACGTCACGTTTGACAGGTCCGACATCCACGAACATTTTGTATGGAAAAATGATTTTTCTTTTATTTTATTTTTTTCGTAAATTTTCCAATGTTTTTAATAGTTATTCTGCTATTCTGGACGGAGACAAATCCAACAAATCAAAAACCATGGCAATCGGTCCAGCCGTTCTCGAGTTATAAGTGTTGTAACAAACACGACTTTCTTTTATATATATAGATAATAATATAATAAATATTGTCAGACAAATTACACAGCGCCATCTAGCCCCAAAGTAAGCGAAGCTTGTGTTATGGGTACTAGACTACTGATAAACATACGTAAATACATTTTGTTTGTAAATACATACTTATGATACATAGAAAACACCCAGAGCAAGACAAACATACATGTTCATGCACACAAATGTTTGTCCTGTATGGGAATCGAACCCACGAGCGTTGGTGTCGAAGCCGCGTCATTGACCGCTACGCCACCGAGCTCGTCATATTGACAGATATCTTCAGCTTAGTCGGTAGAGCTCCTGGGTTTCTACCAGTTAAACCAAACAACAGTACCCTAAATCTGAGCTGAATTTGATTTTCGCAATCAAAAAATCCGGTGACAATCGGCTTCAACTTAGCCGGTAGGGCCGCTGATCCTGTATTTTGTATAACCCACAATGAGAAACAGAGTATCTTATTTTCTATTCTAAATAATCCAAATATTTTGTTCAATTTGTTCCATCATACTATCAAGCTTTGTTCATTACGAATCCACAGAGAGTAATTACAGACTCATTCGTGCTGTGGTTTAATTGCCTCGTTTGTCAAGGGATCTTGCCTTCAATTGTTCAGAGGAGAACGTTATATACGTGCATGAATAATCTACGAGGCATGCAAAGCTTCTCTCAAAATGATGTAAATTAATTATTTAAAACAATCTCTTACAGTTCTGTAGAAACTAGATTTAGAAACCCTAACAAGATATAAAATAGATTTGGTTGGCTAAAAGGTTATATGATTCACTTAATAGTAGTTATTAGCACCAAAGTCGTATAAGAACAGTCAGGCATCAACCCATAATCATCCCAGTGTTGAGATACGGGCCACCCCTCAATCGAAGGGGTTTAGAGCATACTCCACCACGCTGCTCAACTGCGGGTTGACGGAAAAGAATAAGAACAGTAGATCAAGTATAACAATTTACACACGTCTCAAATCGATGCACTCACTGAGACCTAAACAACTTTAGGATGCTTCACTTGGCATGGGCTGTAGTGATTAATCACCAACTTTGTAGCTAAAAACAACCTCATCTGCTTGTGGTGCATCCTGCCGACTAGCAAGAGAGCTGCTGGCGAAAGGTATTATAAATATTTTTGAAAAATGGAAAATTTCACCTTCCCGCCTAGGTGGGATTTGACCCACGACCTCTCGATGACCGGTCGAGTGCTCTTCCACTGAGCTACCAGGAAGGTTTGTGTTGGTGACGAATTTTTGCATCTTATACTTTTACTGCGTGAGTCACAGTGTGGCGTCATCAACCTATTAAGTTATTACACTACTAAACAAGGTAGGGTATGTCAAGCCAGATTGATGGGAAATGCCTTAACCTTATAGGAGACCGCAGCCAAATAACAACGCCCTTAAGAATTGTTTTGTTATTGCGATATGGTAACCTCATACCATAAGAAAGGAGATTCAACATTAGCAACGAGGGTGGCAGCGCTAAGCGCTACCAGCTGGCTAGGTACAAGCCGTGCGACTAAACTTATCGATGAAAAGAGTGCTGTAAACTCACTTGTCACAGCCCTATACTATGTGTTCGATCATGGCTGTAACAAACCGATCACAGCGATGACAAATCGTGTCATTGAAAACATTCACAGACACAATGCATGCAATGCACGTTGCTGAAGATGAATGTTTTGTACATAATGTAAAAGAAAACTGCTCACGTGACATAAGTGGTGATGGTTTTCTTTATTAAGCCTGCTCTATCTGCGTTCGTTCCCAATACAGCAGAAGCTCTTTACCTTTTATGAAGGTCACAAAGTCTGGATTATATTTCGTCAGGAATGAGTCTACGAGTACTTTTGTTGAGATTCACGTTTGTGACGCAGATGTACTCAGAACCTAAAACCAGAAGAAGAAGAAGGACAAATAAGAAATACTGAAGGATTTTCAGGTGACCTTTGGAGTGTAAGTGGTTGATCAACACCTTTGAACCGAATCAAACTTCACCTGTACGCGGTACATCCTGCTGACTGACAAACAAAGCTAGTCATTCTTCACAAAATCTTACAACGCAATAGAAACTACTACTTTTACCCTACAAAGCCTTTTTATAAACATCTCCAACCTTGAAGTCCTTTTACCATTTTTATATGGAATCCTTAATGCAAGATAAGATATTCAGAAGTTTGTGTAAAAACCTTGGTATAAAAGCACTTACGAAACTGGAATAACTTCACTATCTCTTAACTAATGGATGTTGGAACTTTGTGCATACAATCAAAGTTTGTAATAGTCAGATGTAACCTTGTGATTAATATTTATGTCTACGCGATAAATGTCCAAAAACAAGAAGTAGTTACATCAGTTTGTAAATTATTGGCTTATCATCTGTCTCCGTAGGTCGTTAACAGTAATCGTAAGGTGAAAATGTGTGAGGCATTGCATCGTGATATTACTCGTTCAGTTCAATGAAGCCCAACTTCTTCTTATTGAAGATAACTAACAATATCTGTATTTTTAACCGACTCCAAAAAAAGGAGGAGGTTCTCAATTCGGCTGTATTTTTTTTTAATGTTTGTTACTCAATTACTCCGTGATTTATAAACCGATTTGAAAAAAACTTTTTTTTATTTGAAAGAGTATACTTGAAGATTGGTCCCATATTTTTTTCATCATCATCATCAGCCTGTATCTACATACATAAATGTAGAGTAATGTTTGGAGTCGGTTTTTTTTTTGTTAAAATTATAAACTGACGTATAGTCACCAGATAACTTCATCAGAAGCCTTCTGATGGTGTATTTGCATTGGCAGAGAACAGTTTTTAGGAGGTCTATAATATACAACTTTTGCTTCATATCAGGTGGGCTTTATGCTTCTTCGCTGTACCTACCACTTTCACTGGAGAAGACGCTCACTCTTAATCTTCTTTAACAATCGGTTATATGTTATTACGTCAATAGATTCGACGACCCTATCGTCGTCAATCCTTAATCATCTCACTGCTGGGATACGGGTCCCTCCTCAATTGAAGGAGTTTAGAGCATACTCCACCATGCTGCTCAACTGCGGATTGGCGGAGGCCAGTGTTTTCAAGCCGCCCAAAGGCCACTGACTTGGCTTAAAGACTGTTATCTAATGACAACGGTCGGGATTGACGGCTTAACGTGCCCTCCGAAGCACGGAGGAGCTTGAGATAAATAAATCCATCCATGAACAGGCTACGGTCGACGTTGCTTAAGTTGCGTCAGTGTGGATATAAAAGTTTATTGAGTTTTCCTCCCCGTTCTTTTGGGCTGTTATTTCAGTTGGTCTATATTTAGTTAAGTTTCGAATTGGCATGATCTCAATTAGATGCATCTCATACTAACACCATTCAAATACGAAGAGACAGATATATGTTTCTATTTCGCGACAAAAATAACTCGTTCTCGGCTGCATGCACAGAATTTGTCGCCAATGAAGTCCTTGGCTAAAGACATGTGACTCATAGTTCTATTTCTTATTTCTAAGAATAAATTCAAAACTGCAATAGTATGACGCATAGTTGAAATGTTAGGACGATGACCTGATGATCTTGTGGATGTGGGTAATAAAAACGTAAATATTAGCGTACGACCAGTTTAGAATGTTAAACAAAACCTAACTAACGACAATATTTTATCGCAATGCCTAGCTATTTAGTAATAAATCTGGTTCTTGATTACAAACTGCTGCATTAAAAGATATCTAGAGAATAAGCACACCGACTTTATAGAGCATATTATACAAGAGGTCGTGGCTATTTGTCAACAGATAACAATCGGCGGCCTATGGGCGGCCTGATTGGATTCCGCTAAAGCTCCAAAGAGTAGAGTAACGGAGTGCGATCTAAATCCATTAGATTGAAGGGATATTCGTACCCAGTATTCATCTTAATGAATAAGAACATGGATTGGTATGATAAGGCACGCTGCACAGTTATTGATGAGTCAATACCATTATATAAATCTTTGACTATATTAAGTACTATACAAAACAAACCCATGTTATGCTAACGTCACTTATGAATATCGAGCATTGCTCTAAATAAATTTACTATCATCATTTTGATGACAAATATGATATTTAGAAGATGTAAGTAACAGACATCTCTGGAGCCAATGCCAACCTCATCTGCAGGTGGTGCACCCTGCCGGTTAACTAACGAGGCTCTGGCAACAGTCGCCTACCCGTCTGCCCAACATGGCGACGGGTATTTTCTTCTTTATGCAGAGACGCCTATATATGAGGCCCCAGTACCCGGCAGCCCTGACCGATGATCTCAAGGAAACGGCCGGAGACGGTTGGATGCGGAAGGCGGAAGATCGTATATGGTGGAAGGCATTAGGGAAGGCCTATGTCCAGCAGTAGATAGATACAGGCTGATAATCACCCACTCGTTTTACAATTGACAGTTTCAAAAGGCCTACCAGTTAACTTTTCCAATTTACAATTTAAAAGACTTCTGATTTGCAAATTTTTGTTTTGACACCGAAAATGAAACAATGAAGAAAAGTTAACGAGCACATGTAGATTGCAAAATAATCATTTGCAACCATGTCTTACAAATTGCACACGATTTTCAAATTAGCGGCAAAATGTTATGAGTTAAAGTGAGGGTAATTGAACCCTACACTGATGATTAATGAGTTAGTATCCAGATTTGGTGGTTCTGCAGTGAGAGCCTGGAACACCCGAACCTGTAAAACCGGTCTTTTACTTGATAAAAAATTTAATTAATAAGCAATTTTAACAATTTTGATTTATGGAAAAAATTCCTGGAAGCCGCATATGGGGCGACGAAGTGTTGCCCGTCCTCTCCCCGTCCTTATAAATGGATTGATGATACCAAAATAGTGACTACCTCCAGTGGATCGAATTTAGTAGAAAGCATTAAAGTAGGTCCAACAGTGACTAAACAGGCTAGGATATTGGCTATATTAATAATATCTTTAATTCTCAATAATTATTAGGTTTTCAATTTCAATTTCAATTATTAGGTTTTTTTAAATATTTGTTTTCGGCCAACTTGCTAGGATATAATAAATATTTAAAAAAATGGTCGTGACTTATTCCATTTTTTAAGCTATTGCATAGCTTTTATTGCGGGCTTTGAGCGCGACGACCGAATCAAGAAATTCCGTAACGAAAATAAAACCTAACATCCCCCACCTAATATGACCTTTGGACTCGACCTGACTTAAGAACATTTCCTTACACAATACATACTCGTATTTCGCCAGTGAGTATTATCGAGTCAATGGCGCAGTTGTAAATGTGTGACCAATTTGAACTATCGTTTTTTTTAAATATTTATATTATTTTTATTTATTTATTCATTTATTGCATCACATTATGTCATTAACAAATTCGAGATCTTATAGTAGTGTCATATAAGCATAATGCACCTTGATAGGTATAGCAATGTATGGAATGGTATGGAAGAGAGAGAGGCCGATATTACAGGGTTACAATTGTGTTACAACTAAAGAATCATTGACTACTGGTTTGATATTATATACTATATAAAAATAAGTCGGGTTTTCCTTCCTGACGCTATAACTCCAGAACGCACGAACCGATTTCCACGGTTTTGCATTCGTTGGAAAGGTCTCGGGCTCCGTGAGGTTTATAGCAAAGAAAATTCTGGAAAATTTTGAAAAGAAAAGCGGGAAAATCTTTTTTCACATACAGCGCCATCTCTAAGGAAATGGATGGAAACGATTGAGCCACATTGGAAAAGATTGAGCCACAGCGAAGCGTGGTCGGGCCGCTAGTGATAATATAAACTTTGAATGTCCTACCATTTTTCATCCATATACCTATTCGCCTACGGTATAATATGCTTTTTCAATTAAGAATTGTCTTAAAGTTTGTATGAATTTCATGTCTTTTATTTCGTTTTTTAAGATCGTCGGCAGTTTATTATAAATTTTTATGGACATGGAGTAGGGTCCGGTACTATGCAACGCCAATTTTGATGGAACCTGAAGTAATTTATTTTTGTTTCGTAATTCATGCCGGCGAGGAACATCACATGCTCTGGAATAAAAGGTGGGATATTTTCTCACAAATTTACATAATTCCAATATGTACATTATCTTTATTTTATTTACAATATCTATATTTCTCTCTTGCATAAAAATATTATATTATAAACAGTATAAAAATTTAGAATCAGAAACACACTGTTATCAGAGACTGGGATCTGTACCACAGAATAATGTCTGTACTATGTGACCCTAGGAGGGATGACGATGATGATGACATAAATTTCATGATTTTTCAATTTTCTTTTGTGAGTTTTTGATACTGTCTACTGTTACTGTACGTTAGCATTTTTATTTTATGTTTTGTTATATTTTCCTTTCCTCTTGTCAAATATTCATCACTTTTCCCCGCTTAATTTTCTTATCCTGATAAAAAATATACCACCGCGTCGTCAGACGTAAACGAAAAGGAATTATGGTGAAGTAATTTTATTAAAGGAAATACAGAAATAGAAGCTTTTTTCGCCGCTGTCTGGGAGTTTCAATTCCAAGGTACTCTAGTATTGTTTTATAAAAATGTTATTGTTTCAAAATATTATATTAAATTAGTTCCTCGGAGCTCGGTGGCGTCGCTGCATTTGTCAGTCTAATTGAACATGTAAGGTAAGCAACGTCGGCCGTAGCCTGTCCATGGATGGGTTTATTTAACTTAAGCTCCTCCGGGCTTCGTAGGGTAAGTACGCACAAGACAAATATTTGTTTGCATGAACATGTCTGTTTGTCTTAGCCTGGGTGTTTTCTATGTATTATAATATATGTACGCATTTGTCAGTCTAATCGAACACGTAAGGTAAGCAACGTCGGGTTTATTTAACTTAAGCTCCTCCGTGCTTTGCAGGGTAAGTACGCACGAGACAAATATTTGTTTGCATGAGCATGTCTGTTTGTCTTAGTCTGGGTGTTTTCTATGTATTATATGTATGTATTTATAAAAAAAAAATATTTAAATGTAATATCAGTTATCTAGTACCCATAGAACAAGCTTTGCTTAGTTTGGGACTAGATGGCCGTGTTTAATTTGTCCAGGAATTTTTGTATTCATTTATTTATTTAATTATTGATTATGGGAAGAATTTAAAAAAATCCTAATGGCACAAATGACAACTGGTTGTGCAAATATAATTGTTCCATGAAGAACGCTAGCTAAAAACAATATAAAGCTAGACTGCTCACTTACTAATAGACAAAAAGACATTCAACAACATAATTATAGTCCAAACATAGCTTAGATGAAATCACGTTCATAAGCCGAGGACACGGCGCTTAGGAACTATCGCGGTTGCAGACATTTGCATTCCCGTCTTACTTTGTTAATTACTATCCCGGCAACTTTCCCTGGCACTAGATTACTCGGGCGTGTCTACACTGCTGCCAAACGATCCCGAAGTTTGTGTCTGATTTGCGGTCTATCGTTGATTCCATTTGGAATGCTATACAAAGTATAACTTCATTATGGTAATCTGTTATTTTGCTATGTAGGTAATACATATATGTGTACGAGTACGTCTACTGGTAATCGACATACAAAAAGAGTTTTTTTGTCCGTCCGTGATGTCACAAACTGGAGCCGTACCACCGAAGCTGAAGCCGATATCGGATTTTTTGATCGCGAAAATAGATCTTAGGTTTAAGGTAATAACAAACATCTTCAACTTAACCGGTAGTGCTCTATGGTTTTTACCAGCTAAGCTAAATACAACCCGCCAATCTAAGCTAAAGTTTGATTTTCACAGGCAAAAATCCGATGGTAATCGGCTTCAGCTTCGGCGGTAGTGGTCCCAGCTGAAAACCAGCTGAAAGTCAGTGAAAATTTTGGGGTGTAAGTGGTTCATCAACATCTTTGAACCAAAGCCAACTTCACCTGCACGTGGTGCACCCTGCTGACCAACAAACGAAGCTCTGTCGAAAAGAGAGATAGGGAGCGTAATTGTTAGCTACTGGACTGGGGAATGTGCGCCTCCACCTCACAGAATACCGCAGCCAAATAACACCTCCCTTGAGGGTTGTCGTGTTCCTGCGAGTGAGTGAGGTCACCAGAAAGGAAGGAGATGCTGCATTGGCAGCGGGGGTGGCGGCGCGCGAGCGATATTGATGTTATGTTGCGAGCGTTAATATGGCTACGGTAACCGCTTCACGTAACACCAGGCGGTCATTATGCTTGTCTGCCACCCGACGTAATATAAAAAAATATATAAAAAAAAAATCAGCACTGGGGTCTGGTATAGTCAGTCCACAGCATAATGCTGAGTTGGGTTCAATTTGTGGATCCTGCAGCACTGTTTCGTTTTATCTTTCTGTCTTATATATACCGTTAACTTGTAATTGTATGTAATAGTGTTGCAATAAATGTTTCTCCTTCTTCATCTTCTAAAACAATTGATCGAAAGCGGTTATTGTAAACTAGAGACCAATGCCAAACAGTATTACTTGCGCGCTGCCACCACCTCTGTCAAAAAGTCTTTCCTGATGAACACGCTCACTGCCAGTGAGTGTGTCACTGGCAGAAACGCAAGAACCTCAAGGTATTTATAATTGGTCTTGGTTGTTTCTGAGGTACAGGCATTTCCCAAATTGGGCTACTTATAATAGTAGAACCACCTGCAGATCAGGTTGGCTTTGGATCAATATATGCAAATAATGGTGAAATATTAAGACCTTATTATGTAAAAAAAATGCAGGGTTGCAATGCAGGAAAAAATAACATTACTTTATGCGAGTGCTGTTATTTTATTTCAAGTCATGCAAAAAAACCTGCTTTGGAAAAATAACCCTTCATAACATTGGTTTATCTGACAAATCATTAAATGATTGCCGTCTTCAAACCTCTAACAATGTCAGGTTCTAATAAAAACCAAGGATTTTCTTGCAAAATTATACACAGGTATCTACTATCATCAAGTAATTTCGAATGCAACACTGTTGTTACCTTACCACACAAAACTTAATAGTAACTTGTTTGCTTGCAACCCAGTTAACTCGTCTGCATATAATTTAGCTTATTGTGCATTTATGCATGTTTCGAACTACTACCAAGGTAACGTAACAACAGTGTATGTACAAAGGATAAGTGAGCTAAGTTCCTCGAGGTTTGTCGTGTCGGAGAAGAAAAATTTGTTCTGTATGTTTGTATAAATTTTGTAACAGTTAAGGTTTCAGCTTGCTTCTTTTGCAGTTTAATTTTTGATAGTTGTTACAAGTATGGTCATGTTTACTAATTTGCCAACGATGACGGAACTGGGGCTTGACTTGGCCGTGTGGTTTCCGTCGTAATTGTCGTACAAGGCGACTAAGGGAAATACATTATCAAACATCGATCAGGCCTCCCCAACCCGTCTGGCCAGCGTGTGAGTGTAGGCCAAATCCTCCTTCTGTCTGGGACGGACGAGAGAGGGTCGTACTCCTGTAGTGGAGACTAAAATGACCTGATGATGATGATGAAAGACTTTAATTTGTACTGAGCAACTGAACAGATCGATAGAAATAGTTTGTTATGTATCATACCAGAGGAATCCTCCAAAAAATTAGGATTTCAAAAATTAAGGTCCGTGAGACAATATAGTAAATTAATAAATTTGTGGGGTTGGTGCGTTGGTTTTTTTTTATACTACGTCGGGTGGTAAACAAGTATTACCTACTAATGTCAAGCAGTTACCACAGCCATATAAACCAATTGAAATATTGCTCCCGCGGGTGACGGGGTACGGCACGGCACCCTAACGCAGCAACTCATTCCTACCTGATTGAAGGTGTGTAGCCTCCTTTTTGGAGTATTCGCCGTTTCAGATTGAAACTAATCATTTTTTCTGACAAAAATGGGTGAGTGACTTGTTTCATTTAATTAACTAATTTACAATTAAGATTAACTTAAAAAATAGCATTATCTTGGACAAACCAAGATAATGCTATTTTTTAAGTTAACTAGTATTGATGCAGACAGTCTATCGTTTGAGATTATAATAATATATAAAACCCTGTCGATTAAAGGTAGCGTTAATGCCTTATTTGCCATATAAGTATCTCTCACATTGCCAAAAGGGGAAGTCAAATTCCAAAAGCTTCCTACTCCTACTAATTTCTTCTGATTAAATTCATTTTAAATTCCAAGGCAGCCGTAGTTTTACCCCCGGGACTGCAGTGGACTTCACTGTTCATTGCCTTTATTGGTGGTCGCCGCTTTTAATCCTACACAGTACACAGTGGTGGGAATGTGTGGTGGGTAGTAGAGGTGTCCCTATCGGCAAAGATGACGTATCTTCGCCGATAGGGACACCTCTACCCGTTATGTTAAATTGTCGGAACAAAAAAAAATATGTTAATAATATTAAGAGACAAAATTGCTTTATAAATGCGCGCTCACACACTTCAGCTCGATTGTCAATGTGATATTATAATCGGAAATACTTTTGAGCAATGTTCTTATATGTCTTAATTACACTGCTGATCCTAATTAATGCCAAAACACGAACCTACTGCAAAATTGAAACAACACTCTTGTTTACTTTGCTTTTCAAAACGTAATCCAGACAAACTGAGCACACTTTCTTTGGAGATTGTTTAATATTTTCGTATTTAGTTTATGAAAGGGTGGATCTTTAGAAATATAGAAATTAGTAGTCTCTATATTTTATCGTAAAATATAATTGGATATTTATAACCTTATTTTTTTTTATGTAACGCAACTTCGTACCTCCATTCTTCATACATGTTACCGCCGCTTTCTACACGAATAGATATTGCATCTCTTTGTGTTCTGTATAAATAATACCACCGGGAGTGGTCGAATGCGCTATTTGATTTGATACCTGCCGCCATAAATTAAAATTCCATCCATATCATCTTGATAATTGGCAATCTACCACAGTAAGCGTTTTATGACATTTTTGTAGAATCAACTTCCCTCAGCAGTATTCCCAAATAAATACGACATGGGAACCTTCAAGAACAGAGTCAATTTTTCCCCTATAAGGCTGGCAACGAATCGGCGACCCCATGATGTTGCTAATTTCTATGGTCGGTGGTGACTACTTTCCATCAGGTGACCCACATGCTCGCTTACCACCCTCACATACATACATACTCACATACCTACTACTTTTTCATGTCCCTTAATATTATTAGCAAGAATGAGGAGTTCGATGGAATCGTTGCGTGTCTGTGTAATCGAACACGCAAGTTAAGCAACATCGACAGTAACTAGTCTGGGTCTGGTCTGAATGGGTTTATTTATCTCGAGCTCCTCCGTGCTTTGGAGGCTAAGTTAACTTAAAAGTTCTTTCAATTGGCCCCACCAACCGGCAGTTACGCTAGTTGTGATACGCTCTAAACCCCCTTCGATTGAAGGGAGACCCATATCCCAGTAATGAGATGACTATATGTTGAGATGGATGAAGAATATTTTTATTAAAAAAATTAAAACAGTATCAAAAAAATATACTTACCGTGAACTCATTACATACAAAAATTGGTTGTATATTTTATTTTGTCGTTTACGTAATCTATTATGATGAGGGTAATGCTCTTTAAAAAAACCCTTTTCTCGTTACTATGCAATTAGGACGTAAAAGGTTTTCCATTACATTTTGTTTCATATCACTGCCAGCAGTAGCTGAATATAGCCAAGAAAATTAACTTTACTGGAGATTCCCTTAATGTCTCTCCAGCTCAACCCACGACTTACGGCTCCAAGCGAGGCGTGTGTGGGACTTAACTTCATAACTTGTATTTTGAAGATAACACTGTCTGAGTATCGTATCCAAGACTTGAAGCCTTATTTAATCCTCACTTGTTTAGTTGTTTGCGAATTAAGGTTATTTTAACATTTATCATCATTGTGATTTAAACGAATGGAAATCCTAGGAAAGGTATTTTGAACCTGGGATATATTCTTTGTAGGCCCTATCCTATAAGCAGAAGATTATTAGATTTTTTTTATGGTTCCGCAGGGGCTTCCAAAAATAGGATTGGTCAGTCCAACGCATCGGACTTCGGACACGGAGTCTTTTGCCCTAGATTTTCCCGGTCACTACGAGATTCTCAAGGCTGTCTCCTTCTCTCCTGGCGATAAGTTCGAAATACTCCAGTATTCTTTGAAGACATATGGTACTTAACATGTGCAAGGGGCTGCACTTGCACCCCCTGTCGAAATATCAAAATCCATTGACCACAAAGGTCACTGGATCTTTGCGATGTCACCAGCCATGGCTTATCGCTGCATCACCCTAAGGTTGACTGGTAGAGAATGCTTGTATAGTAGTTCGCCTGTGTACACTTATTTAGTGCATGAAATTTAAATAAATAAATATTATCAGAAACACAGACCTAGAATTTTTCGCTACAATAAGAAAGGTAGAACTGTCAAATAAAATATGAAACTAAAAGTGGAAGGTAGCTAGTACCGAATCTAATCGAATAGTAGCACTTTAATAAAGTACAGCAACCATTGAAGTTAAAAACAGGACAGTTGGAGACAGCATGAGAGAAATAGGTGAAAGTTGGGGAGAGAGTAGAAGTAGAAGAAAAGAACAAAAAAATGGAGAGAGAACGGTCAAGAGGAGAGAATCTAAAATCACAAATGTAGACTACACTACTACTAAAAAGATGGAACAGCCAAATAAAAACTTCGACGAAGTCACAGTTAGTACACGTAACAAAGTCTCAGTGATAGCTACTACTGAATATATCCCTTTTAATAAAGTACGCATAACGTGGGCGTATTTGAACCATGTAGAAGCAAAATTCAAATCTCAAATCCGTGTTAATTACATCAAAACATCCGAGACGTGTGAGGGAGGCATCCGTCCATGCGTAACGTGGGAATAAGTCACGTGCCTAAGTAATTACAATTTTGTTATTACCGTGTTATAGCCTTATAAATTTTGAATACCAGTAACACGGTGTTAATTTAGTAGAATATCTTTAGTACCTCGGTATTTACTTTTGAAATACATACATTACTTACTACCTAAAATGTTTCTAACTAAAATATTACCAACGGTACCGTGGTTCATAGAGGGGTAAATGAATAAGTGGGCATGGTAAGTTTCATTGGTGATTGATAATCGTAGAGTGTTGGCGTAGGTGAAACATCAAAATATAATCCGAGAATATAATATCTTTATTCTTTTTGAAAACTTTCATGGGATTTTACACAGCAAAGAACTGATTGTTTTGTGTTGGAGTCCTATCAATGTAATCAGTGTATGTCCTTTGATTGAATTAATGTACGTTCCATGAACCTATTACACGTATTTCATTTAGATTATTTACCATATATTCACTTGCTGAAGCATCCAACCTAATGAGTTCTCCAAGATTAACTCGTAGAATAGCAACGTTAAGTCGTTACGTAGGATTTTCTACAAAAATGCTTCAGTCTAGCCAGCTATTACTCCACGGAGATGTTGCGGGCTACCTAATTCGCAGACAGGCGAAGCGGTATTATTATAACCCTGCACAACTTGCAGGATTATTTTAATGAACAGTCTTTGTTCCCCCGCTCCGCAAAAGGGTTATTTAAATAAGAAAGTGGAACTTTCGCTGCATGGCTACTATTTTACTTCGTAATTGAATTGGATAGATGAGCGTATTGTTTAAACTATAAAAATCTTTTACGTTTTATATTTTTAATTTAGACGAAATGCTCTTCATTTGGATATTAAATGGGAGCTCGGTCCGTAGCTCGGTTGATTTTTTTTATCTACTTTTCTAAAGCCGCTTCATCGCTTTCAGAGCTTACAATATCTGGCTGCATAGTTCTTTCAGTTACCGGGAACAAAAATATCTGTTTCAAATATAGCTCTCAGGCTTGTTGTTTCAGTAAATTTTTCATGTGAAAGCTGTTTATCTTGTCAATTGTAATAGTAGTTTTTTTTTTTTTACTAAATGTGTTTAGATATTTAAATATTTAATTAACTGCGTTTTAATATTAAAGATTAAAATTTTTGGGGTGTGGCAATTTATTCTCGTTTGCAAGTTTCAAAAGGAAGTGCTTTATTAAATAAATTCTTTTTAGAATTGTATTGTCCACTTGCAAGAGATACAGGTCTCCAGTGATCTTGAATTATCTAACTTACCTACGTATGTACTAGAATCAGGCATGTTAGTAGATACTCTACATGTCCTAACATTATAAGCGTTACTCAATCATGAATACATACATACATAGGTCCCAATAATCGAATGGCATTCACATAAGAGTTCATCACATACAAAGTTGCATTTGACGAGCTCGATGGTCGATTGGGTAACAATGGCCACTTTGACTCCGAGGTCGCGGGTTTGATCACCGCACAAGACAATCATTTGTGTGCATGAACATGTCTGTTTGTCTTAGTCTGAGTGTTTTGTATGTATATTTAATGTAAATAAATATACGTTTCTTTATTAGTTATTTACTAACGATAGTATAATCTTTGCTTAGTGTGTAATTTATTAAGAAATATTTAATAAATTTAATTTAATTAACTGTTAATCTTGAAATTCAGAGAATCCACTATATTTACTCAGCCACGTGAGATAATGAATATCTTTTCCAAGAACACAATTCAGCGCCTTATACGATCTGAAGGTCGCATTTGAACACTTCCTTTGAAGCTATAAACCGTTTCAAGAGCATGGACCGTGTCTCCCTTGAGAGTGCGTCATTTCTGTTCCCTTGTCCTCACCACTGATGCTGACCTAATGAGATGGGGTAAGCGAATCCTGTCTGATTTCCCTAGCGGACCAGCTAAATAGCTGTGGATTGAAAGCCTCAAGGATAGCCGTTTGGGCCGTTGACACGCAGGGTTTTGTCAATCTTTCCGCTTAAGTAAATTACGTCTAGAGGGTGGGACGCGAGAAAATACATACATATAGTATACATATAGTATTCACTTGTGCAAATTACTGTGAAAAACTACGGAACAGGACTTATCCCAATCTTGCTTGAAAGTTTCCGATCTTGTCAGTCGATGAAGTTGAAATTTCACAAACAATAATTTTACCTAAAACATTTTATTTTTATTTTTAGAAACATATATTTCATTAGAACGTATAAAAACACAACACAATTAATAAAGTTGGAGGGAAAGCGATAGAAATACAATCCACAGAATGTTGCCGGCAGCGCTGCCGGCAATCTATCGGCTATATTTTCATTTCTCATCAACAACGGTGCTCAACTGCGGGTTAAAGCACGGCAGTGTTCTCAAGCTGCCCAAGACTCAATCTAATATCAATAACTTTAAGGTTTTTGAGGTAGGGAGCGTAATTGTAAGCTACCCGACTGGGGAATGTATCTCCACCTCACAGAATACCGCAGCCAAATAACAATTCCCTCGAGGGTTGTTGTGTTCCTGCGAGTGAGTGAAGTCACCAGAAAGGAAGGAGATGTTGCGTTGGCAGCGGGGGTGGCGGAGCACGAGCGATATTTTATGTTGCGAGCGTTAATATGGCTACGGTAACCGCTTCACATCAGGCGGGCCGTATGCTTGTCTGCCACCCGACGTAGTACAAAAAAAAAACATGTTTTTGCAATTAGAAATGCACGTAAAACTTTAGGATATATTAATTGAAATAAAATGTGAAGTTTTTATTTACTTTGCAAGCTTCGATCACTAATAGTTTGCATGCCTATAGACGCTGTTCTTATATGTAACTCTAAATCTATATATATAAAAGAAAGTCGTGTTTGTTACAACACTTATAACTCGAGAACGGCTGGACCGATTGCCATGGTTTTTGATTTGTTGGATTTGTTTCCGTCCCGAATAGCAGAATAACTCTTAAAAACATTGGAAAATTCTCGAAAAAATAAAATAAAAGAAAAAACATTTTCCCATACAAATGAAAGTGTCAGTTGAAAAAGGGATTACGATATTTATTGGTTGTCAAATATCAAAACGTCAAATCGATTGGTGTCACTTTTATGTCGCGAAAGTTGTCTGTGATTTGTTATGAAAATTTAAAAATGTCAAATCGATAGGGGTGAAAACGCTTTTCCCATGGGGTTCGAGCGCAAGAATCAAATCAGAGTAAACATCAAAAGAAATGACAATTACAAATCACCAAAATGATAAAACCTATTTCAAAACTAAAAAAAATAAAACAAAACGTGTTTTTAAAAAAAAATTAACAATAAGGAAATCTTTATTTTTATGAAATCTTCAGTTTTTATGGATACGGGTCTTTCCTCAACCGAAGGGGTTTAGAGCGTACTCCAACACGCTGCTCAACTGCGGGTTGGCGGAGGCCAGTGTTTTCGAACCGCCTAAAGGCCACTGACTTAACTTAACGACTTGTCATTAAATGATAACACCCGGGACCGACAGCTTAACGTGCCTTCCGAAGCACGGAGGAGCTCAAGATGAGCTAATGATAACAACCGGGACCGACGGCTTAACGTGCCTTCCGAAGCACGGAGGAGCTCAAGATGAGCTAATGATAACAACCTGGACCGACGGCTTAACGTGCCTTCCGAAGCACGGAGGAGCTCAAGATGAGCTAATGATAACAACCGGGACCGACGGCTTAACGTGCCTTCCGAAGCACGGAAGAGCTCAAGATGAGCTAATGATAACAACCGGGACCGATGGCTTAACGTGCCTTCCGAAGCACGGAGGAGCTCAAGATGAGCTAATGATAACAACCGGGACCGACGGCTTAACGTGCCTTCCGAAGCACGGAGGAGCTCAAGATGAGCTATTGATAACAACCGGGACCGACGGCTTAACGTGTCTTTCGAATCACGGAGGAGCTCGAGGTAATATAAACCCATCCGTGTACAGGCTACGGTCGACGTTGCTTAACTTGCGTGTTCAATTAGACTGACACGCGCAATGACGCCATCGAGCTTCTCTATTATTTTCTACTATTCATTGTTTTAATTCCATAAAATCATAAATTTAGTTCAGTTAGTATGTACCACGACATTCATTGATTGTTAGGCGGTACGAAGTTCGCCGGGACAGCTAGTATGTACATATTTTCGTTAAACTCTTTTATGAAGAATTGCATAAAATCTAGTAATAATTGAACAGAGAAACAGCGATGAAATCTGCGCATCATTTGAAATGTCAGGGTCAAGGTTTCAACACCTTTGTTCTTTCACTGAACTAGTTATCTCAATAGTGCTATACATTCCAGTTTATCGTCAGTGGATGGAACAACTTAGCTCGGATAAGCCGTATTGCTCGAGGCTACTCTGATAAAACCCCTCTTTTAACCGAACTATCCTCCCTTCGGTTTCTACCGCACTCCAATTTACTTTTACGATCACAAAAGAACATTTTCTCTCTGTGCCTACAATAAAATGATTGATGTGTTCAATTTAAAATATGAGCTGAGAAATTATGCGACGTACGAGTAATTTATTCTGTTTTATAGTCCAGTGCAATGACTCACTTTGGTAGGAATTTAATATTTTGCGTTTATAAAGTTATGAGCTGCGTCTGCTATGCGCGATGTCTTTGCTAGTCGCAATGTACTTGCACCTAGTACTGATTTATTTTGTGGTCGCCTGTCGCGGTCGTAACTATGTTCCGTGGGTCGCTATAATGGCAGCTCATTTGAGCTCCGGTCGCAAAGATCACGGCCGCGACCGTGGCTGTGATGGGTTAGTTTACACGTAATTCTATTTATTACGTTACATACACAAGAGGAAGTAAGTAACGTCACTTAACAATGTTATATGTATTACTAAATTGTGCATAAGAATGTTTGTGAGAATTGATTGATGTTCTTGTATGAATAATTATTCATATAATTCTTCTCTTTCACGGGTAAAATTTCTTTTTTTTGTACTACGTATGTTTTTTATCCGAATACCTATTTTACTTTGAGACGAACTTCTTAGCTTCCATGGATTCACCGTGCGGGTGCCGGGTTCATATTGTGGCAGAGAGAGAAACCCCAAGTAGATCCCGAGACTTGTGACACACCCGTGTAGGTTTATGGGGCCTTTCCGACGTACATCAACACTCACCTTCACTACTTGTGTTTCTCTCCCTGCCCAACCAAATCTGGTATGAACCTGCTAATGCAATTTTAGATACTCGTTCTAGTATATAACATACTGCACTTCTGGACCAGCCAAGGTCTTTCAGCAGGTTATAGAGAGATTTTGCTGGTATACCTCTTGCTCCTACTTCTACTGCGTATAGATTAACTACATAGGCGCTTTTTGTTAATTCGTTATATTTGTTTTGTTTTATCGCGTGGTCTTTGGGTATGTTAGTTTCCCACGGTACGGCAAGTTCTACAAGAACTATGCGTTTTGTAGCTCTGGAAAAAATGAAAATGTCCGGTTTAGATGTCGAAACACCCACATCCTCTGGAATTTTATAGTGCTTTTTATACGTGTTTATTAAAATAGTCCAGTCAGGTGCTGTACTCAGGATTGAGTAAGGCTTGTTCTTGGAGTTTGAAGTTGAGCCTTCTTTTATAAAGTTAATTTGTATTTTGTTTGTCGTCAATCCTTTTTGGGCTCTAGCTATTGAAAGGCTTATTGCTTCACGTATGATTTGAAGCACTCCGTCATGGCGATGTGAGTAATGATCCCTATCAAGGAGCAACTTGCATCCCACCAATAAGTGCCTTGCTGTACGTATCGCCTCTTCACAAGTATAGCAACATTTTTCAGAGGCTTTTCCCCATCTAACTAAGTTACTCTGGTCAAGGAGGGTCAACTGGAGGGTCATTAAGATAGAATTTTGATAAGAATGTAAATTTTTTTTTTTTTTTAATTTAAGAAATTGTTAGAAAGATGATTATTACGAAAAAAGTATACAAATCAAAAATATCATGATCTATTTTGTAATAGATATTAATTTTTCGGAATCAAGATTTAGTTAATTATCTGTACGAACTATTATTTATTCTGTGTGAAGTTTGCCAGAAAGGAGTATATTTTTTCCTAACCTAAACCTAAATACATGTATTATAAGGTCTTTATTAAATGAATTTGATGATATCTGTTTAAAAACAGAAAAAAAAAATTTTTTTTCAACTCAATGACGTCACAAATTTTGTTACTAACTCAAACGTGGTACATAATTATAATAATAAAACGGTGGCTACACACTTGCACACAGGTACACGACCTGACAGCTATTACTAAGTATGAATTTATTGCCAGCCCGTAAACAAATCAAAGAAGGAAACCTATACAGTCAATTTACAAACGCCGAAAATAAATCAATCACCCAATACGCCAACCATTTGAGCGGCTTCATCTCACGTTTCAAGTCCGAATGTAAATACGGTGTAGAGCGAACAAAACACTTATTTACAAACGACTTTGCCTTTCAGCGAATGTCAGATGAAAATGAAATAACATCAAAGAGCCGTTTATGTATCGCGTTTCGATATTAAACACGCGCCATCGCTGGACTCTAGATTGTATCGAGGCAAGCGTACATCCGGCGAGTGCCCTCCCGACGCCCGCTGTACTGCAGTTATTGAAATATATCTAACAGTATAACAAAACTTAAACGAAGTATGATCTGATAAGTTTAGCGAAGACGAACTGCTGCGCAATTCCGCGAACAAGCCAAGACGAGGTATCTCTGAGAAACGGGTGCTGCCAGAGGGGGCTGTCATGGTTGCAAGGTAAATAATAGGAGGATTTAGATTAAGTAGTATTAGATAATAGTATGATTATTAGCACAATAGCGACGTGCAATTAATAAATTGTTGGAAAATATTGACATAAAATTAGAAAATACGGATTTAACAAAACGTACGGACACCGGGGTCTGCAGATCGTAATTATCTATAAAAAAAAGTATTTCTCAGTGAAATAGATGCTTCCTATAATTTGTCTTAGATTACTTTTTAGTTTTCTTATTGCTTCCTAAATAATCCTTCTTTCTATTTGTGAAAACCTATAAGAAATTCTATACGGCCGACTGAATAAACGACAACTCAGTGCGGCAGGGGACTGTAAAAATATTTCTGTGATAAAAGGCAACCGTTCTAACTCATTCAATCAACGCACAGCCCAAACCACTGGACGGATCGGGTTGAAATTTGGCATGCACGTAGGTCAAACCACTGGACGGATAGGGCAAAAATTTGGCATATAGAGGTATATTACGACGTAGATATCAGCATCAGCTAAGATATATTTTTTAATCATTTTCACGGGATACACGCGTACGAAGTAGTGGGCGCAAGCTAATTTGAGATGCCTAGATTTCGCTCGCGACTTTGTACCTAGCATATATCTTAGCTGATACCTACGTCATAATATACTTCTATTACTCTAAGCCTCTATTTGCTAAATTTTATATATATTCAATATGTTATGTTTTTCATAAATTATGCAAAATTTACTGTCTAATTGAAAAAAATAAGTAGAAAATCCAAAATAGTTTTATGAATCATTACGTGAGATAAAACACGTGTCGGCGAAGTCGTATACGAGTATTAAAATAGTTGCTGAAATTATAAAAAATAAATTATTGTTGTTGTTGTTGTTGTAAATATATTTATCTACTCTCATACTGAAATTTAGAGATTAAAAAACTAAACACAGAATCTTAATGACAGTCTTTTACGTACAATGCAAGTGCATTGCAACTTTGCAAAAAAAATCTACATAATCTGTGAACGCGTCGCCGTGCGGCGCGTTGCACATGCGCAACACGCATGCTCGATCTGCAAATGGATTTATAAGTAAGAATTATGTTAAACTAACTTCATGGTTTTATTTAAAATATTATTATCATCTATTTCATGAGATTAGATAAAGTATTGTATGAAACTGCACATAATTAGGTCTTAAAATACTCGTGTGATGTTATTATCACATTCGCCTACGGCTCATGTGTTAAACTCACACTCGTATTTTAAGAACCCTTATTATGCAACAGTTCCATAAACTACTATTATTGTAAAAAACAATTGCAGTATAGAGAATTATAAAATTAAAATTGTTATTAGATGACAGTCGTTAAGCCTTAGGAAGGCTTGAAAACACTGACCTCCGCTAACCCGCAGTTGAGCAGCGTGGTGGAGTATGCTCTAAACTGCCATCGATTGAGAGGAAACCCGTATACCATCAGTGGGATGTTTAAGTTATTATTATACAAAGATGGGTTGGTGCCGAAATATCTAGTTCTTAATCTATTTTTTCAGTGCACATTTCGTTAGATCGTGCTTTAAATCTTACATAACATTATAATTACACGCGATTTTTAAGACGTATAATACTTTTGTTATTCAAAGTAGTGTAATTATAGAATGATAAATGTATTATAAATTTTGTCGACAAATACGCAGTGTATAATTATAGCGCATAAATATAAATTGTGTGTGCAAAAATATCTAAATTTCACAGTCAAGCAACTGCCGAGTATAGCCGTTGAATAATTAGCAAAAACGACGCACGAACCGGATAATTACTACAAAAAAACACTTGAACCATCTCAAAAGAATCTGATAAGGAATGACTAGTTTGTGTCTAACCACGTCAAGATATTTGCACACGCTGTTTTAATTCTCGAGTAGACATACAGCCTTTCATTTGCTCCGTTCCCGACAAGCATTTACCTACACATTGTTTTTCACATGAAAAAATATGGTTTTGCATACATTTAATATGTATTTTTAACTGATTCCAAAAAAATTCGTTCTCAATTCGGTTGTATTTTTTTTTAATGTTTGTTACTTAATATCTCCGTGATTTACAAACCGATTTGAAAAAAACTTTTATTATTTGAAAGAGTTATTTTATATCTTCCAGATTGGTTCCATATTTTTTTCATCATCATCATCATCAGTCTGTATCTACATACATAAATGTAGAGTAATGTTTGGAGTCGGTTTTTTTTATGTTAAAATTATAACATTAATACTTGTGGTTTACAAGCAGTTTGATCTTGAGCAGTGTTACTTTACGTGCTTCTGCCACCAAATTTCATTTTCGCAAAATAACACCTGAATCAATTAATAGTTTAGAAATTAAAGTACCAGAAACTTTGATCATAGACCAAAAACTACATGAAACGTTGATTTACATAATCAACGTTTCAAGTCGTTTGAACAAACAAACAAAAAAAGTTCGTGAAAAACTTTTTCAATGACGGCGTTAATAGGTATTATAGGCGCGATTTTATACTCGTAAAGATTCATAAATTTCTGGTATGGTTAAAGAAATTTATTGCAATTCAAATATTTGTTTATTATTTTTATTTATCAGGTATTTATGAATGTTATCGTTAGGTGATGTAATGAATCAAAGTGGTATGAACTACTAGTCGGCTTTCCTGACAAGTATACGTGAGAGCCCCGTTTAATTTTATTTATTTATATATTATGTCTCACGTGAGTTTTAAAAATATTGTGGATATTGATTAATAAATAATATATACTTTAAAAAGCAGTAAATTGGTATTATTTTAAAGTGAAAATTAAGTGTCAATGGAATATTGAATAACATTAGCAAATTGTAAATCTCAGAAAGACTGCAAAAAAATTTTCTGATGAAAATATAACGATGAGGCAATGAAGATGTATTCGAAGTGGATGTTGAAATAGTAAAAAATAATGCTGTATATAAAAAAAAAATTGAGGGGGACTAGACTTATCTAGTGAGGGATTGAGAGGTAAGTCTAGCAAGAGACGTCGAAAGAAGAATAGATCATTACAAGCGCACAATCACAGCGCCGGCAATGTAAACCCGTCGTTCGTCGCGTGCAGTGAGAATGCACTGCAGTCGAATGAGTACGAGCGCAAGGTATGTAAAAGGTGAGCCACGATCTACGACTATTGAAATAGTAAAAGTAAAATAAGAAGAGAGAAGCCTATTGAGCTACTCATATTTCAGAATAGAGAACTAAGTAAATATTTCAAAAGGCATGACTGCAAGAATGAAATCTCGAGTCTAAAACTTGCTTCATGAAGCAAATAAAATACTAGGCTAGAACAGTGCTGGACACACGTTTGCAAAACCCCACTCGGGCTACGAGATCAAGAGATAATCCATTCTGCATGTGTAATTTTCTGTTAAATTGCAGATGATAGATAAGTTATATGAAGACTTAGTTATCATTTTGATAAATATTCATACTCTAAATTATTTCGAACTCTGTTACAATTTTGAATTTAATGGTTGATGGTATTGATACTATCATTAATGACCAGTTTTTTTTTGTTTCGCTTAACAAATATAACTATTATATTCTTCTTCTTCTTAGTCGGTATACTCTTGCTAGAGTGGTGGTGGTCATCATTGTGAATCACGATGAGTGACGATTTTGGTAGTACAGCGCCATTCGTAGCGGACTGCAGCTTTCCGGGTACATTCGCAAACCAAGCACTTAGTTGCGGCCTTAATCTGGTCTGTCCATCTCATTGGTCTGGTGGCTTCAACTTTTCCCTTATTATACAAACTTATTACTTATTATACTTATTATACAAGACGAAAACATAACTTATGAATAGCTGCGCTACAAGCAAACATTTTTTAATCTTTTGAAATGACTTATAATGCATAATATAAATATAGCTATAGATTCTTTGATAAAATGTTACTTCCCTATCCATTTCCCTATCTATTTCCCTCGCGGTTTCGTTCGCGTCGGTAAGCCTCGTCTCTTATCGTGCAAAAAAGGACTTCGTTCAAATAGGTACTTACTTGTGTACTCGTATATAATTAACTTCTCCTCATCACTTTTCGTTGCGTTACGATTAACTTTTAATTTACAAAAAAAAAAAGTAAATGCGTTCTTGTGTTATTTGTAAATATGCTACTAGCACTTTGCGAGCGGTCAGCACCTCAACAAATTTTATGTAAAGTTTCGAGTTGGATTATTTATTTTTTATTGCCTCTCTCTTTACACATTGTTGTTTGAGTATAATATATACTGATGAGGATCGTGACCACGATGAAAGCCTTGCAGCTCCTCCTCCTCAGTCGTTCACTCTTGACAGAGTGGTCGTGTTTTCATGACGATGCGTCTCTGGATAACGCAGCCCTCACGATGCGCCTCCACTTGTTGCGGTCTTAACGCTGGAACATTGGACTATGGTGTCTTGTGTGGCAGCCCTTTATACATTCTGTCCAAAGCGTAGGTGATCGATCTCTGGACCGCTTGCCCTCCATTTGCCCCTAGACAATGAGTCGTTCTATGGAGTTCTGGTTCCGAACAATGTGTCCGAAGTATTTGAGGATTCGTAGTTGCACAGTCGACGATAATCTATCTTTAATTTTAAGCTCTTCCAAGATTGACATATTGGTTCGAAACGCAGTCCAAGGGATTCGTAGTAGTCGTCGCCAGCATCACATTTCCAGTGCGTCGATTTTGCGTCAATCCTTCAGGCGAACCGTCCACGTTTCTGCACCATATAGAAATATGGGGACTAAGCTTCTCATCAGGCGGCCTTTCGTGACTTTTGTGATGTTGCGGTTTCTCCAGACTCTTTTTAGCTTATCCACGGCAGATCTTGTAATATAACATCTCCTTCGAATCACTTCCTCACATCCTCCAGTGTTCGTGATCGTGAAGCTGAGGTACACGTAACTTTGGACATCTTCACAGTTGCCAATCGTGGTAATGTCTGGTCGATTTAGTTCGGCTCGGTCCACGATCATCATCTTGGTTTTGTCTCTGGTGATTTCGAGTCCGAAGGAGAGGCTTGTTGTCTCTAGGCATGTCAACAGCTGCTACATGATTGGGCGAGAAGGGTTGTGTGAAGCCTTTCAGCAATTTCCGCCAATTACTGCGCGTGAGACACTGGCATTTGCAGGTCCTCGGACACCTGGTCGGACCATTTCTTAGGGCTTCGCCCTCTTGATCGCTTGCCATCCACATTGCCAGTTATTATCATCTTCTCTAGGTTATCTGTACCCCGCCGCGCTATGTGTCCGAAGTACTGAAGTATCTTGTGGAGGCATACAGCTGAGAGGCGTTGTTGCGTGTCGAGTCTAAGTTCCTTTAGGATCGAAAGGTTGGCGTCGACCCGTCCAAGGGATGCGAAGCATTCTTCTCCAGCACCACATCTCAAACGCATCGACTCGCCTCCTATCCGCTGCTCTCAGAGTCCAGCTCTCGGAACCGTAGAAGAATATGGGAAAAATCCGTATTTAAGTCTATATATTCGGAAATTCCTAAATTGGAAATAAGAAAATACGACACGAAAAACTAGCCAAAATGGTAACTACCTGTATTATTCAACAAACTCTTTATATTCGTCCTCCAATCTCTGAGGCTCCAATGTGTGAGAATGAACTCCCTGCTTTATCGCAAGAGGTGTGACACTACAGTCACCTGAGGCTATTAAAAAGCTGTATACAATTGTTTATTAAGCCCAATAGGTATTTTAACTCAGAAAATTCATGAAACAATGAATGTTTTTTTTATACCACTAAAGTGGCAAACAAGCATACAGCCTGATGGAAAACAGTTACCGTTACCGAAAAATGCTGTAGTTGTTGCAACGAAATTTGCGAAAAAAGGTCGTTTTTGGCACATTTTACTTCAACAACTACACAGTATATTATTTTATCAAATTTTGTGAGTTGTTTATTAAAAAACTGTGGGAGTTATATAAATAATTGTGTAACTTAATTTTTTGAATGCGTTTTAGCGTAAATTATGTATTTAGCGAATAATTAATATTTTACACTTAAGTGGAGCTAGTTATGGAGCAGGCACGGCCTTAAACATTCCAGTTTAACATATAAATAGTGTTTAACATATAATAAGTAATACTTATTATGTAAGAATAGGTTTTACAATTTGGCAATTTTTAGCCAGTCCGCTAAACTGAAAGCGAGTCATCTAATCGAGTAGCGGACTCGCCTACGTACGACAAATTGATTAAGCACTTACTTAAGGGGATACAGCATCGAATTTAGCGCCGACAATAAAAAAAAATTGTACCTAAGAAGTGAATAAAAAAAAAGACATTACACTAACAATTTGCCACAAATAATAAAATAACACTTTAGATCATTTAATTTTTTTATATCAGTTTTATTTCGGATAATCGCTAAAAACGGCTCTTTCTGTCAGAATTGAGAATGATTAGTAATATTACAAATGTAGAATAATTTTCTATATTATTGATATCAAACTCGCTTCCTTCTCTCCCTTTCCTCCTTTATATCGACCGATATCCTAAAAAAGCTGCTGGAAGTTACTTGATGAGGAAAGTGGTATTGGGGAAGGCCTATCTAGCAGTGGGTAGATACAGGCCGATGATGATGATAATTATAAACGTGAAAAAGACATTTGTTATTTCTTGGGATCATCTGCCACGACTAAATTAATAAACATACTTCGTCGAAATTCGATATGAAAATAGCTTGAACACTGGAAAAGGTACCCTTCAACGCTACCCCTACGCATGCAGTCCGGCGGCGGGATAAAGCCAGTAATATTTTTTATTTTATAGTGTTGGTTATGTAACTTACTAACTAAATAATTAAACTTAAAAAATGATTTATTGAATTTGTAAAAAATAATGGCATAACATTTACTCTTGTCTTTATTCACGGCACCAACTGAGGTATTTTTGAGTTACTTACGACAGAAGTGAAGTAGCGCCTTAACTGCATGTATACAATTAAGTGCATAGTTAATTATACAGTGACGTAATACAATAACCGTTTGCATCTGGTGGTAATTATACAATGGAAAGTGTTCCAAATACCAGCACTTATTGCAGAATAGAGGCAATTGTGACTAATTTATACTCTTTTTTTTACTTTCCAAAGTGACGAAATGTTCTGATTGTGATTTTGCCTGATGTTCTGATTTTGTAGTTTCTGATTTTGTATATATAAATAAATATTTCTGGACAATTCACACATCACCAGGTCCCAAATTAATCGCAAAGCTTGTACTATGGGTTCTAGGTAACTGATATTATACTTTTTTTTTTGTAAATACATACATATAATACTTAGGAAACACCCAGACGAAGACGTACAGACATGTTCATGCACACAAATATTTGTCTTATGCGGGAATCAAACCCGCGACCTCGGAGTCAAAGTGGCCATTGCTAACCACCCAACCACAGAGCTCGTCACATATGTGAGGATGGCTTACGAAAACACAGCGAACTTACAGAGATTCTTTATTACAACTTACAACTGATACTGACAACATAGTAGGTACATCACTCTCTTCTCGTAGACAGATAACTTCCGAGATTCAGCTTTAGAAACCTTCAATAACTTAACTTAATATGTAGTAAAAAATTAAAAGAGAACGAACCACTCTCACACGGCCATCTGCTCGTTCATCAGACTTGACATTGAGTGGTTGGTCATCATCATATCATAATTTCTTGAATTATTTGAACATATTTTCAAATAATTCAAGAAAATAGAGCTACTTATAATAAGAAGAGAAATTAAGCAAAGAAGATTATTTTTCCGAAGTTCTTCCCTTTGGTCACAAAAATATTGTAATTTTTTCGTTTATTATCTTTAAGATTTCATCACTTCTGTCTCTCATTTCGCAAGGGGGACATCTGAATACTTCTGTAGTAAACGTTGGTCAGACATCGCTGCATATCATCTACTTGTCGATACCATTTACGTGGATCGTCAATACTTAATTTACACCGAACGTTAATTATTATTTGATAAATCCGCTCAACTTGCCCAGTACCTCTTGGTTGGCCAGTTGCTATAAATGTGTATGTTTTTCGTAGCACAATAATCTTCAAAGGCATGTGAGTGAACGATCGGTGCATTTCGGTCTTTTATAATCTGTTGCTGTAACCCAAAAATTGTTTTTGGATTTTCAGCTTATTGAAAACTTCCTCAGCCGAGAGGGTCTTTGTTGGAATTAGGTTTATTTTTCTCAATAAAAATAAAACAAAATGGTAACGCTAGGTAGTTAGCATACTGTACTGTACCAAATAAGCGATATAAGGGTATTATTAAAATAAAGCGCTGTTTTATAGTTAGGCGAACATAAGAGTTAAGTTAAAAAATTTTGCTCATTGCGGTGAAATGAAAATAAAATAAATTGCAAAATCAAATCATCCCTAACAAAGATCTCTAGCAGCTAACTTAATTTACAGTCATTATTAATAGACGATGATAAAGCGGCAAGTAGTCACTATCTTCTGCCAAAGATCTCATCAGCTACACGTTTATTACAATGCTCCTAGTATCAGTACTTTCTCTCATTTGACGACTTGTTAAGTGAAAGTACTAACTTTTTATAGGTATCTCACAAACAGAAGAAGCCACTTAATATTACTGTTGCCGACAGAGATGTACTTTTTTGTGCTTTTTTTTTGTTTTTATAACGACAACAGTTTGTATAACGTCGCACACACACACGCTCATTCACGCTCTGCACACCGTCATTGTAATTGTTAACGACGCAAAATTTGTATGGAGTGACCGGGGTATGCTATGATCTTATTGGACTAGTCCAACAGGACAATACCAGCGTCTAGACGCTGTCGTCGTCGAGCTCTATAGAGTCGACGACGAATATGGTGAAAAGCATTCGGGAAAGTCAATATCTAGCAGTAATAATGACGATGATGATGAAATAATTTATATTACAAGTTTGACTTCTGCCCAAATAAACTTTGTTCGTCCGGTATGTTCAACGAACTGACATATATCTCGTATCATAACAGACCATTGGCGTACATCCAAATAAATACTAATTATTTGAAAAATTACAAACCCACGCGAAGTAAGACTCAACAGAATGATAGATGCCCAAACGGGAAAGGAGTCAAAATGACTGATGATGTCACTTCTTCATTGCGTTTTATAAAAACTACAGGATGTACGCGAAGTTTCATGCCAACCTTAGGGCGTAATACTCGGAGTTATTAATAGCCTAACACCGCCACCTTTCCACACAACATAAAGATGTCGCCAGGCCCATAAAGATAGTAATAAATCTTCCAAATTTTGGACGTAAAATAACGAGTTCCTTTGTACTTCCTGCGTCCTTGTGGGATATGAATTATGAACGCAAACTTTTTCAATCTGTTAATGTGTTGTTCTTTACATATCTTTAGTGGTAAGGTATACATGTTTGCTAACAATTATGTTGTTTAACAAGGGATTGTTGAGGTACGTGGGAGTAATGGAGGGCCGGCACTTTTCCTCTCGCAGGCTGCTAGCACAAAGGAGTCGCTCTATACCGGAAAGTGTTTTATATTAATGTTAAATGCATAAACTATCTTGCAGTAATTACTGATGAAACACAAGTTTTTGTAACTTCAGACTCTACTTTGATGGTGTGGTCTAATGGTACTATAAGTATATAAAAAATGCTCTAAAATTCAATAATATTACGAGAAAAATCTGATTAATAGAATCACTTAATATGTAATGTAGATTTAGTTGAAGCTAATAGCAGTGTTCGAAACCTTATATTAACAAACACATAACGCGATATTATTTATTTTACCGGAAAACAAGAACAATATTTATATTGTTTTTTCTAATAACAAAAAGAACTCCGCACATGAAAAAAAAGGTAATTTTTTTTGACATAAAAACATTGCAATAACACATTAACGAAAGATACATTCTAATACAAACTGAGCCTGTGTGCGGGTAATTGACTTGCACGTGTTAATGTCTTAATGAGATTGGCAGTCACGTACCAAGTAATTAACATAAAGTTGCTCTTGGATCTCGCGCCGTGTCGCGAAGATTAAAGAAATTTTATATAGCAGACTCTGGATGGAACGATGACCTCAAAAAAGCTGCTGGAAGCTGGTATATGAGGAAAGCGGATAGTATAAGTAACACGGATGTTAACATAACAAATGCCAAACAAAATCACATCAGAAATAAAGTGTATGCTTTATTTCTGATGTGATTTTGTTATATACATAACAATTTTGTTTTTGACGGGATAACGTCTTAGAAATCGATGAACGCCGGCTGCACCCACGAAAAAGCTTGACTCATTGTCACGTTACGCCTGAGCCGAGCGTGCATGCGAGAGCGCGGAACAAGCTATCTCTCTTCCACTCCATCGGCCGATGTTTTCATATGACGTTATCACATAAAATTATCGTCCGTAAACCGACTTTACAGATAACTATTAGCTGTGAGATACGTTGTAGGAAGCGGATAGCATGTGCTTGAAGAAATTAAAATTACCTAGTAGAGATCACAATTGTAACAACACTGTAACTATACAAATATTTATACATAAAAATATACCATATAAAAATATATACATACAAACAATAATAAAAAGGCCGTGTGGTTTCCGGAAGACTAGAATAGAATCACTCCGTCTCTTCCCATGGATGTCGTACAAGGCGACTAAGGGAAATACATTACCAAACATCGATCAGGCCTCCCCAACCCGTCTGGCCAGCGTGGGGAGCCAAATCCTCCTTCTGTCTGAGACGGAAGAGAGAGGGTCGTGCTCCTGTAGTGGAGACTAAAATGACCTGATGATGATGATGAAACATATAATACTAATATACGATGGCGTCGTTGCGCGTATCAGTCTAATCAAACACGCATTGGTCATCTCTCCGCCTCTCTAACATCTGAAACAGAAAACGTAACCGCCACCGCTCTGTCTGCCATGATCGTATCTCTAACACGTGTTTCGCATCTCCGCTAGGCAACATGAGACATTTTGTACCAAATGAGCCAAATGTTCTTTTTTAAGTCTATGCTTTTGTCTTTTAAAAGGCGCAATTTATTATCTTGCAAACAAGATAGCAAAAAAATAATAACCACCTTTAAGTTAACAGCGAAAGTATGACGAGAGGCAAATAATGACAGATATTTTTCGCACTGGACTTGACCCAAAAAAGAAAAACTAAAAAGCGAAGAAAGATGTGACCTACATTCGTAGCGTACAATTTCCGACGTGACTGATAAAGATGAATCTTGATAGGTATACCGCCTGAAACTTTTACGTTCATCACCCGAGCCAGTGAAAGGAGACTTAAATAGTCTTAAGTTTTTAGACTATTTGACTTAGCGCTTTTAGCTGGCTTTGTATGCTTTTCAACTAACATTTTTAAAATCATTGGCAATTTTTATTTTCGTTTTACTTTATGGAAATTTCTGAATGAAAGCTAGTATTTATTGATGATGCTATATGAATTGAGATGAAGATTACAGTTAGCGACAAATTCAATGATACCTTAGCAGTGTTTGCATAATATGCGGTAATAAAGAACAAAAAATATCAAGACGAGTTTGCGCGTTAACCGCTAAGGAAACCTCATTTGCCTTGGCTAATTACAGGGCACAAGCCTTAAAATCGAGAGTATTGGAATTCTTTGCATCAAGATCTTAGCAACTTCCAATCCGGATTTTACCTCGAGGAGAAGGTTGTGATTTGCGTGCTCAAAAGTAAGAACCAAGACATTATGGCAAAGATTAATAACTTTAAAAAGTATATGTGGACCTCACATGGAGTATTGTCGTCATCTTTGGGTGGACCTGATGGAAAGTAACCACCACCGCCCATAGAAATTAGCAACACCATGGGGTCGCCGATCCGTTGCCAGTTTTTTAAGGGAAAAATTTACGTCGTATTTATTTGGATGGAAGTTGATTCCACAATTTCACAGTTCGTTGCAGAAAATGTCTTAAAAAGCGTACTGTGGTAGATCGCCAATTATCAGGACGAAATGGATGAAATTTAAATTTATCGCAAGTTGTACGATAGTGGAACTCAGCGGCAGGTATTAAAGCTCATCCGAGCACTCCCGGTGGTATTTATATTTCTCGGAAGTCAAATTTTACAGGCAATTTGGCAATAAATTTTAAAATTCTGGTGGCGGAACGGAAGCACGCAAAGTATCGATAAGGAAGATCAATTTACCAATAAACACTTGTATCAATTTTGCATCTGGCCGTACTACCTTCTATATTTTTAGATCGTCTGCACTTGACCATGTTCGCCTCATATCGCAATCCAGATCTATTATTTAGAGGAGGCAATAGCCAAAACGAAAACTCAGCATTTTCACAATAATCAGGCTTTCTGGCTTCTGGGCACGTTCTCACACATATCAGGACAAACCTTTTATCCGCCAAGTACACTGAGCTATCGGCGGCCTATTTGTCAGAAATGAGCGTCGATGTAAACGTTGGATTTGTTTTTATATGACAATTTGAAGGAATAATATATGTAGCTGTGTGCTGCCTTCTGACTCAGGGTGTTTTTTCGTACCAAAAGTGGTTTACCCAGAGAAGTGTGCAAAATTACATTGTCCGAGTACCGACTAGAATACAATACAATACACTTTATTGCACCTATATAAACTAATACAAAAGATACAAGTACATAATTAGAGTACAAAGGCGACCTTATCGCAATGCGGTATTCTATGATAGGATGTTCCTGAATACTCGATTCTCTGCCATTAGTTCGGAATTACCAGACGTTATGTCCTTATTCGACGGCCCAGCTAGCCTAGTTTTTCGCCCAGCTTTGCACCATAATTATTATTGTTTTTATTCAGTGAGGGGGAAAAAATGTTACATGATTCATTCGTGACAGTAGCCAGTTACCCCCGGTCCCCATCCTCTGCATATATGTCTGATATTGTTATAGCATTTAGAATGTACATACAATTTATAAAAATATAAAAAGTAATAAGTATTTTAACAGAAATATTATTTTGTTCGCAGATATAGTGTTATCCTGACAATATCGACCAATGCTTCAGACGGATTCGCCTTGATAAACGGTGAGTATTTCTAAATATTCATTGTTCTGAATTTTCATGGCTCAGATAAGTTATAATCAAGAATCTAGTCCAGGGGCCGTACCATCTAACCTGAAACCGATTATAACCCAATTCAATTTTTTTAATAATAAAAAAAATAATCTGCGGACCCCGTCTGGGTGTGTTCACCCTTTTACCTTTTCTTTACATTTATTTTTGAGTCAGAATTTTCTTACAATTTATAAATCCGCTGTTATACTATCAATTTAATTCTTTTACCGGCCCTAAGTGAAAATATTTTTTCGGCTTATTGATTGTTATTTTTTTTGAACTGATTATTACAAAACGAATGCTTATATAAATCGATCAGATATTAAGATAAATCATACTTAAACGTGTGGGCTGAACCAGTATTAGAATCAAGTTTTTTATAAAAAGCCAGTGGGTGTATTACAAGATTTTCGAATTTATGGTCTGGAAATTTATTTAACCACATAATTTACTATTAGTCTAAAAAATATTTATAATATTGTCGCAGAAAGTGTTGAATTCCATCGATAAAGTCGTAACAGGAAAATAATATAGAGAAACTTTTTTGTATCATAATAGTTTGGTGCTGAAGCTATAATACCAAGTCGTTATTAGAATTAAATCTATAGAGGAAATTGTAAGTGTTCGGTAATGTGTTTGTACGTGCTATATTATATTCTTGCTATATGTAATTTTATCATTATTTCTCTTCTAAAGGCTTTGTTTGTAATATCTTTATTGTACATCAAACAACAAATAGACAATCAGAAAGATGTGGCCGTGTGGTTTCCGGCAGACTAGAATAGATTCACACCGTCTCTGCCCGTGGATGTCGTACAAGGCGACAAAGGGAAATACATGATCAAACATCGATCAGGCCTCCCCAACCCATTTGGCCAGCGTGGGGAGTGTAGGCCAAATCATCTTGTCTGGGACTTTGTCTGGGACGGACGAGAGAGGGTCGTGCTCCTGTAGTGGAGAAAAAATGACCTGATGATGATGATGATGATGAATCAAAAGGAAATGATGATTCAGAATTTTAAGAATGTACAAAGGCGGGCTTATCTCTATAAGAGATCTCTACCAGCCAACTCACGAATGTTGGATATTATAATTTCGAGTGGTGAGCGAGGGTATTGCAATCAAAAGATGTAGAAGTAAGATCTAGAGTAGTTGTGCACGTAGAGTACCTCCTACTCCACCTCAGAGAATACTGCAATCAAATAGTTAATACGCCTGATGGTTGCATTCCTGTGAGTGAACTTACCAGATTGAGAAGATGCTGCGTTAGCAGTGATGGTGCATGCGCGTGAGTATCTTGTATTGCAATCCTCTACAGGCTGTGGTAACCGTTTTGCATAAGGCGAGCTATATACTTGTTTGGCAATCGACTGAGCTATCATGCTGTGCAACATGTCTGAATCTGCCGTTAAAGCCAACCCACATGCTTATCCACCACATGATCTCTTATGTATTAGGGTTGTCAACATTTTTTCGGCGGATTAATTTTTAAAATATGCTATAAAAATATGGTATTTTTTGTGTCGCAAATGTAGAGTTGTTAAAAAGGTAGACTGTTCGATATGTAGCCCTTCGCGAAAAAAAAGTAACGCTCTTTTTTCTGCTTCCGTATAAAGAACGGTCCAAATTACCTAATAAAATTTAAGGTATTAGTATCTTCATTTGAAGAAGAGGTGTAATTGCCTCGAAGTCTTTAATTCGGCAGTATTGCATTAGGCAGTAAGGCGCCCTGCGCTTTTTTCGATAGCATGCAAGGTGCTGCCACTGAAATATAGTATTTTTTCGTAATACATACATATTATTTCAACAGTATGTAATACGGTGAGCCAGAGTACAATACTTATTGTATTTATTGTAGTACGGTTGACAACCCTAGCCACGATACAGAAACAGCCTGGAATTTTAAGTGCTATCGTAATTCATTTCTATTCTCCATATACATCTATCGATAGACTGATAAATGTAACCTGAGGCTATTTGTATATCTATAGGCAACATCATATAAATTGCCATTGATGAAATTCAAGGCGATCTATATATATTTAAAAATTAGCCTAGACTCCTACGCTAAGTCTTTGACAAAGCTATATCTTAAAGTAAAATTACAGCAATAAAGCAGCACTAAATAAAACTCCCACACGAAGATTTTCTCAAAGCTAGTAAATAAATGAAGCAGATCTGCAACGCGTAATGATGGTTCTACAAAGGGCGTTTCTCCATTACACGGCCCGGCCCCGGCCCTGAACCGACACTGACATTAGTAGACGCATTCTATGAATTTGTACGGCACACCGCCGTCATAGCTCGGACGCTCCATACAAATGTAACGTCGTTATTAAGTATATATACGTAATGACTTTGGTGCAAAGCGTGAGTGAGCGTATGTTAGGATACAAACTGTTCCAGAGTCATCTAGCGTGGAGGTGGCGTCGCTACGAGAGAGAGACGCAGGGAGTTTCGGGACTTTCGGTCCTAATGCATGAGGATAAATTCCGTGCCTATAGCGAGTAGTACAATGGCTATTTGACTAACATTTTTTTCGGTTTGATACGTAGGAACGTTTCAATAATATAACCATAGGTGAAAGAATTACTTCGATAGCACAAAAATGTCTCGAGATATGTTAATTTGAAAATCACAATTTTGGACTGTCCCGAAAACGCTCCATACAATAGGCTAGCGAGTTATGACGTCACAGGTTTGTATTTTGTATGCATCAAATCTGAAATTTGTACGACAGCTATGTTAAATATTACGTTTATGTAATTAATGTCATAATAAAAGTTATAGTATTTCTTATTGCTTCTCCAATGAATATATATTTTTTTAATAATTTCATACTTTTAAAATGGACTTTCCCGCCAAACTTTGATCGACCCTAGAATAAGTCGGACGGAAGATATTAGAAAGAAAGTTTGCTGATCTTTATAGTTTTGTGTATTTTACGACATCGTTAAATAATTTATACAATTTTTAAACATTGGAAAATAGCCTATTGTGGAAAGACGCTGTGGGCGTCATGTCAAATTATTTCTCTGAACACAACCCATTGTACAGTGGATAGAATACACAAAAAGGGGCAAAGTTTCACCTCAGATCTGACATAGTGGCTTATTACTACATTCTTGACTTTGACGACAATCCTCACAACTCGTTTCTAAATTATGTCCTCATTAGATGACCCTCGTTAAGCCAAGTCTCTTGGGCGACTTGAAAACATTTCACCAACCTGCAGTGAAACAGAAGGTGGTTACAGTTTAAACCCAATTGAAGCTACAATTGAAGGGAAACGTGTATTCAAAATTCCCAGCAGTGGGACTACTGCTGGGAATTCCGAAGTGCCGAATTTACAATACATATATAAACAGTATAGTATACGCACAGAAATAGAGAATAATTTTATAAATACCAGTGAGGTGTTGTTGATGTTAACATTAAGAGTAAGATTAAGACCTATACGAAACACCTGATATCATATTTATTCGTTCTGCAATAAAAGACGCGATAGATGCATTAATTAAAAGGGCCCAGATATGTGGTCCTCATGCATTTCCACTGGCCTCCATATCATCTCAGTTGACATAAAACATAAAAAGACTACATAGGAAAAACAATTGTAAGACGAATTAAGTAGTAATAAAATGTATTTCCACTGACATAAAAATAATATAATATGTAAATACGACAGATGTAAAATCACGAGTGCCTTAATAAGGTGATTTGTAACATTATTAACCATCTTTTTTACCACTATGTGCATGTATCCCTTGTTATAAATCATTGTGAATAAATGAATATGAATATGAATATGAAAAGGTTGACGACCAGTGGTATCTAATAGGTTCTTGTCAATCTTGTCACGTTACAGCGTTGTACTTACAGCGTTGTTGTATTGCCAACAAATGGCAATTTGTTGATCATCTTATAACATCTTCGAGTTAGTTACAATACAATATACTTTAATTGTTGTCATCTTGTCATTCAAAACATAAGCACGATGACGTTTTGTCATATTCATATCATTTTAGAATTTGGTCAGGCCTGAAAAGACTGTGAACCTGTGTACAGACGAAATTTATGTTACGTGACGTATGGTAAATATTTAATTTTGTTATTTCATTATGGTTTAGTTCCAGAGCCAGGGGTACGGTCACGACTATCTGTACTAGTCACAATTTTTAATGTTTATTAAGAAGTAGTAATAGTATACAGTGCACAGGGTGTTGGTGACTTACCGTCATTATAAGAGTGAGATGCAACCACACCTGCATGCGATGCGGTTGTGTTTGGACAGCATATGATTCATACCCTTTTAAAAAATAAGCTTATAATATTTATCGTCAACCCTTATTTATCCCACTGCTGGGATACGGGTCTCCCCTTAATCGAAAGGGTTTAGAGCATACTTCACCGCGCTGCTCAACTACGGGTTGGCGGAGAATTTATATAATATTGTTTTTCCAAATTAACGCCCTTTTATCATACCATCCATACCATCATGACGTTTTCAGACAATTTAACATGATGTCGTCTCGTTAATATTAGTGAGGTGTAAGTATGATGGTGCCGATCGTTATAGATTATCTGAAAATGTCATAATGAAATATTTCCTTAAATAATCACACGAATTCTTTCATGATCCATGATGAGCCGACTTGTATGTGCACGTGTGTTTATCATAAATAAATATATTGTGTAAATCTTACTCGTTTTAATAGTAAACTTTCATTTGACCTTCTTTTAAAAAACTATATTAGCTGAATTTTGAAAATTTTTACTAGCTAATCTATCTTTCTATACCTTTAAAAGAGAAAGTATGTATGTATGTTCCGTATAGACTTCGAAACGGCTGGACCAATTTCAACAAAATTTTCAGACAATCTTTAGTTTGATCCAGCGGATAATCCTGCTGCACCCCTAGACTACGCGGGCGAAGCCGCGGGTAACAGCTAGTAAATAATAATTTGTATTTAATAAAATTAAAATTTGTACAAAATTATTTTATAACCGATACGGTAATAGTAAAAGGTGAGTATAAAATGTTAGCTCTAAATAAATATATGTATACGTTATATATTATATAAATACATAAATACAGGAGGAAACCATAGTGATTTCACTCGATTATTTCTAAACTGTACAAAATATTCATAAAAATATTATAATCATGAAAGTGTTACAAGAGCTGTATCTGGTATATTTTTTTAAATTTATTAATAGTTTATAAGCATAAGATTTTTTTGTATATACGCACATGATCCTTTAAGAATGGTCGCAGGTGGATGGATTTGAAAAGCAGAGGATGGTGTATTGTGTGACTTACTCGTATATAATGGAAGGCATTAGGTAAAGCCTATATCCAATAGAAGGAAGATGTAGGTTGATAGTTTTCAAATTGTGTCACATTTTAACAGCAAATACTACCAGCCCCCCTAGCCAAGTGTAATTCGTAGCGTAACGAACGTTAGATAGATCACGTGACATTTGTCAATTCTCATACTAAAGTGTTCGATTTTGACAAATGTCACGTGATCTATCTAACGTTCGTTACGCTACGAATTACACTTGGCTAGGGGGGCAGGAAAGACATAGTTTTACATTAAAAAGCAATTGTCTGTTAGTTCTCGTATCGCGGATTATATTCTTGTTCCACATGTGTAGCGTACTTCGGCTTGCGGGCACACAAGGGCGAAATGTCACTCGGTCGATTCTCCCACCACAAAACTAATTGCGGCAGTTAAAATCGTTAGAAAATCGGGCTGACATTAATAGAATGGTCATAAATTATACGATTAGGTACATCGTATGTTTCATCATCATCATCATTATCGGCCTGTCTCTACCCACTGCTGGATATAGGTCATTCCCAATGCATTCCACCATATGCGATCCTTCGCTTTCCGCATCCAACCGCTCAGTCCCTCTAGAGAGGGGGCGCCTTACGCTTCGTCGCCCCATACTTGGCTTCCAAACTAGACTTTCCTCCCCCATCTGCCATCGCTGACTCGGCAGATATAGCCAGCTCACTGCCACTTCAACTTGCTGACTCGGTTAATGCAAGAAATTGCATTATACTCATAATAAGTTGAAAACTGTCAAGCTGCGAAATGAACTGGCTGTCAATGCTTTCCCAGGAGACTACAGCAAGGCGTTCTTCAAAAAGGGCGGTCGGTCGGGTGGTCGGCAGCGCACGTGTGATGTCCCTGGTGTTGCAGGCTGCGGTATATGCTTTGTTTGCCACCTTAATATAACAGTGACATAAAAAATGCATATTTTAAAAAAAAATTACTTGTTGTGTATCTAATATATGAACACAGTTGGCAGATTGTATATATTTATGTACGAGTAGTTATGAAAAGTATCGCAAATATTCCCTTTTGAATGTAAAAATACGCTCTCGGCTCTCGTAAACCAACACATACGAGTATACATAGGTACATATACCTATACAAACAGTATGACAGAACGTTTTTCACGCGTGCAGCAAGGAAGGCGCGCGGGAGGGGCGACGAACGCGCCAAGGTCATCGATGACGTCACACCCGGCGCGTTGACCTCCCGAAAATGAAGTTTCGACTGAGTGATTTTGTCGATCTCGCGATGACAGTACTGTCTTTTTAGATAAATGTTAACATGTGCTAGTATTTTTTTTATTCAGTAGTTTGACAGTATGCTAATTAGCCTGCCGCGAACACAAAATATAGTAATGGTGGCTAACAAGAAAAGATAAGAAATTATGAGGCTTTAATTTTAATTAACAATGCTTTCTATTCTTTCGACGCTTAATATCACAACGTAAAATACCAACTTCAAGATTTGTGGAATTTCGAGAAAGCAAAAAAATATATACATGAATTATCAAATACATACATAAAATGCCATACACGGAAAATATTATCTCGCTATTTCACATTGAGGTTTTCTAAGAAAAAATATTATTTTAAATCTTCCATCGCCTGACAAAATTCATATTCTAAATATATATTTTGTTCTTCAATATTTAAAAAGTACAATAGTACACACGATTCCCAAGCTCATAAATAATGGAATACGACATAAGTTTAAAAACTTTATTTTTTGCAAGTAAATTATTTAAATCTTATAAGTACTCGCTTGTAATTTATTGATTATAATACGCTTATAATTATATATTTGAGCAGTTTGGGATCGAAACCCTTGGCCCATGGGGTCCAAGTGCACGGCTTCTATTTAGAAAAGTATTTTTTATATAGAGACTAATAGAGAGTAGCAAAGCACTTGGTCGATACATCCCGTGGCCAGAGGGCTGGCTTTTATTTGGCACTACGTATAAACATTGCCATTCAGCGTGGCTGGCAATGTTGCCAGTCTTCTGGACACGATGCCTTTTGACAGTTATGCGGAGGAATTTTTTGACGCGATTTTGTTATAGTTTTTATATACCTTTTTTCTTTCACATATTATTCTTTTCTTTTATATATATATATTATAATGAAATTTGTAATATATTGATAATAAAAATTTAAAAATATAAAAAAAAATATTTTGGATAATTTTATCCATCAATAACTTTTAAATAATCATCTCATACAGTTTTACTTAATAAATACATTTTATCTAAGTAACTCATTCGCATATCAAATTAATGGGGTATAGCGAAGTAACAACTCAAAATCTTTAGATCCAGTCAGCCTCACCCGCACGCAACTCGAGGATTGTTGTGCTCCTGCGAGTAAGTGAGGTCACCAGAAGTGAGGATATTCTCTGTGTGTGATCTCGCTGTGTTCACAATGGAGAGTCAGCGCGCACTAATGTTCCTTGTACAGCAAACGTTTATTTTTTAAACTACATTGGGTGGCAAACAAATATATGACCCGCCTGATGTAAAGCGGTTAACACTTTAAACATGAAATATCGCTTACGCGCCGACAACCTCAACCTACGTAGCAACTCCTTCCTTCCTAGTAGCCTCACTCATTCACAGGAACACAACAACTCTAAAGGGAATCTTTATTTGGATGCGCTATTCTATGAGGTGAAGGTTCCTCCCCTGAAGGAAATAAATACGAAATGCTTACTTTTATTTTGCTTCGCTTTGGCTCAGAGACGATAATAAATTACTTACACCCTAACATGTAGTTTTATCTGTAGATTATGGTAACCGCTTTTCGTCATAAAACCTACCATTGCATTTAGTGGCGTTAAATTCCAGCTGCACTCGATTATCGTAACATTTTTTAGCATTTTGTAGTCCCAATTTTTCATTCGATTATACAGAGTGGCGATTTAGTCACCTGCAATATTTGAAGGTAACGTAGGGCTAGTCCTGTTATAAATAAAAAAAATGGCGATAGCATTATATCTTGAAAAAAATAATTAACTAATGTAATTATAATTTATACGCATTGTTTACCAAACTCAGTGTCCCCTACCGCCCCTAACGCGGCGGCGCGACGGCAAGTGGTGACCGATGCCGGGGAGCGGGGGTGCGCTCGTCTCGTGCGCCGGGCGCTGATAGTGTTCATTATTCTATGAAAAATAGGACAATTTGAGAAAAAAAAATTGGTATTTTTCTATTCTATTTGAGTAGTATATCACTTATAGATACAGTTCCTTAAATATTGCAGGTGAATAAATCGGCCTTATAGGACCGATGGTGTGTCTCTATGCCCATCTATCACCACCAATTTTCTCCGAATCTACTGAACCAATTAAGCAGAAATTTGGGTCACAGAAATTTATGTATGTATAAATTTGGGTCACCTAAAATGGACGTGCAACGCTTATAAATGAATTCTGAACTAACCCGACGTTTTTTTGGAGGCGATATCGAAGTTGCACTCGTAATACGTAATATGTCGGAGACAAGCGCTCCTGAAAGGATAGCTAATGTATTCAATTCGTAGAATTATAAATATTCAATTATATAAGACGTTGGTCGAGGCGACATGCGACCAGAGGTCTGGCCATTACCTTGCACAAAGGATTAGCATAGCTATCCAGCGGGGTAATGCTGCCAACCTTCTCGGAACTCTACCGGCGTCTAACGAATAATTTCTTTTTTTTTTTGTATTATTAGGTTTGGTTTAGGTTTTTTTTTCTATTTAAGTAGTCATTGTCAAACCTTATACATCCCACTGCTGGGATACGGGTCTCCCCTTGATCGAAGGGTTTTAGAGCATGCTCTACCACGCTACTCAACTGCGGGTTGGCAGGTTCTGTTTTTAAGTGTTTGCTTTTAATTATATAAAATTATAAACGTAGTTACAACCACGATGCTTGTCTTTTTAAATAATTGGGCTCCCCCAGACAGGTAACTCATAAATTACCACTCTAGTCTTCAAAATAAAGGCACCTTACATTATTTACTGTCGTTATGCAGTATAAAAAAATAACTAATCGGCAATATAACTGAACGTTTTAACTGGTACATACCTATTCAATTACGTGCTAATTGAAACGTGTATATACGTATTGCTTTAATCGACGTGCTCTTTTTTGTACGAGTCCGGACGTGAGGCGGACGCCTAATCGCCTAAGCTTAGAAATAGCACAAAGCATGGTCTCTACAATAATGCAAATTTGCTATTGGTTGGTAACGATTTAAAACATAGTTAATATAGAAATGGGTAAATCCTAAAATGGCCTAAGTTTTATGTTCTAATTCTCTCGAAGTCGAATCCTTTGAAATTTGAGGGATAAGAACAGTAACAAATAGTATAAAAGTGTTTGGTTTTCTCATTTTATAAAGGTGAGTTTTTATGCCACTTGGAAGGAAAGAACTCTAAATAATGGAGATAGCGAATATCACTCAATTGAAACACTCCTTATTTTTAAAAGCAAACATAACTGCATTCTAAGATTTTTTAAAATACGCTTTCCATACTCAGGAAACGAACCGACATAAATTAAAAAAAAAAAAAAACAACATTTCGTTCTTTTTTGGCATCGATCGATAGTATTAGTTATAAGGATTAAACCTCACTACATGGTAAATTTAATTCAAGAAAAACCATTTGAATGTTATTTAGAACAGAAATATATTATATAGAAATATATATAATTAATTTTATTATTTTGTGTATTATATATTCGCGCATTCCATTAATATTAATCTGGCCAGACAATGCCGTGCATTTACAATAACTTGCCAATAAGTGCACATTAATTCTCTATTTAATTTATGTCAAAAACTGGGCATTTAAAGGCATTTATTGACGCGTAATGTGTCTAAAACGCCTGGCATTTCTGCCATCTCTAGGCCAGACTCCTCATTCTCGTCACATAATATCAAAAATAAATAAATATTTAAAATATTTCTGGACAATTTACATAGCGTCATTTAGTCCCAAACTAAGCAAAGCTTGTACTATGGGTACTAGATAACTGATATTATACTTTAATACATTTTTTTTTTGTAAATACATACATATAATACATAGAAAATACCCAGACGAAGATAAACAGACATGTTCATGCACACAAATATTTGTCTTGTGCGGGAATCGAACCCGCGACCTCGGAGTCAAAGTGGTCATTACGAACCATTCGACCACCGAGCTCGTCGAATATTTATACCAAAATTCCATTTACGGCGACTACAATTTGACTATTTCTTTTGCGATTTCATATTATGATACCAATGAAATATTAGCACTATATATTAGCGTGTATTCGCAAAACAAGAGGTGAGTGACTTACCGCCAACATTTCATGAAACATTTTAACTATCAAGCCCATCTAACAGGTATACCACAGGAAACTTCCATTGCTTGTCGCAAGCCAATAAAATGTTATGTTGCTCATTCGCATTACAATTTTGTTCGTGTGTGTCTTGTTTATGTGTCCAATGCAATCATTGCTAAGGGCACTTGCAGACATAGAGATTTTCGATTGTTAGTTAACACAACTAATTTCTAATAAAACTAAAAAAGTTATTATTTTGTGAAATGTGCGTAAGTGCGAACAGTGGGATGATAGATTACGTAATTAATTAAACGATAATTAGAGAGATGTATATTTTCAACTATCGCGTGCCTATATTTGTCAAAGAAAAAGTTTCCATTGATAATATAATATTTTTTATTAAAAAAATGACGAAGTGGTCTAGAAATTAAATTAAATTAAATACAAATACATTAAGTATAAACTACAACCGATAAATCATACACTTAAACTACTTAATCTTGCAATAGAGTCAACTGCTTATCAAGTGTAATTCTTGTACTACAAAAACAATGGCCACTATTACGATGATTATAACGATGGCCTCAATGTTAATATGTTACGTTAGATTTGCGGTAATAATTAGTAAAAAAATATTTTCTCATGCAATATAAGAGTAAACCCCATAAAACACTAAAGGAAAAATTCAATATTGGTAACGATAATTAAATTAGTTGCAATTCTAGCCTGGTCTGAGTAATAATGATCGTTCAACTTCAAAATATACTGTGATTTGGACGATCTTGCTATGAGACTAACATTTGACATAAATGCGCAATAACTAAGTCATACGTTATGTCTCGAATAAAAAAGATGGCGTGGACAAGATTTGCATTCTTGCCGCTGATATAAATTGTGACCAAGCAACTGTCGCGGTCATTAGGAACGCAGTTTATTGTTTTCGACGGGTGTGCTTAATTAATAAATAGGTGGTAGTACCGTGAATGTTTACGTAGATGGATCGGTATTTTCTAAAATTATAGTCCAGATACCACCAGATACAGGATTGTCAGTGTGTCGCTTAGGGCATGTATCAGATCATTTCGGTATAGATAATGTGTTCAGGACACATTAATTTTTGTCACGATTATTAATATTGTGATAGATCTAGATGTTTACTGATACGAATTATCTGAAACGATTCATAGCATAAATTATTTTAACAAATACTTTATACTTGCAACTGTTAAAACAATAAATTGCTTTGTCTGTGCGTGCCCTAGATTGCTACAATGTCATTCTATCTATTGTCATCTTGTACGAGTAAAGAATAAAATACAAAAACATGTGTTTTGCTTTACAAATTTACATTGTGACTTTGAGAAGCAAGTGGCATCAACCCCTACTGTAGAAAACAGTTGTAGATGTGACGACCCTGATGGTAAGCAGTAGGAAAGCAACCTATTGATGCTTGCAATTCCAGGGTATCCACCGCGCATTACCATATAACATCCCCCTAAACTTTATAAAGCAATTTTATGTCTTTTGCATTCTATTTTCTATTATGATTCATTCTTCCTTTTATATTTCTTTGTATTAAATAATCTGGTTTGTAATCTGAATGTTATTTTGTAATTTATTATAAAAAATAAAAAAATAAAAATTTATGATTTGCATGCAAAAAGAAATAATCTGTATTGATTACACATTCGTCTAATTTATATTAAAAATATTTATTTAAATACATTCTATTTTCTATGTTATTAAATGAAAATTAATGTAATTTAATTTCTTTAGATTATACATATGTAGAGTAGGACTACTTCTGGACAGTAGTCCTTCTCTACATATATGGATTAATTAAATTGACTTCAAAGTAATTGCGGTTTAATTAATTACTGCGTGGTTTCCATATAAATGCTAACTACATAATAAACATAATAAACCATAATGAATCTATAACAATTAAAGTCCAGGAATGGTTTGTGAGCCACCTGATGTGACCGATCTGCAGGAGTGTCACGTATTTCGTACTTGGCCGGTTAATCTGACACGAGCTGGCAGGAATATTGATGTGCCATTAATCTTGTAGTAATGTACCATCTACCATCGCTCACGACATGACAAAGTTTTCTTTTTGTTAATGTTAAGGTGAACTTATACGAGTCGAACTCGGCGAACCGAAAGAAACGAATTTTAAAATTCTTTAAATAATAATAAATATTTCATGACAATTTACACAGCGCCATCTGGTACTAGATGGCGCTGAGCGCTAAGCTTGTACTGCTATGGGTACTAGATAACTGATATTATACTTATTATACTTATAATCATTTTTTTTGTAAATACATACATATAATACATAGAAAACATCCAGACCAAGACAAACAGGCACGTTCACGCACACAAATATTTGCCTTGTGCGGGGATCAAATCCGCGACCCCGGAGTGGACATGGTTAGCCATTCGACCACCGGGGTCGTCATTATATGAAATATTATTGGACAAGATTCAGGCTTTGAGCCAAAGCCAACCTTTAGACCTGCAGCAATACAAAACTCAAAACAAATGTACTTAAGTGACTACGAAAATATTAACAGACATGGACTATTTGTAATTTTTAATGACCTAGCCTATTTGATAAGTAATATTGAGTTGCATAATAATGTATCGGATCAACTGAAAAACCGCAATGTATGTAATAGTTTATTTCGTATATAATTATATAAATGTTTTGCATCAAAATATTAATGGTCTAATAGGTAAATCAGAGATGTTAACAATATCCTTGGATGAATTAACCACTGTTAAAAAATCTATAGACGTTCTATGTATTACAGAACATAATATGACCAGTAATGATGTACAAAGCCTTGTTATACCGAACTATAAATTAGCCTCTTGCTTTAGTAGAAACAACAGACGTGGAGGATCTTGCATATTAGTAAAGAACAACCATATTTATAGGCCAATAAATGATATTGTCAATCTGTCTATCTCAAATGTAATAGAATGTTCTGCCATTGAGTTAATCACTCACCAAATTTACATTATTTGTATATACCGCATACCTAATAATAATCCATTATGTTATAACACATTTTTTAGTCGAATAGACAAAATATTGCAAAAATATATGATAGCTAAGAAAAAAATTATACTTTGCGGTGATTTTAATATAGATCTTTTAAAATCTACGAAATATTCAGCTGAATTCTATAATTTACTATCAAGTCACAATTTACGATTTCAGTTCAAGGAACCTACTCGCATTATAAGTGGTACTTGCATTGATAATATGGCACATAATATTAGGGGTTGCAATGGTGAGCTATTAGAACTTGCGATCTCTGATCACACAGCCCAGTTGATGAAATGCCCCGTTAAAAAAAGCTGTTCACTTAAATTTTGGTATATAAAAAGACGTGACTATTCAGCTGAAAATAGAATGAAATTTAAAAAATATTTGGGTCAACTAAGCTTTCAAGAAGTTTACGATGCGGCAGACCCAAATGATGCATTTAATATTTTTCACGACTGGTTTAAGCTTCTATATAACCTATGTTTTCCAATTTTAAAAGTGAAAGTATATCATTTTAAAAGACCAAAATGGATCTCTCGTGGTATCAGAATGTGCAGCAAGCGTAAAAGAGAACTACTGTGGGAATTTAGAAAGTGTCCAAATATAAAAAACAAACTTAAATATAAAGCTTATTCTAAACGTTATAAATCTATAATAAAACTGACACAAAAATCACAAAATGATTTAAATTAAAAATTCTGATAATAAAACTAAGGCAACATGGAAAATAATTAACAAGACTAAAGTAAATTATCCAAAAGATAGCATTGATAAATTGAAAGTAAATGACAAAATAATTACTGACCCTTATGACATTGCCAAAACATTCAATGACTATTTTATAGATAACATAACAGCGAATCCTTATAAATCTAACAAGTGTAATATAAGTAATAATTTAAACTCAATTTTTATGACCCCGACAGTACCACAAGACATTTGCAGAATAATTCAATTATTAAAAAACACGAATAGCACAGGGTATGATGACATAATAACTTTTGTAATTAAGGATGTAGCAAATATTATATCACCGCCATTAAGCTTTATTATTAATTTAAGCAATGAGAAGGGTATATTTCCGGATAGGCTTAAAATATTAATTATTAAACCGTTGTTTAAAAAAGAAGATAGAACAAACATGGATTGTTACAGACCAGTGGCTAAAATTTCTATATTCGCGAAAATATTCGAGAAAGTTATTTACAAAATTATGTATTCATTCTTTGAACTAAATAATGTTCTCATTCCCCAACAATATGGATTCAGGAAAAATAAATCAATAAACCAGGCAGTATACAATCTTTTGCATAAAGTATATGTAAATATTGATCAACGGAAACCGACTATAGCCCTATACATGGATATGACGAAAGCGTTCGATCATGTGGACCACACCATACTACTAAACAAATTATATGCATATGGTGTTAGAGGGAATGCACAGAAATTAATGAAATCGTACTTGACAGATAGACAACAAACGACACAAATTGATAGAATAAGTATTGAATCAAAAAGTGAAGTACAATATCAATCTGACTATAGAAAATTAAGTTATGGCGTCCCACAAGGTACCGTATTGGGACCTTTATTATTTTTAATATACATTAATGATTTGCCTTATGCAACAAAACAACATATGACATTATTTGCCGATGATAGTACAATTTTATTTACAAATGACAATACTCCTAACATTGAAAATGATATAAACGAATCTTTAATACAAATAATCAATTGGTTGAACAATAACAATTTGAAAATAAACTTAGAAAAAACGAAATTAATGAAATTCAGCCCTAACACATCTGCAAATTCAAATAATGGTAATATAAATTATCTAGGTAAGAAAATTAATGATACAGAAACAACAAAATTTTTGGGCTTAGTCGTTGACAACAAATTGAACTGGAAAACGCAAATCCAACAAATTTGTACGAAATTAAGTAAATTTTCTTACGCACTATACAATTTGAGCAAAATTGTGAATGAATCGGCCTTAATGACGGCATATCACGGATATGTGGCGTCTACATTGCGTTACGGATTAATGTTTTGGGGTAACACTACCGACAAACACCTTGCTTTTAGAGCACAAAAGCGTTGTGTCAGAGCCATGTATGGTTTAAAACAGACCGATTCATGTAAACCGTTGTTTAAAAAATATCAGCTTTTAACTCTGCCCTGTTTATATATTTTTGAATGTGCCTTATTCGTTAAAACTAACATGGAGCTATTTAATTTTAAGTCACGTGACAGACACAAAAATAAAATATTTTCCAAGCCTGCGAGAACGGCTTTATTAAGTAAGTGCGTCTTTTCTGATATACCTCGTATTTACAACAAGATACCAGAAGAAATACGTGGCATTAAGGAAATTACTGATTTTAAAAATAAATTCCATGCTCTGTTAGTTGATAAATGCTACTATAGCGTTAGTGATTATCAGAATGACAGAACTCTGTATAGTGCATGATTAGTGTTTGGTTAAAGTTAATAATTATTGTATGCCTAAGTGGTGGAACACAGAATGGATCGATATAAACTTGTAACATCTGTAAAACCTGTTGTTCACAATAAAGACAATTTGTTTGTTTGTTTAAAAACTTACTTCTTCAACAATACAATGACAAACCCGGTGGTCGAATATCTAGCTATATAGCTAGCCATTCTACCACCCAAGACTAACATTTGTGTGCATATGAACATGTCTGTTTGTCTTGGACTTGGTGTTTTCTATGTATGATGTGTATTTATTTACAAAAAAATGTATATAAGTATAATATCAGTTATCTAGTACCCATAGCACAAGCTTAGCGCTTAATTTGGGACTAGATGGCGCTGTGTAAATAGTCATGTCAGTCAAATATTTATTATTATATAAAGAATTCTAAAATTCGTTTCTTACGGTTCGCCGCGTTCGACTCGGTATAAGTTCACCTTATTTAGTATTTATATAACATATCCAGTTCCCATCGTACAAGCTTTACTTAGTTTGGGACTTGATGACTGTGTGTATTTGTCTAGGAATATATATGTACTTATAATACATCATCCATTAATCACTACATAGTATAAAACAAAGTCGCTTTCTCTGTCCCTATGTCCCTTTGTATGCTTAAATCTTTGAAACTACGCAACGGATTATGATGCGGTTTTTTTTAATAGATAGAGTGATTCAACTGGAAAGTTTATATGTATAATATATGCATAAGATAGTAGAAAAACACTGATAATTTAGAGGTTTCTAATGTGATGTCGTAAATAAACACATTTTTTTGCTCTTTCATTGCAAACGCTGGCTGAACCCAACGAGATGGATCAAAATAATGTAGTACAGTATTGTTCACCTTAAAATGGTCTACAAAAAAGTTCGCGATGGTATATGTCTATCTCTTAGTGGTAACACACAATAACCGTTATTTTATCCTTTGCTTTTTACAAGAAATAATGCCTTATTTACGAAGCGATTTTAAGCAATACAGAATTAATCCTTATCCAATTAAGTACCTTAAATACATTGCGCATTTAATATAGATCAATATGGCCCTTCACAGCATGTAATTTAAATGAATAGTTTAGAAGATATTACACATTTAAAATGCAGGGACATAACGGCTGTGGCGGTACCGGCCGCGGAGCCGGCGGCGTGTGCCTATAACTGGGGAAGGACTGGATAGGACAAAGCGCAAAGACCTTCTGTAGTACATTTAGTATCAGCATTGCACCCGTGCGAAGCCGGGGCGGGTCGCTAGTGGATAAATAAAAAACAAGGAAAAGCATCCATTAATCTAATTTTTTGTTTTATTTTATGCACGTACAAACATACAGACGGCATAAAAAAATTAAATCACCTTTTGCAGCATTGTATACTGCGGTCAATAAAGTGTTCTAATTAAAAATAAATATAATTTTAACAAAACAAAAACGACTCCAAACATAACTCTACATTTATGTATGTAGATACAGGCTGATGATGATGATGATGAAAAAATATGGGACCAATCTGGAAGTATACTCTTTCAACTAAAAAAGTTTTCTTCAAATCGGTTTATAAATCACGGAGAAATTAAGTAACAAACATTTTAAAAAATACAGTTGAATTGAGAACCTCCTCCTTTTTTGGAGTCGGTTGAAAATCGCCCTACTTCTTGCTACTCACAAGTCTATATCTAAGAATTTATATCTTGTCCAATATTCATTACAAATCCTCTTTATATTTCAAAGATTTCTCCGTAATATTCCGAGTCTGTTACGTTTCCCGCAAAAGGAAATTATTTCTCCACAACGTTTCAATTTACTGTCTGTATTAGTCCTTAGACTTAATAAAAATGATTCTGTCTAGAATTCAATTTATTGCAGTAAATAGAAATAACTCAATCTCTATCACTTTAAGACGGTGCCTTGACGATTTTTTTTTATTTATAATAAGTATTATATTCGGGTGGCAGACAAGCATACGGTCCGCTTGATGTAAAGCGGTTACCATAGGTATATTAACGCTCGCAGCATAAAATGTAGCTCGCGCGCCGCCACCCCGCTGCCAACGCAGCATCTCCTTCCTTTTTTTTTTTTTGAAGGCAGAGATCTGGATTTTTGTAGTAAAACTTCTTTACGTACGCTTAACGTGGGGAGTAAGATGGTGAATGCGCGACGAGAGCGTTACGGAAGCGGCGAACGGATTTTGAGAGGGACACATAAGTTAGTACAGCTAACGAAGTTTTACTACAGTCGTGTGGTCTAAAGTACAATCGTTTTTTTCTCAGTATTTACGAAATATTAAATAAATATAAACGTGAAGAAGTTTTTACACGGTCGACAACGCGCGTGTGATGCCCCTGGTGTTACAGGCGTTCATAGCCTACGGTAACTAATAGCGTTCCATCAGGCGGGCCGTACACTTTTTGGCACTTTAGTGGTACAAATATATATATATATATATATATATATATATATTTACTATAGATACTCCATGTTATGAGTTTTATTTTATCAGTAGCCGTTGCATAATTTGTATACTTTTATAACAGGAAAAAGTCGCAAAGCAACTTTGAAATAATAGGACGGCATAATCTGTATGAAATATTACGTTCACAATGCGTCACCTTAATTACGCTGTATATTACAACCCTTTCTTTTTTATGTGAGAGGGGGGCAAATGAGCATGTGCCACCTGATGGAAAACAATCACCACCGCACATAGAGATCAGCAACCAAGAGGTCGCCGATCCATTGCCAGTCAATACTCCTTCCTTTCTTTCTTTATGTATGTTTCTTTATGTATGTATGTATATATGATGTAGACTCAATTTTTGTGCTCCAGAAGCGAGCTATCCGTGCTATTTATATGATGAGTCCCAGGGAGACACTGACAAATAAATTTAAAGAGATAAATATTATGACATTACATTCTCAATATATTTATGAAAATCTTATTTACGTTCATAAAAATCAAACCAAATTTAGGAAAAAACAGTGATCTCCATCAATTAAATTTAAGAAATAAAAACAAACTCGCTATGCATATTACTAGGCTCCATAAAATCTCTAACTCGTTCCCAGGTCAATGTATAATGCTTCTACAATAAACTTCCAAACAACGCGTTTAAATTATCCATGGGTAAATTTAAGAAATATATCAAAACTAGACTATGTCAAAAGGCTTACTATTGTATCTCGGATTACATAAATGATAAAAGTATTTGGAAATGAATTGCTCTTGTTATGTTATGTTAATGATTGTATTTGTATGTAATGTAACGATATTGGCAATTAAAAGAGTCGACCTTGAGTTTCTTGCCAGTTCTTCTCAAGAAGCCCCGTCGCCGGAACTGGCACTTAAATTCGCTTTCACATTCAAGATAGTGTGTAGTAATGATTTATACATATTCTTATATTTAATTTGTATGACGTTTCTAAGTGCTTTATAAAGTCCAAGGAATAAAGATATTTTGAATTTGAATTTGAATTACTTTCTGGTGAACTCACTCGCAGAAACACAACATACCTCAAGGAAATTGTTATTTAGCTGCGGTATTCTGACATTTATTTTTTCCTGAGGTTTCGACCAAATTGTACCGGATTGTCAGCCTGTTACCACGGTGCAACCTGGTGGAAACGTCAGTCAATAATAAATGTATGTAAATACCCTTAAGCATGATTGCGTTTATTCCCGTGGTTGTTTTTATAAATCATGCAACACGAAAGTATAGAAGTTATTATACCTAAATATCGTTTTTTTGAACCAATATGCCGCCATTGAAAAAGTGATTTATAAATTTATAAAATATTAAAGCACCTATGTATTACTCGTATAGGTATCAATGAAAAGGCTTGATGAGCTCCACCCGCGGCTTCGCGTAAAGTCTTTTAATTTTTCGGGTTAAAATATCGCCTATGACTTACTTATATATAAGATAAATAATGTGGTTTTCTATTGGTAAAAGAAAACAATTCAAAAACGGTTCTGTAGATACAGACATTACCCCCTACTACCTCATAAACTCACAAACTTTATCTCTTTATACGATTAGTATATTATAGATTAACGAAAGCTTGCTTTTTTTTTGTAATTATTTATTACATGTTATATTTCCTTTGAATATTACATTGAATGCATACCATTCAGAAAACCTTAGTTGAATTGCTAGTAATCTTCTATTTTTAAAATATTAAGTATCTTGTATGTATTATACCACAAATTAATTATTAAAACACTAAGAGCATTGTAGGATTCGGTTTTAAATAATTTAATATTAAATGAACATTTATTGCGCTGGTGGGAGGGTTATTAAGTTTCTCAATATTTATTGTTCATGTAATCACTGATGTATCTCAAAAGCAATGATTTATTAAAACGTGGAATGAAATATCATTATTAAGAACTAATCAAAGTAGCTTTATTGTCCACGTATTTTACTCTGTGAATAATTATATATGTAGTTAACGACGTAATATATTCATGGAGTGGCTCTCGGCCACTTCAGCTTAGCTTCAGAATCTGTAGTTTCAAGGAAAAACTCGTGAGCGGAGAACTCATTCCACAGCCTGAGTAAACGCGATGTTGAAAGGATGAAAATATATATTACCTGACATGACGTTCGATAATACTCACTATCTCAAACAAATTACATGTTCCGCAATATCTAGCAATGTCGCAACATTGAAAGAAATTGACGCGCGACATGTAAGGACGCATCCTTACATGTCGCGCGTCAATTTCTTGTATAATGAACAGAGTTTGAAAGAAAGATACCCCAATGCATGAAGACTAAATTCTTCAACCAGTGCGTCCTCCCTGTAATGACCTAGGTGCAAAGACGTTAACTATTGGACTGGTCCACAGGCACAGGTCGCGCAGTGAACGATGGAAAGGGCTATGCTCGGGGTTTCTGTGAGGGATCGAATCCGGAACGAAGAAATTCGACGGAAAACCAAAGTTGTCGAAATAGCCTTCAGAGTTTGTAAGGTGAAGTGGTAATGCGAGTGTCACACCTGCCGAGTAAGTGAAGGCAGATGGGGGAGGAAGGTATTAGAGTGGAAGCCGCGCGTAGGACGACGAAGCGTTGGACGCTCTCCTTCTAGATGGTCCGATGACCTTTAGAAAGCGACTGGATGCGGAAGGCGGAAGATCGTATTTGGTGGAAAACATTGGGGAAGGCTTATATCCAGCAGTGGGTAAATACAGGTTGATGATCATGAACAAAGTTCATAAGATTCTGCAATTCAAACCCAAACCATATTTCCTCTTTGTTTAGTTGTATATCAGATACTGTTTAAAGTATTTCAATTCTATGTCATCTGTCAACCATAGCTAGAAATGTATAGAATTTACATTATCGTATTGAAAGTACGAAACGCCGAAGGTCGGCTTGCGGCAGCTGTTGGATTTATCGTCTCATTTCTCAGCTGCGTGTTTCTAATTGATTACTTTGTTTACTTACTGTTCCAGTGGATTGCCACCAATTTAAGATTAACTGAGACTTTGTCTGTAATCTTGTAATTAAAACACATAGACTAGTAGTCCACTGCGAACTTCGACCACAGAATAAGAAGTAGTACTTAGACCTCGGCCTGGGATTTGTTTTTTGACCTTATTTTCATTACCGACACTACCGCTGAATTGGTTAATCTGTTCATCTGATTGATTTGTGAATTGTTTTTACTTTGTCACTTTATATAGCGAATTAACGCTGAAGAACGCAACAAGTGGAGGCGCATCGCGAGGGCTGCGATATCCAGAGACGCATCGTCTTGAAACCACGACCACTCTTTCAAGAGTATGCGACTGAAGAGGAGGATAGCGAATTAGTATCAACGATTCGATTGTTCAGTTTCTGTTATAATAACTTTTCTTCTTTCTTTCGATCTTCACATTATACTTGCGCGACACGTAGTGATTAGATCACAAACCACCTAACCTACTGCCACTAGTAGTCTCTGAGCGTCTATGTGTGCGTTCTTAAAGACAGCTTTTATGTATTTTTACTTCTGTATTTTGTGCTTGCAGGAACACAACAACCCCCAAAAGAAATGTTATTTGGCTACGGTGTTCTGTCAGCTGAAGATACTTCCCCATTTGGGCATCTTACAAATATACGTTGTACCCTATCTATATTTACTAAGTGTATTTTAATCTGTGACACAACGTCAAGTGTTTCAGTCACACGTACGTTTTAGTGAGTTAGTCACGCAGACAGTTCGAATTTAAATAATAAATGCACGTAGCGTCCCTGATGACCGATAAAGAGGTCGTCCACATACAAAATATGAGGTAATGCTTCAATGTCGCTAGTCGTTTGGAACCATCAATATTAGTTGGCATTCATAATTCACAGTGTAGAGTGGGGCTAATGATGGCGATGGCAGGCCGCAGGGTGTGGGGTTGTTGACCGACCTTGCCTGCGTTGATTTCGAGTATTTTTTTTCTTAATTGCCCTCGAAATTATAGTGTTTGGTCACGCGTTCGTTACGTGGTGCCGTTAATCTGTTTTTATGTACCAAAAGCTAAGTTTTTGTATTGAAATTATATGGGTACAGTGTAATAAAATTATGGTAGAGATTTTGCGTTTTTTATGTTGAACAACAAAGTTGATTTCGTAGTGTTTAATACGTCAAAATTAGTGATGTTTTTATTGCAATTAGTCTTTTTTTTAGTTACTGATAACTTATATCTAAGGCCCGACGGCTCTATCTGTCTGTGGTTTTCAACTTGAGGTAAATCCTATTTTTGTTGGTATTTTGATTGGTATATATATAGGTACTGTACTTGCATTGTATATATGTAATGAAATATCTAGTGTTGTGCAATGAATATAAAAATAGGGGCGTTAGTAGTTAGGATACGGAAAATTTGGAACTAAAATTAATCAATAGTAAAATTTTCAAATCGAAATCTCTCCAATATTTTACTTGATATATTTAAAAATATTTTTACTGAGCATAAACATCGGCATCGAAAACAGACCAAAACATTTAATTTTCTATATTTTTATTTGGTACATCGTTATCACGGAGACTATCTTCAGGAAATGTACAGAATGATACTACCCCACCCAGATATACCCCAATGCTTGAAGACCAAAGTGTTCAATCAGTGCATCCTCCCCGCGATGCCTTATGGTGTAGAGACTTGAACGCTGACCGTTGGACTTGTTCACAGACTGAAAGTCGCACAGCGAGCGATAGAGAGAGCAATGCTTGGGGTTTCTCTCAGGGATCGAATCTGGAACGAAGAAATTTGAAGGAGAACATAAATAAATAAATAAATACTGTCAGACAAATTACACAGCGTCACCTAGCCCCAAAGTAAGCGAAGCTTGTGTTATGGGTACTAGACAATATTTTTATATTAAATATTTTTTTTTGTAAATGCATACTTATGATACATAGAAAACACCCAGACTAAGACAAACAGACATGTTCATGCACACAAATGTTTGTCCTATGTGGGAATAGAACCCACGAGCATTGGTGTCGAAGCCGCGTCATTGACCGCTACGCCACTGAGCTCGTCGAGAATCAAAGTATGTGGACACATAGCTATCAGAGTCAGTAAGTTGAAGTGGCAATAGGCTGGCCACAACTGCCCAGTCAGCGATGGGAGATAAAAGAGGAAAGTCCTAGAGCAGAGGCCACGTATGGGGCGACGAAGCGTGGGGCGCCTTCTCTCTAGATGGACCCACGACCTCAAAAAGTGGCTGGTAGCGGTTGGATACAGAAAGCAGAGGATCCCGGCTGCTGTCAACCCCTTCAATTGAGAGGAGACCCGTATTCCAACAGTGGGATGAATAATCGTTGACGACGATATAGGAATAAAGATATATAAGAGCTTAAGAAAAAAATAATATGTATAGTATACTAAATACCCCAGTAAATTGTTTCTATGCTCTACAAGCCGCGATTAGCGGTGACTCTTACAGGGTCGTGTGAGAGGTTCAGAGGTCGTAGATGCATTTTACGATGGGTGCATCATTTGGTGCGCAGGCGCAAATTGACGGGGCAGACGGCGCGTCGGATGTGGCAATTGTCGTGGTCTCAGACCAGACAATGGGCTAAACAATAGAGGATCTCAGCATTCTCAGTGAAATTGCTTGCTGTTGTACTTTAAACGATTGCGCATTTAATAAAATGTAAAGGAAAAATGTTAAAAATATGAGAAACTAATCTATTTATCCGACACACATATCGCAGATCGCTAATGTTTCAAACACTATTACACGACTTTGGAGCCTAACGAACTTAAACGTATGTAGTTTTTACACGTCCTTGCCAAATTTCATCAAAATCACATGTTTTTTTATGTGAGAGTTAGGCAAACGAGCATGTGAGTCACCTGATGGAAAGCAATCACCACCGGCAAAGATCCGCAACACCAAAGGGTCGCCGACCCGTTGCCAGCCTATACTCCTTGCTTTCTTTCTAGTGACCTCACTCAGTCGCAGGAACGCAACAACCCTAAGAGGAATTGTTATTTGGCTGCGGTATTCTGTGAGGTGGAGCTACTTCTCCAGTCGGGAAGCTTAAAAGATTCGCTATGCTTACTTCTTTTTTCGCCAGAGACCCACGTTTGTCAGTCAGCAGGGTGCACGTGCAAGTGACGTTGGCTTTGGTTCAAAGATGTTGATGAAGCACTTACACCCCAAATTCACATTTAGAATTAAAGAGACCTAAGAGACTTTTTTTCGCCTAAATTGGTAACGAATGAAAAAATACAATTATGTTAATTAAGTTCACTTTTGTTGAAGATACTTCTCACAATGAACTTTGTCGCACGTACGAATTTGTTTAGCAGAAACCCATGTTGTGAAGGATTTTTACGGTACTTATGTTAATTAAATCCGTGGTAAATACGTTCAAGATTAAATATTGAAAACTGAATGAAAATTGCTGCAGTGGGTTTTAAGTTATTAACTATAATGAAATATGAAATCAATAAAGGGTGACTTTAATTATTTTTTCGCCGAAGCAAAAAAAATCCTACGCCGCTCCAAAATGTTTCTGATTTTAAATAATATAAAAACACTAATTGAAAAAGAAATCATTAAAATCGGAGCTGTTCTTGAGGGCTTCTGAGTAGAAGGCTTCATTGACTTGTGGGTCCAAATATCAGTTTGTTAGTCAGTTTCGTAGCCATAATGTTGTTTCAGGCTCATTGTATATCTATTAGGTTATCTTTTAATTTTACCGTAAACTAAACGGATGGATGAATTTTAATTAATACGGTATTATTGGGTTTCTGTCAATTATCGTCATAGATGACTTATAAATAAATAACCTCACATAACCGGCTTATCGTTGCTCTAATCATTGACTAACACTCGTAATTCAAGTCTATCACGCCTATTCATAGAAACACGTCGCGTGATCAAAAAGCGAAATCGTAGTATAGTATAACGTAACGTAAAATATAAATAGCGTGAAGTTGAACAAATTTTTATAGAGTTGTTGCTCTATATTGGCATGTGGCCGGGGACCTCGCGTCGCGATTCTACGGTACACAGTATAGATGGTTCATAAACAGTAGCTATCTACGAGCGGAGCTAGGTAGAATACGGGAAGGGTACTTAAGGGTACAACCACAACTAAACGTGTATGACTTAGTGCGTTAGTTCTCAGCAATAATGAAAACGTACGACAATACAGACGCCAGTTTTAGTCAAAATTTTGTTACTGTTATTTTTTTCCATTGGAATAAAACAAATCATATATTCAAAATACTATTAAATGCAATGGTCAATAAATACGAGGTGCTGCTAAATTCTGATATTGTAAAGGGCCTTTACCACAGATAACTACGCTCGCACCTCCGCTCGTAACTGCGAGCAGTTCGCACTCGCAAATCCTCACACGCGCCTTGCGAACACTTTAACTAGTTACGTTTTCACTACCTACGTCTTCATTCAAAAGGTTCATGCTGTAGACTCCTGGGAAATCCTCACCACACTGTTCAATCCACAGCTTGAACGCTTTTCCGCAGTTGTCGCGGGGAGGGAAAACTGTTTGACATCGCATGATGCGCGACCCTTTCGGTTTGTTTTTGTTATAGAAAAATATCTTAGTGTTAAGTCGTCCTACCGTGCTTAGGCATAATATTAATCACACATGAAGACTATTTCTCTTAAAATCACGAGATAAAAACGGTCATTTGGTAAACGTGCGCGAGGATACAGATCCAAAGCGTAGAGGACCCTATGAAAAGTTTGATGTAATGTTGAACACTCGCCATGAGCTGCTTCAGGATAATAGTATTAACTATTATTATTGTATCTATACTTTATTATACCATACGGTTCGAACGTACGTAATATTATACCTACCTAGTTCTACCATTATAATTTATTTCTATTATTTGTGAGCAGAATGTCACACTGTAATAAAAAATCGGATTAGTATATCTCTGCTTGACATCTAGAGAATCTTCCGTTTATTCCGTTATTTCCGAAATAAAATAAACCATAAAAGATTTTCCTTACTGGCTGATTTGTATAGTGTGATGGCCACAGTTTAAAAGATTGCGGCGCGTTTACGACTTGAGGTCACACCCACGTGTAACCTTGGATGCTTGGGTTTTCGACTTGGGTTTTCGACTTGGGTTTTCAAAGTATCTATCAAGACACCAAGTTCCGCGAGTATTTCTGACACCTCAAGGAACACGCGATTTTATTTACGAGCACATTATCAATCGTCGGGTGGTCTTGAAGGTCTTAAAATAATTTCACACACAGATAATGGATTTGTTCATATTTACTTGCCTAGCTACTCGAATTTCTTACTTTTATTCTGGCCTATATGTGTTGAATTATATATCATCATCATCATCAGGTCCATTTTAGTCTCCACTACAGGAGCACGACTCTCTCTAGTCGAAGGAGGATTTGGCCTACACTCCCCACGCTGGCCAAACGGGTTGGGGAGGCCTGATCGATGTTTGGTAATGTATTTCCCTTAGTTGCCTTGTACGACATCCACGGGAAGTGACGGAGTGATTCTATTCTAGTCTGCCGGAAACCACACGGCCAATATGAATTATATATCATATTATCATAAAGCCTGTATCTGTCAACTGTTGGATGATTTTTTTACTGGTTTCTACTAGATGCGGTTATAGGCCTTCCGCATCCAGCGCCATTGGTCCATTCAGAGCGAAGACGAATAATCTCTGTATATTGAAGTTTTAATTTTAGTGATTCGTGTCAAAATTTTCAATTGAGATGCTCGATGGCGTCGTTGCGCGTATCAGTGTAATCGCACATGCAAGTTAAGGAACGTCGACCGCAGCCTGTCTATGGATGGGTTTTTGGAAGACACGTTAAGCCGTCGGTCTCCGTTGTTATCATTAGATGACAGTCGTTAAGCCAAGTCATTGGCTTTAGGGCGACTTGAAAACACTGGCTTCCGCCAACCAGCAGTTGTGAATTTGTAGTTGATAGATATCAACTACAAACTTACATACAAATTACAAAACACACGGGAAGCATAACTAACAATGTCACGGCAAGAATGATTAGTGTTATGTGAATGTATATTATTATTAATCTCGTATTACAAAAGTTCAATAGACTCAGTCTTGGTTTAATCACATTGACATTGTATCTAATTTACATTTAATTTGGATAGCACGTTATTTGGGACATTGGGATATCTGAATGTTATTTTTCTTACAGCTAATGCAAATTTTCAGTAGCTGATTTTCAGAAACACTTTCAAATCTTGTCAATGCTTGGCAATATCTATAAATTTATACACAGTCTCACATGCTTATTTTTCTGACACCTGCAAATTCACATACAAATTACAAATACAAATACAAATTACATAATAGCAACTGCATAAATAGTAATGTCACAGCAATAGTAATTGGTGACATGTAAATGTTTTGTATTAAACTCGTATTGTTCAATATAATCAATCTTGGTTTATTCATACTGACAATATATCAAATTTACATTCAATTTTGGTAGCACGTTATTTCGGACATCGAAATTATTTGAATGTTATTTTTCTGAAACCTACAAATTACAAAATACGGCCATAGCAACTGCATAAATAGCGATGTCACAGCAAGAGTAATTGGTAACATGTAAATGTTTTGTATTAAACACGTATTGCAAAAGTTCAATAGAATCAATTTTAGTTTAGTCATATTGACATTATATCAAATTTACATTCAATTTCGGTAGCACGTTATTTGGGACATCGCAGTTATATGAATGTTACTTTTCTGACACCTACAAATTCACATACAAATTACAAAATACGGCCATAGCAACTGCATAAATACCGTTGTCAATGCAAGAATGATTAAGTGAAAAATTTGTACTGAACTTGTATTGAAAAAGTTCAATAGACTCAATATTGGTTTAGTCATATTGACATTATATAAAGTTTGCATTCAGTTTTGGTAGGACATTATTTGGGGCATTGTAATTATATTGAACGTCATCTCTCTGCCAGCTACAGACTCACATACAAATTAGAAAATTATGTTAATTACACATGTAAAGTATTTACGATTAGTACATTCTTAATTTTAATAAATGTTTCTTTCATTGCTATATCGTTAATCTTAACGATGTATATTGTAGTATATTTATTACTCTGAAGAAAAACTTTTTTACTAGCCCCATTAGGATCTTTTTAACTATCAACTATTTCTATTTTAAATGTGACCACTGGTAATAAGTGTGCTCAGTGGTTACACCGGTGTAACAAATCAGTGTAACCATGGGTCGGAAGCGGATTTATATTACTTACTCTGGTTTATTATTCAAGTGTCTAGTGTAAAAATATCTGCACACTTTCTAAGAAAAATGTGTGTAATAAAATATGTGTTCTCCACACTGACGCTCCACTGAAGGGCGCGATAAATCTTTGGGATCAACTCCATTTAGGTAGTTCTCGAGTAATTACGATATTAAGACTTTCAATAAAATCATATGTTCCGTTTTTACCTACAAAATTGTTTCCAACTTATCATTTCTAATCGCATTTGGTGAAAAGCGTTCAGGAAGGCCTATCTATATTCAGGCTGATGATGATTTTTCTGGGTTTAACCCTGTTTGACCCTTTGCGTCCTATTTTCCCGTTGTTACTGGTTCCCTTTGTGTCCCATCTCTTTCCTGGGGATTTCTCATATAAACATTGTACTAATAATTTCAAACAACAAACAAAATTTTGAAGCTAATTGTATCGAATTGATTCGCGAAATGTTTTTGAAAATAATATTTCTTCATAATTTAGCTTTTCGTTATTTTATCTGATATATACCAGCAAAACTATGGAATCACTTACATGGAATTGATTCCGCGCGATCTTGAGTACTAAATAACCAGTTAAGAATAATAAAAATGGTACCATTTTAAAGGTTAAACTGTTAACTTTAAATTGATCCTAAATTCATTTAAATGACATTAGTATTTAAGGAGCTATCCCGGATTAAGTGAAGTATTATTATTAACAAATTATTTAATATTCACGATGGCGCGGAACCAATTTCATACTTTTGCTTCAATATTGTAACTACAAAAAAATCATAAACTATAAATGAATCATTTGTCATAACAGCAGATCAATACGAACGGAATTAAACCAACTCGCGTGTCGAATTTAGCGACAATTATTGACCACTGGTAATAAGTGTGCTCAGTGGTTACACCGGTGTAACAAATCAGTGTAACCATGGGTCGGAAGCGGATTTATATTACTTACTCTGGTTTATTATTCAAGTGTCTAGTGTAAAAATATCTGCACACTTTCTAAGAAAAATGTGTGTAATAAAATATGTGTTCTCCACACTGACGCTCCACTGAAGGGCGCGATAAATCTTTGGGATCAACTCCATTTAGGTAGTTCTCGAGTAATTACGATATTAAGACTTTCAATAAAATCATATGTTCCGTTTTTACCTACAAAATTGTTTCCAACTTATCATTTCTAATCGCATTTGGTGAAAAGCGTTCAGGAAGGCCTATCTATATTCAGGCTGATGATGATTTTTCTGGGTTTAACCCTGTTTGACCCTTTGCGTCCTATTTTCCCGTTGTTACTGGTTCCCTTTGTGTCCCATCTCTTTCCTGGGGATTTCTCATATAAACATTGTACTAATAATTTCAAACAACAAACAAAATTTTGAAGCTAATTGTATCGAATTGATTCGCGAAATGTTTTTGAAAATAATATTTCTTCATAATTTAGCTTTTCGTTATTTTATCTGATATATACCAGCAAAACTATGGAATCACTTACATGGAATTGATTCCGCGCGATCTTGAGTACTAAATAACCAGTTAAGAATAATAAAAATGGTACCATTTTAAAGGTTAAACTGTTAACTTTAAATTGATCCTAAATTCATTTAAATGACATTAGTATTTAAGGAGCTATCCCGGATTAAGTGAAGTATTATTATTAACAAATTATTTAATATTCACGATGGCGCGGAACCAATTTCATACTTTTGCTTCAATATTGTAACTACAAAAAAATCATAAACTATAAATGAATCATTTGTCATAACAGCAGATCAATACGAACGGAATTAAACCAACTCGCGTGTCGAATTTAGCGTACAATAAGTAGCAAATAGGAGATTGGCCCTTAGCGGTCACCGACACCACCTCACCTTGAGTTCTGAGTGTTATTATGCAAATAGATTCTGCGAAACGAATCTAGGCTCACACGTTTTGTTGCACGTCAGTAGTCAGTAATTATGTTATTCGGTTTTTGTCTGTTTAAAATTCGGTAAGCGGTTGGAATGTCATTGTCGTAAAAAAAAGAACAGGAAACCGCATTTTATCTTCCAAATTGCTTCGGAATTATTCGATCATAACGGTGTACCGTCGACGATGATTTTCCTGCAAGCCCCATTATAATGACAAGCAATGGAAGATTTTTTATTTATGACCTGCGACGTGTTTTTCCGACACCTTAGATTCCTATATACCATGTGTGATCGATGCGCTCGCTATTTCTCACCAGGCGACGAATGCAGCCTTCATTCAATTGAATCATCCCTGGTGGGATACGGATCACCCCTCAATCGAAGGGGTTTAGAGCATATTTCAAGCCGCCCAAAGGCGAAAACGACTGTGATCTAACGACAACAGCCAGCACCGGCGGTTTAACGTGCCCTCGGAAGCATGAAGGAACTCGAAATAAATAAACCCATCCATGGACAGGCTAAGGTCGACGCTGCTTGACTTGCGTTGATTAGACTGCCACGCGCAAGGGCGCCATCGAGCTCATCAATCAATAAAATTAAATGATTATAAATAACAATAATCGATATGCAACAGCACAACGGTCGATTTTTAATTTAATTGTACCATTTAAAGAAGATGTTATCATCTTAATATATAAAATAGATATCCATTAATTAAAATGTAGTGAAAATTCAGTTCCGATTAATGTAAAATTTGGTATTCTCGTATCACAATATGAAACGTCATATACGAAATATGACCGAATATGAATCAAATTTATACTTATACTACGTAGGTACTTCGGGTGACAAAGAAGTATACGGCTCGCCTTATGTGAAGTTACAATAGTCATATAAACGCTCGCAACATGAAATATCATTCGCGCGTCAACTATCGAGGTACTATCTAAGTTCCTAAGTAAGAAAACCCGCACGAGATACCCTGGCGCAAGTTTTCTAACTTATTCGATCTCGACAAAGCTTACTTATTTAGTATGAGATTCACTCTATTTTGTATGGGATTGACTCTACTTCAGCTTTTTATTCGTCGTGCTTCGGAGGGCACGTTAAGATGTCGGTCCCGGCTGTTGTCATTAGATGACAGTCGTTAAGGCCTTGAAAACATTCGTCTCCGCCAACCCGCAGTTAAGCAGCGTGGTGAAGTAACTCCTTCAATTGAGGGGAGACCAGTATTCCAGCAGTGGGATGAGTAATAGTTGGTGACAGCCTTTTGTTGGTAGATGGCCTTATATAATTTTTATACAAAATGAAGTTTACATTGCCAATAACTTTTCCATTTTTTTCTTTTCCACAAGTCGCACTAAGCATCCTGAATCCTAAAAACGTCTATGGATAAATATTTAACATTAGTTCCTGGCTGTCCTGTTATTTTTCATTATTTTTACTTCTTAATACAGCAACATAAATCTTTTTTAAATGAAACGGATAACTATTTTTATGTTTACTTTAATTTACTACAAATGAGCTGTCGGCTAATAACTATTTCAACTTGCGTAGCGGAATGAGGTTGTAAAGACGTCCATAATGGCGGGTGCCTAGATGCTAGAGAATTGAACCACGGTTAAGCCGTAACCACAGAATAAGTGACATTAATAAGTAACAATTTTTTTATACTACGTCGAGTGGCAGGTGTTGGGAAAATTCAGTTTCGATCCAATCTCGATCTCACAAATGTCAAATTTGGTATTCTCGTAATATGAAACTTCACTCTAATTTAAGGATTATTTCGAAATACTCGTATGACCAAAAATGGAACAAACTAAGAATTATATTTTTTTATATACTACTTTGGGTGGCCAGAAGCATACGGCCCGCCTTATGTGAAGCGGTTACCGTGGTCGTATTAACGGTCGTAACATGAAATATCGCTCGCGCACCGCCACCCCCGCTGCCAACCATACCTTCGTTTCTGGTGACCTCACTCACTCGCATGAACACAACAAACCTCAAGAGAATTGTTATTTGACTGCGGCGCGGTATTCCGTGAGGTGGAAGTTCTTCCCAAGTCGGACCGATTACAAATACCCTTCTCCTCTTTCGCCAGAACCTCTTTTACTAGTCGGCATGGTGCTCCAGGTGTAGGTGAAGTTGACTTTGCCTCTAAAGATCGTAGTGAGTCGCTTAAACCTCAAACAATCAATGTCATGAACATTCAATCTCATACGTCATATTTGAGACAATAAAAGCCAGTAACCACTGCTATTTGTGAAACAATTAGCCCATTAAATTGAACGCTAATTTGATATCGCTATGATAGCGATAGCTATTATCTTGCTACTAGCCTACACTTATTAGCCATATCAGCCACATACTATAAAACTGTGATGAACAGTAGGATGCATTTGAAGTAATTAAGTAGCACTTAAACAGAAATAAGATTTAAAATGTTGCTCTGTAACTTCCCTTGAGAATATGGTATTATTAACCGACTCCAAAAAAGGAGGTTCTCAATTCGGCTGAATTTTTTTTAATGTTTGTACCTTAATTACTCCGTGATTTATAAACCGATTTGAAAAAAAATATATTTGAAAGCGTATACTTCCAGATTGGTCCCATATTTTTTACATCATCATCATCAGCCTGTCTCTACATACGTAAATGTAGAATAGGTAATTTTTGAAGTCGTTTTTTTTTGTTAAAATTATTACTAGTCAATAGTTAAAATATTGTCGTTTAGTCATCCATCATGCGTTACTTTTAGCCACCAACATACGATATGTCTAACCAAACACATTTCAAGTCTACTAATATCAATAAGTCTATAGTAGTATAACTAGTAATTTCGCTTTATAATTTCCGTCAAGAATACAATGTAGTATTTTTGGACTTAGTCAACATAAAATATTGTAGTTTATTTATATCACGCGTTATCGTGAATAACCACCGCTTTTAGCTTTTATTTTTAATAGGTATATTTAATTGAACAGTTATCCAGAACCCGAAAACTATTGCCGTCACGGTTCACCGGTAATGCGAAAGAGTTCATCGTTAGAGGTTTATTAGCAATTAATGATTATAATTAGTTGTGCCCATTTCATGCCGAAATGGTCGTTATTAAAATAAATTGGCAATTAATTAGTGACAGCCGACTAAATTAAAAGGACATCGTATTATATTAATTTAAATAAGTTTATTTGCTATTGCGATCATCGCGCAATTAAATATATTTAATTAAATAAATATATTTATTTAACAAAATAGTAAAGCGGCTTTATGGAACATTTCATACTTAATACTTAGGTATGATAGGACATATATATGATATGCATAACATAATATTATAGGAAACTCTTTACTTTGGTATGATGACCAGGCCAAAGTTGGTCACAGAATATGCAGTTATATTTCGACTTATCTGTGGTAATTGACTTAACACTGTGGGATGGTCAGAAAAAAAAAGAATTATCATTAACTGGATAATTTAAAAAACGTATTTAATTAAAATTTAGTATAATCATTGGACTATAAATAAGTTATAATTACTGTGGTATTTTGCTGAACTTTAGATAAAAAAAATATTATATTTCTAATATTTATACAATTGTTTTATTGGTCTTAAAAGAAATTCTTCAACTTAGGTATAACAATATATATGTTAGAGACAAAAAAAAATGCGAGTATAATAAAAGTACAGATTCTCTACGAAAAAAACGCGAATACGACGTGATTTGAGTTTTAATTTTTTTTTACATTTTAATTAGGTGCCAACTTGAAGTTACATGTTCATATTATGTCAAGTTAACGGAAATTCTGCTTATATTGGAAACATATAAATTCAAAGGTCGTAAGTGCGGTACGAAAGTTCTGGTGGCGATGTCCGACTCGGAATTGACAAAATTTATTGAATAATATCAACATACCCAATACCAAAATGGACCTACTCAATACCATTATTATTTTAGTAATTAATCATTTTCTTTGTAATATATATATATATATATATAGTATATAAGCAGTGTCTGTGAGAGTAGCACAAATTTGGTTTAAGCGTTTTAAATCAGGAAATTTTGATGTGAAAGATGCACGTCGCTCTGGTCGCCCTGTTACGGATAAAATGGATGCCATTTTTGAAAAAGTGGAGCAAGATCGGCATATCTGTAGTTACGACGTAGCTGAAGAATTAGGAATTGACCACAAAACAGTTTTGGCGCATTTGAAAAAAGCGGGGTACACTAAAAAGCTCGATATTTGGGTGCCTCACGAACTCACTGAAAAAAACTTAATGAACCGTGTACTCATTTGCGATTCTTTTCTACGATGTAATGAAAGCGAACCGTTTTTGAAGAAGCTTATAACTGGTGATGAAAAGTGGATCACGTACGACAAGAACGTGCGAAAAAGGTCGTGGTCAAAGGCCGGTCAGGCTTCACAGACTCTGGCAAAACCCGGGTTAACCCGCAACAAGGTGATGCTGTGTGTATGGTGGGATTGGAAGGGCATTATTCATTATGAGCTGTTACCGCCAGGCAGGACTATCGATTCTGAACTCTACTGTGAACAACTGATGAGATTAAAGCAAAAAGTTGAGAGAAAACGGCCGGTATTAATTAACAGAAGGGGTGTGATTTTTCATCATGATAACGCTAGACCTCACACATCTTTAGCCACTCAGCAAAAATTAAGAGAGTTTGACTGGGAGGTGTTAATGCATCCGCCGTATAGTCCTGACCTTGCACCTTCTGATTTCCACCTGTTTCGGTCTCTTCAGAATTCTTTAGGCATTGTCAGGTTAACATCACGAGAAGACTGCCAAAACCACTTGTCGTGGTTTTTTGAACAGAAGTCCCAAATTTTCTATAGTAATGGGATCATGTCTCTACCTACAAGATGGCAAAAAGTTATCGAACAAAATGGCACCTACATACTTTAGTTAAATGTAAATAAACTTTATTAAAAAATGTTTTGAATTTTCATATAAAATACGAAAAGACTTTTTCCCCAACCTAATATATATTATTTGGTCAGATTAAAAAAAATCTAAATCCAATTAACAAAATTTATTTAGATTTCTGGGGTCAGAAACAGTTTAGATTTGAATAAATTGGCAATTTAAAAAAATACTAAGTAGTATAATATATATATATATATATATACTACTATATAATATATAATAATATATATATATACTAATATACTTAGTATTTTTTTAAATTGCCAATTTATTCAAATCTAAACTGTTTCTGACCCCAGAAATCTAAATAAATTTTGTTAATTAGATTTAGATTTTTTTTAATCTGACCAAATAATGAACAGTTAATTGATTTAGGTGTTATTTTGCGATATTATTATATTAAATCAAATTGCCTGCAAGTAATGAACCTCAATAATCTACACGGGAAAAGTCAAATACGTCATACTAACACCGAAACAACACTTTAAAAAGACGTAAATTGTACTGCAAAAAAATATCCACTTTCAAGACATTTGCATTGTGCAAATGTCAAAAAAATATACGTTAGGTAAATAAATTTTCTTTGTCTTCAATATATTTTTTTCGCCACCTCACTTAGCTACGTAATCTGTCAGTCGCTGGACACTTGTGGCAGTAATCCAAGTTCGCTTCTCATTATACCCACTATCCTGCCCCACAAGTTTTGCTACTTGTCCTTCTATAAATAGTGGATTTCACGTACCAAATTATTGACTTATGTAGCACATTTCATTAATGGAATATACACTTCAGTGCCGTAGTAATAAAGAATATTTTGCAGTCTTGACTGCAAGTTTATATGACTGTTTAGGTCCAAAATATCAGGCACACAGTGGCCCAGTCGCGAGTGGAAGGAATGAATTCGTAGACTGCTTGCACTTTCAATGTGGCTTAGTTTATTCATTATTAGATCTTTGAATAACTTTTACGACGCAATAACAGGCTCATAGTGACTAAAATGTTGTATTTTGGTTGTGAATATCAAAGAACGAGTTCGTAGAAAGTTAATTTACTACAAACATGGACAGTTTCGCAGATATATTTTTAAATACGCGCTGCGCGGTGAACGTTTATTATAAAATTTCGTTAGTCACGGGTCTATACGGTATTAAATATTGATGAGCACGTATTCTTCACCTTATTTAAAAATAATATACCTACACTATATATTCATTTGTTAACCATAAGCGTATTCTACATTAAAGAATATTCAATGCATAGAGATTTTTCACGACATTGCTTATTTAATCTTACTAAAAATAAAATGGACTAGCTGAGTAATTTATATCTAAAGAGTCAAATTAAATATGACTATTTAATACAGTCATAATGTCAATTAATATGACAATGTCAGTTAATATGACTCTTTAGTCATATTAAAAATCGCACTATCATCATCGGATATATATTTGTAAACATTACAAAGCGCGATTTTTATTAATATAACTTTTAGCGCCATCTATTTGTTGCCTAAAATGGAAGACTCAAAATATGTATAATATTGTTTTTTGCTGTCCCTTGGAAACCACTATATTTAACAGAATAATATAACCTAATTGTTGCTCTAAAATATAAGCTAAAAAAGTTTAATAGTTTTTGCATGATGTGTGCACAATAGACAGGTGGTTAATAATACTATAAAAAATGTATTTTGGGGGAAATAAAAATATTCAATCTACTGGGACCTCCTACAATTTTATTTTATATATAACGTTCAAGTGTACATACATATTATATCTATCTCTAACGGTCACTAAGTATAACCCTAAGCCAATATTTTAGTTCCCAACCCAAATGTTTTATTGCGAATCCTTCCTAGAAACGAAGAAATCCACCAGGAATTTAGGCATGGGAAGAACATTTCAATAAAGACTTTCGTGTTGTGCAGATCTATTATTAAGTAGCCAAAGGAAGCCGTTATAAACAGATATTATGAGAAGATAATTCAGTAATTTCAAGTTTCTCAGAAACTTCTCTGTTAATATAATGAATGAATTCTGAATACATTACAGAACTTCTTTTTATGAATACGAAATTTTTTCAATCTCACTGGATTCGGTATCAGTAAAAGTTTGTAATGACAAAGTATGATAATTTTGAGTTCGAGCAAAGAGTTTTAAAACTGTGTTTTCACTGGTTGTGATAGAAAATTAGGTATGTAGAAGTGGAATCTAGCCTTAGCTGCGTTTTCTTTATACCTAAGTGTTATCATACATTATATTTATTGGGTTTTGGTACATGATCCCTGATTCTTTTTCATAGTTTATCATGTTTCTATGTCTTTCTTATTTTGTGACATTATTTTAAAAATTATAACCAACAAAATAGTCGTTCTTTTGCCGCGAAATACAATGTCAGTACACAAATGTAGGATGTTAAAAACAAAGCAAAACATACAGATACATACAGTAAATTTCTTTGTGTTTTGAAAAGTATTTATTTTATCGAAATCGGTTCTAATTGAACGTAGGAAAACAATATCTACCTACATTATCTCAATGAAGTCCAATCGGGGCATAGTACTAACCTTTTTTTTTTCTTAGATTTCTAAATGAATGAGTGTTTATTTGCCTTAAATAAAGTATTAACAAGATATTTTTACAGTATCTTCTTATTTAGCTACTTTGATAGCATGCAAATGTTTACAATGGTACAATATAAATAATATGCATGCAAATTGACAATTGAAGATTTTTTGTAATAGTATGTAATTAAGAATTTATAAAAATATGAATGTTAATTGATAAAAATATATATATATATGTTTACAGTGCCCTATCTGGGTTCATGTTTGGATCAAAAGTAACAAAGACCTATGTACTCCTACTGTATACATCATGACTGCAATAAATTAATAAATACAATAAACTTATCTAATATTGCAATAGTATATTGGTAAATTAAATATCTAACATACTATATGACGATATCATTAAAGTTTTCTCCATCATCAGTGTGTTTACTACATAACCAGTGCAATATCATTATTATTATTATTTTATTTACCATTTTTACAGAAAATAAACATAGTTAAACTAAAAATAGCATCAAAAAACCACTTAGGTTTAAACTTGTGCTATGCTCTATCAATGCCAATCATCAATCGATCTACATCGGTCGATTGATGATTGGCATTGTTTCATATTGTGTATATCTATAATACTTTTGAACGGATTTCATCATTTTCACAGATTTATTAGAGAATATCTCTAATAATAATATAATAAGAACTATTCAATATTTCATCATAAATATCTCTAATGTCTCCTGACGGAGCGAGTCGCCAACAGATACAGAAACTAGTCTTTCTGCATAATAAAAATAAAACACAGTGTATTTTTTTTTTTAACTCTTGTCTGTTGCAGCCTAGTGGGCGGAAGCAATGTTTATTGCTCCTTCAAGCACAGAATAAACCCTCCGTCGCCGTATATGATATTCGCAAGACATCACAATAACAAGACATTAAGTCTAGAGCAACAATATCGCTTTGCTCAAGACTTATTTTGTGATGACTTAGCTTGATAAGGTGTAATTATCATGTCCTGATAGATTACTCTTAGTCGATTTGTCCTCAGAACCAATCAATTTTCTACGTGACTTTAGTCTGTTAATGTACCTTGACGACAGAAAATATAAGAGAAAGTATACTCGTATATTGAAAATCGCTTTGGATATATTTCAAATTGTTGTAACTACTCGTACAAGATGAGATATTGTTAAAAACCCCAAAGGGAAATCATGAACATATTTTGGTGGAAGGATTTGTTGACCTTTTATAGCCATAGTTAAGTATGTATCTACTACAGCAAGTTGTTTGATTTTAACTTTAATTTGGAATAGAGTAAAGAAAAAAATGATCAAAGAGGCCAAAATGCAAAGTTTGACGTACTTTTCAATAATAAAATTTTTACCTGGAAATTTTAAAGCAATTTTTATCTTATTTCAAGACGGTAATGCCAGTAAACTATGCCTTTGACTGTGAGCGACTGTATTAAGTCCAAATTAAGCCAAAGGCACCAACGCGTTCGCTGCTAAGAGAACCCCTTTTTTACTGTGGCTCCTTAATTCCAGGGCACATCCCTAACTATCGCTAAAAGCATTGAGATTCTTGATGTTGTAGGAGTTACTTGGAGAATCTAGAGACTATCGCGTCCAGTAAACCAACCAGGCATTCAAGCGGATTGGTAGCAGGTCTTGCTCCCCTTTCGCCTGCAAGCAGATTACTTAGGCACTCTTAAGTCGAGTAACTTTCGATCAGCCGGGCTTTAAGGTTGTTTGCTACCCAAGAGGGATAAAAAAGTGTACATAATACAAATGCAAGTGCATTATTTTTAATTAGTTCCCATGTGGCAGGTCATTAGTCAAAAATATGAGTAGGTGTATAATGAAAGGTTTTCGACAAGAGCGTCAATATGTCCATCCACAGATGAATAAGGCAATGCACTGCATCAATCATGGTGATTACGTCAGCAACGGATATATTTACATAAGTTTTTTTTTTTTTTGCAAAATTTTATAGAAATTGTACATTACAAAGGAGGGGTGAGATACAAGCTTTGCTTACTTTACCTGACAATGTTAAAAATAGTTAAAATTCTGCTTACCGGCTCCCTACGTTCTTTTCAAAACCGTAGGTCCATCTGGTGAACCATCTTACGCTGTGCTTTCCAGACCGCCGTTACCTTCTATATTACATTTAATATTATAAATAAGAAAGTTTGTGACAGTTCATGTAAGAATATTTGATATTTTCGAGAAACCATACATACACACACATAGGATAGCGATTATCCCGGTACTGTGCATATGCGGGGTGAACCCGCAGTGAGATGATAGTACACCTAAGACCAGGGATTCTACCGCCTAAGCTGAAGCCGATTGCTATCGAATATTTTGATTCAAAGAATTGGTCTTAGGTTAAAATTATTGACAAACATTTTCAGCTTAATCCGTAGAACTCTGGGGTTTCTATCAGCTGAGATGAACATAATTGCAAAGAAACTAAACAGTAATTTCATTTTTGCATTCAAAAAATCCGATCGTAATCGGGTTCAGTTTCAGCGGTAGAGCCTCGGATCATACTTGACAGTCACAATGCTATTTTAACTCTTATTACGTACGGCATAAGAACGTTACGGTACAAAGGTCGAAGTATCACGTGCTTTTAGCCGTACAATACCTATAATGTGCATGGAACTTACAATCTAACCTCTTGGACTAAATAATAATAGGGCTGCAGTCTTTAAATAGTCGTGATAGAAATCTATGCTCTAACCGGAGTTAAGGCGTGTATCCCTGCTAATTAACTCTTCGAAATGGTAGCATTAATTACATTACATAGTCAGCGAAGACACGATGGGTAGGCGGCGCCTTTGCAGGACCTCTACGCAAGGCAACGCATAAACAAGAATGTATCTCACGATTAAACATACCATTTCCTTTGTACGCTGGTGCACGTTAGTAGGCGCCGGCGGGTGTTAAGGGCCGTTGCACACAGATGTTTGGCTTAGATAATAAATTGTGTTAATGAAAGTATGGTTGGACCGTGAATAAATTAATAATTAGCATAAAAAATAATTTCACTTAGGTACTTAATACATAAATTGTAGTTTTCGGCTATGCGTATGTAAATACGAGTCAAATAACTTATATTGATACATTCAAATCTGCCATTATGTAACTAATTTAGCAATGAAAAATTATTATTTTTCTGTTACATAAATATAAAGCACTTTAAGGTACAGTGGCTCACCACACATTCCCATCACTGTGTCTCCTGTGTAGCCAAGATTAACAGTGGTGACCACCAAAAAAGGCAATGAACAATGAAATCTACTGCAGTCTCACGGGTAAAACTATGGCTGCCTTGGAACTCACAACGAATTTAATCAGAAGAAATTATTAGGAGTAGGAAGCTATGAAAATATAAGAGATATGAGAAGGAAAATGAAGAGACAGCTATATTAAAAGCCTAAAGAGATGGCTAGTCAAGTGAAGCTCAACTGCCGTACACCACAGTTTTAAAAATACATATAATATTTCTTATAATCATTTGTTCGCAGGTTTCGTCTTTATTATACTAGTGGACTCAACCTAATTCCGCTTGGTTATATCCCCTAAACCGATGAGAATTTTCAAAGAACCCATTTACCCATAACATAACGCAATTTATTCTACATATATGTCTGTCCTGTTATCACGTGTTCTACGGTTAGCTACGGAACAAGTAAAACAGGACCTTATTACTAAAATTACATTGTCCCATCACCATGGACTTGTAAAAGCTTGACGAAATATAAGTAGCGAAACTCCGAAATAAAACCGGCAAAATACGGCTTAGATATCTTTTATTGGTCTTTACAGTTCTGCAGTTCGAGCGGGAATGATGTTACTCGTGCCCGCCAGAATTATGGCGGCTTTTCGCATCACTCCCACCCTTACAAGACATTCACTAAAAGTAGTCAAATGCAATACATTTCAACCATTATAAACTTATTATTCAGATATACTATATTTAGATAAATATCTGTATAATTATGGTTTATTTAAACAATATCAAATAACCTCCGTTGTTACGCTATGAATTCTCAACTACAAAATGTGTTTATTAAGAGTCATGATTTGTATGTCAATTGAATTACCATTAAATTTATCAACAAAAGTACGTTTTACCGAAATAACAGTTTATAAATCATGTAAAATTTACACAAAGGTTAAATTTAAGGTAGGATTTTAATATAATTTTCCAACAATGAACTACTCTAACTTACAACATCTAACATTCGGCCATCCTGACAATAAAAGTTTGTCCCCAAACTTGTCAATTACATGTTAATCCACTTTAATCAAAGACTGCACCGTGGACTTCACTTATCATTGAGCCATCCACGACTTCCAGTCACATCGTTCTAATCACATCATGCCAAATCTGCAGTGGACCCCTCATCACAAAGTCAAAAGCTCAATCGCTGCAGGACTTCGTGACCGTGTCAACCTTCCAGATGCATAAATGAAATCACATCTGCAGTGGACCCCTCACCGCCAAGTCAAGAACTCTACAGGCCACCGGACTTCACGATCGTGTCCACCTTCCAGATGTATAAGTGAAATCAGATCTGCAGTGGACCCCTCACCGCCAAGTCAAGAACTCTACAGGCCACAGGACTTCACGATCGTGTCCACCTTCCAGATACACAACTCTGACTGCATCGCGAACTTCACTACCATCGGAGCCACCCGCGCCTTCCAGTCAATGATAGCATTGTAAATAATATATGTATAATTAACATGATTATTATTTGTAGCGGAAAATAAATATTGCATGTAAAAACTATAATGTACTGTTCCTTCTTTATGTAAATATAAATGTGTACATACAGACACATATACACCAATACACACACATATACACAATATTCTATCAAAATGTAATCATTAATATAGCAAACATAACGAGTAATATTTCTACGTACTGCATATATGTGCGTGATGCATCACGAATTAAAGTAAATATTTCTACGTACTGCATATAAGTGCGTGATGCATCACGAATGTACAAAAAGTAAACAATTCTAAACAAAGCTTATCTACCTGATTAATTAACACAAAAATACACTATTTGATCTACTTTATCTAATAAAATACTAGTACGTACATTAACATACTATACAATCAATCTCATGCTAAGCCAGCTTCCTCGTCAGACGTCTCACTATCTCTACTAGAAATTGTTATCCATGGCTGAATGCGATCCACCGACCAAACGTTCGCATACTTCGTTCTAGAAACATGTGAGCCTGGAATGCTAGAAACTTCATAACGGTCATTTCCCAATACTTTGCTGATTCTGAATGGGCCAGTGTATTTAGGCAATAATTTCCGACTTTTTCCATCATTGGAGGGCAAAGGTTTTAAAATTTTAACTAACTCGCCCACATTATACAGTTTTGGATTTTTCCTATTTTCGTTAAACCTAGATTTCTGTTTTTCTTGGTCCTTTACAATGTGTTCGCAGATCTCAGACCTTATGACATTAGGTTCTTTGTCATTTTGTCTGGTATCTGCGACAATCTCGCCTAACATTCCTTCCCCATGATTTAATGGGCGTTTAGCAAACAACGCCTCGGCTGGCGTTTTACCTATTCCTTTGTTAAGGGTGTTATTAAGTCCCCATTGTATCTTTCCCAGTTCCTGATCCCATTTGTTTTCTCCCGAATGATCGGAGTAGACCCTAAGACTGTCTAATATGGTGCGGTTGTAGCGTTCAACCTGTCCATTAGCTCTTGGGGCGGATACTGCATTTAATATATGCTGAATTTCGAACTCAATACAGTAATGCTTAAAGTCCCCGGAAGTAAAACATGACCCACGATCAGTAATTAGGCGCGAAGGACACCCAAAAGTATAAAATACTTCTTTAAGAACTCTAATAGTGATTTGAGCCTTTGTGTTACGTACAGCCCTGATAATACAGAATTTCGTAAATCCATCCACAATCACAAGGAGGTACTGGTTTCCATGAGAACTTTTCACAAATGGACCCAAGTGGTCAGTGTGTACTGTATGGAAGGGGACCTCTATTTTGGGTATACTATGGAGAAATCCCTCTTTGGGACCCGCAGGTTCTTTCGCAAATGCACAATGTAAACATGACTTGACATATTTAGCAACAAACTTTTTCATCTTTGGGAACCAAAAATCTCTTTTTATCTTTTCCAAAGTTTTTTCTGCTGAAAAATGACCGATTTCGTCATGATTACGTTGGCAAATTTGCCATCTGGCACTTTTGGGCACGACCCATTTCAATTGTTCACCTACTTTTCGATACAATCGATTATTTTTTAGCAGAAAATTCTGTTTTATATCTATTATTTCTTTATAATTAGGGTCCTCTAACGCGGATCGAATATGCTGAATCTTAGGATCAGTCAGTTGTATACTGAGTAACCAATCGTCTTGTGTAATATTCATAACACGAGAAAAGTGTTCAAGTTTGTCACTGTCGTCATTACTAGGAAGAGGATTTCTGCTAAGGGCATCTACATGTTGCATTGTATTCCCCGGTCTATATTCAATTGAACAATCATATTCTTGCAGTGCTATCCACCAGCGTGCGACTCTGGGGATTAGATCTCTTTTTGAAAAGGTTGATCGCAAAGCATTACAATCTGTTACAATAATAAAAGGTTTTCCTAATAAGTAAACCCTGAACCGATTTAAAGAGGCAACAACAGCAAGAGTCTCCAATTCGTATGCATGTAATTTTTCCTCATCTATCGTAGTCTTGCGACTAAAAAATGCAACCGGTCTTAATTTTGATGACTCCGATTCTTTTTGTAAAAGAATGCCACCAAATCCGCTCTTCGAAGCATCACAATGTAATTCGGTTATATTCTGCGGATTATATAGAGCCAAAATGGGACGCTGTGTTAGCATATCCCTTAGGGTTCGGAACGAATCTTGCTGTAGCTGTCCCCAATTCCACGGAACATTTTGACGCGTTAGGTCTGTTAACGGTCTAGCTATCACTGCAAAATTCTTTATAAATTTTCTGAAATAGCTAGCAAGTCCTACAAATTGTCGGATCTCGTGAACGTTCTTCGGTTCGGGAAAGGATTTTACTGCCTCAATTTTATTGTTGCCTGGCCTGATCCCTCCAGCAGAAATTTCAAAACCAAGATAATCTATCACAGTATCAAAGAAACGACATTTCTTTATATTCAAAGTTAAACCTGCCTCTTTTAATAAAACAAATGTTTGTTCTAATTTATACAGACATTCTTCAAAACTTACTCCCGAGATTAACAAGTCATCCATATAAGCAATGGCAGCAGTTTTATGTGGTCTACCGAGCATTTTATTAACAGCTCGTTGAAATACAGCAGGACAATTTGCTAGACCAAATGGGGCTCTTTTAAATTGAAATAATCCATCCGGTGTTATGAATGCCGTTAAATGTTTGCAAGAATCTTTAACTGGGATTTGATAATACCCACTCGACATATCGAGGCTGATAAAGAAATTATTTCCGCTGAGAAGATCAAGTTGATCGTCGATACGAGGCAACGGATAGACATCTTTAACCGTTTTTCTATTGAGGGCTCTATAGTCCACACATAATCGGTAACCTCCAGTCTTTTTGGAGACTAATAAAATTGGACTCGCGTACGCCGAATCTGACTCTTCGATTATATCGTTATCTTGTAATTCTTTAATCATACCGCGTACAATTTCTTTTTCAGCAAGACTTAGCCGATAGGGGCGATATACAACTGGCAAGTCATCAGTTAATTTTATGTCTAACTCGGCAATGTTCGTACAACCTATTTCGGACAAATTTTGGGCAAAACAATCCCTATATTTATCTATTAATTTATATACTTTGTCTTTTTCTTCTACAGTCAAATTTTGATTAATATTTATTTCATTTCTGTTAATTGGTTCCAACAAGGACGTTTTATAACAATTTAAGGTTTCTTGTGTTGAGACATCCATATTAGATTCATCAAGACAAGCTGAGGAAGCTCTAACAATCAAGGTATCTTTTAGGAAATAAATAGGCTGATTCGAATCAATATTAATTATCAAAATTTTACATTTACCTTCTTTAATTGTGTAAAGTCCTTCCTGAATGTAATATCCTTTACCTTGTATGTACCGATAGCTACCTTTTATGTAAATATCACTGCTAACATAATCGTTACTATAACAGTGTAATAAACCTGCTCCCTTAATTTCAGAGTCAGATAAGACATACAGCTTTGTTTTATTATTACTTAGATCATCTGTGCAAATTTTTTGTAGTTCAGAAGAAATATCACGAGAAAAAATATTTAAAGAATTTTCTGTTTTAGTGATTACTACATCAGGTAATTCTGTAAAATTTTGACCAACTAAAAGGGGTATATGTAAGTGATTATTATCAATAACATAAGCTACAATTTCAGATTCTACAGAATCAATACGTAAATTGAATGTTGTTTTACCTAACAATGGTATACTGATATTCGCGACGCCATGAATTGATGGCAGGCAATCGATATTTATTACTAAGCCTAATTTAGTAACTGTTTCTTGGCTAATGAGCGTACAATCGCTTCCCAGATCAACAAAGCATTCAATTTCGTGCTGGTTATTAATAAAAGCTTGTTTATAGTATTTGAGGTTATTAGAGCTAACACTATCGATATAAAGTACTCTTTTTTCATTACTTTTAGAGGTATCATTCTTTTTTCTGCAATTATTACTTGAATGACCAAACCGTTTACATTCTTCACATCGTATTATTGGTTTAAGACACTGTTGAAATCTATGTCCCGGTTCCCTGCAATTAAAGCATACGGTAGAAGACGAATTTTGATTGTTCTGAAAACCGATTGTACGACTTTGAACTGCCCTACTCTCGATATTAAGCAGCCTATTCCTATTCCAACTAGAAGTTCTCAAAATGTCCTTTTGTTCTTTACAAACATCCTTTAGAAATTTAAGCAAATCTTCTGGTTCAGTAAAACGCGCAGACGATGCGCCCGCACGAATGGTACGATCATCAATCCCATGAATAATGCAGTCGATAGCTCGTTTACCCGAAATATCACATGCATTTAACAACATAACTTTATCATAATAATACTCATCTAAATTTTCTCCTAACTTAAGCCGGCGCTCAAGCATTTCTAGTAAAAGAACCCCGTAATTTGTTTCTGTCGGAAAAGCTTTCCTTAAAAGTACTTGCCATTCCTCCCAAGTATGCAAAATAGACGTTTGCCCTTGATACCAACGTTTCGCATTACCAACAAGTTTAGGTAGTGCATGATGCATAATTTGCATTTCATCCCAACGATATATTTTTGCACACTCGTTAACCTTTGCCAACCATAAATCGATACGATGATTTTTTATTGCTGGATCAAATTCAGGTATCATATTAATGTTAGAATTAATACCTGACGGTAAACTAGGCTTAGCAAGCGATTGTAACAATTGTGAAAATTCATTAAAATTTACTATAAAATTAGAATTACCGTTGTATTCACTGGACGGCCCAGGTCGTGGCGATGACTCTAGCTGTGGCAACGGCTCCGGCAGCGGCAGCGGACCCGCATTGACAGCTGTGGCGAACGTCCTTGCAGGCACGTCCGCTGGGGTCCTCTGAGCTGATGCAGTCACATCTCGTCCGGTCGCAGATTTTCTTGCCTGTACAGCACATAAAGATCTTCTACTGCTACCAGTACTGTCACGTCCGGTCGCCGAAATAGTTCGTATTTCCGGTGTATAACCTCTTGAATCTTGTCGTCTTCCAGCACGGCGCTGTTTAGAAGATATAGATGGTTTTTCCCTCTGGCTATAGTTCTGCCGACTATGCGCACTCGAATCACTATCCGAGACATATTCCGACGATTGATCAGATGTTTCTTCTTGTTTTCGCCTTTTCTTGTGATGGTGGCGTGAGCGTTTTGATCGCTTCCGACCCATAATATATTTTGTCGGTTCCAACTTCTGATAAAAGCTTGACGAAATATAAGTAGCGAAACTCCGAAATAAAACCGGCAAAATACGGCTTAGATATCTTTTATTGGTCTTTACAGTTCTGCAGTTCGAGCGGGAATGATGTTACTCGTGCCCGCCAGAATTATGGCGGCTTTTCGCATCACTCCCACCCTTACAAGACATTCACTAAAAGTAGTCAAATGCAATACATTTCAACCATTATAAACTTATTATTCAGATATACTATATTTAGATAAATATCTGTATAATTATGGTTTATTTAAACAATATCAAATAACCTCCGTTGTTACGCTATGAATTCTCAACTACAAAATGTGTTTATTAAGAGTCATGATTTGTATGTCAATTGAATTACCATTAAATTTATCAACAAAAGTACGTTTTACCGAAATAACAGTTTATAAATCATGTAAAATTTACACAAAGGTTAAATTTAAGGTAGGATTTTAATATAATTTTCCAACAATGAACTACTCTAACTTACAACATCTAACACTTGCATACAATTTTTCATTCATGCAAACCATGAGATTCTCATATTTAACTTATGTAGGATAGCCTCCTTCTACCTTGCATGTAATATAGTTAATATACTTTCGATGCAGACTACTATTAGATGTGAAGAAATTTATTTTTTATTATAACCTTCCAATTCAACAGTCGAACGAAGAATGTTCAAAAGGCCGCCTTCGCTCCAACTTTCCGTGTGATTTTCGCGGTAAAAATAAAGTATTCTGAATGGTAGTTATTTACCAATTAGAAATGACCAAATGCTAGCCTCTGCTCGCCAATCCCAGACCAGCGCAGTCAATAGCTTGAAAGAACGTGTTGCCAGTGCAACTAATTTAAATTAAACATTACAAAATGATACCGAAATTAACAAACCCTAACACTTACGATAAAATTTAGACCCCTTATTTCGACTCTGTCGCAAAATTTGTTCTTAGCTGACGGCATAAACTAGGTACCTGCCAATTTTCAGTTCTATATGTTAAGTTTCATGTGCAAGCGAGTGTACGCTACCTAAACTCACACCTACAATGCTAGAGGTGTTGTTGTTGCTGACACTAGAAGGGATTGCATTTCGTCTTCATCTGTCACGTGACGTTGCGTTGCACAAATCTATATATATAAAATTCAAAGTCCTGACTGACTGATATATCAACGCACAGCCCAAACCGCTATGTCTAGAGATCCCAAATTTGGCACGTAGGTTCCTTATGACCTCTAGGGGTACACTAAGAAAGGATTTTTCAAAATTCATCCCCTAAGGGGGTGAAACGGGGGTCCAAAGTTTGTATAGGGAAACAAGATTAGTTGGACTATTTTATACGAAACTTTACATGAGTACTTCTATAGATAAATGAGTAAACACGTATTTCAGGATTTTTCAATATTCAACCCCTAAAGGGGTAAAATGGGGTGAAAAAGTCTGAAAATCGTCATGGGTATTGTTTTTAAGGTTTATCGGGTCGCTGATTACGAAAATAACAACTATTATCTAATCAAACATAGCCGACGTAACAAAAAGTCGCCCCTGTAAGGGTGCGTTGGGATGGAAATGTCTCAAATGGGGTGAAAAAGTCTGAAAATCATCATGGGTATTGTTTTTATGGCTTATCGGGTCGCTGATTACAAAAATAATAACTATTTTATAATCAAACGTAGCCGACGTGACATAAAATCCCCCCTGTGGGGGTGTTATGGGGTTGAAATGTCATAATATCAATATGGGTGTTGATTCTATGGTTTTCTGGGACGTGAATTACGAAAATGGCATCGATTTGAAAATGTAACATAGTGGACAAGAAATTACTTAAATGGATTTTTCAAATTTTACCCCTAAGAGGGTGAAATGGAGGTCCAAAGTCTGTATGGGGAAATGAGGTTAGTTGGACTATTTCATCCTAAATTTTACACGAGTACTTCTTTATATAATTGACTAAACACGTGTTTCACGATTTTTCAAAATTCAACCCTTAAAAGGGTAAAATAGGTCCCAATAGTTTGATAAACGTCATGGGTATTGTTTTTATGGTTTATAGGGTCGCTGATTACGGAAACAACAACGATTTTAAAATTCAACGTGGGTAACGTGACCATCATCTCCTATAGGGGTGCGATGGGGTTGAAATGTCTAAAATGCGGTCAATAAGTCTGAAAATCGTCATGGGTATTGTTTTATAGTTTATCGGGTCGCTGATTACGTAAAAAACAACTATTTTATAATCCAACATAGCCGACGTGACATAAAATCACCCCATGTGGGAGTGCGATGGGGTTGAAATACCATAATACCAATATGGATAACATAGTGGACATAAAATTAGTTGAAAGGACTTATCAAATTTTACCCCTAAGAGGGTGAGGTCCAAAAATTTTATGGGGAAACGAGATTAGTTGACTATTTTATCTTAAACTTTACACGACTACTTCTATAGATAAATAAGTAAACACGTGTTTGCCCCGAATTTCACGCGAGCGAAGCCGCGGGCGGAAGCTAGTAATAAAATAAGACGATTGTTAAATAATCCTTTCTATATATAGTACTATTTCTAACCTGTAAAGTTATCACTGGTGTGTGTCGCCCTGCGTTTACGATACAAAAATAAGTTTTCATAATCATATGAGAGCTTGCAGCAGCAAGCAAATCAATTTTACTTTTGCTTTTGGAAACTTGCCATGGCATACATGTCAATTTGACGATTAGACAACACTATGTAATTTTTTTGTAAAGAATTGACGATAAAACTGTCACATTGACAAGCATTATTCGGCGTCCGTCATAATGACCTCGGGAGCATGTTTTTAGAATTACGAGTATTAGTTAAATATTGGTTTATTTTTTTTTTATATGGATGGACCGTATGTCATATGTGTTAATTAAACCTAAAGTAAAGTTAAAATAGATAAAATTAATAAATACATCTAAATTAAAACTAAAGAAAATAAACTAAAAGCAAAACTAAATTATACTTGTTTGGACTCTGGTCGTTTACAAGACCCATTTTATTTACAAGTTAGGTTGCCAAATAAGCATACGACCTGCCTGATAAATAATAATATTTTTAAACAAATTACTCAAATGTAGATATTATAGTTGTTTGTACACTGGTAGTTTAAAGGACTCGTTTTCTTTACTAGGTTAGGTTGCCAAACAAGCATACGCCCTGCTTGATAAGTAATAATATACTTGGACAAATTAGACAAATGTAGATGTAAAATAATTACGGTAGCTTTGTAGATGCTTGAAATACAAGAAGCTCTCTCTCTCACTCGCACGTGGCACCACCGCTGCTAACGCAGCATGTATTGTATAATTACAATACTCTCTATTATTGTGTTCTTGCTGCAGTCTTCTGTAAGGTGGACTTGCCCAGAAATTTCCCTCTGGAAAAAGAGAGATAGAGCATGTCAAACCCTACCTCTCTTTCGCCAAAGCCTCTTTCAATACACCACAAAATTTTCGTTTAAGTTAATTATTACGACAATAACATAACCAGAATAATATGTGATATTTTGTAACAAAGCTACAGCAAAATTTTTTATCGTACAACTTTCTCAATGACTTACTATCATCATCATCCCTCCCTCTACGTCTACATCTACCCTCTACAATCATCATCATCAGCCTGTATCTATCCACTGCTCAGTATAAGCCTTCCCCAATGCTTTCCACCAAATACGATCCTCCGCCTTCCGCATCCAACCGCTTTCTTAAGGTCATTGGACCATCTAGGAGGAGGGCGTCCAACACTTCGTCGTCCTATGCGCGGCCTTCACTCTAATACCCTCTATCATCCATCGAATTTTTAACGTCTTATTCCTTATCCATACATACTTATTGACCTTGTTAACCATCAAATAACCAATATCTCTATTTAACCTATCACACTACGATATAAACATTTTAATTATTAACAGGTAGGTATGTCTACTGTATACGTATATATTTTTTTTTTCTATATATACTTTAAAATATTACGATCTAGCTTACGGCATAAGTAATTTAACTTTAACATAAACTTTTAAATATTATATTATCATGTAAATAACGTAAATATAATGTAAGTATATGTATAATGTAAATAATTTACCAAATTAATATTACTTAATCTAAATGTTAATTAAATTCTGTTCCAAAAATTAGAGTTAATCACGTAATGGGCGGAGAACGTGCTAATTATTTCATTTATTCACGAACAAAAATTTAATTTAAGAACCACGAGAACGCTACGTAATCGGAGATCGTTGAACTTCAAGATTATTTAACACGAGTAGCATATAAAAATTAGAACAACCGATGTTTTGGGTCATGGCTGTCGAGTCTATCGACCCTAAACCGGTCTATTCCCGTTATTAAAAATCCAAAAAGTGTCCGTATGACGACTCGAGCTCAAGAGAGCAACCGATAGTTTCAAACGTTTTGTTAATTTTGAACTTGAAATTCGAACTATGAGCCGTAAAATAACTCTTATTTTTATTTTTTATATTGAACGAGAACGATTTTTTAAAATGAATTTATGAATCGACTATAATATGTAAGGTTTTGGCGGGAATACTCAAGGGCTAAAGAAGCAACATCGCATATTTTTACTGCATAGTAGTCTATTATGAAGAAGATGTCGTTTAAAATAATGATCGCAATATGTAATCGGATCCTCCTAAATGAATCTTTCTGTATGGTCTCCAAAATGGCTTATTCTATTTATCTACCCTAAAACCAATAGTGTTTGTATCTAGTAATTGCATAGTGACGTAAGTATGGTGTATATACAAATACGTAAGGAAGCTGAAATGTTTTCATAATACTGTTATAGTATACGCCTGCATTTTTTTTTTTTTTTAATAAAACCAGAAAGAAACATATTTTGTCCAAAGCTTTTAATTGTGTTACTAAAAAAACTGACGAAATGGTCAGTTTCTTTAATTGCCACTCTATAAATAGGTTTACGAATTATTTAATTTATTTTCTCTGGATTAAAGGAATAAATAAATATAATCGTGGTGTAACAAGCTTACTACTATGTATACACCCAAAGCCAATCCCACCTGTATGTGGTGCACCCGGCTGATTGACTAACGAGGGTCTGGCGACAAAGAGAGGTAGGGCATAGCGTAATATAAAGCTGCCCGACTGGAGAAGTACCTCTACCTCACAGAAAACCGAACCCAAATAACAATTCCCTTGAGGGTTATTGTGTTCCTGCGAGTGAGTTAGATCATCAAGATGGAAGGAGCTGCTGTGTTGGCAGCGGGTCTGGCAGCGCGCGAACGATATTTCATGTTGCGAGAGTGTTTATGGATATCGTGTTCGGCTTTTATGTAACTACTCCACATCAGGCGGGCCGTATGCTTGATTTCTACCCGACGTTGTATAAAATGGTAATGTCATTCAAATATTTAAAATTAAAACTTAAATTAAAACTTAAACTTAAAAGGTAATTAATATTTTAAAATTAGAACGATCAATCGTAGGTCATGCCTATTCGATAGTCATCTCAGGATGAATCAATTGAGATAACTAGAGATAACCAGCAAATTAAAGAATTTCGAACATTTAAAATTGGAAAAGAACTTCTCAACCAAAACGGATGATATATAAATACCACAGATAATGACGATTACACCGTATATCGTAAGATGTAATTATGTTTATAGGTTAACAATCCTAAAATCAGTCGATTTCCTGTACGATAATATTTTAATGCCGTAAATTATGTTGCAACCTAATTATATCAATGAATGAAATAAACTATTAAGTACTCGATCAAATTTTTAAAATGACTGACTTCCGCTCGACATTCGTATGTTGGAACCAATGGCCACTTTGGCTCCGAAGCTGTGGGTTTGATGTCGCACAAGACAAATATTTGTGTGGATCAACATGTCTGCTTGTCTTGGTCTGGGTGTTTTCTATGTATTTGTAAAAAAAAAAATGGTATAATTTTAGTTATCTATTAACCATATTACGAGCTTTGCTTAATTTGAGACTAGATAGCCGTGTGTAATTTGTCGAGGAGTTTTTTTTTATACTCGAGGGAGGGAAACGAACATGTGTGTCACCTGATGGAAAGCAATCACCACCGCCCATGGAGATCAGCGACACCAAGGGGTCGCCGATCCGTTGCCAGCCTATACTCCTTTCTTCCTTTCTTTCTGGTGACCTCACTCACTAGCAGGAACACAACAACCCTCAAGGGAATTGTTCGTTGGCTGCGGTATTCTGTGACCCCAAATATTTATTTATTTGCTTGTACTACATAATACATTTTGCGCCTAGGGTTCAAGTCACTGTCTCATAAAATTGTAATTTTATAAGTGGTTATTAAACATCTATAAATCAAAGCCAACCTCACCTGCACTTGATGCACCCTGCTGAAGGACAAACGCGAGGCTCTGGCCAAGAGAGGTAGGCATAGCGTATTTGTAAGCTGCCCGGCTGGGGAAGTACCTCCACCTCAGAGCACACGGCAGCCAACTAACAATTCACTTGAGGATTGTTGTGGTCACGCGAGTGAATGAGGTCACCAGACTGAGTAGATGATGTAAAAGCGAGGACATCGTGGTGGTTGTTGCAAAAGCTATGATGCAATGACAGATTTAAGTAACATGTCATTTAAGATTTCTGTGGATCAAATACTTTTTAAATCTTTTTGTGAGCCTTCAGTCATCCTTCAAGCTATTTTAAATAGTGTTAATATTTTATAAGTTGGCAACGTCGTCGTCTTCGTCAACCCTTATTCATCGCACTGCCGGGATACGGGCCTCCCCTCAATCGAAGGGGTTTAGAGCATACTCCACCACGCTGCTCAACTGCGGTTTGGCGGAGGCCAGGATTTTCAAGCCGCCTAAAGGCCATTGACTTGGCTTAACGACTATCATCTAATGACAACAGCCCTCCGAAGCATGAAGGAGCTTCAGATAAATAAATCCATTCATGGACAGGCTACGGTCAATGTTGCTTAACTTGCGTGTTCGATTAGGCTGATATGCGCAACAACACCATCGAGCTGCTGAACGAGTTGACAACTTACTTCCATTTATATCCAACTATTTCATGGTCGTACGTAGACAAAGTATAGTAGTTAGAAATCACACAATCTAACCATCGTTTTATACCTTCTGCTTATTTTATAAATAAAACATCGGACGCGCAGCATGCGCCACCATAGCGATTTTTTTTTCGGAAAACCAAGGTCACTTTACATTATTACTTTTTGATGCTCTACACTACACGGATCCGAAGTCAGAATTTCTAAATTTTGAGTTTCATGGCAACGGACAGACAGAACGTCCGGACGATTTCATAAGCTCAATGAATTTCGCTGAATATCTATTTAAGAACATATTCGAATAAATTCATTCGTATCGTCCCCTTAACTAAAGAAAGCATGAACAGCAGCGTCAGCAGCATACCTCGTTTCGTTTTATTTCTCTATCTGTACGCGCCACTGGGTCGTTAACCCACCACGCCGTGTTTTTACGCAAAATCAGGTCAAAAATTTGGGTTGGACCATTGATATAATAATATATGTAATAGACTGCGTAATCTCATTACCGCTCCGAGAAGTCCCTCTATTAGTCGAGATTTATTAATCGGTAAATTTATTTATCCGACAAATATATTAGACAGTGACATAAAGTGAGCCAAGTATAATCGCTGTAACACGAGGTAACCTAATAAAAAGTACTTACGGTAATAGATATGGACGTTAATCTGTAAGAGCAGAAGTAACGGTTTTAACGACTATGTCATAAGTGGTAGTAGCTTCTTATTTTTTCTTTTTAATAAATATATTTAAAAAAAAATAAGCCATTGTGTTATATTGTATCGTACAATATAGATATTTGTTGATAAAAAACTGCTATGAAGCTTGCTAGCTTCCTAAAATTGTAAAACAAAACCGACGTTGTCGACTTGATAAGCACAGAAATGCTCTCAATTTAATATCATCATTGTATGACATCGTATCAGCAATTTTGATATTTATTTCATCAGTGCAATTAATTTTTTTTACCATTAAATTTAAAAATTTATACGTTTATTTTAAAAAAAGAACTAATTTAAATTATCGTATGAATTTATAAACTTAAATAAAAAAATATTTTTATTAAAATTAAAATTATAATAATTGTTGTCGTGTCGTGGTCGTATCGGATTCGCGTCGGACGGGGTAATGAAATACCAGGTTGAATAGTATTCGTGTATATTCGGTATTCACATACAAGACAGTGGATATCACTCGACGATATATATAGGAAGGACTACGCAGGCGTTTCGACGGAGACACCGTGACGTAGTTTCCTATATATATGTATATTGCCTAAGTACAGAAGGGAGTCCAAGTACTTGAATGCACCCTTTAGTTCTGTAGGAATATTTGTGTTCTTAGTTCCTTATTTCTTCTTACTACATTACCAAATAGAATGGACACTGGTCATTATTCGTAGAAACAAAACCATAGCGTGATTCAGGAACAGTACAGCGCCATCTAGTGTCTGGTAGTATGAATTAATGTTAGTTGTCTTACAAAATTTAATTTAATTTACCTATATGCATTTTGTAATTTTATATGAATGTTGAAAGTTTAAAAAAAAACTCATCAAAATACGTTCATACAAATGGCGATAGATGTAGAATATGAATATATTGAACTATACAATATATATATATATATATATATATCAGGGATGTAACGGATGTGGTTATATCGGAACCGGAACCGGAATCGGAATTTTTGAATTTGGTTTATCGGAGTCGAAACCGGAATCGGAACCGGAATCGGAATAAAATATGAAGTCAGTCAGAGATATGTGTAGATATCATTTTTAATGAAATAATTACACATCATTATTCGTTGGTGACACTAACTTAGTGTTATCTTTATTATCAATACTTTAACAGTGTAACAATGAAACAATTGCTAAAATCGATAGATCGCGACTCCGCCGCGGCTTCGCGCTGCCCGGCCCGTCTACCCACCCTCGCCCGCCGCGCCGGCCGCCGACCTCCGATATGACTTCTGACTTCGGTTTAAAATTTATCGGAACCGAAGTCGGAACCGAGGATGCAAAAGCAATCGGAAGTTCCGACGTATCGGAATCGAAACCGAAGCTCCGTTACATCCCTGATATATATATATATATATATGCAGCCTATGAGTCCGGCGAAGTCAGGGCTCGGCGCTATATTATACAATTTGCAAAATGTGATACAATCTTTTCCCTACCAGAATACTCAGTCCATTTCATAACATCGATGATATGAACTCGCTATATCGGACGTTTGTTCACCTCTCTAGGTCGCGTTCGAGTTTTGGCTGTCTTACTCATACCCATTACCGACGATTGAGATGACACTATTTATGTAACACGTGCTATGGATTCTGGGTATAAATGTTTATTATTAAAATTTCTTTAGCTAAGATAACTAGCATTTTGTGTTATTGTGCAAGTATATAAAACAGAAATATCTTATTTCTAAAAAACGTATGTCGACTTGCGATGCGACATAATTTAAGGTAGAGTTACCTTCAAGATGTCACTGTACAAACAATTTCCATTATAAAATTATTCCGAACTTACAAGCACCAGCATGTTTAAAACGTAAAATTCCTACAGTTTTTCTTACAATCTAGGCAAGGAACAATGCCTGATGGTCGAATATTCGCAAGGGATACAGCTATGTAGGAAGTCGCAAACGAAATAAAAATCTTGTCGGACGTTCAGTCAAGTACATAATATATATAAGTAATGTTGTTTAGTCTAAGATATTATATGGAATAATTCAGCATAAGTGTTGTATTAAAATGTATTTTTTTTAATTATACCGTCGTACAAGTTTTAATAAAATTTAAATAACGGAACTTATGGGATCTTTATATATTGTATTTTAAAACCTCTATTGTACAATACAGAAATATAATTCTTTCATCTTCTCCTTTCTTCGTGTCTACTTAAATTTTATGTATTAAACTGGGCATGGATAAGAAAAAAGGGGAAGTATTTGCTTTAAAGGTAATCGAATATAAGTATGTAGCTATACAAATAAACACATAAACAAAATCCATAAAATCTTGATGAAGGTTTGCAAGCAGTACTTCCAATATCATGTTTTACAGCGGTCTTCCTCTTAACTAAGAATATTTTATTGGCAATAAATAATATAATATATCGAAGATTAGCTATAAATTTAAATAGTTAATACCGCGTCGGTAATTAATTTTCCGTGCAGTTTTACTATAACTAGTGATCGCCCATTGGTCGAAATTCGACCGTAAAAACATGACATGACTACGAGTATAACAATAAACAAAAGAGTATATGCGTGTGTATGTCAAAAACGTGGTATGTGTGTAATGATTTTTTTATTGATTTAATCTATTTTAATGCATAATTTAAAAAAATATTAGCATTCTGCACTCCTTCTCTATATAAACTATACGTGTGGGAAATTTCATACTCCTCCGTCTGTGCAATTTTCGCAAAAACGGGTACAAAGTTTTTGCTTCACGTATTAATATAAATCCTCCCCAACCCGTCTGGCCAGCGTGGGGAGTGTAGGCCAAATCCTCCTGTCTGTGACGGACGAGAGAGGGTCGTGCTCCTGTAGTGGAGACTGAAATGACCTGATGATGTTGATGATGATGATTAATATAAATAATTATATTAATATGTGACGCATACATACAATGTTAATCAATTCTTGGGGTGTAAGTGGTTCATCAACATCTTTGAACCAAAGCCAACTTCACCTGCACGCGGTGCACCTTGCTGACTGACAAACGAAGCTCTGGCGAAAAGAGAGGTAGGGAGCGTAATTGTAAGCTACCCGACTGGGGAATGTACCTCCACCTCACAGAATACCGCAGCCAAATAACAATTCCCTTGAGGGTTGTTGTGTTCCTGCGAGTGAGTGAGATCACCAGGAAGGAAGGAGATGCTGCGTTGGCAGCGGGGGTGGCGGTGCGCGAGCGATATTTTATGTTGCGAACGTTAATATGGGTACGGTAACTGCTTCACATCAGGCGGGCCGTATGCTTGCCTGCCACCCGACGTAGTATATAAAAAAAAAAAAATCTCAGGCATTCTTCAACAGAAAAATATTTAGTTTATTATTATATTTTTTAACCATCTCACTGCAAGGAAATTCCTTGCAGTGAGATGGTTAAAAAATTATAATAATAAAGTAAATTGAAATTAATATTCGTATTTTTATACTACATTGGCTGGTGAACAAGTATACGTCTTGCCTGATGTGAAGCAGTTACCGCAGCTATATAAAACTCTTCATTAAAATAACTAAGATTCTTCCTTGCAGTGAGATGGTTAAAAATTTATAATAATAAAGTAAATTGAAATTAATATTCGTAAATCAACAAAATCGCGATTTCAAAATCACGCGGCTGCAGTGGCACTCGTAACAAAAAGGAGGCTTTGTTACCGTTTTGAAAACTCGACATAATAGTTACTGCAGAGTGTATGCGGTATCATCAAATATCTTAATATTTAATATTGTCGAGTGTATGTGGCTCACCATTTTAAGAGCCAAAGTCAACTTAACCTGCTCGTAGCACCCTGTCGTCTTGCTAACAAGGCTCTGATAAACGAGAGGCAGCATTTGTTAAGCCCTACTGAGGAAGTATGAACATCTCACAGAAAACTGCAGCTAAAGAAAGTACAGTTGGAGATTGTTGTGTTTCTACGAGTGAGTAAAGTCACCAGACTACACATAAGGAGATACTGTTTAACCGTGGGGTATGTACTAACTGCAGATGAGGTTGGTTCTAAAAATAGCGGAGACCTCCAAAAACATAAAACAATTTATCTGATACTGATAATAGACAGCGTGATGTTAAAATTATATTCAGCCGATTAGTATTCAGACAGTAACGAATATTATAATTCCAAGAACGCTTTGCTCGAATCATTTCTAAATCAAAGGCCTTGCGCTAATATTAGAACATTAAATTTATGTGATACTGCAGCAGATAACAATTTAGTCACAGGTAAGAAAGAAGGCGTAAACGACCTTCTTACCAATCTCTCACTTCGTCGTGGTCAACCCTTATTCAACCCACTGTTGGGATAACGGTCTCCCCTCAATCGAAGGGATTTATATACTCCACCACGCTGCTCAACTGCGGGTTGGTGGAGGCCAGTGTTTTCAAGCTGACCAAAAGCCACAGCTTGGCTTAACGACTGTCATCTCATGATAACAGCCGGGACCGACGACTTAACGTATCTTCCGCAGCACGGAGAATAAATAAACCCATCCATGGACTGGCTACGGTCGACGTTGCTTAACTTGTGTGTGCGATTAGAATGACACGATTTTTGACTTACTTGATAGAAATTAAAATCTAAGCCAAGCGTGATATGCTCTTAGGAGCATACAGCTAACGTTATAGTTGCTTCACCAAATTGTAGAAATTTAATAAGTTACTACCACTACCATTGATGATGAAAAAAAATATTTTAGTACATGTACGAGCAGCAATAGTACAAGCTTTGCTTAGTTTTGGACTAGATGGCGCTGTGTAATATTTATTTATTACTTTACGATTCAAGGAACGTCAGAACTGCGGCTCAATTTATTTATTTATTTAACAGAAAAACAAAAAAAAAATAATTAAACAAGCTTTTACTGTTAGTAAAAAAGGAATTAAAACGTTTTACTGTGTTTCGCTCATCAAGCCCTTCTATGTGATACCACTTAATGTCACCTGGTACTCGTAAATGTACTCTAATACTTTTTTTTTTCTTTTCAGGTAATAAAACGGAATTGAGATGAAGCACAATGCGAAGTGCTAATGAGGTCGTGCTGATCTCGCGCATTACCTCGATAACTGGCTAATTATAATTTTTAATTACCCGATACTCAATGTTCACATAATATATAACATTACTTCTTTCTTTTGAAAATTAAATTAAATGGTTCTGCTCTGCTTTGTCTGAAATCCTGAAAACCATAGTTGGATACTGGTTAACATCGGCTGAGTCAATGCCTTTAGCCATACAAATAGATTCGAAACACATGTATATGTGTTTGGCAATGTAATTTTACTATTGTTTGTAAATACTGTTTACAAATTCAAAAAAATACATCAAGTTCCTGAAAAAAATCTCGCGACTCCATTAAAAAAAAAACAACCGGTTAACCATTAAAAAAAAACGTGCATTTTTGAATATTTTGGAATGGTTACGAAATAATTTCGCACGAATTGCTTTATTTATCAGTATAACAGTACTATCATTTATGTGGTAAAGTACAATATTCATTTATTGCGCTATCTTGCACAAACATAAACTATTCAAAGCATTCTCAATCGTATAGTCTTTGCTTAATTATTTATATAAATAAAATAATGAATGACTAATTATTTATATAAATAACCCGTTAAAAACTTGCCATTACTCTGCTGGTGCCAACTATTCCTTCCATATTTATAGGAGAAAGTTATATGTATCCCAACCGGTAGGGATGATTGGAAATAAAGCTCTAAGTATCCCTATCAGTTGGGATAAGTCAGTGGGGATTCATACATGAACCGGGGGAGAAGTGGCCATTTTTTTTCTTTTATGTGATTATAAGGTGTTACGGATTTATTTATAATCCGTAAGAATAAATAAGTCACTTTATATTTCAGATTAACATAGAATTACGCATAATTGTTTTATCGGCACAAAAGCTTTCATGCCATGTTTTTTTTAATAAAGACTGCATTTCCTGTAGGTAGAATTCGAGTAATTTCAAATATAACTAATTAAACCTACTCTATCCTACAACATTCCCCTTGTGCACCTACCGTGTTTTATCTCTCCATCACCCTACTGGTAAAGAAAGAATGCTTGAACAGCATTACATCCACTCGTGAACAATTTTTACAATATTCATGAAAATTAAATCAAGTTGCAGGAAACTATCGCAACGCAATCGCCCTGCCGCTCTCGCACACTGACCCAATGATAGGCGAGTGTGGTCTAAAAAGGAAATCCTACTTGCGCTCGTAACCGATAGATACGCAAGCCCGCATTTATAAACGACCATTAAACGCTAGCTTAACAATTTTAGCTGCCACAAAATTATTACAATCAAGCTGCACACGACTACGCGCACCTATGATTTTAATATTAAAATATGTTACCTACTTTCTGTGTGTTACTATAAAATTACAAATATGATAACAAAATTGAGACGGGACCGCTTTCTGTCAAGATTTGTCGTTTCCGAAATTTTCACATGCTATGTTAAAATAGTAGTTTATGAAACTGTTGCATAATAAGGGTTCTTAAAATACGAGTGTGAGTGACATGAGCCGAAGACGAATGTGATAATAGCATCACACGAGTATTTTAATACCTAACTATGTGCAGTTTCATACACTACTTTATATAATCTCATGAAATAGATGATAATTAATATTTTAAATAAAGCCAAGTTAAAGATTTAAAAGAAGGCATGGGAATTAATTTGGAGTGCCATGGAGATTACTTCTTTCTGATAATATTAGGATCATTTTCGCAACATTAAAACATGTGCATATATTTTTTAAACTTCGTCTGATTGAGTATGAGCAAGCGAGCATGTGGGTCACCGGATAAAAAGTAATCACCACCGCACATGGAAATCAGCAATACCATGGGGTCGCCGATCCGTTACCAGCGTAGAAAATGTCTTAAAGCGTACTGTGGTAGATCGCCAATTATAAAGATGATATGGATGGGATTTTAATTTATGGTGAGTTGTATGATAGGCGAACTCAACGGCAGGTATCGAATCAATTAAGCATCTCCACGTTTCCTTGCTTTGATGGGTACTTTACATGTACCTTTAGCAAGGCGTAATTTGAATGCCATTATATGGCGTCTGTCGCTAGAGGATATTAGGTGGTAATTCTGAAGAGACATTATTGCAATATTAGCCATTTATATTCGAAACTTATTCTACTTATAATTGTGGCAAATATACTGCTGCTTCGCATTTTTATACGTTATATTAACTGGATAAGTAAATTTGTTAATGCAAGATGTTAAAAACTTAGATATGTTTTCCTTTCTGTATTTGTGGGCTAGTGTTAAATATGAGAATTGAGAAGGCAATTTGATCTATACTATTTTACGTGCTTCTTCCACCAGTTAGTTCATGTAAATCACTGCCGGCCGGTATCCACCCACTTCAATTGATAATTGAGAAAGAAGAAGAAGAGACAAGAGAAGAAAGAGAACAGACAAAAATGATCAATTGATAATAATTGAAGGATCTTATTTAACATATTTAAAGGAAATATAATATTAGTATTTTATAACATCTACATCAATAATTAAAATTAAGTATTTCAAAGTTAGACCAAAAAAATGTTGTTCAAATAGATGCCTGTCTGATCTACATACTACTAAAACAAAATGTTAATCAAATATTTTATGCCATTAAAAGTTATGCCTAATTGATTATGCCAAAGTAATTTAGGAGATAAACAAGTATACGCGTGAAAAGGATCTCAATTCGTAGATTTTTATTCTAAGACAACCGGCGATGTTATTTTATTTGTGTAATAAAATAACCACATTAAAATTAAAATTTATGATAACAATAACGTTTAAAGTTATCGACCTTATTTATCGATTAAGTGTGTTTGACTTTTAGCACAACATTATTATTTTTTTAATAACGTCTGATTCATCAATCATAGCCTTATATGGATTGAGGAGCTCATAATATAAGGTTTCATTGCAGCACCCGCCGTCGGTAACACAATATAAATCAAACACCCTCATAATTATACTTATGGTCGTTGTTTTCATTTATATTGTATTGAATTATTGACTTATCTGATTCAATTTTGTTGACATTGGGTGCGTGTGCGCAATGTGGGCGTTGTTGGTGTGGGTTGTCCGCGCGCCGAGGGATGTGCGGTTCGTTAGGCCACGGCCTTTGAAATATTTTCCTAACATAGTATAAGTAATAGTACTACGTACAGTATGGCCACTCCCTGCCGCTCTTTCGTGTCGACCTCACCTCCCCTCTCAGACAAATCTGGAACAGTTTGTATGGCGTCGCACGAACACACGCTCATTCACGCTCTGCACAGATGTCATTGTTTATGTAGTAGTAAACGACGCTACATTTGTATGGAGTGGCCGAGGTGTGCTAATGTTTTGTTAACCTTCCTAATATACGAGTACATGGTATCTTCGATATAACTGTCGTTATGAAAAAAGTGTTGTTAAGCTTTATGACACAAGGGCAATTGTCGTAGGTAATTATTTAACGATCGCAGAATAAAAGTTGACCAAATCTATATTGAATTCTGAATTGGCTGAAAATCATTTACTAGATTTGAAAAATTTATTAATATCAATTGTTTATTTGTAATATCTTTATTGTATTTAAAATAAGATTACAACATAATAAGTTAAAGGAAAAGTACAAAGGCGGACTTATCCCTCACAGGGATCTCTTCCAGCCAACCTTAGACTTATGAGAGGATTTCATGAATAGACAAGTGGAGTACCACACATTTGTGGGATACAACTAATATGTTAATTCAATTTTATTGCTAGTAGAATATTATTCTCAATTTGTTTAATTTTCGGCCATAATTCGCAGAGATATTAGTAGTTTGAGTTTCAGCTACCGTATTTATAATGGAGAATGTACTGAAGAGCTCTTTAATCTGGTCTCTTTTTCTCCATTTCTTCTTAGAGCCATTCCTGCTGGTCTGAAATCTTATCTTCTAAGGATACAGTTGTTGCCTTTCCGCACCGAAAAGTTTGGTAACTCATTTCTTTACCGAACCATAATGTTGTGGAATTCGCTGCCGGCATATTTCCTCGTTCCTATAACTACGTAGTACTATTACTTAGCCTTGGCCTTGGCCATGTGGCAGACTAGAATAGAATCACTTCGTCTCTTCCCGTGGATGTCGTACAAGGCGACTAAGGGAAATACTATATAATTCTATAGAAGAAGAAACTGACTGACTGGCTGACCTATATATCAACGCACGGCCCAAACCGCCTAGAAAATAAGTGACAGCAGTTGTACGGTAGAGTGCGGCAATAAATTAATATTTATTTCTTGGTTTAAAAAGTTTAAAAATGAATATTCAAAGGATGATAGATAAGCGTCTGTTATAATAAAATTCACCATTAACAAACCCCATGTTTTGTTCGAGAACCTTTAAGTTTTTCTGCCAATTTGTAGACATACAATGTAAGTGTTAATTAAGTAGTTCGCCGATGAAAAATATGGTATTCCAAATATGTGCGCAGACACGATAAGTTGCAAGGTGCAATTATAATGTTCCTGAGTTCATAGCAATTATAAGGACTGTGACAAATTGTATTACATACTTTCCTTTTTATAATATCAGTCACTAGCGACCCGCCCGGGGTTCGCTCGCGTGTAATTTACAGTAGTAATTTTATAGTGGTTTTATATGGTTTATTCCTTTTATCCAACCTGAAGCCTTGAAACAACCACCCTAAGATGGATACTTGGAAAGGAGTGTCCATGTATCTCCCTGATAAGTAAGATGGTTCTTATCAAGGAGATAGATTGTGGATAGGTGAATTCTGATTTCATAATCAGAATTCACCTATGTCGCCCATCTATCCACCATAAACGGGGGTCGCCCCGTTCACGGGGATCGCCCCGTTTACGGTGGGCGATGATAAATGGGCGCTTTTTTTGTTTATTCATGTTAAATGTAATGAATAGAGACACTACGGGTAGAGGATAAAATATTTTAACTAACTGAATTCCTCTCAGTTTTATCAACGTCAAAAATCTTAGCTTTAGTAAATTTATATTATGGACAATAATAAATTTAATGAGGAGTTCGATGGCATTGTGCGCATGTCAGTCTAATTTAACATGCAAGTTAAGCAACATCGACCGTAACCTGTGCTTGCATGGGTTTACTTATCTCGAGCTTCTCCGTGGTTCGGAGGACACGTAAAGCCGTCGGTCCCGGCTGTTGTCATTAGATGACCGTTGTTTAGCCAGGTCAGGTGGCTTTTAGTCGGCTTGAAAACCTGCAGTGGAGCAGCGTGGTGGGGTGTGCTCTAAACTCCTTCGTTTGACAAGAGACCCGTATCTCAGCACTGGGATGAATTAGGCTTGACGATGACGATAATAAATTAATACTTGTGTATTGTAACAGGCTACATCGGCTATTACCATCATGAAAATTCGACCAATTACAATAACAACAGCCTGTAATTTACTTATTATTGATTACATACTCCTGCCAAATTAATATCTACCAAAACACAGTAATGGGCGTCTTATCCAGAATCATTAATTACATGGTATATAACAAGCTTATTTGATTCAAAATCTTATGAGTCAGTCACGCAGGTCAGTCCCAAAAAGTAGCTAATGAGCACATTTATGAATAAATGTCAAAATTATACTACATCCTCTGAGCGGTCGTTGACCGAGAGTCTTTTTTTTGTTGACTCATCATCCCAATGTTCTAATTTGAGCAGAACCTGCGTACCTACCCATAGCTTTTACAAAGTTCAATCACGTGGAAGATGTTGCTTTAGAAATATATGAAATGGCTATGGATTTTTTTTGGTTATTTTCGTCTGCTAAAAATGGCTGGTAACAGTAGTAGTTTCGGTAGAAATGAATTTATATTCACAGGCAATATATTAAATTTAAGTCCTAGTAAAATAATTCTTGTCTGTTTGTATTATAGTCATGCGAACAATATAATAGCTAAAAAAATTCGGACGCGCGGCATGCGCCACCATAGCGTTATTTATAATTTTTTTTTTCGAAATCCCGAATTGATATCGGAAAACCAAGGTCACTTTACATACTACTTTTTGATGCTCTACACGAATCCGAAGTCAGAATTTCGAAATTTTGAGTTTCATGGCAATGGACAGACAACGACCGGACGATTTCATAAGCTCAATGAATTTCGCTGATAATACTCATAGGAACAATGTAATGACTAAAAATATGTCGAATAATATTTAAGCATAGTTATTTAAGCATTAACAACATTAGGAGTAATTCATAGACATACAAGCATTAATCAAGGTACTATTAAGAGAAAACTAATTTCCCGAAAAGATCCCCAATATATCAATTTTTCGCTGTAGTTTTTGAGAGATCATTGTGGCATACATATATAAAGATGGGATAAAATAAAACATGCACCGTTAAATAGAATGAAAACAGTTTAAGATTCTACGCGTGTATTTATAGATTTCTTTAAATTTAAACTTACCTAAGCCATTATTTTGTTACCGTTTCGCTTGTCTATTAGTCTTAATACTGACACAACAATGCATCATGAAGAATTCCAGAATAATTCTGGAGTGGTCATCCCAACCCAACCCAAAGCCTTTGTAGGAAAAGCTACTCAGTGCAGCTCTTAAAGATTTGTATGATCATTCTAAGTTAGTTACGACTATTTGTTAGCACGTTTACGTTCTAGGCTTCTAGCAAAACTGGAAAATGTTTCTTTGGTGTAACAGAAAATATGTAAACGTTTATGTCGCATTGTGTTCGATGATGTGTTGTAGCCAATCAGAGTTCCTTTGTGGCATCGACGCGGCAACACTCTTCAAAGAGCAGCTATTCTATAAACCGCCGGTTTGGTCATTCAGTGACACGATTGTAACTACCCATGTCTCCGTCACCTACCGTAATTCCTTACAAAGTAATTGAATATCGAAGATAATAAATAAAAATCTTTAATTTGTCTTCACTTCGCCTGATAGAAAGCGTAGGTGAAGACCAATGTGAGAACCGCCAGTGCTACGATTAGAGCTGCTCTGGTAGTCCCTTCCCCTTAACGACCTATACAATATAGTATTTCTTTACGATTCGTCTAAATCACCCAGGATTATAGGAAGTGAAGCGAGGGAAACAGGTGTGCCTTCTACATTAATAATCTACAAAGCATTTATTTAGAAATTTTAATTGTGGAGATGTTTTCACAAAATGTCTACATCACCTGAAGAAAGTAAACGTTTTCACGGCTGACTGAGCTGTCATTGGTGGAAGCTAATCAAATGACTTGGCATTTCAAACGCTGCGCCCGCGCTTCTCGGCGCTGAAAGTTTTACACAAAATATTCTTTCATTTGCCATTTATTTTCGTCTTCTCCTTATTTTATATAGTATCTACCAGCAATCTTTTGGTCTTTTTTGTATTATTACTGGAGTTAACGTACCTTATTTATCATCTTTGTAAACATGTTGACAATTAACAAACTCCTTAAAGTGCGTATGTATATTCTTTCTTTCATATACTGAAACTGTGCAAATCAAGAAATATATTCATATTTTAAAAGTACTTTGTTAACTTTTCCTCTAAGTGTTTCTGGCAATGATCCGGGCGCCGGCGGAAGTCGACATTGGCATGCCGGGCGACCACCTCTGGCGAACAAAACCATCTTTGTGAATGTTCGAGAGTTGCATGAAACACTCTCATCTGAATCGGTCGTTGCGGTAACAGCATCTTCTTGTGTATAATAATCTTCTATCTTACTATATATTATTTTAAATCTTTTGAAAACAAATGCAAAGCAAAATCTGGTCATAATTGAGGATAATGAGGTCAAGAAACATGTATACATGTAATTTTTATATCGAGATTCCGTGTGAATGTTATATTTATCTTATTTTTATATCTACAACCAACAGTCTTGGTAGGAATTTAAATATTAGTTGGCTGGTGCCTGCTGTGTTCGAATACAATTTGTTTGCCCGAGTCGATGTGCCATGACGGCAGGCGGCACTGATGAGTCTCTCGTCTTTTTACCATTGCTTATTTTTCAATGTCAATTTTAATTGTTTCAATTTTTAAAGGTTCAAACATCTAATTTCAAAGCACTAGTTTTAATTGAACTTGTAATTAAAAATGTTTTCCTGTTTGGGATTTGAACTAATTTGAACGACGTCAATGAAGCAATTGTAGACGCTGATAGTTTATTCAAATGACTCGCATGCAATGTTATCATCTCATTCAAGCTTCTGTACAGATTTTTCGTAAGCGCCGGGGCGTGACGACGACTCCGTACGTGTTCTGGCAACCTTGAGCATATCTCTCACAAGCCGCTTAGCGACTACGCGACTATTCTCTTCTGTGACGCCTTCACTACGCCCGCTATTATTAAACGAGTTCATTGGAACATCTATTTGCGCAATTTGTAGCATCGTAGCTAAATCATTCCGATGACCTTACTCTGCCTCCGCGTTAACTGCGGTAACATACGAATACAGTATACCGGCTACTTTGTTGCCATTTCTATTTCTTGAAGATCAACACCGATGTATACTTCGATCCACAATTTTTTTTATTAAGAGTATCTTTTTTTGTATTCACCAATAAAGACTATGGCTTTCAGAATTTACAAAGGCTTATTTTTCAATTTGCCTGTCTGATTTTAGACGATCTAAGCCTACTACAACACACAGACACACTTTATGAATTTTCACTAGATACAGAGGCGCCTCAAGGGAGTGTGTGTGCAGCGCATGCGTTCTGGGTGTTTTTACACGCGCTGTCCATTCACTGCGCAACTAATGCGTCTAGTCTAGTGAGCCACACTGATATTATTTAGGTAAATATTCAGCCTGTCCAACCGACTCGAGTTACATCGACGGACTCGATGAGATTTTAAAGTCAAATCGGTATGAAACTTTAAAATATCGGCGGATCTCTACGTCCGGCGAGGCGCGGAGTGTCGATGTAGCGCTGTGTACGGTGTAGTGGTGTGGGGCAGAACGTCGAGCGGTGGCGAAGCGAGGTGGCTGCGGGCACGAGTGTGCGCGAGTGCGCGTGTGGTGGTGTGCCGAGGCTCGTCGCGGCGCGCCCCGTCAGTCGGTGGCGGCGAGTCACGCGCGTCGTCTCGTACTGCTCTCTGCGCATTATTGCTGCACTTTACGCAGCACACCTGCCACCGTTCAGGCTTCGACGGCTCTCACGCTCTCGAGCGTGGAGGTCGCGCCGACCTCGCGCGTCGCAGTTTCGGTCGTTGGCGGTTTCACCTCGCGCTGCGTGATTGATGTTCAGTTGTCCACTGCAGCAGTAGCCGTGGTGCTATTGAAACGCGTCTGTGCTGGTGCGTGCTGTGACTCCGGCGAGCCGGTCGGCCGCCGCGTGCTGTGACAGTGAAATCGTGGTCTCGCCTTATCGTGCGGATGTGCAGTGATGGATGAGTAGACAGAGGCGCTAGTACACGCGCGGACCATCGAGTCGACTGTATTTCTGGCTGAGTGTGTTAGCGGGCCGTCAAAATTGAGCCCAAACTGTATCTAGGTGGGTATCTTTGGTTTATGTAGCTGTGAGTGCGGTAGGTGAGAGCGACGACTGCTGGCAGAGCGGTCGTTGAATATTTATAGCGTCCAAGTTGGAAAGTGTCGCTAGTGTCATTCGCGACAACACGGCAACTGGAGACGACAACGTGCGACGTGCTACACAGCGCGGCAAACTATCGCTACAGCTGATTTCTTGTTATCTTCCAAGAACATTCAATCCTCGATACAATCGTTCATATTACGGTCATTGTATGCATTATTGGCATTTTGCTTTCTAAAATAAACGTCATATTTTTATTTACAAGTTTAAGTTCCATTAACTACTAGACTCTTATGTGCTAATTAATCATAAATAATTGTTGAAATTACATTTCACATCATCTCTTGGAGTCCTTAATGTTATGAATCACGATTGTTTTTAATCACTACAGTAGTAAACATGCCTATGACCCCTGTTGACGTTTGCAACACAACAGACTTGACTAAAGAAAGTTTATGTCACAACTTATTAGTGCCGAATGTGCATGGACTAAATATTTTAGAGCTACACGATTTACGGCAATATCATTTCTTATGTCTAGGCTCTCTGCTCATAAGGACCGAAGCAATCGTAGAAGACAATTTACTGAACAGTCAACTGCATATAGAACATTACTCTTTTAGTATAGGAGGGCTACGTCTCTCGTGGCTAAACGAAATCACCTTATACTGGAGGTATACCTACCGCTCGGCGTCTAATTTAACATGACATTGTACAGTCAGTAGATATAGACACACATAAAGAGAAGCAATGTTTATATTATAGAGCTTATCCACCATCATTACAGAGGTCAGCAACACGCTTTTACGTAAACAGCTTAGTCTTCGCAAATTTAATTATCAAGATCAAGACATTGCAGTTGTAAACTACCGTCTTAATACTTTCATTGGATAGACTTATTCACCTAAACGCATTACTTGACTCGCAAATGGATTATTCATATCCTCATATCCAAACGACGTTCGTAAATCTTAAACCGATAAACATATATGTACTCAATATTCTAAAATGCTAAATAAAGAAGTTATCGTTGATGTGGAAGCAAGTAAAGAGTTTTTATCACCGTTTGAACAAATATTTCAGGAAATATAGTGAAAAAAATGAGTCAGTCGCACTATTAATATTACCCATTACAGTGGTATTCCTAATACTACACTTTTTTCTCAAAACGGTCCCACTATATCCATTGATTAAGAATCGACGAATGGTATAAATAAAACGTAATAAGAAAAATGGAAAAACTAGTGCCACTATTACTAATAATGTTAATTGTTAATGGTAAAAAAATGAGACCTTTCCGCAAAATTTTGCTAATTTTAGAGCAGGATAATTTTACATAAATGGATTTTAATGATTGAATGATTAAATAGCCAAACCTCTTGATGGTTTCAGTTGCGATAATCTGTTGACAAGCAACATTAGATTTGCTTAGGCTACGAAAACCAATACTTCAAGGGAATCCACATCAATCAAATCAGATGTCGAGTCTGCTTTGGCTGTAGTTCAAACAGTAGATAAAATGTGCCAATCTTCATAAGGGGGACAAGGCCGCGCCCTCAATTTTCACTCGGGAATGCCGAGGTTTGCGATAAATCTGCAAATATGAACTCTAGTCAGACAGTAATTTGATAACTTGGTTACGGTAAAATGAAGAAAAAAAAGCTATAATTGTCTCGGTAAGAATTCCTTTGCATAAACTGATTTAAGAACAATAGGTTCATCACAATTCTGCTGCACCTTTAATAGCAAAGTCAAAGAATAACTAATGATAGCTAATAAAAAACTGGAACAGATGTTGCATTGCGTGTTTAGTTATTCCAAAGATCTTTTCTTTTTCTGGAGCTTGTAATTTGACTGGATCTCTTATCGAAACTTAGTTGGTAAACCACAAAATTAAGGGCACAAAAGGCGCCTTTAACGCTTACACCATTCTCTATCATTCAACTCAATAGCAGACACACTCGAATGATGTTTACAAAGTTTACAATGAATACATACACAATGAACAAACTACACACAATACATATATTATAATATATTTTTTTTTATGCAACGCCGGTTGCTAAACAAGCAAATGGGCCATTTGCTTGTTTAGCAACCGCCTAATGGAAAGCAATAACTCTAGCCATATAGATGCTCCAATATTGATCGCGGATTTATACACAGTGAGTGTATAAATCCGCGATCAATATTGGAGCTGACACAGCATCTCATCATGTCTGATGACCTCACACGCTCGTAGGAATACTATATTATCTAAGGGCATTGTGTTTTGTCTGCGGCATTCTGTGAGACGAAGGTACTTCCTCAGTCAGCCTCATGCCCTACCGCTCTTTCGCCGGAGCAATATTGGTTTATCAACGTGGTGCGCAACCTACGGTGAGTTTGGCTTTGGCTCTAAGGGTGAGGCCAAACGAGCGTAATTTTGTCAGTTGCGTAATTCGCGTTGGGAGTCATCCACTTACATCCCTTTTATACCGACACTACATACACAACAAACATACATAATTACAAATATACATTCATAATTCGTCACACAAATAGAAATCATGAGAAACGAATAATTTTACATTATAGTGCTGATTACCCAGCATCAGTAGATGAGCTAGAACATTTTTTTAAAGTGCACCTACTGTAAAATTGTACTTGTTGGAGTCGGGTCAGTATTTTATTTGCTTGAACATTGAGTGTGTCAGAGACGTGAATTTTGAAAAGTAAAGGAGTTGGATTGACGAAGTGGGTCGGAGACCAAAAGAGAGTTGTCAGAACGAAATTCAACATCATAAGAGTCTTAGAGATATTGAAACTTACTCGTACGTTTCGAGAATTCTGGAAAGAGACAGGTCTAGCAAAAATATTTCACTCTCTGGAAACAATAGCAAATAATCTAGAATTAAATTCAGATTTAATTCTGTAGAATAAATTAATTTATAATTTCTTGTTCAACTGCACTACATTAATTTGTTTGTAATTCATATGACAAATAAAGATCTTTAGAAATAAATATGATTATATTTTTGGGAAAAAACTCTACCTCTTTCTACTGAGAGATTAGATTTTGGGATTACAGATTTTTCAGTAGTAAAAATAATGTATTCTCGAAATTGTTTCTAAAAACTCACGCATTTTTAGCACATGACATCTGAATCGCAATTTGATTTGAAATTAATGGCTCAAGTAACTAAAATCAAAACTAAAAATAAATAAAAACACTTGTGTATTTAATTTTAAATGTTTTATAATCTAAAAAAAACCTGTATTTTTATTCAATCGTGAAATCCTAATTATGCATAGGTCCTAATTATTCAAGAAACCGCTGTCTGAAGTCGATTAATTGACAGTAAACGATGGCAATAATAAATATTGTGTTTACAACGCGAGGCGAGGCATAAATGACGCGAGTAGTTTACGTCCAATCTGGACTAAATCAACCTGTGTATTTTTGGCTGCCTTAACCTAAATACCGCTGTTAGTCGGACAAAAATGCCAAAATTCTTCTAACATCATTTTAATTCTCTAGTTCAAACTGCGAGGACATTGCACCATATTATCAGTAGAACGTCACGTCAGTTCTTATGTCAACAGTGACTACGATTGCAGGTGCCTAAGCGGTCATTCACCCCGGCAACCGTCTGATATTTGGGTATACTATACGGCCCATACGTTTAGTGTTGACTATAACGATAACGGGTCTTGTAGGGTTACCAATTTAGTAAAAAATTGTCAATTCAAAGATTTGTTAGTTGTTATTAAAAGTTTTATTACTTGCGGAGCTGACTGCTCCGCAAGTAATAAAACTTTTAATAACAACTAACAATAGCGCGAATACATTGATAATATTATCACAATATTTATTGTTATTATATTTGTATAGATATGTGAAAATATTTGTATTATATTTATAGGGAAAAGAATATATATAAGTATATATATACTTAGTAGGTATAAACATATAAAAAAATGCTTCTAATTTATTAAAACTACTACTTTTCTTTTTGTAAAATTGGAATTCTCATTCCAAATTAAATATTTAAATATACCGGTTGTAAATACTTTATTTTATTTTATAAAACTAATGCAAACAATTTCATCAGCGTTTCTAATAAAAGATATCCCATACAATTGTTACAATTGAAAAAAAAAAGGTCAACCTTATTGTCAAAGTTAGACAGACATTGGACACGTGTCGTGTTTGGGCCTAATTAATGACACACGAGGGGAGCGCACAACAAGGAATATGCTAATAGCGGAATCTGTTCAGTAAGTTTATGTATACGACATTTTCCTTATTTTCTTTAACTGTGGTAAATAAAGTTTAAATAAATACATCTCAAGGTATTTATTTAAACTTTATTTACCACAACTTAAGTGGTCTTAATGTTCATAGCATTTTCTACCTGAGATCCTTTGGGGATAGCAGATATACATGAATATGGCATACAAAGATTAATTAATAACAATATTATATTGTACAACAGGAAATACACATACATACACATTACATAAACAACAAAATATATAATATATTAACGTATTTACTACATAATATTTCTAAAAAAGTGACATCCCTGCTGCTTTCATAGACAAAAAATATGGCGAAACTTCGTGGGCATTCGCGGAACGTCTGCAGAGATTTATTGCCCTATGTCCAGTAATATTATGGACTTCGGAAGGCAAATTTACCGATTTTCGTAAGTTCTTTTGTAAAAACATGTATTAACTTTTTTTGCAATCTCTTGTTTTTACAGTATTGCAAATCAGAAATAAAATAAAATATCTTATTAAAAAAAAATTAAAAGCGTTTAAAATCACACTTCTCGTTAGATCAATGTAGCTGGTAACCCTATTTTATTTAGTGATGTGATGACATTAGACGGACCGACGACACGTGGCGAATTGTGTGGCGGGACAAAACGGAACACGGAGGGGAACGGGACTAAAGCCAAAACCCTTCTGAAATGAAACTTTAATTCTGTATAAGTATAGATTCAACTCAATGAATTCGTAAAAAAAGCAAATAGCATGTAATGTATATTGAAGCTAATTGTTGCGTTCAAATGGGTCTACTACACTACTAGATATTCAGAATGTCATTTTTTTTTTGTTATTTTCCTGGAATTTTGCGAAGTGGCTTTATGAGAATAATACCAATATATACATTAATAATTAATTAATAATAACAAAAGACGGCGGTAAACAACCTGACGATCCTAAATCCCGCCGTCCTATCACTCTCTTACCATCATTAGGTAAACTACTTACTTGAACGTTTAATTGTAACACGATTGCTGCCCGATGGCCCTCAATTAAATCAATACGGCGTCATCATTGGTAAGTCTAATGTTGACGCTGTGCTCGCGGTGCGTAAAGTAGTTGAACTCTCGGAGAGCAAGCACGTTGTAGCTATTTTCTTAGACATCTCGGGTGCCTTTGATAATGCGTGGTGGCCAATGTTATTGCTGAAACTAAAGATGAGAGGTTGCCCTAGCAATATCTACTCTCTCTTTCGATCGTACTTTTCAAATGGCCATTGTGTTGCTTCAAAGGTACTCACGCAGGGCTCCAGTTTTTCAGCACCATTAAAATTTGATCATAGTGCAGAAGCAAAAGACTTGTCTCGACTTGCGGTATGAAGGTAGAAAATGGAGAGGGAGAATGGTAGAGGGAAAGAAAAAGATAAAATACATTAATTTTGAACAATATATATATAACTGGAGAATATAGGAAAAAAGGGAAACGAAAAGAGCAGACAGGCTAAAACAATATATTTTAGTGTTAGTTCTACTGAAATTAGCAAAATTTAGATATAGAGTAAAAAAGAAGAAATGTACTTAGTATTTGAAGAGCGAGAAATTTCTAATGTGCCTAGACGTTGGAGAATAGAAAAATCTCATGTTTGTACAAAATGCACGCGAATGAAACCGCGAGACAGAATGCTATTATATAATAGTAACAAGGCCTAATTAAATAAAGGAATAATCTGAATTCGTTTACTGACCTAAAATTGTTTCACTCTAAGACCAAAAACGCACATTGAACGAAAAAAACAACGGCCGTCGCCAGTTGGGGCCTCTTGAACATTCCCTACAAGGCAAAATTCGCATCGTGGACCTTGCGTGCCTTCGAAAAAACACTCATAACGGGTTGGCTAATTCGAAAATCTATCGTGGCGCTAGATATAAAAACAGGTAAGTATAGTTAGGAAAACAGGAGGTTTTCTAGTAGGACTAACCTCAATAAAAATAATTATGATTTCTTTGCCACAAAAATATATATAATCTATACATAATATATAGGCTCTGGACAGACAGATTGAAATAGAAATATATTTATTTAATTTGACAGAAAAATGTAATATATTAGAAAGATATAATATATAATATTATTGGATATCTTTGCTTCTTGTCAATGGAACTTTATAGTTTGTTAAACTTAAAATACTGGCAGAAAATTTAACGCGACCCATGAGAACGAAGTCGTGAGGAGTCTTTAATAAAATCTTTTAATTTTTAAATAACAAGCGAAACTGGCAGCTATAATAATAAAGTAAACTTTATTGAAGTCGACGCCTTTAAAAATAAATGACGATAAAAATGCATTGACTTCAATGAAGTCGATTTTCAGGATTTTAATAAAATTTATGTGACCACCGCAAGATCACGTATTTTTGAACGCAAAAGAATTTTCAAAATGCCGTTTATAAATACCGTCGCTCTCAGGTGACATAATATTTAATAATGTCGTCTTGAGAGCTGCCATGGACTCAAAGTCTATTAAAAATCGGTCATTTTGGCAAATCAAATAATTATTATCTATTGATAGGTTATTACCTATATAAAAATTCGGTATCAATTTGTATTTCTGATTAGATTGTAACATTGACAGTCGAAAAAGCACATTCGTCAGATCATTCGGTTGCACATGGCGGGGCATATCGAGTCGCTATCACAGCGGCGGGGGGCAGGACAAAAGTGGGACAGTGCGAGGTTATTTCGGGCCAGAATTGGGACAGCCCGTTAATATTCGGGGTTTTCGAACCACGGGACGGTGGAAACAAATAGTTTGCACCTGAGTGGGCGGATTTTAGATAAGTTGATAGACAGTGCGGTGGGCGTTAGGGATTAATTTACAATTTGTGATGCTCTGTTTATTTAGGAAATGCATAATATTCGAAAGGTAAGAGAGGTAGGGAGCGTAATTGTAACCTACCCGACTGGGGAATGTACCACCACCTCACAGAATATCGCAGCCAAATAACAATTCCTTTGAGGGTTGTTGTGTTCCTGCGATTGAGTGAGGTCAGCAGAAAAGAAGGAGATGCTGCGTTGGCAGCGGGGGTGGCGGCGCACGAGCGGCATTTTATGTTGCGAGCGTTAACATGGTTACGGTAACCGCTTCAAATCAGGCGGACCGTATACTTGTCGGCCACCCGACTTAGTATTAAAAAAAACTCGTAAATAAGCGTATATGTATTTCCTATTTGAACTATATAGATATATATATATATATATATATATATATATATATATACACTCATAAGTTTATATACATATTTATGTACCTATTTAAATACCAATATATAGGAAATTGAAAATTTTCATCCGATAGTTATCATTTTTTATAAGATTAAGGTAACACACAAACTTATGACCTGCCTGATGTTAAACAATTATCGCACACTATGCCTGATGATGATGAGCCTGCGGTACCAGATGGCATCACTCATGCGTTGCCGACCCTGAAAAACCTTTTACACCATTATTTTAGAACCTTACTGTATTCTCCTGGGAAAACCTTGGCAGGGAGTTCATTCCACATCCTGTGAGTTCGAGGTACAAAATCATTTCAGGCGGGCCGTTTGCTTGTCTGCCACCCGACGTAGAATAAAAAAAATACAAAACAGGTATTTACGATGTTTGCAGATACTCATTCTTTATACTGATTTTGAAGTTACTTCCAGAGTTTCCCATACAAACTAGTGCAGCCAATAAAGTTTTCATACAAAACAGACTCGCACTATGCAGCTATGAAATTCTCATGTCCCTTCCTCAAAGGAAAATGTTACACTTATGCAAACTTCTAAGTTTGCCGATTTTTTAAATATTTTTTTTTAATTTTGCATCCCTATGGGCTTTTGCTGTTAGTCCATCTAATTGTTTGCTCATAATGCTCTGCTATTATATTTTTGTTCTGTTTTTTTTTATACTATGTCGGACAAGCATACGGCCCACCTGATATGAAGCGGTTACCTTAGCCATTTTAAGCTCGCAACATGAAATATCGCTCGCTCGCTACCACCCCCGCTTCCAACGTAGCAACGCCTTCCTTTCTGGTGACCTCACTCACTCGCAGGAGCACAACAACCCTCAAGGGAATTGCTATTTGGCTGCGGTATTCTATGATGTGGAGGTACTTCTCCAGTCGGGCAGCTTAATAAATACACTATGCTCTACCAAAACCTGCATTATCCACAATCAAAACCATATTTGCCAAATTGTGTGACGGTTCCTTTGTAAAAGTAAAGTAAGTGATATAGAAAAGGTGAGAATGTGCACAGTAATTTTAATATGAAAATATCTACAAAAAAAATCTGATTTGCACATCAAATTAATCTGATCGCACATCAAATCCTGCATTTGCTGTGCAATAAGTATTTTTTTATGTGCAAAATAGGTTAGGTTAGGTTTGCAGTGTATTTATTTGGTATCACATTAAATAGTATCCATTTTAACATAATAAGGTATAATTGTATAGAAAAAGATAAAAAAAAATCAGTTTAGTAAGTATTTCAAATGAATATTAAATTAAATGGCGGTTAACTTATTATTAATCTCTTAAATTCACGGGATTAAACCCGTTCTTTTGAAAGGCGTGCGCAGGGATATGGATCCAACGCGTAGAGGCCCTTTAGAGAAGTTTAATGTTATGGTATACGCCCGCCGTGACCGGCCCCTTGTGACTATAGCAAAGTGTTTTAAATAATAAATGGGCTATAAGGATGATTTGGGTGGACTTAATACTGGGCTATTGCAGAAGAGGGACGGACGCCTGCCATAACTGCTGCTGCTGCTGCTGCTACATGGGGCACACTAAAAGTTTTGCACTTCTAGCTAATCGGAACTATTTTAATTTCGAATGTTATATTTTTTGAAACGACTTGCAACCGTCTTAGTAATGAAAAAAAAATTGGCGGGAAATCATTTGTCAATTGTTTTTTATCACACATCAAAGTTCTACGTACGCAGCGAAAATGGAATTAAGTTGAAAAGATTTTAGAGCGATGATTTTTTATGATTTTAAAAGTTCTCTCTCTCCGCAAGACTGTGCCGCTCGTCTTCAAAATGCTTTTGGGAGAGAAGCACCTTGTTTAAGCACCGTAAGGCGATGGTTTGCTGAATTTGAGAGAGCTTGAGTTTCTTTACATGAGGAATTTCGTAAAGAGCGGCCTTTAACTGCCGTGAACGAAAATAATGTGGCTGCTGTTAAGCGGCTAATTGAAGAAAACCCGCGGATTACCTATGAGACAATTCGAGGACTATTAGGGATTGGTATGAGCCAAATTCAGAAAATTTTACACGAAGAATTAAAAGTTCGCAAACTTTGTTGTCGTTAGGTCCCTCATGAACTGACAGCGGAGCAGAAGCGGGCTCACGTGGAATGGTGGTCACAGATGCTACTGAAATACGACCACGGACATTCTAATGCTGCTTATGACATTATCACAGGAGACGAAACGTGGATTTATTGTTTTGTACCCGAAAAAAAAACAGAAATCTTGTGAATGGGTATTTGAAAATGAGAACAGGCCACCAAAAGTGAGGCAGGCGAGAAACGTTGGTATAAAAATGATCGCGTTTTTTTTCTCAGCTACAGGTCCCATCTGCACAATTCCACTTGAAGATCAAAAGAGTGTTAATGCCGAGTGGTATTCTACCATTTGTTTACCCAGGGTGTTAGCAAAGGTTCGCGAAAGACGACCAAAAAGCCGCGTTCTCCTACATCATGACATCGCTTCTTCACACATGGCCAACAAAACAAAGTCATTTTTAGCTTCCGAAAAAGTACAATTCGTTACCCATCCTGCACATAGCACCGACCTAGCACCCTGTGATTCATGTATTTTCCCCAGATGAGAGTTTTTACTTTTACCAACTCCGAAGAGGCAGTGATAGCGTTCAATCAGCACGTAAAAAACATGCCTTCAGATCTGTGGTCCTCCTGTTTTAAAAAATGGTTCGATCGCATGAAAAAATGTTTAAAATGTAAAGGAGAGTATTTTGAAAAGCAATAAACATAATATTTTGGTTATAACATGTTTTTTTTTAAGTTACGCAAAACTTTTAGTGTGACCTACGTATCACTCATAATTTGCGGCAGGCGGTAGCTCGCCACTCACTAAATGGGCCCATTAAATGCCAGGAAATCGGCTGCGGGCAACACCGGTGTGAGTGATTCAGGAGTGTCGAGAGATGTCTCACGGCGTTATGCCCTTTGACACTTTCACACCTGGAGCATATAGCTCTAACGACTCCTCTCTGGACGGCCAATAAAGGCTAGCCAGACCTTGGAGTCCAGCGGACTTGGGTTTCCACTGCGACCAAGGAAGACACGCCCGAGACGAATGCCCTGACCGACTCTCCGGAGATTAGGTATCCGTGGTGTCGTTACTCACCAACTGCTCGCCACAAGCTGCCCTGCGGGCTTATTATTTTTCATAATCTCTTTTTAATCACGAGTCAAGCCCAATCATTCTGTAGGCGTGCGCGAAATATGGATCCAACGCGTAGAGGTCCCTTGAAAATGTTAATGTAATGTTGTATACCCATCGTGACTCGCTCCTGGATATAGCAATGATTATTTATTATTGTTATTGCAACAACTTTTAATAACAGTAACTTTTGCAATAATTGCAAATATTGCATTCTTAAAGTGGGGAATAACTGGAATTAATCTGAGTATCTATAACTTACATACTGTTTTATATTGCATCTTGCAAAATTTCCTCAAATAGTTAATTATCGTAATAGGTATGTACTACCTATTACGATAATTAACTAAGTATTGCAAAAACGTTTACGTAAAGTACAGGGTTCGAGTCGTACAGAATTACAATAAGATGACTTGTAAGTAGTAATAGCAAAGTCTGTTACGGACTCGGCAGCAAATTAGATACGCAAACAAATCCCATTTACATTACCAAGTTTGTATACTAAGCCATAATCGATCCATAGAGGCTTCAATTCAAAATTATGCTGATCTTCACAAAGCAATTAGGAAAGAAATCTATTGGAATCAAAATTTTCTTTAGAACCTTTACAAAATAACAATGTTTGATGAATTTCAAATCTCACAATTTCAATATAGTATACTTACTCACTTTTTACAAGAACAGCTCTAAGAACAAATTTTTAATAGCTACAAATTTTCTAAAATTATTTATGTTATACTTCTAATTTAATCTTTTTTGCTGCAAACGCTCGAGTGTGAGTGTGTTTATGAATAAAATATGATAATTTTATTATCTACCGACGTAAATGTAAAATTTGGCCATTATACAAGATTACACCGTGTGATTACAGGCAATTTTGAGGCCAAACAATTGCTCCTCAAAAATTGATTGCGCCAAAAAATATACCTACGCTGTGGTAATCATTAGGAACGAGGCTCTGCTTGGTTAGGCAGGTGTCTACCTAGATGAGGAACTAGTTTCTTGCGCTTTAACCTAAGCTTTAACTATCAAATTGAGCAATCGAATCAACATCGAAAATATTCGTAAGTCGATAACCGACGCACTCGTACACTTTCAAATCACGACGCCGTCTCAGTCCGTCCCATGCATTCCACAACTCGCTCACCCACAGTGGACCGGTCTTCGAGCATTGTACCAAACGATAATACGCGGCCAGTTCGCGTTGCCTACGGTCCGGTTTGAGTGGAGAATCGGACAACGTTCTTTTCCCGCAGCAGCATTACACAAAGCAAGGTGCGGTTTCAAGGTGAATCGCCCGGTCAACACACGCTGGTTCCGATCGAATGCCTAGACCAAACACTGCCGCGTGACCTAACTATAAATACGAATGCATGCCCGATATTGGAGCCGAATTTTGGTTCGACCTCATCTATTGTTCGAAGAGGTTTCGAAACAATAGGTGCAAGGTGAATAGCTTATCGACCGCTGACGTCACATTGTTACTGGGCACATAGTTCTCGGCGTCTTTCTGATGTGCCCCGACTTGTTTAGGTAATAGGCGCTCCTCTAATGATCGAACGACTCTGCCGGATGACACAGAAGTAATTTTTTATTATTACGACCATCGGCAAATAGACCATAATGACAACATAATACAACCTTAAGAGTAGCCGGCTACAATCATTTCAACTCCAAGAAAAAACACTAATATTCTCATTCCTTAGCAAAACTTGGAAAAATAAAGAGAATAAGTTTCTGCTAACGTATTTTTATAGCTTTAGGTTTTATAGTCTATAAATTTTTGACATTATCAAAATATCCTGCAGCGTAAAATACTCATTACATACCTACGTGGATATTTTTTACTGATTGGCTGCCGAAATTTATCAGATTGTACGCACAGAGGGCCAATTCTCCTAATTATCTTACAACACATATTGAAACTTGACTGAATCGAGACTGAATTATGAATTGACAGAAATATGGTATTCTGCTCTTATTTTTAACGATCTAATTTCAATATCATTTCGGTTCAGTTTCGATTCGGTCTCGATTCAGTCTCATGACGATCAATTCAAAATCCACTTTCGGTCGCGTGCCACATTTCAACAGACACAGAATAAAATATACAGCTCGTTAAATAATCATAGAGATTAAAAAAAAGAACTGTCAAAACTATACCCGCGAAAATTAAAGAATTGTCAAACTTGGGTCAGTGGGTAGCTTTCGGGGCGGGTTGTGCCTTGTCCATTTAAAACCTTTGACAGAAAGTTAATTTTGTCGCATTCATATAGTTATTTATAAAGTCGAAAATATATCATTATATATAAGCAACAAGTTTCCCTGCGTCAATTAGAGCTACTGCTTGTTTTTATGGAACAACATCGCACATCGGTTTTTGGCAGAGTGCGGGCAAAAGAGGGAAACGCACTCTCAAAACGCCACTAGCAAGAATGCACACAAATCTTAAATTCAGAATTTAATGGTGCTAAAAAATAAAACTGCAAAGGAACGGAAGAAAGTAAGTACCTATATATTGTGATTAACTTGTAGTAGTTATGTATTTTAAATCTGTGCTAAATTAGTTAATACAACCTTGTTTGCAGTATTATAACCAATATACAAGCGCAGAGTACCATTATGTGAACATTATTAACCATGAATTTAAGTGATTTTATTAGGTAATCCCTAACTATGCCCCGGCACAGATGATGTTAACATTGCTGTCTATCAAAAGAAAGGCCATTATCATATTCATGGTCAATAATGTCTACATTAAGTTACTCTACACTTGTATTGATTATAATACTGCAAACAGGTAAGGTTAAAATCTTTCTTAAACAATTGTTGTTTTAAAGAAAACACATAGGATTAAAAGAAAAATACTTTAGATTTGTATGGTAGCAGTATTTATTAATATTCAAACTTTATTGGCCCACAGAGTTCAGACAAGAGCATGTAGCACAGCTCTGCCCTGCAGCTATAGCGGCAGCAGGGGAAGCGACCAGCAGGATTGCTTCGATGAGATGCTGCTGTAGTTGCAACCTTCGCTATTCCTCCTGTTGACACTGCGACAAATCTTAGACTCTCAGATGGAAGCGATTTGGGATGTTGTGAAACACACAGCAAGCATTCATAATTTTTGCTGCCATTTCTGGTTTGTACTGTAGCTGCCGGACTACTAAACAGACATCTGCAACAATTAAAACTTAATTATATTATCTATTGTTAATTATTCTAATTGTGATTCTTGATATATTGTTTGTTGAATGCTACAAATACATAGGTAATTATATTTTTTTGCAATCTATGTGATCATAAATATGTGATGCCTAATAAAAGTGATTTATAGTGATTTTAAGACATTGCCTTTTTAATATACCATGTTGTTTGTATTATAAATATATAATTTATTAAGTACTTAGTTGATTCTTTTACAATACCTATCTATATTTGAATTCATTACCTGAATCTGGCTAAATCAAAACTTCTATGATCCTTTCCACAACATTCTGGCCTTTGACTTGAATGTTGTAATAATGAGCATCCAGGCTACCCTCTGCCATGTTTAAAATTAGTGCTAATAATTTTTTCCTTAAAGGATATCCACTATCACCTGTAACAACAAATGTTTTTATAAATTTAGACTGTCATAATTTCATGTAGGTATTATAAACTTGAGAGATGACAGTAATGATGCATATGCCAGTGCTCGCCTGATGTGAAGCAGTTACTGTAGCCATATTAACGCTCACAACATGAAATATCGCTCATACCGCCGCTGCTAACGCAGCAACTCCTTCCTTTCTGGTGACCTCACTCACTTGCACAAACACAACAACCCACAAGGGAATTGTTAATTGGTTACATTATTCTGTGAGGTGAAGGTACATCCCCAGTCGGGCAGCTGATACACTGTACCCTAACTAGCTTTCGCCAGAACCTCTTTCGCTAGTCGTTAAGTGTACCACATGCAGGTGAGGTAGGCTTTGGCTCTAAAAATCGTGGTGTAACGTTTATTTAACGATGAGTATAGTTTGTAGACAATTATACAAGTTGTGAAACATCTCATACCTACCTAAAAGAAAATTGGCTTCTCCATTCTTACTTAAAATTTATAAATAATTATTGAGAGGATGGTCTCTAGTCTCTACACGTTGTGGAGTCGTGGTTGCTCCCTGGACTAGAGGGGTCCACACATAAATTGTGTAGGCCTGCATCGCAAATCTGGAAAATAAATTATATTTAACTTAAATTACTATGTACATATTAAAACAAATTAGTTACTATTATTTCTTTACATTTACTATCATCACATTAAGAGAATGGTATCCCTTCGTACAATAATATGCCTCTTTGCGTTCTAAGAGCTTCGTGATACAAACATGTATACCATCTATGTAGCCAATGACACCAAGCATTCCGACTTTTGAATAAAACCTTAAATTAAGGCACATTGTTATACCTAAAAACATTAAAAAAATAGGTGATGGTTTCCTAATACAATTTCATGGACAGACCGATCATGCTTTGAGAACAGTGAATCAATAAAATTATGACAGACTTGTATAAGCAATAAGGTGGCCTTATTGTTGAGATATCTTTTCAAGGCAACCTTAGGGCAACGAACTGAGCATGGAGTGTACACTCCATGCTCAGTTCGTATAATCCTGTACAGGATTCACAAGTCAAATGAAATAAATGAAAATTATAAATTTGTAAGAATCATTATTATGTATAGACAAAGATGTGCAACTTTTTACTGATAAATAATTTAACAATAAATAAATGAAAATACATACACTACATATTTATTCTATTAAATGCCACTTTACTTACTATTTCTTATTTATTTCCCAAGTGTCCGTTGTTAATGTGAGCTGAATGTATTTTATAAATATCCCTGCCATGTTCAGTGCACCAGTAACTTGGTTGAGATACATCAGATACAGCATGACTGGTATTATATGAGTTTGACCAACCAAAGTTTGGTATGATGCACTTGCAAAAAAATGCAAGTGCTGTGAAAACCTAAAAAAATCAAGACTATAATTATATTATACAATATTTAGGACTGTGTTGACTTTATTACTACGTTGCAGAGTATAATTATTCTGGGGAGTATTGTAGGAACATAAATGATAAATTTATAAGTTGAAACTTACTTTGGTGGTACCGCATTTAGCCCGCCTCGTCGCTTCTCATTACGGATGTAGGACTATAATTCCTTTATTAAAATTTATCCTTATTCCTCCTATATATTATTATTCCTCTATTGTTTGTTTTCGTTAACCGATAAGTTTTTCTAAACTCCCGGTCACTCATTTCGAAGGCGTACTTATCGAGTCGGTGTTGCACAGAGCGACGTCAACTTGTTCTTGCAGCTCGTTGAGTAATTATTAAATACCGCCAGCAATGAAGACAATTCATTTTAATGGTTTATTTAATCTAACACAGTGCGGTATGTTCGTTGGAACTAACAATTTACAGCTTTGTATCAGTCACATTTCGATCAACTTTCAATCTCATTGAAATGTCAAAAATGACGTATAATTAGACAGTAGAATACCGATGATAGTTTCGTTCAAATATCAATATCACGCAAAGTGCTAGGGGAATGCCGTTTTAGTTTGTTCAACTTTCGATCACATTCCAATTTCAAACCACATTCAGTGTCAATTCACGTTGTATTTTGCGTTAGTAGAATACCTTTTGTGACATTTGTGAGATCGAGATTAGACTGAGACTGAATTTTGACTGTATTTTTGTTACGAGAATTGGCCCTCAGTTTAAAAATTGCCACAAAAAAGACTTGAACGACCAGAGCCGTGTGAGCACGTGTAGGTTTAATAACTTACACGATAATAAGCATAAAGGTGATGTTAAAATAGAAATAGTCCATAAAGGTTTTGTAAAGCAGGACGTAAGCTGTTTACTGCTTCACGCTAGAGTTCGCTTTCTAGTCCTATAACCAGTTTTTGCGCTGAATAAATTGAAAGACGAGAAAATGTAAAGCACTTTTGCCGCTTATTCTTTTTTATTTGCACGTGCAACCAAAGGTGTGCTAGAGAATTTGTTCTATGCGATTCTATTCGAGGCCCAGTTAAATCTAACCCTAGATGGATGTCAATGGATCGAGCACAATGGGCCGAGCCCGGCCGTTGACCGAAATAAAAAATAAACAGCGGAGCCGCTAAGGAATTGGTAACTGGATCGTGATTCATAGCCGTATGAAAATTATAATAGCTTATTTACGTTTTAGAGTTTAATGGACTAGAATGGGAGCGGTGCTATTTACGTAACGAGTTTATTCAGACGTCTCCATAATATTTTCTTTTTTTATTTATTATGAAATATTTCACTTCGATTTAGATTCTTACTGAAGATCAAGCCGAGATTCGTGAGATAAACTAGATCAAACTCAACAAACGAATGTTTGCTCGTAAATTATTACGTAATTATATCCAGGTGTTTTAGCCATTTATTACTGATATCTTGGGTAGACAAAAAGAAAATTTCACGTCCCTGGAACGCGTTAGCCGATGCATAAGAGAGTCCTCCGGTAAGTTTATTTTGAAAAAGTTTTAACATACTTTTTTGACATTTCCCAGTTCATTTGCTGAAAAATTTGTCCACTAATCGTCATGGTCCTAGTTTTCTTTTTTACAGTATGTATATATTATTTATGTATTTATATAAGCATGTATTGTATTCTTTTTATTAACTTGTAAGCCGCATTCGTGGATATCTGATTTTCCCAAACATTGATTGGTAGAGAATGCTCTTAGCAATATGTCTACCTTTTGTACCCTTATTTTGTAGTCAATGAAGTTTAAATAAATAAAATGTATATTACCACTTCTTGAAAGCAAGCCACGATCCTCGAATCACATCATTCAGCATTATCTTCCTCATCATCATCAACATCAGCCTGTATCTACTCACTGATCCGGATGGCCTTCGCCAAAACTTTCCACCATTTGCGATCCTCCATTTTCCTCATCCAAACCATACAATTTTTTAAGGTCGATCTAGAGAAGTTTGTTACTTGTTACCCTCGATTCTGCGACTAATTAAGACATCATTGTGACTATGAATAAAAGAAAATCTACAGCACAAACGCCCCTTAAACTTAAGTCAATTGGTATCACTATCAACAAATCAGATACAAACAATAGCGATCAAGAACTACGGGTATAGTTTGGATTACGCAGACGCAGCGATTGACAATGGGCAGTAGCTGGGCGGCCCACTTGCCCATCGGAGCGGTAAGTGGCAGATGTGAAAAACGGCCAAGGTGAGTTCTGGTACACGTTGCTACAATTCCGTTGTGATCTCGGGCAAACTCGAGATCTGAAATATTTTCAAATCAAAACAATTTTGTACGAATGCAAACACAAAAATTTACACATTATTGCCCAGGTATTCCGTGAGAATTTTCAAGTGTCGTTTGATATGACAACAAAGACCATCGTTAGGGAAACTCATCGCTAGGGAATTCATTCTCATGCATTAGAACCGAAATTGTCGCATACTATGCGGCTCCAAAGAAGTTGTTGGCACCAGAATGTGGAATGACCTATTTGTTGATAATTGCTCAGGAGATGACTGCATTATAATTCTTCAAAAAGGATGTAAAAAAATGTTTATAAAGTTCGCACATTATAACTAATAGAAGGAGGTTGGCAACACGACTATGATTCCCCTAGTGTTCTTTCCATCAAGTGGTCCAATGTTTTCTTAATTTATGCCACCAACAAGCCACATCAGCTGTAGATTGGAGAGGGACAGCTTTTGCAACATTTTACTTTTCAATATTTTTCTTCTATCAGTTGGAGTTTGAGCTGCATTTCGTTTAGAGTTGCCAACTACACTTTTAAAATAGTACAAGTAGTATGTATATAGTGTTTAGTTATTTTTTGTTCTATAATATTACTCTTACTAGCATGTTATTCTTCATAAGAAAAAAATCTGGCAACCCTCTTGCCTATATATATATATATATATATATATATATATATATATATATATATATGCTTAGGTCGTTTAAGCCTTGTTTGTTCACAGAAGTACTAGGGAAGTAGGGTAGAAAAATATTTGTTTAGGAGCGTCTACCAATCTATAGAGCATCCTGTTTTATACGAACCAGTCTTTGTGCCTTCATTTTGAAACGTCGATTCTTTATGTAAACTAGGCCAAGACCATAGGTAGAGCAATTCAAAACATGATTGTCTAGGTATATGAATGTCTATTACATTGTGTGTATGTATGTAACAAAACAGAAACAACAAAAAGAATAAGGCAAGCCCCTTAAAGCCACATGTGTATCTATTATTACATCGTATGTATGTATGTATAGTCAAGGGTCATCCCTATCTTACATTTAACATTGAACAAAAATGTATTTCGGCATCAACCCATAATCATCCCACTGTTGGGATACGGGTCTCCCTTAAATCGAAGGGGCTTAGAGCATACTTCACCACGCTGCTCAACTGCGGGTTGGCGGAGGCCAGTATTGTCAAGCCGCTTTAATAATGACTTGGCTTTAACGACTGTCATCTAATGACAATAGCCGGAACCACGGCTTAACGGGCCTTCGGAAGCACGGAAGAGCTCGAAATAAATAAACCCATCCACAGACAGGCTGCGGTCGACGTTGCTTAACTTGTGTGTTCGATTAGTTTGACACGCGCAACGTCGCCATCGAGCTTTTCAAAATATGTATTTATTACGGTTATAAAATTGTCTTTGATATTATAATATTGTAGCTTAAGTTATTCTCTAGAAATTAATTAAAATATTAATTCTAAAATAGTTGCGTGTTCTAATCAAAATTAGAAGTAATGTGGGGTGGGCAAAGTAAACTGCACTTATGACCCTTGACTCTAAATCTTCATTCAGTCAAGGGTCATATAAGTACAGTACCAACCACATTACTTTTAATTTTGAATAAAACACGCAATAGGCTATTTTCCAATGTTTAAAAATTGTATAAATTATTTAACAATATCGTAAAATACACAAAACTATAAAGATCTGCAAACTTTCATTCTAATATATTCAGTCAGACTTTTTTTAGCGTCGATCAAAGTTTGGCGGGAAAGTCCATTTTAAAAGTATGAAATTATTAAAAAATAATATTTCCATTGGAGAAGCAATAAAAAATGCTATAACTTTTATTATGATACTAATCACATAAACGTAATATTTAACATAACTGTCGTACAAATTTCTGATTTGATGCATACAAAATACAAAGATGTGACGTCATAATTCGGTAGTCTTTTGTATGGAGCGTTTTGGGCAGTCTAAAAATTGTGATTTTCAAATTACTATATCTCGAGAGATTTTTGTGCTATCGAAGTAATTCTTTCACCTATGGTTATATTATGGAGACGTCCCTACATATCAAACCGAAAAAAATGTTAGTCAAATAGCCTATTATTTTAGTATCAAAATTAAAGAAAAAAAAAAGACGGACTAATAGGGATTAGTCCGTCTTTTTTAGGGTTCCGAACCTCAAAAGGAAAAACGGAACCCTTATAAGATCACTTTGTTGTCCGTCTGTCTGTCTGTCTGTCTGTCTGTCTGTCTGTCTGTCTGTCTGTCTGTCTGTCTGTCTGTCAAGAATTTCTATGTCGAGAATGCGTGGAGGTATCAAGCTGAAATTCGAACTGTATACTCAGGTCTACGGTCCCATGAAGTTAAAAAAAAATCAAACTGCTAAGTTTACGTAGAAAAAAGTTACGGCCGTTTATTCATCAAAAAACGCATATTTCGACACACTCAAGGGAATCAAAACCTATAGGGTACTTCCCATTGACCTAGAACTAAGAAATTTGGCAAGTAACATCGTTATAGACTACAAGTACAGGAATAAATCTCAAAACTATACATTTGTAAATAGATCTTAAAAAATAGGGGGTCTATATTTTTTATAGGGTGTCGAAATTTCAAATTGAAACTACTAGTTCAAATGGGGTATCATATGAAAGGGCTTGTTGTACACATTGAAAAATATATTTTATTTATTTTTTTCGACGCATTATTTCTTATTTATAATGAAAAATATCAAATTTAATAATGATATTACGTACCTACGGAACCCTCGGTGGGCGAGTCCGACTCGCACTTGTCCGGTTTTTTTTTCTATAAGGGACTTATTCTAATCCCTATAAGGTCAACCTTCATTTATTTTGGTATTTATTTATTGCATTCATACTCGTATGTGTAATCATTATTGCATTTATATATGTAATTATTTGGCTTTAAGAGGATTATGCGAAACAAGGGTGGAATGCGATTGTAATAGATAGACAAGAAAACAATTAATATTTAGAGGTTATACAAGGTAGTAAGAATCATAGCTCTATTAAAGGATCTTTTAGTGCTTATTTAAAAGATTCTACAGAAGAAGACATATTTACTTAGGATGTTATTTTAGGGTTTATGCACAGTTATAAGAAAGGTAGGTTTGCACTTAGGGACTTTACTGACTTAATGTAATTTTTTCCTCGTCTTGGATGGTACTAAAATAAGCACTTTTTTGGTTGCCTCCTTTTATGTCTATCAAAATCTTCGATTATCAAAATACATGTAGAGTATCAAAAGCCATCACAGCAAGACGAGTTTTCTAAGTATATCAATCAAGAACAGTTTATTATTGCTAGATGCGTCCTGCGAGCAGACAATATGCAGTGTTAAAAAATTAATGGTATCAATTAAACATAAAGTAAATTTGCAGAAATGATAATGCTACGTTGATCTGTAGAAGTGACCAATAAAGACAAGATTACAAACGAATAAGGTGAAACATTCAGAGTGGCAAATATAACATACAGGCTCAGAGAAAACTGCCCACGTTGGTAGGCATGTTACAAGACATAACGAGGAACATAAATGACAAGCACCGTTGGAAATTTTACAACCTAAAAGACGCCCTGGTCGTCTGCCGACTACGTGGATGGTAACCATTTTAAAAGACATGAAAACGACGGTTTTAAAAGCGGAGACCATACAGCACTGGCCAGAGAAACACAAAGGACTAGGAGGGCCAATTCCAATGTGACCTACGTTCCTACTTCATATTCCAACTGTGTCTCCTGTGAAGCCAAGATTAACAGCGGTGACCATCAAAAAAGCAATGAACTGTCCTGGGGGTAAAACTACGACTGCCATGGATCTCACAACGAATTTAATCAGGAGAAATTATTGGAAGTAGGACGCTTTTGGAATTTCACTTCTCTTCGCAATGTGAGAAATAGCAATATGGCAAATAAGGCATGAGAAACCTAAAAAGATGACTAGTCAAGTGAAGTTCAACTGCAACCACAGATTTTGGGGACCTAACACAGTGAGTTGTTACTTAAACATAAATTTCAATAATATTAATTTACACAATCTCCTTAACGCCTAATAAATTATTCCTTGGTGACTGTCTGTCATCACGCTACCTCGCCACAAGATCACACTGCCGGACAATGTTTTGTTGTTTGTTCAAATTCATAATCTGCAGAACATTCGACGATGGTACAAGTTTAAACAAATACGAGTTTAGCCTTAAAATTTGCTAATAGGCAAATAAGCTCGAAAGAAGTAAGAGATGAAACGTAGGTACAGTAAACGTAGAGTTACACTGTTAACGTTTTTGTGCGAAGGCTTCAGGCACAATAAACATTCATTTTTTTATTATGGTATTAAAAATACCAGATTATTCAGATTTGAAGAATTAAGTTCAAATTAATGTTTATTAAAATGTTAATAACCACGGGAATTAACGCGATCATGCATAGAAGATATTTTTTTACATAAGTACCTTAATTATTATTATTACTTTTCAAATTGATTTTTGACGTGACAACGTCTTATAAATTGGTTAGCCGGGTGACACTTCAAGAAACTGGGTCACGTTATGCGCTTACAATGAGAGCGAGTGAAAGGCGCGTGCCTTTCACTCGCTCTCATTGTAAGCGTGTCGTGGACGCGTGTCCCTTCTAAGAGCGAGAGAGACAGATATAAAAAGTGAAAGGCATGCGTCCCTTCCACTCGAAAACATTTTACCACTCAAAGTCGTTGTCACGTAAAACTTTCGCCCGTATACCGACTTTACAGGCAACCAATTTTTTTTTAAAAGAAAATCATAGTTAATGAGTCTTAAAAACACCTTATTTGGACTTATTTTTATATGGTGCGTAAAAAAAAATACTGTGCTCAAATGAGTACGGCGGCCTTAAATTGGTTAAAGCAGTCAACGCGGTCGGAAGTAGTTTCCAGTCGTGTCTAAGTGGATACTATCACCGGGTAAACTATTGATCCGTTAAGCAACACAAGTTTAGCCTCCTTTTCACACAGCCATGTTAGTGCAACGTTCGCGTGACTACAAACTGCATTAGTATACGTAGTTTCTAACAACGGAAATAATCTACTTTTTTATCATTTAGAAGTCAAAATATTGTTTTGATATACGGAAATATTACTTTAGATCATATAAAATTCATAAATTTACTTTCTGATATTAAATAAGTCATAAATTTTGTTTTTGTCGCGCATAATTTTTACGGCCGCATATTGAGTACTGTTGTTTACTTCAATTCGCGACAAAGGCTTCTGCTTTATAAAGCTAAGTACGGCCGCATATGGAGTACTGTTGTCACCTATGAGCGGGAGCACCTAGACACCAGCTTGCACCTTGTGACTCGATTCAGAAACGAGCTGTGAGGATTGTTGTTGATTTCAAACTGACTGACGGTTTAGAACCAATAGGTCTGAGAAGAGAATTTGCGTCGCTTTGTGTGTTCTACCGATTCTACAATGGGGTGTGTTCAAAGGAATTGTTTGACATAATGCCCACGGCATCCTTTCCTTCTACAGTTGCACTTCTACAATGATCGGTTTTGTACCTTGTACGTCCTCAGCTCTTTGCGATCTTTATAAGATTGTCGGTCCATCTAGTGGGAGACATTCCATAGCTTTCCTGCCCCATCGCATACATACAATGCCTGATGTTAAGCGGTTATCATATTCTATAAACGCTAATAATTTTTACTAAGGTGTTCCTTTGCTTGTAATGTAGCATCTGTCTGTATTTGGCTGCGGTCTTTTGTAAGGTACTTTTTAGTCGGTCTCGACATACCCTACCTTCCGCTAGAGTCTACTTTCCTAATCAAATTGTATCACGTGCAGGTTAGGTTAACTTTGTGTCTAAACATGGATGTAGGTCACATTTTCAGGAAAAAACATTGCCGTCCCTTCTTCGACAGCCGGTCAAAAATGTCCATCATTTTGAATCAATACCGTAAACAATATGTATATTCTGGAATTTTCGAACTCCTCGCCAATAACTTTGAAATTCAAATGCTATAAGTATATTTTTATACCTCTTGTTCATTGACAAATAGTTTTTTGTGGCGCGAATGGTAATCTGGCATTTGATATATTTTTGAATAAGTTTTCACAAGTTACATAAACCCGAATCGCGATTCTTCCAGATGTTCCTAGAAGTACAGCCGTAATTATTTAGTTGTTTTATTTTCTTCCCAGTAGTTCAGGTGCATTTACATTCTCGATCCTGATATACTTTTTTTTTGTGTTGATGTTGATATTATTAGAAACAATTTTATTAGAAATGTGGTTTCCATTATAATAATTTAAGTTATACCGCATTAATACTAGTTCCTATTATAATGTTAATAGATAATACAAAAAAACGTGTGCGTCTCGGGACGCGCGACAAAAGTGATAACAAACTAATCTAAGACGAAATAATTAATATTGAAATTATTTAACTTGAGAAATTGTTCGGATGTATTTGAATAATAAATATTATCCTTTTTTGTTTTGATTGAATTGTAAATAGGATTTTAATATAAAGCGTGCCCGGCGTTGCCCGGGCAGTTTCAATTAAAATAAATACTTATATAGAAATTCCCCATATAAGTAATAAAATAAGTATAGATAGATACAGTATAGTATAGTAGGTATGTACTCACTACTCGTGGTTCGCTTCGTCGCGCCGCTGAGCCACGCCGCGCTGCCCAAGCATTTTTAACGCGTGGAATTATAATTAATTTACGATATCTTCTAAACTATAAACGCAAATTACATAGTTTAAAGGGTAAATTTAATCTACATTTGATGTTGGTACTTAATAAATAACCCATTTTCTAACCGATTTAGTCATTACTTTAGAAAATAGTTCGTAAGTTTAAGTTATTTTTTAATACAAATTCAATATATTAAAACGGTCACTGTGTGTTATCTATTAAAGATAGGTATATGCTCTCGCGGACTTTTTTGTAGTACTCGTTATTTCTAACAATTCTTCTGAACATAATTTTCATATATCTCTAACGGTTTAGACTACATAAGCCAAGAAAGCGCAAACAGAGGTATTTTTTCGCTGACTTGCTTGACTAATATCATCACTGCTCAACCCCTACGTTACTTAGCGTAATGAAATGTAGCCTATAATCATTCCGAAGAACCAAGCTATCGATTGGTGAAGGTTTCATTAAAATCGGCCTACCGCTGCCTACGTTAGAGAAAGGGAAGCCAGACAGACTGGGCGCCTTCGTTAGCGTGACATAACCAAGCGCTTTACCCTCCCTTATGAAGTTATCATTTCAAAAAACATGGACGTTTAGGCATGGACGTTAGGCATGGACGTTTATTTTCTTGTACGGACGTACTCTGAAGAAGTTTTAACATATCAATTATACATTAATTAAACGTTACAGTCAATACCCGAAATCTAAGCGCCGTAGGTTTGCTATTATCACACCCCGGACACTCCATACAAATGTCGCGTCGTTTACTACTACATAAATAATGACGTCTGTGCAGGGCGTAATGAGTGTGTGTGCGTGCGGCGCCATACAAACTGTTCCTGATTTGTCTCAGAGGGGAGGTGAGGTCGACACGTGAGAGCGGCAGGGAGTGGTCATACTGTACGTAGTACTAATACTTATACTGTGCTATTATATAGCCTCCCTCTCCAAAGACAAGTCGCTCGGCTTTCGTTGGTCACAAGCTTGACCTAACCTAACCTACGTCCTCGGTCATAACTACTTTTGACTGCATAGGTTAGTTAAAAGTGGTTTTATCAAACATCCTTAGTCAAAAATATTTTTAAGCAACTATTGAAGTTAAAAATGGTGAGGTGAGGTTCCGGGTTTAACTAGTCTAACTTAGAAGCGCGTAGATTTCGAGGATTAACTATAACATATACATTTAATTAATTTGCATCTCTGCGTCAAACAGAGAATTGAAAATTCATTAATTTCGTTACGAACCAACTACAGAGGAAATACTGAGAATACACGAATTCTTCTAAAGTAATGCTAATATAGGCAACCCTACACGAAGAAAATTTGTTAAAAAGTTAACTTTATGTTACCCAAATCTGCACTGCGAATGACAGTCATAAGTTTGGAAGTGTTTCTATGGAACCATATTGCAACATTTGTAAAATTTATTTTGGTAACCTTGACACGTCTACTTACGTTACCAGGATAAAAATTAGGCATTTTATATGTTAATAAATATGATATTCTATATATATGCCAAACGTCCGAATCTGTTTAGCTGTTTTCGTGATTAATGACAAACATACAAACTAAAAAACGTTTAAACATCGTCCTTAACATTAATATTTATGAGATTAAATAGGATTATAAGTAATTAGAAACTACCGAAAGCTTTCTTTACATATCATCAGGAAATTACTTCATACGGTGATATTATAGCGATTAAGATTATTACAATTTTCACACATTACGAACAATAAGATTTTAGGCGCCACGTGTAGGCGGAAAAGTGTGTAAGTAGGAAGCGGTATATTGATCAGGGGGGGGTCAGGGGGGTCAGGGGTGGCTTAGGCGCCGGGGGCGAGAGGGCTCATGGCGGCAGGGTATGCGGCAGAGGCGCGGCGCGGCCAGTCGTTTGGGCGGGCGGTGCGTATCGCGAGCGTGCGTTCCCCTCCGGTTCAAGGGCAAGGCCTGCTCCATTCAGTAACACGTGCCCGAAAGTAAATATAGTACTCGATGTTACGCCATCGCTGTAATGCCCGCCAAATGTGCCGATCCACCTCCGCTTTCCTTGATCCAGTATAATTAGCGCTTAAACTTTTAGAATTATAATATAATTCATGTAGGTCCACTTGACTTGATAATCTTTATTTAACTGTTGCTATTCCGAGAATAGAGAAGACTTCATATCACACTGAGATTATTTTACAATTTAATTTAAAATCGTATTGTATCTGTAAATTCCATAGATAAAGAGTTTTACAGGTAAGTACCTAAAAGTTTTAGTTATCAAGTTTCAAGATACCTATATTTTTAATTTTATTTGCGTGCCCACGGAAATAATTTAATTTCTGTCTAAAATTCAGATACGTAACTAAATTAGGAACTTGTTGATGTCAATTAAACTAGGAATAGATGTATTTATGTAGATAAAATCATAGATGAGGTACATAGTACACTACCTACGACCAAAGGAAAACCATTAATATGAGTAAAATCTATGTTTTAGATTCTCTAACAATCAACAATAGAAATGATATATCTATCGATAGAAATATGTATCGTTATACTTGGATAATTTTAACCAGAAAAACCTGGAATAATCAATAATGGTATCTAAACGCCAATTGAATTCATAGAGTTTATATCAAAACATATTATTTGTGTCTGAAGAATAAATAAATATTATTGAAATTCAATTGTGTTTGTTCGGGCTAATGTCAGAAGATTTATATACGGTTTTCATTAATCACGTCACATTCATTTGGCACGTCACTAGTAAGTAATAACCAGTGATCGGCGTTGGTAGTGCTATTACGTGGGATTTGTGACCGTTGTATTAATATGGATATGCCTCCCAAATCCCGGCATTTTCATTAAACAATTTTATTTAACTTTGAATTATTTTAATACTATTTGTATTTTACGTACCTATTTATATGCTTTACCATGCTATTATTTAACTTAACTTAACATTTATTTTATTGTTTTTCTTAACTGTTCGTCTGGAGAATTTCTTTTTCTAATTTCTATATAATCGAATTTTCATGTATTACACACTTAACGATATAGCAACAACTGGAAAAATATAATGTACTACTAAACCAGACTAAACGTAATACCGGAATCCCGTGGTCATATCCATATTAACATCAACATTCAAGGCCATTGACCCCAAATAGCACTACTAACGCCGATCACTGGTAATAACCATACTTAGTACCAGTAATACTTTGTTTCTAAATATATGTATCTTATCATATTACGATAACATAGGTAGTTATCAGTACAAATTCCAAAATATTTTAATAAAATAATCAATTTATATTCATTCTACTCTGGAGATAAAGATCTTTTCAATCAAGAGCCTTTTGGAACGCTGTCTTGTAGAAGCATGTATGCTCAGCTACAGGTAAACAGTACCCAATGTTTCAAAATCGACCTGCTCACAAAGGAGGTTAGAGGGAAAGTGAGGTACAACACAGAGATTTTTCATTATACGATCATTTCTTATGACGCTTGTGAGAATTTCTTATAATTTTAGTGGCTAGTGGAAAGTGAAACTGTTTTAAAAGCGTTTATACAATTTTTCGCCAAAAAAAACTGTTTCAATTTGTCTGGAGAAAAGTGAAACCGATTTTTTTTTATTATAATATTCTCCTTTGTACATAATTTGTTTTTATTATTACATATTCAAAAAGTATCAAAAATAGGTGTGTAAGTGTAATTTGGGGTGTAAGTGGTTCATCAACATCTTTGAACCAAAGCCAACTTCACCTGCACGCAGTGCACCCTGCTGACTGACAAACGAAGCTCTGGCGAAAAGAGAGGTAGAGAGCGTAATTGTAAGTTACTCGACTAAGCAATGTACCTCCACCTCACAGAATACCGCAGCCAAATAACGGTTCCCTTGAGGGCTGTTGTGTTCCTGCGAGTGAGTGAGGTCACCAGAAAGGAAGAAGATGCTGCGATGGCAGCGGGGGTGGCGGCGCGCGAGCGATATTTTATGTTGCGAGCGTTAATATGGCTATGGTAACCGCTTCACATCAGGCGGGCCGTATGCTTGTCTGCCACCCGAGGTAGTATTAAAAAAAAATAGGTGTATTTTTTTTACAAATACCTATGTAAAAACTTGATCTATCGCTTACGAATGAAAGTAATAATTTATATATAATTACTAAATATATTTCTTGAACGTGCACAATTATAATTATATTTTTTTAAAATTTGTCTGGAGAACTTCCATGAGCAAGGAATTCCATAAACCATGTATGAAATGAAAATTTTACAATTATTTCATTTTAGATCCAGTTTTCCGCATCCTTATTGAAATATTTAGGTAAACGCAGGGCCCAGGGGAAATCCCGGGAATCTTCTTCGAAGTTTCGAATCTTATAAAATTTGTATGTGAAAATATTTTAAAATTCGGCCGTAGCTTCGAATTTTTGTTTCGGAATAGGCCCCCGGGCACAGAAAATACGAGACTAAATGTATTTTAAAGACGACAAATTTGTTGACATTTAATGCAATGCAATCAATATTATGCAATTTAATCATTCTACTTATTTGCCAGTTCGTGTCACAATTCTGCGAACTTTGCGCTATTTCTATTATACTGGGCGGTTCACTGCGGCAGCCGACTGGGCACCGTACCAACACCCTACGGACTGTGCAGATTTAGACTTGGTATGTAATGTATGTGTTTAGTCATAAAAGCCACTTTAATGCAGCTGCAACTACGGTCGTAATTAAATCTAAGTATGTATATTCGGCGACATTATCGTTTCAGCAAATGGCTTTCGACGAACCAAAATATGTATAAAAACTTCTCGTTGCATATTGTTATTAGATCAAAATACATCACTTAATAATTCTTAACCTCATCAAGTCTACCAGCATTAAGTATATAGAGTTTAAATACATATAAAAAAATATTTCATAACATAATAACTTTAGTTCCTACATAAATAAGACAACATGTAGAGCCTTATTCCATTGTGCGTCTTAATAAACTACTAGAACTATAGGACAAGAAGTAGGTCATATACAATATATATCCTTATTTTTACATATAAACATTGTTATAAGTTACTCACGTTTGATTATTTTCTTATTATTGAGATAAAAATCCCGCCCTAGAAACTGCATTTTACAGCTTATTACAGCATGCAGTGTGCAAGATACAGACACGCTTTGAAATAAAAACAAAACCGACGCAGAATTTATAATTCTACGCAGCAACCGCCGTTCACAGCACCCCTTGTACGTGTTCTCATATAAACATAAACATGCAAACGCACAAAAGCCTCACGGCGCGGCGTCGCGTCGCGTCGCTGTCAGATAAAGTTGTAGCGTTTCTTTTGCGAGACGGCTGGACTAAACAACCAGAGGTGGGAAAGAGAAGGCGAATGCACGCCGATCGTTAGCCCTGATCTTCAGCGCGCCACAAACACACAGCCCGACCGAGAGCGAAATTGCAGCGAGAATGCACCTAGCTGTGTTATTACCGCGACGGCTGCATTGCGAAACGACCTTCTTCCGCACCCACGCCGCACGAATATCGCCCCACTGTCGATCAGTTTAAGTCGTAAATCGCTCAAGCTATCATCGTAACCGGTTATTTTCTCCGACAAGCAATTGTGGACGTTGTCGTTGCGACATAGGTTCCGTTCGGGCGGCGCTGCAGGAACGCACGAGTCCTGTATACATATTTAGCCCGCATCGCATGCGGTCGTTGTGGGTGTTTTAGGTCGCACTCACGCACTGCTGAACTAGTCGGAGGGCTTCCTACTATCGATTTATGTTATTGTGTAGGACGTGCTATGCTTGCCGTGATCTTTACACGTTTTTTCACGCAACTTTTTCCCGTCTCCCACGTCGCGCTCGATGTCTTATTCTAAGAAAAATACGAGTGAAACTGGTTGGAAAATATGCTTTCACTGTATTGTTCCACTTATCTTATTAAGCAATTGAGCATTGAATTGCTGTTGTTTTTATCGTTGTTCTAATTGTATTGATTCATTTACATTGAGTATTCTATGTCAGATACTTGGTTTGGCATAAGTAAGTATGTAGAGCGCATTATTACTATTCCTACTATTACTCCTATTAATCTATTGAGTTTTAAGATTTACTAACGAACTGCTCCAGCTTCTCCCGTATGAGATAATATAAATACATTATACATATAAACTTTTCGGAGGAATATATTCTCTATATGATAGTAATTACATCAAAATCCGTCGACTAGTTTAAAAGGACTTAGCGGATAAACAATTTATACTATGAGAATCATTCTTGTCTAAACAATTGCAATAAAATTATTCAACAATATGAGCAAGGTATACACACACGAACCAATCCGAAAAACATTTCATAACAACCAAAAAGAAATTCGATGAAAATATAAACTTAGGTTATAGGTATATTAATATGAATGAAAATAATATTCCACTTACTCAACAAATTAATATTTCAAGATTGGCATTAAGTAAGTCGCTCAAAGTAAAAGTTGTTAGACATTGCAATAGAATCTATATGTTTGTAAAAGTCTTTATTTAAATGACTGTCTTATTATTAATCACGAATGTTAAGCAATGTATATTATACATTGTCATTCCTTTGCGTCCGCATACTGGCTAGACAAGAGTGCAACAGAGCTGAAGCACATTGCCTACGTATGTCGCTGCAGGCTTCACTGGACACTTGCATGTGCAACGGGGGATAAGAGGGGAGAGGTTTGTGGTCACGCCAATAACACAAATTACAGTACAATAGGCCCTATCTCATACTGCGTTGGACAGCTTCAATATTGCTTATAGATTAAATCACATATTAGTTATATTAGTACACGTATTAGTAATCTAGTATACGAAATTTTATCTATATTAATATATCTAAAAGGCTAGTAACGTATCAGTGGAGGAAGGAGTTGCTGCAATGGCGGTGGTGGTGGCAGCGCGCGGTCGATAGTATTATTGCGAGGGCCTATAGGCTACGGTAACTGCTACATATCAGGCGGACTGTAAACTTGACTGCCACCTGACGTAGTATAAAAAATAAAAAAGTGATCTTTTGGTGTTACTGATGTGCAAGGGTTGCGATGTTTACTCCCATCATGAGAATCACATACTCATGTACCCCATCTATTATAAAAGAAATATATATATATATATATATAATATCATCATAGCTAAAACTTGAGAACGGCAGGATAGCTTTGGCTAATTTTGGTTTATCAAATTATGTCAGATTTGTGAAAGTCTAGGAAAGGTTTATATGGCGAGAAAATGTTGAATGATTGCAAAGTAAATAGTTACTTGCTCATTGTAAAATAAATGACAAAATTGTATCATATTGATTTCCTACTTCATTGATTAGGACATTATAAAATTATGTTAGAGTTTGATTACGATATTAATAAATTTTGTAATACTATTGCGATTCGTTTTAAAGTATTCTTTGAAATCACAACAATTTTGTTTGAAAATGTTGAAATGCTACAGTTCATTTTAAATCGGAGGTACAAAATACTGATATAAGTACCTATTTAAAAATATATCTGATCTATAAGTTAATAAATTTCGCTACACTCGTATTGAAAAACACTGAAATTTAAATAGACATCCAAACATTAAAAACATCTGTATCCAAATTACTTTTCTCTGAGTAAATTTTCCCAAAACAGTTTTTACAAAAGTCAAAGTAATATCCAATGCCCTTAATCCAAGGTCCAGTTACGTAGTTATAACCTTAACCCAAGTACGCTGAAGATACATATTGAATAGCCTATAAGAGCCACCTCACGACTTTGGCCTCTGCTTGTTCTGAGAACCGCAATCATAAGGTTGAAGACTGTATTTCTTAGAGAAAAGGCTTACGAGTACGCATAGTAAGAAGATTGTATGGAAGAACCTATCTAAGCTGTCGTGTGTGCTATTTGAAACATAATAATGCACTTTCATGAAAAAATAATCAATAGTTAGATAATAAATAAATAATAAATATTCCTGGACAATTTACACTGCGCCATCTAGCCCCAACTTAAGCGAAAAGCTTGTATTATGGGTACTAGATAACCATTATAAACAGTCCAAAGTAAATTGCTATAATACGTTCTCACTGCATTGTTCGATATCTGTCCTCAAATTACGATGTGCGTTCTTGTAGCACACCTTAATAATATTGTTGGCGTACTATTTCCCGTGCGTACCTTCTCACAGATTCTTCGAGTTTGCTTCTAAGTAAACAGTTATCGTCAACTTTTGGCTTGGTATTGCGTGATCTGTATAATCCAGAAGTTCTTTAGATAGGTAGACTTTAGGTTACTTCTATCTTCTTTAAATCGAAAACTTTAGAGAACTATTGCATGTAACACTGCAAGAATTTGAATACTCAAATTAGTTTAAATATTAGAATTCCAATATTAGAATCCCAATACTAGAATCCTGATACTAGAATCCCGATACCAGAATCCCAATACTAGAATCCTAATACTAGAATTCCAATACTAGAATCCCAATGCTAGAATCCTAATACTAATCCCAATACGAAAATCCCTTAAAAAATATAATTTCAATATTTAATGCTCGGCTCGGCACGCATCGCAGCACTCTTCTTCATTATATGTGATACCTAGTGGCATAAGATATTTTAACTATGTGCATATAAAAAGATGTAGGTCATTCGTTATTTGTACTGTACCAGTTGCTACAACAGAAATTTTAATCAATTAATGTGACCATAATGTTCCTTTGTTTCGAAACCAGTCAATTTATTTACATTTTGCTACGTACTTCCGTATTCATTTGGTATGTAAGTCATGTGAATAACTTACATTTCATTTGCAATCAATGGGTATGTTGTGTACTTGAGGGAAAGTCAGTTTTTATAGCTGCAGTTTCACTTGTTGAGGTTATTTACAGCCAGAACGATTGCATATAGTGCACAACGGCAATTAACAAAAAACATTCAATTAGGAAAAAAGAACAAGTGGGATAGTATCTCTCTGCTGTCTGGATTGCTAAAATAGCAACCACGTGTGGTTACCGGATTTTGTCAAGTTACCAGAGATATAATAGGAAATATGGCACTTGTATGTTTTTTTTATACTACGTCGGGTGGCAGACAAACATACGGCACGCCGGTTGTGAAGCGGTTACCGTAGCCATATTAACGCTCGCAAGATGAAATCCCTAGCTACCTCACTCCACAACTCCTTCCTTTCTGGTGACCTCATTCACTCACAGGATCACAACAACCCTCAAGGGAATTGTTATTTGTCTGCCGTTCTGTGAGGTGGAGGTACTTTCTCACTCGGACAGCTTAAAAATACCCCTCTTTTGCCAGATCCTCTTTCGCTAGTCAGTAGGGTGCACACGTGCAAGTGAGTTTGGCTTTGGCTCCAAATATAATGGTGAGCCATTTACACCCCAAATCTAACCGAAATTGACTGTAGGTACTAAGCAATTGTAAATGATATTTTTTCTAACTATTAAACAGGAACTTTTCCTTCCATAATTAATAATTTAATATTATTACAGGTAATGACTTTGATTGATCGAAAAAAGGTTGACAACCCCTTACTATACCCATTAATTTTACTTATAAAGTAATATCGTACAATGAAAAAGTGTTTGTATAAGAAATAACATCAGGAAGGGTATAATCGAAATCGAGTGTAGTAAATACTTGATTATAGTGAAGCTGCCACGGCTTAGAATTTTGTATGAGGTTCCCCTCGTATTCCATGTTGAACTAAATAATAGCTAACTATCATGTCTTTATAATATAGTGAAGAGTCCTTGGCGCTTTGTAAAATACACTAATGTTAGGTTTTCGAAAGTCAACTGAGGAGAAAGGAAATTATTTTATTTTAATAATGGCAGGTGCAGTTGCTGAACCGTATTTCCTTTTTTATTAAGAAAAAAATCACGTTTATTGGTTCAATATATAGTAATATAATAGAACTGTAGAGTTTGTTTGAACGCGTTAATCTCTGAAACTACCAGAAGGAATTGGAAAATTATTTTTGCATTTGATGCCTTAAATCTAGCAGAAGATTATGTGTTTTTAAATCACGAATCGCGATACTGAAATTACTTAAGGTGGTGCTGAAAGGACGCGTGAAACCGTGGGTCGTATCTACTAGAGTATAGAAACAAACAGAACAAGATTTTCAAAAAAACTAAATTTACTTTTTTAACCTTTGACTTAGTGACTAAGTGAAGATAGACTTTTTAAGTGATGGTATATAGAGTTACTTTATCACGTACAATTAAAGGCACATAAAGCACCCTACTACAGTTCTTTTGCCATACGCAATAATTTTTAAAACCAGTCTGTCAGTATTAAATATGATTTTTCTTGAAATAAATATATAACGAGATTCCTATATAATATATTTATTACAAACTTTCAACCGCAAGTTAACATTCTAAACTGAAATGTATTTTCATGAAACTTCTGTGACAAAAACTAGTACTGGAGTACAGACTAAAAATGCGTTGCGTTCAATAACCGACTCAAGTTGCGAAATGCATCTCTAAATATAGACCACGAGCGCGCAACGCCTGGCGGTTGTGCGTGGTCAGGACCGGGCCCCCCTCCTCGTGCCCTCCGCCTCACTGCCCTCCAAACTAAACCAGGGTTGCCTGAATGCCTAGGGCTCAAGGGCGTTACTAAATCGCATTAATTTGCGCAGAACTAACCCCAAAACTGTTAGGGTAGGTTTAGTTCGAATGTGTATTGGCATGTGCCCCAATGATGTATATGCTAAGGATATCTTGAATATTTACATTATTATACTTTATTTATAACAAAAATCTAATTTACTATGCACGTAAATTAATATTTTGCTTATTTAAATATTATTTACAAATCCGTAACTAAAATCTCAAATTTTTTTCTTTAATAAAATATTTTGCGTTGTTTTCCCGTAGCTTAAAAATTCCAATAATTATTTCCTAATCATTTTATTAGTAGATATATAGAAGGTGTAAGATCGTATTTGGTGGAAAGCAGCATTGGGGAAGGCTTATATCCAGCAGTTGATAGATACAGGCTAATGATGATGATATACATGTACATCATCATCATTAGCCTGTATCTATCAACTGCTGGATATAAGCCTTCCCCAATGCTGCTTTCCACCAAATACGATCTTACACCTTCTGTATACATTTACAGGTTGATTCTAATTGGGTTCTTATACTTTATACTCTAGGAATTGTACTGAATTAAAAAAAATAAGTTTTAGGTAACAACTAGATATTTTAATGGTTTTTATCAGCTTTGAAACTAGCACAAAATAACAAGAGCATATAGCATATTTAGTAATAAAATAAAAATAGGGTAATACTCCACGCACTTGTACTGTTCCACATATTTAAATTTATTTTCACCAACCGATTTCATCGTAAGACATAGAGATGAGCAGATTGTGTATGCGTTTTGTAGAAACTTAATTATGTGTATATAAATTTAATTAGGTGGAACAGTACAAGTGTTATGTTGATAAAATAATATTCTACCAAGTGCCAACAATCAACAGCGTCAACAATATTTCTTAAGCTACTTTACTTTTATAAGTCTATAATTAAATCGCTGAAAACTTTTTTTACATAACAAGCTTTGACTCTGAAACAAAATAATATTTATACCTATATTGTAACAAGAACATAATTTTCACAAGGTATTATTTCTGAGAATATATATTTTGAGTGCCTCGGAAATAAAGTTTAAGTTACAAAACATTTAGACGGAATTATGTTTTATGCATAGCCTTTATGGCGGCTTGAAAACACTGGCCTGCCCGCAGTTGAGTAGCGTGGTGGAGTATGCTCTAAATCCCTCCGATTGAGGGGAGTCCCATATCCCAGCAGTGGGATGACCAAGGGTTGAATACGATACGATGTCTTATCAAACGTTAACAAAACATTTTTATTTGTTCAAAATTTCAAAGCCTTTTCTGTTTTTTGCAATGTCAATGTCTATTAATGAACTTAACGACTGTGGACTCAATTATTAAAGAGTAAACGCTGCTCATTTTTACACAAGTATAATCAATACCCTTCAAAAAGGTTTCACGGTTGTTGCCAGCCCTATGTAGTACATAAGGGGGAGATCGAGAGATGTGCAGGAGGGCGCGTGGCGTGCAATTGCGTAGGTACTTACTATGCACATTTATGCATGCATGCGCTCGCAATGCATACACGTCTGGAACTCGGTCGCTCAAACGAATGAAACATTTCATTGACATAGGTCAGTTATTGACTTCAATTGGAAAGGATTTAATTGTCATACGTTTTTTTCTTTATAAGACGCCGGGTGACAGACAAGCATACTGCCCGCTTGATGCGAGGCAGTTACCGTAGCGAATAGTTGTTTGCAAGTATCTCTCACGCGCCACAGCTGCTGCTATTGCAACAAGTTCTTTCCTGGTAATCTCGCTCACTCGCAAGAACACACCATTCTTCAAGGAATTGTTACTTGATTGCGGGCTTTTGTAAGCTGGAGGTACTTCAGTCTTGCAGCTCAGGATTACACTGTCAAAGAGATGTGAAGATGAGAGATAGGATTCTTTTTTCCAGAGCTTCGTTAGTTAATCAACATAATGCACCATGTGCATTTGGTTAGTTCAAAGATAATGATGAGCTACATACACAATGCTACACCCAACAATGGTACTTAGGAGTAATGTATGAGTACTCAATTTAGGAGTAAATAACCCCCAATAGTGGTAGTTAGGAGCAGCACAGGTATATGCCAATATTGCCAATGCTGTTCCTAATAAAATACCTTTTCACTAAACAGCACAGTCTAGACTATTATAAAAATAAAACACATGTTTTTGGCATGTAGTATTTATTCAGCTTGTACAGTTCCATCTAAAGTAATGACAGTATTTTTCATTTAAAATATTTTTTTAATCTAAAGGTATTTTGCAACATCAATACTTCGTCGCGAAATGATTTTTGTCAGTGAGACAAACCGCAAAGTATACATAATAATATAAAGAATTGTCAGGATATGGATCTTGACAAATAGTTAATTTTATATATTATAATATAAGGTACAGTTATGTTCAACAATAACCATATTCTGTTACAGCATAATGACCATAAAGTTCAAAGCAACCTTGGTCTGTAAGTCCTTTGTTAGTAGCTGCAATAAAATTTTATTTTCGCGTAAATAACTGACTTTAGTGTCCCTAGTGTCCGTGGTGAGGAGACCACTCGTGTAGGTACGGATTGAGATTTATTGAATGGTCGCTTTGTACCTAAACCTATGTTTCCACTAGTCAAGATAAAATCCGATGTAATTTGCACAGCGATCCCGGGGTGGTAGAAACTGTTTAGACACCAGAGGGACAAATTCTATTTATATTCTGTAGGTACAGATATTTCTTTAAAGTCTCAATATGGTATTATAAATGTTATCATTGTGTTTGGGCTGCACAGCGACAATCATAGCAACGTGATCTCCCAGGTCTTATGTGCAAGAGATCATCATATTTTACTAGAATATTTATTTTTGAAAGCAATAAAAAAGTACCGAGATTAACATTGACGAAAATACGTAAGACATAATAAAAAATAAAAATAAATATATATATGCAAATAATTTGACGATGTTGATGGATTTCTGATAAACGAAACGAACGAAACACCTATATGTTTCGTTATTATGAATATAGAGTTTAAGTACAAAATATTGTTTTTTCATTTACCGCCTTCGATCATTAATATTAGAACTAGATGCATAATGACGTACAAAAACTATGCAAAATATTGTCCGCAACAGGCAGAAGATGACATAAATCTTACTTATATAATTATGACCAATATTTAAATAAACTATAACTCCATGATATGCATTGTAAATTTGCCCTTAGGCTTTCGGTTTAATATTTACATTCAGACAAGTTCTTATGTCATTTATATAAAAACCAAGGTTAAGACGAAGACAATTTGAAAATAATATCAAATATGGAAGTTAAATGAAAGAGCTCCCAGATCGTCATTTGGATGCTGTTTCGGTGAGGATATTTTTTGGGTGTTGATTGTGTATCTAGTTCTCGAGTATCAATGATCAAAGCTTACCACGTACAAAATTTACATGCCAGTAGCCTTTATAGATTAAATTTTCCAAAATCTTTTTTTATTGTTCAACTAGACCAAAGAATAAAAGAAGCCTACTGTGCAAGTTTCGTAGTTTTAGATTCAGTAATTTTGGCTTTGCGTTGATCAGTCAATCATACATAAAAAGCCTTCCTCTTTGTAATAATATTAGTGTAAATTATCTTAAAATTCTAAAATGTTCACCTGTATACTTAATTTATTAGATATCGATCTATACACTCATCGTTATAATTGTTCCTAGTGGTAAGTCACCATACATGCAACATACTCGTATAAGGGCCGCCGAAAATCCAACGAAATACTTCCGTGTTACGGTAATATTACGGTAGCTCTTTACGCTTGATTTAGAGGCGGCATTGTTATGCCACCATATTTCAGTACATTTTTATTGAAGTATAGGTAAATAGTGAGTAGCCATTTGTAAGTATAATCAATGTTAATAGGAATATGAAATTTCATTGATAAAGTGACTTCTAGGAAGATACTGTTCATTACTGGAACTGTGCGAGATGCTGGATTGTTAGAGAGAGAGATTCAATAAAAAACCCCGATGATACTCACGAGACAAACATCGTGGATTTATTTTCGTTCTTCACAATAATTCTTTTTACAAAACTAGCTTCTTAGTTTTCTACAGGAGCGCTTGAGTGTTTTTCTTTCTTATTTGCCCGTCGTCTTGCTGTACTGGAACTGGAATTGAACTGAAACTGGAAAGGAAATTATCGTTATCATGCACAGGAACTTATCATAAAGTCCGCATCGCGCCTGTAATGAAAAACGTAGGTCGGTAATACATGTAATCTCGCCAGTGGATATACAGCTTAACTGTGAATACGGGAAGTCACCTTGCGTAAATATATGTATTTTTGCCCGACCGTACTGACATTCAGAACTTTTTAGCAATAAAAAACAGACGTGAAGCAGTCAACCTAGACGTTTCATATTTATGATCAATGTTCGATTCGTATTGTTAACCGATACAGCATTTTTTTCAAACTCTTGTTATATATGTAGGTACGTTTGATACTATAAACAACTAAATTATGAATAGCTAATGAATTATTACTCTTTACTTGAAGTGGTTCTCACTTCTCCGTGCTTTATTAACGTTCGTGTGTCCTAACGTTCTTGTATTTAATTGGTTGGTTTGAAAACACTGGCACTGTTACTTTGATCATGGCAAAGTGTGTACCTAAGTAATAATGAAGAATGCCTTAATTGCCATATTGCTGTCTCTCATATTGCTAAGAGGGGAAGTCATTTTCCAAAAGCTTCTTTCTCCTACTAATTTCTTCTGATTCGTTTTAAGTTCCAAGGTAGCCGTAGTCTTACCACCCGTGACTGCATTGGACTTCATTGTTCATTGCCTTTTTTGGTGGTCGCCGCTGTTAAACCTGGCTATACAGATACACAGTGGTGGAAATGTGTGATGGGCCCCCGTCCCGTATATAAAATAACATCTATGTCTTTACACATATCTAAGTATATTTAGTTGGTAGTTTCAATTAATAATAGTAATAATGCTTTCTCATTTGCCATTTTCGACTACTGATAAAACGAAATCCAAATTTACGTTCGCATAGTAACAAATATTCGCGTCAAGTAACTTGCCGTGTACAAATAAGTATACGTACCACTTATAGAGGCCACGAACTCGAGCACACATGGACAACTTTAGTATTCATAGACGATACGTCGCGTATTCATGTGCATGTGTGTAGCGTACATATCATTTTCGTGCGGCCAATGTAGCCACAGTAATCGGTACTGCAGTCGATCAGTATGTCACATTGAAGCTATGTCAAATTGACTATATAAATACTCAGTAGCAATCTTATTGTTGTTCAGATTGATTTATGTGTCGTGATAAATGAGCTACCTTTTTGTATGCAAGACGAAGCTCTTGGGATCAGCAGGTTGAAGTGCCAGTGGGTAGGCCACATAGGAGGAATGACCGGTAGGGCAGGAAAGTTCTCAAAGCAGCTAGCAGTAAAGGTCTGAAAGAATTGCGACCGCGGAATGAAAAAAAAAGTAGTGTGGCTTTATCATGGACACGGCCGGCCGTGTATTGTACGTGAATACGTTATATGCACTAAAATTATCTTAAAATGGCAGCGTTTCCCCCTCCCCCGCACGTTATGTTCCATAATGCTTACTTAGCGTAATAAATTCTTTAATCCTTCATCTATCCAGTGGTTGGATTTAATTTTGGATGGAGATGATAGATTTTTAGCTGCAATGCAACACCAAACTGTATTCCCCGATTTTGTCATCATTAGTTTTTTTGGTATTGCCTCCCTATGGAAGCACTTTTAAAGACATATTCACATCAAAAGCGGTATAGCGCCCCACTACATGTAATAAAAACCATGGTAAAGATCGCAGAGAGCCGATGGGATGCACTGGTCACAAAGCCAATCCTATGTTCCGAGACCTATGTTCAGCTTTGGTTCGACGGTTTTAAATAATAATATATATTGTCAGACAAATTACACAGCGCCATCAAGCCCCAACGTAAGCGAAGCTGTGTTATGGGTACTAGACAACTGATAAACATACGTAAATACATTTTTTTTTGTAAATACATACTTATCATTCATATAAAACACCCAGACTAAGACAAACAGACATGTTCATGCACACAAATGTTTGTCCTATGTGGGAATCGAACCCACGAGCGTTGGTGTCGAAGCCGCGTCATTGACCGCTACGCCACCGAGCTCGTCATGTAAGGCGAAGAGGTGTATCAGCACTTAGTAGTAAATTGTAAAGTATGGTAAAGTTTTTATTATTTTATTAAATTTGCACAGTCAAACAGGTTTTTACATGATAAATAACCTAAGTTTATTGACACTGGTTTCTCGTAATGTTGCTCATCGGTCAAGTTCGAAGGTCAAGTTGATTATTGTATTGCGGAAAACAACAGCTATTTACCTAGATATAGGACGTTAATTGAATGAAGTTATAATGGTATATTTTATCTTTAATACTGGAGAAAAAAACAAGGTCGACCAATTAAGGAACATTTCGCATAACAACAAATATTCTAGAATCTATGTTCATAAATGTATAAATTAATCAGGAGGAAGTAGCTTCTTATTTTTTATATTAATTGTATTCTCATTTTAAGTGAACTGTATAGTTTTTAGGAGAAATAAATGTCTTTCACATTTAATCGCAGTAATTTGCAACCATGAAGTTTATATAACTAGCGAAATAGAGGAACAAACATAAGCTGTCAAATGAAACTGAAATTGAATAACACCTATATGCGTAAATATATTTGCGTGTTTGTGTCAGAGATGTATCCAAACTTTATCGATATTCATATTAATGACATCGATAGTTGTATTGTAGATAATAAACTTGTGTGAGTTGGGACACTTGGGACTATGCATGGATATAGTTTAAAAACTGAATCTATTCTAGAATGAATAATTAAAATTAAGGCCGAAAAAATAATTTTATTTATTTATTTGAATTGCAGGTTTCATCTGGACCAATTTTTTTTGTAAATGTAGTCCGTATGTATATTTTTTAGGAGTCCAATGGAACTATATTATAATCGAAAAAAAAAATTGCCAAAAAATCTCTTTTATTTAAAAAGGCACTGAAATATCAGTCCGCCCAAATAAGCTACAAACCATAAAAGTATCACTTATGCGTTGCCATTAGCAATCATTAATGAGTTGTAATTTGTGGCCAAGACTCTAGTGTTTCAAATCACCAGCCATAGCAAACCAGTAGTAGAACAGAATACGTTCCATTTTAAAATAAAAGGAAAGCAGTATACTAGTTTATAGCCGAAAGTTAAATATAGGATGATGTTATGTTTGGGGTGTAAGCGGTTCATCAATATATTTGAACCAAATCCAACATCACCTGCACGTGGTGTACCCTGCCGACTGACAAACAAGGCTCTGGCGAAAAGAGAGATAGGGCATAGCGTATTTTGTAAGCTGCCCCACTGGGGAAATACCTCCACCTCACAGAATACCGCAGCCAAATAACATTAATCTTGAGGGTTGTTGTGTTCCTGCGAGTGAGTGAGGCCACCAACAGAAAGCAAGGAGTTGTTTGTTGAAGTGTTTACATGTTGCGAGCATTAATATGGCTACGCTATATTATAGCGTTTTCATCCTAGAAAACGTAACGCCAACTTCATTGAGTTAACCCTCTGCGTGTCAATCTCGCTTGTATCGTATTCGGTATTCGGGTGACGGGGGTCAAATTTAGCTGGTATCGGTTACTAACGCAAGCGGCGTGTTGCGTAAGCACTAGTGTCGTTTACCCCGCGGCCTTCGGCCGTGCGACGCTTCCCGCTTCACTAGTTAGTGAGCCATCCGTCCTACTTTATGTCAACTCAATGACATAGTAGACTCTTATAGCAGTACATCAACTACATTCACATGCCCGAAATGCGACACATGACGATCGCTAGCATCATGTAGAATCGCGGATGTCTGTATGCGTCATAGCACGTTAATATGAAGTTGTTGTACTGTTCTATATATTTACTGTGTCAACAACGCGTCCACGCGTAGCCTTGTGGTTGTTTACTCCTGTCCTCCAACTATTATACACTTTATTGCTTAAGCAATAAGGCGTATTCGTTGTTATTCTTTATGCAGTCCGAGGAAACCTTATCTACGTATATTTTCGCAAACAATCAAGCCGACCTGTGCTAGTAATCTTAAATATTTTTATTCGGGTCACGATAATTACGTTTGTTCTAATTCAATTGGCCTCATGTGGAAGTGGGACACTACACTTGTATTTTGTTTTGTATAGCTGCTACACTCTCTGTTACATAAATAATTTCATAAGAAATTGGAACCTAACCCAAATTTACCTTAGACCTATAAGGGCGTAAATCAGTAGAGTCGACTGATTGTCCCTTAAAATTTAATCTATAATGGAGTTTCACGCAACTTTGGGGGTATTAGTAGCTCACTACAATCTTTGAGCCAAAATCAACCTCACCTGCACGTGGTGCACCCTGCTAATTGACTTTTTTTTTTTTTTATATATACTACGTCGGGTGGCAGACAAGCATACGGCCCGCCTGATGTGAAGCGGTAAAAAATCTAAAACTTTCTTCTACATAAAAGTGTCAAAATTGTACCACTCTTCTTCATCTACTAATGAAAAAGTTAATGTGTGTGTCTAATTCGCAAAGTTGATTAATAATGTGATTTACATATACAAAATCAGCCTTATTTTAAAACTCATATGTTTCATTTCAGATTACAACGCCGCCCCGCTGTTCGCCTCGGAAAACGCCTCCAGTGGTGAGTGAGCTATGAAGTACATTTTTCATAAAACTTGTCGCAATAAATCGTACGGGACATTTTATAGTATAACTTTATTTTAAAAAATTACTCATGGCTTTATGGTGTTAAGAAAACGTTTCTATGTAAATTCTAGGCACTTACAATAAGGCTTAATAAGTTAATATGTTGTTTATGTCATAATAGAAACCTACTTCAGGTTTTTAGAAATTGAAAAAGGTATGAGATAACGTTAAAAAACTAATGCAAAAATATAATTAATAGATTTTTTTATTGTTATATTTTTTTATACGAGTAGGGTGACAAACAAGTGTACGACCTACATGATGGTAACAGTCATCGCAGTCTATAGCCTCGCACTCGCGCCTTGCCGACACTGTATATATACTTTAACCTTTGAATATGCATAGCCTTCTGCTTTAGAAACTGAAAAACGTGAGAACATGGTGCAATATATATATAAATGAACTATATAAAAAAAATAACATTAGAAAATGTTGCAATAACATACAAACATGTAAATATTTAACCCATTCGGAAAATTAAAAGTGACAAAAAACCAATTAGAAATTCCGAATTGAAAGTACAACTTACAAACATTGCTAATTAGAAATAAACGTTTGTAACCATCGTTAAAATTGTCTTGCATGGTTTACATTGCAGCATAAATTATAAAACATTATTTTCATTGTAAAATTAACGCTCTGACCCTGGGCGATAAAAATGTACAGCGCAAACTGCGTCTGAGGAAGTTTAAAATTATTCTACAAATAATATTCCTTTGGTATTTTAAAAACTGTAAATCAAATGGTCACTATCACGAAGTTCCTCGATTAAATTTATGTTCGGATGAATCTTGAAGTCGTGACGACGTAGACCACATTCAGCCTCCAGCTACATACACTATTTTATAAGAGCGTTCCTTGAAAACATTTATGTAGAGTGGATCTTTTTACAACAGCAATAAACTGAAATGGAGCAATGGTCTTTGAAGCCCTTTAAAGGAGTTGAGGGTTAAATTATTCATATCAGTAACTTCTTATTAGAATTCTTTTTTTGACAATTACCTATTTTTGCACAGTGTGTGAAATGAGAATAGTTTGGATTAAATATTCTGTCTTATGTACTGGACCCAGAATACGTCTACATATATAGTACTATCGTACAATACAATACTATACCACAGCATAAATAATAGTACTATGTACAGTATGGCCACTACCTGCCGCTCCCACATGTCGACCTCACCTCCACTCTGAGACAAACCTGGAACAGTTTGTATGGCGCAGTACGGACACACGCTCATTCAAGTTCTGCACAGACGCCATTGTTTATGTAAATGACGCGACATTTGTATGGAGTAGCCGGGGTATGACTGTATATTATTCTGTATTGCACCAAATACAGGATAACAATATAGTAAGAATAATTATAAAGTACAAGAGGCGGCCTTATGCAATGTGTTCCAGGCAACCGTTAGGTAGAGGAAAAATACTATATATTAGGTTGGGGAAAAAGTCTTTTCGTATTTTATATGAAAATTCAAAACATTTTTTAATAAAGTTTATTTACATTTAACTAAAGTATGTAGGTGCCATTTTGTTCGATAACTTTTTGCCATCTTGTAGGTACAGACATGATCCCATTACTATAGAAATTTTGGGACTTCTGTTTAAAAAACCACGACAAGTGGTTTTGGCAGTCTTCTCGTGATGTTAACCTGACATTGCCTAAAGAATTCTGAAGAGACCAAAACAGGTGGAAATCAGAAGGTGCAAGGTCAGGACTATACGGCGGATGCATTAACACCTCCCAGTCAAACTCTCTTAATTTTTGCTGAGTGGCTAAAGAAGTGTGAGGTCTAGCGTTTTCATGATGAAAAATCACACCCCTTCTGTTAATTAATTCCGGCCGCTTTCTCTCAACTTTTTGCTTTAATCTCATCAGTTGTTCACAGTAGAGTTCAAAATTGATATTCCTGCCTGGCGGTAACAGCTCATAATGAATAATGCCCTTCCAACCCCACCATACACACAGCATCACCTTGTTGCGGGTTAACCCGGGTTTTGCCAGAGTCTGTGAAGCCTGACCGGCCTTTGACCACGACCTTTTTCGCACGTTCTTGTCGTACGTGATCCACTTTTCATCACCAGTTATAAGCTTCTTCAAAAACGGTTCGCTTTCATCACGTCTTAGTAAAGAATCGCAAATGAGTACACGGTTCATTAGGTTTCTTTCAGTGAGATCGTGAGGCACCCAAATATCGAGCTTTTTAGTGTACCCAGCTTTTTTCAAATGCGCCAAAACTGTTTTGTGGTCAATTCCTAATTCTTCAGCTACGTCATAACTACTGATATGCCGATCTTGCTTCACTTTTTCAGAAATGGCATCCATTTTATCCGTAACAGGGCGACCAGAGCGACGTGCATCTTTGACATCAAAATTTCCGGATTGAAAACGCTTAAAACAAATTTGTGCTACTCTCACAGACACTGCACTAGGTCCATAAACGTCACAAATTTTTTTCGCAGCTTGCGTTGAATTTTTACCTTTTTTGTAGTAAAATTTTAAAATGTATCGAATTTCTTCATTAGATTCACTCATCTTGACAGTAAAAAAACAAATGAAAATCACACATTTACCTAATTTGAATTTGGAATTATCTTTTTTAAAATTTAAACTTTTTAAAGATATCAAAACCTGCTAGATACAAATGGTATAACCAAAGAGATTTTATTACAAGTTCATACATACTATAATGCGAAAAGACTTTTTCCCCGACCTATTATATAAGAAGGTTTTGATCTTTGTCTCTATATCTAGGACAAATCTCGATATATGAAGTTCGGGTCTTCGCATTGGCAAACGAGCATCTTATCCAAGGCAATCACGACCACTCATGGAGATTATTTATAACTAGATGTCAAATTTTTACATTTTTAATTTGTTTCCTTTCTTTAAGAAACAGTAAGCCTTTATAACGAGTCAGGAAGGCGGAAAAGCTTTCCTTTTTCGCAAAGGTTATGGAAAAATCGTATATCACCCGTAACGATCTCGGCGTAGCTCCTGTCAAATGTGATATACAATATATTTCTACCCTCCATATATTCTGCTGATAATAATACAGTCACGCGATATTTTCCTTCATTATTAATATCTGTATTTTCATATCGCGAAGAACGGCATACATAATTGGAGTATTGTGTGTACCCTTGTTATTTTAATATATAACCTTAGTATATTCTGATCCTGTTTTATTTTTAGTCACATCATTACTTTACATTGTTATTCGAAGTAAAAATAAAATATTGAATTACCTTTTAATATTTTTATTTTGTTATGTATTATCATTAGATGGACAGCATCAAAGTATTTTGTAGAAACGCAAACACCATCTGTTTACCTTGATAATGCAATAAAGCGAAACCGGTCGGTAAGTAGGGCCACTCCCTGCCGCTTTTTCGTATCGACCTCACCTCCCCGCTGAGACAAATCTGGAACGTTATATTTAGAAAAATGGAAAAATTCACTTGCCACCCCTAGGTGGGATTTGAACCCACGACATCTCGATGACCGGTCGAGTGCTCTTCCAACTGAGCTACCAGGAAGCTACTAGGGGGCTACTATTGAATTTTTCCATTTTTCAAAATATAATATTCTGGCAAGTTGGCCAAGACAACTATATAAATAATAATAAATCTGGAACAGTTTGTATAGCGCCGCACGCACACACGTTCATTTATGTCCTGCACAGACGTCATTATTTATGCAGTAGTACATGACGCGGCATTTGTATGGAGTGGCGCTACTCGTACTTAGCTTAATAATAGTTAGCATAATAAATCTCAAAGTTAATAATCTCAGAAACATTGAATTAGCTCATATAACCACTGTTTTTACTTTTTTGTTGAACATTTTGTCTTGAACAAAGACAAATGTTCAACAAAAGGAAAACAAGATCGAGAGGTTACTAATTATAATGATCTTAATCACGCCAGAAGCCTATTAATTAGTTGGTTATTTATTGTCTGATGAGGTGGTCCAAATTTATTGATTGTAATTATTTACGGCTTTGGTCGTAATTGCTAAAAGTCACGCTACATGGTATCTTTTTATTAGCAATATTTATCATTTAATGTTCACGACCAATTATATTATACTTAAATACTATAGCTATGCTAAGCGTCAAAAACGTGCACCGGAAAAGTGAGCCAACTGTCTCACCTCGCAAATAGTCCTCACAAGCAAACTGGAAATGCAATTTATAAGCACGCCGATACAACTGACTTTGGTAACGATTGATTGAAATAGAAAAAAATCTCGTCTTCTGTATTACGAAAATCATCATCATCATCATCATCATCAGGTCATTTAAGACAGGAGCACGACCCTCTCGTCCGTCATAGACAGGAGGACTTGGCCTACACTCCCCACGCTGGCCAGACGGGTTGGGGAGGCCTGATCGATGTTTTATAATGTATTTCCCTTAGTCGCCTTGTACGACATCCACGGGAAGAGACGGAATGATTCTATTCTAGTCTGCCGGAGACCACACGGCCAATTAATAATAATTACGAAAATGCACAATTTATCTACTATATAAAAATAAGTCGGGTTTTCCTTCCTGACGCTATAACTCCAGAACGCACAAACCGATTTCCACGGTTTTGCATTCTTTGGAAAGGTCTCGGGCTCCGTGAGGTTTGTAGCAAAGAAAATTCTGGAAAAATTTGAAAAGAAAAGCGGGAAAATCTTTTTTCACATACAGCGCCATCTGGTGGCGAAAAGGAGTTCGCCGGGTTTGCTAGTATTGTATATAAAGTAAATAAAGCCCAAGTAATCACATATAGGTAAAGTACAAAATCTATATTTGATGTTAACGCATATTTCGGATTAGGTAAAAACAGACGCCTTTGCGCCCGAATTCGTACTTAGCGAGGGATGATGTGCCTACATGGAGATCAGCAACACCAAGGGGTCGCCGATCTTTTGCCAGCCTATACTCCTTCCTTTCTTTCTAGTAACCTCACTCACTTGCAGGAACACATCAACCCTCACAGGAATTGTTATTTGGCTTCGGTATTCTGTGAGGTAGAGGTAGGTACTTCCGCAGTTGGGCAGCTTAAAAAATACCCTATTCTCTACCATTCTTTTTACCAGAGCCACGTTTGTCAGACAGGAGTGTGCACCACGTACCTACAGGTGAGGTTGGCTTTGGTTCAAAGATGTTGATGAACCATTACACCCCAAATTGCCGTTGGTTGCCGTTGATATAATTACAGATACCGGTAGGGGATTTAATCATCTCATATTACATCCAACTTCTTCTGCGAACTCCCTGAGGTTTTCTCAAGAGATTACACTTCACACCTTTCTTATAATAATAATTGTTGTCAGATAAATTACACAGCACTATCTAGCCCCAAAGTAAGTAAACCTTGTGTTATGGGTACTAGACAACTGATAAACAAACGTAAATACATTTTTTTTGTAAATACATACTTATGATACATAGAAAACACCTAAACCAAGACAAACAGACATGTTCATGCACACAAATGGTTGTCCTATGTAGGAATCGAACCCAAGAGCGTTGGTGTCGAAGCCGCATCATTGACCGCTACGCCACCGAGCTCGTCGTCTTATGCTACAGCATTTTTGAGTTTTTTTCTTTTTAAGAATGATGATATCTTCATTTCGTATCATGTTGTACATAAAATGGGTTGTCAGTTTCCATTTAGGCAAAAAATGCCTGTTTTGGAATACCCCGCTCTTACACAACTACTTAGATGTTTAATACTATTAGGGTCCTATCCTAATACATTATAATAATTATCCAAAACACAAAGTAATTCCTCCCATGCATATTTCATATGAGCGTTTAGGTTCATCAAAGAGAAAGAAAGAAAGGGTTTATACAGAATTGACAACAATGCCTCTAATGATATAATTATAAACTGTGATAACTGCTTACTATCAAACAGATTAGCAGCTAAAGCCACCTGATACTGATATAAGAAATAGTTCATTTTCTTACATCAGAAAGGTGGCTTTATCAATGACTAAATAAAAATTATCGCAAATCGACTGGTAACCTGTAAAAGCAATTAAGATCTTCTAAGAACAATTTGATCTGTAAACAAGGTCATGAACAGGAGGGCTGTATCTGTACGTATTCGCTGTATTACCCACGCCTTGACCTACTGCTCTCGTTGAGATCTGGACGGGTCTGACCTAAAAACTAGGTTATACGCCATCGATACCACCGGCATTACAACTCAAGGACTAAGGTCCCCGGAGAGTGTTTTAGTTAAACATGAGCTAAGCCACTGTGCTATTATTAACACTATTAATTTAGTGAAACTATACCATGCCCCAAATAGAAACTGAAAACTGTTTTCGGTGTCGTGTAATTGGTTCTTTCATCTTTGAGCCAAAATCACCTGCACGCGGTGCACGCTGCAGTGACAAACGGGGCTCTGGCAAAGGTAAGTGGGTTAGTTAAGGAAAGAGGTAAGACACGGCATATTTATACTGCCCAACTGATGAAGTATATAGGTACTCCATCTCAAAGAAAATCGCAGCAATTCTCTTGATAATTATTGTTTTGCTAGGAGTGAGTGAGGTCACTAGGAAGAAAATGCTGCGTTGGCAGTGGAGGTGGCTGCGCGTTCACAAGTGTTCGTATCCTGTTGTAATATTTTTTTTTTCTTCGTTTTTTTATTATCACTACATAGTATAAAACAAAGTCGCTTTCTCTGTCCCTATGTCCCTTTGTATGCTTAAATCTTTGAAACTACGCAACGGATTATGATGCGGTTTTTTTTAATAGATAGAGTGATTCAACTGGAAAGTTTATATGTATAATATATGCATAACATAGTAGATAAAACACTGATAATTTAGAGGTTTCTAATGTGATGTCGTAAATAAACACATTTTTTTGCTCTTTCATTGCAAACGCTGGCTGAACCCAACGAGATAGATCAAAATAATGTAGTACAGTATTGTTCACCTTAAAATGGTCTACAAAAAAGTTCGCGATGGTATATGTCTATCTCTTAGTGGTAACACACAATAACCGTTATTTTATCCTTTGCTTTTTACAAGAAATAATGCCTTATTTACGAAGCGATTTTAAGCAATACAGAATTAATCCTTATCCAATTAAGTACCTTAAATACATTGCGCATTTAATATAGATCAATATGGCCCTTCACAGCATGTAATTTAAATGAATAGTTTAGAAGATATTACACATTTAAAATGCAGGGACATAACGGCTGTGGCGGTACCGGCCGCGGAGCCGGCGGCGTGTGCCTATAACTGGGGAAGGACTGGATAGGACAAAGCGCAAAGACCTTCTGTAGTACATTTAGTATCAGCATTGCACCCGTGCGAAGCCGGGGCGGGTCGCTAGTAAATTATAAACAGTGTTTTTATATTTGCATCTATAATTAGTGCTCTCCTAGACCTCATAAGGAACTAGAGCCAGAGGTTTGGGCTGTGCGTTGATATGTTAATTAGTCCGATTCTACTTTTATAGATTTTGTAGTGCCAAATGAGCTAAATTGCAGTTTGATCCAATTAGCTACTAGTCGTACTTTGGAGGGCACGTGAAGCCTTCGGAGCCGGGCCCCTACCGCCGAAGCTGAAGCATCACCATTAGACATTTGATTGCAAAAATAAAACTTTAGCTTAGATTGGCGGTTATTGTGTTTAGCTTACCTGATAAAAAACATAGAGCTCTACCGACTAAGTTATTTGTCATTAACTTAAACCTAAGATCTATTTCCGCGATCAAAAAATCCAATGGTAATCATATTCATATAGATTCATATTCATAGAGATTGTAGTCATATTATGAAAGGTAATGTTTTTCTGTCATTGGGGGCCATCCATAAATTACGTCACACGAATTTCATGATTTTTTGACCCCTCCCCCCGTCCTTGTCATGGTCAAATTTGTGACACCCAGTGTGACGTCACATATTTTGCAAATTTACATCTAGAGTTGCAAATGTTTTTGAGTTTTTCGTTAATAGTTCAAAGTTTGTGTTAACACTTAGATTATAATAGATTTTGAAATATCACGTCACAAAATTTAGGACCCCTCCCACCCCCTTGTCACACTCCATCGACTCCCTCCCTCCCCCTTAACGTGTGACGTAATTTATGGATGGCTCCTTGGCAAGATATCCCTCATTGACAAAAACAATCTGACCGATAAATCATTAATTCAATGACATAACTATCACACTGCAGCACTGTTAACAGTTAATATGTATATATAATACCACAACTGTGAAGACAAGATGTGAAGGCGTCTGATAAGCCCTGATAAGCCTTGATTGCACCGATATGGGTAATACTTGCCGATAGGTTGTTAACCTAATAAGATAATGTTATCGGCCCGACACTCGCGTCCTACATACTTCCGCACTGTATGTTCAATCTGTTTACTTTGACTATATGGGTTAATAAGTGGGGTCATGTTGCCGTCCGGATAGGTTAGTATTAGTAAACTAAATATGTTTTTGACTAACAACTCTGTCCTAGATCCGCCTGGCTTATCCTTAGACATAAGGCCGTGTGGTTTCCGGCAGACTAGAATAGAATCACTCCGTCTCTTCCCGTGGATGTCGTACAAGGCGACTAAGGGAAATACATTATCAAACATCGATCAAACCTTCCCTTCCCAACCCGTCTGGCCAGCGTGGGGAGTGTAGGCCAAATCCTCCTGTCTGTGACGGGCGAGAGAGGGTCGTGCTCCTGTAGTGGAGGCTAAAATGACCTGATGATGATGATCCTTAGATATCATTGGAAGGACTTTTTTTGTCCTGTTTTCCATACCACATTCTGTCCCTCTCTATCCATAACATCGTACTCTATGGTTATTTTTAAATTGTAATATAGGGTGTAAGTGACTCATCAATATCTTTGAACCAAAGCCAACTTCACCTGCACGCGGTGCACCGTGCTGACTGACAAACGAAGCTCTAGCGAAAAGAGAGGAAGGCAGCGTAATTGTAAGCTACCCGACTGGGGAACCTCCACCTCACAGAATACCGCAGCCAAATAACAATTCCCTTGAGAGTTGTTGTGTTACTGCGAGTGAGTGAGGTCACCAGACCTTTCTGGTCCAGTTAAGGTGGTTAAGGTAGTTAAGGTGGTTAGGTGGTTAAGGAAGGAGATTCTGCGTTGGCAGCGATATTTAGCAGCGCGCGAGCGATATTTTATATTGCGAGCGTAATTAACCGCTTCACATCGGCCGGGTCGTATGCTTGTCTCCCACCCGACATAGTATAAAAAAATATATGTTAATGCAGTGTTGTCAGAGCAGAATTTGGTTGCGTAGAGAAATGTTTTGGTGGGTGTAAACGGAATTGAGAGCTCGCGATTGTTGGTCGTTAACCCCGATATCTTAAAAGCTACTAAACTGATTTCAATACCCAAACAATAAAAGAAATTGACTTACGTTTTCTATATGTTTACTAAATTATAGCAAATTCGGAGCATGAAAGTCTAATCTACACAAATCCTACCGAAATTCCATCCAAATTCGAGTATTTAGGATTGATGAATATTTACTGTATCTATACATATATATGTAAACAAAGTAAATCTATAAATATTATCAGACAAATTAGACAGCGCAATCTAGCCCCAAAGTAAGCGAAGCTTGTGTTATGGGTACTAGACAACTGATAAACATACGTAAATACATTTTTTTTTGTAAATACATACTTATGATACATAAAAAACACCCAGACCAAGACAAACAGACATGTTCATGCACACAAATGTTTGTCCTATGTGGGAATCGAACCCACGAGCGTTGGTGTCGAAGCCGCGTCATTGACCGCTACGCCACCGAGCTCGTCTTGTTATATATAGTTGTTAAAAGTAAAGATATAGTTATCCCTGCATATCTGTATCAATCCATATTCTGGGATCTCCCCTCAATAGAAGGGGGTTAGAGCATACTCCACCACGCCGCTCATCTGCGAGTTGGCCAGTGTTTTCATGGCACTTAATGGCCTCTGACATTGCTTATCGACTGACATCTAATGAAAACAGCCGGGGCCGACGGCTCAACGTGCCGAAAGCACGAAGGAGCTCGAGGCAAATAAATTGGAGGGGTTGGGTAATATCATACCCCGGCCACTCGATACAAATATCGCATCGTTCAGTACTACATAAACATTGACGTCTATGCAGAGTGAGAACGAGCGAGTGTGCGTGCGGCGCCATACAAAACGAGAAGTCGACCCTAGAGAGCGGCAGGGAGTGACCATACTATACGTAATACTATTACTTATACTATGGTAATATAGAACATGGCTGACACGGTATTATTGATTAATGGCAACACGAAAGGCGAATATTTTTCTTCGGAATATTGGTTAACTCTGTACTGTACTGTTCTTCTTCTCAGTCGGATACTCTTAGCAGACGGTCGTGGTCATGGGCAGGCCTCACGAAAGGCATTGCGGGTGCTTTCAAAATAATCACTAGTTTGAAATAACTCGACATTTTTACTCGTTAAACTCATTAACTTAGCAACACTAAAATAGTTGAAGCGATATTGTTTACAATGACGTCGTCAATGTTCTCGTATGTACAAAATCTTTCAGGTTCAAAAACTCATTATAGAAATTGCACACTGACATAAAATTACTGGACGAGATAACAATATCTTTATTTTTGCGCACAAGTCACGTTGCAGCTCTCACCACACATCGGCGCGTTATCTCTAATGTATTGCACAAACCCGGTCGGCTGCATTCCCTAAGACGTTGCGCCGGCGCATAGATCAGGGTGAAAATGCGCGAGTTGCGCGGTGCGGCTCGGTGCCGCCGGAATGCATTCGCGTTTCTCGACTGCATTGTAGTGTATCCATAAGACTGGCATAATAAAGATTTTTCATGCACTCTTTCACTGCAAGTATTATTTTTGAATAGATTTCGAAAAAGGAGAAGGTTCTCACGTCGATTGTGATGTATGTTACGCGACAGCGCTGGTATATATGAACAGATATTTGAAATTTTATATGTAATTTAAAGAGGATATTACGGCGGTGGTCTCATATTTTATTAAGATGCGATCATAGAATGTGAAAATATAAAAGAAATAGAATTATTTATTTCGCAATTAGGCCCTTGTGGGTAATTAGACACGTCTTACGCCATTTTATAAATAATATTATTATTTTTTGTTTGTCTATTACCATTTCGGTATTTTGATTCATTATCATCAGCAGCCTGTATCTACCCACTGATGAACTCTGTGTGTGAAGGTGTGAGGTGGCCATTCACACTGATGCTCCGTTTTTTCCAGTCCAGCGTCTTAAATACGTCTTTCAGAGGAGCGGTACATAGATTTGGGGAAATAAAATCCCCTTGACGTACTCCCCGCTGCAGCTGGATAGGCTTAGATTGGTGGTCCTGGACGCGGACAGTCATTGTTGCAGCTCTATACACCCATCTCAACATCCTCTATGTAGCGGTGGTCGACTTGGCATCACTGTAACCCACAGGCTCAGAATGTTAACACCCCCTGCCCTGCTGTAACCGATACCGCCATTTTGGCCCTGGGATACCAGGGCTGCCGGGTAGTGGGAGCCATACGCTTTAGTTTGTATACATTGGAGGGTAATGTCCTTAAGTCGCCACTATTGGCAGGCGGGTTGGCGACTGTCGCCAGAGCCTCGTCCGCTGATCGGCAGGGTGTACCACGTGCTGGTGAGGTTAGCTTTGGCCCCGGAGATAGTAGTGGGCCACTTATACCCTTATTATTTTGATTACAATCTAATATTTCAATAACAATTAAAAATATGGAAATTGTTACGCATTTTACGTGATAGCGCTAGTAAATAACGAATTTTTATTTAATATTATGTTAAAGAACAAGGTACGTTTACACCGCTCACCAAAATTTCCAATAGACCTGTAATAACTGTGATTGATAATATCTCATTCAAATTAATAAATATATATAAACATGTCTATCTAGAATAAAAAAAGAAGTCAACCAAGGTGTAACCCACTATTAATTTTATTTTGTATCTCAGATCTTATGAGTATATATATCATATAAGAGACAATGTGATGATCTACTTTGATAGCCAAGACTTTGCCTCTTAAGTCCTTTCTAAACAACTGTTCAAGCGGTTCATAAAATCAGAAAGTCCTGATAAAAATCTACAGTGTTGTCACTTTACCCAAAAGCCGACGCAGAGAAATCAGCAGCAAGTTACGCGCAGACGCAACTAGTGGCCGTCATTAGCATCGTGTTTAACATCTTTATAAGCCGTACAAGAAACAGACATAGCTATACTAAATGAAAGTGGACTTTATGCCTTGTTTCAACTGACCCTGCGGCTTTAAAATTATTATTGCAATATGCTTTCTCTGTTTATATTAGGTTTGTAATAAGCGATTACAGATAGCTATAATGAAAGGCATAGATAAACATTTTGATATGCAGTCTATGGATGTTAATGTCTATGTATCTATTAAAGTCAAAGATCACGTCGCAATCTGAATTGCAATTCGAAGAATTACTTACGTTATTATAGTTTCCGGATATCATAAGCCGTATTGAGAGCGGCTCAAAATGGCAGGCATAAATTGAAGATATTTCATCTGTCTTTCATGGTAGAAATAGATTTTTTTTTTCCACCTTTTCTCAATGAGTTTTTCATCGACAACGGTGATAAACTAGCGTATGATCTGCCTGATGTGATTACTTACCATCAGGCAGGATGAAAAAAAAGAATGGTCCTTTGTTGCACTGACACAAAAGTACTAAATATAAAGTATACCTACAACAAACACGCACTGATAATACACTAAGTGATCTTATCATTAAAGAAATCACTTGAGGTTCTCTATCTCTATCAAAATTTTAGGAATTGACGTTAACAGTTATCGATATAAATATTTTAGACCTATTATAAGATAAGATACCGATGCAAGTCGTTTATTAATTTATTTATTACCAAGTTTCCACTACGCGCTAACCGTAGCCATAATAACGCTCGCTACATGAAATATCGCTCGCGCATCCCACTCAACACACAACCCTCAAGATAATTGCTGCGGTCTTCTGGGAAGTGGAGTGTACTTCCTCAGTCGGGCAGCGTACCAATACGCTTATACCCTATTCCTCTTTTGCTAGAGCCTCTTTCACTTGTCAGCAGGGTGCACCACGCTCATTTATTATGTAGATGGCCAAATTGCAAAACACTTTATTGGGAAAACTCAGTACTACGTGTGCATGCGTATGTATACGCATGCATACTTAGTACTGAGTACATATATACAATATGACATGTTATTATTTGACGTCATTATTGTAATATGTATAAAATTGCTGGATATAAGCCTTTCCAAATGCTTTCCACCACACGCGATCCTCAGTTTTCCGCATTCAAACGCTACCAGCCACTTTTTTGAGGTTGTCGGTCCATCTAGAGAGGGGGCGCCCTACGTTCGTCGCCCCCATACGTGAACGCCACTCTAGGAATATCCTCCCCCATCTGCCATCGCTGACTCGGCAGATGTAGCCAGCCCACTGCCACTTCATCTTGCTGATTATGGTTATAAGTATTAAGCTTTCTATTTTGTATGCATTAACTCAGAAAATTGTAGGACAGCTATGTGAAAAATTGTATTTATGTGGCTGTAAGAAAACATTTTATTTATTTATGAAGTAAAAACTTGCTACATATATATTTTCCTGCCAGAAAAAACATAACCAGCTTCGAAAACATTTCGAAACGCGAACGTACACATCGGATCAGTCCTTTGAACGTTTCAATAATTCATGCTATGATCCTTTATCGACATTTGACTTTGAAAACCTCAATCCAGGTGTTAACTTTAAGATCTATCCACACTATCTGTGACCATGAAAATGATAAAGTTTCATTTCATTTTTTGTACCAGCTGCGGTGCCCGCGATTTCGTACGCGCGTGTCCCGGGATTCAGTAGGAATTTTCAAAAATCGTTCCTTGCCTGATGCCTATGTTATATATAATAGCTATATGTATACCAAATTTCAAGCTGATTTGTCTTGTTGTTCGTACTGTGCGTTGATCATTCAGTAACGATTGCTTTATACTCAAGAAGAAGATTCATGGATATTATGTGCGAAAGGAAAACGATTGTATTGAGAACTAGCGGCCCGCCCATGCTTCGCTGTGTTTCAATCTTCCCGATCCTAACTAATTTCAACGGATTTCTCATACTAACCTTGTCTTGATCATAAGGACCACAACAAAAGAAGAATTGTCCAATTTTATACAGCCGTTCGAAAGTTATGCACGAACATTATATATATACCTTTATTATTGAGCCGATATGATAGTTAAACTTTTTTGTGTTTAATATTGTCACACAAATTACACAGCGCCATCTAGCCCCAAAGTAAGCGAAGCTTGTGTTATGGGTACTAGACAATTGATACACATACGTAAATACATATTTTTTTTTGTAAATACATACTTATGATACATAGAAAACACCCAGACCAAGACAAACAGACATATTCATGCACACAAATGTTTGTCCTGTGTGGGAATCGAACCCACGAGCGTTGGTGTCGAAGCCGCGTCTTTGACCGCTACGCCACCGAGCTCGTCGTCGTGTTTGTGCAATAGGATTGATTGATTTAGCAACTATTTACTCAAATCAATTGCTGTATACACTAATTCCTTGCATGTATTTTGCTTGCTTGTATAGTTTGTAAAACTTTTTTTTTCTCATTTAACTAAAATTCCACTATTCTAATTTTATTTATCTTTGATACAAGACCGTATTTAGGCCACAGAATGTTATACTTGTGTATATTTTTCCTGTAGACTTAACATTTGTACTAGGATATATCCTGTGTTACAGATGGAATATCCTTCCATGTTGTTTACAAGTGTACTAAATTTCAAATACATTTCCAGAAACTAAACTATAATACGACTATATATACTATTTCCAGAAAATAAAATAGACGGACAGACCGGCGATAGTGATAGACGTGAAATCTTAAAGGAATCATTCGTGTGAATGATCCCTTTAGGATTTCATTCGTTTATTCATTCGAGCCTAGGAAACTCAACAAGATATTTCTAAATTCATTCAGAATTGATATAGTGACGCACTATCCTTACACCCACACAACGCTAACGTTATCTGTATTGTATAGAATAACAAATGATGTCTTAACTGAAAGAGTTATACGTGTGCCATGCATTTGTATCTTCAGTTATTTATTCACTGAGATGCAATCGACACGAAAGTGCGTCAATGGACTTCAAAATTTACAATCTAATATACAATAACAACCAGTAGGCCGAGTTCACACAAACGATTCGTTACGGTCGCTATGGAAATGTCATAAAGATCAAAGTGACGTTAATAAAGCATTAGAGCTGTCCGTGTGAATGGTTTTTGCATCGTTTCATAGAAACTAGTAAGTAGGTAGTAGGTCTTCAGAAATGATCTGGTACTAAATGTTTTAACAGAGATAATTGTTTAGAAATATAGATTCTTTTAGTAGGTCTTGAAATTATCCTGCGTGTGGGTCGAAGTGGGCTACTCACCCCGGTTAAAATTTTAATAATAGTAATAAAAGAACACGGTAAGAAATTAATTTACAGAAAACAAACACCTAAGATTTTACACCGAATTGATCTGGCTTATCATAGTTAGTACTACAATCCAACAGATATATAAGTACTTTAGATAAATATACGTACAGGTACAGCGAAGAGCAGATAATGCTTGACAATCACAATGCGATTGTAACTCTTGTTACGTACGGCATAAGAACAGTACAAAGGTCGAAGTGTAAATTTTGAAGTGCTCTTATCTGTATTTGCATAGTTATTACTAAGCTAATTTGAAAATTAACCCAATTCACGTACCAGACAGAAATTAAAACTTGCTCAAATCTTGCGCGGGTCGGCGCGTGTTTCTGGCACTCCTTTATTATTTATTGTTGGAATCGAATGCGTTTTTAAATTATATATATACTATTTATCATTTTCACTGTGACAACTAGATACATCTCATGTACTACTGTAAGTGAATATAAATGTGATAAAATATTCAAACATTGAAAACGTCTCACCCGTTTCCTGTCGGCCTCACATTGTTAAAGAAAAATCTCAGTAGATCCTCAATGTTTACAAACGTTTTCTTTTTTTTATTATTCAGTATGTGTTATTAATAATACAAATAAAATCACGTAAGTACATTTTTCTCAATAGTAAAAACATGTATTAAGTTAATTTTCTCTAGTATTAAAATGTACTAGAAAAAAATTACACGAGACTATAAATGTTGGGGACATGATTTGAAACCAAATGAGATCTTACAGCGATGACGCTATTCCATTTGCATTAATCATAATATTAACATAGACGTACACACGGCATGTTTCCAATGTAATTTAAATTTGATTGCATTTGCATTGCATTGCAAAATGAGCAGTTTTCGTTCATAGGAACTAGTAGGTACCTATAATATAAATAAAACACCAAATAATCTTACAACAACACTTATGTTGTTCATATATTTTCCTGACTTTGTTTTCAGTCTAATTAAAACGCGTTTCACAATCGCGCGTTACAAGCGCTGTTAAAATTGAAAAAGTCAGAACTTAAATACGTTAACTGCAATAACATCGCGTATGCAGAGCTTTCAGAGCACTTGATGCGAGTTTTTTGTTAGTTTGCGATCATGTCGACGTCAACAAACCGACCAAATAGAGAGGAACACTCATGTTGTGAATTTATAAGACCCGTGTTACATATCAAAATTATGTGGCTTACTTGCACACATTTTGAAGTGAGCAATCTGGCTAATTTGGATATGTAACACACGTCTGGGAAAATCACAATATTAAACTTTTTCTCAATTTGGTCGGAGTGTAAATATTAACACGTTCGAATGTGACCAAAGAACTAGCAGTAAGCACTTCGACTGCATGAAACGCGCGTCGATGACCAAGGCGCCTGAAGAAAACCTGATGTATTATGTGGTGGCTAGGGCCTTAAATACTATTACTTATACTGTGCTCTACCACAAATTTTCAAACATCTATCGTTATAAGTTAAAACACAGCCAATGCCGTGGTCCATCTAGTACAAGTATTAAATACTAAAAGGGTGTTTTCCATCAATTAAACCATGCCATGTAGAGTACTAATAACGGCGAAAGAGGATAAAGGATTTCCAAATTCATGCCGTGTCATTTTAATTATGATTTAAAAGGTTAGGAAAAGACGTGACATGGCAAATAAGCAACCTAAGTCATGAATGTAGCCTTATATTTAGTAGGTGGGCGGTGTTATTTGTATATGTCAACGGTACGCGGTGAACGGTCGGTATTTGGAACACCTATTTTTCGCATCACGTTAGCGCCCAGTGGTACAACAAAAATCTATTAACAGTTAAATCTGATACGTTGAACGTATTTTAATCATGATAAAATAAGTATTTTAGGAACAGAATATGATAAATAATTTTAACAAAAATAAAAAACGACTCCAAACATTACTCTACATTAATGTAGATACAGGCAGTTGATGATGATGATGAAAAAAATATGGGACCAATCTGGAAGTATACTTTTGAAAATATATTTTTTTTTTTAAATCGATTTATAAATCACGGAGTAATTAAGTAACAAACATTTAAAAAAATACAGCCGAATTGAGAACCTCCTCCTTTTTTGGAGTCGGTTAAAAAGAGGAACAAAGTCTGCGACTAGTAACTCTCGTTAAGCCGTCCGTTGGTCCCGGCTGTTGTTATTAGTTGATAGTCGTTTAAGCTAAGTCGACCTTTGGGCGGCTTGAAAACAGTGTCCCCCGTCAACCCGCAGTTGAGCAGCGTGGTATGCTCTGAATACCTTTGATTGAGGAGAGACCTGTATCCGAACCCTTTGAAAACTCAATGATTACTTATAGAAAGATATACTTTCGTAATTGAATGTATTTAAAAAAAATCCGCTGGCCGCGTCATTTATATAATGTGTTTTAATAAATTCCACCGGACGTAGGGTAACTTGTACTAACTTTGGCATCCCCACAGTCATTGGCACTTTAACATTTAAACGGAGATATTAAGAATTGTCATGGCAATACAATACGTACTCCGTTATTTTTAAAATCTAGCATTGCAACACTTTAACAATTTTATAATAGACTTTTTTACCAGATTATTATGGCAACACAGTATTAAAAAAAAAGAACGCTCGTAAGGCATGTTGTTTTTTCCCGCAAATTTTAACGGATTCCACAAAGAAGAGGTATGTAAAAACCATTGTTATTTTACGATTTTGACTTAGTAAAAGGTGGGAAATATTTTAATTATATTAATTCTAAGTAATGTTACCGTTTTCATTCATATTTTTCCTTATTTGTGGTAACATACCTCAATTAATTAGTGTGCCAACTATTGGTCAAGTAGCTTATATGGAAGTGCAATAATTTGGCACCTGTGCCAATTTTACTTTAAATTTTTTTTCTTATGTTTTTTTATAGCCAATTAAATTAGATTTTAGAATATATTCATATCACAGTTCAAAAATGTTTTTCGTTTCTTTCTTCACAATTGTTAGCACTGCCAATCATTGTACTTTAGGTGGTGCTATTCACTACATTTTCGTGTGTGCCAATCATTGCAACAGTTAGCAGTGCCAATTATTATATTATTTCCAATGCCAATCACTGGCGTATTTTATAAAATATCGAAACTAGTATTTATTGTCATGCTATACTGGCAAAACACACAATATTCACAAGAATGTAAGAATGATAAAGAAAATTTCCTGAATCAAAATGTTCAATTTACTCAAGTCATACCCAACCAAACCAAACCAAACATTTTATTCTCCCTAAGCGTTTAGGGAAACTAGCTGATAGGTAGGAAGGACACTTTTCGAAGTGAACTAGAATTGTTCAAATTTTTAAATGACGATTGACGAGTCAGGAAAGGTGTATGTTTAGAACGTATCTATCAGTATTATATATTTTTCGATAATTTTTTACAGTTTTAATTAATAAAAATGTGCCTTAATTACATACTAAGATAAGTGCCAATTACTAGTAAGTTAGTGCCAATAATTGTGCTGTAAGTGCCAATGACTGTACTTTTAGATATTTTTAAATGTTTTCTATTTTCTTTTAATAAAAATGTTTCCTTTTCGTACTAAATGTGTTTTTATTTGAATAAAAATACATTAAAGAATACCTTTTATGTCGTAAAATACGTCTAAATATGTTACATAAATTATAATTAACAAATTTAGGGTAGATTTTTCTTAGAGTGCCAATCATTGTACAGTTTCCCCTATCATTTTCCCAAACGAAATTGACATGAATTCGCCACTATAAGTACGAGTAAAATAGTATGGTAACACAAACAATTAGCAAAGTCATATAAATGTTACATGCATTGTCCCCCAAAGTGACCCATAGCGATTATTATAGTTTGTCGTCCGATTCAGTAAAGTACTATTGCAACGTGAGTCCCTATTGAAATTACATTTAATTTAAATGACAATACAGCACAAAATTATGTTAAATGTCGTTTTGTTTTGGGACTGCCCACTTCCCAAATAACATTGTGTGCGATTTTATCGGCATACATCCACGTGCTGATTTAGACTGCCCAAACAATCGTCCCTCTTATCATTTATTTAGTACAATGTTTTATGTTTTCTATTGTATAAGTTTATAAACAGTAGTCATTAGTGAACAAAACACGTTTTATCATAAGAATAGAATAAACAAACATATGTATAAATATATATGGTATAGTGTATATTTTTAGTTGCATTTATAAAGTTTAGTTAGTTTTTATTATTGTAGACATAATGTAATTTATTAAATATAAAAAAATATGTACCAACAGACGTTAATTGAATTCATTTGCTACGCTTTCAGTATATATATATATCACATATGTGTTCTTAGTTTAAAAAATCTAAAAATGCGGTATAGCACCTTTTATCAGAAAAAGAAATCAAAGATTTGTTTCACAAAAGAAGACTTTGTATGTCGAAGTTAGAGTTTAAATTTTTTTGAAAGATGTCAGTTTCAATCGAAAGATTCCTGAAAGTTCCCTGAAAGAATTCAAATTAGGAAGTATTCGTAAATATTGTTTATCTTACACTAACATATTATTTGTGAAATTGGTTATACAGTATTTAAAAAACCATGATGTCACTCAGTAACAAACATAATTGTATGTAATGTACTCGTATGTGTGTCAGAGGGTGAGTAAAATCTAAACATACTCGTAAATAGATTAAACAGTACCTAACAGTTTTCCAATATTTTCTAAAATAGTATTTTTTCAATTTATTTATGGCCTAACCTATGGTAAGAAGAAGAAGTAGCTTAATCAGCGCTGGTTGGTCCGTCCCCTTGCGCCCTAATCTAAATAACATGCAATTACGTTAATAAACTTATTTTTAAATGAAATTATCACTTTTTGACTTATGTACCATAAATTTAATGTTGACGAAAAATTTCCCCGAAAACTTTCGTACTGAAACATTTCGTAATTTTCACGTCTAGTCGAGATAGATTTTTTTTAAACGTATTTCGAAGATTCTGGGTGGCGCAAAAGTATTCGCGCTATAGAATAGTATTAGGTCTATAGTTGAACCAGATAGAGCCCTTACTTTTGCACCACTTACAATGTCAGACTTTGTAGACGTGCTGTTGATTGTACCTATTAATTTTATTTTTATATATGTTAGGTTTTAAATGTATAATATTATTTTTATAAGCAAATAGCAGCAATTATAACATGCGTAATAAATAATGCAGGTATATCATTATAACATTTAGTCATGCATATTATATTAACATACTGTCCTGTTATCCTGTTTTGAAATTTAGATACATCTCATTAAACGCTATGAGGATTTCTAAAGAAAATAAAACACATAAACGTATACCTATCTATATTTAATATCTCTAGAATATCTATACATAAAACATAATTTACTATAAACAGTAGTCAAAACAATATACTCGCAAATCTGAGATATACCACCAGTTATCACAAAGTACGAGTATAACAAGTGAATAATATTGTCTGGCCCACTGTATTAGTTCTGAAGCGTCAAGATTTATTCACATTTCTTCACAGTGTTATCACAAGGCATTAGCAAGTCTGTCGAGAAAACAGGGACGTTTGTCTCTGACATACACATAAAATATTCAACATACTGCTCAACATAGTAGGTTATGCATGACACAGCGGTATACCATATGGTAAATTTGGATTTATCATACGGTATACCGATTCGGAGGTACGAAAACTGAATAACGTTCTACAAAATGAATGTGTGTCTATGTTTGAAGTAATACCTATCAGTAAACAAAGAGGAAACACCTCAAAAATATGGTACAATATTAAAATATACACCGTGCCGCGAGGAGCTCGAAGACGTTGTTGCGCATGGCAGTCTAATCGATCACGCAAGTCAAGCAACGTCGAGCGTAGCCTGTCTTTGGATGGATTTATTTTTCTCGAGCTCCTCCGTGCTTCAGAGCCCGCATGTTAACTTGTCGGTCCCGGCTGTTGTCGTTAGATGACAGTCGTTAAGCCAAGTCAGTGGCCCTTAGGCGGCTTGAAAACATTGACATCCGCCAACCCGCAGTTGAGCAACATGGCGGAGTATGATCTAATCTTCGATTGAGGGGAGACCCGTATCCCAGCAGTGGGATGAATAAGGGTTGACGACGACGACACCATGCCACGCGACCAACAGTTTGATTGATTCGGTAATCCCTTACATAGTGACCTGACATCAAACGTCGACTCACTAAACACATTCACAGCTACATAACAACGTTCTTGAAGATTGAATGAGGTGCAGGAGCACCTGTGACCTGTCACCTTTTCTGTGCATTAGTGAGGTCACCAGACGTTTAGAGATGTTGGCTTAGCAAAGAAGATGATAATGAGCCTTCTATTGCAAATATCTATAGGCTACGGTGAACACTTTACATAAAGCGGAACCTTTATATCACCTAAAGTAATTTAAAAAAATAACAAACTCTTTTATTGTAAATTAGTTGCGTATGTAAGGAAAGCAAATAATTTCTCATATACTAGCGAAACTGACTTACTTCTCTTGGGCGTCATCATCGAAAAATCATCATCGAAAATATTAAAGAAACCTTTCTCTGGAGAGAGTAAAATTATTCGTTTAATGATCAATCTATCGACGTATTCCCTTCTCTTTACTTCTCTTCCACCACCCCATCAACAATTATAGTCATGTTTATCACCCTACACAAAATTACATTTTTTTTTATACTATGTCGGGTGGCAGACAAGCATACGGCCCGCCTGATGTGAAACAGTTACCGTAGCCATATTAACGTTCGCAACAAAATATTGCTCGCGCGCCGCCATCCCCGCTGCCACCGCAGCATCTCCTTCTTACTGGTGACCTCACTCACTCGCAGGAACACAACAGCCCTCAAGGGAACCGTTATTTGGCTGCGGTATTCTGTGAGGTGGAGGTACATTCACCAGTCGGGTAGCTTACAATTACGCTCCCTACCTCTCTTTTCGCCAGAGCTTCGTTTGTCAGTCAGCAGGGTGCACCGCGTGCAGGTGAAGTTGGCTTTGGTTTAAAGATGTTGATGAACCACTTACACCCCAAAATAAATAGTTAAACATCATAAGTACATTTACTCATTCAAAAATACGTTCAATAGAAGTATGTTTTTGTTACAATAACCAGACAACGAAGCATAATATCTCGCAGTATTTTAAGGTAAGAACAATTAAGAATATTTACAAGAAAGCTTAATAAAAATATCCTTTCAGTTTTAGAGAACGCTTTCTCGCTGTTATTGTTTGCATCCCACAACTTGAGAGTGATTAATTATGCCGGGTGTTTCGAAATTCATGCCCGAGTAGACACCACGATAAAAGTATAAGGCGACCGCGCATTAATTAAAATTGAATAACTAGGCTATACCTATGACTTGGTTTGCTTAAAATGTTCGTAGGAAGGTAGTTTCACGTAGACGTCTATTGGTCAGTAACAAACATCGTTATTAATTTGAACCATAGATAAGAGTAGATATCCCCTGCGCTTCGAGTAGATACCGTTCTTTCTATGTTGTCATCAATCCTTTTTCATCCCACTTCTGGGATACGGATCTCCCCTTAATTGAATGGGTTTAAAGCATACTCCACCTCGCTGCTTAGCTGCGGGTTGTCGGAGGCTAGTGTTTTCAAGCCGCCTAAAGGCCACTGGCTTGGCTTAATGACTGTCAACTAATGACAACAGCCGATTGAGGAGGAGATAGCGTCGATTCGTGTGTCAGACTAATCGAAGACGCAAGTTCAACAACGTCGACCATAGCCTTTCCATGGATGGGTTTATATTATCTGAGCTGGGTCCAATTTGTGGCATCATGCAGCACTATTGTTTCGTCTTTCTGTATTAAATAATTTACCTGTAATCTATGTAATAGTGTTGTGTCATGTTACAATAAATGTTTCTTCTTCTTTTTCTTCTTCTCCGTGATTCGGATATTCAAAGCTATCGTTAGTGAAATGCCGTCAAAATATGTTCAATAGTTTGTTTGTAAAACTTTACTGTATATAAAACATAAGTACGTAATATACAAAAATCATTACCCTGTATGCAGTGGCGGACTTATCCCAATAGGGATCTCTTCCAGTCAACCATTAAATGCTTGTAAGGGAGTTGTTAATTTTAGGATTTGGAGCAATACATTTTGGGGTGTAAGTGGTTCATCAACATCTTTGAACCAAAGCCAACTTCACCTGCACGCGGTGCACCCTGCTGACTGACAAACGAAGCTCTGGCGAAAAAAGAGGTAGGGAGCGTAATTGTAAGCTACCCGACTGGGGAATGTACCTCCACCTCACAGAATACCGCAGCCAAGTAACGGTTCCCTTGAGGGCTGTTGTGTTCCTGCGAGTGAGTGAGGTCACCAGAAAGGAAGGAGATGCTGCAATGGCAGCGGTGGTGGCGGCGCGCGAGCGGTATTTTTTGTTGCGAGCGTTAATATGGCTACGGTAACCGCTTCACATCAGGCGGGCCGTATGCTTGTCTGCCACCCGACGTAGTATAAAAAAAAAAAAAAAAAAAACATGCATACTATCTAAAATCTACAAAAAAAAACTAAACAATATGCTATACACAATACATATAGTTACAAATAGTTTTTGGGCGTTCGTACACAAAATCCAAAAATTACTGTTTTACCTTCTGTATCGATATTTGACTCGAGTCATCACTGTGTCAAAAAATGTATTCGATGTACAACGGAACTCGACTCCGATATTTTATTATATATGCAGAAAGATTGACTGAATAATTAACTACTTCAAGCATTGCCAGATACAGTCATAATACGTTGTATTATTATTATTATCTCTTTTAAAATCACGGGATAAACCCGTTCATTTGATAGGCGTACGGAGATATGGATCCAACGCGTAGAGCCCCTTAGAGAAGTTTAATGTAATGTGGTACACGCGTCGTGACCCGCGTCAGGATTTATATCAATGGAACAATATACCCATGAGCAGGTCTGTAAATGAATATACTTATATATGGGCTATGAGCATGATCTAGGTGGACTAAATACTGGGTTATTGCAAAATAGAGACGGACGCCTGCCATAACTATCTATAACAATCATAATTATCTATATAACAATTATATATTATGATTATTATAGCTACTTTCTTACAGACGCACCTAATTGCATTCCTAAAATGTGGACCTGACATTACATAGAACATCTGTAAGAATACGAATACATATTTGTACAAAACCCTAACATAATCCAAATTGATTTATGAAAAACCTAAAAGAAAATACGATTTGATTATGTCAAAGTAATATCACTTAAAACATGCCTACGTGTATATTCTAATACCTTCCAAGAAATATTACTTTCCAACAAAGTAGGTATCTTATTTCGTTTATTATTGGCAACCCTACACGTGTAATGTCAAAGAATGACAAATTCGACACAGAGAGGTGAAACCTTTTATGCGGCGTGACGAGGCGACAATACTGCGTGACATATTATGATGTGGTGTCGGTTGCGTCAATAAATACCACCTTGTTACAGGTCGTTCATTGCCTTGGGAATTCTATACATGTTTGTCTTTTGTTTGTGTTACGTGGGATATTTTATTTTGTCACCTTTTGTTTAGCTTAGTTTGTGATATGATACCGTGACCCTTCTAGTGTTATATACTCTAATGTAAGTAACCAACCATATTCTGGTTGTTAAATAACTAAGGTAAGGCCGCAAGATGAAGAAAGGAAGGAAGAAAAACCTAAAAGAATGAAAGAAAGGAGTTGGAGTGGCAGCACGCGAGCGATATTTTATGTTGCGAGTGTTAATATGGCTACGGTAACCGCTTCACATCAGGCGGGCCGTATGCTTGTCTGCCACCCGACGTAGTATAAAAAAAGGTCGGTAACGACTACAAATTTCACAATTTTAAGTCGCCGGTACTCACAACGAATTTAATCAGAAGAAATTAGTAGGAGTAAGAGGCTTTTGGAATTTGACTTGAATCGTAATTGACTTATTGTAATGACCTAAATGACCAAGTTAATAGATAAATGACGATCAGAGTTTAGTGATGTAGTAGGAAATCAATGGATTTTCTTTGTCGGGTTTTTATTTTATTTTTTTAATCTACGGTTGTCTGTATGTATGTTTCATGTTAGTGTAAGTATAATGAATACACAAATATCAGAGTTTGTAAACCTTTATCCTCCGTTCTTTACAATTTGAGATTAATTTAATTCATTGCATTCATAAATTATTTTATCAGATACCAAAAAAAAATGTCAAAGAATTAGCCAATAAAGATTTACAAGCTTGTTCAAATTGAATTAATATCTCAACTTCCATATGAAGTGCTCTTAATGAAATGCCATTTATCTTGAGAGAGATGGATGATAAGAGATTCGTGTATGTAATTTCCCGCCCACATAAAAAGGCTTTATATGAGGTAAAAAATTGTTTCGTATTCCGTAAGGACTTTGTTTGCAAATCATTCAAGACATCGTATGTTTTTCTCTTATACATATTTTTTCCCCTTCACTTTATATAGAGTATAGGACTGAGAAGAATTTTGATGTGAATGTTGTGTTCAGGTGGGCTGTTGGCGTGGTAACGAATCACCCCACGCTCGTATAATTGAGTGAGCTATCAATACTTGATTGATGTGAAATACATGGGGCAGGCCCGCCGTTGTCACCGTGGCGACGCGACGTGTAGCCACGCGCTCTTACTCTGCGCCTTTCTACCTAGTTGGCTCGTCGACATCCCCTTTGGTCAAGCATATTTTCTATACAAAATACTTTGGATGATTGAAACCCTCACTGCCTCCCGCCCACAATTTCGTTTTATTTTTTTTTATTTTTTCTTTTTGGCAGCACAAGTTTTTTTTATTAATTTTACGATGACAAATTGTGAAATTTAAATGCTCTTTTTAGTGGCGTTCCTGCACATTTAAAAAACACAATAAGAAAATTGTGAACGAAGTTCTAAAATAGACACTAAAGCAGTAAAATATGCTCTTTAACGTTTTTTTACAAAACAATGCAGTATTTTAGATCACCAGTATGGGAATTATATGGAGCGCACATGTACATCGATCAAACACTTGATACACATTAATCAAACACATTACCCTCATTTTATATTTACTGTTAGTCGGCTAAACATGGCCGTTTTCGTTCATTTTAATCTCGTTAACATTTTCATAATCAACATCGGCATAATACAAATTATTAATAGCACAGAATAGTTCAAAGTAAAACAAACAAAACTTTTTGGACAAAGCCGAGGATTAAAATACAGTTGAACCTTGAACCATTTCTCCATTCATATACGGTCTTCAAAGGATCGCCCTGATTTTACGCCTACGATCATTCTTTTATAAATTACAATCACTTTACGTAAAATGTTTATAAAGTGGAAATATGTTTTGCAGAAAATCTTTATAAAGAAACAAAAAATCCCTCCGTATTGTGATGTAAATTGCTCTTAGCCATTCTTTATTTTCTCTGTTTCATATCTACCCGTTTGAAAATATATTTTAAGTCCCTTTTTGAGCAGTCGTGTAAAAAATACACACTAACCTTTGGACTTGACATATATTACAAAAAATATTTACTAAAATTATCATTTATCACATAAAAAATAATCAAACCTACAGATGGAGTCAAAAATTCTAATAACAATTGTTTTGGCTTCTATTTATCTTGTAAAAACCCTTCCCATATATTTTTTTCTTAAATAAACTGGTATGTACAGTTTTTAATAATGTATTGATATTCGGTAGTACATATCTTTTAAGTTGTAAGATATTAAATATCTCACAACTTAATATATATTGGGTAAACCCATCGCAGGAACGAGATACTGAACCCAATAACTCGGTCCCAAGAGAGAAACTGAAAGTATATAAACGAGTTCAAGTGCAGCCGGCCGGGACGTGACCCGGATGGAATCGATCGGGAATGTTGGTAACATTGTAGCGAGATTGGAGGCTTATCCTGAGGTTTTAAACCCAAAATGCTAAAAGGTTGGCGTAATAAAGGTGTATTTGTGTGTATATTCTATGTATGTGCGTATTTTCGTAAAAACCAACGTATTCTGTCTTTTGTCTTCTATTTTTGCATGTAGTTTTTTTGTTTTTGGTGTAATTGGTTCACCAAATTCTTTGAGCCAAAGCCACTCTGATTTTTTTTATATGAAAGGGGGGGGGGGGGGGGGCAAACGAGCATGTGGATCACCCGATGGAAAGCAATTACCTTAATTTTCGCCAGAGCTTCGTTTGTCAGTCAGCAGGGTATCATAATCTCTTATACTTGTGATCGACCCTGATACACTTGTGATAAATTGACAAACGAGGTATTCATGATTCTAATATGTTTGATATCATTCAATGGCAGACATATTAGAATATTTATTCTGGAATATATTTTAACATAGAATTCCTTTTATCCAAGTACTGTGTTTACGTGGGATGAAGCCGCGAGTAGAAGCAAGTAATATAATAAGTCAATATATTTTTTTATATTTTTTGCAACAATCAAGTACCCTTGGTTCGATGGGAATTCACGAGAAAGGTATTAAGGAAAACGAGAACCGGCTCTACCGCTTAGCAATCGTGATTCATACAGAGAGAGGCGAAGCGACCACATGTACGGCCAAGAACATATCACGCTTGCCACTGAAGTTCTATTTTAGCTCTTATTGCTTGACGCATAAGAATGATTCAAAAGCCAAATATGCCGTTGACTTTGAAGTATTTGCGTGCTTTAAGGGTGCTGATTTTACGAAGTGTGTAAATACCTTTTAGGCATAATCACCGATAATTATTAATATTAATTGAATTTATTACTTTAACTGCGATTTTTTTATTATTTGTGACTACCAAGTAAGTCTATATTTCCCTTGAAAGGCTGGCAACGAATCGGCCCCCCTTTTTGGCACACTCGTTTGTTTCGCGTGACAATGCACGATTATCTAAATGCCGCCATTTTAATCCAAGATGGCGGTCGCGACAAAATGGCGATTTGTGATTTCTGCATATCCAATGTATAGGTATCAAATGAAAGGGCTTGATAAGCAAAACACAGCAAGTATACTTTTATGTTCTTTTTTTCTCACAAACAAATAAAATCTTATTTAAAAAAAAAATAGGTATATTTTTAGTTGATTTTGTTATTCACAGCAAAATCTATTGTAAACATATCGACAATAACGAGTGATAGAGAAAAACTCAATGATTTAAGCAGGCTTTAATCCGTGGTAACGTTTTTCATCGTCAATCCTTATTCATCCCTAGATACGGGTCTCCCCTCAATCGAAGGGGTTCAGAGCACACTCCACCACGCTGCTCAACTGCGCGTTGGCGGAGATTGAACGTTTAAAATGTCAGAATGATTCAGTTACAAAACTAGGCGTGTGATTAAATGGCGTTGATCAATGATGGAACCACATTCAAATAACAGTTCCCTTATGGGTTGTTGTGTTCCTGCGAGTGAGTGACGTCACCAGAAAAGGAGTTGCTGCGTTGGTAGCGGGAAGGTGGCGCGCGAGCGATATTTCATGGTGCGAGTGTTAATATGACTGCGGTAACCGCTTCATATCAGGCGGGTATGTTTGTATGTCATCTGACGTAGTTTAAAAAAGAAAAATCAGATCGGCCGATCAAGTATACGACTTGATTGGCACCCGGCGTTGGATAAAAAAGGGTCCATAGGCTTCGATGAGTGCTTATCATCGGGCAAGTCATATGCTTAGGGGTATAAACTAAACTACTGAACCGATTTCGTTGCCTGGACAAAAATATCATGCCAACGTTTCCTACGTAATTATCAAATTACTACAAAATTGGAGCATTGCGACCGGTTCGAAAGTGATAATGACACAAACATACAAAAAATATTTGTTTGCCCCATTTGGACAAACACAATTTGAAGATTGTTATACAATTTAATTATTATAATGGTCGTAACAAGTAACTTTCTTTTTCATCGGACTTTCGTTTTTAATTTTTTTTGGGAAATTACTAAATGGACAGAAGCCAGAAGGCTGCAAGGTTAGGTGTCTTTAGTTTAGTATTATTTCTCTGTGACACACGGTCAAGCTCGGTCAATTGATAGGCGTTTGCGGGGATATGGATCCAACGCATAGAGGTCCATTAGAGAAGTTTAATGTCATACATAAAGTACGGATTCTAGCCCACGGGGCCGAAATCGAGGTTGATTGGAGCGAGTAGATTCGCTGAGTGTATGTTTTCCATTTCAATGGAAAATGTATTTAATGATCATTCCTCAAAGACATGATCGATCTCAATTTCAAGCATGTCAATCAAATCCTCAAGCATGTCGCGGTCTTTAATTGTGACAAGTTTCCTAAAAATCGGTTCAGTTGTTTTGGAACCTATTAATTTCTAGATCCTTTATATTTATAAGAATTGCACCTTATCCTGTACTTTAACAGGATATAATTGAGATTCAGTTCAAGCACTGATAAAAATCATATCTCAGTTTCATATTAGTATAAATTTGCGATTTTGTAACACGACAAGTATGACATTTCGCCCACAAAGCAATGGAGTCGAATATCTGACCTATATTCACAGTTGTGCTGAAACGTCAAATGCAGGTGGCCACGTCTTGAGTAATGTTCATGTATTAAATAATATTATAGAGTTGGCATGGTGCTTGTGACGATTTGGTGGTTGGCAGTTTAGGGTGATATGTTATAATATCATAATATTATATATGTTATAATATTATAATATATTCAATTCATATATTCAGCGAAATTTATTGAGCTTATAAAATCGTCCGGTCGTTCTGCGTGCCGTCCGTTGCCATGAAACTCAAAATTTCGGATTCGTGTAGAGCATCAAAAAGTAGTAAGATAAAGAGACCTTGGTTTTCCGATATCAATTGGGGAAAGTGGCCAAAATAAATAAATTTCGCTATGGTGGCGCATGCTGCGCGTCCGATGTTTTCATTTACTTTAATTTTAAATAGATTACTGGCTTGCAATGGACTAAAAAAATGGGGTGCGGCTGTGTCATGGACGCGGCCGTATGTTGTAGGTACGTGAATATGTTATATGCACTAAAATTATCTCAAAATGGCAGCTCTTCCCCCTCCCCCGCACGCGATGTCCATAGTCCTTACTTAGCGTAATAAATTCTTTGATCCTTCATCTATCCAGTGGTGTGATTGAAATTTGGATGGAGAAGACAGACATGTAGTTGCAACACCAAACTGTATCCCCTGATTTTGTTATCATTCGTTTGTTTTAATTGCCTCCCTATAAAATCAATTTTAAAGATGTATTCACGTCAAAATTCAAAACCTAACCTAACCTAACCTACAATGGATATCAAATTATAGGAAATTAACGTTATACCAAATGAAATTATATTATATGTTATATTAAACACCGGGCAATTTGCTCTTCTTACAGTTCGCAAACGCTGCGCTGATAAGAAAGGCGGGCCGTATGCTTGTCTACCACACGACGTAGTATAAAAAAAAAAAGTATATATACCTACTTCGTAACGGAAATGTAATAGATGTGGAAAAAGCAATGGAAATGAGGATATCGATCTTGTATAAGATAAAAGAGTTTCAGCAACATTTACAGTACAGATTAATTATAAAAATAATTTACAGTATCGCTTATTTCGTTTGGTAGGTACAGCATATAATGTCCTAAAAAGAATTTGTGAGCTCATAGTAGGGCCGAATTTAAATGTCAAAAACGCATTACAAATGTTCAGAGGTTAAATTTTGTGGAAAATTACAAGGAAAGAGAAAAAAAATATAAAAAGGTCTGGGAACTTGATTAAGCTACGTCTCATAATGCAAATAACTTCCAAATAGTATCATTTATCTTTCTTTTTTTGTGGGAGCAACCACCAGTCATGCTGTATAAAATAAAGAAATACTTACGGCGTTTGACGAGCTCGGTGGTCGGATGATTAGCCATGACCACTTTAACTCCGAGGTTGCGGGTTCGATCCCCCACAAGACAAATATTTGTGTGTCTGTTTGTCTAGGTCTGGGTGCTTTCTATGTATTATATGTATGTATTAACAAAAAAAATGTATTTTAGTGTAATATCAGTTAATTTGTACATACATACTAGAAGCTTTGCTTAGTTTGTGACTAGTTGGCCTAGAGATAGTATATTTACTTATGTAATAGTAATGATACTATAATTCTACTAGCAGAGTGCTGAGTGCGAGTTTTTTATTCACGTTCGATAATGTCAACGTAAACAAATCGACCAAATAGATAAGTACTCTCATGTTGTGAATTTATATGACGCGTGTTACATATCAAAATTATATAGCTTACCCGCTCACATTTCGAAGTGAGCAACCCGGCTAAATTTGATTTGTAACACGCGTCTGGTTAATTCACAACATGAGAGTACTTATCTATTTGGTCGATTTGTTTACGTTGACATTATCGAACGTGAATAAAAAACTCGCACTCAGCACTCAGGAAAGAATAACGACTAATGTTAGAAATTCTCTTATTATACATATATTTACAATTCATGACTTGTAATTTAAGCGTTCATTATACAATCCAAACTATTCTTTCTATCGTATTTATATTATTTTACAATCTAACCGCCAGACGTTGTACTGTTCAGATTAAAATAAATTTTAATCCCATAGGAAAACAGTTTTGCTGAATTTCTTGTGTATGTTTTAAAAATTTTTATTCCGTAAAAATTTAATTGGGCTGTTATTGTTATTCTGATTTCTTCTTTATAATAACTTGCATAATAATAGGCTAATTTGATCTCCTACATAGTCAGACGCGAACGGCCATATCTGTAGGCAGTAGAATTTCATTATATTAAACTAGCTTCCACCCGCAACTTCGCCTGCCTTTCCTTCTTTTAATGAAAAGTATTCTATCTCCTTCCTAATACCTTTTATGAAGATGTGTTGACAGTTTCATAATGATCGGTTGCGTAGTTTCGGCGTGAAAGCGTCACAAACAAACTCACATTTACATTTATAATATTAATATATATAGTAGGGATTAGTAGTGAATTAGGGATTGTTAGTTTTTGCATCTTATAAGCATAAATGGATGTAATTTTGTTCTTTTGACGTGACGTTTATTTTCTGACTTCATTATTATTTTATTAATTTAGTATGTACAAGGAGTTGTACGATAGTACTTCTTAATTGCACGAGTATCTATAACTTAGTTTAGTACGCTCTCTTAACATGCGGGTAATTTCGCAGAAATGACACTCTTTTATTTAGTCTGAGAAATATGCTTCTTACTCGCATTTCTTTTCAGTTAAGGAAACTGACGATATTTTTTTTTTTTTAATTAATATATCATTCTTTATTAATTCAATAATACATCTAAATATATCTCATTTGAAATCTTAAAATAGCCCAATTACAAACCTGTCCATCACTCTTCAAGAAGTCATGTTTATCCACAAAAAAAATTAAAAGTTCTCACTCTCATCATCAGTTCTGACAGGTAATTAATTTACTGCCGTGCGGATGTCGTAACATTGATAATACGTTAAGTAATATTTATACAGTCATCATCTAAAAATATACATAGACCCTGCCTTTCCTCATAGTCGCTTATACATTATTTATATTGTTTCTACACCGTCTCTGATATTAATAGAAATAAAACCCTGTACTCCGTAATCACAAACCATGAATTTCGTCATTGTTCCGAATGTTTTAAATTCCATTACCAGTTCGCTAGCAGGCCTGTTGCCCCTATCCAATCAAAAGTTTTAATGAACTGTTATCTTTTTCGTGCAGTCAGGGTGTGCGTATCGATTAATGACAATGTAGGTCGCAAGGCTCGGGTCAAAGGTCACGGGTAGGTCGGGGAAGGCTCAGTAACGTAAATAGTCTAGAGGAGATCCCTCTCGCCCGCTTTCCTTGTCGTGAACTGTGACTTTCTTGCCCTCTATTTCTTATATGTAATTCTTATTTGTGGAAGTATAACTTTAGCTGCTAACTACTTATTTGGCGACGCGCTACATCTATGAGATATATGGAATGTGTTTAAGCCAAGCCTTGTACGTACGATATTTTTATGGCCCTACTCTTTTAAGTGTTAACTAAAGTAAATATCCTCCGTGCAGCAAATCAATTCATAGGTTGATCATAAACAAACTTAAAATATTACATTATAAAGCCCCATAAAAATCACATTTTGCTATCTTTCCTATTATTTTCATTCACTAGCTAATAATCAGTATTTTTAACAGCAGGTTATATACAATGTTACATATAATAGAAATACTCTTAACTACAGCTGCGTATGAATAATATTTACAAACTTAAAATAAAACAACAAAATTTTCGAAAATATTTTAAATTCTCAATGGAATCCTAAACTACAAATTATTTCACAATTGCAACAGTCAGTTGAACACTGTTATACTCTGATGACTTTGTCTATCATAATTTATATTCATTTTTACCCAAGAACCGAGTAAATATATTCAGTTTGGTGCAACTCATGCACTCTCTCACGCTCGCCCGCATTGAATGCACAAGCCAATTTTCCACAAGAGTAAAAACAACACAAATTCAATTAAGGAAATGGTTTCTGTTTTGCAAAATACGAGGGAGAAATTTATATGTGTAACGTAAATAGTGGTGTCGAGGAACAATAAACAGATGGCGCCGTCCTTTATAAGCAGTTTTGTTTGGTTTACGCGTGCACCTTTGAACAAATACAGATTTACTTTGCTGAATACTAAACATGTTACTTACCCGATTAAATTTTACTCATTGTACGTTTCTCTTGTTTGGTTACGTTTACTCGACTGAATAACTAAAAGAAGGATTATGTTTTTAATTTCTTTAAAATACAGAGGAGTAGCCAACAGAATAACTGAAAAGATTTTCACAAGCTTTTATTTTTCTCTTGTCCCGGTGTTTGTAGTAAAATCTCACGAGTTAAATTTTATCCACTTTCCAGAGTCCAATTAAATAGAAATTTGATACACTCGTGTGGTTCTTGTGACATTATACGATTACCTAAATGTCATATTTTTGATATGGTAGCCGCCGCAAAATGTCTATTTATAATTTCTAATTAACTTCTATGATGTGAGTGTCAGTGATGAGTGAAATACAGTACGTAAACTTTTTTTTTTTTTTATAAACAGCTAAAAAATATACCTTTTTTTGTCTTTTCTTGTTTCAATACTATATTTTTTTCTCAATTCAATCAATTTTGTATAACACAAATATTAGAAAAAGGTACGCTCACAAAAATCTATCATGTTATTTAGATTTCAGTTCGCTCTACTACATAAATATAATATGTTTTATTTGAAATGGCATTATAAAGTTTCTATGAGTTTCACCCTTCTTACTCTATTATGTAGTCCATCATTCTACTACAAATTTCTATAAAAAACTCTACAAGTAATTACTCTCACTTAAGTGTTCACATAATTAAAATTGTCAAGACGTCTAATTAGTTCAGCTTTCATCTTAGGCTTTCACTCTCTGTTACCTACTTTACAGTTAGTTAAATAAACTGAAATATGCAATTTACTGTTACTATGTACACGGGCACGAAGGCCTCTCCACCTTGATTAGGGCCAAAGTCAACCTTACCTGCACGCTGCTTACAGCTAACGAAACTCTGGTGAAAGAGAGATAGGTCCCGGTGCTTAGGAAGTAACTACACCTTACATAAGACCGCAGCCAAATAACAATGCTCATCAGGATTGCTGTGTACCTGTAAGTTGAGTAATAGCAGATAATCAGAGTGTTGCTTAAATGCAACATCACCAATGAGCTATGGATCATTTGTATTGCTGCAGCACGCACTTAAAATAACATTTGTAATTTTACCTTCATGTATACCATTGACTTGTATAATTGTTATTATTTAAATAGTTGATTTCGGTCAACTTTCCAGAATATTAAAAAAAAATTAAAAATGGAAAATTATTTATTAAATTTGGTTTTATCAAAAAAAATTCGAATTTCATCTGCAACGACGAATTGCTATGCCGTGTTTAGTAGTATAATACTTAATATGTAGATGGCGCCACACTGCGACTTCAGAGCAGTAATTATAAAATGCAAAAATTTGCAACCATCACAAACTTCTGGTAGCTCAGATGGAAAGAGCACTCAACCGGTAAGGTCGCGGGTTCGAATCCCATCTAGGCGGTCGAGGTGAATTTTCCCATTTTTTTAATATTGTATAATTGTTTGTGTAACCTTAATACAAATAAACAATTTATCTATCTATCTATCAGTGAGTTAACTAGAAGTTAGGAGAAGATGCGTTAGCAGCGGGCGCATCAGAGCGTGCCACCATTCGTACACAACCTTACAGAAGACAGCATGAATTTAATATTACCCATGAGGGTTGTTATGGTCCTGCCACTGATAGAGGTTACCATATGTGAGGAGAAATTATGTTAACAGGGGATGACAGACGTCTCCACTTACACCCCAAGATTATGTCGTGTATGTATAATATATAAGCCAGCGAGTAAATCAGTCAGTTTTTTCGTATATACAAACAGTAAATGAGATAAGCGTAAGTAATGCAATATCTAAGCGTATTTTCCCGGTTGTTCAAATACAAACAAGCTTGCGAAGGAAATTGGATACCACTCCAAGATACAGCGAGACATTTGTGAACGAAATCGAAATCTGGAATACTTGAGAACTCTCCAACTGTAGAGTATTAAGTTCGATTCCTTTATGTGGTACTCTTATCTGCGGTATGATCTCGATGTAAATAATTTACAGTATTATATATGTTCATATAGAACATATATAATACTGTAAATTATTTACAACAACTATTTTTAACACTGGAAGAGCTCGGTGGCGTTATTGGGCGTGTCAAAGTTGACTACTGTCTGTCTATAAATGTATTTATTTATCACGATGGGTTATGCATCGTAGGGTACCTTATGCCATCGGTATCTGCTCTTGTCATTAGATGACAGTGTTAAGCCAAGTCCGTGGTCTTTGGGTAGTTTGAAAATATTGCCATCCACTTTTTGGAATTTCGCGTACAGCTCAAAAGCACTATCAGATGGCGTCGCAATTGGCATATTCTTTAGAACTCTCCAACTGTAGAGTATATATTCTTGTTTACTCGATTCTCTTGAATCCCACGTGGTGGTCGTAGTACTACGACCACCTCTCTTTTCATAATGCATACACTAAATCAATCTCGGTACAGGCTATAGGTAGATCTCTCGAATGCCTTGCCATCTTCTATCCGCAATGCACAATCTTTATACTCCTTTAAAAGTCTAGATAAATCTCTTTACCTCTCGAGCTAGTAAATACAATATTTCAGTTCCATAACAACTGTTTGAAGATATCGCTGATTCATGTAGTTCGTAATGTCTGAAGTTATCAATATATATATGAGAGGTAGCATGTAGGTCATTTGATGATATCAGCAAGACCAAGGGGTCGCCGATTCGTTGCCAGCTTTTTAAGGGAAAAATTTACTCTGTTCATGAAAGTTCCCATGTCGTAATTATTTGGGAATTTTGCTGAGAGTAAGTTCATTCCACAATTTCACAGTTTGTAGAAGAAGAAAAAAAGCGTACTGTGGTATATCGTAATTGTAGATCTGTAGTAGTAGTATTTTAGTATAATAGTACTATGTACCTAATTTGTGTATTCAAATTTCGGATTGGTTGCTATGTTTTGCGCCACCTACAATAGTATGTGTTATTGTTTCTCTCCTGGGATTAAGGTTCTCTGGAAGAGATTACTTTAGCGATAACACCGCCTATTGTACTTTTAGTCCTTACGTATTTGCTTATTTATTTATGTTTTTTTTTGGTATCCTAGCTTAATGCAGATATGAATACAACGACGACAAATTAATACTTTTTTAGAGTTACGTACCCAACTATCCAACTAAACAACGCCAACGATGATGATACTTACTAAGATTCCGCTGTCTACCCGTCTATTTGTCACAATACTAATACAATAAATAATATAATTTTAATACCCTATATATAGGTATCCTACCGTTTCACAGCACCTATTATCAATAATCCAAATTATGTCAATTTTACTTTTTTAATAGTATTTGTCCATCATAATTTCACCCATCATAATTTCACCCACTTACGATCAAAATATGTATAGACAGAACTTTTAATTTATTTACTAGACCAGTTTCGTTCCATTGAACCCTAGTTATAAAAACAAACTTTAGACTTATTTGTATTCTGTACCTTATGGTCATGCAAATAAAACCTATTTTAAATCTATGCTTATGGTCATTGTTTTCGTGTCTCGTGATGTCCATTGTAGAGGTTGGATACCATCTCCATAGCTATGTAGAATGTAACTTGTATAGGCTTTAAAATACACAGCTCTAGGTAGGTTCGTAATGCGACTATGTCTATTGCTGGAAGAGACTAGACAATCTCTAAATATATAATAGGAAACGGTGCCTGACTGACTGTCTGATAATCACAGCTTTAGCTACTGGGCAGGTTAAAGTTTTGCGTTCAGGTAGCTATTATTATGTAAGTATCAGGTGACAAATAATTTTAAAAAAAATCTACGGAATGTGGAGATCGCGAGCACGGAGTCGGGGGCGCAAGCTAGACAAACATATAACGCCAACAGCCGGCAAATTTCTTAGCGGATCACTACGTTAGAATAGGTACCTGGGTAATAGCAAATTTCAATCCAATCTTTCCAGCGATTTGATATATTATACTGTCTGATCTATCAAGGCACAGTGCCTTGACAGATCCGACAGTATTTCAGTAACAGCTGCTTTTTGTAAATACTGTAGACAAAAAAATAACAATATTACGTTTTTCAAAACAGCGGTACTTATAGCCGAATTGATATGATTTGAAAAAAAAAATATGTCAATTGTGATTTTATTATGCCGTTATTTGTACGGAGCTTAGATTGTATGGAGTAGAGGAGCTCGATGGCGTTGTTGCGTCTGTCAGACTAATCGATCACGCAAGTTAAGCAACGTCGACCGTAGCCTGTCTATGGATGAGTTTATTTATCTCGTACTCCTCCATGCTTCGGAGGGCACGTTAAGCCGTCGGTCCGGGCTGTTGTCATTAGATGATAGTCGTTAAGCCAAGTCAGCCTTTGGGCGGTTTGAAAACACTGGCCTCCGCCAACCCGCAATTGGGCAGCGTGGTGGAGTTTGGCTTAATCCTTTCGATTGGGAGGAGACCCATATCCCAACAGTGGAATGATTTTGGGTTGATGCCTAGCACTTCGTTATGGAAAGGAAACGTTTTTTGTCGTCTTCAGAATATTGCCTAGAACTCTCGTCTTCTTTAATAATATTCTTAGGACACTTCTAGAAAGATTAAAATCTTGGTGGGCGTAGTCGGCTCGAAATGAGGGCGCCGGATCGATACCAGCCGACTGGCAGTCATAACACAAAGCTGTGAACCTACCTCATCCATGTTCAGTCGTAGTGTCGAGCTCTTGGGCATCTCATCATCTCCAAACGTAATTATTTATTGATATTCATATTTCATGAAGATCACTAATCGAAAGGAGCACTATCTTACTCATGACTTGTGATAAGTTTAATTTAGGTAGTATGTAACTCCTATTGTTTAAAAGATACCTACTAAAATGTTATGCATAGCTTGCTTGACTACCAGCCATGTAAAATTTCTGTATGTAACAGTCGGGTTGGCTGGAAGAAATCTCTTGAAGAGATAAGCTCACCTTTGTATACTTGTTTGTTCACAAATTTTATGTATTTGTTGTTATGCAATAAAGAATTATTGAAGATCACACATGTACTTATTACTAAAGCATGGGATACAGTGTAGAGAACTACAGCATGGGGTTCTTCAAAAAGGGCGTAAAAGGGTTTTTACAGGGTCGGCGGCACGTGTGATGCCCCTGGTGTTACGTTCATAGCCTACAGAAACTGCTTCCCATCGGGCGGGCCGTATGCTTTGTATGCCACTTTTCTGATGTAAATCAAAAGATATAAAGTAAATACATTGAGAGACAGTGCTAAATTCGTCTCATGAAAACATAATCTGTAAAATGCATAAATTTAAAATCTAGGCCAGCGATAAGGAAATTTTGCCGGGCTTATAAAAAAAACTATCTTCCGCTTGCCCGTCCGTCCGTCCGTACGCCCGTGTGAATGTCGGTTATCGCACAAACTTTTGATAATCCCTCGGAGATAGGTCATTTTTTCGAGGTCAAAGGTATTCCGTTATTTATTCGTGACTTCTGTTATCTTGTGTGCCAAATTGCATTGCAATCAGTTTAGTACTTACAGCGTGAAAGTGAAACAAACAAACCCACTTTCGTATTTATAATATTAGTAAGGATTACAAAGTCCAGAGTCCAGACCTGACTTAAAACCCAGGGTACACTGCAAGCGAAAGAAGATTTGCTTTGTTCGTTCATGTCGACCACTGAGACGAGAGTACGCTAACGTTGTTTGGACAACATGAGCGCAACGAAGCAATTTTTGTTTCGCTCTCAGTGTGGCCTGCGTCTTAGACGGTCAACCGAAAATAAGCCTATTAGGACTTGGATAGAGAAAAATGCCCATCCATGGACAGGCTACGGCCGATGTGGCTTAACTTGCGTTTTCGATTAGATTGACACGCGCAACGATGCCAACGAACTCCACATTATTGTTTGTACCTAATAGAAATAAATACTTAAATAAACATATTTTTTAAACATTCTTAGGTCTGTTGAAAATAGCCCAAAAGTTATCAGTGTATGTAATTTCTAAAAAACTCAAATATTTTCTGATGTCGAGATTTTGTGAAGCTCCTGTAGAAGTCACGAAATTCTAGTATATCGATTATGTTAATTGCCCCAAGTTATAGACTAACTTTCAAATCAGTCATTTCACTTGACTGACGTTAGCAAAAGGCCGAAAAAGTGAATACACGTTGCAAATTTTGTGATCTTTTATACCAGCATTCTTCAAATCAAGACACCTAAGAAAGCAATTTCGGGTAAACGGATTATTTAGATACTTAATTAAAATATCACTTTTTTATTAACTCGTTAAAATATCGAATAAAATCGCCGAGTTTTCAATAAATATGTGATTAGGTGTTCATCAAATGAGGACACAAGATCGATACCAGCAGTCTACTAGACACAATATTTCCACTGCAGCCGTCCTGTTCACGCTACGAATTGAATCAGAGGCCTTTGTACGTGACTGGAAAGCCGATATAAATATTCGAGACAAGATATCGGTCATAGCTATTAGTGTGTCATAGTTAGTTTTTGGTATTTTCCTTAGAGCCAGCATTTAAAAGCTAATCTTGTTATTGATAATCTTACAAATACAAATTTAATATATTGTCACGGCGCCCTACCATAACTAGCTATTTGAAAAAGATACAGTCTAAAGGAAAAGGTACCTACAATAATAGTAGTTAGGTTAGGTAGATAGGAACAAAAATTAAAACATCTTCCATATGAAATTGAGTTTTTTTATTATAAAAGAATTGAACGCGAATATTTGTGGTTTCGGATAATGATAGAGGATCGACTCACGGCGGCGCCCCCCTTTACTTTCTATGGCGCACCGAGGCGCTGCGGCGCACACTTTGGGAACTCCTGCTATGTAATGTAAGGATTATTGTTTGGCATCTCAGCTCAGCTAGTAATGCAGTATCGGCTACAGCGTTTTTAGTAACCTCACTCACTCGCAGAAACATTAAACACGACAATTCTTAAGGATATTGACTTGATTGAATTAGCTGCGGTCTTATATGAGATGGTATACACAATCGGGATAATCATGTTTTACCTCTCTTTCTCCAAAGCCTCAATCGGGTGCACGTAAGAGGCGAGGATGACTTTGTCACTACAATAAAATTTCAGACAAAATATTTTTCTTAGGCAATCATATCATTTAATAAATTCTGTGCAAACACTTGTCTGTTCGTCTCGATGAGAAAACACCTGTACAAAGAATCAGTATAACAACCCAAGGCCTTTACAGAATATTGACCTTTACTGCGAATCGAAAACAGGTAGACTTGTATCGAACCAAGTACAATGATAAATGTTACAAGTAGGCATGTCTTTGTCATGTTAAAATAATGGATAGGAACTAAGTCTAAAGAACAGAACAGATATCGTCATCAACTTGTACTCCGCTTTCCTTGGGGGAGTTGAGTCCTAGATTCGAGGCTGCGTATGGAGAGATGAAACGTGGGACGTTTTCTAAATATTTTTTTTTATTTTATGTGAGAGGGGGGCAAACGAGCATGTGGGTCACCTGGTGGAAAGCAATCACCACCGCCCATGGAGACCAGCGACACCAAGGGGTCGCCGATCCGTTGCCAGCCTTTTAAGGAAAATGAAAACTCTGTTCTTAAAGGCACCCATGTCGTAGTTGTTCGGAAATACCGCTGAGGGAAGTTGATTCCACAGTTTCACTGTTCGTGGTATAAAATGTCTTAGGAAACGTACTGTAGTAGATCGCCAATTATCAAGATGATATGGATGGATTTTTAATTTATGGCGAGATGGATCGATGACCTTAAAAAACTGACTACAAGTAGCTGCATGTTCAAAGCGAAGTGGAAAGCATTGAGGGAAGACCTATATATCTATTTTTCTATACCACCAGAGTGACAAACAAGCATACGGCCCGACTGATGGAAAGCAGTTACCGAGGCCTATGAACGCCTGTAACACCAGGGGCATCACACGCGCGTTGCCGACCCTATAAAATCCTCTTCACGCTCTTTTTGAAGAACCCCATGCTATAGTCCCCTGAGAAAACCTCAACAGGCAGTTCACACAGTTCCACAGCTTGACAGTACGCGGGAGAAAACTTCTCTGGAACCGCACAGTACACTTAGGCTCCAATGTGTGGGGAAGAATTCCCTGTCGATGGCGAGCGGTGCGACTGTAGAAGGAAACCCAACTCCTCTGAACACACCCCATTGTACAGATGGTAGAACACACAAAGGGACGCAAAATCTCTTCTCAGACTTAAAGGTTCCAAACCGTAAAATCTACATTCAGCAAAAGGCTGATAATGATGATGATCTTACATGTTCATCATGTAGAGATCAGTTTATTAGTCAAAAGCAAATGAATATCCCATATAGCGCCATCTATTTTAACATAGATAATGTTAGCTTCTGACAATAGATGTCGCATGGTTTTGGAAATTACTTTTGTAATGAAAAACGGCGAGCTGAGCTCGGTCATCCAAATACTTTTTATTATGAAACAACATACAAACCTAGTTCAGTTACCTACATGGCTGTATGCAGCGCGGTCGATGGTCATACACACTGAATGCACAATGCAATTCGTGCCGATGGCGTCACCGTGACGCGACATCATTTCGGTTTTACAACAATCCTTTGATGTCAAAGATCAAAATTGAACAAAGATTTGAACAGCTAACACTAAAGCTATATCTAAAGTCAGGTTTTTACTTGTAGATATTAACCAAGCTAAAATTGTATACATTAAACAAGCGTCCATCAGGCATTCGCTTGTTTAGCACCCTAGTATTGTAAAAAACTAATCACAAATGACAAATTTAAAGTTGTTTTCACTATTTATTTGTCTTATATAAAATACTAGCTTCCGCTCGCGGCTTCGCCTACGATTACGACAAAGTAATTTCATTTTTTGAGCTAATATATACAAAAAACGTATTCGTTCTATTAGTAAAAGAATTTTCAAAATCGGTTCAGTGGATCCAGTGATTACCCCCTACAACCTCACAAACTCACAGACTTTTACTCTTTATTATATTCACCACCACCCCCGCATCTACAGCAGCTATGTGTCCTGCCCACTTTATAAAATTAGTAAAGATTATTATCCAAGTGATCCTCAAAAAAGCGCAACATAAACTGCACGTTGTTTAGGAAATATCGCGCGAAACATCCCAAAAACTTATTTTTTTGCTAAATTACTTTAACACCTGGCTCAAACTCAGCGCAGGACTTGCCGTCCCGTAATTAAATTTCTACACGATAAATCCCACCGAGTGAGGTGGGCGGTTATATATGACACCCATAAAAAGATGCACAGAGGACATAATAAGGCCAGGTAATTACAACCGATGGCAGATTTAATGCTCATGAGTAATGTTTGTTGTTGTACTTATAATAAGTAGTATCAACAAGTTGGCACAGATGCTCTTTTTTATCTTGTTTCGAAATGCTCGTAGATTGACAAAATCTAGCATATCAAATATATTATGTATAGTTAACGAAAAAGATTACCTGGGAGCCTACTGCTTAGTTTCGGTTGAAAGTTTGGAGTTTTTCAGAATCGAATTACATTCGATTCAAACGGTGAATGTGAACTTTTAATTCGACGCGGCATAATTTGCTGTCTAAATTTCTAATTATAGAAAAAAATATTCAAAATTGTTTAATCGGAGTTACAACAAAAAAAAAAGATGAATTCCGAACTATGGGCCGAAATTTGGGATTCTCACTTCGTTTAGCTAAACATGTGCACATTTCACGATTTACCACCTTTAAACCATGTTATAATCGATAAATGATCTGTATTGTATTTTTTATTTATTTATTTGGACCACAAACAGGTTCACAATCTCAACTTATTTATTAAAAAAATTAAACGAGATAATATTATTGTGATGAACCGTGAGGCGCCTCCTCTCTAGATAGACCGACAACCTCAAAAAGGTGGCTGGTAGCGGCTGGATACGGAGGAGGATCGCATTTGAAAAGGCATTTGGAAAAATGAAAAGCATTGGGAAAGGCTATAATATCCAGCAGTGGGTAGATACAGGCTGATAATGATGATATAAGTATTATTGCGAACCAAACACAATAGATCACATTATTATTATGTAACGTTAGACAAACAAGATATGTTCCAGATATTGCATAGAATATTGCTTACACTTCTCTTATATCAGTCATGCATAACAGAATATGTTAATTAATGTTTAATGTTGGTTAGGATACAATAACAAAAAAAAAATGAAAACGGTGTTCAGTAATATTTATATGGGAAAGAAACATAATTAGCACGTGTTTGTGCTATTTACACAGTGCAGTTATCATGACTAGATACTAAACAAGGAGAAGAGCCTAAACATTCGATCATACAAGAGTGCACATTCCAATGTGCAACCTAAGTGCCCGCGTGGGCCCAAACTTTATTGACCACAAAATTACATAAAGGTACAAAAGGCGGACTTAACGCTAAAAACATTCTCTACCGATCAACCTTTGTGAATAGTTTGGTTCTAAAGCAAATAATATAATCATATATAAAAACTATTCAAGTAAAAAAAAGTTGGACATGTGGTTTCCGGCGACTAGAATAGAATCACTCCGTCTCCTCCCCGTGGATGTCGTACAAGGCGACTAAGGGAAATACATTATAAAACATCGATCAGGCCTCCCCAACCCGTCTGATGATGATGATGATGATGATTCATTCATGACCTGATGATGATGATGATGATGATTCAAGTAAAATAATATTTTATTCTATTCAAATAAAATAAACATACAAATTGTATTATATTAAAATAATAAACATACATACACATTTATAGACATATTATTAAATCATCTAAATTATAATAGATTGTAAGTTTAGATTTTCTTGTAAGAATAGATTTTCTTTTTGCAATTAAATTTGTTTGAAATCCCTCTAAGCGGTTCAGACAGCGCGTTCCAGAGACGTGAAGCTATAGTGTGAAGGAATCAGCCATAAAGCCAGTGTGGAATAGTGGAATGGAAAGCTGACAAGTAATTGTCAGAACGAAATTGAAGGATGAGAGTCACAGAGAAATTTAAACTTGCACTTTAAGTACCTATTCCGAGGAGAGAGAGGACTAGTTACTTTATTATTCTTTACATTTTTGGTTTGGCTGTTAATCCATTTTACACAGAAGACACTGTGTTGGGAATGTGTGATACACCCCGTCCCGAAAATGGTTAAAATATCGTTGAACATAATCTTTATAGGAAAACAGACAATAATAACAAAGCGAGCTCGTTCAAATCATAAAACAATTCTATCAGATGAAATTTAAATATCTTTGGACTTCAGTGTACATATGAATCGACAGGAACATGAAATACGAATATAAAACTATTATGCAAACTGTGCAACTTGAACGTCGGAACAAATTGTATTTTGTCTTTATGTGAGAACTTCAACTTTGGTGCAGAATTCAGTAATTCTGCACTTAAGAGTGTTGTTGAAGATCTAACATTATATTTTATCTCTGTTTCAACTGTTATGCTTTCTCTTTGTGTGTGTTTTTTTAACTCTCTCTATGGTTATGTTCTATACAATGCTTCTAATAAATGACCAGGACTAGTCAGGAAGGTATTATGATACGAGTAAGAATAATATAGTAGTAAGAATCTATGAATACTGTTAAAATTTAAGCCGATTGTGTGACTCTGTTTGTTGTGCACCCTGCTGAGCAGCGAGAGAGGATCAGAAGTAGGGAATATGGAGCCCGACTTAGGAAGTACCTCCATCTGAAGTAAGACTGCAGTCAGCTAACAATATCCTTGATGATTGTTGTGTTCCTGCGAGTAAGTACGATTATCAAATGTAAAGAGACTAGGAGATTACCAGAGCGCGAACAATATTCCATATGTTACAAGCGTCCATATACTACAGTAACGTCTTTACATCAGGCGGGTCGAGTGGTTGTTTAAAACCCCGCATTGTATTAAAAAACTTAATACACTATCTGTACATTTATGACAAGTTTTATATTAGGTATTATAATAAATAGGGCACGAATGCAATGTGTATTAAAGTTTTAAAAATAGCGACGTTTCTGCAATCGCGGGTATTTCCATTACTTAGTTGTCAGCTGAAGTTTCTTCGGCCGCTGTTTGTATACAAAGAAGGAGATTTTATCTCTTCAACAAAAGGGTAAGAAGGATTTAGACATGTAGGTCGAGAAATAGTTTGTAGCTGCTCACTGCTGCTATAGACGCTATTGGATGCAAACCTAATATTATACATAGTTCACACAATACATTTTTTTATTTATGATGTTTGTTATCTCTTGAAATAAAGCTAATAACATATACACATGGTATTACTGAGTAAATAGAACAAGGAGTTCCGTTGGAGAATATTTATACAAACCTTTTAGTACTTTCACAAAATGAGGCAATGAGGTTTCTGGAATCCCTCAATTATCCTATACTTCAACATGATAACTTGTTGAATTTGATCGAGAGGATAATCAATGCACACTAAATTTTCTACTCTTATTAAAACACTAAAATTTTACATACAAAATACAGTAGACATGACAAACAAAATGCGGTTTCTTTTATTAGAATCTCTTTTTAATCACGGGTCAAGCCCGGTGATTTGATAGGCATGCGCGGGGATATGGATCCAACGCGTAGAGGCCCCTTTGAGAAGTTTGATGTAATGATGTACGCCCGCCGTGACCGGCTCCAGGATATATCAATGGAACGACATACCCATGAGCAGGTCTCGGCAGGCGTTGAGACTATTGCGAAGTGTGATGGAAAATAAATGGGCTATGGAGATGAGGTCTGGGTGAACTTAATACCGGGCTATTACAGAAGAGGGACGGACGCCTGCCATAACTGCTTTTATTGCTAGTTATTTGCGGCAGGCTGTGGCTTGCCAATCACTAGATGGGCCCCCGAAATGCCAGGAAAACGGCCGGGGGCAACACCGGTGTGAGTGACTCAGGGATGTCGAGAGGTGTGCTGCGCTTTCTCCGAGGTTACTCGCGGCGTGATGCCCTTTAACACTTCCACCCCTGGAGCATATAGCTCTAGCGGCTCCTCTCTGGACGGCCAATGAAGGCAAGCCAGAGCTGAGAGTCCTGCGGGCCTTCTTGTGTTTACACTCCGACCGATGAAGACACGTCGGATACGAAGGCCCTGACCGACTCTCTGGAGACTCGGGTCCGTGGTGTCGCTACTCACACAACAGCTCGCCACACAAGCTGCCCTGCGGACTTATTATTAGAATTATTATTAGGGTTACTTAACCCCATTTGCCACCAAAAATCAAGCACAACGCGCCTGCGAGAAAATGGTCTCACATGTGTGTCTTAGATGGAAATAGAAAATATAAAACATAGGTATGAAATGACATTGTATAGTGTAATCAATACATACAATTTATATAGACAGTTTTCAATACTGACCCGTAAAATGTAATCGTCGATGATATTCAGTGTTTATGTTGTGACTGCATTGTCTCAGTACTATTAATGTTATTAATTAATAAATTATGGGTACACCCCATAATTTATTAATTAATAGGTAAATAAAATAAAGTGGTTTATCAACATCTTTGTGAATTTTCATATTGTGAATTTCCCAGACGCGTGTTAATATCCAAATTAGCCAGGTTGGTCACTTTAAAACGTGAACAAGTAAGCCACATAATTTTCCCTTCTGATATGCACGCTGATATACACGCGTCTTATAAATTCGCAACGTGAGAATTCTTTTCTATTTGGTCGGATTGTTTACGTTCACATGATCGAACGCGAACAAAAAACTCACACTAAGCACTCTGTGTAAACTGTACGAGTGTCATAGATGTATGTACATAAATAAATGGATATACATTCCAAAATGTTAAGAAAATGTAGTTGTGTACTAGTTTTGTCTATGAAACATTTCAAAGGATATAAAATAATTACTAGTTAGGTACTTCAAGTTTAAAGACAATAAATTCACCCATTCAGAACTGAATGAAGAATGTGGATAAACACGCAAGTCAACTTTTCCACAAAGAAAATTATCTTTCTATATTTTTGATAGATCGCGTGTGGTAGATGGTACTGTAGGTTACCTAACCTAGGTTAAGGAGAGACTAGACTACAGGTTAAGGTGCATGGAGGTTATCTTTTGCCCTTGTTTTATTTACTTCAACATTAACATTCGTGTAAATGAAGGCTAAGGAAGGTTCAAGTCACGATTCAAATATTTTTTTTATTTGACAATTGAATTAGTTAATTGAAAAACATTGTATTGTTTCAGGGTATTCAAAACACACTCATTTCCATAGGCTAATTATTTAGTCTGCATTTTAGAATTGTTAGGAATACCTAAAGTTTAATAAAAGCATTTTTATTGAGTTTATGTTGTACCTAAAAATGTTATAACTATCAGGAATTCAGGACTTGTAATGTAGGTATATCTTTATATAGTAAAGCCGCAAAAAAATTTAACTAACGTACATAACGAACGAATTAGTTTTTTTTATAATTTAAGGACATGGGACTGTTTTGCAAGTTTCATGGCACAGTGCCATACATTTTTTTGTGTTGATATTTTTATACAGTTTTGATATATTTTCGTAACACTTCAACAATGGAAATAACATATTTTTTATATCATTCTCAAAATCTCTGTTTACATTTCGTCTAAATAAAGATCAACATTTGCCTAAAATATGGATTAGAAATTTCACACTCTTTGATACTTTTGATAGAGACAGGCTCTCCCAGGGTACAATACTCAGACCAATTTTAGACTAAGAAAAGCAATTTTATACATAGGGAATATTATAATCCTTAATATTTATGTTAATCAAGAAGTGTCAAATTCACAGTGGAGTGTTACATCATACGTTATGTTTATGTACATAGAATTAAGTGTCAATAACCCATCGTAAAGTGTTGCCCTTATACACAGACGAGCAAGGTGACCGTATCGCCCGGTCGTTTAGAGGTCTCCTAAGTGTTCCGGATTGTATACGAAAACAGAATATTATTTTACCAGTGTTCTTACACTATCTGAAAATCTTAATTGTCCATGTTGAATCCTTAGAAATAGCTATATTTGTTGTTATAGATTTCTACCTGTTATTTATACCTCGAATTATTGTACCATCTACCAGTTACAGTACAAGTGATAAAGATGCATTCAAAAGTTACTTCGGAGAATGTATACAAGGTATCAAAAGATTCTCAAATACATCATAAATGTCACGAAAGAACTTCTTATGTACAAACTTTCAGGCAAGGGCGGATCCAGGGGGAGGGTCATGGCGGTCATAGATTAAGTACAATAGTTACATACATTTATAAAATACCTACTTTTTACCTGTATCTATTATTATCAAAATTAAATTATAACTTGAAGTAACTTGACCACAACTATGTGGACCCCCCACCCCACCCCTGGTGCCAAAGCTGGATTCGCCCTTCCTTTCAGGAGTAGATTGAATAAGCTCTAAAAGTATAGTTCACAATTCGCAATATTACAATAAAGTACGATTATCAACATGGGACCTAATCTGAAATATGAAAACGGAAGACACACGCATTAACAAACCGATAAATGTCTTCATGAAGGCTAAAAGGAAGCAAACACAATGATAAAACTACGGAAAACCATTTTCAAAATATACGTAATATAAATAATAAAAGTTTATGGCTAACTCCTTCCTCTGTAAAAGCATTTTACATTTTGGTTGTAGACAACAGAGCAATCGCTGGTGAATAAGTTATATCTAAAGTAATACTTGATATCGAGTTCCTCTTTCCATTGACTCCTATATTATTTTCCTGTTGTCGTGGGAATTGTAGATTTTATGAACAGACTAGTATGTTTTCTCGCTTAAGTAAAAATGAAACTGAATTCTGAGATCTTTTGTTCCCAAGGTATTCTTTCGATCTCCAGTCATTTAATATCTGCTTTGATAAAATTTTACTTGGAGAGAAAGAAAATGGTGAGAATTTTCCTTTGAGATCTTTACCTATTTAAATGTAAGATTATATTATATTTCGCAAAATATAATTAGGAAATTCTAATAAAATCTGTCGCTTAATGAATCTTTTCGTACATGTCACATTGTAAATTGGAAACAGAAATGATTTAGGCTCTTAACATTATCTAATTTATATGTGACTACATACTTTTTAACCGACTCCAAAAAAGGAGGAGGTTCTCAATTCGGCTGTATTTTTTTTTAATGTTTGTTATTTAATTACTTCGTCATTTATAAACCAATTTGAAAAAAAACTTTTTTTATTTGAAAGAGTATACTTCCAGATTGGTACCAATGTTTTTCATCATCATCATCATCATCAGCCTGTATCTAGATACATAAATGTAGTGTAATGTTTGGATTCGGTTTTTTTTTTTTGTTAAAATTATTCATAAGGTGGTTCTTTACGTAATACTAATCTTAGATGTTTTAGCAAGATGTATAGTGAATCAATCGTTCACTCTGTCAGGATTTATCCTTTTAGGTAACAAATACAGTTTAATTTGTCTCAAAGTGGTTGCCTTAGTTGAGTATAAACTTTCGTAACTTATATCGAACCGGTGTCAAACTAATGAAGCAAGTCTCCATAAAATAGATTGTATCCATATTTGTACACTAGCTCTTTATAAAGTACTATGTTTACGAATGTTGAGCAATAACACCTCCTGCTCGGTACAATGGCATGAACAATCTTGATTGCATCTTTGTACCTTCGAATCATAATTAATGCAATTTGGATGGTATTTGTGTTAACTTTCGCGTGACTCAGAATGACAATAGTAAAATCGATCAACTATATTTTCTATAATATCTTCTAATCTAATACATAAGTGAGCCACGTATTCATTATTATAATGTTATATAAGTAAATAAATATTTCTGGACAATTTACACAGCGACGTCTAGTCCCAAATTAAGCACAAAGCTACATTTATCAGTTATCTTGTACCCATAGTACACTATGAATCTTGTACCCATAGTACACTATGGGTACAAGATAACTGATACTTTTTTTGTAAATTACATACGTGTAATACAAATAGAATATCCAGACCAAGACAAACAGACATGTTCATGCAAACAAATATTTGTCTTGTGAGGGGATCGAACCCGCGACTTCGGAGTCAAAGTGGCCATTGCTATCCTTTAGACCATCGAGCTAGTCAACTTTTCCTTGGAGAGAAAGAAAATGGTGAGAATTTTCCTTTGAGATTTTCACCTGTATAAATGTAAGATAATATTGTATTAAATTAAACACATTCATTACATGAAACGAAACTCATTTTTAAACATCATGCATAAATTGAGATATCAAAAATAGATATTCTTTTATGAAAAGAACTTATATCTAAGTTTGTCTGGTAGTGAAACCTTTTCCGCTAGAACCCTACAGCGGCAGACCATCAAGACGCTGCGATGCGACGATAAAATAGCTACGTGATTTCCCCTCACGGATTCCTCCAATCTTTCCATCTCCCCCTCTTTGCGATCGTTTCAGTTCCCAGTGTAAGACGCAGTAAACACACGAGCTGTCATCTGCTGGGAATAACCACGGATTTTACATTCGGATCTAGTCTAGAAATCGCATTATTGAAGCACTCCCTAGAGACATCAATGCCATATTGGTAGTTTCGAATGTCTCCAACTGATTTACAATAATGTTCTTATTGATATCTGAACAATTGCGATCCACTGCCGGATTGTCGATGCATGCACAATAAATTTGTTGCACTCGAGTACCGAAGTCGTCTCAGCTAACAACTCAGACTATAAAGAGACAACATCGAAATGAGTCGTCCCAGTCCTTGGTTTCGAGGACATATCGTTCCTCTAGAGAATTGGCATACGTAATGTAATGCGAGTTAGTTGAAAACGTTATTTAACTTTTTTAATTCATATAATGGAAGTAGATAGTGGGAGTTGCTCAAAGCTATTTTTGCTTTGAATGAAATTTGATTAAAGCTATATTTATTCCATTCAATTATTTATTTTTTTAATTAAAACTTCTTTACGTTCTCTTTACTTGGGGAGTACGCATTCACCGCGTGACGAGAGCATTACGAAAAGTGTGATCGGGCAAGACGAACGGAAGTTGAGAGGGAGATATAAGTTAGTGTAGTATAGAAAGATAGAGAGTTACGGTTCGTACTGTAGGGGCAAAAGAGAGAGGTGCGATCACACATTTTCTTTCTCTCTTTTACTTCAGTTAGAATTTCGACGTTACTAGAGTTACTAGAGTTAGAAGTTTTACTTCAGTCGTGTGGTCTGAAGCACACTCGTTTTTTTATTTAGTTACTCTAAATTAGAAGATGTTATGTCTAGTGTAACGTATTAAACATAAATTTACGGTAAACTGTTTACGTACTTGATGCATTCCCGTGAGAACTATAACAATTTACCCGCAATCACCTCACTCCTGTACGATACGACGCTTTGAACTCAATAATGCATGAAACCCGTCAGATGTCTGCTGCGCCGAACCGACTCTCTAATTACGGCGAACAACAAACGGTTTATTCCCACATCACGGCACGGTTGTCGAACCTGCCTAGAAAATTGGTATACCTATGGACGTACATTTGTTACACCAAGGCCTTTAGTCCAATGATGACGCAACTCGCGGTTTGGCGAGGCGGTGACCTCGCTTAATATATCACAACGAGTTTGTGGGGTCGCACCAATCGTAAATTCTATTTCCGCGTCATCTACCTTACCGACGAGCAAGAACCATGGACGTTTGCATATAGATTGCACCAAACACTGCACTGGTCACATAGTTATGGCGCGCCACGCGGGCTGCGACACTACATCAGTGCCACTGCGGCGACACTGCATGCATTCCAGAACATTCTCAGGACACTGGCACGTCCTCGTTCCTTTCCGATAATGTTTTATGCGAGTACGGGTTGGGTATCCATTGACCGCAACGATACTTTATATCCATATTCTCCACGTGAACCACCGAACCGCACCAGATTTATTTCGCTGAATTTTCTGAAGCTGTATGGAAGCGCGGATAAATCAAACGATCCCAATCGTAATGACTAGCGACCGGGAATGAATATCTCAAAAGAAAATACGTAGTCAACGGTTCTAGCGTGAAACGAGCAAGAAACGAGCTAGCTCTTACATTCTTTCGATTGCTTTGGCCGTATTTTATTCTAACGTTATCGTAATGAGTCATAAAAGTTTATTGTTTGCATCGTAAAAGCAAATCCTCGGTTTGGTCTGGCGAAGGTACGCTACGATCTGGCGAGAACATCGATGTTACGACGTGTATGTACGATCTAGCGGACACATACCCTGATACTCCCACTGGTATGGCGAATAATATTCGGATGGCATTCAACAAAATTTAAGCACTGTTACAATTGCTATTTACTTTAATACCGGCGTCAGCGCTTCCGCTGCATTTACTATACGTTCACTTAATGCACCTTCAAAGAAAGAAATTGCATTAGATTATATCAGAATGAAAGAGAGTTGTTGACGTCTGTGTAGATCTATCTCGTTGTTAATTATGGCAGAAGCGAAAGTGGTACCAGATCCTGGGAATGCAATGGTAATTACACGTGGTGCTGATGCGATCCGTGAGGAGAGGCACGAACGTGGGGAAAGCTCGATGTCGGCGGCATTGAGCCGGTATCAGAAGTGGGTTGATGCAGGCAGCGCCAGCGAGTGTGCAAGTAGGTGAGCGTGTCGAGGTCATGACGTCACGCGCTTTCTCTGCGCCCGCGTGGCGCAACTGCGGCTGTCGATCGCATCGCGCATGCGCCATTCGTGCCGTGATGTATGGAATTAAAAACATGAATCGCAACCAGTTGTGGTCATCTAAGGATTATGGTTGTCAAAGATAATATTGACGCATGTTTTGCAATGAAATTCTATAACAAATTATAACATTTAAGTGTGTACATACTTAAATGTTATAATTTGTTATAGAATTATTTTACTTTAGGAAATACATAGTTTATTTTTTTTTTATATGAGACGGGGCATGTGCATGTGGGTCAACTGATGAAAAGCAATCACCATCGTACATGGAGATCAGCAACACCAAAGGGGTCGCGGATCCGTTGCCAGCCTATACTCCTTCCTTTCTGGTGACTCACTCACTCGCAGGAACACAAGAGTGAGTTTATTTGACTGCGGTATTCTGTGAGGTAGAGGTGTTTCCCCAGTCTGGCAGCTTAAAAAATACACTTTGCCCTACCTCTCTTTTCGTCAGAGCCTCGTTTGTCCGTCAGCAATGTGCGATTTGAGGAGGTGGCGTTGGCTTTGATTCAAAGATATTGATGGACCACTTACACCCAAATTATTAATTTTTAATCAATGAATTAATGTTAAATTATTTCTAGAAAACAATTTTGGTATCATAACTTAACTTGTTTTATGTCGCGTGAGTTTAAAGAAACAGATTTTAGAGTTTAAAATTGTTCCAGAAGATAAATTATGATACCTCTTCAAAATGAAGATACTTTAATAAATACGTTTGAAGTTTTGTAATAATCGACCTGTTTTCTGTTTAGCACCGAGAAATTAATAAAAATAAAACCATGAATCAGCCGTTCTTTGGAGCGACGACGGTTGTAGAACGAAATCGCGTGTTTTGCATATTTATATTTTATGTTAAGTCGTAAAATGTTTAAAGTATCAAAGTTTATTGTGTACCGTAAAACACTGGAACAAAACATACATGTTTTATATTTACTTACATTAACTAAAGATTGTGTCTTAGGATAGTCATATCATAACAACAATACGAGTACTAATAATAAATAAATACAACAAAATAACAAAAAATGCTACCTAAGAAAAACTTGCAGCTATTATGTAGTTCTGTAAAGAGACTTTATCTTTTACTATCGTCGGAAGTAAATTAGAGTTTAGAAATAATCAGTAATAAATTTTCAGTGTTTTTGTAAAATTCTAATTAAACAAATCTTAACAATTCGATACCAAAGGATTGGCCACAATTTTTAAACAAATAAACCAGTAAAACAAACACTTATAATAAAACTTTTTATAGTTGAAATAAATTAAAACTCTTAGAGTCTGATTTCAGATGTTAGGATGAGATCAAAATTTACAATTTATAGTTAATTGATGATGAATTCAGCAAAATTAACCACATGCATGAACTGGGCATAGACTTAGCTAAATTGAAAAAGTTAGTCTGAATTAATTAGACTGCAAAAAGAATAAAAGCAGAAAGTACAATATTTTACTCTGATTATTTTAACTCTATACGGTGTAAGTTTAGCAGAATGTGGAATATGTTTAGCATAAGATCTAGCATAACGTGTTTATGAAATAGAAATTGCACTTTCATTTGCAACGACTAGATTATAATCTGAGTTTTACCGTAATGTCATTTTCTCTATGAATCTAATCTATATAAATATTCATCTGAATCCAAATACGCTAGAAAATTTTCAATTTTTTTAGCCTACGGCACGCCTGATATAACGCGATTACCGTAGCGGTCAAAATCTTTATGATTCACCTTATTGATAAGTGTCTTTCCGGTCCAGCAATGGTAAAATTTCTATCGATAATTATTTTAATAATTCTCAAAAGTGACCAGTTCTAAATTTGCCCATATTAACGCTCGCAACAAGAAATATTGCTTCCGAGCTGCCACCTCTGCTTTCAACGCAGCAATAGCACATCTTCCTTTCTGGTGGTCTTCACTCACTGTCACGAACATAACAACTCTCAAGGAAATTGTTTTTTGGCTGCGGTATTCTGTCAGGTAGAGGTACTTCACCAGACGGGCAGCTTAGAAATACTCTGTACCTCTGTGCCTCTCTTTTTCTTAGCCTCTTTCGCTATTTAGTAGGATGCAATACATGCAGGCGATGTTGACTTTAATTCTAAAGATCGTAGTGGGGCCAAAACAACCCATTTTTGTTTCTTTATTGTATAAAGACTCCATCATAAACTATATCAAAACAAAAATAATAAATACAGAAATACCTGGACAAATTACACATTCTATCTAGTCCCAAACTAAGCAAAGCTTGATTGTATTGGATACTAGATAACTGATATTATACTTAAATACATTTTTTTTAAATACATACATAATATACACAAAACACCCAAACCAAGACAAACACGCATTTTCATGCACACAAATGTTTGTCTGGTGCGGGGATCGAACCCGCGACCCCGGAGTCTAAGTGACCATTGCCATTATTAGCAATTCGTCCACCGTGCTCGCCATTGATATTCATAAATGGATATTCAATTATTTCTGATTCAATATTTCCGACTCAAGAATTGACAGTATCTGCGTGTGTTATAGTTTAGGTGCTGATAATTTTAGTACTATTACTATTCTGTGGTCTAGTCAATAAATTATACTTTGCCATGACTACACAATAGATGTACATCCAGACATGTATCTTATATCAAATATAGCACCACTGGAGCAATGTATCAGATTTTACGAGGGACAAACAATGCAGAGCCAATTGCTAACGTCCCGGGATCCGCGTTATCCCGGGATAAGACCCCGGTTAATCCGGCGACGCTGTGGTTTACGACCGCGATGCTCTGATACCAACTAGATTTGAAATTTGAACAGTTTACTCAAGCTGAGATATAACGCTTGGATGTGGATATGTATACTCGTATAGTTTATGTAGGATGAACTAAATAACAAACGCAATAAAAATACTGATATAACTACTTTGCTACTGGTAGTAAAATAGTAAATAATAAACATGGACAGAACAGGATTTTAGATTTTTGTATCCGAAATTCGCTGAAATCGGCTGTAGTCGTTAGATGACAGTCGTTAAGCCAAATCGGGCCTTCAGGCGGCTTGAAAACACTGGCCTCCGCCAACCCGCAGATGAGCAGCGTGGTGGCGTATGCCCCTTCGATTGAGGGGAGACCCGTATCGCAGTAATGGGACGAATAAGGGTTGACAAAGATCGATAAGAGCAAATAAATAATTCATTTATTCACACCTATTACGGTATTGTCTATTTGTTGTCCATAAAGTTATTAATACTCTAAACCCCTTCGATAGAGGGGAGACCCGTATCCCAACAGTGGGATGAATACGGGGTGGCGACGACGTATACTGAATTGAAATCTATAATTAAACAAAAGACCGTACTTGACTACCTTAATTAATCACTTACTACAAAATCCAGAAATGACTACGTCGGGTAGCAGATAAGCATACGCCCGCCTGATGTGAAGCGGTACCGTAGCCATACTCGTACGTAGGTACTCGCGCCATAAAATAAGTCTAGCTATATTAATATTGGCGTAGTTATTGCCAAAAGCTTTACGCGAACTCGACAGATGCACCTGAGGATGAGGCATCTTCAAGCTTTGTTGGCTTGGAACTGGAACCGTCAATTCTTAGATCTGAGGTGGTAGCGGCTATAAAATCATTAAAATCAAAGAAGGCTCCAGGACCAGATAACATCACAGCGGAGGTGATTGTCGCTCTCGGTGAACGTGGTGTTGATATATTGCATTACATCTGCAATCATGTATGGCAATATGGCGACTGGCCAGATGATTGGTGCAAATCTATTATTCTTCCATTGCACAAAAAGGGATCCACAAGGAAATGTGAAAACTACAGAACACTCGCATTAATCTCCCACAGCAGTAAGATCCTACTGCATATCATCAATAATCGCATTCGGAATTTCCTGGACTGGCAGATATCTGTAGAACAAGCGGGCTTTGTGAAGGGGAAAGGCACGAGAGAACAAATTCTCAATATACGACAACTCATTGAAAAATCTTACGAGTTCAATACCCCATTCATAATGTGCTTTATAGATTATAGTAAAGCTTTCGACTGCGTTGACTGGGGACGTCTTTGGTCGGTGCTGCTGGAGCTCGGAGTGCCACAACATCTGGTTTTGCTTCTTCGGTCGCTTTATTCTGAGAGTGTGGGGGTCGTCAGGGTGGACAAGACTCACTCCAAGCCCTTTATTTTCGGAAAAGGCGTAAGGCAGGGATGCATCCTTTCGCCCATTCTCTTCAACATATACGGAGAATACATAATGAGACGTACTTTCGAGAATTGGGATGGTGGTGTGTCTGTGGGGGGTAAAAAGATCACCAACCTGCGTTACGCTGACGACACGACACTTTTTGCAACTGGCGAAGCTGAAATGATCGCCCTGTTGGAGAGAGTGGAGCGTATTAGCGGAGAAATGGGTCTGGTCATTAATAGGGCTAAAACCAAGATCATGGTGGTGGACCGGAGCGGGGAGCGGGAAATTACTGGTGCATTAAACCTGGACACAGTGGATGAATTTCTTTACCTGGGTTCCCTTATAACTAATAATGGTTCTTGTGAACGGGACGTGCGGAGGCGTATTGGAATGGCAAAGTCTGCCATGAGACAGCTCAATCGTATATGGACAGACAGGAACATCTCTCGAAACACCAAGATCAGACTAGTCAAAGCCTTGGTGTTCTCTATCCTGCTCTACGGAGCTGAAACATGGACGTTAAGGAAGGCCGACCGTTTGCGCATTGATGCTTTTGAGATGTGGTGTTGGAGACATATGCTACATATACCATGGACAGCTCACAGGACCAACGCATCAATACTCGAAGAAATCAAAATCCACACGAGACTCTCCACCACATGTCTTCGCAGGGTTTTCGAGTATTTTGGCCACATTGCTAGGAAAAGCGGAGACAACCTCGAAAAACTATTGATAACCGGCAAGGTTGAGGGAAAGCGACCTAGGGGACGGAGTCCGATGCGTTGGTCTGATCAAATTCGATCTACACTCGACACCACAATTTGCGAGGCCATCCATACCGCAACAGACAGACACAAATGGCGTAATATTGTCCGTACGAGGATCATGAGAGGTCACGACCCTCAACAATGAGGAACACGACTCGAGGAGGAGGATATTAATATTGAGCAACATGAACATTTCTTGAAGTAACCAAAGCTTGGCTTTTCAATTTTATTTTCTCATCAAGTTTTCTTGCGCTCCTCACACCTTGAAATCTCTTTGTGTAGCGTCAAAGAATGCTCAATGTACGAAGTCGTGTATAATCTTGTGATACGATCAAAGATACTGACCATGGGAACGGTTCTTTGTCTGTGCAGTCGATTAGCAGATGAGATGATGGCGAAAAAGATATGCGTTTTTAGAGTTCCATTGAATCATCTAGGGCTTTGTCATGTTCTTGAAAATTTTGTGATGAACAATGTGGAATTTTGATGATGCTGTTGGTATCAGCGATGTTAATGTGCAAGTGGTGTGGCTTGCAGAAGACAACTGTCTTGCATTCCACCCCGGATGCTAGGTCATACACACGTATTTATAATAAGTTATATATAATTTAAGTATTAATTGTATTGCAATACAACAACTCTAGGAGGAATTGCTATCTTTCGCCAGAGCCTGGTTTGATAATCGATTACGCCACGTGCAGTTGACGTAGATTTAAATTTTAAAGGTGACACTTACCTTTTTGAATGGCGAAAAAACTTAAAAAGTTTTAGATTTACAAACCAACAAAATACGAGCTCGGTGGTGGTTAGCAATGGCCACTTTGACTCCGAGGTCGCGGGTTCGATCCCCGCACCAGACAAACATTTGTGTGCATGAACATGTCTGTTTGTCTTGGTCTGGGTGTTTTCTATGTATTATAAGTATGTATTTATAAAAAAAAAAAATGTATTTAAGTACATTTATCAGTTGTCTAGTATCCATAACACAAGCTTTGTGCTTAATTTGAGCTAGATGGCGCTGTGTAAATTGTCCAGAAATATAATTTGTCTAGAAATATACATATATAAAGACTACCTAACCTGTTGTAAAGACAGCTGGTATCAACATAACGTGCCTTTCGAAGCAATTGGCGTTAACTTCTAATGAACCAGTTATATTCCAAGTTTATATCATTTGTCACACCATAAGCTGTGAATCAAATGGAATGCTGTCGAATGTTGGTCATGTAATAATAATCTGTTTCTTTTTGTTACCAGAAGTGTGGAGTGCGGGCAGCGGGGCCGGCGGCGGCGCAACAGCATGCGGTAGCAGCGGCATGGACCTCAAGCACGAGGTGGCGTATCGCGGCTTACCGGGGCAGGTTAAAGCCGAACCCGGAGTGAGCCACAACGGCCACCAGGTCAACGGCCACGTGCGTGACTGGATGGCTGGTGGAGCCACAGGGGGCGGGTCCCCATCGCCCGGAGCCGCTGTACAGCCACAACCCAATAATGGTTACTCCTCGCCTCTTTCCTCGAGCAGCTATGGGCCGTATAGTCCCAACGGGAAAATAGGTAAGTTTTAGTCAAGTATTTTGTTTTTACTTATCATGGTCTATTGTTAAACAATATATCTGCCTACTCCATTGATTTATATATTAATCATTGAACTGGTAACGTAATATTTGACTACGTCTGTGTCATTACCGTAAATAACCTGTTTAGACATAATGGATCACCTCAACTCTTATTCCACACTGATGAACCGCTTTAATGGCAAATAACGATACTAGATTCTTTTAATTTGCATAAAAAAACAGCTTGAATGGTGTCCGTTTGAAGTCGATCAATTCCATTTTAAAAAAGTCGTAGAAGGAATTAAGTACCTACAAAAAAAGTTACGATTATTGGAAAATCTCGGTCGTTAATATGTTTATTGAAATAAGGCCTACTTTAAAAGCGTCAATAGAATGAAATATTATTATGCCACAAGACTTCTACAAAGCATGTTTCTTTCATGAATTTAATTTGAGTTTAGCTCTATATAATAAGATCTTAATTTTATATAATTTTAACAAAAAAAAAATCCGACTCCAAACATTACTCTACATTTATGTATGTAGATACAGGCTGATGATGATGATGATAATGAAAAAATATGGGACTATTTGGAAGTATACTCTTTCAAATAAAAAAAGATTTTTTTTCAAATCGGTTTATAAATCACGTAGTAATTAAGTAACAAACATTAAAAAAAAAAGAAAAAAAAATACAGCCGAATTGAGAACCTCCTCCTTTGTTGGAGTCGGTTAAAAATAGGAATAAAATTATGAGCTTATTGTTATTTTTATAAAACTTTGTACGCGGCTACACTCGCGTAGGATTTAAATTTTTAAGTCTACGTCAATCTATTCCATGACAACTCTTTACAAAAAATCTCCACAGATCTATTGGTGGTGGATCTTAGAGGATTCCAGTACTATAATCTTGCTCCGGCCTTGAACAGAGACTGGTATAGAACATAATCTGCTACACTACTCCATTACGAATAGGATTTTAATTTATTTTAAAACACAACAAAAGCTGAAACATAAAACTCTACTTATTCTGCCGACCCAGTTCCAACAATGTGACCAGCTATAATTGTGTAACAGTAGGGAAGCACACGGTAATCTCGTATGAATACACGACCTACATACGGTTCACAAAGAAATACAGCCTTCGACGATTAATGCTGGCCTCAAGGGGCGATGGTACTCCAGAACAATGACACAACAACTTGGAATTAACTTTATTGCTAGTTAAGTTCTGAACTTATTATGTGAGACAATGAGACTGATCGTAAAACTCATGAGCGGTGAATTAACGGTTCACTTATCAGAATTGAGTGACACAATGGAGTGCAGTACAGCATGAGATCACGTAAATACATATTAGCAAGCAAGCACCGATGTGCATGAGTGCCGTTTTCATTGTATTTCATAAACCTACGATACAAATAGTTGTCTAATTCCATGTGCTAAAAAGCACTCAACAAGCTGATTCGGCTCTATCTTCGGATCGCCAATTTATTCATATTTTTAGAACCAGACTAGTCACATGCTCTAAGGTTCAAAGTTGTGACTCAGTTCCGGGTGGAGCTGTGTGAATCGTTGACTACCCTAGCCTTATACATGTATTAAGCCTTTAAGAAGGGAACGGTCTCTTATTGTGCTCTGTCAATTATACAATTCGCTAGTTTCAGAGGAGTTGTTCAGTATATAATGATGACAGCCTCCTCCTGTAGTTACACTGCTCGTCATGGGCAGAAAAGCCTCACACACTAAGCTCGTAAAAATAGTCACGTAGGTACTGTACATTTTCAGTTCATTCAAGTTGTAGAATGAACAATCTGCAAATGACTATGAGACATGAGATTCATTAAGATTATCGTAAAAAGGATTGTGCAGCAGTTACATATGTCTAGTTTTACACAAAATACATGAATGAATGAACGGCTCCAAATAAGGCGTGGAGAGTTTCCGGGATTTCTAACACGCAGAACATTCATTTAAAACGTCTGCCGTGACATGTTTTGGTTCCATTATATCGGCCGTTGTTTCCATCTAGTAGTGTAATAAATCTGACATTTATGTTACTGGAAAACATCATCAGATATGACAATGATATTAAACCGAAGTTACCCAGATGTATAGTTAGCGACCTGGTGCGACCTCACCAGCCAACGATCCGCATCCAAGGACATAGGTACTCTGTTTACTGTGGCAATTTGAGCTATTTACACACAACCACGTAAAAAAGGCTCGTGCCATTCATTCTCACTACACAACGTGACCTCATTACTAAACAACCGTGGGAGCTATCGAAGGCCATCTAAAACTGGACGAGTTTTTATCAGCAGGATGGATTTTTTCGTGTTCCACGTTATCGTGCGATGTGATAATAGGGGGCAACGACCTGGCCTTCGCGTGATTTAGATAGCGAGAACACGTTAGATAAAGGTTTTTCATAGGAAGTAAAAGTTTAATTTACATTCGTTAGGATTTCGAGAGAAATTTATTGCTTGCTTGAAATAACTTCAGTGTTCAAAAGTGCATTGACTCTCGGTATAGCGGCAACAATTCAACATAAAACAAGACTATTACGTCGGTCGGCATATTAGCATGCCTGAGATTTTCCATTACGTCTAGGTGAAGTTAAACTGGCTGGGAGGTTACAGCGAGTACGTGTTCTAGGTACTCATAATAAAACTACGAAAACACCTAACATGCCATCAGCTGTCTAGGGTTAGACGAGGATTGATGGACTTACTTATACTAATATATACTAATAGGTATATCCTAAGTATATACCTATTTTCATAATTGTATATCGTCGTATAGTGTGATGCAATTTAGTTTACATACTTTTTCTTTACTTTAACTGCTGAATGCTTCGTTTTTTTTTAACACACCCATAAATATAATGCAATGAAATAATTGTACAGTGTAAATTATAATACTCGCATTAGTTTTGAGTGACGTAAGTAATTTTAAAAATGCACATATTATAAAAGAAATTACAAAAAAATGGAATACCACATTCTAATTTAATGTGTGACTACATAAAGATATTTAGTACTAATTCTCGTATGTTTCTTTCTATAAAAACTGCGACGCAATATATCGAAGTTTTCTGGAATCAATTAAGTATAAGATAACTCGTCCTACCAAAAATTTTGCAACAATGTTCCACTAAAAGCATCATGTTGAAGCATTCCCCTATTATTTTCGCGTTAAGATTAATTCGAAGGTAGTTCCGTTGCCATCCATTTTTTAGCTGCAAAAAATATGCGATAACTACAAGCTCTTTATTTTAGAGACAAAAGACCCGTTTGCTGTCCAAAATACGTCACATCCATCACAGCTAATTGACTTTATAATTGTTGAATAGTTAACCGGATGGGAGGCAATCGGTAAAAAATCGAAGGTGTTAAATAAATCGGTGCAATTTAGCAGTTCTCAGCAAGATCGCTGATTAGCTCGCCGTTCGGCAAAAGGTTGAATTCCGAACCTTCTCATTTCTTTTTGAATGCCACACGATCACTCGGTACAGTCGCCGAGATAAAGGAAAATAGCAGGACCATATCTCACCGGCCGTGGCCGTTTGAAAGCAATCAGATATTTAAAGAATCCTAATTCGATTTTTAAAACAGTCGCGGCGAAATGCAACCGATTGCGTGGGAGGCACTCTGGGATCGTGATTAATCTTTTGTGCCAGTTAATTTTGTTTTGATCCAACGATATCTTTCTCACAGTTCACATTTTTATCATCATGTGGTTCAACGCTCTCACGTAGGATATTTATATAAATATTTTTTATGGACTTTAAACATTGTAATTTAGTATTTTGTAGATAAACTAGTTGACCCGACAGACGTTGTCCTGTTCCAATCACACCTATCAGATTAATCTAAAGTTATGAGTCTAAACTGTCTATCTAAACAAACCAGGGACGCACACAGATAATTTTATTAAAATTTGTTCAGCCGTATAAGCAATTCAGTATATACATTTGCTTAGATATGTACTTTTAATAAAATTGTTAAATAAATGAAATAATGCTAACAATGAGGTTTTATATGAAATAATATATTAGTTCTTGGATATTCTGTAAAGTCCTTCATAAATCATAAACATAAATTTCTACGATATACTTACATGCGGAGTTGTACTAAAGCTGCTTCTCAGACAAACACATTAAAGACGTGTGCCAATAAATAAAATAACGGCAGATGTTAGAGTCGTACCCGATATAAACTTAGAGAGAGGCATAAAAATGAAATCTGCAATGCACGACGAGACAAATTTTCAATAGCCATAACTTTCACGGAGTTTACGTCCCTTCGATAAAACATTTCAGTGAACAGTGCCGGCCATAAGGCTTCGGTCATTTTTAAGCGGAGAGATGAGCTGAGTAAAATTCAAAAATTTTCAAGTGAAAACTTTATTTTGCGACTAGTCAATAAATAAATAAATACTCCTGGACAAATTACACACGGCCATCTAGTCACAAACTGAGCAAAGCTTGTACTATAGGTACTAAATAACTCACATTATACTTATATACATTTTTTTTATATACATATACATTTTTTTTGTAAATACTATAATATAATACATAGAGAACTTCCAGACCAAGACAAACTAACATGTTCATGCACACAAATATTTGTCTTGTGCAAGGGCCGAACCCGCAACCTCGGAGTCTCTTCTTGTATTTTTTTATAATTAGCTCTTATTCGCAATGTACTGATATAATAGAAACTAATTATTACATTATTAAGGATGACAACGACGTATTTATTATTAAAGACTACATGTGAATAACACCCACAGCCATCGTTAACGTAGCGTACACAAGAGCTTTATATAAGACCTAATATTGTCACAAGTCGTCCTTGTGAGCAATTATGTTGCCTGTGATCATCTTATTCTGATCTGAGAATGGTGACCACCATTAGAGAAGAGTTAAACGTGTTAATTCCATTATTTGAAAATATTCCATTTTCGAGTACGGCCCTGGATATAGCTTGACGCTATGCTAGCGTACCTAGTAAGAAAGGACTGTATATTTAGACTAGGAAGGTACTTTTTTATTATTACACTAATTAGGCATTATTAATGCTCTATTTAATAGAGTAACGACAAATGTGAAATTTGAGTATGGATGCGCTATCGTCACAGCTCATCGCATCGCCAGCTCTTGTCGGCAAGGCTTGTGGACTCTACGCGAACTATACTACCCAGTTTATACAACGTCAATGTTTCTACTTTATTTATGTATGTCTTTTCGCTGAACTTGACGTTTGCTTGCGAAAACACTATCTGTACGTGACCGATTAAAGTTGCACACAAGTTAGGACTTCGGAATGATCGGTTATCGTTATGTAGTCGACGTGGACAATATCACGGGCTAGTAAAACAAATAAGTTATTTTTAAATCACTTTTTTATCCACTTTTTGAAAGTTTCCATCCACGTATAACTACATGTACATTTTAGGTATACCTGGTCTGCTAAACTAATAATAAATAAATAAATAAATATTGTCAGACAAATTACACAGCGCTATCTAGCCCCAAAGTAAGCGAAGCTTGTGTTATGGGTACTAGACAACTGATAAACATACGTAAATACTTTTTTTTTTGTAAATACATACTTATGATACATAGAAAACACCCAGACTAAGATAAACAGACATGTTCATGCACACAAAATATGTTTGTCCTATGTGGGAATCGAACCCAGGAGCGTTGGTGTCGAAGCCACATCATTGACCGCTACGCCACAGAGCTCGTAATACTAAACTGTGTGATAACTCATAGATTAACAAGGAAATCTTCTTTTTTCTATCATCACAGTATGCGTATCTATTTTGTGATACAATACCCAAATCTACGAGCAGAACAATTCTATGTACCCCATGCCAGTGCTGATAGTTAAAAGTTACCGAAAGCCATATGCGCCTGTAATTTGACAACAAAAGGAACTTAAAATTCTTATATCTCTCTGTTAGAGGAGAATTACTCGTGGAAATTATACCAATTTCTCTCTCTGAACTGAATATATTCCTCTGTACGCATGATATAACTCCCACTCATGTTTCCACTGATTATTCAACAACTGATCGTATGATATTTCAAGCGAGCTCTTGAATTTTTCTTCGGAAAACTATAGTAAACTCAACGGTACTTAATATTCCTGTGTGCATTTGAAATGATAGTAGCATTCATGTTCCTATCATTTTATACGAGGGCTCTTGCGAGATCTAAATGAGTCTAATAGATTCAACAATGCAAATAGAATGTACTCAAGCAGTAAAATATGTATTAGCGAATATTGTTATTGGAATAACTTATTACTATTTATTGAAATCAGATATCAATTTTTGTTGTTTACTTCCCACCTAATTAGTATTGACGATTAAAGTACCTTAACCTACATAACACTTGTTTGTGAAATGTAATTCCATCTTTTCCATGAATTGAGAGAGAAATATTATTTCCAGACCACTATGTATTTTGAACTTTTACTTTTTTTGAGAAACAAATTGGACCTAACTTAGCATTGTGCCAAATCTTAGGCAGACCCCGGGGCCCTACCGACGAAGTTGAAGTCGATCCATCCATCCAATATTTTGATTCGAAAAATACGTTTCAGTTGTTGACAAATATATGACCTTAGCCGGCAGAGCTACAGGGCTTCTATCAGCTAACCTAAGCACAAATACCATAAATTTAAGCTGCAGTTTGATTTTCGCAATCAAGTAATCCGATGGTAATCGGATGGGGTGTAAGTGGTTCATCAACACCTTTGAACCAAAGCCAACTTCACCTGCACGCGGTGCACCCTGCTGACTAGTGCTGACTGACAAACGAAGCTCTGGCGAAAAGAGAGGTAGGGAGCGTAATTGTAAGCTACCCGACTGGGGAATGTACCTCCGCCTCACAAAATACCGCAGCCAAATAACAATTCCCTTGAGGGTTGTTGTGTTCCTGCGAGTGAGTGAGGTCACTAGAAAGGAAGGAGATGCTGCGTTGGTAGCGTGGGTGGCTGTGCGCAAGCGATATTTTATGTTGTGAGCGTTAAGATGGCTACGGCAACCACTTCACATCAGGCGCGCCGTATGCTTGTCTGCCACTCGACGTAATATAAAAAAATAAAAAAATCATTTTCAGCTTCGGCGGTAGGGTCCCCGACACCTTTTGATTTTCAGCTAGGACCAGTCTGTGACAATAGTATTTTTAGAAACACATAGGTGTTTATAGTTTCTAAAAACATTATGATAAGACTAAGTATAATAAAATTCTTAATGTCTCACGTCAACTATTTGTGAATAAAAATCTACCGTGGCAGTCGGGATGGCAGCAGTCGTACGTTTCTTCTGTTTCGGAGGTTGGAGATCCGCCGAGCAGAGACGACCAAAGCAGCCACATCTTGTCGCATGCGTCTACTAACGGTAGTGGGTGGGTGACGAACTGCAGTAGTTTCATGAACTAATTTGTGGCGGAAGCACGCAAAGTAGTGTAGATCAAACTGCCTATAAATTTGACTTCCGTAAAATAACACCTGAATCAATTAACTAATAATAATCAATTTCCTGGCATCATTTATTCCGCGAATCGAAGTGACCAAAACATTGTATCCAATAATAAAATGTCATATTATTGGCAACGATGGCATAGGTCGAAATTCTAATGGAGATGTTCAACTTTATGCGTTTGCCAAGTTGGCAACGGTACTCTAACATGCATAATAACAAATGTGATCTTTGCTCTATCAGTTGTTATAAAACCTAGCTAGACCGTGATGAGCCTTTACAGTTACTATCTTGGCTGAATTATGAACATATGTGTATTGTTTTATCTTACTTGTAACTATTATTTTGACGAGCCCGGTGGTCGAATGGCTAACAATGGTCACTTTGACACGGGGTCGCGGGTTCGATCCCCTCACGAGACAAATATTTGTGTGCATGAACATATCTGTTTGTCTTGGTCTGGGTGCGCTGTGTAAATTGTCCAGAAATATTTATTTATTATTTATATTATTTGAAGATAAATGTATTTGATCATAGATGAATAATCTTCGATGCTCTCCGAATAGATAAGTTTCTCTATACAATAGCTCCCTTCTAGCGGCAATTCAATACTATCAAATAAATTTAGAATAAATAAAATATTAGCATTGTTGATACTGGTGATTGTAGGCACTATTCGTATGTTGGCAGAATGTAATGGAGTGCAGCGCAGGCCTATCATAGTAGAAGTTTGTTACTCTTTCGCGCGTAAGTAGGTAATAATTAACGTTACAGAATACTTTTTATTCCGGTAGAAGTGTGTTAACGGATGCGAAGCGAATCCGCCGAAATTTATTTTAGGATAGATTAACTTAGTAAGTTGTTTTAGTGGAATGTGGTGGCGTATAAGAACAGTAGACGCCTAATTCCATGGTAAAAATACGAGCTCGCACGACGCTGGAAGAAATTACGAATCAGTGCGATTTTAGCTATTCACACGAATAAGCGTCGCAGCCATCCGCTGCAATAAGCGTCGCAGTTTTCAGCGTTGCGATTTCGAATTACGCTAATTCACAGTTTTGTGTTTGCATCCGTAATACATTACACTCCCTGAGAGGGAAATGGCTACGCAAAACTATCTTATATAAAGAATAACGCTCTATAGGCAGTCGACTGTACAAAATAGTTTTCGTTATTGTGCTTAGTAGTTTTTTTCTATACTGCCTATGTCAAAAGCTAGCCTTTTGACATAGGCAGTATAGAAAAAAACTACTGGAGGCGCTGAAAGAAAGGGCACATTTTTTGCGCAGGCGTATTCTGTTAGGTCTAGGGCTTACTGACGTCATGACATGCAGTTAAAACTGCAGCAATGCGTCATAGGGCTACCTCTTCGATTGTTTAAAGCATATTACTAATGGAACACTACTAATGAAAAAACAGAGAACTGAACTATAAATATTATTTTTTTTGTGAACAAATATACTAAAGGCTTAGCCAGGGGTGTAAGTGGTTCATCAACATCTTTGAAACAAAGCCAACTTCACCTGCACGCGGTGCACCCTGCTGACTGACAAACGAAGCTCTGGCGAAAAGAGAGTTGACTGGGGAATGCACCTCCACCTCACAGAATACCGCAGCCAAATAACAATTCCCTTGAGGGATGTTGTGTTCCTGCGAGTGAGTGAGGTCACCAGAAAGGAAGGAGATGCTGCGTTGGCAGCGGGTATATTTAATGTTGCGAGCGTTAATATGGCTACGGTAGCCGATTCACATCAGGCGGGCCGTCTGCTTGTCTGCCACCCAAACATAGTAAACGTAGTGTTAAAAAAAAGCCAGTATTAACAGCGGCGACCATCCAAAAAGGCAATGAACAGTGCAGTCCATTGCAGTCTCGGTGGTAAGACTACGGTTGCCTTTGAACTCACAACGAATTTAATCAGAAGATAATAGTAGGAATAAGAAGCTTTTGGAATTTCACTTACTTAACAAATCGACAGCATACGTATATTTTATATTACACGTGTCTAGTTTTTTATAAGATTCGACTTTGGACATTTGTAGAATGAAAACACGCAGCCTGTTTTTGTCGACTAAAAAATTTCCACTCTGAGCCACTGCGAACAAATATACAAATATTTTCTTTATACATCGTGTCAACTTGATGAATTGTTGACGCCATTATAACAGTTGAACGGAGTTTTCGAGTAAATATCAATTGATATGAACCTAATAAATTATTATAATGTTTAATAACTGGCTGCAAAATAATTTACATTTAAACCGGTATCTGCGACTATTCTAAGCTTTTGTCGCATAATAATAAACTCTAACCGCGGCTTCGTTCGTATAAATGTCGGTTATCGCGCCAAAAGGTAGCCTATGTCTTTCCTCGGGATATAATCTATTGTGTCCAATAGTTCCCAACCTAGGTTGCGTTTTCCAGTACGTGGTTGCCATTCCAGAATTTTCATGTCCCATTAACCGTTAACTATGTCGCTTGAGCCCACTTCAGCTTGCTGATTCAGAGCTATGTCGGTAACTCTAGTTCTACTACACTTTGATTTTACACTATTTCAATTTTGCAATTTATATGTTTATAAGGCCCCCAACAGGTTTAACTATTTAAAGTCCGCGGTACACGGTAGATGAGCTTCACTTCACTAGCCATGTCTTTAGGCTTTCAATGGATTATGCCATATTGCTGTTTGTCACATTGCCAAGAGGGGAAGTCAAATTCCAAATGATCCTACTCCTATAATGTCTTCTGATTAAATTTATTGTGACTCCCAAGGCAGACCTAGTTATACTGCCTGGACTGCATTGAACTTCATTGTTCATTGGTTTTTTGTCACTACTGTTAATCCCGGTTACACAGGAGACACTGGTGGGAATGTAAGGTGGACCCGTCCCGTTTGGTTATATACTACACAAATTACTTTTACATGTACATAATAATTACACGTTAGTTTAGTCTAGTTCGTACAAGGATGTTTGTCTACTAGTAATACTTTCCCCACGATTTCATAATCGCTATTGTTTATTAGGGCCCGGGGCCAAGGCCGAATTGATCGCACGCTCTGAACCCGTGTGAACCCGAGTGGCGCAATCTTGTATCGCTCTGTCGAATCTACGCTCGTTAGTGTTGATTACACCCCTATAGACAACTTTATTACAGCTTACAACCTATTTGGCAACCGACCTACATGTTAATTAGTGAGTTTTGAGTGTTTTGACACTTTAAGACAGGAGTAGCAAAGCGTCGCGACGCCGCCGTCGTGGTGGGGCGGTCGTGTATGAGATCCTGAGGGTATTGTGAGACGTTACAAAATTGTAATATTATCAGCCTGTATCTACCCACTACTAAATATAGGCCTACCCCAATGCTTTGCACCAAATGCGATCATCCGCTGTATCCAGTATCCGTATCCAGCTGCATTCGGAAGGGAGCGTCCAACGCTTCGTCGTCCCATCGTCCTCTTTTATATTAACACTAGCTGGCCCGGCGAACTTCGTATCGCGTTTAAATATCTTTACGTTAATTTTTCCGACGAGTTATAAATTATCCTATCTCTCAAGTTAGATCAAACTGCACACACTATGCAAAATTTTATTAAAATCTGTTCAGTAGTTTAGGATTCCATCGCGGACAAACAACGTGACATGAAATTTTTATATATTAAGATATTTTTTTTTATTTGACATTTGTACACTACAAGCACAGTATAAGTAATAGTACTACGTATAGTATAGCCACTTTCTGCCGCGGCTCTCGTGTCAACCTCACCTCCCCTCTGAAACGGATCTGGAACAGTTTGTATGGCGCCGCACGCACACACGCTCTTCTCGCTCTGTACAGACGTCATTCATAATTAATTGGTAATTTTTACTATAAAACATTAGTCATGCGAAGGTATTTTTATATACCACTAAAAAATTCAAAATTCAAAATTCAAAATATCTTTATTCCTTGGACTTTATAAAGCACTTAGAAACGTCATACAAATTAAATATAAGAATATGTATAAATCATCACTACTCTAAATCCGCAGAGCTTAGATTCACTTTCATCACACTATCTTGAATGTGAAAGTGAATTTAAGTGCCAGTTCCGGCGACGGGGCTTCTTGAGAAGAACTGGCAAGAAACTCAAGGCCGACTCTTTTAATTGCCAATATCGTTACATTAAATACAAATACAATCATTAACATAACATAACAAGAGCAATTCATTTCCAAATACTTTTATCATTTATGTAATCCGAGATACAATAGTAAGCCTTTTGACATAGTCTAGTTTTGATATATTTCTTAAATTTACCCATGGATAATTTAAACGCGTCGTTTGGAAGTTTATTGTAGAAGCGTATACATTGACCTGGGAACGAGTTAGAGATTTTATGGAGCCTAGTAATATGCATAGCGAGTTTGTTTTTATTTCTTAAATTTAATTGATGGAGATCACTGTTTTTCCTAAATTTGGTTTGATTTTTATGAACGTAAATAAGATTTTCATAAATATATTGAGAATGTAATGTCATAATATTTATCTCTTTAAATTTATTTCTCAGTGTCTCCCTGGGACTCATCATATAAATAGCACAGATAGCTCGCTTCTGGAGCACAAAAATTGAGTCTACATCCGCGGCACTACCCCAAAGCAATAAACCATATGACATAATGCTGTGAAAATAGCTAAAATAAACTAAACGCGCAGTGTCAACATCAGTTAGTTGACGTACAGCAATTACCCGCAGCCTGCATATAGCAAATAAGTACAACATGACTTTATCTATAGCAATGGACAAACATAAGTGACCCAAGTCGGAGTTAAGCGTAAATTATTTACTGGTCCGTAGATACAGCACCTCCCATTTGTTCAGCTAGACGGCGGAGGATTACCGAATTTTCTGCATGACCTCTCGGCGACCTTGCATCTACCAAACAAATCTCTTGAGCCAGCAAATCTCAACTTTACATATTTTGTTGGTTTATCGTAACTTAGTTTTTATTGGCTATAAAATAATCATAAAAGTAAAAGGGACAACGTAACTCAGGCGGCCGCTATTTTCGGTTTTTGTTCGCAATTAAATGTCTTGCATTTGTATACCAATAAGTCTCCTCCTCCTGGCCACGAGTTGGGGAGGCCTGATCGATGTTGTATAATGTATTTCCCTTAGTCGCCTTGTACGGCATCCACGGGAAAAGACGGAGTGATTCTATTCTAGTCTGCCAGAAACCACACGGCCAGTTTTTAGCTTAATTGGTAGAAACCAAAGAGACTAAGCTGAAGATGATTGTCATTTACTTAAACCTAAGATCTATTTTCGCAACCAAAAAGTCCGATGGTAACCGGGTTCAACTTCGGCGGTAGTGCCCCTGTTTAATTTTTCAATGGTGGTGGTAGTACCAGTACACACCGCTTAAGTTCAAAGACCAATGTACCAACCAGAAATATGAATGAAACGAACAGGGCACGTGTACAGTCATCGTGACACAATCAAGAGCGCGTCGACACTGCGGCCTTGCGCGAGAAACGCACGCAACTCACTCGTGGGGCGTACTATGTACTGTAGTAAACATACTGCTCACTGACTGTTGTCTATACAGCATGAATATGTAAGCATGTGTAAGAAGTTACCGCAGAGTATGCACGCCAGAGGCATCTTTCTCGCGTAATTGGAGGTAGAGTCTTATGCAGAAGTCCTTATACACAAAAGTAGTTTGCTCCTATCAAGTAGCATGTATGACATGTGTCTACCGTTCTGTATTGAAAACTGGGGTAGTGGTATGCCAAATTATTGGAATATTCGGATTATTCAATTTTAAAGAAAAAAATATAATGGGTAATTAAGAATATAAATAAAATAAAGCATCATAAAAATGCCTAAAAAAAAAAATTTGTTTGTTTTTTTAGGTACTACACTTTTTTAAAACAGTGACATATTTTACATTGAAGTAATTAGTCTTAAAATAATCTTTAATGGAGGTCTGATATTTTGCAACCTATAGCCACACCCCGGCCAATCCATACAAATGTCGCATTGGTAACTACTACACAAACAGTGACGTCAGTGCAGAGCTTGAATGAGCGTGTATACGTGCGGTGCCATACAAGCTATTCTAGTTTCATCTCAGAGGAGAGTTGAGATCGACACGAGAGAGTGGTAGGAAGTGGCCATATTGTACATAGTACTATTACTTATTCTGTGATATAGCCCTTAAAAACTTTTTTTTTTTGGACGGATCATTGGACGTACGTACCGGACTACTGGGGTGCCAGATTATAGAGACTCTTACTGCATAATAAACTTTCTTTCTCCCATGGCTTGGCACATTACCTACCCTTGTATTCTCTGGAAATTTCAGAAAATTTCAGAAAATAATCCCTGCTGGATGAGACGGGGAAAAAGTTATTGAAATTCGTATCTGAAAAATTCCGAACTTTCGTCCGAAAATTCAGGTTTTCAATTCTGAGTAGACCCCCAGGTTCCACTCTATTTGGTGTATATGACACGCTCTTTATTACCTGTTCGACGCTACAGCACTCCAGTAGCATGCTGACCTTCCTATGTCATTTGTATACCGTTGACCTTTGCATGATTGGAGTGATTGAACTACCGACCAACGCACTTCATTTCACCCCCGTCTCTCGGGTCATTACATATTCATTAACCAATCAATCGATTTATCGACACTTAAACTCTGGTTTCCATTAATCCATATTTCTATTATTAGGCGTTAATAATACATAGTTTTTCTGTTCTTGCGAGCGATTAAGATTACCAGGAAGATCCTGAAAATTTGTATAACAATTTTTCGTTATACATTTGCGAGTACGAAATGGCTACCGTAGTGCACAGCATAGCGTTGTAATCAGGGTCCACAACAAATATCGCTTGAGTGATGTCACCACCGCTAACGGTACTCCGTTAGCGGTGGTGACATACTACTCCCAGGAACTATCTGGTGACCTTAATCATTCTTAACCTTACATTCCGGAACCTTAGATGAAATTATTTTTAATTACACTCTTTTTAAGGAGGTACTCCTCCCTCGAAAATTGCACTCACGTAAAGTTCGAAATTTTTCGAGATACGTACCTACTTCTCTCCATTCTGGTTACGGAGTCATTCGGTAAGTGTTATATCATAGAACATATTTAACATGTAACAGGGTTTAGATTTAGTTACAGTACTAGTTTTTGTTTACTTTAATCTTTCCATTACATCATATAATATTATTTTTACAATTAATGAAAATATTATGTACTAGAAAAATTCTAACGTCCGCTGTACAAGTTCATTCTCAAGAAGTCTATAGGAGCGGCGTACCAGTGGTAGCATTTAAAATCTATGGCACAATACCGAATTCTGTCTTTGCTTTCATTTCATACCTGCCTATTGAAATACGTGGGAGCAAATGACCGAAAAGCGTGATCGAATCGAATAAAATTCGTCTGGAAAATTCCGAACATTTCGGTCGTAACTTCGTATGTTCATATTGAAGTAGATCACCTGTACTATCCTAACATCGTGTCTGATAGATGAGTCCATTCATTAGCGTTCTATTCGTCATTTTCTCCATACATATATACTACGCACATCACAATAGTAGTACCAACACCATTGTGACGAGCGTGCTCAGAATTGATCCGCGCCGGCAATTGGACTACACAATACTATTGGCACAACATTCATATTATATACTAGTGTAGGTAACATTGTATTGTTTTACGCAACAGTGCGTGACATATACGAGTAGGTTTGATGTTCTTACAATTTTGTTATGTTCCACGATGTTTATTGTTGCCTTGATTCTTGTTGATATACATTAACGTCAACATAGGTGAAATAATACAATATTTACAGAAAAATTTGATTACATTTTTCGAATTTCTATGTTCCCTGGATATAGTTATGTATATTACGGCAACATAATATATACGGACATACTCATCTATGATGCAGTGTTTTCTGTAAGGTTTTCCAACAAATATTCAACAGGAACAATAGTGTTCTGGTTGAAGGTATAATACATAATTTATTAAAGAAAAATTTATAAAATCTTATGCAAAACACAAACGCCCTGTATCAGACCTTTTTTATCCCTGAATGGTTTTGATGAAATACTTTAAACCTGGAAGATTTATATGGCTACATTTGCGAGCTCTACAAGAGGGAGAATTTATTAATAATATCATAAAATATGGAGATAGATAATTTACAGCTGAGAACCTAAGGCAAAAGATCTTGCAGAAATACATTTTGATTTGCATTTTAGTTTTGCAGTCACGATTGTTACCTGGTGCCTAATGGCGCTTAACTGCTTAGAATGTCAGCCGAGTAGTAAAAGGTCGCTTTATACCTCACTACATGTACTGAATTCTCGTGGAAAGAAAGAAACAAGAAAAAACAGTATAATCACAGCAACACCAAAAATGTTCAATCTTGCGAGTGTTAAGTCATATTGCGAGCGTAAGGCTATGGTATTTTTTTTAATTTCAAAATAGGTTAGTAATAACCATTTTCAGCTCAAGCTAAAGACAACCGCTTTTCGAAATCGTAGTATGATTTTTAAAACCAACATAAATCGTTTTGAATCTAAGCTTTAAAAAAATCTGTGAAAATTCGCGAAGCTGCTGCGTGTCATGGATTGAACCCAGTAATCATTACGTTTTTCTGCCGGCCTGTTTATTGACCATTAACGAATAAATCTGTGCATTTAAGCTTTCTATAAACTGGTCGCTGATGAGACAATCAGTGATTCGATGTTTTTGTATATGTATTTAGTAGATAACATTATTTATGATTAAATAAGAAAACTATTTATGCGGATTATATCGTTCAGTAAAGACGTGAATTTTATGCATATTTTTTACTTGTTTCCCCAAGTTTCATTAAAATCGGACAGGTTTGAACTTATTCCTCTATTACTAAGTCTACAATAATACTCTATTATTAACCTTTGATTATATATCGATACACATACATATGATACAAACATAAAAAAAAACCGGACAAGTACGAGTCGGACTCGCCCACCGAGGGTTCCGTAGGTACGTAGTATCATTATTAAATTTGATATTTTTCATTATAAATAAGAAATAATGCGTCGAAAAAATAAATAAAATATATTTTGCAATGTGTACATCAAGCCCTTTCATATGATACCCCATTTGAACTAGTAGTTTCAATTTGAAATTTCGACACCCTATAAAAAATATAGACCCCCTATTTTTTAAGATCTATTTACAAATGTATAGTTTTGAGATTTATTCCTGTACTTGTAGTCTATAACGATGTTACTTGCCAAATTTCATAGTTCTAGGTCAACGGGAAGTACCCTATAGGTTTTGATTCCCTTCAGTGTGTCGAAATATGCGTTTTTTGCTGAATAAACGGCCGTAACTTTTTTCTACGTAAACTTAGCAGTTTGATTTTTTTTTAACTTCATGGGACCGTAGATCTGAGTATACAGTTCAAATTTCAGCTTGATACCTCCACGCATTCTCGACACAGAAATTCTTGACAGACAGACAGACAGAAAGACAGACAGACAGACAGACAGACGGACAACAAAGTGATCTTATAAGGGTTCCGTTTTTCCTTTTGAGGTTCGGAACCCTAAAAGTATTTTTATCACCTAATTATCTATTTAATACATGCAAACTTAACTCTATAGGCTTGTTTGGAACACAGAGTCTGTTTTAAAGTAACAATTAAATTATAATATCCTTAGTTAAATGCCTGTAATACGAGTACGTCCATAGACCACGATAACTGTTTTCCATCAGTAGGATGGTATGCTTGTTTTACAACTTAGTGGTATTAAAATACCATATTATGTATTTGGTCATCTCATTTTTCTTAAAAAAGAAGGTCTATTTCATAGTATACAAAACTATAATACTCAGCCAAAGAATTATTCCAACTTTTGTAAAGACGATATTTTTACGTGATCGTAAACGTGATCGTGTCGTACCGTATAAAGACCAAGGCTATCTAAGCTAAAGCGTCCGACACAGCTATTACCGTCAAGGATCGTGACTGAGGCGTCGCATGGTCAATTAACACCCACATACGCTAACAGTGGGAGGAGCACTTCATGTTAAGGATCCCAAAGGACACTAAACACATTGTTAGCAAAAACATAAGCAATACATTAAAAATACATTAACTTTGTTCAGAGTCAATGCTTAACATCCTGAGGTCTCAGTTTCGCAGCAAAAAGACTGTAATCAGTTTCGTCGCTCAGTCGAGTTTGATAGACTTCTTGTGATTCCATTTTTTTTTTTTGTGAAATGACCGTTTTGACCCACTTGACTCATACCATAGATCTAATAACTATTCTAAGTACAGAAGCGCCCATCCGAATCACTGATGATCTTTACTCTATGCTTATATCCTGGCAGGGTCGCCATGGAATGAATGACGTAGAGTGGTTGCTTGTTGTAAGGTGCTTGAGGGAGCACCAATGTTGTAGTCTTCGTTATGTATCAAGACCAGAGGACCTACCGCCAAATATGTAGCCGATTACGACCGAATATCTTGATTCGAAAAATAGGTCTGACGTTTAAGTTATTGCTTAGTCGGTAGAGCTCCATAGTGTCTACCACCTAAGCTAAACACAAGTAGCATAAATCTAAGTTTAAGTTTGATTTTCGCAATCAAAAAATCCCATGGCAATCGACTTCAGCTTCGGTGGTACGGCCCCTGAACCTTTGTTATAAAGTCTTATGAGTATTTATAAATTTATAAACCAAGAAATTCCAGTTAAATATAAAAATTATTAAGTACCTATGACAACACGATATAATAACGGTTTACCAAATTCTTTTGACGTTATCTCGACCCTGGCAACATAGAGGCCCATGAACACTGTTCAAAAGTGTTGTCGTTGTCGTCAACCCTGATCCTAACTGCTAGGATACGGGTCTCCCCTCAATCAAAGGGGTCTAGAGCTTACTCCACCACGCTGCTTATCTGCGCGTTGGCGGAGGTCGGTGTTTTCAGGCCGCCTAAAGCCACTGACTTGGCTTAACAACTTAATCTAGTGACAACAACCGGGACCGAAATATTGCAAGCGCGCCGCTACCCCACTGCCAATGCAGGAACTCCTTCCTTTTTGGTAACTTCACTCACTCGCAGGAACACAACAAACCTCAAGAAAACCATTATTGGGCTGCGGTATTCTGTGAGGTGGAGGTACCTTACCTTCCCAGTCGGGCAGCTTACAAATACCTCTCTTTTGCCAGAGAGTCTTTCGTTAGTCGGCAGGGTGCACCATGTGCATGCGAGGTTGGTTTTGACTCTAAAAATCATGGTGAGTCACATACACCCCTCCGCTCCATGATCCGCAGCATCAGCAGTAGATCTATTAATTAGAACTATTTAATAATTTACATATTTATTTGCCAACTTACTAATCTACATCGGCGCATAATTTTAACTCGTTATACTTAGATAAATTACACGAGATTAAATTCTGTCGTAACAGATTTAAAACTACATTTATTATAGACAAGAATGCTATTTTAATGTCAGTTATAATTATTAAAGCTTGATAAATACTAGTTAGTCGACGTTATATGAAACAATAATCAATTGACACACATTCTTAAGTGTCGTTTCTTGTCCGCGTTATTGGAAGTAGTTCCTTATCAATCCATTGGTAAATAAACATAGATATGTACTTACGGAAGAACGTGATCGCCCATAGCGCCACGCGTGCTTTGTGTAATCGACCGATAGAACACTATGAACTCGATTTAATTCAATTCAAGAGTAACCAGATTGAAAAATGCGGTCAAAAATAAAAATGCCAGCCAATTTTCTCTATTTCCCAATCAGAAGGTAAAAATTCCCGACATGTCAGGAAGATTCCTATCATCTGGTAGTCTTAATTTTTTTATTAGGCAGAAGAAAACGTAACAGAAAAACTCCGAACGAACGAAAGTCGGAACCTCGTATTTTAATTTCGAAATAGGAGAGAGGAATGTCATCCTCGGAATGCTGATATGAAAAAGAAGAAAAATTAATTAAACTAAAACAAATCTAGAAATCTACATATTTTGTCTATAAAGAAAAGAAAAGGTTACGCGATAAAAATAAATAAATAAATTACCTACAAATAAAAAAATATCCCCAAGATCACCACAGACAGGCGTTGCCTGTGAACTTTCTGTAAACTGTCTAAAATAACATAAATGTTATTCGTTGTAGATCCATTTTTATACGCCATTACAATTAACGTTCAACTTGCCCACAAATGTTTTAAGCTTGACTCGAACTTGGCGTAACAAACCATTGCTAGACCCCCGGAGCAGTCAACTTTATAACCATTTTTGTATGCCATCCAAGCTTACGATTGACTATAACGGGGTTTTTGACATAGTCCGCCACATACGGTAAAATCAAATCAATTGCTCACAAAAGTGCTAGCCTCGAACAAATCTTTTAGACTAAGGAACCTTGAAAAGTTTCCCTAAAAAGGCTGAATAGTTGTCCTTTTGGGGAAACTGAAGTTTACGGTCAATGATGATATTCATTAATTATATATAGCTATGTAATGGTTACATAGCTGACCCCATGTCAACCCATGTTCGATCATAAATAATGAAAACTTGCAGCCTCTATATATGACAGGGTGGCAAACGAGCATGTGGGTTACCTGGTGGAGATCAGCAACACCAAGGAGTCGCCGATCCGTTGGCAGCCTTGTTTCCGGTGACCTCACTTACTCGCAGGAAAACCAACCAACCCTCAAAGGAATTGTTATTTGGCTGCGATATTCTGTGAGTTGGAGGTACTTCCCAAGTCGCGCAGCTTAAAAAATACGCTATGCCCTACCTCTCTTTTCGTCAGAGCCTCGTTCGTCAGTCTGCAGTGCGCACCATGTGCAGGTGAGATTGGTTTTTGTTCAAAGATATTGATGAACCACGTACACCCCAAACGGAACGTTTTGGAATTATTTGCTAATTATAAAAGATATTAGATAAAACAAACTGTTTTTGATTTCTTATCGGCCACTGATGTGTAATTCAAGAACCACCAATTGAAAATTACGAGCCAATTGACTTGGGCAAAATCATTATATAGGTCAATAACACCGACACATGCCATTCGCCGAGCTCGCTATTATGTAATCGATAACAATCGCTGCACTTCTTAGAATTTGGGGTATTTTTGTTACGTTATTCGAGGAGTCGATGATCGGTATAAATATGTGCAGTTTTTATAGGATTAGCTGTATGAGTCAAAAATATATGTCTAGAGCTAATATAAGTACTTATACTATTAGTATTACATACATGTTATATATCTATACTGCATGTATATACTCTGTACCAGAAGGAAAAGGAATTGTAAGATCACGCAAAAAAGCCTTCATGGGCATTTTCGTTAAATTGAACTTTTTTGTTAAACGCAGTAAATAAAGTACAGCACAGGTACAAGTGTAGGGTAAAATAAATAAAATAGAGCTACTGGCATAAAATTTTAAGACATATTATATTATAACATGACATACTTTTGTCAATTCTAATGATATTTACTCACTAGCTGATGCCTGCGACTTCGTTCGCGTGGACTTAATGATTCCGGCGTATTAATAAAAATACATCTAGATACATAAGAAAATATTTTTTTTATTTAACATTGTAACCATAGTTTAAAAATATATATAAAATAAATTAAGGGAGTCTTTCCTTCGAGAGCTAATATAAAAAGATCTGAAGCGTTACAACTCTCGAGAAAGCCACGTAAAGTTGGCCATGCGAAAAACGACCAGTCCTAAGCTTGACCAGCGAATTTTAGTGATTTCTTTATTGTCATAGCAAAGCAAGTGGTCACAGAGAACTGTGTTTTACGTTTAAAATTAAAATGGATTTTTTTTAGAAGAGTGGTATACGCGGAATTAATACAGTTTCACCGGCACCACTCCCAGTGAGAATCTCAACTTCAATTATATTTCGCTGCCAAGCATTGACTTTACTTCAGGAAGGAGATCTTCCCCAAATTTTTTAATATTCTTGGAAACTCTTGGGCACGTAAAATTATATCTACAGCTTCTAGTGCCTTACTGTTGGCCATTTCGCATTCATCTCAAACGATTAGACAGAAATCCTGAAACACCTTCGCTTTGTCACAGTTTCGTTTCACAGAGCATGTCGGTGTTTCAATTCTGTTTAAATCGAGTATGATATTGAACATTGTATTTGCGTCCTTCCGCCTAGTAATAATGTGGCTGCAATGCCTGGCGATGCTGCTGCGAGATCTTATTTTGGCGCCTGATTTCAGCGTGGATTGCTCTCGTCAGGTATGTTTTCCAGTCCCTCCTGGAGCATATAAGAGAAACAGTTTCCGCTCGTTACTTAAAACACTTTCCACCACCAAATCAAATAAACTCTGATCTTGCTACATAGCGTCCCGCAAATGCACATATTCTTCTGGTTTGTGCGAATATATACCAATCGTTCCATTTCAATTTTAGCGTACATGTCTATAATAAACTAAATAGACCACGCTACCTTTGTAAATAAAATAAAATGATTGCGTCTAACTTGTAGCAGGTAAGAATAAAAGTAGCAGCTCGCGGTTTTTTTTTTACGATACATTCAATATTTTGTTAATCTATTTATTGTTATTTTAAGTAACTTTTTTAGTTCTATTTGCTATTATAGCGTGTTTTTTTTTACTTTTTTTTTAAACTATAATTTATTGTAAACACGTGTTGTTTATGCAAATAAATTTAACTTTGTTCTGCATCATGTGTTCCAAATTTTGGATTTTTATACCTCAACAAAAAATCCTCATCAGGCTGAACAACTTTTGCTAAGGAGTCATTTTTAAATTTTTTATAGTTTACCTGAACCATTATGGTTCTGCATCAGGTGTTCCAAATCTTGGATTTTTATACCTCAATAAAAAATGGTCATCAGATTGAACAACTTTTGCTAAGGCGTCATTTTTATATTTCTTATAGTTTACCTGAACCATTAAGGTTCTGCATCATTTGTTCCAAATCTTGGATTTTTATACCTCAACAGAAAATGCTCATCAGGCTGAACAACTTTTGCTAAGGCGTCATTTTTATATTTCTTATAGTTTACCTGAACCATTAAGGTTCTGCATCAGGTGTTCCAAATCTTTGATTTTTATACCTCAACAGAAAATACTCATCAGGCTGAACAACTTTTGCTAAGGCGTCATTTTTATATCTGTTAAAGTTTACCTGAACCATTATGGTGCTGCATCAGGTGTTCCAATTTCCAGAATCAATTATACCCTATATTTTGCCCAGGCTTAACAGCTATATAACAAAAAAAGTTTCATTCGAATCCGTCCAGTACTTCCAGAGATTAGCGTGTACAAACAGACAAACAGACATACAGACATACAGACATACAGACATACAGACAAACAGACAAACAGACAAACAGACAGACATTTTTTTTTAAATTCTTACTCTATTACTATATCTCCATCGCCTCCAATAGTTTTTTTGTAAATATCTTCAATGTACAGACACATTATTTTTACTGTTTTATTATATGTATAGATGACATTGTTTACGCCTAATATTTTTCAACTCATCCACCATACGGATTCCACCCAATCTATCTCACTGTGTGGAATCCAAAAAGAATTTCGGAATTTATCATAGTTATGTCGGAATCTGGCCATTGAGCGATGACAGCCAGCCGCAAGAATTTAAACCCCACGATCCTCCGACCGTAAGGTCGCGGGAATTGTGGTAGCTCAACATCCGCTACTCTTGAGGACTCTTGAGGAGCCCGAATTACTTTCTCTCTCTTTGACCAGTGAAGAGTAAGTTAGGAACTTGATTGATTGATTTATTAACTACTCTTACATGACGGCCGACAAATTCTAAGAGGATAAAAGTTTTCGAGCATTTCCGAATACTTCATGTTTTCTCGAAAACCTTTGCTCGTACATAACAAATGCTATTAACTAAATCGTTTTGAACGGATTGCCCACTTACTTTAAGGATTATTTAAACCGGCTGAGTTTAGAGCTAATTAGGATCTCTCGAATAGACTCGACTCTCTCTCTCTCTACACGTAGAGATGTAGCGTCTCGTTCGTTCTATACAAATTCACGGGGAGTGCTCGGATGATGTGTTTTATTTCATACCTGCCACTGGGTTCCACTATTGTACAACTCGCCATAAATGAAATCCGTATAATCTTGATAATTGTATCTACAATTTAGTTACAGTACGTATCCTAAGACATTTTATACCACGAACGGTGAAACTGTGGAAACAACTTACTTCAGCGCTATTTCCGAACAATTACGACATGGGAGCCTTCAGAAACAGAGTCTTGATTTCCCTTAAAGGGCTGGCAACGGATCGGCAACCCCTTGATTGCTGAACTCCATGGGCGGTGGTGATTGCTTTCCACTAGGTGACCCACATGCTTGTTTGCCCCCTTCTCATATAAAAAAAATATTATTACTTTTAAGTTAAGTAGGTATATAATTTATATCATATTTCTACGGTGTAAAAAATAATGACGATGAATTCATACATTAAAATAATCTTGAATGACACGGAATGGAAGTTTAACCACTATTCTTATTTTATACCATTTAAATTCAAATTCATAGTAGTAAATGCGAGTCACCGAAATTTGGGTTAACGACCTATAATTGCAGAGATCGATCAAGACCAGTTTACGAGTCCACGACTTCGTGGCAGTAGGAACAAGTGGGTCGTGAGGCAGGTCGCGACTCGCGACCCATCCAGAACTGGGCCGTTCGCTCGCGTCCCATATATGTTACCTGGGAACCGTGTATGGATAGCCATGGGGATGTTATCGAAGCCAAATTATTTAATATAACATAATTAATTTGTAACGACTATATAGAGAATATGCTTCAAATAACTTTATATGGTTTTTTTTAAGAGTAAAGAAATATTTCTAGTTCATTACCATTTTATTGACAAAAGACGTTTATAAAATAACAGTATTATAAATTATTAAAGTAAATATTAATAAAACTTTACCTAATATAAAAAAAAACTATAAAATTAAAACTACCGTCCAATTCAATTACAAAATCCTTTCGTACCTATTTGACATCTATATTCTAATAGGGATTCTATCCACCTAAATAAATATTAGCATCATTTATTTGGTCTAGCGATTTTGTAATGGCTGTGCCATAGACTATATCACAGTTCAAAGCTGTGCGTTGATAATTCATTCTGGTCTGGACTTATATATAGAAATAAACGGTCACCTCATTTGCAAACCGAGTACTACTCATTCCGGGACAATTTTCTTTTCAAAAGAATGCGTAACTGAATTTATCTGTTATCGACATTGCCGTCACGTGTCCGGGTGCAATTTTCCGGGAGCAGCCGGAATAGGTCAGTGTGCCGTCGCCATGGTGACCGGGTTACGACCCGGTCACAACTCCACAGGTGCTCGATGTCGGAGATAACACACACTCTCGATTGATTTCGATACTGTGATATATAGAGAATGTAACACCGTGAACTATGACGATATTAATACAATCCCAAAAATGTTAGTACATAAAAAAAATCTTTATAATGTAATTGTCTACTTATAAATAGCATAGTAACAACAATAATTATTTTGGCTTTTATTGCTGCTATAAAAAATCTTTCGTATTTTTATAGGTATATCCTATGTACACAATGTATTTGATGTTTTAAATGCTTTAGAAATGGGATACTCATACTAAATTGCGTCAGAAAACGGTTCCTGTCGCCTGGGATATCTATGACTATCGCTGTCCTTATCATCTCGGCGCATTAATATACTTGCTATCCCATTCCCTCGCTGAGTACCTACGTAATCGGTGTTATAGCTACTTTTTTGTTGAAAATTTTAAATTAACGTAAAATTAAAATAAACATCAAATATTATTGTATACTTAGGTTTGATATGTGGCCCCTTGGGGTTTATTTACTAACGTACACGTAACGTACGTTTATTTACAAATTGTCACAAACGTCGGTTTCGTCGACTTACTTGTGCGAACTAATTACAAGGTGAGACTGTTAGCTCACTTTTCGGGTGTACGTTTTTGACATATCTATAGTATTTGTAACGTATTATGTACAGAGCTGTAGTACACATTTCAATTAGTTTATTAATTATATATTTACAGTACATGTGTTCATTTTATCTGATTATGTAAATGAAACTTACGCACACAAGTATAATTTATATTATTTGAAATAACAACATATAATCGCCGGACATCTAATTGCATAATGTTAGTTAGTGCAAGTACTGATTTGTAACAGACAAATAATAACATAGCTATGGCCGGTAAGAAAGTGGGTGATTGAAACGTATGATTATAAAAAAAAATATGGGAAGTACGTACATATTGAACTGTTAAGTCGACCATATCCATTATTTTTTATGCTCTGAGCCTAGTTGTGTATTATTTGTTGGTTCCAACAGAAGCACAGATTAGACTAGAAAATATAGACAGTACTTATCCGCTGTGATAGTACTCTGACCGACATTTAAAAATACTTGTAGGTATTAATAGATATTGAAGGAAGAATACATTGCGTATTTTTATATGTGTCGCAGGAAAATGAGGATACCAGGAATTTCCCGAAATTCCTGAGTAAGTATACTACGAAATCACGGTAAATGTCGAACATTCTTGTTTACTTCGTCTTCTTACTAAAATGTTTAGCGATGGTGACAAATCCCTAAACTAGTTTAGTGAAATGATAAAATATTTCAATTACTGAATCTAGAAGTATTATATTCTTTATGGCACACAAATTATTATAACATAGTTACATCAAAAGCAACGAGGATTATTAATTTCATACTCTTGAATCAAAAGTGTACAAAGGTGAACTTATCTCTACAAGACTTCTCTTTCAGCCGACCCTATAGGCAGTAAGAGAAATATTCATACACAATATAACTAACAGATTCATACACAATATAACTTGGCCGTGTGGTTTCCGGCAGACTAGAATAGAATCACTCCGTCTCTTCCCGTGGATGTCGTAAAAGGCGACAATCAAGGCAAGGTATCAGGCCTCCAGGCCTCAGGCATCACAGGCCAGCGTGGGGAGTGTAGGCCAAATCCTCCTTCTGTATGTGACGGACGAGAGAGGGTCGTGCTCCTGTAGTGGAAACTAAAATGACCTGATGATGATGATGATGATAACTAACAGAATTTCAAGTACAAAGGCTGGCTTATCTCTATAAGAGATCTCTACCAGCCAACCTTCAATTGTTGGATAAAAGAGTTGCAAGGGCGTCGAAAAGTCGAAAGCATATGTGATAGACAAAAGAAGAAAGTAAAACATATAAATGTTTTGAAAAAGAAGATGAATAATATACAAACATACTAGCAAAAACAGATCTTTCGATCTATCTTTGCAAATCTGCAAATATTACAGTAAATCTGCAAAAATTAGGTATAGACGCTACTAAAATTCCATATATAGACGTGATATAGAACTTTCATAGGAAGCAATCCTATTTGACATAGTAGTTGGGTTAGGTTTGTCACCATCAAAACTTTCGACTCTACTTGACGAGCTCGGTGGTTGAATGGAAAGCAATGGCCACTATGACTCCGAGTTCGCGGGTTCGATTCCCGCACAAGACAAACATTTGTGTGCATGAACATGTCTGTTTGTCTTGGTCTGGGTGTTTTCTATGTATTATAAGTATGTATTTACAAAAAAAAATTATTTAAGTACATTTATCAGTTGTCGAGTACCCTTAACACAAGCTGCGTTTAATTTGGGACTAGATGGCGCTGTGTAAATTGTTCAGAAATATTTATTATATTTACTTGCTTTTTGAGAGAACGATGAGGTACCTTCACCGTTTTTAAAAGCCAAAAAAAACGAGCATCGCTCACTTCGCTATGCTCGGCTTTTGGTGGTCACAAATCTAACCTAACCTAACCCGAAATTCTATGTTACGTCCATATTTGGATAGCCTTCGAGTAGTGTTGACTACCAACTCCCAACTGACAAGTTTCATGTACCATTCGATTCTAATATAAAATATGTGTTTAGTTACCATTAACTTAATTAACATAGAGATCTATACTACTATTTATAAATGAATGAAAACAGCTATTTATGCCATCTATTTTTCAAAATATACATTCGATTTTCAGCTTTAACTTTATGCATTTTAAAGTCTTGAATAGAATGACAGACACGTATAAAGGCTATGCTATATTGTGCTATATAGTATTTGTGTGTACGTAATTACTTAGAAGGCTTCATTTGACAGCACCCGTATTACTTCCGCTCGTAAATAATACGCAGCCTTGCCTTGTTGTTTCTATGTGCTGTCATCGTTAATAACTCGTGATATTTGTTTATCTATCAAGTTAAAGTATTTTCAACATTACATTAAGTTATAAATATCTGACTGGTTCGATCGCGAGGTTTAAAAATTTGTAATTCAGTTGAACTACCGATTTTTTTGACAAGCAACGTCGTCCGTAGCCTGTCTTTGGTGGGTTTATTTATCTCGAGTTCCTCCGTGCTTCGGAGGGCACGTTAAGCCGTCGGTTCCAGCTATTGTTATTAAATGACAGTCGTTAAGCCATGCCAGTTGCCTATAGGCAGCTTGAAAACACTGACCTCCGCCAACCCGCAGTTGAGCAGCATGGTGGGGTATGCTCTAAACCCCTTCGATTGAGAGGAGACCCATATCCCAGCAGTGGGATGAATAAGGGTTGAAAACACTGATTTTTTAACTAAAAATTCTCAAAAAATATTCATTATACTCGGCACCTCTTACTGTTTAATAGTGTTTTAATTTTATTTACATTACAACTGTAATAAAATAGTACAAAGCCAACATACAAGCTTCAGTTTTGTTAATTGTATTAAAATAAACATCAAAAACTTCTGGTCATGTACTTAATGGTCAAATTAATCCCGTATTTTAGGTTAATGTGGGCATACGTCGTGCAACAAAGTAGAAAATGTCAACACATTAAAGGATGACCGGTGGCAATTAAATCCAAAAATAAACCAAGAATACTACCAGTACCTATTTCTCGTTACATATTTTACTAATAAAATATGCATTAACGATAAATATATTGAAATACATAACTATGTTATACCGTTGGCCAGGTTCCCAAAAAACGGGTTACTATCAGAAGATCAAGATATCAGAACGACCAAGTAGACATATAGTTCACATCTCAGAAAGACTATGTATCCAGAACGTCTTTATATCAGAATTTCTAAAAAGCATAATGACCACATTTCAAAACGACTTAGTAGCAAAACATCTGAATCTCAAAACGGTTAGATAGCGATATGACCAGATCGCAAAATGTCGCACAGAGAGCGATGGAGAGAGCAATGCTTGGAGTTTCTCTAAAAGAGATCGAATCCGGAAAGAAAAAATTCGACGGAGAATCAAAATGATGAACCCACGACCTCAAAAAAATAGCTGATAGGGGTTGTATACGGAAAGCGAAGGATCGCATATTGTGGAAAACATTGGGAAAAGCCTATATCCAGCAGTGGGTAGATACTGGCTGATAATGATGATGATGATGATATATTTTCTTAACTGTAGTTAGACAGTGACCTATGTATACATTACCATTTAGTACTCTCTGGTCAGAATCAGATTTATACTATAATAATAATATAGATTGTCTTAAAATCTAGTGTATTAAAGCATTATGACATTTTAATATTATTTGATACACATTACACACATATTTTAATATTATAGTAACACAATAAAAATACTACAATTAAGCTCGCAGAACAGTGAAATCACATGTTCACTTTAAATAGATTTTGCTGCATTTTTAATCCAAAAATCCTGTTTCTTGAGGTAATGAAACGTAACTAGTTTGATTAAGATATCGATTTTCCTATTGAGAACCGCTTATAATAAAAATAAAACTTCTCAAAGACATCAAAAAACAATGCAATTACAATCCAAAATATGTAAACAAAGCTGAGGAGGAGATCAGAGGTCGACTGCATTCATAAAAAATGAGCGTTGAAAAGCAACTCATCCTTATTCAAGGGCGCTGGCTGCGGCTGCAGTCGCGCACTACTGCGTCCGGAACGTTCTCGATGCACTCAGTGACGTAATACCGATGTCATTACTTGGCGACTTTTGAGTTTTAACTCTTATCTGTTGTCTTAAACAAGAAAAAACATATTTTTAAACAAGGTAAATAACCACGGGAATTAACACGATCATTCATGTAAGGTATTTTTACATACCTTTATTATAATAAAGGTATGTAAAAACATATTATATATATATATTATAATAAAGGTATGTAAAAACATATTATAAAAAAATCAATAAAGTTTTTAAATAAAATAAATCACAAATTATATATTAAGGTACAAAACGCTAAAAATATTCTCTACCAGTCAACCTTCGGACAAGCGGAAAATCATGAATGCGGTTCTGAAGAAGCAAAACAAAAGCAGATTTAAGTACTAAAATATAATACCTACTACGACTAATAAAATTGTATTTATAATTACTAAAATAAAATAAACATACATAGCATAATTATATATTTAATAAACATACATATACATACATTGAAATACATAAATTCAGCGATGATGTTGATGATGATTTAATGCTTAGATAAATCGTCTAAAACATCGTGTCAATGTTGTTACTTAACAGTGCATTATAATGATTTTCTCAAAAAATGTAACGTAAAAATAAATGCTTTGCAATTAAACTTCAGAAGTAAAGTTTATATTACTGCTACTATGAAGTTTTTATGGTATCATGGTCAGAAGTTATAAAGTTAAAAAAGTCCTCGAACAATTTTCACGCCGCTTTCAGGAAAATGGATGTTTTAAATGTTTTTATGGAAATACACGTTAATATTAGAAGCATTCAATTGAGAATCCAAGAAAGTAATCTTATTCGCATTGCGAAACAATTAATTTAATGTAGATTCAACCATGTTGTTACCCGACTGTGAAAGAAAAGTGGATATTTTTTTATACTACGTCGGGTTTTTTTTATACTACGTCGGGTGGCAGATAAGCATACGGCCCGCCTGATGTGAAGCGGTTACCGCAGCCATATTAATGCTCGCAACATTAATAATATCGCTCGCACGCCGCCACCCCCACTGCTAATGCAGCATCTCCTTCCCTTCTGGTGACCTCATTCACTCGCAGGAACACAACAATCCTCAAGGGAATTGTTATTTGGCTGCGGTATTCTGTGAGGTGGAGGTACATTCCCAAGTCGGGTAACTTATAATTACGCTCCCTACCTCTCTCGGGTGGCAGACAAGCATAGTCGGTAGTGTTCTATGGTTTCTACCAGCTAAGCTAAACACAACTACCGCCAATCTAAGCTAAAGTTTGATTTTCGCAATCAAAAATCCGGTGGAAATCAGCTTCAGCTTCAGCGGTAGGACCCCAGATTCATGCTTCATTTAATTATTTCTTGTTTCTTTTGTAAAACGGAATGAATCGCCAGCTGAAAGATCTGTAAACATTTTAAATAGGCACGGACATTCAAAAGAAGAGCCCAAGTTCTTACAATAGAAATTTAACTATCCATAAACGCGAAGAGCTGCTAACGACCACATTATAACGAAGGCCATTCTAAATTAAAGGACAGACTCAACCTTGGCAGCAGCTGTAAATTTGCGACTGGTCTGTGAATACAATGCCTTGAAAATTTTCGTTCAAACTGTGTTAATAAATCTATAAGTGTATAGGGATATCTTATTAAGTATATTTTCTATCTTTGTATATTATAAAAGCGTGGTATGATCGTAAAACTCAGCACATCATGAAATGATCGACCATTTGATGACATCTACCATTTCATGATTTGCCTGATGATGCCAGTTAGTGGCCATGTTATGTTGTGTTATGTCCATTGGCCGGTTAATCGACAGTATTTGCCGATTTCGGCCTATACGTTAGATAGATGTTTCACAACATAAACTACAGAAAATATTCACTTAAAGAATATGTATGTGTAACAACTTAGGAACAGGTTTAGGGTACAGCCTATTAGGTATATTAGGTTAAGATTAACTTGTGACTGGTAATCAGAAGTAGGAGACCCGTAAAGAGGAGCTACATCGACTTACAGCCAAGGATCATAAGTATAGCTCCACCCACCTTACCTTTAATTTTGAAACACGCATTTATATATAAAAAAATCCTTAAATTTATTTCTAGAGAATAATTAGGGCTATAAAATAAATTAAGTAATCTTTTAATATCGTAATAAATACATATTTTATTTATTGTTAAAGGTAAGGTACACTCCACCCCTGACTGTACAAACAGTTGTGGTAAACATCACCGCTACATTTGTCACCCAAGTGGATTGTCGCATAACCTAAGTGTTATAGGAAGCCCGCTTCGCGAAACTAACCTTACTTACTTACTGCACTTATGTGGTGCACGGCAGTGGAGATTCACTTGACTAGCCATCTCTTTAGGCTTTTAATTATTTGCCATAAAATAAGCTATCTGCTATTTAAAATGAAAAAATTAACTCGTATCTAAGTATAAAAGTTCAGATTTTTCTCTCAAACTTCGGATTTTTACTCCGAACTAGGTCTCCGAATACTTAATAATTCATAAGTACCAAGAACCAACACGAGCGTACTTACGAGCAAGACGACAGTTTTTAAAGTCGTAGTAAGTTACGACACCTGAGCCATTGTCGGGTTCGTTCAACAATAGCCACTGCTCGCTAGAGACCTGACATTCTATTCTTTAGCCGTATACCTACAATCAATTCCAGCAGCTCGCTGTAATCCTTTGGGAAAAATTATGTGAGCTCGAAGTCAGTCCACGTACATTGTTGTGGAGATATAGGAGTAGCGGAATTGTTTATTAACAGTATCTCATGTCAGAATTTATAATATTTTTAGTAAATCGTTAGAAGAAACTGTTTTAAAAACATATGACATTTGTTTTTAGAATCGTTTTCTGTTTTAATAGCTTCAGCTCGCGGTTAATCCTTCAAACCTGCTGAATAAAAATACCGTGATAAAAGGTATGATGAGGAGCTCGATGGTATCGTTGCGCTTATCAATGTAATCGAATACGCAAGTTAAGCAACGTCGACCGCAGTCTGTCCATGGATGGGTTTCTTTATATCGTCGGTCCCATCTGTTGTCATTAGATGACAGTGGCCTTTGAGCGGCTTGGAAATACTAGCCTCCGCCAACCCGCTGTTGAGCAGCATGGTGGAATATGCTCTAAACCCCTTCGATTGAGGGGAGACTCATATCCCAGCAGTGGGATGAATAAGGGTTGAAAACACTGATTTTTTTAACGCAAATTTCTCAAAAAATATATAGGCATCAACCCACTGTTGGGATCAACAGTGGGTTGATGCCAACGATGTTTGTATAGTAATTCTATATCGTTAATGCAGGTCATACTTTCGGTAAATAAAAAAAAAGTTTGTAGCAATCGAAGATATACAAAAAAATATATAAAACATGTTATTTTTTAATTGTCCTTATATTCAGACGGTTGTTTTCAACAATCAGACGTGAATGTCAGTATTATAATGTTTTATTTTGCATGATGGCAACCATTGTACCTACCTATCAGTAGATTTTTTATATAGGTTTATAATTGCTTTTATTTTTATGAAGTTATTTTTATGCATATCTTTTTATTGTTGCAGGTAAGGAAGTATCCATTTATTAGTCTACGTGTTTCACTCAAGGTAATAAATAAACTACTACAATAAGAACTCGTTTTCTCTTTCGTCGTAAACAACCCAAACTCAATTGCTGGGATACAGGGGCCTACCGGCTAGACTAAAGTCGATTCCTATCAGATGTTTTGATTGTCGAAATAAAACTTCAGCTTAGATATATGTTATTTGTGTTTAGCTTAGCTGGAGCTCTGCCGTCTAAGCTGAAGATGTTTGTCAATAACTAAAACGTAAGACCTATTTTTCGAATCAAAATGTTTGATGGTAATCGGCTTCAGCTTCGGCGGTAGGGCCACGGGTCTTCTGCAACTGGTTCTGTCGGTCGATTTTACATAAATTTATTCTGTGGTCGATTTGATAAATTAAATACTAAACGGTAAAATCAACATTTACTAACTATTAAATTTGCTATAAAAATTGCTGCAAAACATAAAGGTTTATTTTTATCCCTCATCGTGGTAAACAAGCATGTGATCCACGGAATGTGAAGCAGTCACTGTTAGCTAAATTTCTCACTTCAATGTCAACGTACAAACTACAGATATTATCAAAGCTTATATAGTCTATGATCATGACTTTAGTTCGTGACTCTAAGAAGTGATATTGTGTAGAATGAACCACGTCGAATGATGCTGCCACACGTAATGAGGCAGTTACCTTCCTCATTTGGCACACTTCGTTACCTCAATGGTCAGATTCTATCAAGACGTCTATTTCGAACATAATATCATCGTCGAATCAGTAAATAATTTTGTCTGAATAATATCATCAATACATATAATAAAACAGTAGGAACCGCGTGTCTGTACATTTGATAAAATTAACAAAAAATGGGTGTGGGCGATAAAAAAAGAGTAACAGAACACAAAAAAGATTTTTTTGTTTTTTTTGTCTGTCTGTCTGTCTGTCTGTATGTACTCGCTAATCTTTAAAACTACTGAACAGATTTTTACGCGGTTTTCACTAAAAGATTAAGCTCATCCCTGAGCAACATATAGGCTTTGTTTCATCGAAATCTGATGTCAGATTAAAAAGTTATCGTCATTTAAAGTTTAAAGAAAATTTTTATTTATAGAAAATCACTCATCACGAAATCTCAGAAATTACAAGTGCTAGGAGTCTAAAATTTTGTGTGGGGGTTCCTTTCAGGACGTAGATGCTCACTAAGACGGGAATTTGGAAAATTCAACCCCTAAGGGGGTGAAACGGGGGTCCAAAGTTTGTATGGGGAACCAAGATTAGTTGGACTATTTTATACGAAACTTTACACGAGAACTTCTGTAGATAAATGAGTAAACACGTGTTTCAGGATTTTTCAAAATTCAATTTGTTTAATTTTGAAAAATGAAACACGTATTTCAGGATTCTTCAAATTTCAAAATTCAACCCCAAAAGGGGTGGAATGAGGTGCAAACGTCTGAAAATCGACATGGGTATTGTTTTTATGGTTTATCGGGTCGCTGATTCCGAAAACAACAGCTATTTTGTAATCTAACATAATCGACGTTACACAAGAGCACTCCTGTGGGGATGCGATGGGGTTAAAATGTCATAATATCAATATGGTTGTTGATTCTATGGTTTTCTGAAATGTCAATTACGAAAATGACATCGATTTGAAAACGTGGACACGAAATTTCCATCTCGGTATAAAAATCCAAAATTTGGAACACCTGATGCAGAACCATAATGGTTCAGCTAAACTATAAGAAATATAAAAATGACGCCTTAGCAAAAGTTGTTAAGCCTGATAAGCATTTTTTGTTGAGGTATAAAAATCCAAGATTTACAACACCTGATGCAGAACCATAATGGTTCAGCTAAACTATAAAAAATATAATAATGACGCCTTAGCCAAAGTTGTTCAGCCTGATGAGCATAAATAGTTTAACAAAATAATATTGATTGTATTGTAAAAAAATAACCGCGCAGTGCTACTTTTATTCTTACCTGCTACAAGTTAGACGCAATAGTTTTATTTATTTACGTTATATATACGCAATAGTAGTATTTATTTACGTTATATATATATATGGGGAAACTGTTTTTCTTGGATGCTTCAGGAGGGACTGGAAAAACATACCTGACGAGAGCAATCCTCGCTGAAATCAGGCGCCAAAATAATATCACACAGCAGCATCGCCAGGTATTGCAGCCATAATATTACCTCTAGGCGGAAGGACGCAAATACAATGTTCAATATTCTTCTCGATTTATACAGAACGGAAACACCGACATGCTTTGTGACACGAAACTATGACAAAGCGAAAATGTTTCAGGATTGCTGTCTAATCGTTTCAGATGAATGCGAAATGGCCAACAATGTGGCTTTATGGAGGATTAGTAACGCTTCAGGGCTTTTCATATTAGCTCCCGAAGGAAAGACTCCCTTCATTTATTTTATATATTTTTTAAACTATGGTTACTATCAATACATATAATAATCTTACATAAAAATAATCATTTGTTGACTTTTAACGTAGAATACTGCCCCAAATATTTTCTTATGTATCTACTTTAGTTCGTATTTGTATTAATACGCCGGAATCATAAAGTCCACGCGAACGAAGTCACGGGTATCAGCTAGTATCTAATATAATAAATATTATTTAATGTGTGTTTTAAAAATTAAAAATAGTATCCTAAACGTAGACAGAGAAAACTAGACAAATAGACAGTTTCCATCCCATTTCCACAAGAAAAAGAATAATTTTCATTTTTTAAAATTATTAATTTTCTTGCGCATCACGTGCCGGTTTCTTCAAATGAAAACACAATGTTGTGCGAAACAGTTATATGACAGCGCTATAAAAAAATCTTGACATTCTTATTGGCCACATTATGCTATGTGACATGTTTGCCACGCATACCAGCATCTATAAAAGATAATATATTATAAGTCTATTGTTCTAAAGAATAATGAAATGGAAGAATTCGCCTCCCTTGCTTATGTCTTTTTCATGTCAAGTCTATCACCGTTTATTTTTTTTTAATAATCATCCTTTCGTATCACGTATATTGGTTTTCTGTGGCAATTTTGGTAAAAATTCGTGCTTATTCTTTGTTGATGTGAGTCGAACTGTGAAACGGAAATTTTCTATGCGATTACCAGATTACAGTATCTCGTTAGAATTTTCAGAAATCCATTTTTATCGAACATCGGATATCTACGTCAAAACATCTATCTATCTGTATGGCAAATTTTAACCAGTGTGTCAATTCGTCCGTTTTCCTTTTGTGTGTTTAGATAAAATCATTCTGGTCTTAGTAAAAGAACTAGTAATCAAATAATGTAACTTCACTGATTGACGTAGACTAGGACGTCTAATGTTTCCTTACCTAATTTCATTATCAAACATTAAACAATCATTACTACGAGCATATTGACAACAAAATTTCGATCCCTCACTCCCTCATCATTACAAACTCATCATTGGAATTAAATTTAGCGTTTCGTCTTTAATAAGAGTACCCACTCATCTTTAGAATGATGAAATCACTTGACAGTTGCACGATCGCTTAAATTAGTAACATAATAACCCAAACAATTAAGGAAAAAAGAAACTCAATTATTGGCTTTCAATTATTGACCGACATTAGAAGTACAGTTAATACCAACCGTTAATGTATAATAAGAAACATAAATATGATTCGAGAGCCAATTTGACCCATATTGGCTCTCGTACTATAATGCCAGAAGCGCAGTTTTTCATGTAGGTCCATAAAGAAACTGTAAGAATTGAGTAGTGAAAACAAAAGAAAACCATGTTACAAAAATGTCTTGAGCAGTTGTCTAATGCGGTGGCCATAAAGTACAGTGAAATCATACTCGTAGAAAGTGTCGCGGTTAGCCGCGACTACGCCTTCTTATTTAAACTAGGGAGTATTATTTATACTCGGTACTGCTTTCCAATTTGCTTATTGCCACTGTAAAATATCTTATATGCCGCATTCATGTATATCTGGTCTTCCCGAAGGTTGTCTGGTAGAGAATGCTAATAGCATTAAGACCGCTTGTGTACCCAAAAGACCAGCACTATGGTGGTTAACTCAGTTACGACACTCCGCGCCTGAGCATGAGCGGGATGGGCATTGTCATGTCTCGGCAGATCAAACTCCCCTGATTGACCGTCGACACGGGTCCGACGTTCCACCAAGCAGTTCAAATTCACAAGGTCTCTTTTCGACAAGCTGCTATCGCGAGGTATAGTTTTTTTAAATCCCTTCTTCTACCAGCTTCAAATGTCAATGCAAAATTAGATCGTACGAAATGGTCTGTGTGGTCCCTTGTAAGTCAATCTGCCATTTAATCACTTACCGTCAGCCAATTAGTACTTCTTAGTATGTATCCTGTGTGCTTACTGCTAGTTTACTGGTCACTTTCGAACGTGTTAACGTTTAGAAACCGACAAAATTGAGAAAAAGTTTCATGTTGTGAATTTACCAGACGTGTGTTACATATCCAAATTAGCCGCATTGCTCACTTCAAAATGGGAGCAAGTAATCCACATTATTTTTATATGTAACACGCGTCTTATAAATTCACAACATGAGAGTTCTTCTCTATTTGGTCGGTTTGTTTACGTTAGCATGATCGAACGCGAACAAAAAACTTGCACTAGGCACTCTGTACAGATTGTTGATTAATATATCACATCACATAATGATATGGGTACCGCAACGTCTGTATTATCATCATAAATACCACTCCACCGTGAAATACGTTATTATTGGAAGCTACTAATTACCGAAAGCGTCCATTGTGTTCAGGATTCGCTCCGTCGCGCCGCTAGAGGGCGCGGCATTATTGCACACAATAGTCGCAACAGACGCACCCTCCATTGTGAATTGACCTTTAGATGCAATTTAAAAATTGTCATCGTGTATGACACGCGAAACTGCACTCTGTTTCAATCGGGAAACGCGTGAAGTTCCATTTTCAATAGCATAAATGTAAATGGATACAAAAAGCCTTAGCAATACATTTTACGTCAGACTCTATATAAAACAAACGTTTCAAATCTTTCTTTGTTCGTAGATATTAGATATCTAAATCGCGACACAGTTCTGGTGGTTCTATTGTGGTCTTTGTGGTTTTGAGTGACCGAGATGTGTCTCGCAGCTACGAAATAAGCAAATTGTTTTGCGTATGTATTATGTAACATGTTTTCTTATCTATGGCGCTTTTCTTTTCATAGATCCATGATTCGTACAGTATCCAGTCGGCCTGTTATAGATCTTTAATTAAGCTCCTTATCACATCTATTTATATAATTATAATAGACCAACAAAACCCTATGCCTTTACCACTGAAAGGAACTTTGCAGATTACTGCCTACATCTCAATATACGATATGACCTGACGAGACTTAATTAAACTTACCCCAATTCACAGTGACAAACAAAATTAATCTATGTTACCTTACTATCTTGACGAGCCCGATGGTCCAATAGCTACTTTGACTTCGAGGTCGCGGGTTCGATCCCCGCACAGGACAAACATTTGTGTCCATGAACATGTCTGTTTGTCTAGGTGTTTTCTATGTATTTTATGTATGTATTTAACTACATTTATCAGTTGTCTATAGCACAAGCTGTGCGCTTAATTTGGGACTAGGTGGCGCTGTGTAAATTGTCCAGAAATATTTATTTATCTTACTTTAACCGAAGAAGGAAAGGTATGTTTTTCGAGAATGAATATGTATGTCTAAATCTTTGGCATGCTCTCCCGATAAACCGTTTACTTGATTTTAACATATGAACTGTCATTAGATTCGCCTTAGTTTAATATAAGGTTACATGTGTTAACGTATAGTCAGCGAAAAAAATGGAAGCAATTAAATTTATTTTCCCCTTTTTACTCAGTATTAAAAGCAGACATGTTTTTGTTCGAATCGATCATTTCTTTTTTACTAGTAATATTGAATCATCAATTGTTACGCGACGGTGTAACTAAGGTCTATCTACTACCGACTGGCAATGAGTAATGGCGATGAGATCACTTTCAAATGGTGCTAATTTGGAATTGCCGACAACCCTGAGGGTCGTTACACTCTGTCGTCTCGCCTTCGAGTTCATTTGGCACAGCTCAAGTACTTGCGACTAGTACTAGCAAACAAATATAATGCTTTTATATAACAGCATTATATCAAAGAACTGGCGTAGTTTTGATCTATGTTAAAAATTTAAGTAGCCAATGGCGTTTACATGTGTCATAAACATGCAATGATCTATCATAAGTACTTACTTTTCAAACTAGACCTGTGCCTCTAAAAGGCAACCGATACTGACTGATCTATCATCGCACAACTCAAACCAATGCACGGATCGCGTTGAAATTTGGCGAACAAGTAGATATTATGGATTTTGTAAAATTTCTTTGGAATAACGGGAGTAAGAAGTCGCAGGCGCAAGCTAATTATTAGTGTTAAATCTGAGCTTTGAGTTGAAGACGATTAAGATCAAATGTTTTGATATCGAAAACCGTATTTTGCTTCACTAATGTAAACCGAACCAATGTCAATATTTTTTGAATAAAAAAATCTAATCTGAATCGTGTTCATCTTGGACGGTAAAGCCCCGTCAAATAATACCCATACCTCTACCTATTATACTAGATGGTCAAGCGTCTTGAAATGTAGAGTTTTGCTTGAGTTGATGGTTGACCTCTATAACTCTAAATTTTACTTTTTTTTTTTTTTTTTTTTTATACCACCAGTGTGGCATACAAGCTTACGGCCCGCCTGATGGAAAGCAGTTACCGTAGCCTATGAACGCCTGTAACACCAAAGGCATCACACGCGCGTTGCCGACCCTGTAAAAACCTCTTCACGCCCTTTTTGAAGAACCCCATGTTGTAGTCCCCTGAGAAAACCTCGACAGGCAGTTCATTCCACAGCTTGACAGTACGCGGGAGAAAACTTCTCTGAAACCGCACAGTACGTGACCACTTAGGCTCCAATGTGTGAGGATGAATTCCCTGTCGATGGCGAGCGGTGCGACTGTAGAAGGAGGCCGTTGGCATCATATCAAACAACTCCTCTGAACACACCCCATTGTACAGACGGTAGAACACACAAAGGGACGCAAAATCTCTTCTCAGACTTAAAGGTTCTAAACAGTCTGTTAGTTTGGGATCGTCGACAATCCTCACAGCGCGCCTTTGAATCGAGTCACAAGGTGCAAGCTGGTATCTAGGCGCTCCCGCCCATAGATGGCAACAGTACTCCATATGCGGCCGTACTTGAGCTTTGTAAAGCATAAGTCTCTGCCGCGGATTGAAGTACTGCTTCGCCCTGTTGAGCACACCTAGTTTCTTCGACGCCAGCTTGACCTTCCCCTCCAGGTGACAACGAAACTGGACGTCGCTGGAGATTTCAACTCCAAGAATCCCAATGTTTTTGGCGATGGTAAGGGGTGTGTTTAGGAATTGAGGAGCCACAGCAAAAGGGGTTTTCTTAGCGGTGAACGCGCAGACTTGTGTCTTAGTGGGATTGAAATGAACCAGGTTCTTTCGCCCCCAATCGGACACACTATTCAGTGTGCTCTCGATCTTCGACACAAGCTGTTCGCGGCTCTCCTCCACCACAGAGCGGGGAATATTAGCGCGGCCCGTATAATAAGCATCCCCGGTGCTGTCGTCAGCATAGCAATGAATGCTGTCAATGGACAACATATCATTGATATACAGCAAAAACAGCGTCGGGGACAATACCGAGCCTTGCGGGACGCCAGCATTAATGTCCATGCTGTCGGAGCAACTGCCATCCACAACGGCTCTAATGCTTCTGCAGGACAAGAAGCTAGCGACCCACTCGCATAAACCCTCTGGTAGACCGTATGCAGGCAACTTCGAAAGAAGACCACGGTGCCAGACCCGATCGAACGCCTTCGCCATATCAAGACTGACAGCTAATGCCTCACCTTGACTCTCCACGGCTGAAGCCCAGCGATGTGTAAGATACACTAGAAGATCACCAGTCGAGCGACCATGGCGAAAGCCGTATTGATGGTCGCTGATTAAGTCGTGCTCTTCTAGGTATTTCAGGAGCCTGTTGTTAAGGACGCGCTCCATTACCTTGGAGAGAAGGGAGGTAACAGCGATAGGCCTGTAATTCGATGGGTCTGATCTGTCACCCTTTTTGGGCACAGGGTGCACGTTCGCAGTCTTCCACGACGACGGTACCTGCCCGGTGGAATAAGAGAGCGCGAAAAGGCGCGTAAGAACAGGACACAACTCAGGAGCACACAGCTTTAACACCACTGCCGGAATGCCATCTGGCCCACTCGACTTATGAACGTCAAGGGATAGCAATGCCCGCCGAACATCTCGTTGAGTAAATGAGATTTCCGGCATGGAATTACCACACCGCGGGATGGAAGGCGGTGCGGCGTCCCCGTCGTTCAAAGTCGAGTTTGAGGCAAAGAGATTCCCCAATAGATCGGCTTTCTCCTTTGCACTGTGGGCCAGACTACCATCCGGTTTTCGGAGTGGTGGAAAGGACGACTGACAAAAGTTGCCCTCGGCAGCCTTAGCAAGCGACCAAAAAGCACGGCTCCCAGACGGGTGCTTAGCTAGGCGCTCACCAATCCTGCCGATGAATTCAAACTTTGCCCTGGCAATTACTCTCTTACTGAACCTCGAGGCAGCATTGAACTCTCGTTTCAAGTCGGAAACACCAGGATCTCCATTAATACGAGCCGTGGTCCAAGCCTCATATGCAGCTTGCTTGCGAAGTTTAGCTTCTCTACAAGACCGATTAAACCGGTTTGGAATAAATAATTCCATCCCAGCCAAAATCGTCTCAGCTACAGCAGATGCACAGGTGTCTATATTTTCCGACCCGAAACAGAGCCGCCTCCACGGGTACGATGCGTAAAATTCACGCAGTCCATCCCAGTCTGCTGACTTATAGTGCCACATACGACGCCATCCGGTATACCGGGGTGGGTCAGGGCTTGCGCATGGCACTTGGGTCCGGATGAGGCAGTGGTCCGACGAGCCAAGAGGCGCATCCACCGAGACTCTATACCCATCCGGATGTGTGGTCAGCAGAAGGTCCAGTAGAGAGCTAGTATGGTCCTCTATATCTGGTATTCTCGTTGGAGAATGCACCAGCTGTGAGAGACCATAGGCCAGAGCAAAATCATGAACAGACCTCCCCGCGAAGTCAGTGGACCGAGAGCTGAGCCACTCGGCATGGTGGGCATTGAAGTCACCCAAAATCACTAACTCCGCGGAGGGGTACCTCTCAAAGACTTTGACAGTCGCCAATTGCAGGTGCTCGATCAACCGAGTTGTGTCTGCATCACCGCTATGAGACCTGTAAAGGCACGCGTAGATACGGGTGCGGCCGCCCTGATCCACGCGTACCCACTACACTGACAGGTCCCTGTCTTCAAGGCCGTGAAGACGTCGACAGCAAATATCATCCCGGACGAACATACATACCCCGGCTCGACGTACAAAAGAATGTTCAAGTTTGTACCCGGGGTATAATAAGTAAGAAGTATCGGCCGGGCAAGATATTTGCGTCTCCGTTAAAAAAAGGAGGGTCGGCTTTGCAGTTTCGAGGTGCTGGTGAACTGCATTTATGTTTGTGTGAAGTCCTCTGACGTTACAAAAGTCCACGTCGAATGTGGATGAGGACGCCGCTGAAGAAACCTTCTTTTTTTTTGTTCTTGGCCATTAAAAGGGGGTAAGAGGATTATGAGAGAAGTTGTTTCACTGACGGCGCGAGGGGCAAGAAAAGCGCGGTGTCTACCCCCGCAGCACAGTGCAGGTAGTACGGTTTGCTAGCGCGGCGGGCGGAAGGGCCCCCGGTCCCCCCCTGCTGCAGCAGCCGGGTCCACTCCGGTCTCCTCCTCCGGCACGACTACTACAACAGGGACTTTTCACAAGTTGGCGGTTCAGCCTCCCGGGGCGGAGATTAGGTGATCCCCGGGTTCGGGAACCCTACTAACCTGTGGGCGGCCAGCGGACAGCCGTTTCACCGGGTCTCCCTGACCGCCGCGCCAACACGCCGCGCCTACACCGCTAGCGGCGGTTCGACAGCCGCTGGTCCCTCTGCCGTCAGCATAACAACTCCTCTAAAACAGCCCTGGTGACTTCGAGCTAACTTAAATAATCCCAAAAAAATATCGTCTTTATTCAGCTTAAGCGATAGAATCCTTGGGGCTAATCAGAAATCTAAGGTAAACCCGTCATATAATACCCATACCTCTACGAGATGGTCAAGCGTCTTTAGATGAAGAGTTTTGCTTGAGCTAAGTATACTTGAGGTCTGTACTTCGATATATTAATGATCAAAGCCTCTGTAGCTCTATTCTCTCTATATTCGCTCTCGATAAATACAAAAGTAGCTCCGTTCGCTAATACCGGTCCTACCTATATCGCATAACATCAACATTTTATTTTTCGGTCAAATTTATTGGTTTGTTACATGTAGGTGCTATGTCCATTGTCATCCTTGCATAGCGCATACGTGGAGACCTACCGCCGAAGCCAATTAACATAGTCGGTAGAGATTTTCGCTGTCAAAAAATCCGATGGAAATCGGCTCCAGCTAGCCGGTAGGGCCAGTGGTCATGTCTGGAGCACTTAGCGATCGCTGCACCCGCTCTATTCAAAGGCCGGCGCTGATTAAATTCACGAGGATCATCTCAGGGATCGGGCTATGGGACCTTGGGGCCCTACCGCCGAAGCTGAAGCTGAATACCATCGGTTTCTTTTAATTCCAAAAATTGGTCTTACGTTAAATTTAATGACAAACAAGTTCAGCTAAGCTAAACATAATTAGCAACAATCTAAGCAGCACTTTCAGTTTCGTATTCAAAAGAATGCCGCTGGTAATCGGCTACAGTTTCGGCGGTAGGGCCTCTGGTGGCCAGAATGTGTTTTTCCATCTCTCTTAATGGGTGGGATCTTGCTGATATGGGTTGTAGAAGAAATAGGCCATTTTTATCTTGTTTTATTCGAACGAAGGCTTAGTATAGATAATTTACTGGGTTCAAATATAATCTACATATAGATAATACATACAGCCGCGATCAGCGGCGGCGGTGGCGGTGGCGTTCAGTTGTAAGGCTAGGTAACACAAGGAAACATTCAAACAAGCGCGGGCGCCGCCGCGCGGCCCGGACGCGGCTGGCCTCCACCGCAAACCACGCCATAGCCCCGCCCTGATCGCCACCGCGTTGGTTTGTAGTGTCGCAGCCGCGGTCGCGATCACGGTGGCGTTCAGTTGTAAATAATCACAACTGATCGCGTCACCGCGTTACATAAATTCAAAGTGGCTGCGGACAAAACGGAGCAACTAATAGCAGTTATTATTAATTACCCAGTTCTATACGATACATCGCACGCGGTTATAAAAACAATAGAATTTAAAATTTTCAAGCGTTGAGGTATGAGCAACATGTCTAGCGATTGTGTAGACCTACCTTTCCTCATCTTCACATAATGCAAACAAAATCAACACTTCGTCTTCTAAATCTGCGCTAGGATGTCTAAACATTAGAACAACACCGTAACAATGCGCGTGCTTGATCGCGCGGTATGGCTGTGATCGCTGGTCACGCCCTGATCGCCACCGCGGCAGTCTGTGTACAAGTGATCGCGCGATCAGATCACCAATTGTGTTGTGAATGGGTGTTTGAAAATGAGAACAGGCCAACAAAAGTGAGGCAGGCGAGAAACGTTGGTAAAAAAATGATCGCGTTTTTTTTCTCAGCTACGGGTCCCATCTGCACAATTCCACTTCCACAGATCTAAAGAGTGTTAATGCCGAGTTTACCCAGGTGTTAGAAAAAGTTCGCGAAAGACGACCAAAAAGCCGCGTTCTCCTACATCATGACAACGCTTCTTCACACACGACCAACAAAACAAAGTCATTTAGCTTCCGAAAAAGTACAACTCGTCACCCATCCTGCACATAGCCCCGACCTAGCACCCTGTGATTTCTGTATTTTCCCCAAAATCAAAGATTTGATGAGAGGTTTCACTTTTACCAACTCCGAAGAGGCAGTGATAGCGTTCAATCAGCACGTAGAAAACATTCCTTCAGATCTGTGATCGTCTTGTTTTAAAAAATGGTTCGATCGCAATAAACATAATATTTTGGTTATAACATATTGTTTTTTTAAGTTACGCAAAACTTTTAGTGCGACCTACGTATACATAAGTATAAATAAATAGTAAAAAAGTCTAAAAAATATGTAATTAGGTATAAAAAATACACATCCCTCTTCACTAAAGAAAAAAATTACTATCAGAATATGTTGTTATATCATTGCCATATTTCTGTATTCATATTTTCAGTAAATAAGGTAGCTAAATTAATTTACAGTAAAATTTAAAATAATAATGGTGTACTAAAAATAATACATAATTACTATATTTGTAAACTTTGATACAACTAGCGCCATCTGTTCGCTAACAGTGGAACTCTATCGAGCACTACGTCATGCCGACATTGACCGCTAGATGGGGTTACTGGTACAATCAGCGAGTGACGCGCCCGGTTTAACGAACGTACTTGACTGCGCACTCGAGTTCGTTGCGACTTCGTGAGTCGTGACACAACAACACGGTACGGCATGGAACAGAAATTACTACCGGCCAGCATGACTTAGATTCTACTTGCGTGCTTATTATCACCTGCAATACAAATGACTTTGAATTTTAAATGACGTCAGAAAATTAACTATTTAAATATACAAAATGCTTTATCTTCTGTAGTTGGGTATTTATTTAGTAAATTAAATGACATCACTTTTGTTAAGAGCACAATAACCTTTAACAGGAAATAATATTCATGTGGTTAATATATAAATGGCATTGTATGAGTGTACTATTCATTTTCAAGGTGTAACTAGATATATTACTTCGTTTCGAGCGCGGCAATAATTTCAATGGTAGTGGTGTCGACTTTTGTGTGCAATCAAATCGATAGATGGCGCTGATTATAGAATAAATTTATGACATTCTGTAATCGTACCTTTGAATATGACAAAAATCTATAGAACTTTGCAATATTTTATTGTTTATAATAAGTTTTTGAATTGTTGTCGGTTTAATTCGTGTATAAATTTATAAATAATATCTAATTATATATTAGCAACTATAATTAACGCTTTTGACTTTTGTTTGTTGAGTTTAATTCTTGGTTTTAGCTATATATTTCCAACCACAGACAAATACCTACCGACATCAATTAAGATCTAGTCTAAGTTGCATACGCAACGTGTGAAACTAAACAATACAACGTGTAAGTACAAAACCTAACCTAATCTAAACCGAAAACGGACAGTTCGACATTTTAATAAAACGTCTTATTAATTAAATTACCGTCACTTTAGATCGTTTCACGTGACTTAACGTGACCGTCCCGTCCAAAATATTATCCCGTTACAGCTAAGGTCTATAAGCAATAAATTGATAATCATGCCAACTTCTGCAAATAAACAGGTTTCTAAATTTTATTTAATTAGTAGGTAAATAAAATACATATACCTATTACAAAAAAAAACAGTACCTAGTTTTGTTTCTACATACTTTGATTTTTCACCATTTTACTATAGCTACTTATTATTTATCTACTTTTCAAAGCCATAAATAAAAGAAACCCACTTTACACTTTGCACTGCACGTGGTGCACCCTACCGACTAGAGAAAGAGTCTCTGGCAAAAGATAAATAGGGAACATCGTAATGACCTCCACCTCACAGAATACCGCAGCCAAATAACAATTCCTTCGAGTGAGTGAAGTCATCACCAGAATGCAAGGAGTTGCTGTGTTAATAACGTTGGTGTTGGTGGCGGCGCTAGCGATATTTCATGTTGCAAGTGTTAATTTAGCTACGATAACTGCTTCACATCAAGCGGGCCGTATGCTTGTCTGCCACCCGACGTTGTATAAAAAATCCTATTATCAATTTTATTTATGCAAAACACTGATTTTGTAAGTAAGTACGATACATGACAAATGCTTTGTCAATAACCACAAAGGATTTCCAAAAAGGTGTTTCTCGGGAAATGTGTGGTTAATTATCACGTATAGAGACAAATATTACAGAGGTAAACACTGACAAGAATATGTAAATAATTTTAACAAAAAAAACCGACTCCAAACATTACTCTACATTTATGTATGTAGATACAGGCTGATGATGATAATGGTGATGAAAAAAATATGTGATCAATCTGGAAGTATACTATTTCAAATAAAAAAAGTTTTTTTCAAATCGGTTTATAAATGACGGAGTAATTAAATAACAAATCTAACAGTGGGTAGATACAGGCTGATGATGATGATGATGATGATAATGAAAAAAAATATGGGACCAATCTGGAATACTCTTTCATATAAAAAAGTTGTTTTCACATCGGTTTATAAATCACGGAGTAATTAAGTAACAAACATTAAAAAAAAATACAGCCGAATTGGTAATCGGTTAAGAGTTGCTTATATACTTTTAACGAAATTTACTGTCATGTTTCTTAGAGCACATGAATTCAATTGTCCTATATTTTTTTTATTGATATTTATTACAGTCTACAGACCCGGGGTCCGTACCTTTTATTAACAATGTTCTATTTTTATGTTATAGTATTCTTACAATTAATAAATTGCACGTCGCTATTATGCTAATAGTTATATTATTGTCTAATATTACTTAACGTAAATCCTCCTATTGTTTACCTTGCAACCAGTGCAGACCAGTCCCCTCTGGCAGCACCCGTTCACGAGTTGATGCATGGGGCAGCCAACACCGCATTCAACCATTTTATTGGGAATGCGGCGACCCGCCACACTACACCATCACCAGTTTAAACACTTTAGTGAGCATGACTACCTGGGCTGTCAGAGCTGCACAGTAAAAATTTTTCTATTATTTTTCTATGGTCTTCCTCCTTCTCTCCCTCTCACCCACCAGATACTTACATTCTTTGACCCAGCAAACTGTCCTATTTTATTATAAGATTATTATAAGACCTATGTCTTAGCTTCGTCGTCAACCCCTACTCATCCGGGTTTAGAGCAATAGTAAGCCTAAGTGCCAGGGACGGACTAAAGCCTAGGCAACCTAGGCACGTGCCTAGGGCCCGTAATTTTTAGAGCCCAAAAATTAGGTTTTTTAAGTTTTATTTTGAAAGTAAAAACTTCTTTAGTAGGTTTGGAAATACAATGTTGCCCAGGGCCCGCTTTAGCCATAATGCTGCAAAGTGGCCTTTAGGCGGCTTGAAAACACTTGCCTCCGTCAAGCCGCAGTTGTGCAGCGTGGTGGAGTATGCTCTAAATTCCTTCGAATAAAGGGAGACCTATATCCCAGCAATGGGTTGAATATGATTTGACGACGAGTACAGGTATAGAAATAGGGGTAAGTTTTATAACCTATTTACTTTAATTATCACATGCACACCTTAATAATGCCACCAGGATTTGTTCCATTCAGGATAATTAGGTATAAAAGATATATAAAATTGCATATCCGGCGGTACTTTTATTTTGAGTCCGACAATGCACTCTACGTCCTATTTGACTTTGGGTCGTAAAATTACTAAAGATACGTGTGAGACGTAGGTAGGAATTTTTATTTTCATTACCTTCGTTTAAAAAAAAGACACACATGCGTGATTGTAGAGTTATATAAATATGTAAGTCCACGCTAATTAAATTTAATTACTCATAAAGGTGTTAATCTTTATAGTCTTTTTTACAATGTGTATTTTAACGGGACGGGGACCACAAATTCCCACCACTGTGTCTCCTGTGAAGGCAATGATCAGTGAAGTCCATTGCAGTCCCGGGGGTAAAACTACGCCTGTCTTGGAACCAATAACGAATTTAATCAGAAGAATTTAATTAGTAGGATTAAGATGCTTTTGGAATTATAATTACAATGCGTATATTTAATATACATATAGTTAGTAACTATAATTATGTATATTAAATATACGCATCTGTTGCTCACGGCTACGCTCGCATAGTATATATTTTAAATAGGACAGTCTCCGGCTTTCTTTTTCCGTACGAGATCAAACAAACATTTGTTTCGCAGGTTTTGCTTATGTTTGTAATTAGTATTAGATACATAAAATCCGTAGTGCACGGCAGTTGAGCTTTACTTGAATAGCAATCTCTTTTTATGCCTTATTTGCCATATTGGTGTCCCTCTCATTGCTAACAGGGGAAGTCAAATTCCAAACGCTTCTTACTCCTACTAATTTCTTCTGATTAAATTCGTTGTGAGTTCCAAGACAGCCCTAGTCTTACCCCCAGGACTGCAAAGAACTTCATTGTTCATTGCCTTATTTTTGGGGGTCGCCGCTGTTAATCTTGGCTACACAGGAGACACAGTGGTGGGAATATAAGCTGGGCCTCGTCCTGTAACTTATAGGAGATTACACAGGTGCGGATGAATACCCTGCCTATTCCAAGCGGTATGATTATAGAAAGAAGCCGTGGGTATCATATCAATAAAATCCTCTGAACACAATCCATTATACAGTCGCTAGAAAACGCTTGAGGTGTAAGTGGTTCACCAACATCTTTGAACCAAAGCCAACTTCACCTGCACGTGGTGCACCCTGCCGACTGACAAACGAAGCGCTGGCGAAAAGAGAGGAAGGGAGCGTAATTGTAAGCTACCTGACTGGGGAATGTACCTCCACCTCACAGAATACCGCAGCCAAATAACAATTCCCTTGAGGGTTGTTGTGTTCCTGCGAGTGAGTGAGGTCACCAGAAAGGAAGGAGATGCTGCGTTGGCAGCGGGGGTGGCGGCGCGCGAGCGATATTTTATGTTGCGAGCGTTAATATGGCTACGGTAACCGCTTCAAATCAGGCGGGCCGTATGCTTGTCTGCCACCCGACGTAGTATAAAAAAAAAATTAAAAAAAACGCAAAGGGAGGGTAAGTCTCTCCTCATACTTAATACTCAATCTCGATACGCTGTCTGTGAGCTTGTAATCAGCTAATTAAACGGTTTTATTTCTATACTAATATTGCAAAGAAAGGGTTTTCTTGGCATAATATCTCTCTGACACCCTTATCTGTGCACCCCAAAAGCATAGACTCTACGATTCACAGCAATGGGCAGAAAACAATAACGTTAGTTTCAAATGATATTTTATTAGTCTAGCACATGTTGTACATACACAAGTAGACTATCAGACAACGTCCATTTTACTAATTCACAACACTCCAATATTTACGAGCTGGTTTACGAGTATTGATTAGGGCGACGACACACCTTGTCTGCAGCAGGAACTGTCCCTTAACGCTCGACGATCAATATGATATGAAACTGTATTTATACTGTGTGTATTGCATACATGCACGTGTTTAGTCTTGAAATGTTCTATTTTGCTGTTATTGTAATTCGGTAGTAATTGTATTTATAGTTATTGGTCTCGTATTCCACACTACAGTTGTTTTTTTTATACCACGACGGATGCCAAACAAATATACGGCCCGGCCCACCCATAGAGTCCATATACAGTATTTAATTGATTCAGGTATTATTTTGCGGAAGTCTAATTTACAGGCCATTTCGGCTCAGCTTCATTCGCTAGTTACACACACAAAATGAATAACACGCTTAAAGAATTTATCATTATCACTTAAAAGAGTTTCTTTCAGTACGACTTCTTCGCCTATGGTAAATTAGTAATGACAGAAAAGAGAACAAAATACCTACATAGAACTTGGTTTATAAAGAAAAATTTGCATTTAAATGCCTAAAAATAGAGACTTATGTTTCATTTTGTTATTTTTTTCCTTTTTGTATACAAAAAGCGGTATACCGCTGCCTATGGACGCTGGCAGGATCATCACGCATTCGTTGCCGAACCTGTTAAAACATCTATGCACCTTTTTTGAAGAACCCTATGGCTTGCTGTCTCTACTCACTCGGACTTCAAACAAATATTACGGCCCGCATGCTAATTAACGATCGCCTACTGTTAGTTAAGCTCGTCTGAAGGAGTCTCCATCACCTGTATATGGAGTTGGTCATAGGTCTAAAACGATGGTAACCTGCTTACACTCCTACAATTTTTCCGAGTTTTAAGTAACTACCAAGAAAAAAGGTTCATAAGTCGATTGTATGCTTTTATAAGTAGATATGTTACACGATCGTTGTTTATCGCTGCAGCATCGACAACTTCAATCAAGTCGGTTTCCCTTCTTATAAACGATATTATAAAGAAAGTAATATAATGCAGACAAATACCTTTTAAACTGTATCAAGTTTTGTTCTTATGTATCGATGTCCAATTATTTTTTTTACTTAATGTGTGGGCCACACATTCCCACTACTGTTTCTCCTGTGTAGCCAGGATTAACAGCGGCGACCACCAAAAAAGGCAATGAACAGTGAAGTCCATTGCAGTCCCAGGGGTAAAAACTATGGCTGCCTTGGAACTCACAACGAATTCAATCAGAAGAAATTAGTAGAAGTAAAAAGCTTCTTGAATTTCCATTCGATATCCAATTTATTGAAGTACAAACGACTACTTAAACAAGGTAACTTAAACGACGAAATTCCATGCTCCCATTTTTAGACCGTTGTAATCATAAAAAACCAGTGATCAATTGCAACAACTTGTTTTAATAACTTGAAACTCTTTATATGGATACATAAATATGTGTCTTGATTCTGAGAAATAAAAAATATATTTATTTTACGCATTAGTGCCTTTTAAGCTTTAATACGACTAATTTACATTATTATTATGACATAAAATTTAAATAATGGTGATACTGGTGATTGTTGGCACTTGATGGAACGTTTTCAACATTTTTATGTAATAAAATCACTTATGCTGTTCCATTTAATTTGATTTATTTCTACTGAACGGTTTCGCTTTCTACAACAATATTCAGGGGCCGTACCGCCGAAGCTGAAGCCACTTATCATCGGATTTTTCGATTCCAAAATATGGTCTTAGGTTCAAGTTATTAAGAAACATCTTCAGCTTAGTCGGTAGAGCTCTAGGGCCTAGGGTGTCTACTAGATTCATCATCAGGTCATTTTAGTCTCCATTACAGGAGCACGACCCTCTCTCGTCCGTCCCAGACAGAAGGAGGATTTGGCCTAACCTCCCCACGCTGGCCAGACGGGTTGGGGAGGCCTGATCGATGTTTTATAATGTATTTCCCTTAGTCGCCTTGTACGACATCCACGGGAAGAGACGGAGTGATTCTATTCTAGTCTGCCGAAAAGCACACGGCTAATTGAGGCCTACTAGATTAGCTAAACATAATTACTAACAATCTAAGCAGTAGTTTCATTTTCGTCTTAAAAAAATCCGATGGCAATCGGCTTCAGCTTCGGCGGTAGGGCCCCAGGTACCGTGTACTCAATATTGATTGCACGGTGTTTTTATAGAAAATACAAAACTATATTAATACCTTGAGAATGCTGTAAAAGCCAAACCGGTCGGTAAAAATAAATCTAAATAGGTAAGGTGAGAAACTTCTACCAAAGGACGCAAATCATGAATATGATAAAACAGCATATTATGTGCTCTGGGAGTGTGTTCTTTGGCGGTGGGAGCGGGACGACGACATGTTAAATTCGTTCATGTCGCATCCGGGGTAGTATACTATTCTGCTTTGGTAGCAACAAGGGAGAATTACCAAGCGTTCAGACGATTTTGCAATTCATATTATTGGAATGGATGTGTTACGTAACAACTCAATGACTTGGTTCCCCAATGTACAGTATTAGATACTTAAAATCCGTGCACGGCAGTTGAGATTCACTTGACTAGCTATCTGTTTAAGCTTTAAATGCCTTATTTGCACTATTACTGTCTCTTACATTGCTAAGGGAAGTCAAATTCCAAAAGCTTCTTACTCCTTATAAATTTCTTCTAATTAAATTCGTCGTGAGTTCCAAGGCAGCCGAGCCTTACCCCCGGGACTGCAATGGACTTCATTAATAACACTTCTAAGAAATTTACAATGTATGGACAGATGTCTAATATCCCCTTTCATAACGCCGTTATTGAAGGGCGAGCTACACGTATGTTTTATATTCCTCCCTATTTAAGTTCATGTTACATTATTTGTTTTTAACCAACCTGTATTTGGAGTAAATATTAAAATATTTCTTATCATAGAATCATCAAAATAAAAATAAATATGTATGTTAACTTCATTTCATGTTTAATTAAAAAATATATGTTATAGAATCGATTGCTTTGTTTATGTATTTTAGAAAATAATATGGTACTGCATTGTCTTTTTTAAAAGTATGTAAACAAAGCAACCGATTCTATGATAAGGTATATTTTTTATTAAACATAAAGTTAACATACATATTTATTCTTATTTTATTACAAAATCCACAGCCCTTAAAATATTATACCTTAGTCCTTATAATTACGTTTACAGACAGCTATAAAAGGATTTATTTTATAAAGCTATACAAAGTAAACATAAGTCTTAAAATAGGTAGGCACTATAAGAGTACAAGCGTGAAACTTTTTGTTACAAGTCCTTTGAAGTCCTTTGAAGAAGAAGATTAATTATTTAATACTGTGCTTAGTACATTGACGAGAATGGCATAACTATGAAAGCTGCAAGATTTTTTATAATTTTGCGAGTGTCTGTTGTTTTATATAAAATTATACATACGACGTGCAATTAAAAATTCATTAAAAAAACCTAACCTTAATACCTATATAGTCCGCGCCGTCTAGCTATCCTCCTATCATCCTGTGGGAATGTTGTTATATTTTATATTTATTGAGGTCATAAGTAAAACCTCATAAGTGTAGGACAGCAACGAAATTATGTTGATCAGAACTTACTTGCTATATATTCCTGGGCAAATTATACAGCACCGATTAGTCCCAAATTAAGCAAAGCTCGCATCTTGGGTACAGCACACTGACCTTTGTATATATATTTGATGTATATGCACTGCTCTTATGCTCATAATAATGATTACATATCATCATCATCATCATCATCAGCCTGCATCTACCCACTGCTGGATATAAGCCTTCCCCAATGCTTTCCACCAGATACGATCCTCCGCCTTCCGCATCCAGTCGCTCCCAGTCGCTCTCTTTAGGTCATCGGACCATCTAGAGGGAGGGCGCCCAACACTTTGTCGTCCTACGCGCGGCCTCCACTCTAATACCTTCCTCCCCCATCTGCCATCACTTACTCGGGAGATGTGACCCGCCCATTGCCACTTGAGCTTGCAAACTCTGCAGGTTATGGCGACAACTTTAGTTCTCCGTTGAATTTCTTCGTTCCGGATTCGAACCCGCAGAGAAACCCCGAGCATAGCCATCTCCATCGCTCGTTGCGCGACCTTTAGCCTGTGCACCAGTCCGATGATCAGTATCCAATACATTAGGTACATAATACAAAAGATTACATATACATAATTGCATTGTGGCTAACAAGGATGAGGTGGTCTTATCTGCACAATATATGACTGATGATACGTATGTCCTTACATATTTAGAAAACACCCAGATCAGAACAACAGACATGTTCATGCACACGTTATGTCATTTGATTTTTGCACAAGAGTGTGCTAACTTGTGCGGAAATCTGAATAGCGACCCTTGATGTTACAGTCCAGCGGGCTTAGGTCAAATGAGTACACAGATAGACCACCTAAGATGGTCTCTGCATGACTATGAGAAGTGTTTAGTTGCCGGTCTTTTTCTTCTGCTTATATCGCTTGTAGTATACCTAATTGTTGCGCCCTGCTTATTGCTTGTGCATAGGTGTTAATTAAGATTATGTCGTTCTAAAATAATGTGCATTTTAAAATATCGGCTCGACTGAGTTCGATCTTCTCTGAAACAGCGTCTAACGCCCTTGGATTTTTAGGTGCATCGAAGAATGAACTAATAATTGTTGTTAAATCCTACGCACTATGCAATGAAAAAAATGTTCTTTTTAAAAATAACTTAGGTACGTTTTCACGTATTTTCCGATGAAACAGCTGCTGAAACAACAATATGATACTAGATCTAGGATGTACGTCACGTCGGCGGACATCCGTTGTCTAGATTCTGAAATCCCCTTCTAAATTGTTATTCATTTTCCCTATTGGATCGATTTCAAATTATCTCTCCATATAGATTGTTTTGAGAAAGTTTTGTTTTGTCTGTTTGAGTATATATCACCAAATATTTTTGAAATAAAGTCCCTTACCGAGTCTGTTTCTCTGTCTGATTGCAATAAATCAAAACGATGTGTTTTTCCGATTTCTTCAACAATCATCGTCATGTTTAAATTTATACATTGTGTAATATCGGAAAATATCCTGCTGACTGGGGGAACTTTGCTGGCTTGCGCTGCGTTAATCAGTATAGTTATATCGAAGCGAAACCAGGGCGGGTTGCTAGTTAATTACCCAGTTGAAAATGTTGATACTATATAATATATACTTACCCATGGCTAGAGTGTTGTTCACCTATCGTCAGACTTTGAACCAAACTCTGTCGATTGGTGATTTTCGACCGTAAAATATTTACAGAACATTGAAAGTAATTTCACGCATTATTGTAACTTCTTTCGCATGGCGTAGGATAGCATACGTATTTAATAAAATATAAGTTAAAGTTGTGCAACCATAGTGCAACACGACTCTAGGTTAGAGTAGACGGTGATGTACCATCCGAAAACATAATAATACTCCTAAAAGCATAAACAATGGGATCAGTGTAATTATCAAAAAATAAACTGAACGGCCGGGTCTTAGTATATAAATCGTGTATAGAAGGATTTACTAAAGACAAATTTATAAAATATAATTAGGCATGTAAATAGAAACTATATAGATATCTAAACTATTAACGCAATATACTTTCATTTTCGTGATCTGTTCGTGAAATCTGTATGGTAAGGAGAGATCCTTCCAATAAGTAGTAGATAACTATAAAATTCTGTTCATTGAATTTGAATTGCCACTGAACAGGGTCTATGTACTTAGGCATAAGATAATTTATACGGCTCAATATATAAATAAATAAACTCTATCTACACTAATAACCTTAGCCTATTTTTAGTAATTTTAAATTTTCGGGGACTAACTCGTTGGTCCCGATTATTGCCGTTATATGACAGTCGTGACGTTAAGTTACGTTCAACCAACCATCGCTATCCTAGCAGAAAGACCATGAAGACTTACATCCCAAAATAAAGCTATACAATGGTCTGTAATAAGACAGTACGTACATGTTTAAAAGTGATATCATCGACGCCATTGAAATATATGAGCAAAGTGATTAACAATCTGCCGTTGATTTATAAAATATCCTCGGACGATATCCGTCGATCTTTAATTGTTGAAATTGCGGCAAATTACAAGCCGTCTGTACGCCACAAATTGAGTAATTAACAGCTTCGGTAATTTTACTTGATGATAAAATAATGGTGGGAAGAAAACGATAAAAATAATTTAATTTTCGTGTAGTTCGTAAATTTCTGGTAATAAAACGTGTCTATTCACGGTAGGTAGTCGCTACAACAGGGTATCTTTTGTTTTAAATTGCTGTAATAAATTGATCAAAATAAACAATGAAAACATGTTTAAAATGCATATCAAAAATTAGCATGGCCATTTTGGTTTACAGTTGTTGAATACATATCAAATGAACCAAGATCATCTAGCTAATGTAATACTTTTTTCAATCTGTTAACTTTTAATTCTTATATTAATCAATTGGCGATGTTATCTTTGTTGGTTGTTGATTATTTTTGGCTATTACATATTATTTTTTTCGATAGACAATCAATTCTGAAATATAACAATTATTATAACGTATTAATCCCAGAGCATTTTAGTATTAATTAAATGCTAGCAAAAAATAAAATAAAAAGGAAAATTTAATAATACCTAAACATTTTAAACGATAATTTAAATAATTTGCGTACTTAGTTTACGTTAGGTGCCACAATTGCCAATAAATATTTATTACTAACATTCCCATCTAACACGTTTCCCTTCAAAATATCAAGTCAGTAATTTCTCTAATTATTGTATTGCAAATTAACCCTTGTAATGTTCGTAAACTTTATTATAGCTTTAAATGGGGCTTACAAACATCAAAACGTTTTACATTAGTTAACGAGCGAGCGCGGGTCAGTTTCGCGTGGTCAAAAAAGCTTAGCGCGCGGCGATGTCCCATATGTCACTGGTGGCGAGCGTCGACGGGCCGCGGGGCGAGCCAGACGAGTGGCGGGCGGGGTATTCAGGTACTCGCCGTTCGTTCCGAGATCGAGAAGTTTTGGGTCCACGCGTTACAGCCTCCCCCTCTAACCCAGACGTTGCGCCCCCGAAGTCGGGTTAGCCTTACGAGGTCTCCCCCTCTTACGTTTCTCCTGTACAGGAGCCTGGACGCGCCCAACAAAAGGAGTCAAAACCGAAACGTGGTATCTACCTAACAAAGTACCATCGCTAATGCGCTCCAAGGCATAAGTCGAAGCACCAACTACCTCCTGCACACGATACGGCCCATCACGGCGAGGTATGAACTTTGGTGTCTGTCCTCTGCTCGTGTCGTTAGAGCCTTGAGTCTTGAGCAATACGAGATCCCCTACCTTGTAATCCGGCGCCGGGCGGCGATTCTCGTCGGCGTACTTCTTTCGAACTGCCTGGGCCTTTTCGTGCACGTCTCGAGCATCGATCAACACTGCAGGCAAAGACTTGAGGAACGGCGTGATAGAGAGAACGACATTCTCATTTTCGACTATAGTTCTCATATCAGAGTATATATCAGCAGGCGCGCGCATCTCGCGCCCGAAATTTAAATAAGCAGGCGACTGGTTTGTGCTTGCAGTAACCGCAGAGTTCATGGCAAAACGAATCGCCGCAAGATGGACATCCCAAGTGTTGTGATCATTACCTACCAAAATAGCCAGTTGAGGTTTGAGGTCGCGGTTCTTGCGCTCGACGGGATTAGCCTCAGGGTGGTAATATGACGTTAGAGCCTGTTTGATCCCCATGACGTGGCAGGTTTGCTGCATCACCTCGGACACGAATTGAACGCCGTTGTCACTTATGAGCCTTCTCGGGACACCGTAGCGCAAAAACACCTCGTTCACTAACACCTTAGCACACTCTTCACTAGTGGCGGATGAGAGACTGAACAATTCTACCCACCTAGTACAAGTATCCTCCACTATGAGGATCCATTTGTTACCAGAGGGCGTCTCTGGCAACGGACCAAACAGGTCCACTGCGAGGACTTCGAATCGGCGTGATGTAGCGGGCACTTGAAGCAACCCAGCAGGCTTCCGGGTATCTGCCTTATACCGCTGGCACGCCACGCAGTTTTTAATGTATTGAGCAACGTAAGCTCTCATACCAGGCCAATAATACTTACCGACGATGCGCTGTAACGTTCTCTCTACGCCGAAATGTCCAGCGGTAGGGGCGTCGTGGTACTCAGCCAACACGTCCTTGCGCTCGTGTTCCGGTACCACCAAACAAGCGTCATCATCGTCTTCGTTCTCGGGACCATAACGATATAACACACCGTCAGCTATAACATACCCTTTGTCAGACCAAGTCCTCCCCCTAAACGGATCGTCGGACTCCAATGCTTCGATGATCTTATGTACCTCGGTGTCCTTCGCTTGGCTCTCTCGAACATCTTTGGGGCAGCGCGACGGCAGATCCACAACGGCAAGGCACAGGTCACAGTCTGCGTCTGCAGCGCACGCGGGACGCGACAGCGTGTCCGCGACCACATTTGACTTACCAGGTGTGTACTCTATCTTTAGGTTGTACTCCTGAAGACTGAGCGCCCATCTAGCGAGACGACCACTGGGCGATTTCAGACTCATGAGCCACCTTAGCGGCTGATGATCGGACTTGATTGTTACCTCTGAACCGTCAATGTATCCACGGAACTTAGATACAGCCCACACGACGGCGAGGGCCTCTCGCTCCGTCGTGTTGTAATTTCTCTCTGCTGTCGTGAGGAGACGACTAGCGTACTCGACAGGTCGTTCGTCGGTCCCCTCCCCCTGGAAAAGAGCCGCCCCAAGAGCATAGCTGCTGCTGTCAGTCCTGAGGACGAATGGTTTCGTCTCGTCAGCCTGACGAAGAATAGGAGCCGAAACCAGGAGAGACTTAATCTTCTCGAAGGCGTTTTGCTGCTCAGGGCCCCACTCCCAGGTGCTTGCCTTTTTTAGCAAACGAGTCAACGGCGCACTGGTTTCGGCGTAATTTGGCACGAAGCGTCTGAACCAGCTTGAGGTTTGCAGAAAACACTTCAGGTGCTTCACGTTCTGAGGAGGAGACATGTTGGCTATAGCGGAAGTTTTGTCCGGGTCTACATGAATACCACCTGGTACGATGACATGGCCCAGGAACTTGACGCTCTCCCTCGCGAAGTGGCTCTTTTCGCGATTCACCCGCAGATTAAACATAGCGAGGCGATTAAACACCGCTTCCAGATCTGCGAGGTGCCTTTCAAAGGACTCCTCAGACAGCACTAGCAAATCATCCAAATACGCGACCAGAGTGATACCAGGTAGGTTGGACTTGAACCGGTCAATGAGCCTCTGGAAAGTGGCCCCAGAATTGCGAAGCCCCATCGGCATGCGCTTGAACCTAAAGGTACCCAATGGCGTAGTGAAGGAAGTGAGGTCCCTATGGTCGGGATCTACGCTCACCTGGAAGTAGCCAGACCTGAGGTCCAGCGTAGTCATAAACTCGGAGGTCTTCGCAGCGTGGAGCACGTCTTCAATCCTGGGGAGTGGGTAGCGATCAGGCTCAGTCACTGCGTTAAGCTTACGGTAGTCGACGCACAGCCTGTAGCTCCCATCCTTCTTCTTCACCAAGACGACGTTGGAAGCCCACGGGGATTCGCACTCCTCGATGACATCCGCATTGAGCAACTTTTGCAGCTCCCTCTCCAAAGCTTCCTTCTTCGACGGGGACAACCTATAAGGAGGTGAAGCGATGGGTTCCTGATTTTCACCTACCTTAATCTTGTGGGTGGCGAAATCTGTAGGAGGTCCCTCGGCAGCAAACTGGTCTGCTCTGCTATGCAGAAACGCATTGAGCGCATCTCTGTGCTCTGGTGGAAGCTTCGTTCCTTCGTCGTCGCGCAGCGAAATGTTGGAGATATCGGCTCGCATCAGCTCTGTGCTATTTAAAATAAAAGATTGCACGAAAGGAAATACCTGGTCGGGGTTGTCAGAAAAGTACCACGACTCCTGGGCCAAGTCCAATACGACACCAGCCTTAGCGATAAAATCGCGGCCTAACAATGTACGAGTATCTTCCCCCGGGAACGTCACGAACTCCGTAATTACTTGCTTACCCTCTAAAACAACCGGTACCGCGGCGGTTAATACCACTTTAGTACGTCGTGATCCGTCCGCAAGCCCTATGGTGCGTTCCGTCTCACGAAACTGTACCCCGTCCGATTGTAAGATAGAATGCAATAATGGGCTAGCCACACTGCATGTAGCCCCCGTGTCTACTATCGCGACCCCCACCCTATTCGCAACGGCAATAGATATAGTAGGGTGCGATGGCAACGTCACCCCCGGTGCACGTACAGCACTGCTGTCACTGAGGATGTTGAAGTCTGAAGACTGCGCAGGTACGCTCTTACCCCGACAGTTCTCACATTTCGACCTAACCACCCCCGGCTGACCGCATCCATAACAACGTATATTATTAGTCCCCATATTAACATTGTTACTATTAGGAACCGCATCATTTGATTTGACGCCCTTATTTTGCAAATTGCGACAATCCGTAACAACATGACCGTAGAACTTGCAAAACGAACAACGAACGCGCTTATCACGTTTCACTGTCTCGTTCGAGTTAGGCGCGAGTTTCGCACCAGTAGTACCGCGCGGACCCATAGTAACGCTACGTTCGGGATCGCGTCGCTCGCGCAGCCGTAGCTCGCGTGTTCGAGAATCGTCGGGACTCGTCGCGGATATTGCGGCGCTCGGGCTCGCTACCGTGAATGCAAATGAATTTTTTGGGACTTGATTTTCCGCAATTGCATCTTCAATGACCCTCGCTCTCTCTACAAACGAATCTAAACTAATACCGACTTCATTTCTCGGTAACCGTTTTCTAACACGACGGTGTAACAACCCGTAAATTATGTCGATTTGCATACATATAGGTACTACGTACGGCAACTTCACTAATAACGATCGTACTTTACATATAAACACTTCTGCTCTTTCCGCGTCCTTTTGTTCAGCTCCGAATATCTCGCGTAGGACCTTGTACGCCGGTCGTTGGACCCCGTACATAGCACGAAGTCGCGCCACAGCGTCGGACCAGGTCGCGACGCCGGCGCGGGCTCCGCGCCACCACACGGCCGCGTCGCCCTCCAGCAGCATGGGGAGGCCGCGCAGCGCGTGTTCGTCACTCGCGGCCGCGCACTCCTTGAACACCTCCGTCGCATCGATGAACGCCTCTAACACTTCAGCGTCGCGTGAACTCCCGTCGAACCTGGCGGTGCACTTGGAGAAGTTACCTCCGGTGCTGACGGTGGGCGCAGGCGTGTTTGGCGTTGACGTCGGACTCGACGGGCACCGCGGCCCACTGTAAGGGAGTGACATCAGCGTTTCCACTAGGGTTCTGTTCGTTTCCGCTTGCATTCTGGCGAATGACTCCATGACGCCTGCCAGGAATCTCTCGGCGTCCACGCCTGTGGATGCGCTAGCGCCAACGGGCGCGGGTGCGGGGGCCGCGGCGGCGCCCCGGCCTGGGGCGTTTGACTTCGCCGTTGGATCATAGTTCTCCGGTTCGCTCGCGTCGTCGCTTGTAACCTCGTTACCGACTGGTTGCCGCTGGTCGCCAGTGGCTCGTGTAGATCGCGTAGCTTTCGGCATGCTCACGATGTCACACACTTTTTTATCACGTAGGCAATAGATATGGCCGTTGCGTGTGTTCGCAACGCGGGAATTACACAGATTCTCACTCAAGTAGGGTTCGAAGCCGCAAGTTGGGCACCACTGTAATGTTCGTAAACTTTATTATAGCTTTAAATGGGGCTTACAAACATCAAAACGTTTTACATTAGTTAACGAGCGAGCGCGGGTCAGTTTCGCGTGGTCAAAAAAGCTTAGCGCGCGGCGATGTCCCATATGTCACTGGTGGCGAGCGTCGACGGGCCGCGGGGCGAGCCAGACGAGTGGCGGGCGGGGTATTCAGGTACTCGCCGTTCGTTCCGAGATCGAGAAGTTTTGGGTCCACGCGTTACACCCTCCAATTAAGTACAAGGTCAATAAACTTTACAAACGCGTAATTTAAGATTAATAAATTGATGTCAGAAGTTAATATACGTAGACTATTTACAAAAGCGAATTAACATTCGCCGATCTCGTGTAGCCAGCGACGACGATAAAAGAAGAAATTAAAAAAGTAGATACATTACTTATTAAAAATTCAATTAAAACGAAGCGCATTTTCGCAACAAAAGAGCTTTGTTTCAAAGTCGACATAATGGCTGTGAAGCCTGAGAACAAAATAATGAAGCTATGCTACGACAAATGTAAAAATATAACACAGTAATTAATGTCGATAAAGGTAGAATATTTTTGAATTCGTAGTCGAACGTTTTTGAGGCAACTTTTTTTTATTAGTTTCTATATAGTTTCACTTTGGCGTCTGTAATCAAATCTTGCTTGTTAAATTGGATCTACTTCCCAGTGTCCGATTGAGCTGAAATTTGGCACACTCGTTTGATTCTCACAACAATACACGATAAGCTAAATGCCGCCATTCTAAATCCAATATTTCGGCCGCCACAAAATGGCGATTTATATAATTTTCACTGTCGTCGAAACACAATAACTAAACTTTTTAGTTAGTTTTATATTAATAATATGCTTGTTTAAAAAAGATGTTTTATTTATTTACATTGAATACATATGAAAATATATCATAGTCAGCAGAAAAAGGTTTAGAGCGTATACCGCCACGCTGCCCAAGTGCTGGTTGGCGGAGCTAACTAAAGCAAATGCTTGTACACTAAATGATAATTAAATATAAATGTACGAGTACATATACAACGTTAATAAAATAAATGCATATAAACATATATGTTACTGTTTGAATCGTAAACTATTTTACGACATAAATTTTCTAAGGAAAACCCGTAATAACTACTGATAGGCAGAATAGACTCTTGTAATGACCGTTATTAGAGATTTATATGCAATTTACTTACTATGCTCTATTTTACATGCCATGACGACCATGTATGTCCCAGCCAGATCCCTGGGTACCTTTATATCATATTTAATTGTGTGCACTTGTTATTTATGTTCCATAAACATTTTGTAGTCGAGCGAATGGTTTTCCCTTTATAGGTACACTTTCGTTAATTCTGTTTTATTGCAAACATACTTAAACGAACGAAAATAACACACAGAGTGGAATTTTGAGAAACGTTCGAGGCAATGTTCTCATTATGTATTTTCAATAAATCCAATATTTGTCTGTCGATTTTCGACCGTAAAATATTTACAGAACATTGAAAGTATGTACATCGAATTTTTGTTAGCTGATGCTAATAAGTGATTAATGAATTAATAATCACCTGTGACTTCATACGTATAGCGTGGAATAGTATACGGATTTAATAAACATAAGTTAAATTCGGTGTGCCACCATAGTGCAATTATATTCTGATGCAGTATGACAGAACCATCTACTTATATCTGCTGGAAATAATGAAATCTATTGCAATTTATTATAGCCAGACATGAACATTTGAGTTTATTATTATACATGTATGTATGTCATAAAAAACTTTGTAAATATAATAAAAACATACAGCGGCAAGAAAAAGTTGCAGTTGTTTACTTCTTTCTGTGAATTTCAACACTTTTTTATGCTGGATGCCTACATTTTTACGGGTTAATAAATAGCTTAAAATCTTGTATGAGTAGTCTTAAATTTCTACACATCACAAATTAATTGTGATAAAAAACATTTGAATTCACAAATATGCCACCTGAAGGCAAACTCGCGTAATTATCTTACAACAATGAAAATAGACCGAATCGAGAAAGAAAAATAAACTTATGAATTAACTGAAAATTCTATACTTGACATAATTAATTAATATTAATTTTTAATGCGAATTCTTAATTTGTTTAATTTTCGCTCATATTTCTATTATAATCACGAAATAATTAAACTAAGAGATGTCGTATTGTGATACGAAAATACCAAAAATTTGTCATTTTTGGTATTCTCGGATCACAATACGATATTTCGAACATTGACTACATTATAATTACGAGAATTGCCCTCTACTCTTTTTAAGTCAGTATACTATCTCTACATAAAGTAAAATTCATTCGGTAATGTTTTACTTTGCTGAGATAAAAAAAAAATATTTTTTAATGTTGGTGTCGCATAGACATCACCACATTAAGTTTGTACAAATCGTACCCACTGCCCATAAAGCCCGATGTCATAAGTCACCGTGCCATGAACTAGTAGTTATGTTCAAAACGTGGGAAAAAAATTACTTAAACTTATAAAACTTAACTAAACTTGTATGGATACCTTGAATGCTGCTACTAGTGCTAAGAATTTCTTATCCTGTGTACTTTAAATATGGGAACAAGGGTGTTAACTCTACTTGTGCTTACACCTCCCTTACTTACTATACTCTTACACTTTTAATTGAAACAGAAATGCATTAATTGGTATAAAGAATTAAAATGTTTGCATTCATTTACACGGGACAAGCTTGACAAGCATACATTCCTACCAATGCGTTTCCGATTTTGAAGATCCGCTATAGAAATTTTGCAGCAATTACAATATACCTGATACTTAATACATATAATGATTGAGTGTGTTTATAACAAAATCCCAAAATAAACGCTGACAGATTTGTATTTTATAGGCATATGGGACAGAGAAATTCCTCTAAATTTGCAATGTAAATCAATCTAAGTAAATACTTCAAAATGCCTGTTGGATTTTTTAAAATAGGTTGTCTATGAGAAAAAGAACCTTTTCGTCACAAATGATAGGTGTCATCAGCATCGAATATTTCGTTCATCTTGCGCCGCTGTTTGCATTGATTTTTAGATTACTGTAATAGCTAACCCAATCCAACTGACGTTGTCTTGTCCAAATCCCATAGAGATAATACTTTTTGTTTTTCCCTAATTTCTTTCTTCGCGGTAACTTTTCCAATTTTTTGTGAACCATAGAAACCTTACTTCGACTATTACGAACTTGTTAAACAAAAGATACCAAATCCGTCCAGTTGTTCTCAAGTTTTGTGATTACTAACAAACAACATTTCATTTTTTATTTATTTGTATATATTTAGCTATAGGGCCCCAGTTATTAGATCTGGCTGGTGAGCCTTTATTTAGCTAGTTTTATTCAGTTGTACACTATTTTATCTTCAGCTTAGTCGATAGAGCTCCAGAAGCTAAGCTAAAAACAATTAAATCTAAGCTTGATTTCTGAACGGAGTTTTATTTTTGCAATCAAAAGATCTTGTAAGAATCTATCTAGAGTTGTAATCGGCAAATCTGGGGTTCAATCGTCTAAGCTAGTAAAGTGTAGTAAGACACTCTGGATTTACTGATTCAATTGCTAAAATAATTGTTTTTGTTAGTTTATGTTTATTTATTGTATAAATACGCATCACGGAAAACAGTTAGGCCGATTTCAATAGATCGTGTTTATGGTACGGTCAACCACACGTAAAGCTTTACATTTCCATCAAAAAGAGAGTCTCGTACCGTATACGTCTCGTGGTTAGTTGTTGTTAACAAGTATACCTTAGAGTTGAGTTAAACTTAGGAGATAACCCTATACATAGTTAGTATATATTATTTCACCGCAAAATTTTCGTTGACCCTTTTGATGAACTACAATTCTTTAGTTGTAATTAAGTTGAGGATTTCCCCGCCCGAATATTCATTTTTGAAAACTTCATAAAAAATATTGAATTGTCTTAACGTTACATTATACCTAAGTTAAATTTAACCGTAAAATAATTTGAATCGAGAGCGACTTTGTTTCTATAGTATGTAGAGATAGAGAAAACATTAGATAACATGAAATCAAACACTCGTAATACTAAAATGGTATAAAATTTTATTTCAAGCATCAGATGCTGAGTCGATATATTAATTTCACTTGGTTTCCACTGTCTATAAAACTTATCCAACCGGCTTGATCGTCCATCAAGATATAGTACTGAGCAAATAAATTGTCACATCGGGCTGTGGACATACTTGGAAAAAAATCGGAGAAAACGGACTTGCTTAAATTTTCTAGAGTACTTTCTCAATCTCGCGTAATAATAATGTTCCCTGATGTAATAAAGTCAATTACCAAAAGCCTCCTACTTCTACAAATTGCTTGTGATTAAAATCGCTGTGAGTTCCGAGACAACTATGGGTTTACCCCCGGGACTGTAATGGACGTTGTGGTTTATTGTCTTTTTGGTAGTCGTCGATGTTAATCTTGATTACAGAGAAAACACAGTGTAGAGAATGTGTGGTGTGCCTATTCCTGATTTATTCAAAACTACTCGTACCAGTACCTGTAATGTTGTTAGTAGCTATGATGATAAGATAATAGTAACATAGTTTTTAGTACCTGAGTGTTCAATCGGTGGAGAAGTAGAGTGGTGGATTAAGCTCCAATCACGCGATGCATTATATACATGAAAATGAACACATTATGAAATAGAGACATTATTGGGTTGCAGACGTTATAGGTTGGAGACTTTATTGGAACGCAGAGAATGTGGGAAAGAGATGTTCTAGGAACTCATACATTCTAGGACTCGTCTTAAGAATACGTTGTACTACATACTAAATATAAAGAGATGCAGACGTTAGAAACTGAAAATCGTGTTATGAGTGGTGTGATTATTCTTATTATTGTGGCAAGCGACGTTAGTGATGGGTATAAATAATTTTTAGGATGTTTTTTTTATAAAGGCATACGGATTACGGCATACGGATACGAAAGGCAAACGGATTAAAAAAAAACGTATTTTTAGTAAGGTTTATTATTTAGTTAAAATATGGATTTTTCATGTTTGGTCATCTTGTTCATTAAAAGATATCGTCCCAAGGATGTTGATTAAAAGATATCGTCCCAAAGATTCAACCGCTAAATATATCTAACAAAAGAACATTAGGTTCTCTACATTACATACATAGATGTAGATATATTATAAATGTACAATAAGCCACAGAATAGAAAATAATAGTACTAGCCTAAGCCAAGAATCAATTATTCAAAAATTCATGGCCTAATAATAATATGACGAAATGGAGAATTATTATGGAAGAAATATTTCATAAGCTAATTACCTCTGAACTTGGTAATAACTGGATTGTATTATTATTTTAGTTTTTCTATTCAGATGCGACAGATAAATTACACTCTACTGTAACTATAAATGCCTTTATGATACTGAGCGTCAGGAGCCAATAAACACCATGAGATAATAGGAGCCATGAAGGAACCTGTTCCGAGAGCCTTGACATTTTATAGTCACTCGCCAGCTCCACGGTACATTCGAGCACTTTTGTGTATCCACTGGCATAAACGAAATTTTAATTCGAATAACTTTTTAAATGAACAAAATGGAATTGAAGGAGGTGCCTTCTCCATTCTATTTCATTCATGCATCATACCTACGAGTATATCCTCATAGATCTCATCGTAGTCTATACCTTTAGTGCAAGAGGATATTTGTCACTATATTACAATTTCTAATGCACCTATTATAATGGCCCAGTCCTGTCCATGCACGATCCTATACGACATTTATCCTATCAATGAGTTTCATTTTTTTTATTATGGATGAACATTTAGTGTCTTTTCAAACGTTTTCTACTGCGAAATATGATGTTGTGGAATGAATATCCTGTAGACGTTTTCCCATGGTCTGCAACGCGCGAATGATTCCCCTAGCGTTACAAGCGCCCATAGACTCGCAGGCGCGCCTCAGTGCTCGTTTAATATTTTAGTGATACAAAAAACAAAACATGCATTTTTTTAATGACAAGTTTTTTTACTACGCAAGATTACTAACTTCCGTTTGTGCTGCACTAACTATCGAAAAAATAGCCTATGTTTGATAATTTGGGATCGAGATATCATATTGCTATATAGCTATATAGTATGCTGTGTAGTGTGTTGCATGCTGGGATACGAGTGTCCCTTCAATCGAGTCATTTAGAACGTACTCCACCTCCCTGCCCAACTGTGGTTTGGCAAAGGCCAGTGTTTTCTAGACGGCCAAAGTCCACTGACTTGGCATAACGACTGTCATCTAATGCCTGCTTCGACGTGCCCTCCGAAGCATGATATATTATGTTAAATTTCATCCATTTAGCTACAAACAAACATGCGTAAAACAAATAGCATTTACAATATTTGTTAGACATATCAATGAAGAGTATTACCAAGTATATGTCTAGTAGTTGGTACATAACATTTCATGTGATAGATAGAACCTATAAAATACATATGCTTTTGCAAAAAGTATAGATAGAATCAATTTCAAGGTTTAACCACTCAACAAAGCAAATATTGATAGCTTAAGTAAACAAATTGTTTGCTATCGAGCCTCGATCCTTATCCTTCGAGAGCTTTTACGATTCGGTTCAAATATCATTTACCTACTTAGAATATCAATAAGAGGGGTCAAAAATCGGATATCACAATTTGAAAAAAAAAAATTAAAAAAAAACACTCCAATTCTGAAACTACAGACTATACTTGTAATAAAATTATAAGTGTTGCTGTCTGTTTGTCTGTCATAGGAGATGTTAAGAAAAAAATAATATGGACAGAGAAATATAAGCCAAAATAATTGTTTGAGAAGAATGTACCTTCATGCAAACAATTTACTCAAAATTGTTTGCATGAAATTGGGTGCGGTTTCTCAGCAGTATTGTTGGTTGGACGTATAATAAAAATTTTGATGAATGTTTCATCTTGATACACTGAGTAGAACCGGAATTAACAAAAATATTTCTATATTATTTTAAATTTATTTTATTAAGTCCACACAGAACGTACGCACAATGTCGTGGCTAGTATGGTAAAAAAATACTTATTTAATACACGCATATTACATTAGCCCCGCTAAAAATGAATTACACGTTTGAAAAAAGCAAAACACTCACAACAGAGGTTGGAAAAAGCGGGCATTTAGTTGACACTATATATCTCATTGTCTACATACATTATACATACTAATTCCATGATTTTAATTGCAAACAAACTAAATGTCGCTAAGAATAATTGTGCCAGGTATGTTGAAAAATAGTCAGGGAGCCCACTCCGAAATCGGCATTCGAACGTTCGGCCGCAGGTACGGGTTTTTCCTACTACGTTTTGTTAGTACTACACAAATATGTTTAATGTTTGTCGTGTCGCAGACAAGATAATTTGGAACGGGCCAAATGGAAATACCTTACCGACCGGCCAGCCGGGTCAAATTAACTTCGTTATATAAAGAGTTCGGTCGAAGCTACGAATTTTATATTCACTGGATCCAGTGAATAAGTGATCAGTGATCAAGTGCCTAAAGGTGCTTGCATGAAGACTTATTTCGGACACTCATATCTCATATTGTCGTAGATACTGAAAGTCGGTATCAGTAACTTGGATTTTTATGCACGTGTCTTAAGGCTAAGTTGTTTTTACCTATAAATGCGTTCTACCTGCATGCAATCCTCCATTGCAGCAAGAAAAAAGCAAGGCAATTGCCCGGTATTTACTCATTCCCTCGTCCCTTACCGTCGCGGCAAAACGTGAGTGCTAATCAAGTAGAGAAAATGCCTTCCTGTGTGTTCACATTATTTCATAAACAAACAAACAAAAAATATAAATTTGGTAAAAAGACATTACGTCTTTTTACAAAATTTATATTTTTTTGTTACCTAAACAAAGTATTTTACGTCATCATACCAGCATTCAAAATGTAACGCAAAATGCTAAAATCGTTCGTTTTCGGTACGTTTACGCTACGATACCATTTTTGTCCACAGAGGCACCAATTTCGTCGCAAATATCTCCTTAAAGATGTTTCAAATATTTGATTGGAGATTAAGCTGTCAGTTTAGATGAAAAATCGCAGGCCATGCCTGATCAATAACATCACTGTTTAAAGACCGAGGAACTCGGCTCAAGTCGGTTTGAGTGCACAAACACTCGCAGTTGTCATAGTACAAGCACTTTCGTGTTTGCCTCCGACCAATTGCTTCGACAAATATCCAGTTACTATACGAATATTGAGTTTACATAGTACCACGTTTATTTTGGGCTTGATCGAATTTCCTTCGATTTAAAAGCAGTAGTGCAAATATTAACTCGATGGAACTATAATATCATTTGTCATCGAAATTGCCTAAAAATTACAATACTTTAACTCTAAGATATAGAGTTAAAATTGTGATTAGTTAGTGATGAAGTAAAAGTGCATATGAAGCACAGAAAAAACATGCAAATGCATATCTCTTAAATGTATTTTTTTACATATATTTTATCAGTAGAGTTACAAATTTGTTTTAATTTTTATTGTACCATCATCATCAGAACGTGTACTTACTTGTTCGCCACCCTAGTGGTAAATATAAAAAACCTAGGAAACCTCTACGGGTTTATTTAAAAGAAACCAATTAACTAGCTAACATAACAAAGCACTTCTCAATTTCATTCAGGAATTTAAAATTTCACATAGAAATATACAAAGGGACATAAACATATGGTAAAAAAAATTGGGCATTCCCTAACAGTAGCAGGATTCTCGAAGACAAATTACGGGCAATAAACCAATTTGATATATAGCAGCTGTAAAATTGTAAACAAGGATTGACACTGCAAACTAGTACAATGCAATTGCATTGCGCATGCGGCACTGAGGTGAAAGCGACCTGCAGTGATGGTCGTCGACCGCCGTCTGAATTCGGCCAAGGTCCCGAGTGACAGTGCCGTGTCTACAATACCTAGCTCTGTTATTGTTGAGGTCTATATTAATTGAAAGTAGTTTTCAGTCAGTAGAACCTAATACTTTACGTTCTAATTGAATTGGTATCTATCAAAAGTTACTCTTATGTAAACTTTGCTGATGAATTAAAATAGGTTTGCTTAATTTGGGATTAGATTGCGGTGTGTAATTTATCCAAAAATATAGTTATTAAATATTTCATAAAAATATCAGAAATAATCACTGGACATATTTAATTAATGAGGCATAACCCGGTATGCCCTGAAAACTAATAAGAGGATTTTTCAAATTAATTTTATTAGTAGTTTGCCTATTTACAGAGTTTCCCAACAGCAACTTCACTGCTCAGGCTGTACCATGTCTCCTTTGCCGACTGTTCTTAAATTAATATTTTTCCTACATGTAAAAACAATCGATTTCCTATAAAACAATAGCACTATCAAATATGCAAAAAAAAAAAATATAGAACATGAAGATAGAGTATATTCTTCATTATTCTTTATTATTTTCAAGCTGTGCCTTATAACCTCGCACTTGCCCGCCATTACGGCCAACTATTGTTATGCCTCGTTAAGTACACTTAATTACGCTCATGTGAATAAAAAAGCACGCACAATGGTTATACATGCTTGGTTCTGAGTAAACATCCAAAATAATCAACCTAAGGAAATAACGCTGCCAAATTTTCGACGCCCAAATATTTTCGTAAAAATTGATGATCGTTTCGCGAGCATCTGGCGGCTTGTATTTTTAAATCGAACGCTCATGAGGAAACCATGATCAGATATGAACTTTATCGCTAGGCGAAAGTTATAAAACGTTCCCGTGTTACAAACGATCGTCGAACCTGCGTTTAAATTCGGCCAAGGTTCCTACGGTTACCGACCTTTGATTTACGCTATCGAACGCATCAGGTTCGACGAAAAACCCAACGAAATGCTTCGAACGCTAACGACTTCAACTAAAAAAACTACCACCAATTAAGATTGCGTGTTGCAGCATTCCAGATCTAAATGCAATAAAAGGTCTAAAGCTAACATCAAAACTAAAGCGAATGGCGTCGTGGAGTCCATCGAACTGCGTCTAAATGCAGCCAAGGTCTCAGTCGGCTGAAGGGCGCCTCGCCCGGCCGCCTTTGTACGGCCTGGTCGTTAACACCGACGCCGATAACAAAAGGTTTGTTAAAATACCTATAACACTGACTCATGTCTAGCTGCGATTGAGTAAAAGGACATACACGCAGAGAGCTGCAATTAATACTTAACAAAAACGTTCTCTCCATTGAATTATTGGTACACATACACATAGACATCATTGGTTCTCTCAATGATTCATATAACTCGCATGAAACATCGATGTTTATTTTATGTCGTCGTTTAAAAATTCCATTAATATCGCTTAGGGACCACCCGATGTGCACAGATACCTTTTCGTCGAAACACATAAACAACTTAAAAACAAAGTGGTCGAAGCTTGGTGTAAATAAATCTCTCCTGGCCGATGACTAAAAGATCCTCGACGCTAATGTTGATAGTATCGTGGAAAGTGAGAGAAAATCACAGATCTACCCGTAATGGGTATTAATATACGGAATGTCTAGACGTGGTTTTGCTTGGCTGAATCTGCACAGAGTACAGAGCTTGCGGTGAGGCGCTGTGTTCCCATCGAACGCGGTTATTACAGAAAGAAACCACGGTTTTTTTGTTACTGTAACGAAGTCCATATCTTCAGAAAAAAGCAAATCGTAAAATAATATCAATGTACAACGATATAAATGTATCACGATCGCAAACTATCAAATCAGCAGCTGCTATTGCAATTCGATCGTCCAATTTTGATATAATAAGTAAATTGCAGAAATATACTACTACGACCTACCACAAGTCGAAATACGCCGGCGATAAGGCTCGTTGCGAGCGAAGTTCCCCCACCATACCAAAATGCAGTCGAATTTATCGTAAATTGTTTTCCGCTCCACAAACATGCACAATCGGTGCACTTAATGACCTATATAGCTCCCCCTGTACTTAGGGTTTACAGTGAGTGCCTGTGCCTGACCTGCCCCAATGTCGGCCTTGCGTACTGGTAAGCGAAAATAACCGGGAACAGTCAGCTGTGCGGTGTCGCCCGTCGCCACTCCCGCGACCACACGCATGCCTCCATCCAGACATATTGATTATTTTCGTGCACTAACGTGCACTTTGGGGTTGTCTCTTTCCCGCCGAAGTTAAATTGGTGATTCATGTTTGGTTTAATCATTGTTTATGAGCATTTTAAGTGTCATAAAAGTATTTCTTCTCTATTCTTCTTAACTAGCGACCTACCCCGGCTTCTCATCCATGCGATAAAACTATAGCCTATGTTAATTGCTGATCATGTTTTTGCTTGATTATGCTTTCTGTAGGCGTAAGAATCATTAAAATCGGTTCCGAATTTTTATAAACAAACAGACAAATTTTCTCTCTTTATAATATAGAATTTTAGAGAATGAGGAAACTCATATTAACTCATATTAATAGAATTTACATTTAGGCATTGATAGAATTTTTAGGGAACTCATACTCTCAATATATTATTTTAACATACATATATAGTATTTACATGGATATAAAAAAAGTCATCGCGTCATCAGAGTCAGTGGGTGAGGGCCGAATTATTTAGGCCATCGTATTAATGTAGGTGAAATAATCACAATTGGATATGAAGTTTATTAAAATGTTTAAAACATATATCTAAAATATCATAGAACAAAGTTAAAAGGTTACTTTTATAAAAATTCAAAGCACATAGTTTTATAATGACGGACAAAGATAAATAAAAAAATACTTTATTACGTTCTAATAAATGCGCCTGCTTTAACCATAAGTATGTCACCAAAAATGAAGAGCAAATAAAATAAATCTTTATGATATACACACAAATGGCTTTAATTTTAAATGAGGATGGTCGAAACGTGATTTCATTTTCTTTTTAAGAGGGAATTTGGTTTGATATAATACCAAAGTATGAAGATGATATTTCTGAGGAAATGTAACATAAAGAAAGGACTCTACATACCTCAAATTGACTTCATTGTGAAAATTATGATTTCGTTTTCTTTATTTCATTTCAAAACACTATCTAAAAGAATCTTATGTGGGCACATTGTGCTTGTTTCTTTTTAACATAAAACTGTAAAATATAGAGATGCGAAGTAGACGTATTACTATGAAAAAATCAAGGAGTAGGTTTTATAAGGAACACCCACTGCAAGCCTGAGTAAATTCTGTAATTTAGAGTCTATTATGATAATATATAAATAATCATAATTTGATCACTACTATAAATCTACTACTTCTATAGATAGAATAACACTGCAATAAATCTTAAAACCTAATTCTTACTACACATTATTAAGAAACTCAGGCTGCTCAGATTCAGACCTAGTCAGACACATAGTTGGTTATATTTTTTTGAAAGATTTAGCTTAAGTATTGTAGTAAATACGAGTATGATGGAATCACAAGCAAACATCTTACGTGACTTATACAATGGAGGCATAAGTAAAATATGCTATATATTATAAAGAATATACACAAGATGTGGCAGAATTAAAACGGACCGATAGACACCGATTGGTACATGCAAACCATATGGAACCATTATTATTATGACCATATTTAAAATATGGAACTTGAAACACACCATGATCGTCTATTCTATGAAGCAAACATATTTCCAAATATCAAAGACACAGAACTGTTTACATCTGTGGCTTACATCGTGCATCCATTATTTATTGGCACGATGCACCGCCTCACATTGTTCGTAGTTCGTAGGATCGATTGCTTGCTCGTCCCTACGTTAGCCCCCGCTTCTATTTTTACCGCTTCATTGCCTACTCCCCTCACTGCCTGTTTCCTGCCTTTTATTAAACTATCTGTATGTTAATTAACAACGGCCTCGCCTCGGCCTGGTTGTGTTTATTTTTCTATTAGCTTGTTCCTAACATTTGGCGTTTAAGACAATCTTATTTGTGCGTGATCGCCAGCGATATTTTAAAGTCACGCGCACATTAAGCTTTATATTGATTCTTCATGCTTAAATTTAGGCGTTACCATTATTTTTACGTCCTTCAACTATATTTAATTATACGTCTCTGCGTGTTGTCAAGCCTCCCTAGACAATCAGTCTTATTCTAACACTAATATTAGTTATATCTTTGTCTCTTTCTATAGGGGCATCTGGTACACATAAACCTACGTCTGTTTACGTTACGTCTATGCTTTATGTCAGATGTGTGCGTGTGCAGGGGTGCGAGCATGTGTTGGTAGCGTGCCGTTCCATCTACAGCTGTTGTGGGTTTGTGGAACCATGCCGCTATCGGCTCCTCTAAATTTATGCTTCCTCATGACCCCAACTTTACTGTAGAGCACAGACACATTAAAATCGTGACTTGAAACTGTTTAAAATTCTATCCAGTGCTGACTAACTAAGAATATCATTCGTGTTGGATTTCTTAACTCGAATAGTATATTTGTCGTTTTACATGTTCCTGCTATATGCATATTGTTATGTGGATATGTTGTCTTACTATTATTTTTAGTCAAATATACATAAATTTTGTACCTATTGTTTATGTCCTCATTATCGCAACTGGCTTTGACGAAAATAATGATGTCATTATTCATGGCTCTTTTGTCATGGTCCGAATAAAAGAATGGTACCGGTATGATTCTCGGCAACTCGTCTTACCTTGCGCTCACGTCGGAGCACAATAGTCAAACAGCTGGCGAGAGGTCAACGACTCCAGAGCGCTAGTGCAAATTGTATAGTTACACATTGAGAAAGCATGAAAAAAAGATCCATTCGGTTGTCGGAACTGCGTGCGTGCTCGACCAGAAGTTTCTTGGAATGTTTGGGAGCTCTCAAAAGCGCGAATGATTTGGGTATTTTTAGATGCATTTATCCTTGTGCTGACATTTTTCTGAACCTGCAGTTGCAATTCATTTATGCTGCCACTAAAGTAATTTCGTGTTTACGTTGTACTTTTGTTACATATATGTCGTACTATTGAATTATATTACTCTATGCATGATGGTATTTATTATTATTCTAGCACCACTTTTAAATTGATAATTCTGAATAATGTCGAAATGATTATGATCAAGTAAGTAATTCTTTTAAAAATTACTACAAAGCAACCATTATTTTGTTATGATAGTGTAGTTTAGTGTGATATACGTCGTATCTACTTTAAAACGTAAAAAAGCCGTTGAAATTGAAATGCCAAATTCCATTTGTACTTTTGATTCCCCAAGACTGGTCATGACGTCACCACTCAAAAACACGGGGTCGATGCTCGGGGCCCTACCTGCATTTTTTATTGCATCCCCCGTGACGCAAGCGGAATTCGAAGGGACACTATATTTATTCTCTTTGCCACGATCGACTCTCACCGTTTTAACTCTACCTCGAGTTTTTGTGGCGACACTTGTCCCAATGTTTGGAATTCCGGTGATTTTACGGTAATATATGGTAATTTTGTTAACGTCTTTATAAAATACAGAACATGAGTAAAATTGAAAAAAAAAAACTTAAAATTTAAATTCTGGTTGGAGAAAGCATATGTATAAACTCTCTCTTTTCAGTGACACAATTAATATTTTGGCTATTGGATGTCTGTAGATTTTATAACAGTAACATTTAAAAGTTGGCATTCTATCAAAATGTATTGAATGTGAAGCTAATTAAAATTGTCTGAAAATGTACTTATAAAATATTCTAAGTAAAATCTTTGCGACGAGATACTAAAAAGCAGGAAGAAAAACGAAGTTATTATTATATTACATAATTATTACCTAGACAATTTTATAAGTTCAATGAGAAGATTCAGTTGAATGAAACATAATGAAAATGCGTTCTATAAAGTAAATATTGCCGTAAAAGGCACCATAATCTCGGAACTATAGGACAACTCCGGAATAAACATTCGGTCGATATTTCAGCTGCAAACTTCTGCTGGTCCAACTTTTACTACAAATTTTAACGATTCAATCATTAGGTACAGTTCTTTTCATTTGAATTATATTTGAATAACGGATTTTATTTTAAACAACCACTATTGTGCATACGACACATGAAGCGTTACATATTGAAGTTTGCAAGCAAGATATCGTATACTGTAATTATTCAAACTTTAGACTTCCATTTCGCAGTAGACTCCAGTCCTAATTAATCAAAGATCTGTATACGAACACATAGAAGTCTATGAATTATTAACACATAATTAAACACAACTGTTGCAAATTATCCGCAAAATACGCAAAACAAAACAATAAATACAATAAACCTAATAATATAACGATTGCCACACAGCATAACACTCATTGAATTGACCTATTTTCATAAAGCAAACATTTTCCTTATACAGCCGGCCTACTTGGCCAGATTTGTTCCATTTCAGGGATTGGCAACTTGGTTCCCGTTGCGCAAGTCGACGGCGCAGGTCGGCGATCCCATACAATTGGGCCGACCAAAAATGTGTCAAGTTGAAAGCAGGGCGTTCACCCTGACTCTGTTTACCTCTTTTGCGCGGTACCGACTACCGAGACATGGTGAAAGGTTCGGCCTTTTGTTTTATGGTTATTATGTCGACCTTTTTGCTGTTAATCGGTGAAAGATTAAGACTTATGGCTTTCAAGGTTATTGGATGATGTCGGAAATGCATGCTAAATTACCATCTGCAGGAAAAACAATGGGATGGGATAGTATTTTTGGCACTCTCTCAAAAAATAAAAGTGGTATTAAAGGGACTTATAGCAATAGATATAGAGTAAAAACTCTATGCAGCTCCGCATTGTACGTATGTGTACGTAACCGTAAACTATCGGATTCTGGGCATATTCCGTTTATCCGCCCCAAAACAGCCGCCACCTTGAGGTAGATACTCGTGTACTTCTATCCACCCTGAACGGCGTTGATAATCAGAATTCACATAATATATTACGTATCAAGGTGGTTAGAAGATGGACACGTGTTTCCGAGTATCTATCTATACCTTATTAGTACGTTAAGGTGATTGTTTTAGGGTAGATAAACGGAATAAGCCGGATTCGGAAGATATCTGTCCGAAACCGGAACTAACTCTATCTTAGACAATAATAATAAAATCCTAACTTTTGAAGTGTTTTACATACTCAAGACGTAAAAACCACTAATTGTGTTCAAAATCTTATTACTGAAAATTATGAACCTTTAGGTACTTGGAATAAAATTTAGAGTGTTCGACAGAATCAAAAAATATTAAATTACATTTGTGAGTGAGAGTGTATCTACACTCGAACGAATCACAGCTACATTGATCTGTTATAAAAATTTCGAATCACTTCTCTTTCAGATAGAGCCAGAGGCTAAATGAGTCTTAAATCTTATTTAATTTGAGGAAATAAAATTATATTGTATTTTGTTAATATTTGTATTTCCATGTTATCACAGAGTAAGTAATAGTACTATCGTACTTTCACCAAAAGTATCAGATAACATTTTGTCCGAAAGTGCCAAATAATCCCAAATTATATTCATATCAGTAACCGTAACTGAAACTAGCATAATGTTATTCGTATATCCTTAACCATAACCAACATCTAAAACTTCATCTATGAAATTACTGTTAGAAAATACCTATGTAATACTCTAGTGAAAAATTTTTACTTATGGAATTCCTATAAAGTCATTGCTTTTACTTTGTCTATGTCCATTTTATTACAATTTATGATTTTTATAATCATGTCGAAACGCATATATATATACCTATTTCAATAAATTATCAAGAGTAATAAATAAGTAAATTGACATGATGCAACCTTACTTATTTGTGTTGATTAATTAAATACTAGATTGAATGTTTTCTAAGTCGACAAAATAGCAATCACTGTTGATAATAGGATGTCTGTAGGCGTTGTAGTGGAACTTTGCAAGCGTCAACCTAGCGTTGAAGAAACTCGATGTATGTAACCTGTACCTGGTAAACTCAGAATGAAGTAATATATTCCAGAACTACTCGTTCTTCTCTCACAGCCATAATTTCTGCGATATAAAGCACAAGTAGGTTCTCACTTAGAGTATTGTAGTCATATCTGGTCGAAAGATCTCAAGCTTTTATAGACGGTATTGAGCCATTAAGTCTAAAAGACTGCTTCTTTAATAATAAATATATAATAATAATAAATATTGTCGGACAAATTACACAGCGCCATCTAGCCCCAAAGTAAGCGAAGCTTGTGTTATGGGTACTAGACAATTGATAAACATACGTAAATACATTTTTTTTTTGTAAATACATTCTTATGATACATAGAAAACACCCAGACTAAGACAAACAGACATGTTCATGCACACAAATGTTTGTCCTATGTGGGAATCGAACCCACGTTCGATCGAGCGTTGGTGTCGAAGCCGCGTCATTGATCGCTACGCCACCGAGCTCGTCTCAAATCTTTTCTCTCGTCTCAAAGTTCTTTATGTATGATCTACAAACTGCAAGTACTGCAAGGGGTTTTGTTGTGTTAAGAGAAGTTATTTGACATGCGCACGGCCTCCGTCTACAACTGCAACGTTTGTAAGGAATTCAGTCTCACATATTATATCCAAAATGTCTGCATACTTTAAATTTTTAAAGAGAGATTGTTTCCACTACCAGTGGAATGAAGCCGTTTTTTCCAGGAGAATACAACGTGAGGTTCTTCAAGAAGGGTGTAAATATGTTATATAGAGTCGGGCAATGCACGAGTGAATGAGACAAAATGTTCAAATGTTATATTCGTATTAAAGCGAATTAACAACATGAAGTTCTTACTACCTACTATGTAATGTACGTCCTCGTCCGGTTTTATTCATATTGTAGTCTGAAGATTAATGTATATCTTAATACCTTCAGACTACAATATGAATTAAAACGGGATGAGGACGGCAAAAATAAATTTCATAATAAATGTAGTAATAGGTTTTATATTATTTTATGATGCAAATATCTTATTATCAGACCCAAAGCCAATCTCACCTGCAAGTGATGCACCCTGAAGTGTCTAGCAAACAAAACTCTGGCGAATCAGAAGCACTGACTGGACAAAGAGTGTCTTGGAGAACTGCGTAGCCAAAAAACAATTGCCTAATTAGTATTGTTCCTCCTAGTTGGGAAAAATGTTCCGATGATATCCAGTAGCCTAGTCACCTAGATCATATGCTTATTTTCCACCCAAGCCACCCAATGTGATAACAAAGTACAAGATACGAAACGTCTAACATTCGCTCACAAAAATTGAAACAAACTAAATATTCTTCAGCCTTAACTCAAACAGCCTTTAGATTCCAAATACTTCAATACTTTTTATTATTCACAAGTCGGTTCCTCCAGCAAGTAAAAAGAAATAATTGTAATCTGTGCTAGAAATAAATAATTCATAGAAACGTTTTGAAAAATATTATGGTCGCGCAGACGCATTATACTTGTAGATGCTGGCATTAAAACTACCCAGCGCCCTGCTCACAATGGCCGCTGACGCTACAAATGGAAAAAATCTTAGAATAATCTGATATGAAAGCAAAGTAGTAACATAACAGTAGTGGTAGCAAATATTAAACTTGTGGAAATACAAAATACAGCTGAATTTATTCTTATTAAAGCAATTCACATTCGTGTTGTACGAGTATCTTTCGTCGGAGACGAGTGATCTATCTATATATATCATTTTTCTCTTTTATAGTCAATGATTCTTTTTAACCGACTCGAAAAACGGAGGAGGAGGTTCTCAATTCGGCTGTATTTTTTTTTAATGTTTGTAACTTAATTATTCCGTGATTTTCATTCATAAACCGATTTGAAAAAAAACTTGTTTTTATTTGAAAGAGTATACTTCCAGATTGGTCCCATATTTTTTTCATCATCATCATCCTGCCTGTATCTACATACATAAATGTAGAGTACTGTTTGGAGTCACTTTTTTTTTGTTAAAATTATTAGTGAAGCAAGGTCGTTTCTTATACTCAAAATAGAGCTGAATCTTTTACCCTCAGTTGATTCAGTGCTATTTTGAAAATATGTCCTTTGTTGAATTGCGGTAGCTCGCACGCGCTCTTTCTTTACACCTGCGTCAAGCCGTTATTCCCTCCCGACGAACCCTTTGTTCAACAAACTATCGTATCCCGGAAGCCTACATATTCCTAGCCATACAACCCAGCTGTTGTTGTGGCTAAAAAAATGGCAAATTTTAATCGATTCTTGCAAACTTATATTATTTCTTCATTAATGTCACGAGTTCATAACGTATTTCGCTTCCTGCCATAACCGACTTTACAGCCAGCTATTTCAATTTAAAGTTCAGTATCCACGTAGATCCACGCTCCGACATATTTTCAATGAACTTCCTTTCATGTTTAACGATATGCCTTAAATAACATTAGACATAAAAATCTTGAGTTAATGTCTCATAAAGTTAAACACTTGGATAAATAACAACCCGTATGCTGCCATACTTATTCTCAGTTCAGTTTCTTTGAAATAATAACATAAGTGAAATAAGTAGATACGTATTTGATTTCTCCCAATAAAACAGCTGCTTATAAATCACACTCAAGCCCCAAATCATTCAAATAATGTCAACAGCAGCACAATTAAGCTTAGTTGATATTGTCTATTCAAGTCTATTTCTATTGTATAACGTTACGTTCAAAGAGCACAATGTATTCATTGATACAAAGATAGTACACGTTGCCTATAGCAACGAGGCTCGAACGACAGGGGATGGTGCCCTTTGGAGCTCACCCACGAAATTCCTCGCGTTGGAAATCCCCCGGTGAAGTTTTTTCTACAACAAATTATGGTATCGTCTCGCATGTGGTTGTAACGAATACACAATAAAATTACACACACTGAAATATGTGATAGATGAGTGATTGCAAGATTTTTGATATAAAAATATATATTATATTGTACTGCAGAAGTGTAAACACAATAATATTTTATTTATCCACAGCAGCAGCACCAAAATAGAACAAAATCTTAAGTTTGTGATACTTATGGAAGATACTCGTACTTAGTTGAAAAATACTTTAAAGCAAGTCCGAGGTGGGTAAGCACTTACTTACTTCGTCTTGCGGTGTCTAAATTTCTACCCAGGCCATTTAGTCTGAGAGTTTCCTTCCCTCGGTGTCGTGTCGAGTTTTGCTCTGAAAAAGATGAAAAATTTAAAAGAAAACGCCAGAGTAACTTTAAAATGAAAAACGATGCGCTTTTCACACTTTCAACATCATTAAGTGTTGCTTACAAAGACGTGAAGCAGCGACGTGGGAACAGGGATAGTTTGATAATCTCAACAAACTTCGAGAGTTACTTCGATCTTGAAAGTGAATAATATACGACTAATCCATACCGCCATATTTTTGAAGAACCATTTCTACATCTGAATTATTAACGCTCATTTTCGTGTGCACCTCAAAATAAGAAGAATACGGCTCGGCGAGTACACAAAAAACTAATCTAAAATGCGACGCGGACTCTGCATGAAGAATAACAAAACAACAAAGCTTATGCAACATCCTGCTGTAGGAGCGCACAAGGCAGGGGAGGGTTAGATATAATGTGTGGACTAAGCTGGCATTCTGTCTGTTGTGGCCTTGATTTTTTCCAAATTGCCGAGGCTGGCCTCGAGCGAGGCAGGTGATTGGATTACATAAACTAAGTCCGTCCCCACTTCCTGCTGGCGCGCTTTGCAGTTGTCGAGAGCTTCTAAGAAAAAGCCAAATTCGGAGCCCGCCCCTATTGTTTTACTCGTATTGCTTTTCCAGTTCTGCAGTCTTAGGTCCATCGTACACTTAGCGCACTTTATTGATGCACTTTAAAGTCTGTGGTGTACATTCTATAGCTAAGTCACTACAATCTTATTTCGTCTGTACATCTCTTCTAAATCTAATTCCGACAACACAAAAAGCTGTGTTTTTTTTTTAAATCGTCTAAAATCCGTTCCGTTATTACCCTCGCTGCTGATCTCAGGCAAGCAATTTCCTTCACGTATGTAGTTTAGATGTTTAAACTCGTTTAAAGTACTCGCGTGAGTCGAATATAGTCTAATTACTAGCCACAAAGATTCTTCTAAAGCAATGAAATAAAAACTTGTAGTGTTATGGGCGCCCTGCCTTACGACTGGAATGGAGAACACCATTGAAACAGGTTTGGCCGCACGCGAGCCCACTCCAAGGAAGGGACATGCAACGAATAAAAAGAAACCTAAATGCAGCTCTAGGAAACGCTGACCTTGGACGCAAGAGGCACGGCACCTGGCGTTCTTATCTGCCCTTCAAATAAATTGCAAACTTATTTTTTACCCGCCCGCGTTTCTTGATACATCGACATTCCTCTGTTCTCTTTTATGTCATTCGTTATATGATGTAATACGCTTGTAGGATTATTTGGGAAGACAATATTTAGTTATGGCTAATAGCTGCGAGTCGTTTGACAACTTTGGTAATGAAGTAAGTTGGTGGGACATACCGGCGCGGCGAGCGGTGATATGTCGGTCGTAGTGTTGGTTGCGTAACCGGTGTCGAGTCGTGAGGAAAGTGAATGCGGCATTTCGAGGTCACATAGAAAGTTGCCGCCGCGCCTGCTCTGCTCACTGCTTCCAGCGAAGAGACAGCGCTACCGGTAACGAAGACACGTTCGCTTTTATGTCCTCGATGTCTTCATTTTGTACCCGTCCACCGTATTCATTGACAAACTATTTCCTGAATGATATTGCACAACATTAGTTAAATCAAGGATAAACATAAGATGAAACAAAACATCACGCAATACATTTATCTATATAAAAATTAGTCCACCTATAAATTCTAACATGCAATCAGTTCACGTAAAAAACTATCAAATAACCCGAAACTTATTAAAATGTTGCATAATAAGATATTCAACCCGAACCTTTTCAGAAATACTATTAAAGAATTCCAAGGAGTTTGCACAAAAAGTTACACGTGCCGACCAGCTCAATCGCTTTAGGCTATTGAAATTTTGACCATGGCCAAGCGGCCTGGCTTGCATATAATGGAACATCAATTCAGCCCAGTCGCACTAAATTAAAATAAATATGCGAAGCTTTTAGATTCGTCTGATACCAAAGTTTTCTCTTTTGTTGTTCATTCATCACGGTGTTACCTTTTCGAAATTCTCGCGTATTCTTCTATTGTCGTCTATGCTATAGTAAATTGATACCGATATTATCAATTTGATCGTGATTTCATTTGGTTTATATAGTCGTTTGATTGACCGTTCACAGATCAGTATTCAATTGCCATCGGAATTTACGAGCGCTTCAGTGGGCCGACGTTTCTTGCAACTAGCCGACTCAGTGCGACGTCCATTTATCTCAGCTGCTGTATATCTATTCTACCTGTCCACATTGTATCGGTGTTCAATGCTTCATCCAGATACACACAGCATACTAAGCAGCCTAAAATAACTTACAATAGCTGCTATAAAAAGCGACTTTGGCACACACATGACCACAAAGATGAAGAAGCGAGAATACCATATACGAATGAAATATGTCAAGGTATCACATATTTTAGACTAGGTTTCGCTCGCGGCCCCGCTTAAACACAGAGTTCGAATGAATAGCGTAATAGTATAATATTCTCCAGGATTCAAGCTACTTCCATAATAAATTTCAATTAATTTGGACAACTTGTCTCAAAAAGGACATAAACAGACAGAGAATCACTGCGTAGTTTTTTATGTACGGTTGGCTCGAAAAGTAAACGCGGTAAAATTGATACTGTTGATTGTTGGCACTTGGTGGAACAATCATTATCATAATGTTATAATAAAGCACGTACTTGTACTGTTCCACGTAATTAAAATAAATTACGTGGAACAGTACAAGTGCGTTATTATAACATTATAAACGCGGTAGTTAGGCAACTGTATGTTACACATTCTAAATAAATTTATTGATTACAATCAATAAAAAATGAAAAATGTTTATTTGATTATGAAACAAATCACTGTAAAATTTGTAAAATTAAGCGAATTATGCACTGCAGCTTAAAGTAAGATAACCATTTCTCTAAACTAGGTACTTCAAAATATATTGAAGAAAATTCGCTCTATTGTATCTGAGACAGTTCCATGTTCAATGCGCTCGTATGTATCGAATGCACGCATCACTGCCCATTTGCATATGAAACGAAAGACGCTTCCAATGTTTTGATTTTTACTGAAGCTCGTACTCGCTTCCTTTGTAATCCAAGGCTCCATCTTTAGTCTCGCTCAGCTCGTTTACACAAAATGCCAGACCTCGTCGAGAAAACTTCACTTTGGCATGGTTTTCTTATGCTAATATTATTTCAGTTGCGTGTTCCTTAATGGAATGGTCTTTGTCATGAATATCGTGAAGACAACCAGACTCTATCTTCAGAGCTCGAAATATGGCTTCCAGATACTTTATAATTATAATTTCAAGTGCTTGAGTAGAGGCAGGAAGGCGTTGTTATCTACTGGGTCTCACATCAAGTGTCCTGCTTATCTCCCCGACTGTTTGATCAGGTGCCCGCAACGACGATGCTAACAGACTACATATTTGTAGGCGCTATGCTACTCAAGGTCTCCGTGTGTCACCATTTGACCGTGAAAACCCTATCCTATTTCGTTAATATCAAATTATCTCTTGGTATTTCGGAGAACCCTTTTTTATCAACTTTTTCTAAATAAGCAGATTATTAAGTACGCCTTGTATTGAATATTATAATTTTGGGATAGACGTCAGGCAAGTTCTGACCGAAAATTTAATCGGATTAAAACGTGGTGTGAGAAAAAGTTATGTCAGATTTTGCTGATAATACATACATAATAAAGCTTAACAAATCAATGTTGCGTGTTAAATAAATTTTTACGATGTTCCAAATGTTATACTTTAATTGAGTTGTATTAAATTGATGTTGTTTTGATTTCAGGTACGTATTAGCTGACATTAACAAAATGGCGAACGATGATTAATCTAGGTCAGTAGTTGTTTCTTAATTAAAATCTATAAAAATGCAGAAATATTGCTAACATTGAAAGGGCAAGAAATTATGTTTTCGACTCCACCTCTCTCACTCTAAAATGCAATTTCTAGAGTTTAGAGTGCAACGGAAGTATTTGATCAAAATAAGTAGTCACATACACACACACAGTGTCACAGTAAGCAGAGTTAAGCATCTTTTTCTGTTGAATCTTAGATTCTTGCCCTTTTAGGCGTGATCCCAGCATCAGGATAAAGTCAAGGCGTGACATTATAGTGATCGGATTATTGTATGAAGTTACATTAACCATTGTACAATTGGCATGAAGAGGAAATAACTACTATATTAACCTTAAGATGCAACCCAAAGATGAAAATCAGCAAAATTACTTTAAAAACACTTTTTCATTTTTAAAACGCGTGAACACCTTTTCTCAGTTATTTAACATTTACTTACCTATAAGAATAGTATATGTTCATACGACTATACGGCATTATGAGGTGGGAAGTAACGGTAAGTCGATTTTAATATAAAGATAAGAATGGTACTTAAGAGCTCAACCATTGCACCAGAAATGTACCATTATACATTTTGTTTGCGTCGCTTATATTATCAAACTAGCTGTCCCGGCGAACTTCGTACCGCCTAACAATCAATGAATGTCGTGGTACATATTAGCTGAACTATATTTATGATTTTATGGAATTAAAACAATGAATAGTAGAAAATAATAGAGAAGCTCGATGGCGTCATTGCGCGTGTCAGTCTAATTGAACACGCAAGTTAAGCAACGTCGACCGTAGCCTGTACACGGATGGGTTTATATTACCTCGAGCTCCTCCGTGATTCGAAAGACACGTTAAGCCGTCGGTCCCGGTTGTTATCATTAGCTCATCTTGAGCTCCTCCGTGCTTCGGAAGGCACGTTAAGCCGTCGGTCCCGGTTGTTATCATTAGCTCATCTTGAGCTCCTCCGTGCTTCGGAAGGCACGTTAAGCCATCGGTCCCGGTTGTTATCATTAGCTCATCTTGAGCTCCTCCGTGCTTCGGAAGGCACGTTAAGCCGTCGGTCCCGGTTGTTATCATTAGCTCATCTTGAGCTCCTCCGTGCTTCGGAAGGCACGTTAAGCCGTCGGTCCCGGTTGTTATCATTAGCTCATCTTGAGCTCCTCCGTGCTTCGGAAGGCACGTTAAGCCGTCGGTCCCGGTTGTTATCATTAGCTCATCTTGAGCTCCTCCGTACTTCGGAAGGCACGTTAAGCCATCGGTCCCGGTTGTTATCATTAGCTCATCTTGAGCTCCTCCGTGCTTCGGAAGGCACGTTAAGCCGTCGGTCCCGGTTGTTATCATTAGCTCATCTTGAGCTCCTCCGTGCTTCGGAAGGCACGTTAAGCCGTCGGTCCCGGTTGTTATCATTAGCTCATCTTGAGCTCCTCCGTGTTTCGGAAGGCACGTTAAGCCGTCGGTCCCGGTTGTTATCATTAGCTCATCTTGAGCTCCTCCGTGCTTCGGAAGGCACGTTAAGCTGTCGGTCCCGGTTGTTATCATTTAATGACAGACGTTAAGTTAAGTCAGTGGCCTTTAGGCGGTTCGAAAACACTGGCCTCCGCCAACCCGCAGTTGAGCAGCGTGTTGGAGTACGCTCTAAACCCCTTCGGTTGAGGGAAGACCCGTATCCATAAAAACTGAAGATTTCATAAAAATAAAGATTTCCTTATTGTAATTTTTTTTTTAAAAAAACGTTTTGTTTTATTTTTTTTAGTTTTGAAATAGGTTTTATCATTTTGGTGCTTTGTAATTGTCATTTCTTTTGATGTTTACTCTGATTTGATTCTTGCGCTCGAACCCCATGGGAAAAGCGTTTTCACCCCTATCGATTTGACATTTTTAAATTTTCATAACAAATCACAACTTTCGCGACATAAAAGTGACACCAATCGATTTGACGTTTTGATATTTGACAACCAATAAATATCGTAATCCCTTTTTCAACTGAGACTTTCATTTGTATGGGAAAATGTTTTTTCTTTTATTTTATTTTTTCGAGAATTTTCCAATGTTTTTAAGAGTTATTGTGCTATTCGGGACAGAAACAAATCCAACAAATCAAAAACCATGGCAATCGGTCCAGCCGTTCTCGAGTTATAAGTGTTGTAACAAACACGACTTTCTTTTATATATATATAAGATTACCAGTACTTACTATGTGACATATTTTTATCATAACAAAAATATTTTATTTATTATTTTACCATAAAATCGATTTTCCTGCCTCAGCACCACTATTCCATAATGACTGAAGTACATGTATATAAGTAATAATAATTGAATTGTCTTTGCTTTACAAATATTCTAGTTTATTGTTGAAGTTGAAGTAAAGTTGGCCCCAGGTGTTTTTAACAACTATTTCTTCGACAATGGACAAGCAGACATGTTCATGCACACAAATGTATGTCTTGTGCGGGAATCGAACCCGCAACCTCGGTGTCAAAGTGGCAATTGCTAACCATTCGACCACTGAGCTCGTCAATATAGTTATTATATGTAGGTAGTTATGACACATGCTTGTTATTAACGTATAACGTCTTTGAGCTAAAGACAGCAATGCTACGCGGACAGTGCAACATAGTAATATAATAGCTGAGTGCGAAGTACCTACACAGACAACCACGCACAGTTTACTTTTATAATTATCCTCCTTGTCATACCTGCCTGGGTCAGGTGCAAAATGTTTCATATTTACCTATTCTTTTTTATTCTCAATTCCCTTTCAAGTTCAGTCCCTTTTCAATTCACAAACTATTCGCGGATGGTTCGATCTAGTCTCGATGTCACAAATGTCACATTTAGTATTCTCGTAACTCGATATGACATTTCAAAGTTTAATTTAAAGTGTAGTTATTACCGAATTACGACAAACCGAGATGTCCAGGTGTGTAGATATCCAGGGTTTTTACCAGCTAAGCTAAACATATGTACCATAAGTCTAAGCTGAAGTTTGTCATTCGCAATCACAAAATACGAAGGGAATCGACTTCATCTTACCCGCTAGGGAGCCAGGGGCCCTACCGCCGAAGCTGAAGCCGATCACCATTGGCATTTTTGATTGCGCAAAATGAAACTACTGCTTCGATTGTTGCTAATTATATTTAGCTCAGCTGGTAGAAACACTAGAGCTCTACCGACTAAGCTGAAGATGTTTGTCAATAACTTTAACCTAAGACTTATTTTTGGAATCAATAAATCCGATGATAATCGGCTTCAGCTTAGCCGGTGGGGCGGCTTGTTCCGGAATCCCGTACAGCGGAATTAGAAAACGGGTCCGGCTACAGCAGGATCCGTTTACCAGAACCGGCCATATTGAATATACGAACCATAGAGCGGGATCTGTCACCAGGAACAAATTTTTGAAAACCAAAAAAGAAATGTCAAGCGAACGAAGCTAAAAGAATTGAAACGACTAGTTTTCACTCATGATCCAATTTTATGTCAAATTGAGCCTTCTGCAAGTTACAACTGGTACAAAATGTACTTTAAAACATATATTCAGACCTATTTGTAAAAAGATGTATTTACTAGTATTGATTGCTAGAGTGAATGCCCCTTCTGCGTGCCCTTCGCAGCGGTGCCCTTGGTCATTTGTTTTATTTATAGTTTATCTTTTAGGTATTATTGTACTATTATTTATTCTGTGTTATTATTAGCATTATGAACGTATACCAAATTCATTATATTTGAGTGTAGCAAGCAAGAAATTTACGCCTTGAGGGATAGATTACGTTATTTAAAGTTACCTTCATAAATTTTTATTAGATGCCTAATCGATATCTTCCATTCGTATTCTAAAATGAGCCTTTTGCCATTTATGAAAAATAAGGTTTATGATTTAATGGATTTTTCATCTATGGGTGTAGGATAGTTGAAACTATGGCCGATTTCGTTTACATTTATTGTTTGAGAAACTAAATTTAATCAATATTAGCTTAAGAGCCCTATTACATTTGCACGCTGACGAGCTCTCGCGCAGTACTAATCCCGCGAAGGCCGCCGGTGCATCGTTTTTTGTAGTAATTTTGAAGTTATATTTATCGTTTTTATTGAAATAAGATAATAAATTCATGCTACAAAGTTTATTCATCATGAAGTCACAATTATTCTCGTATAAATTTTGCTCAATAATATTATCGTTTATTCGAGAAATTAACAGTTTACTTAAAGCGATTTTCGAGTTTTTTTGGTTAAAAGAATATTTTTTTTCTATATTAAATCAATGATATTTCAAAATTCCGAGGCCGCTATGTACTATACGACTATATAACAAATAACATTCTATTTTTTTTATTTTATTTGTTTGGAACAGTAGTACAATCCAGGAGCTCAAAATAGTGAATGCGCGCATTTTATGAAAATCTTTCTCTGCAATTTTGGGTTTATTTAAAAAGTTAAGCAAAATTTACAAAAAGCGAGGCCGCTATGTACTATGCCAATAGCTATTCTGTACTATTCAATAAGTCAACATTGTTAATGTATTTTTGTTTCCGAGATCGAGAACGCCAGAATTGGCCATTTTACGCAAAAATCAAAGTCAAAATGTAATATGGCTCTTAAATTTAGTTTCTCAACAAAATATCTCCAAATTGGCAAATAAATTCATATCATAAGATTTTATTTCGCAATTTGGATATTAAATATTATACGGGAACACTGCTAGATTTTTCTTCGAACACAAAAAGAATTTTGAAAATCAGTTATCAATTGGCGGTGAAATCGTTGAACATAAAAAAGATAGAGTCGAACATAGAACGTCCTCCATTTTTGAAGTCAGTTACAAAATAGTTAATCACAATTTAATTAATTAAAAATAATGGAAACTAATTATTTACAGGCAACCAGACAGCAATGCATTACATTTTCATTAATACATTTCAATTAACTTTTATTACAAAAACAAATATCTACCAGCCGAATGTAACTGCTTGATATTAATCTAATAAAAGCAACAGAAAAGACAGTTATAACACTAATGTCAAAACAAAAAGCAAAGTGTACAATTTTATGAAAAATCTGGCAATATTTTAATAAAAATGGTTTGTTTCACATTACATTAACGACAACATTTATGCAGCTGTGACTGCATCCAATGTTCTTAAAAGTTTTAATTCCATTAATACATAATTAAGTTTTATGATGGTTGGTAAAACTTTGCTATGACGTTCTGGATTTTCTTTATAATAAATGTGTTTCATGATATCAATCTTCATCTCAACTCGATTTTTGTTTCATTATTTCTGTGCCAACCAATGTTATTTATGGCTGCTTATATCGAGCGGGTTTTTATAGACTCAGAGCTTATGAGCTAAATCTTCTGTCAATTTGTATATTTTTTTATTAGCTTGGGTGTAAGCGGAACGTGGTGGATCCTGCCGATTAACAAACGAGCCTCTGACAAAAGAAAACTATTCAATAAGTACCATATTATGTGAATACCGCAGGTATTCCTTGGAGTATTATTGTATTCCTACGAGTTATGTTTTAGCAGCGAGGATGGCAATGTCAGAACGACAATACTGTGTTTCTAGGTAACCTCTTTACATCAAGCAGGTCGTACGCTTGTTTGCCATCCGACATGTGATAAAATTATATGCTTTATATACAGATATCGATATTATTTCATCTACCAGCAGATGTTTTAAAATATGTTCATATTTTTTTTATACTACGTCTGGTGGCAGGCAAGCTTACGGTTGGCTTTGATTCAAAGATGTTGATGAACCACTTACACCCAAAATAATAAATATGCGAGAAGAACGATAAATTTTAATATTATGCCAGATTTAATATTCAATTCATTTGAATAATAATTGAATGTTGAGTTATTATAAAACATTTTCGTCATTTACATACGAATAAAGGATTCAAATGGTCCCCTGCGATCTTTAGCAGATCTTCGATTCATCTACTCAGTAGATGAATCGAAGATCATCTGGAAGCCATTCTAGATATCCGTTCTCTCCGATCCGTATTCCCCATTTCACAACCTTCATGTCCGTATGTATGGCTATCAGTTCTGTAAGGTATTTGTCCTACTCACTGCTTATTTTAAAAGATATGTCGGAGAGTCTCTCTTCTACTAGACATATACTCATTTCTGAATCATACGTGACCGGTTTTACATTATTCTACTTTGGACTCTGATAGCGTTCATTTTGTGTTTGCCGTTAAACTCTAAATACATACTCCTAGCATAGTACTCTTCACCTTCACCTCATCCAAACATAGTGGCATATTTGTAATAGTAATATTCGTATTGTTTTGATAATTCGTTTGTAACCGCATCAGTATAAAGTGCTTTGGAACAGTGAGGTGGCCTAGCACAGGTGCCTACGTACTTAAAAGAGGGTCTCAACAACATTTTGTTAAAACCTGTTTTTGTTAAAGGAATAAAGATTTATTTATTGTTTATTCATCGCACGCTACAAGAACTTTTTTTTTCCCCCATTGCCATACAATATTCATTTTAAACAAAACGTATTCAAAATTCCGTTTATGTCTTAGCGCTGTATTCAATAAAGAAGCAAGCGTAGCGCTTCATTGATATTCGTAGACAGACTGAGAAGAAAAGTTACAAAAAAATCTTGCCTTACTATGGAAGGTAAAAAAAATAGTCTAAAAACGGCGAACATTTTAAGGTAATTATCCTAAGTGTATTCGGACAGCAGCTCCGGGGCTAAACGATAGCGCTTATTGAGGTTACAAAAATGCAAAAATAATGATGGCTCATTCGGTATATATTGGCGTTTCGTTTTATCGGTTATCAGCACATGCGTAAAAAATACGGCTTATGACCCGTTGGAGAAATTTGAAGGCGTTGCTGAGATAATCGGAAATTGCCTTGTTAACATAATAAAATGCCTTGTTTCCACCCTATGTTGTAGGCTGCCAATGAGGGGCTTACATCTAACAAATCCTCTATAATCTGACGGTAATTCTGACGTCTGACAGCGAAATAGAACACGCAGGGTACAGGGTACAGGCAAATTCTGTGTTGCAGGCACAGTATAAGTAATAGTACTATCTGCAGGTAAAAATCACTTAAAGAAATACAAAATACCAAATGATAGAGACCTCCGGCTGAGACTGTCTCCTGTTAATTTTGCGATTCGTTCAACCACTATCTAAGCGCCAGCATTGAAAAAGAAAGTGTTACACTTTAAGTTTGTGTAAAGAACTATAAACTTAAGATTAATCAAATCTGTGCTACAGGTGTTAATCATATGAAAAAAGAAATATATATATCATATGATAGAGACAGTCGGAAAGTTAAAAAAAGTGGTTTCTTGCTCGTTTTGACTTTGCGTTTCGTTCAACCACTATATAGCGCTGTATTGAAAAACAAAGTTTTACAGTTATCTTGATAAATTTACTTTATGTAAAGGACTTTAAACAAACATGCTCAAATAGAAAATATATTTATTCATGTGACAAATTCAACTATTATAAACGGTTAGAGTTTTAAACATGTAACGATTATTGTATTGAATGTGGATTAAAAAAAACTAAAAAAGTATTGGCGTATAATTCGTCCCTTTAAACATATTAATTATAGGTACGAAATAACTATATATAATAAAATGCTCACATACGATTGCCAGGATTGTAAAGAAGAAAAAGGAACTAGTAATATTTTTAAAGGCTGCACCGCTGCACGGTCCTACGTTATAATGCCATTGAACAGTGAAAAAGAAAACAAGACGCACCAAAGGCTTGGCAATAAATAAAACTGGCTTGTATTCCTTTTGTGGTCATGTTTATACTCTTGCATGTCTACTTAAAATATAACATATGTATAATACCCGATGTGAAGAAGTCAGTTCGTGGAATTATCTGTGGCATATTAACTTCCTACAAAAACAGACAAACGAAAAATGCAATGAAAGAAAATAAGTATAATGTAACAATGGAGGAATATAGGAATGTGATTGTAGGATTTGATCTTTTAATCGAAGTTAGGCCAAAAACAAATGAGTTAGTAGGGTTATTTAATACGTGTGATTAATAATACGCACAGGTAAAATATGTTTTATTTGCACATTAGAGAGTACAGAAAATATAATTAAAGACTAAATTGTTAACAAAACTTTCATCTGCGTCCCTTTGTGTGTTCTACTGATTGTACAATGGGCTGTGTTCAGAGGAGTAGTTTGACATGATGCCCACGGCCTCCTCCTACAGTCGGACCGCTTGCCATCGACAGGGAATTCATCCACACACATTGGAGCCTAAGTGGTCGCTTACTGTATGGTTCCAGAGAAGTTTTCTCCCGCATACTGTCAAGCTGTGGAATGTACTGCCTGTCGATGTTTTCTCAGGAGACTATTTATTTATTTATTTAATCTTTATGCACATACAAACAATGTACAAAGGCGGACTTAATGCTATACAAGCATTCTCTACCAGTCGACCTTAGGGTGATGCAGAGATAAGACATGGTAGGTGCACAAGGCGAATATTGATATTAAAATTACTGACATATTAAATATAATAAGAAGCATTATCAATAAATAGTAATTTAGAATATAAATACATAACAGATAAAATACATAACATACGTATCAGTACTTAAATACATAAATACATATCCATAACTTTATACATACATACACATATATATACATACAAATACACATATACATACATACATACACACATATATACATCTACATACATATCCATTTAGAAACATATTATGTCTGTAGATCCTTTGTTATCTTGAAGAAATAGGTACGCGTCATAGATTTAAATGAGTTCCGAGTTAAAGCTCTTCTGATTTCAACAGGTAGCGTATTCCAGAGACGGATGGACTGAATCTGGAAAGATTGGTCTACAAAACCAGAGTGATGGGGAGGGCAAAAAAGGAGAAGATTGTTTTCAGAGCGGAGGTTCTTAGAGTGAATAGAACAGAGGGGTTGGAATTTGGTTTTTAGATAAACCGGAGAAGCGTTGTCATTAAGGATAGAGAAGAGGGTAGTGAGGATGCGCACACTTCTACGCTGACGAATAGGCAACCATTTCAGTTGAGATCTATAAGCTGAAACGTGATCATACTTCCGAAGCCCAAACGCGAAACGTATGCAGCTGTTGAGAAGTCGTTCAAGCTTGTTGAGAAGGTCTGCGTTCAAATCGGTATAGCACACATCGGCATAGTCGATTATAGGAAGGATCAGACTTTGCACAAGCAAGATCTTTGTCTTAAAAGGGAGAAAGTTTTTATAGCGAAAAAGACTACGCAAAGTACCTATAACCTTCTGACATATGCTGGAGACCTGCACTTGCCAGCTCAGAGCGGAGTCGATATGCAGTCCTAAGTTCTTTACACTGGGGGAATAAGGGATAGCCGCATTGTCGTAAGTAATAGGTGGTAAAGAAGATATATCAAGCCTGTCAAGCATCCGAGAACTACCTACAACTATTGCTTGGCATTTTGCTACATTAACAGCAATCCCGAACTGCGCAGACCAATCTCTAATACGAGACAGATCACGATTGATGTTGCTGATTGCTGCCGGGAGACTACTCAAATCAGCATGACAATAAAGCTGCAAGTCGTCGGCATACAAATGAAACGAGCACTGAAGATTAGAAACAAGCTGGTTGATGAAAATAGAGAAGAGAAGAGGGGAAAGAATGCCGCCTTGTGGTACACCAGCAGCAAGTACAGACCAGCTAGACGAGGTCTCACCGAGCCGGACAGACTGGCGGCGACCACGAAGGTAACTGGAAAACCATTCTAGAGCCAATGATGAAACCTTAAGATGGGAAAGGATAGCAAGCAGGATGTCATGATCAACAGTATTAAAGGCATTTGAAAAATCTACCAGTGCCAACACACTAAGCCTTGAATCCCCCATATTGTCACGAATGTCTTGGGTCACTTTAAGAAGTGCAGTGACAGTGCTATGTCCTGGTCGAAAACCAGACTGAAATTCACTGAGCAAGTTGTTACTAAACACGAAACGGGACAGATCTCTGTGAACACAGGCTTCCAGCACTTTGGAGAGAAAAGGGAGTATTGAAATTGGTCGTAAATGCTTAGGGAGAGTGGGGCTAGAAATTTTGGACAGGGGAATTACAATAGCATTACGCCACAACGTAGGGAATTGACCAGAGGAAAGGGAAAAGTGAACAATATGAGCAATGGCTGGAAGTAATTGATCTAGGATTGTAATAATCATAAAACGACTAATACCATCACAACCGACAGCTTTGGACTTGATGGACATGATAATCTTCCTGATTTCACCAGAACTCACTGGAGTAAATTCGAAAGAGTCTACATTGATAGATGGAAGATCAGAAATGAAGTCGACTGTCTGCTGTTTGGTGAGGGGATTTAATATGTCAATGGTGGAAAAATGTTTATTTAAATCATCTAAACTGAAACAAGAAGGAACCTCTGTGCTGGAAGATTTACCAATCCCAAGTGAATGCAGAAACTTCCATACGTCCGCAGAAGATCCGCTTGATACATTGTCATGGATATGGCGGCGCTTAGCATTTCGTATCAGCTGGCTACACCGATTTCTTGCAATTTTATACGCTGTCCAGCTATCCTCGGATCGAACCTTTTTATACCGACGAAACGCACGATCTCTATTCCTCATAGCCACTCGAATGTCATTTGACATCCAAGGTGCAGGACGATGTTTGAGTTTGACTTCTCTAACCGGCGCATGACGATTGTACAATCCGAGAACGATATCATTGAAAATTTGAACCTTATCATCAACGGTTGCAGCTGAGTCCATTCGTTTCCAATCAATGCTCGACGCATCCTTGCGCAGCTCCTCCACATTCATACGAGAAAAGCATCGCATGCGCAGAACCTTAGGTCGCAGTTTAGGTGATTTGATGGAATATGTAAAAAAAACAAGGTCATGACGAGAGAAACCAGCAGCGGGATATTGGCCATAAGATGACACAAGTGCAGGGGAGGAAGTTATCATTAGATCTAGCCATGTGTCATCACCTACCAAGTTGCGGTGTGTAGCTTGTGTTGGGAGGATATGAAGGTTAGCGGAATCGAGAATATTTATGAGTTTACGGGAACGGGAGGAAGGAGTGATCAGGTCGGTGTTAAAATCTCCCATGATGATATGGTGTTCATAATCAGTACCGACGAAATCTAGGACGGATTCAAGGTCGGAAAAGTAATCGTTAGAAGGAGGGCAATAAACTACTCCTAATACAGCCTTAGTGCCATTGACACAAATTTCCAGAAAAAGATATTCGGCAGAAGAGGAAGAGCTGGAGGAAACTAAGATTTTATAAGATATTTCCTTACGGAGAAAGATTGCTACACCACCACCTCTTCTGTCCAGTCTATCGTTCCTAACAAGAACATAATCAGGTAAAGGGTATAAGGCAGAAGAGAGATTAGGCTTGAGCCAACTTTCTGAAACCAGAATGGCATGTAAGTTGGAACCACCGAAAGCTTCTAAAAGTTCACTATGGTGACACGGTATGCTTTGTGCATTTATGTGGCACACATTGAAAATATTATGATTTAGAAAAGTATTACTAATAAAGTTACCAAATGACGTATTTGCAGAACTCACACTCTCGTCACAAGATAAGTATGATGAATCATCTGCAGACATAAAACATTCATCATCAGATCCAAACATAATTACAATATATATTATATTACTATATAAGAATAATAAAATAAATAGAAGAAGAATGTAAAATAATACCTACAACAAACAAGTGGAACAGTTCCATATCTGCACCACCCGCCAGTATCCACACAATTGTAATACAAATTAAGAAGATATGTTAGCAACTTACTACACTATGACATAAAGTATGAATTAAATTCATTCATCACACGGCAAACATATAACAAATGAAAGCTACTCTATAAAATTTAAACTACAATATAGTGGCTACAGCAATCAATTTGTAATGCAGAAATCACAATAAACCTTGAAACTGATTCGGCCGAAAATAAGAAATAGAAAAAGCATCGCCCAAAAGATCTATATCCAGGCACGTAATATTGAAAGTGATTGCCAGCAATTAAATATTAGACAATGGTCGTTTGACATCCTATTAGATGCCATCGACATATTTTGACAAATGACGTGCAATGAATGAAAAGTCAAATGAATTGAGTAATGATTGATTAATGAATGACAACAAACCTAGTGTCATCAGAGTAGTTTGTTTTGTTTTGTGAATTTTTAAAGTGCAAAAATAAATGTTTCGGGTATATAAAAAGTTGTGTAGTCTACCTTATAATAATTTAACCAGCATGTATATATATATACGAATAAGAAAACAGTAAAGTTGTTAGCCGATTTCGATTATGACATATGGCATAGATGGATATTGCACAAAACTACAAACCACTCCAATATCTACAACCAAGTTTAGAACTACTAAACTGAATTACTCAATTACCAGAATTCCAGAAAGAAAAGGTAAACAAAAGTTACAACAAAGTTAAAAAAAAAAAAAACAATGAAATGAAGCATTATTTACGGTTCCCTCTTCTTGTCCTAGGAACGCCTTCCGAAGTCTTCTGCTCGCCGCCGCTGCCTGAGGCAGCATCACTGCTGGCCTTTGGGAAGTTAGCGACTAACGTGACAAGTTCCTCTTCGGATATTAACTTGTGTCGAGAACCATCCGGCACCTTTACAAACACAACTCCATCCTGAGTCCAAACATTATGCATACCATAGTGGACACGGGCCTTACCAAAGACTGTTTGCCTGGCTCGAGTTAAGAACTCTTTAACTGAGTATGGGGACCCTTTTAGGCTTGACTTCTTACTCCAGACTGCAGTTTTAGTATCGTGGTCACTAAATCTTACTAGGATAGGCCGATGACGATCCTTCTGCGGCGCTCCGATTCTGTGACACACTTTGATGGATGCAGTAGTGAGATCCCCTAGAGCCAACGTGGAATGTATTATGTCCACTATGCCAGCTTTACAATCTTCACCATCCCTTTCTGCGACCCCTGAGAACACAAGAGTTTTTCGTCTGTGTCTTGTCTCCATTCTATCTACCAGCATGGCGCACTCCCTTATCTGGGATCGCAGGAGTCCAAGCATATTGAACATAAGCTCTTTGAAGGTCCGTAATTCTTCGGCCACCCTGGCGACCGTAGTGGATGACCCGACACTGAGCTGCGCCTCAAGATCAGCCATCCTCTTCTGGAAGCATTCCTCAAGGTTCTTCTGAGCAGTTTGTATGTCTTCAAGCTTCGACATTATGTTGATGTGTAAACAGTGCAGTGACAGTGATAACTATGTGGTATGTGGCAGGTGGTGTTGGCTAAAGCACTTATTTACTCACATAAAACTGTTGCAAATGTAAGTACAGCTAATTTATAGCCCAATTTACTGATTATGGCCAAAATAAACTCTAAATGTACAGTAAAGTAATTAAATTAAAATTTCCCAAATAAAAGACAACTGTTTAGTTTTTTACACCTACCGCCAAAAAAAAAGCCTACAGCATGAGGTTCTTCAAAAATAGCATGAAGTGGTTTTTACAGGGACGGCAACACGCGTGTGATGCCTCTGGTGTTACAGCCGTTCATAGGCTACGGTAACTGCTTTCCAAATGGCGGGTCGTATGCTTGTTTCCCACTTTAGTGGTATAAAAAAATCTGCAACAAAGCGGCCTTATGCTGAAAGCAATACACATACAAAGGTGCAAGAAAATGTAAATTTGTCTTTTCAACTAAAAATATCTACGAACGTAAATATTTTTATCTAGATTACATAAATATTTTTATCTATGTACATAGATTATTTTTAGTACATAGCATCAATTTAACGTCTTGTTAGTTTTTCATTGTATGTGAATCACTAAAGTCGTTGGTTCCAGTGATGAAATAAAAACAAAAAAGTCCATTATCACGGATCCACGATCACGAGTTCACGACTAGTCTACAATAATTATGCTACTGGTGTACAAAAAACATACTCACTTCCCATGACTAGAATGGTTTACTGATTCAACTTCGTCATACCTGAGCGTTGCGTCGCATCGCGTCGAACGTCGCGATTCTAACCCTACGTTAGCAACGCGTAATATAATTACACTTATGTATTCTCTCGCGCCCCTGTATTCCCAATTATCTGAATTATCCCACATTCACTTCATGTATGTCGAGTGACCAGTGCCGCGTGATGCACCTCCATTTTCCTTTCAACGTGTGTCGTTATGCCATTATATACAATATAAAATTAAGATATTATCTGTACTTAGAAGTCCTTAGAAGATTTTGCGATACGCATTCCACATCTCAATATTACAGAAAGTATAGCCACGCTCAACCCAGCTAAGACAAGGTTTAGAAGCCAAGTATTGCTTGAATATTATATTTCTGCTACCGATAGTACACCATTTAATGAGCCATTTTTTTGCTTGATATTGATATCTTAATATTAATTAACTCCGACTATTGCAAGGCGTCGCTTAGCTAGGACGAGGCGTCAGCTGTTTTACTAGCTCTACGCCTTGTATAGTAGAACTTCATTCTTAGTTCTTGTTACCTAGCGATGCCTAGGATCTATGGTTAGTCTTACCGAGAAACAGTAATTATCTTTTCAAAGACGAGAGTATATTGCAAATAGCTATTCAATATTAGATGATATTAGAGATAGATATCCTTCCTCGAATTGGATATTACCAAATACCTTTCATTTCAGTCGTCGTCGTCCAAAAAAATGTAATACGAAATATAGAGCAATAGAACGATGTCGTCTAAGGTTATGTCATTATTAATATGGTATTAAGAATACTCTTACTTCGCAGTTAGGAAAACCTATAGTTACCCTAGCTGCGAAGTAAGAGTATGGTGATCAGGTAGTACAACTACCTATTCTCTTTATATATATTTCTCGTTTACTTAAAACTAAGTCTGTTCTACATAATTATAAAATGCAACCTGGATCGGTTTCAGCTTAAGGCTTCGGATTGATTGATTTCGAAAATGGCAATCAACGGCAGTTCATCAGAGCCCCTGCTGATACTACACCAATCAACTGATCGATTTTTTTCGTTCCGAAAATCAGTTTAGATAAATGATAATCGGTATCAGCTGAACCCGTGAGGACCTCTAGTTACTATGACGAAGATGTTTACTTACAAACTTATTCCAATTTCCAGATTTAAAAATGCGATCTAAATACTTTAAGGCTTTTGTACACAGGTATACCTAGAGTAAAATCGGGCGAGTAGCATTATATTCCGATTTCCGGTTATTTCGATATTCCTGTTTATTAGATTCCGATTTTACTCTAATCATATACGCTAGGCTTAGGACGCGAGTGGTAGAGCTCTAGAAGTAGTATCGATTAACCTATAGGAGTCAAATTTCAAAAGCTTCTTACTCCTACTAATTTCTTTTGATTAAATTCATTGTGAGTTCCAAGGCAGCCGTAGTCTTACCTCCGGGAATGCAATGGACTTCATTGTTTATTGCCTTTTTTGGTGGTTACCGCTGTTAATCCTGGCTCGACAAAGGTGGGAATGTATACTGGGCCCCCGTCCCGTAACCTAAAGTTGATTACACCTAATATAAACCAAAATCAACTTTCAGAGTCCAACCCGAATCCTTTTCAGTTTGGGCTGCAGGGCTTTGCATGTAACATGCGACAGGACTGCTCAGTCATCTTGTTGTTCATATAATTCCTAAAAGACTAGATAAAGGAGAACCTTCAGTTAGATTGTTTAGCCATGTCAAAGACAGGTTAATTTATATTTTTTTTTTAATTGAAACTGTAAGTCGATATATTCATTGTTATTGGAGTGACCTAAACCAACTGCGCAATTGTCTACTGTATAAATGAACAAATGTTATGTAAAATGGTCAACTTCATGATCCTAAGTCGGTCGAATTAAACGACTTATTTTATATACATAATTTTATTCTGTTCTTTACAATACATACATAAGTACCATCAAAAGTAAATAAAGTCTTGTAATTAAAGATTTGTCATTATGAATTTGTTTTGTTTTTTCCTATTATTTGTTACTAAGTTTGTAACTTCAAACAATTATTTTGGTATTTCTTTAACAAAAGGTTAATTAATAAATTTCATCGAATCGCAATATTGGAAAGGTAATGGCGTAGAAAACAGTAAAGGAAAATTGTTTTCTGATCGAAGTCCGCCTTAATTAAGGCAATTGATGTCTTTTCTATTTGTGTTAATTGAAATACATTTACGTTCCAATGGCTAATAATAAAATATTTGTGTTATTTATGTAAGTGATTTTGTTAAAGATTTATCATCACCTTCAGTCAGCCGATTAGAGAGGAAGTACTCTTACATGCAGTACTTGCTTACCACCAACTCTTATTGCGATTAAATAACTGAATAGAATGCTTATTCATACCAATGAATAAGCGACCCTATTCTGTTATAGACTACAAGCCCATGGAAAAAAATTACCTGTGAAATGAACCAACGTGAATAACGCTTAGAAGGCTGTTACTATATCAGAAAATAACTCTGAGCACTATGCAGTCATTTCTGAGCGGTACAGGTGAGTACGTGAGTAAATGGAATTTCCCAGGTACAAGTGAGGAATTACGACTAATTATAAATGTACGGCTTTTTTATAGTTTATAGATGATTAAAAATAAATGTCAAAACACCTAGTGCCGTACTAAAGCGGTGGTGACGGAAGTCAGTGCAAATTTTTAATTCGCCGATAATTGTAGAAGCAATATTCCGGTCATTTATTACTGTACGTAATATTTTTATTTGTTACCATTTATAATGAACGGCTATAAGGTATAACGATAATATTTAGTAACACTATATCAAAAAAAATAATGCCGTACATTAGTTTATGATCTTACAGCAGTAATAACTCGGTAAATCCAAAAATTTTGATAATTATGTAATTACAGAAATGTTAACAATAATTTTTGTACGGCATAATTATTAAACATTATTGTCTGTGTTAAATAATATTTTGAACAAGATGCCATAAATTTTAAAATGACCTTATATCATATGGGTGTAGAGAAAGGGTTGCGACGCTTGGCTTTCGGCCCCAGCGCTGGAAATATGTATGGCGTTCATGGGTAAAGTATCTGTATATGTATACAAAAGGAATTACACAAATGCCGTACAGTAATAAATGACCGGAATATTGCTTCTACAATTATCGGCGAATTAAAAATTTGCACTGACTTCCGTCACCACCGCTTTAGTACGGCACTAGGTTTTTTGACATTTATTTTTAATCATCTATAAACTATAAAAAAAGCCGTACATTTATAATTAGTCGTAATTCCTCACTTGTACCTGGGAAATTCCATTTACTCACGTACTCACATGTACCGCTCAGAAATGACGGCATAGTGCTAGAGTTATTTTCTGATATAGTAACAGCCTTCTAAGCGTTATTCACGTTGGTTCATTTCACAGGTAATTTTTTTCCATGGGCTTGTAGTCTATTATTGAATAGAGTCGCTTATTCATTGGTATGAATAAGCATTCTCTTCAGTTATTGAGTCGCAATAAGAGTTAGTGGTAAGGTGGCTGTTGCCATCTCTGGGCGGGAGCATCCAATCCAGCTTGGACCTTGTGACGGTTCAGAGACAAGCTCTGAGGATTGTTGACGATTCTTATTAGTGAGCCACGGCTTTGCTTATCTTTGTGTATTCTACTCGATGTATTCGAGGAATTGTCTAACATGATGCCCACTGCCTCTTTCTACAGTCTAGGACTGCCCGGCTAGGGTGATTGCTTATTACTATGTAATTAACGTGCTAGTTTGCCCCCTTCTTTTATTAAAGAAAATCATAAATTTACGTTGTAAATACTACTATTTAAATTTTTGGGTAATTGGGCAAAATAAACCAATTTTCGGCTGAATACGAACATGAAAAATCACAACGAATATACCGAATACACAAGTAGTATGACGTAAACCTCCATTTTTCGAATACGAATTATGAAAATGAAGGTTTAGTTATCACAAAATTTTGAAAATTACTCTCAACTGTAGTGTATTTATATGAAATCTAACGTAATTCATGTGCTGAGCGCATATAAAAATGAATAGTTAACCTAATGAACTAGCCTAGAATTTCATCAAGCACCCAGGTGAAGTTCCTATTTCTATGTGTACCTACCGACGAGTCGAGATTAAACTGTGGAAACCGTCGATGGAAACTGACTGTTCTAGCACTGGCCTACTCGGCATCTCCGCAGCGGAAATATACCGAAAACTTCAAAGCATAAAATAAGGGCTTACTGTATATCACTCTACGAGAATAATATCTAGATATTCTTTGATTTATTTATTAATATTAACTCAAATTTCTGAAGAGCCTTCAATAAGAAAATCTGTATTACCCTGAAATTGCTGACAAGTAAGTGGCGACATCTTGGTGTTGCTGATATCACCATATTCTATATGTATGCCAAATTTCATCTAAATCCAGCTAGCCAATCTCACAAATTGCCATATAAATAATATTAAGTAGAATTTTGTGACAAATGTTTCATTTACTATTCGTCCACTTTGAGACTAATTTAAATATTAATGGAATCTGATACTTAAGATTGTGATTTAAGAGTATAAAACACTAAAGATGTAATCTAATTCCAAAAACCAAAACAGTATAAATGTGAATCTTTATTTTGTTGTGTTTTTTGTGGGTTTTTAACATTTATTTTTTTATCAACGAATCAATCTGTCAGTGTCTTCGATCATTAATACTTATATTGTAGATCGAAGGTCGGCGTATGATTATAATCATTAGTTGTTAATTATAGTTTATTAATTCTGTTTAAGTATCATGTATCTGGAGTATATCTATGTTAAATCTATAAATAATAAATAAATATTACTGGCAGATGGGGGAGGAAGGTATAAGAGTGGAACCGCGCGTAGGACAACAAAACAAAACGTTGGACGCCCTCCTTCTAGGCGTTCCGACGACCTTACGAAAGTAGCTGGATGCGGAAGGCGGAGGATCGTATTTGGTGGAAAGCTTCTACCCGCGGTTTGCCCGCACTAAATTAGTGAGTTTTTATTTCGCGTTCGATCATGTCTACGTAAACAAACCGACCAAATAGAGAGGAACTCATTTTGTGGACGCATGGTACATATCAAAATTATGTGGCTTACTTGCTCACATTTTGAAGTGAGCAACCAGGATAATTTGAATATGTAACACGCGACTAGGAAAATTCACAATATGAAACTTTTTCTCAATTTGGTCGGCTTGTAAACGTTCACATGTGCACAAAAACCTGTCACTATGCACTCAGTAGTATTTGAGAGAGATGCCGATTTTGCATGTTCACTGAACAATCACCGGTGCAGATGATTCGAATATATAAAATTAATTGAAAAAGAAAATAGCTATGTAAGTTTGCGGCGAATTATAAGTTATTTATATATTTATTGTAGTAATTATTATTTAAAGATATATTATTAAGATTCTTTAACAGGAATGCAGTTTTTTCAAGCGAACTACCTACAAAAAAATGACGTCGCTAAACTCAACAGCAACAAAACAACATTCCAGGAAGTTTTTTGGCACCTCTCAGTAGATTTGAATAAATATTTTTATAATCACCCAATACCATAAGATCGCAAATGACGCAACATTATCCGCCATGTGTATGTAATGCGCTATTAAAACGAAGGCAAATAAGAATACAATAAATATGAGAACTGTTCAATAAAATGTTCACGCAAAACAAAAAAGCAAGCCTTTGTGTCAGAATGTTTTCTGTATTCTAACTTCTGATAACTCTCGTTTTAAACATTTCATAATGCTTTTAGAAGACTTGAAAACACTGGCTTCCGCCAACCTGCAGTTGACAGAGTATGCTTTAAACACTATCGATGGAAAGGAGCCCATCATATAAATGGGATAAACATGGATTGATGACGATACTATCATTAATATATCATTTGGCAGCTCATGATTCTTCAAGATTTGATATTCTATTATCCCCAAAACCTTCAGGGTTATAGATATAGAGCTCATTCATCTGCTAATTTCCTGGATGATAAAATTTGACCATAACTTCTCTAATAGATTATTATGTTATATTCTCTATTAGAGAAGTTATGGTCAAATTTTATCTTTTTAATTTCTGGCGAATCTTCCCACTTTTAGTCCTGTATATAGGTCAGAAGAAAATATTCTTCTGACTTATATACAGGACTAAAAGTGGGAAGATTCGCCAGAAATACTCACACACATTCCTCAATTTTTTATCGCCACATAAATCGTTGATATTCTTAGAGACTTAGTAACAAGTTCACACGCCTTTCCACTCCCCACTTAGAAGTAACCAATCGGAAATCTAACGATTCCGTTGATAAATGATACGACGATCTGTAATTTCGCACTAAACCACCAATGGCCTTGATAAAGCGCGAGCGCAGACCTTGAGAACATACTCAGTTTGTGCCTGCCATTCATGACCAAGCTAGTTGAATATTTGTTGGGCCAACTTATCATGCATTTGAAAAAATATTTTCCCATTTCTGTCTACACTGCCATAGCGTATTAAAACCCTAATGATGATACAAGTACAGCCACTGCCCTATCTTGAACCTCTCCTTGAAGTGGTCTGTTCATTGTCAGTTGTATTCCTCGTACCATCCATGGACAACTGATCCGGAGGGATCTCTTTTGAAATCATAAGTCTTTAATTTGTACTATCACAACATCTTACATTCACCGCTATTTACTTCAAATAAAGATAAAAATCCACCAAAGCGCCCGTGCCGTGAGCAATCTGTTTAATATTTTTAACAACAATAACAAACAATTTCATTCCTTCTAAGACTTGCTCTTCTTCCTACATTAAAGAGGCCAACGTCGATAACGATTATACAAACCATTGCAGGCCATATGGCTAAAATTATGATATCAATCATTGAATGGCGAGTTTTACAGAAAAACGTGCGCGGGAGCAGGGGCACGCGTTCACTAAACTTTGGCATTACGTCACTTCGTATTTTAGAGTAGTGAATAGCCTCAGCGCAAAGTTCTTCGATCTAAATACCCACTACTATTTCACTATTTGTTGTACAAGCGATCATTTCTTGTTAGTACCTTTGTCTACCAATTATTTTTTTCCTTTATGTTTACTAAGGTTGCCTGGAAAAATTTCATTTGTACTCTCTCATGTGTATTATGTCTTTTATGATTGTCATCTCTTGGTGCAAAAAGGGGTTTTTATTATTATTATATGTATCTCTCTTGGACTCACGGGCTTAAACGACATTTGATAGGCGTGCGCGGGGATATGGATCTAACGCGCAGTGGCCCCTTAGACAAGTTTGATGTAATGTTGTATTATTATTATTATCTGGAAGTTTAAACTTTTAGCGACAGCTATTATCAGATGATTAAAATCTGAAAAGAATTTCCAAAATGCGCCTTTTGACAATCAGAATATAATTAAGAAATTCAACATAGAATCGTTCATGGGAAGTTACATTGATGCGCAGTATCCTTTATATCTCGACGCCTGTCTTCAAAATTCCCATCAGATTTTTGTCATTGGAACTAACGGCACTAAAGGAATGTTAGCAGGTTTCCTACTGTTGCCTCACTTCATTCAGACGTATTCCATAGACAACTCGCCATAGTATTAAGGCATGTTTTTATACACCTTGATCCATCTGTCCTATGCAAGTGAGACTATGATAACAATAAGACTTTATAGCAAAGACCAAGCTTTGCACTTTATTAATGCCTTACGAAAATTGCCTTTTAATTAAATGTCGATCCAAAAAAATCTTGACTGGAATATTTTTGGTCAAAATTTGCCAAAAACACCTGCATTCAGGCGCATTTTATTTTGTTGTTAGCCTTATTCAACGACTAGAAAATGTAATAGAAATAATTCAATTATGCTGAAGATAATGGAATTTATAACAAGGTACAAAATTTTCCAATAAACCGATTTGTCAACCAAACTCAAGTGGCAATGATCCCGCCCAAAACAGCAAAGTCTTTGGAAAAATAAGGTTTGTATCCGATAGTGAGATCATTGCAGCACTAAAACTCATTACTCATATGGAATGACCACGTGAGTACCAAGTTCCCACCCACTCGCTTTAACTGACAAGATAAACATTGCGATGTCGCACTTCATTCGTCAAAAAAACATTTAAAGCACACACACACATAAATAGATCCTCTTCGATCACACAAAGACGATTTATCAACATATATTTTAAGTAGACGTGCATCGATTGAATTAAGGCGCAATTCCATTATGATGTGGGTAGACATTGCTTCTTGTTTTCAAAATACTAAATTAAGAACTGACATGAGGATGATAGCCTGACAGATAGTTAACTTAAATCATTCCTAAACAATTCACATTATTTCTCCTGGCGAAGCTCCAATACTCCAAGTCTCCAACTAACTTCTTCGGATTAAATTTGTTAAAACTTGTTGCTAAAACAGCCGAAGTCAAGACTTCGGCTATTTTAGCAACTGCGATGAACTTCATTGTTCTTCGCCATTCATGATAATCGTTCTATTATCCTGGCTACACAGGAGATACAGTGATAGGCCTATCACGAAGTTTTTCAAAATTATAGTTCTAGTTTAGTGGCAACTACAAGGTACGCGTGTATCAGTAATACCAGAGCATAGTAATACAACCAGTACTTTAACTTCATACTAGCGCCCAAATCGGCGCACGCACACAGCCAAGCGTCATTTACACGACCGCTCAGGAAGTTTTGGTGCGCGGCGCATCAAAACTTCCTGAGCGGTCGTGTAAATGACGCTTGGCTGTGTGCGTGTGCCGATTATGAAATTAAAGTACTGGTTATATTACTATGCTGTGGGCCTGTGGTAATACCATCTGCAAGTCACATATCGGTAGATAGCGTAACCGAGGATCGCCGTGGAAGATCCCTGACATTTTCAGACGAAAATTAAATTTATATACATGCGCGTATGGGTAGCGTGCCTGTGCGCAACAGTGGATTTTTATGTAGGTCTTTTCTTTGATTTCTCTCCATAAGTAACTGACAGAATGTCAATCCCAGACAGAAATAATTTCTTAAAACACTAATTTAATTACTAATATTCAGACTGATTTGTACCTACGTGAAACCGACACGTTCAAAATAATGAGACGATTGTCATAATATTTATGATTCTGCAATGATGTCGAATGCATGAGTTTGCAAAACTGATTAATGTTGAGCTAAAAGCCTTGGTTTTTCAAGTGTTATTGCATATAGTACTTAATAATTGCGTCATTTACAAGAACACACAAGGTCTTACGCCTACCTGTAACTGTTTTAACTGTAATGTACATATAGATGTTCCTTTCCAATACCTGTAACGACAACTGATATATTATGTGCTATTGTTCAGACACAGACGCAAGCAAGGCTTTTTATCAAACACTAGTTTAATTTTCCACGAATTTCGTACATTCTTCTATTAACCTCAAGATTACATATTTATATTTCAATGACTTGCTGCTTATACACAATGTTCATTGCTATGCGGATGACAGTACAGTGGACGTAAGATACACTGGCCAATGTAATGTTTCTCGGGATTGCGTCGATGAGTACCGAACAAAACTTGTGTCTGAGATTGAGACGTCCCTTGGACACGTCTCGGATTGGGGTAGATTGAATTTGGTGCAGCTAAATCCCTCCAAGACACAGGTTTGTGCGTTTACCGCTAAAAAGTCCCCATTCGTCGTAGCTCCTAGTTTGGAAGGTACTCCCCTTAGTGTAAGAACTAGCATTACCATCTTGGGTGTCGACATATCGAGTGATGTTCAGTTTCGCGGTCACTTGGAATGCAAGGCCAAACTGGCTTCCAGGAAGATTGGTGTGATTAGTAAAGCCAGGCGGTATTTTACACCCCGACACCGCCTTCAACTATACAAAGCCCAGGTTCGACCTCACATGGAGTACTGTTCGCATCTCTGGGCCGGTGCGCCCCAGTACTTGCTTGCTCCATTTGACCGCATACAACGAAGAGCAGCTCGAATCGTCGGTGACCCAATGATCTCGGATCGATTGGACTCTCTCTCTACACGCAGAGATGTAGCGTCTCTTTGCGTTCTATACAAATTATATCACGGGGAGTGCTCCGATGAGCTGTTTGATTTGATACCTGCCGCTGAATTCCACTATCGTACAACTCGCCATAAATTAAAATTCCATCCATATCATCTTGATAATTGGCGATCTACTACAGTACGTTTCCTAAGACATTTCATACCACGAACAGTGAAACTGTGGAATCAACTTCCCTCAGCGGTATTTCCGAACAACTACGACATGGGTGCCTTCAAGAACAGAGTTTTCATTTTCCTTAAAAGGCTGGCAACGGATCGGCGACCCCTTGGTGTCGCTGGTCTCCATGGGCGGTGGTGATTGCTTTCCACCAGGTGACCCACATGCTCGTTTGCCCCCCTCTCACATAAAAAAAAAAAAAAAAAAAAAAAAATACACTGCTTTCTCACAACATATCATCTTCAACCAACACACGACATATAAACAGACAGATCGCATAAGATAATGTATGTGTTTAACGCCTACCTATTTATTTATGTGTGGTTATCGCTATTTGTTCCCCGTCAATGTCACCGAGTGCCGAGAGGGCAACGGACCCAATATCTATAAATATATAGATAACATGTATCACATACAAATATACATCAACACATTCGTACATCGTCAATGTATGAGTTCGTATGCATACGTCGTTGCAGAATGGATTATCGGCCTGATAAAAAATGGTATTATAATTCATTGCCCTTGTCTACTATCTACTATCGTCTCGCTACCAGTGAAAAAAACATATCTTACATCGATGTTTGATATGTATGGTAAACATTTAGTTTTATATGTCAAGTTCAATGTTAATGTTACTTTTAGTATTTCGGTAATGTTACATTGTTGGTAATATTGGCCGCGTGGTTTCCGGCAGACTAGAATAGAATCACTCTGTCTCTTCCCGTGGATGTCGTACAAGGCGACTAAGGGAAATAGATTATAAAACATGGATCAGGCCTCCCCAACCCGTCTGGTCAGCGTGGGGAGTGTAGGCCAAATCCTTCTGTCTGTGACGGTGATGATGATGGACGCATGTGAAGTCGAAAATGATTGCCGAAGGTAATACAAATGGTAAACAGCCATTAAGAGATTATATTTGTCATGGAAAATTAATATCCACCACAATATTATGAGATCATAGATGATTCAAAAGACTTGAACAAACAAGTTTTCCCCAAGAACGTAGAAATATTTGAACTTCTGAATATGAATATTGTGATATATTTTCTAAATTACTAAACAAAGAAATCAAACAGCAATGCTGTGGCTAATTGACATAGTGTTTACGTAATCTTCTTGATATATATTTCTATACCTAATAACATTGTCAGTTTATCATCTATTAGCATTAAGTTGATTTTAATTATAAAATAAACATAAAAGTGTGAAAAGTGTACCACGTGCCGCAGTAGAGCGAGACGCGGTACTTACCCAGAATGGGTCACAGAGTGCTTGAGCAATTGCACGCCTTTACTCATTCAAAAGCAACAGTTCTCGCCATTTCTAAACAAAATTCTCGTGAGAACTACAAATTCAAGTTCAGATACAGAAACAACACGATATATATCTATATATATAAAAGAGTAATTCACTCACTCACTCATCACGAAATCTCAGAAACTATAACACCTACAAACTTGAAATTTGGCAGGTAGGTTCCTTATAGGGTGTAGACATCCGCTAAGAACGGATTTTACGATACTCCACCCCTAAGGGGGTAGAATGGGGGTTGGAAGTTTGTATGAAAGTTCTATGTTTTTGAAGTAAATGACTTGAAATTTAAAATGCATACTCTATAGATGATGTGGAGGTGTACTAATAATGTATCTTTGGAAATCAACCCCTTTTTGGGGTTGAAACGGGGGTTGGAAGTTTGTATGAAAGTTCTACGTTTTTGAAGTAAGAGACTTGAAATTTAAAATGTATGCTCTATAGATGGTGTGGAGGTGTTCTAATAATGTATCTTTGGAAATCAACCCCTTTTTGGGGTTAAAACGGGGGTTGGAATTTTGTATGAAAGTTCTATTTTTTTGAAGTAAGAGACTTGAAATTTAAAATGCATGCTCTATAGATGGTGTGGAGGTGTACTAATAATGTATCTTTGGAAATCAACCCCTTTTTGGGGTTGAAACGGGGGTTGGAAGTTTGTATGAAAGTTCTACGTTATTGAAGTAAGAGACTTGAAATTTAAAATGTATGCTCTATAGATGGTGTGGAGGTGTTCTAATAATGTATCTTTAGAAATCAACCCCTTTTTGGAGTTAAACCGGGGGTTGGAAATTTGTATGAAAATCCAATGTTATTGAAGTTAAAGTAATTATGGCAGGAGGATATATTTAAGTATAAAAAAAATTGAAAACAACTACATACTTACTATTATAAGGAGGGATGTTTTATTATAACAATAAAAAGTACTTTAGGTTTTACAAAGTGGTTTTAAAAAATAATATCCGTCGACTTCATTGATTCTAAAAATTCGTCTAGATATTGATTGTTTTGAACTTTTTTTATTTTTTTCCTCTCACTCATTCTCACTCACTTTTTTCACTCACTTTTTTTATTTAGCTTTTTCGAATGTAATTAAAAATTATTTGCAAATAACTAACTCCACGCGTACGAAGTCGCGGGCGGCCGCTAGTATATATATATATTATTACTGTTGAACCAGTTATATCTTTCATTGGTAATACAATAGTTATAGAGAATAGAGAAATACTTATCTAAACAGATTTTTAGATTTTTCTGCTTCATGTTCCACAAGAATAATTTCATTTGCCATTGTTTACATAATCTGTTCTCACGATCCGATACTATAGATCATCATCAGCATGTATCTACCTCCTGCTGTATATAGGTCTTCTTTAATGCATTTCACCAAATGTGACTTCCTTTTTTCTCATCCAGCCATTACCGGCCCTTTTCTGAGGTCATCATCTGTCCATCAATATAGAGGCGTTCAACGTTTCATCGTCCCAAATAATATAGATTGCTAAAAAAATACGAACATAAATGAAAACCCTTTATAACGGCATCGATAATAAAGATTTGAACAGATTTGAGCAAAATCATCGAGAAACTTCCACGTTACGTGTACATATATGACAAGTGTTATTTACATGCGACTCAGCCAATGCTATAACGAACGAGTAGTGTTCATGCTAATGACCTCTTGCGATCTTTGATTTTTAGCAGTTACATGTTCTGAGATGTTATTGAACGGTTAAATAACGTCGGCAGTGTTAAAAAAAATCATCAACATTTTCGATTTCATTGAATGTTGAAAATATTCATTCAAAATATAACTAACAAATTTTCCAGATATAACTAACAACTTAAACAAGTTTCACTGAGCAAAAATTAGAAATATTGCAATGAATACGATAATAAGACATCCTTGTAACTTTTATTCTGGGCGAATGTCATTCGCCCAGAATAAAAGTTCTGAATCAGTCTCCAACAATACACGGTTGCGAATGAATGGGCCCACTCGACGTAGTACATCATCAACATCTTGCGGAGATTGGGTCAAGCCCACCACACATTCTCACAGCTATTTTTCCTGTAGCTTGGATTAACGGCAGTTACCGCTAAAACTGATCATTGAAGTCTAATTATCTTAATTTATTAATTATAATAATTATTAACTATAATTTAATAAAAGAATTAAAGATTTTCCGGGGGTAAAATACAGTTGCAAGAAAAATTGTAGGAGAAGAATTGTAGGACACTTTTGAGATTGGCTTCTCCCCATTGGCTATATAATACACAGCAATATGATAAAAAAAGCAAAAAAAAAAGTGAATAAAAATCTTACAGAGATATCATATCCTTCCCTGTCCCATCGGACCTTGAGCAACATCGTTGGCTAAAGGACAAGGGACGAAACGATCCATGTCCAACCACCATTGTTTATTAATCTCGTCGATCTTTGACTGGCAGTTATGGGTTAAATCACTGCCATTTTCATTTTATTTACGGAAAATTTCTAAACTCAGGCATTTAACAGTGGAGTTATTTCCACTGTTAAATGCCTGAGTTTAGAAATTTTCATTAGCAGTATCAAGGTAATGACATTTTTCCATACATTATACACCTCATTGTACTCTGTTAGACGCCTCATGCTTTCGTAGAGTACGAGCCGCTCCTAAATCTTTTTAGAATAGGTCCAATGGTGCAGCAACGATGGCACGTCGCCACTTTTGGGTTTTTTATGTTTGCAGCGGTCAAATAAAGAGGAAAGTTTCAGAAACTCAAATGCCCTTAATATTATATATAGACATCAGTGAGCTGTTATTACTTCGCTAGAGTAATAGTTCAATGATAGTCATAAGTCTCTACTTCTAATCGCATAATAATAATCTTTAATATTTGTAAAAGTTGCAAGCTTTATAAAGATTTAATAGACTCGAAATAGTTTATCTTATCGTCAGTAAGATCTACCACAGTTCCCGTTTACAACGACCGGTTCAACATTTGTTAGGGTTTCATAATTTTCAACTACTACAGAATTTGTAGTACAATGACGATCTGTTGATCAATTTTAGTCTTCTGATGTTTAACCACTGCTTATATGTCTTTGAGTTTAACCATCTCTTATAAACAATGTCATGTCAAGTCCTCAAGGACAACGGTTCTAATAATATGGGATACTCCTGACAAGTTTTTATCTTGTATCAGAGAAATTGTTTTAGTCATCTGACCACCGGGATCGTTAAAAACTACATCATATATCTTGGTTGGATTGGTTCGTTGACTAGATAACGTAATGAATTTATTACTGTGTACACAATCTTTTACCCAGCAAAGCTGTTTAAGTGGGGATAACTCTAAATCTCTACCGTTAACTTGTTGGTTGTGAAACTCGCCAGTTTTGGCATCTCATGTAGCGTAGTTGATCTAATTTCGTGGTAAACTGTTTAAATTCTTACGCACGAACGCCATAAAACCTTTTTCACTTCGCCACTTATAGGCGAAGATGTTGTAACATGTTAGTTTTATTTCAAACAAGTATTCAGTAGTTTGTTTAACTATTCAGTAGTTGATATTTGTAAATATGGTAGAAATATTAAATAAATAAAGTAGGTATATCGTTGACCATAGTGTACGGTTAGGTAAAGGTTTCTTTGTATTTGTTTATACTGTCACTCAAAAAAAAAACATATTATTTTTTATTTGTCACACCAAATATACTCAGATAGTTGGCGCCAACGTATTTTCATAATGTAAGTACATCTGCCAGTTTATACATAAGTGTATTATGTACTTATTTAATAAATTCAAGTAATTAATGATGCTCTATTGCATTATAAAATTTATTTAAAACAATATTTGGTCACAAGACGATATTTAATTGTCTAAATATAAATACAAGATTTTTTTATACCTAAACTAAGATGGCAAATAAGCATGCGTCCTGCCTAATTACCATTAGCAGACGTCGTTGTCTATGTATACTCGCTTCACCAATCATCACCTCATGCGTAGTAAACTTCATCACGCCTTTCTTGAAAAATACCGTCTCTTGGGGAAACCTCGGCAGGTAGTTCATCAATAAATCTTAAAAAAACATTTTACAGACAAGAATTATAATATAACACATATACATATAAATATTGCACATTGGAATGCTTTGGCTTATATTTTATCGCTTAGAATGGTCATAAAGCTGTTTTGAGTTAAATATCATTTGAACTGCGACCCCAGGACAGTTATATCGTTTTATATGTAATATATTGCCTCGGGCTAACTATCTAGACTTTTATAGGCATAAATGTTCATGACTTTATCATTATTATTATAAAACATACATGCAGCTAGTTCCTTTGCTTAGTCTCAAAAAATGACTGAAATGCACATTTCTTATCTCTTGAAATTTATTAAAAAAACTGTTTCTGGCACCTTTGTAACATTACTAGATGAGTGTCTACTATTTAAATGTTTGATGTTTTCCCTCCATTTGATATGAGAAAAAATTAGCAAAATGTCTTTATTACCAGAATGGCAGAAAAGTAAAACGACCTATTAGTGAATTGCCGCTGGCATCATAAACATGTTAATTGAAAATCATTTGTGTAAGAAACAAGATGTCGTTAATACAAATTGTAATTTAATATAAATTGTAATATGTGAGGTTGGAGACTATCTTGATAATAAAAATCAGTCACTAACAGGAGGTATTTCAATTAACAACTCCCTCATCATATAATAAAATCATGAAATTTTAGAAATCCTCAAACAATAGCATAGGTAAAATAAGTCATAACTATTGTGGTACATGCACATTTGCATTGTTCAATAACAACGTGCCCTTTACAATATTTGCATCGCCCACTTCGTTTCAATAAACTGAAAATTGTAAAGATAGCATTATTTATGGCATTACATGCGTGGTTTTCTTCTTTGTGAAGATTTATATGTTATTTTTTATAATATAAGTATAATCGAGCCATTTGTTATATCCACCAGCTGTATAAGCGTAATTTCCTTCATAAACACTCCATGTCTTATGAATATAAAGATACACATGAAATATAATAAGTCAATCGTGTATACCCCTTAATTAGTGTACTTCTTCGGATCCTCATCATCTCGTGGCTTGATAACCCTGTTCAATACGCCGAGGCGTGTTTGACCGTCGTTACAGTTGATTTGTTCATCAACCGCTCTTGTATGAGGGCCATTAATTCCATCAATCCCAGTAATTACAGACCGTTAGCCATTTGAGCAAGACCCCCGGCCCCCAGCCATTCATACATACCCAAAGGAAAATTGAATTTGTCTTGGTGTTTCGGTTCACTAAATTAATCGGATCTCAGAAGTGACGATCGTGGCGAATTGAAAGCAGAACTTATTGTTCTGAATGTTATTACAAGCATTTCTTTATAACAGTAAGGTATACAAGTGCATATCAAATCAATAGAAATATTAAACACTGAAATTTAAATTGAAAAATTTCAAGTTTGGGCATAATACTCATACATATCACAAGATTTTGGATTACTCTCTTGTTACAACTAATTATACAATAAAAAAACTACTATCGCAACATTTATTTGTCATAGTAACACAAAGGGTGATAATTTCAACATGAATATGTTGTATGAACATGAACATGAATATGTTGAAATTACTACCCTTTGTATCACTACAACTTGCTTGCTGTTGTCATTCAAATAATAATCGGATAAGGTCTGATGAAGTGGTAATGGTATTTATAGAAATACCATACATAGTCTGCAGTAAAAATTATTTCAGATTGTATAGCTGTGTCTTGGATATAGCAGCATTACTTACCGGTATTTCTATTTTTTTTTTCAATATAAGAAAACCTGAATGTTAAAGGCCGTCACTTATTCCACCATCTGCTATATAATAACATTTTAACGTCTGCATGTCTGTGTAATAGGTCTCCTAACTGAAACTATTTATAAATTCCGTACAGGTGCGAGGGACGGCCGCAGGTGCAGCATTGTCAACTGCATTGTATGGACTTTGCATAAAAACAGTTCCACTTCTACTTTATCTATGACTGGAAATAGGTATCCTACCTACCCAAATGCCAAATGTACTATAAACTTAATATACTATATTAAGTTTATAGTACATTTGGCGTACATTTTTAAGATTATATTTCTTGTTACTATCATCCATTCTAACTCGTTAATTTTTAAAAACCTCCAAGTTTCTCTTATAATTTAATTATCGTATTTTATTTTTGTATCCTAGTCAAAAGTATGGATTTCTTTAGAGTTGAGTAGACGTTTCATTGATACAGAGTCAAGGTCTTATAAATATTTTTGAAAAATGGAAAAATTCACCTCCCCCATCTAGGTGGGATTTGAACCCACGACCTCTCGATGAACGGTCGAATGCTCTTCCAACTGAGCTACCAAGAAGGTTTGTGTTGGTGACGAATTTTTGCATTGTATACTTTTACTGCGTGAGACACAGTATGGCGTCCTCAACCTATTAAGTAATTACACTACTTAACTTTAGATTTTCTGTGGACTGGTTCGTTTGAATTTTTGACTTTCTCTAATAATAGAAGAAAAAAGCGTACCGATTGCAATATTCAAGGTAAACACTATTACTATCTCAATGAAGGTTACGCTGCTACTTTTATGACAAACTCATTAAACTTTCATGATAGAAATGTAGAACAGAACACTGTTTACAGAAGATGTTACAAAAACAACCCTGTATCTAATAAGAAAACTAATTTAAAAACAACAATCAGAACGCAAATAATTCTGTTAAAAAGGATTTTCTATTTAAATAAAAATACAGTTCAAACGGTACTTTGCGATTAAAACCGAATCTATTAATCGCCTACACTAGAATTTAACTTCCATATTAATTGCACTTCCTGCCGGCTGCCGTGTAATCTTCTATGTAACTGTATTTCGTCTTATTGTTTTAGCCGAGAACCCAACTTCTCAATTTGTTTCGGCAATTTCAACTTTAAATCTTGGTGGTAACATAATTTCGAGTTCAGTAAGCATTTCATAGCTTGGATACATTTTATTTGTAAAAGATGCCGCTATGTTGCGGCTAACCATGTCATTATAGTGGCAAAATTAAGTCTATTATTTCGTCTATGCCTAGATATCTATTTTGTAATTTTTACCATTTTTTGTCCAGCTACGAAATTCGACAGCTTCGTATCTAATATCAAATCTTTAGAGCTCATCTGAAAAAAGCTTAAAAAAGTCTAAATCGAATCACGTAGTTTTGATGGGTTCTCATGATAACCAAATATTTCGCGGTTGATATTTGTGTGGTTTGAGTGGAATTTATACAATTACCTTTAATACAAATTTCAGAAATTGTTAATAGAATAACGAATACCTACACAAAAAAGTTTTGACCAACGCACTGCATACACTGCTGATACGACAAAAAAAATCTTACGAATGTTTGTATGAACAAGTATTCGTAAATACATGTGAATAAAGAGAGCATTTTTTTATTTCCACGGGATACCGGACTACGTGCATATGAAGTTGTGTTATTGTTTCCACAAACCCAGAAAAACAACAGAGCTATGGATTGGGTTGACGCACTCGGAGCAGTCAGACCAATTTCCAGTTTGAGGAGTGTTACTTCAAACATCTTGATATTAAAAAGGAAAATCAACTGCTATAAGTAAAATAATTAATTATTAAAAAAGACAAAAAAAAGTATAAATCTGTTAGATATTATCGTTAATGCAAAATAACTAGTTGAACAAGCAATCTATGTAAACGCACAAACAAGCCGTTTATCAGATGCTTGTGATGTGCCCGAGATAGCTGAAAGTGGACCAAGGGCAGTAGACTCCGATAACGCAAGGTTGCTGTGTGCAGTTGACGCTATTTTATACACCTTCATAAAATGCATTAGTTTGTTCTAGAACATTTTATTTTTAGATATATTCTTATTTTAAATTAATTTGGATTGAGTCACAATTACATAAATTTACATAACACGACATGTTTTGATCAACTCACTCACAGACATTTGACAAATTGAACGTAGTAGACGTTTCCATTGTCTAAAATAGTTCATTCTTGTACTTTGATATCGTACAATAATAAACAATTTTAGAATGAATTATTACATGACATATATCTTTCTCTGTATGTAACATCGAACGTTGTACAGAGAAAGGTATATCAACATCCAAAATAATTGGATAGCTGAACCAACTGATCTTTCAATGTTGGACAACAAGATATTTCTGTTAAATTAAGAGCCACATTCCGAAGACAATATAACCAACCGTGCTGCTACACCTACATGCCAATAATTTTATGTTACTTTTCTATAAGCGCAAAATATGTATTGGAAAGAAGCTAAGAAACTAAAGAGTCTTTTGTTTATTCAAGATAAAAAGTTATGGAATATCTCATCAATTCAACCCATTTTTATGACTAAAATGATCATTTATTTGTAGAAGTAAAGATATCTATTTAATACAGTCAAGTCTCGTTACAGCTTGTTTTATTTCTGAATGAAAGTGGTTATACTTTCTAGTGTTTGAATTTAATGTTGGTGTTGTTTTATTAGAAAAGGCCACGTAAATGTATGGATTAATGTGAATATTACAATGGTACAGCGTTATCAAGTAGTGGTATCTATTGAAAAGGTTGATGGTAGTAAATACTGCAGGTCAATCGGCTTATGACCTTTCCTGAATATAAAATCAGATGGAGAGGTTATTCACCACAGTATTGATTGAATTACGCAGTTTAGTTAATCGACAATCTATTTCGATCACTCGGATCAAAAACTCGTCTCTATTAGTTGTCGCGTGATGTAAAAAATTCATAATGTGATTCATTCAAACTGCTAATACAGGAAGGTCACGCGATAATAAAATGCATTTTATTTTTAATGTGATAGAGGTCATAGCTGATAAGCATTATCGCAACCTCGACTGGATACGGAAGAAATCATTTTAATATAATTTTACCAAATTATGTTGTCAATTATCGCGATATTCATAGCATCATTAGACATGCTCGTATTTTTTGGTCGCTTAAACGGTCTGATAAATATATAAATGTCACCGGCAAACGAATTTCAAGGCTGACCTCGTAGATAACGAACGATAATTTGGGACATATTTTGAGGCAAGCATTCGGGCAAGAGTTTGTTCAAAATCGGTCTTTGGTAACGGCAACAAAGTTACATAAGATTGTGTCGATGCGATAACATAAAGTGCAGTTCCCTTGTGATTTTTAGTCTCTTAAATAAGACAGGAGATCGATAAATAAAGTGGACTGCATCGTGTAGCAGAAATAGCGGCGTGATGAAGTGTGCTTGATAGAATAATGTGTCCTCCACAGCCTTGTCCTCATTGCGTGCCCTAGTTGGGCTTGAGCAGGATGCGCTTTTTAAAGATCGCCGCGGGTTAACTATAACCTATAACACTAAATGGATTGATAGCAGTGTGAGTGATCGCAGTAGTGACAGGTGGATTACAGCTGCATCATTTGAATTGATGTATTTAGGACATTGTAACCTCAGAATTGTAACAAAACCTGTGAGGTGATATGATGATGAATGAGGTATAGATAGAGGATAGAACTGCTGCTAATTGAACTACAGATAGAGGTGTGACCTATTTTTGCGGTGAGATGATCCTATCATAATGACGTCGTTGAAACAACGGCATGTATTCTGAGTACTTGTTATCACAGAGTTGGTCATTGAGTAATATTGTGACACAGAGAATGCACTGGCACGGCGCACGCGCAGCGCTGAGTCAGGGGCGCGGTGCAATGAGCAGGTCAAGGTTGTGCGGGCGTCGCTCGGCTGGCCTGCTTCCGAAGTTCAATATCTGTTCCAATTTGGGTTGCGTTGACGAATCCACGAGGATTTCCCTTGTTATTCGCGTATAACAAGTTCAGAGCAATTGTGAGCAAACTGTGCTTCTAATCTTAGATTAAGTTTGATAACACATTGTTTGCCACCTTAAAAAGTAGCAGTTCGTAAATGTATCAAACAAAAGAGTTTTTGCACAATTGCACCTTTAAATTAAATAAGTATAAACTACTTATTTAAGCATTGTAATCGCCAAACGATTGATATTTATTTAGTTTATTTTTCTTTGTTTTAAAGAGTACTTAATCGATAGTATTCTAGAAAAATGAGGATTCGTTGCGCGGTTCTGTCTAATCAAACATGCAAATTAAGCAAAATCGACCACAGCCTGTCTATGGGTGGATTTATTTATCTCGAGCTTCTTCGTACTTCGGAGGCCACGTGTTTAACGTGGCCTCCGAAGTACGAAGAAGCTGTTGTCAATAGATGACAGTCGTTAAGCAAAGTCAGTGGCCTTTAGGCGGCTTGAAAAAACGGGCCTCCGCCAACCCGCAGTAGAACAGCGTGGTGGAGTACGCTTTGAACCCCTTCGATCGAGGGGAGACCCGTATCTTAGCCGTGATATGAATTAGGGTTGTACGATGAGATAAATAAAATAATGTTCGAAATTATAAAATTAAAATAAGTAACGCAATAATTCAATGACATATAGTTAATTGAAACGAATCAAAGGTATATTAAGTGGGAACGAAAGGAAGATGAATTTGAAGGATGATTGGGTAAACATTTTATCATAGTTGCCAATTGCCATAAAATAGTATGGATTAGTTATTTGATTAACCTTGGCATCTAACTGTGCTCGGCGTTTTAGGAAAAACATAATTTTCCTAAAGTCGGGACCCATTTTGATAAATTTTCCTCCCCGAAAACCTATATTTCATTTGATGACAATTATATTTCATGGAGTCAGTAAATAAGTATTTCTATTATACAAGAATAATTCATTTCAAAGAATAGGACGAGTATAAGATATCAGTATGAGTTAGTAATATTATGGTGAAAATAAATACGGTCAAAATAAGCGAAATTAATATATTATAGGATTTTGACACAATTGCGTCAGTGTTGCTTCATTTTGTGTCATAATACAGTTTTAGTATGGAAAATTAACTGAGACTTTTTGTCACATTCGTGACTCAAATTGAAGGTGGCAATGACTCATCACTAGATTTACTACTAGACCATAACATTAATATCTATGCATTTTATATTTTACGACATGCTGCGACATGTCTCAGTTAATAAAATTATGAAGTCATTGCAGTAATGACATTAGATGTGTACTGTGACAATGACTAAAGTTACAAGTTTCTACTGATAAAAAAAAAATTCGATTCTCAAATATCATTTCAGAACTTTAATTATTTTGCCTGCATATTTTAAATAATCTGATAAAATGTTATGTATTGTAGTTTCTGATTCTTCAAATTCGCATTTGTTAACCAACTCTGATTTTTCAAATAGTTTTCTTAGGCTTAATTAATTTATCGAATATTTTATACTTCAAAAGATGTTAGTTTAAAAGCAATTCCATAATAGGCTAATGGTAATTAGCCTTTCTGATATCTTGTTGTTCTTTATGTTCTTCATAATCTACACCTATGATGAGCGAAAATTCCTGATTTTCTAAATTGTTATCTTTATTATATTCCTTAAACTTATCTTTGACTCTAACACGAAACAAATTAACTTCGTTCATTCTGAAAAGAGGCTAAAACACGAAATAATTGCTTTAAACAAAACTTTATTCTTGGCTATAACAAAGTTTATTGCTCGTCATAGCATGTATGTGGCTATTTTACGGCATGGTAGATTAAAATACCTGCAGTGGAATGTAGGTGTGTGTGTGTAGTGTAGCGGCCTTACGTAACTCTGCCTCTTACACTAGCAAACACTTGGTTATCATGTTTTCAAGGGCACGTCGACGTCCAGGACAACAGTTGTTAATGACTTGTGCATGAGACGATGACGCCACGCTGATTACACCGTGTCATGTGCATTCCATAGATAAAGTTTAATGTCGAGTATGTTGAGGAAAGACCAGCACTCATCACTCTCAGTTGACCGTTACATCAAGATATTTAAGTTCATCAATATATCTGGTTACTATTTCTGGATTTGGATTTGGATTTCCTTTAACACTATCCTTGCCTTGGCCAGTTGATATTTTTTGAGGTTGAATTACACATTATTATCTATGCTGATGGATGGAAACCTTCGATATCTACTTACTTTCAGTTTAGGTATTAGCAATACTTATAATATATCCGTGTAAAAAATCCATTGCCAAAAATTTTTTTGCCATCGGATTGCATGTGAGAAAATGTTAATTTTCTACTCTACGGGCTGAATCAATTCTTTTATATGGTAGGATACAGAAAAAAAATGATTCAAGTAGGATTAATATGCATCAGCACAAAGAGTTCAGAAGACTAGAAAACATTGGAGTATTCGAATTAAAACGCAAGAAACGTTTTGTTCCAAGCAAAAAATATAGATTATTGATTATTTTGTTTGAATGCAAAAACACATCAACAATACCGGGTTGGGCGTAATTTATAATATTTATGTTCGGCTCTGTCCCGCCCACGACGACCATACAATGCCTGTATTATTATGTATGTGTAGTTAACTTTAATGATGTTTTTTTCCTTTATTACCATAGGTCATTATGATCGCAGACTGATTTACTTGTATCTATTTTATCAGACCTACTTTGTACTTTATCTATGTAAATGTCATTCGGTATCGTTCATGTTTTTTTTTTATTTTGTTTATGAGTTTGCATGGAGTACTCTTAATCCTAAGATTGCAATATACTGAACAAAAGGCGTCATCCACTGTTGTTCTGACTGTGTGTTCACTTCTTGTTCAATTTATAAATTTTTCGCTTTACATCAAGCTGACCGTATCCTTGTATAGCATCCGACGTAATATATAAAAAATATGTTTCAGAATTGCTACATTCTCCACCATTGGCTCTAATTCCAATTACGATAAAAACATCTGCTTCTACTGAAAGCTTAGTATCGCAAATAGTACAAGTACGATCTACCTACGCTTATTGTAAGGTAGTAAATTGATCTTTTTGAACCAATATTAGCTTCAAGAGTCTAGAGCTCTCAGCATCAGTAGTAAAATTGTGAAATAAATTATCGAAATAAAGTCTACTTTATTTTTAATTATACTTTAGTGCATGGACAGATTTTTCAAATATTTTATACCAATAGTCAATCAATTCTTTGTTAAACTCAGTCGTATCTTACTAGAAATTTTAAAATAGTTTATGCAGCATAATCTTTATTTGCAACCGTGAATTAATTTGTTTGATTTCCCAACGGTGACCTTAGATCGCCTGCAAATCCATAAAATGGTGTTTCGACATTACTTGTTTTTATTCTTGTCTGTTTAGTTTATGATTTAGTAGTCCTGCTAAATATTTTCACGGCCCGGTGATGGTAGTAATGGCTACTTTGACTTCGAGGTCGGGGGTTCGATCCCGGCACAAGACAAACATTTGTGTGCATGAACGTGTCTGTTTGTCTTGACCTGGGTGATTTCTATGTATTATAAGTATGCATTTATAAAAAAAAATGTTTTTAAGTACGTTTATCAAATGTCTAGTAATCATAGTACAAGCTTTGCGCTTAATTTGGGACTAGATGGCGCTGTGTAAATTGTCCAGAAATATTTAGTACAATATTTCTTATTTTATCTAGATTCGTCCAACGAGATGCCAGCTCTAAGTTTTGTAGACAGAAGTAGCTCTAAACGTGTACTGACTGTACCAAGAGCGTAAACTTGTGATTTATATCTTTGAAACCATAGTAAATCCTCGTTTACAGCGGACCACGTCATTTCTGTACAGTTAAACGAAGTGATAGATGAACAAACAGAAAGCTTCCGACATACTTTTATTATGTGTTTCATATATTTATGACTTCCGAGGAAAACTTTGATAGAAGCTGCCTCAATTTACTGTTTTTAAATTACAATGGTAATATTATTATTAATAGGGAGGATGCCCTATTAATAATAATAATCACAACGAACGATTTATTAAGGTTGTCAGCTATGACCTTAATAAATCGTTCATTGGAATTATTATTATTAATAGATTAGGAATATATGTTTTATTTATCTATTTCTTTTACAATATGCTATTTAATTAAATAATATATTCAAAAATGAGCTGATTCGTACCACTCTCTCTTAAAATTAATTGCATTATTCATATTTTACGTCTCAATGCAAAAAAATAAATGTTCATGATTATTTGTATTTAAAATCTTCGTTATAAAATAGTTTTGTCCACATAAAAAGGGGCTTTACAGATTTATTTATATTTCGAAACAAAGTGAAGACTTTTTATATGTAGAAATTCCTATTTTTAATATTTAAATAATATAATGATTTCATCTTCGTGTGGCATATAATAGCCGTGACGCGCTTATATATCTTTGATCTCGAAAAAAAATTAAGATAGAGTATGCTTTATTTACATAATACAAATTAGAATTACAGTGAGTCAAAAAAATATTACTGACTTGTATATAAGTACAAATTAAATTAATATCATTCTTGTTTTTCTGGCGCCAAGTTGCTCTCGATAAGGAAAAAGATAGATTAATAAGGATGGGATAGTCTATATAACTATTTATAGCTAGATATTCATGCAACAATCAGAAACCGTTTGTTGTGAAATTTAGTATGGGTATGCCATATCTATAAAAATATAACATCATTGTTCAGACCACATGTCATCTTTAATGATGAATATGTATAGTTTTCTGCTGTTTCAATTTCTCAAGAGTATATTAAATGAGTGTAATTTTAAGTCGTAAACTTAACATGACGTATCCTGCATGACCTATGAAATTATTTTTTATAACCTCCGTTGCAGTTTAAGCGACGAGAATGAGAGTTTTACCTAGGCTAGTGGTAGCGCGTTAACCACACGGCTATAATTATTTATCATAAACACGTTCGTCGAGTTAGACAAGGAAAGAAGACAGCCGCAGAAGGACAAGACAAGGACAGAGTAAAGGCAGCTGTAATTAAAGCGATAGTCCCCGTTGAAATGTCAGACTTAATGTGCAGTATAAGAGCTCTAGTAAAAAGCCGGCATATGGGACGTGATACGAGGTAAACGTCGTGTAACAAGGGAAAAACTACGTTACGACCATCAAGAACAACACAACACCGTGTATAGCGTCACGATAAAACACGGTGGTCGTTAAGTTTCAAAAACAGGCCTTTAACTGACTGCTAAGTAAAAAGTGAACACGTGTCCTTAAAAAGTCATAGAAACGCTTAGAACATTTTCCATTTTCTCCAACAAACAGTTTCTAATATCTTCAAGTTACACTTCTGATTCTGTTGTACCGAAATTTAATTAAATTGCTGTACCGGAGCAATTTATATTAAATTTAATATATTAAACCACAGCATTATTATTAGCGAATGATAATTAATAATATTTTATCAATTCAATTTTATTTCTTCATTTTTTATATTACAAGGTACCTACGGTTCCGATTAATTAAAGAACCTCCTATTCATATTTTCAATATCTATGAAACCAAAATTTTGAAATTACTTTTACAATTGCAAATGTAACAGTACATGTTTCATTTCAATTGTAATAATAAATTTAAATCTCGATTATACACACAGATACATTGTATTGCACGCCTCGGAAATGATTTACAAGCCTTGATTAAAGGGCAGCACCTTTAAAGCAGTAGTGGTTCTGAGCTATTGTGGTGGCGTGTAATAATTAAAAGTCAAAAGGTTTCGCGATCAACCGATACTTATGGCTCGACGTAATTGCAATCTTCTCATTCGTTCATATCAATGACATTAATTCACAGCTATACGTCTATTTCTACCTGTAAAAATTTTGCGAAGAAGAAGAAGAAAAAAACATTTAGAAACATCAGTTAGTCTATAAGTATTTTGGGTCGGGAAAGGGAGCTGAGAATATATATACCTGTGATATCTTTGCATGGGCAGTCGTCAACCCTTATTCATCCCACTGCTGGGATATAGCCTTCCCATTAATCAAAGGGGTTTAGAGCATACTCCACCACGCTGCTCAACTGCAAGTTGGTGGAGATTTGGAGAGAATAGGGTATCTATTTGAATAGGTAGTCGGTGAAAATTACAGACTCGTTTAAGTGCCCATGACATATACTCATATAGTAACTTCCACTCTAAAAGAGCGATAAGGGAGGGAGAGAGAAGAGGGTTGGGGGGAGGGGGAAGAAGCTATAAACTGATAGATGTGGATAATGTAAAGGACAGGTAAGATGTTCTAATCTAAATAATATAGAAGATCTAAAGAAGAATAAACCGAACACACCACACTTAACCTAACTTAGTATTTCAGTCGCCCATTTAGTATTTTTTTAGTAGTTCTTATTTTTATTTTCTATCTATCTATATATGACCTCTTTTGATCTCTTTAAATGCAATAAATAAGCAGCACTGTAAGGCCATTTGTATTTTCTCACGTTAAAGTAAAATTTTACCAAACGAAGCTGAGGTGTGTTAGCTAACGTTTGGCAATAATCGTGTAAATGTTGGTGATGGATCAGCTCTGCTTCATATTTCAATCAAGACGCCTGTTGCAAATATAGGAAATAATACAAGTCAATGCAATGCGGCAGTTACTCTCACGCTATGAGAATGAGCTAAAACAATTCCATTTATTGGAGTCGCTGGCTTGCGACCATTTTACTTTTATACTAGCATGAACAATAGGCCTGGTAATGCCAGTCCAGCCGGCCATGATCGTTGCTACAAGTTACGGTGCTATAAATACTCTGGACGTGCCTGTAACCCGTGCGACTTACGTTTGTGTCGGCGAATAATGCCACTCTCATATTTCCAGCCATCTATTAATTTTTCCAATGTGTTCAATAAACGCATTGTACAATGCACTTATTTATACTGCAAGACCATGGCGTTAATATGTTTTGTAAGATACTTTAGATCTAATGTGATAGTTTGTGAATATGAAATTGATATTACTGAGCCAGTTTAGGTAATATGGAGTATGGTTTATAAAATCTCATGGATTACATAAAAAAAAATATAGGTATATTTGAAAAGTCAGTTTTTTTAATACGCAAAATCATCAAAATAAGGGGTGTGGTTATGGCTACATTTGCATTATGCAAACACATTTATATTCCTTTACAGACACAAAAAAAGTAAACAGTGAGAGAAAAGGAGATGCTTTTTAATGTTATATTTCAGGATATGTCGTCATGAGAACTTTTAATGAGGATGAATTGGAATGGTAGTGGTACAAACTAAACAAACAGTTCTTTACTTTTTATAGGTTAATCCGAATGACACAGTGACCAGCAGACTATATAAAATAATTTGCTTTAATTTATTTTCATATAATGAAGACAGCAAATAATGTATTGATAACAGATGCGCCGAGACATGCCAAGATTTTATTGTACATGAAATAATATAAATACAATAGGAACAAACTACAGCGAAGTTCCCCTTGTGAGATCTCTTCCAGACAATCATAAAATACCCAACGAAAGGAAATCATAGGTTGGCAAAGGTATAGTTTTCGTAATCTAAATTTCTTCTAACCACGACAGAAAATATGACTCTTCTCAGTCATACACTATTGGCAGTGTGGTCATGGTCATAGACAGGTCATATTTAGGAAAATATGCCTCCATTTGGTTCTGTTAGAGACATTCTGGGAGCAGTCAGACATGGAGGATTTTGTGACAGATTTTATTATTTCTGTCCATCTGGTTGGAGACCCATGGGATCTCTTGCCCTGGATAATGTAACAAAAACAAATAAATAATCTCAATAAATAATACTGTTTTTGCAATTGAAACAAGTCAGTACATATGATTAAATAGGGTTTTAAGTTTTCAATTCACTAGAAATTGGAGTTACAACAAATTGAGCTATGGTTAAATATCTGAAGCTTTTAAAGCCAGTGCCTAGGTTTTGGCTCTTGTCCAGCGCAAGTGAGCGCAACTGGGGCAAGCGTCTGTGGGTGTCTACCATGAACCGTTTGTTGGCAACCACCATAATAGGATATATCGGAATTCTTGTTTATTAATATTGCTAATGAATGTGTGGGAGAAACAATTTATCTACGGTATTTGAATATAATCGTTTGTTTACAAATTTTATACGTTGTTGTTGCTTTTAGATTTCGTTTTCTACTTCCTTATGTATTGCCTATTCTTGGAGAGACCATATATTTTTTTATTCTCTATGTAGTGTTCAATTTTGATCATTTGCGTCAAGAATGTCAGAACTCAAAAATATCAACAAAAGTTCCAAACATACATCTTCACTTTTTCGCCAAAAATGACATATTTACTGCAGATCAAAATTTAATTATGTTAATAAATCAACATATCATTAATCAGACGTGATTTGGCAGCGTATGTGTACTTATGTCTTTCTTGTTGCAAATGAGCGTTATTAACTCTTAAAAAGGGATATAAACTTGAACTCTCTTATCAGCAGCTTCTAATTTACTTACGACTGTATTGTTAACCCTTAATGTCTATACATAAGACACAATACACATAACAAAATAGTAACAGGCCGCTCGGCTGAGTCGAGTTTTTGTCCAGTCACTATATTTTACATGGTAATTGAGCTGGACTCTACTGTAAATAAGCACAGAATTTATTGTACTACTCTGTTTCGCACGCATTACATGAAAAGTTTTTGATAACATATTACATGGTTATTACAGTCATCCTTAAACAGTCAAAATTTAGACTGCTTGTTATTCCACCAAATGAAGCGAATTTCTTATGATAGCATTAAAATTGTATTTCAAAATCGCTCTCGTTTTTTTTATATATTATTCTGGGTTAAAAACAGGTCTCAAACGAACAATCCATGTTAACGAAATCGCAGGCACACCTAGTACTGATATTACATATTTGTCTTTATAACCGCCTCCAAAAAACGAGGAGGTGCTCAATTCGGCTGTTTTTTTTTAATGTTTGTTACTTAATTACTCCGTAATTTATAAACCGATTTGAAAAAACCTTTTTTTATGTCAAAGAGTATACTTCCAGAATTGTCCCATATTATTTTCATCTTCATCAGCCTGTATTTACATACATAAATGTAGAGTAATGTTTGCAGTCGGTTTTTTTTTGTTAAAATTATTGTACAATTGTACCTCAGATTCATTAAGAATAACAACATAATGTCTCAAAGGTAGACCTTCAGTCCACCTTCCTATGTTACTGCTTATTGGTGCTTATTAGCCATGACCGTGACTCGCAATTAGATATAATTACCTTCAATTTGTACTGCTACCAATGCTATTCGCAGTAGTCTGGCCTGATATCTAACTCATGCAATTATTGTGCCTTCGCGAATTAAACCTTACTTCGTTAGCGATCATCGCGGAAGTCAATTTATTCTCAGATATTATAATACTATCAAAATGTATGACCATCTTGAATCGTATCGTATCTCATATCGAATTAGACTCCTTCTCCTTTTATAAAAATGGGCAAGTGCGAGTTGAGCTCTCACAGAGTGTTTCGTTTGATAATGAGCTAAAACGGGTGCCTGGCATAATTAAGTCTAACAAATAGTAACAATAAAGTTATCCCAAGAACAAACCTAACATTGTAAATTGGAAAACATCTTCTCTTGTACATTCCAAATGCAAACGTATGTTCTGCAAACATATATTTTTAGTTTACCATCCAATTTTATGACGATAGTCTTCTAGGTTTTCCTATAATCTAGAAAACATTTTATTGTATTTTTGGCTTATATATTTGAACCTCATAACGTTTCGTTTGATATTTGATATGTGACAGTACTGTTTGCATAACATTTTTTTATATTTTGTAATGTGCCTTAAAACTTGACACTAATATTCAAAATTAATTTGTATGTATTTTTCACACCGTCTTTGGTTTACAGAAATTCTTTATTACTATTTATGATTAGTCGGAGAAAATTGGTTGTGACAGTCGGACATACGAGTGGTCCTTTATAGAATCATAGTCGTGGTTTTGTACATAAGACTGCAGTTTTTCATGCGATCGTACGGGACCCTAAAAACATACCATCTGGTCGAATTACGTAGCTAAATAAAAACTATGATCTCAAAGTTATCGATGAAAAAACATTTATGAAGCAACACATGTGGAGGGATGATGATAAAAAAACATACCTAATTATTTTGTCTAATTGCAAAGTTGGCAAGGAAGCCGACGACGCAAGCCGTCACTCTATTCCTATTATAACTTTTGAACCTGTGCTTTTGGCAAATTCCCTGGTCTCTAGCTGGAGTCAACGTTTTCTGTGACAGGCGACACGGTACATGTCAACAAAATAAATAGGCAGCTCGCTAACAGTTTTAAAATAAAAAATGTTCGTCGACTTATTGTTTTGTGGCTAACATGAGAAATTGTTCTGCACGCCTATTTCGCTGAAAACACTTCACTTATTTTAAGCTATTTTCCTGACGTTACACGTCTAGTTGACGCTGATTGTTAATGTATGTTTATTTTAGAGGTCTTTAACTCTGTGCAAAACGTGGAACAAAACCTATGAATGACTTTTGCATTACAATTTGTTTTCTTCTATTTTTGCAACCAATTTAAATAATAATTTCGGTTTCATATACAAAACAACACAACTACGAGGAAAAAACTTTCTTAGTAATTTTTGTACAACAGAGGAAACAATTTTTTTTACAAGCTTTTATAAGAACTAAAAAGTTTACTTGCTGTGCTTCGCTCATCCAGGCTTTTTTCATTTCTTACCCAATTACCCATATCATTTATCTACTCATATCATTAAACCCTATCTATTTTGAAAATTATTAATCGCTATTTTGTGACAGTCGCCATATTGGATTAAAAATGGCGGCATTTAGTTAATGTCACTGTCGATTTCAGCTCAATCTGTACTGAAAAAGTGGCTCATATTTAACAGGCTTTGATTTCAGAAACTAAATAAAAACTTTTGAAAATCTTTAAGACGTAGTTAGTGTTACAAATGTAATACATTAGAATTGCAATAGCGATCCCGGCAACGTATTCAACCTAATTGCATCTATTATTATGTCATCGCACCTAATACTATCCTGGTGGGGCGACATTGCGTTACGCAATTGCATGTGCATCGGTAAGCTAAGCACGCGCTGTGAGCAACGGTCGGCGTGGCTCATACTATGACCTAATTGAAGCTTACTTCCAGTAAAACAGTTTTGTAGATTGTCTATTGCAAATTGCCTTATCAACGTAGATACCTATAAACCTATAGAACATGAAAGCGGTCCCGTTGCGAAATGAAGTGAAAAATTAATAATTTTCATCATTATCAGCCTGTATCTACCTACTGCTGGATATAAGTCTTCCCCAGTGCTTTCGGCCAAATACGATCCTCGGCCTTCCACATCCAGCCGCTTTGTTAAGGTCATCGGATCATCTAGCTAGGAGGGCGTCCAACGCTTCGTCCTCCCAATACTTTTCTCCCCCATTTGTCATTATTTATACGGCAGTTGCGACCAGACACTTCAGCTTGTAAACTATGAAGGTTATGTCGACAACTTCGATTCTCCGTTGAATTTCTTCGTTCCGAATTTGATCCCTTAAAAAACCCCAAGCATAGCCCTCTTTATCGATCGCTGTGCGAGCTTTTGCCTGTGGGCCAGTCCGATGGTCAGTGTCCAAGTCTCTGCAGCATAGGTCATTACAGGGAGGACGCACTGGTTGGTGTTCAAGCATTGGGGTTACTGTGCGGCGCAGAAGCTTACCAAATGCTGTCCAGCCAGCAACAATGTTGATGTTGATCATTCCAATAAAAAAAACTGGGTTAAATGAATGACTCTGTAGTAGACATAGTAGTGCTGAAGTAAAATGTGCCAAAAAAAACAGCCGTTTTCTATAAAATTTGTTTCAACAATGTTTTACCAATTTTCAAAGTTATAAAAAAAAGTATAGGCTTATTATATAATCGTGTAACACAGTACATATTTGGTGAATAATTTTTAGTAGCCGCTTTGCAACAGGGACGTCCTTAACAAAAGAGACACGAAATTAAATTTTATCATGTTGACAGAAGGAAAACAAATTAATTTCCCAACGAGAACCTTAAAGGAAGACCTTTATTGCTTTATGAACCTCTTAATTTTGAAGTTCATTAAGTTACCATCGTGCCGTACCCGGGCTGTATATATTTACTCGAATAAGGATTTATTACATTTATGTTAAGTACTGAAACTTCTAATATTAACGTTAATTTCCTGGCGACTTGCACGCTGTTTACTCAGGCCTCTAATAAAAAGTCTGCATAAACACCTAAAACTCACGCCGATATTTCACATTATGTTTGTCTTGCGAAAAAAAAAACTTGCTCTCGCGAGAAACTCGTAAATAAACTCGTAAAGCACTGCCGGCATCAATTATTTCGTTTCGCTGACATTAATCATGATTTATATCCATTTAGGCACGCTGTGGTATTAAAAGGGACATTGTCCATATTTACCTGTCTAATATTTTTTAATTGTCCATTATGTTTAATATTTCCAAAGGTCAATATTTCAATCTAAATCATTCGTGACTCTTTGTAATCGGGTAGAGTAGTTACCTTTATTTCAATGTTTCTGTTTCCATTTCTCGAGTAATTGGCACATACCACGCACGTATTTCACAGATCACATTCCCAGAGACTACAATATAGTGCAAGCCCTCAGCAGCCTTCGAACCGAATTCGCAAATTCATATCGTTGGTGTAGTGGACTCAATAGTTCCATCACGTAAATGGTAGTATCGAAGACATACTCGCACGATAGCTATAGAAAATCGACTTTACATCCTTGGAGTTAAAGCAGTTTTCTATCTAGGGTCGCAAATAGACGAAAGGCACTATGAGAAGTATGGTCAAGCGAAAGTAATTCTAAAGCTCTTCCTTCAGAGGTTGCTTTCGTTTGTTGTCACAAAAGCATTGTCTAGATTCTATTATGTAAGTGTTCATGCGATTGCAAAGAACGGTAACGTGGTTCCTTAGCAGGTCACCTTGGTGCAAATGACATCAGTGACTGTCAAGTGCATGGGAGTCAACGAACAGGATTAAAACATTGTGTATGCAATAGATGCGCCGTAGCCTTGACTTCCTCCAGTAACTACCATGGCTCTTAGCCAGAACCATTCACTGGCCCACTAAGCATCATCGGAATTTCCCGTGAGGCTTTGTAATAAATACTTTCTATGTCGGTGGTTAAATTGAAAATGCAGTTGACCACCGATCACAGAATGCACATTTATTAAAATTTTATGGCGAAAATTTCTAGTTTAAGAAAGAGTTTACCAGTCAAGTACGACACTTTTATTATTATAAATACAGAAACTTTGGACAATATGAAAGAGCAACTGCGAGTAAGAGCCATTTGTATCGGTGAACATTGTGAAGTGAATGGAAATAAGATATCCTGGCGGCACCGCAGTAGGTACTCGTTGTATTAAGTGGCTGGACACAACGAATGTCCGCTGATATGCGGGCAGTTAAGGCTATAGAGCCGTCGTGTTAACCCTGCTATTATCTTTTAATACCATCGACTTCATTATTCGCTACATTTTTTTGCATCAGCAACGAGGCGCGGCCGGCATCGCAAGTCGCCGACATGGGTTTGATAACCCGGAGACCTTGGTCTTAATTGCGCTTGCGCGGACCATTCTGCCGCGTCCACTTTTTATGCGCCTGCACATCGCTAGTAAAAACACGACACGACGCCAACCCAGCCGGTTTTGAATGGTGCAATAACTCAAGGAAAATGTAAACCGGTCGCCTACTTCTCAAAGCTCATGGTTTGCATCAAACGCGCTCTACCGAGAAAGCCACACTTCGTCATGCTGGTCCTGTGCAGGTCTTGGTTGATGATTCAATTTTTTTTTTGGTCATGAAATGGCATAAGTTTCAAAGTAAATCATGCATATATTGAGGGTAATGAACTGCGAACAAAGTACGTTGACAGTTATCATAATGTGAATTGTAATGTCATCACAGGTGGTAAATTTAATAACAAACGAAGCTAATGTAACCATTTTCTATTTGTTTCAGGTAAGCATTGAAATCTAATTGAGGATCTAAAGGAGGAAGAGGATAAGGTACAGACAAAATAAGTTGATGCAAAGAAATCTTTTTGTAAAAAATGTTTTTTTTTTTGGGTAAACCTCAACAAAGGAATTGGTGGCAAAGAGCCAAGTTTTAGCTACATTAATCATTCCTGGGTATATGTAAAAACCGCCAGACTTAAATCCTTGCAGACTATAAAGGTTCTGTAAAATATTTTGTACAGTAATGGTAAAAGTAAAAAACCTCCACCTTTAATAAACCACGCTTTATCTAGAGTTCCAAGGCAGCCGTAGTTACCCCTGAAACAGCAATGGAGTTAGATATTGTCATTGCCTTTTTGTCGCTTCATAATCCTGGCTACGCAGTAGACACAGCAATGAAAATGTGTGTAGGCCTGTCCCAATAAAAAAAATGGGATGTGGCTGTGTTATGGACCCGTCCGTGTATTGTACGTATATGCACTAAAATTATCTCAAAATGGCAGGGTTTCCCCCTCTCCGCATGCGATGTTCCATAGTCCTTACTTAGCGTAATAAATTCTTTGTTCCTTCATCTATCCAGTGGTGTGATTGAATTTTGGATGGAGGTGGTAGATTTTTAACTGCAACACCAAATTGTATCCCCCGACATTGTTATCATTAGTTTTATTTTTTTATTATAAAGCCGTATTCACGTCAGAACATGATTTATTTATTATTTTAGGTTATTTATGTAGCATTGAACACCTAGTTGAATGAATTGGTTCCAAACCTTCGAAGTAGTAAAAATAGAACAAAATAAATTTGTGCTAATCGTAATAAAAACACAAAAACGTCTAATGGATTGGCTGTAAATGGAAATACTAATGCTCGAGGATTAAGTATTGACAAAAAGGATGTCTAAAAAAAACTATAATACCTATTGAATTATTGTAACCTTGAATGCCATAGAGATTGGTAGATCGATCAATTTCATCTGTAATTTGCATTTAATGGAAACGTTCCGAGCAAAAACTTGAGTTCTTTTGTGCGTTAAAAAAGTTGAGACAAGGCTGTAGCGAATTACTTGTCTTTGCAGACTCAATAATACTATTTTGCTTAATTGTTTAAAGTATAAATACTTTCTTTTCAGTTTTTATTAATTATAATATGTTCTGGTTTTATTAAATATTTTTGGGATAAAAGTGGAGCCAAAGCCTATCTCACTTGCACGTGGCACCTTGCTAACTGTTTAAATAGGTATTAAGAAAAAGATGTAGGGCACGGAGTGTAATATACAATACCCATGAGCTGCCCGACTGGATAAGTAGTTCCGCTTCATTGAAGATCGCAGCCAAATAACAATTCCCTATACTGATGTTGTGTTCTTCCAAGTGAATGCGGTCCCAAGCAGGATGTTGCGAGCGTTTATGTGGTTACGGTAACCGCTTCACATCAGGCGGGCCGCTGCCTGCCTGCTATCGACGTAATATAAAAAAAATCTTAACATCAGTTTCAACTTAAATTTACTCGTCTTATAAATAAAACTTTTAGAACCTAAGTGCTACATTGAAACCATCCTTAGTAAAAAAAGTGGCGAGAAACTGGAATGTTATAAAACATAACATTCATAACAGAGTTTTTACATTGGCATCTCTTTAAATTCCTTTCGATTTTTATCATAACCATACAAGGCTACTTACCTAGCTATAGTCAAGACAAACAACCAGCGATCACGTTTAAAAAAAGTAAATTGAACCCAGAAACGCTGTGACCGAAGCTGTGGCTGTGATCCGAACCAACTAAAATTAAATTAAATATAAATGAAATGTCTTTATATGACTTTAGCACTATTAAATTGACTTGAGCTGAGAATGAAAAAATCTTTAGACGCAAAACCTTATTGTGAAGCTGTAAACAACTGCTAAAGTAATTCGGGAAAGAGGGCAATGGGGGGAGCGGGGTACAGGAACCAATCGAGCAGTTTACTGCACGCACGACTGGCCAACATCACGACTGTACAAACACTTTGATTGTACAACTGTGAAGAAAATGTCTTCGAATTATATGAAGAATTTGTCTTCGTAGACTATAAATACTGGCCCTTAACCTATGGTCCGCGGACCACTAGTGGTCCGTGGTAGCACCTCAAGTGGTCCCTAACCAGTACTGAGCGCCACTGAGGAAATTTATTTCCTGTTTATTTTTTAGTAACATAAGATAGTAAGAATAATAGAAACTTTTTTTAATATTTATAAGCATTCATCTCCTCCCTTTTCCACCAACCCGCTCCCCCCTCTCTATATTTTTGTGGTCCATGACTATATAAAAGAAAAATTTCATTGTCTTCCATCAACAACAGAACCACTGCTTTAAACAAATGTTGATGTTATTTTATACAAATGCTTATATTTGAATCATCATTATGAGCCTGTATTGGGTAGATACAGGCTCATAATGATGATTGCTGCTGCTGCTGGATATAGGCCTGTCCGAATGCATTCCACCGTATTCGATCCTCCGCTACCAGCCACTTTTTTTGAGGTCGTCGGTCCATCTAGAGATAGGTATATATTCGAATACGAATAGTTATTTTAAACAATATCTATATACTATGTATATTGTTTGATCTAGGACTCTCCTCTTATATGTCGTTATCACGTGGATTAAATCGGCTTGCTGCCGGTTTAGATTTTCAAATCTGATTGTGGGCTATGGCGACAGTTTGGTTTGGTTGAATTGTTTCTTTCGAATTTTATCCCTTAAGTAAGAAAAATCCTAACCTACTCTTATGTCATGCCATTTAGATTAGCATTTTACCAAAGTTTTAATGTTCTTACAGTTGTGTTTAAGTAATATTTTATAATTAATTTTCATACACTTTTGTACAAAATTGTACAATCACTCGGTGAACATCATTACGAAATGTTTTGTATCGAATGACCACTAAATGGACTGTGATTTCAAGCTACAGTGAAGATCGCTTTATTTTATGCCTATGCCTCGATTTTTGCGTATCGGTTCACTTTTATATTCGCTTCAACAGTTGTGTTGTGGCAAAATGTTCTTGGTAGTGCGTGGCTCTAGCTGGGTGAGCTTGCCCCCGCGACTTCGTTCGCGGCATCGCGTTTGAAATTTCAAAAATCTTTTCTTAGCTAATGCCTACGTCATATTAATAGCTACCTTATGTCAAATTTTAACCCGGTTCCTTACCACCTCAGCTGTAGTCGATTACGATCAAATATTTTGATACCGAAAATAGATCTTAGGTTAATGACAAACATCTTCAGATTAGTCGGTAGAGCTATGGGAGTTCTACCAGCTATGCTGAACATAATTACCGCCCATCTAAGTTGAAGTGGCTGAAGTTTGATTTTCTCAGTCAAAAATGTGAACGGCTTCAGTTTCGACGGTCGGACCTCCTATCCGTCCAGTGGTTTGAGCTGTGCGTTGACAGATAAATCAGACAGTAACAGCTGTCTTTATTGATAGAGATTCTTAAGAAATTCCTAATGAATCATAACCAAAACATCTCAATTCAGTAATACTTGTACCATTACTTACTTTAGTGGGGCGTATTACCTGTACAACCTTTAATAATAAAATATACTGCAGATGAGAATATATCTAGTAGATTCTGACCAATCGTTGCAATACTCTTTTTGTCTGTAAGATTTTTGTGACAAAACTTCCGCTCATTGTCACTAAATTTAAGTGTTTATGTTGCAATGGCCTTCACTTGCTTAGATCTAGCATTGGTTCCCAATTAGTTTTCCTGTGTACCACTTAAAAAAAAAGCTCAGCCACTTATTGTAAAACTACTGCTGTAGGCTTTTAGGCATCTAGCATTATCTTCACGATGTCATTCTATCTGTCAACCTAGTAGGTCTGTCTACTTATCTGTGGTCAATTATTAGAGCATCCAGGTCTATTTTGTTGAATAATTTGCAATCCAATAGTATGTTTTTCGATGTATATAATATTAGTACCTTGGACCTATTTTATTATAGAGTGGCATCTATAATTGCGACTCATCCATCCGTAGAATTAAGTTCGATATGCAGGATTAATAGTTCACTTCGTGCGTTTTTATGGGGAGCTAATGTAAGATTGAACGTTATATGATTATAAATATCCAAAAATAAGTGAGATAAGAAAATTATAAAAACGTAGATTTTCATATTACTTATCTCTTCTAGCTATTTAATTTTATTTTTGGCTCCATGATCACATCGGACTCTGTTCTACGTTGTCGTCAACCTTTATTTAACACATTTGCTGGGATATGGGTCTCCCCTCAATCGAAGGAGTTTAGAGCATACTCCACCGCACTGCTCAACTGCGGGTTGGCGGAGTTTATTTTTCGGAGTCGAATTTACTCCATAGTTGTTTGAATCCTATAATTAGCTATAGTATATGAACTGCTTCAAGACTTTCCAGTTAGTTTTTTATCTCTGTGAAAGGATGTACCTTATCGGTAGATAATGATTATCAGGCTCTACCTTCTGGCGGTTACATCCCAATTTTTATTTATTGCTTCTGGTGTTTGATATTTTATCTCTTTCACGCATCATTTCATTCCGTATACACTGTTAATAAGACTTATAGAGGAAGAAAGTTAGTACCTTAAATTTATGGGCGAAAGTCCGCAGCATAATAAATAATTAGAAAGAAACTTCGAACAAGGACTCATCCAGGACTGAAAATAACATCCGGGTTTTGATGGCGATCGGAATCAGAGGGTCTGACATAAAAGATGTAATTTATAGGGCAACATTTATGGAACAGCGATTCCTGCTTTGCTGATATCTTTACGAGTATCCTCGATACTAAAGGAAAAACTGCTAAAATAACTTTTTATCCAAAGACTTCGGTCTATAAACCGTAAATAAATATAGCAACGTATCATCATCAGCCTGTGTCTACCCATTACTGGATAGACCTACGACAATGCTTTCCACAAAAGCTGAAGACGATGGATTTTTATGATTGTAAAAATCAAACTTCAGCTTAGATTGGTATATCTAGTAGCAGGTAGTAGAGCTGGAGCTCTCTACCTGCCTCTACCTCTCTCTATATGGACCAAGCTGAAAAATGATTTTTATTAGTCTAAAATTAAGTCTGTTTTTCGAAAACAAACTGTTCGATATGATTCGGCTTCAGCTTAGATAGTATGCTAGTGATGTGCCGTTGTTGGAAATTTGCCAAAATTGCCAGGAAAAATTCCGAAATTAGGAATATTTAGAAAAGTACAAAAATTGTCAATATTGCAGATAACGGCACATGTCTATTATAGGTAGGATCCCAGAGCTTGGCCCGCAGACATGTTCTTAACCAATAAAAACCAAAATGCTGTAATTTAGTAGTCTATAATTTCAGTCTTGTTCCGGTTGATTTAGCCTTTATTCACATCTTCAAAAGTTTAACTAGTGGACAGCATGATAGCTGGTGACTCTCAGATAAGACATTGTTATGAATGTTGTTTGTAAGTACCTATTGTGATAGTTGCGTTCGGGTTATCTATCTAATTGAGTTATCCTATCTAACTAAAGCACTCAGCTTGGCTGAGAATTGATGATTGAACGACAAACTCCTTCAATATTAGTTTCTGTTTGAAGTTTATCTAATGAAATGTATTTAAGTACTTGATTTTGTAGATGAAACAATAAATACTACAATGTTGGAGGATAACAATAATGTTTTTTTATTATCCAACTTCATCATAAATATGTAATATTCTTGGAATACTGAGGTTATAAGTTGACATGAATGATATTATATAGTAAAATCTATAAAAGACGGAATGAAAATGACAAATCACGAACTCCCACAACTGCGGACAAATGGGTGTGCTAAATCATAAATTAATTTCAAACGAGCCAGCGAGACATTGTCGGCAAGTATAATAGTTTTCACGTTTGTAAAGATAAGTATTGCATGACGGATACAGTCGGCATAGAGTTGATGTATTTCCAAAACACAGGCGGGTCAACGCACCGCACGAACATGTGATGCGGTGAGCCGGTGACGCGCACACAGCGCAATCATGGCCGCCGTCATTTCTACTCCTATCCTAATCTAATCTAAACCTCAAATTACGACTCACGAATCACCTCGTTATACATCGCTGCTCACGCAAAACACCTACTCTAAATTTGCTAGCACGCACCGGCTTACCCAGCGAATTGTAACTCAAAATTATCGCTGCCACAGAACTTACACTCATAGTAATTTTGTCGATAAAATGGCGATTTCGGCAACCTTCGCAAATTGTTGCTGAAGAGTCAGATAACCTGAATGTAGCAATTTAGGTCGTCGTTCTATTTTCGAGTTGGAGGACGTCTGAAATTCGTGTCATTGTGTCACTCACGGCAATGGTAGATAGTTAGATATTGTATCTACGTATGTAGGTAATTGAACTAGTTGTGTTTATCTATTTATTAAGGGCAAATACACATGAACAGAGCTACGTTTGCGTTACTTATGTGCATGTTCAATATTTTGTTCGTTATTTACTTTAAAGATGAAAACATCGCTTAGGTAGAGATTCGGAATTAGATATATATTATATTATTTATTACTGTATAGGACAGTTCCAATCAATGTAAGTTGTACATGGGTTTATTTTTTAAGTCTCAACTATTTTTTTGGAACAGATCATTTCAGAAATCGCGATTACGTACTGGGTAACGCTACGTGGGTTTTTGTTCTACCTATGCTCGGAGTAAATCTACGTGATAAAATTAGGAATGAGTCAATAATAGATTAATAGTCTAAAAGTAAAATTACGGACATGGCGCTATTTTTAGATTTTGAAGCCCTAAATTTTGGAACAAAAAATTTCTGGAATCGCGATTACGATTCGGGTAACGCAAAGTGGGTTTCCGCTCTACGCCTCTACCCATGCTCGGAGTAAGTAACTCTGCGTGACAAACTTAGGAATGAGTAGGTATATCCGTAATAAAACTACATAGCTCGACATATTTTTAAGTCCTGTATTTTTGGAACAGGTAATTTCAGAAATTGCGATTACGGATCGGATAACACAAAATGGATTTTCGCTCTACCTATGCTCGAGGCAAATCTACGAGATAAACTTAGGAATGAGTATACTAAAGATCTAATAGAACTAAAATTACCAACATAGACATAGGATGGCAGACCACGTAGCTAGCAGAATTGTCGACCGTTGAGGTAAAAGGAGCAGAAAACGCAGCGTAGGGCCTACCAACAAATCAGAGATCACTATTATTTATGTCTCGTAGACCTCTTATTTTTCTTAAAACAATTGAGGTAGAAAACAAGCATATGACCCATCCTGATGGTAACAGTCATCGCAACCAATGAACGCTCGCTATACTAGAGTAGAGCTCGCTGTAAAAACTCTTCACGCCTTTTGAAGACCCCTTGCTCTCTTGGGAAAACCTCGCCAGGTAATTCCACAAGCTGAGAGTACACAGTGCCAAAAAGTCAAAAGTACCAGTCTCGGTCCAGTCGGATGAATTTCCTACCGATGGCGAGCGGTGCGACTGTTTTACTATTATTACGAATGTGTATGAATTTCATAGAACCCCTTGCATGTCTAAGACTCTAGGTGCCTAGTATTTTTTAAGTTTAAGTTTGTTTAAGTTGATGACAAACATAAAAAAACGCGTTAGCGATGCCTCTTGTGTAGTCCATAGCCTACGATGACTGCTTACCAATCAGGCGGGTCGTATGCTTGTTTTCCATCTTGTATAAAAAAAAATCTTCAGCTTTGTCTGCAGAGCTCTAGGGTTTCTACCGGCTATACTTAACACAATTACCATCCATCTAAGCTGAAGTTTTATTTTCGCGATCAAAAAATCCAATGATAACTGGCTTTAGCTTCGGAGGTAGGTAATAACTGACATCCTGGATAACAGACCATCCATCTATATGAACGATACACCTGGCAAATCTGTGCATCTTGCGATTATTACCCTGTGTACTTTAAATCCACTGTCAGCGCATGAAGTTGCACTAACTTCTCAGAAGCTAGTACTTAGGTACTATTCCTCATTCGGTACCAGAAGTGTTAGTTTCTCAGAAACTTACGGCGGGAAAATTTCATTTGCTTGCACAGTATTAATGTGCTGCATGTGGCAGCGGGTTTCTATAGGGAGGATCATACATGGCCTTATTTGATTATTCGTTACTTTATCAGTGCTCTGAAAGGGCGAGTTCAAGTAAAGCTCAGTACTCTTAGATATTTTATTTAACAGCATGTCTTCAAAGATCACATTGGTAATTGTCGTTACCTCGTCGGTTTTAGTTTTCTTCCTATGTTAAGGTATATTCTGAAAATTCTGTTTTTTTTATTAAGTAAGTATATATTTTAAAACTAATGTTTAACTGAGTTTAATGAAAATCGATTGCGTCGTTGAGGAATATTCGAGATACAGCAATGAAAAGCGAGTTAAGTAAGTATTTAAAGTTTTAAATTGACTAACGATTATTTCTTGTTGTTAGTTTTACTACAAAGACATCTAACAAATATTAAATTTAATTTTGAGCTTATAAATATTTAAATTAATTTTACGTTTACCCAACGGTCCATATTAACTTGAAATATTAATTAAGTTGTTATAATTATCTTTGATCGTTTGCTAAAAAGAATAAGAGGAAATGAACAAAGTTCAAAGTTAATTACGAATTACTTTCCCAAGTTCAAAAGTTACGTAACAAGCAGAGTTGTTTTGATGGAACGAAACGAGTCGGTTCATAAATCGAGGGTGTTTTATCGGCGCGCTACATTCTGTCGCCCGTGTGTCGACTTTCTGTGCCACGGCTGCGCGGCGCGCGGCCCCCGATGGGGGTCGCGGGCTGCGGGGCGATGTGACGTCACGCTCGACCGTGGCAGTGAGTAGTGAGAGCGGCCGCGTCCGTCGCCGCTTCGCTCGCTGTACGTACTCCGTTGACGACGGTCGCGCGCGCGCAACGTGCTTGTTTTTAAACGTTCCGACGCGGTAACCTCTATCACCACATCATCGGACGCAATCGTGGGACTCGCGTGCTCTTCTCACCTGTTGAGTGGATTGTGTTGTGACCGAGAAGTTGTTGCTGCACTTGCAAAATCGCCGGTTCCTAATTCCTATTAGAAGTGCAATAAAATCGAGACAGTGGATAACGATTCGCTTCAGTTTCGTCGCTCCGTAGACGAATGGTGTATGTCTATAGAGTCGCGTTTAGATAGTTTAGTGCGAGGAAAAAGTGAAGTGAAAGCCTACGTCGGAGGATGTCCCTCGTCGGTCGTGGATACCGGAGCGTGTGACACGCTCGCAGACATGAGACGCCGCTGGTCGAACAACGGAGGGTTCCAGACGCTGCGAATGCTCGAGGAGAGCTCGTCCGAAGTGACGTCGTCTTCAGCCCTAGGCTTGCCTGCGGCTATGGTTATGTCGCCGGAATCCCTCGCGTCACCGGAGTATGGCGGGCTGGAATTGTGGAGCTATGACGATGGCATCACATACAATACGGCTCAGTCGCTGCTGGGCAACACATGCACGATGCAGCAGCAGCAGGCGCCCACACAACCGTTACCCTCGATGCCCTTACCAATGCCACCCACGACGCCCAAATCTGAAAACGAATCGATGTCATCAGGTCAGAATTTTACAATTCTTTTAAAATAGTCCATTCCACACCGTAGTATCGAAACTTGTTGTTTCAAAATATTCACATTCCCGATAAATTTTAACCGAAGAACTATAAAATTGCTAGATTGTAATAAATGTACAAAAACGTTTCTTAACTCTCGTGTCGAGAAGTCTTGAGTCGTAATGATTATTATCATATTAAACCAGTCAAATGCCGAGATTTGCGTAATTTTTTGGCGGCAAGCGGCTCTGTGCCGCGAACCCGCTGTCATCGACCTTTGGCCCGGATACCTTGACCGGGCGCTCGAGCCGATGTCTCCTTGCCGTTCAACAATATCACAATCGTTTGTTTACCTGCATTTTCATTCGGTAAATGGGGCGAAGGGTTCCCGCTATCCTTTCGATAGGAGCTAAGTTTATAACTTTCAAATCTAGATAGACTCGTATAGTGTCTACGTTACCTTTTAATCTACGTTTGTCCTTTAGGTACTAACTGCCCAACCAAACACATCTGGGTCAATGATCTGTGTAGGTACCTATATACCTTCCATGTAGGTAGGTACGTACATGTTCTTCAGTTCATAGTAGCTTCTGCTATATATAGTACATACTCTTCTGAGTGAGGACTATTTCTTGCCATTACGCGATATATATTGCGAAAAATATACTTTAAAACGTTAACTTTAAAGAGTCATTTTGTGGAAGTTTTTACTGCTATGACGAATATTACAAAATATCAACGTTCAATTTTAACACCGGTGTGGTAGCAGCATCTCTTAGTTAAAAAAGAATATAAAATAATAGATGTCGCTTTTACATAATTTTTTAAACACAGATTTGTTTCAAACACAGATTAAATTTCAATTATTTATCTACAGTCCGACCGAAAGTAGTGAGACGAACACAAACCAGAGAAATAGGACTATTTTAGTGTTCTGTGTCAGAAACGGCGGCACTAAATTTATTATTTATTACTTCTATCAACATTTATTTTTTCCATACAAAAGAGTCTAAGTGTGTACTTAGTGTTGCCATGTGAAATCAGTTTTTACGAAGAAAGTGGACCCTATTTTTGTTTATTATTTTCGGTCGTAATGAAAGTAAGCTATAATTTAGGCCTAAAATAGATGCAATCTTCTATTTTATCCGCATTATTTGCACATGATTAAATCCTACCCAAGAAATATCTACTTAGCAATGATAGATTGTGTCGTCTGGGTACAAAAATAAACCATAGACTTATTTATCTGATTATGATTTGGTCTGATTAGGTATTTATTTGATAACTCACATTACCTACCTGGTAGACATGTAATTGTCTTGTTAGTGTGTCTAGTCTCGAGATAAAAATATGCTTTGATATTTGGTCTGAGCGTAGGTTGACGTAATTATGATCCTATAAAATCTAGCTAGGCAAATAAAATACATAATAGCTGAGGTGAATAAAAATAGAGTAGGATCTTTTTAGATCAGATAGAATTGATTTATTTACTACAAAGGACAATTGAATAACAGAAAGTAGGGCTAAAATGTGCCAAAAATATTATATTAGGTAGGTATTATTGTTGTTCAGTAGCAGTTACTTTAACATTTACGATGTAAAGAACAAAGCTTCCTACTTAGATTCGCGAAAAAATTCAAAACATGTTTTTATAAAGGGCCACGTGACTCATTTAACCTACATATCGTTAATGAACAAACTCACTTAAGCAGTCAGCTTAGAAACTATCAAGGTCATGGAAAAAATTTACAGTCGCACTTTTAGGTGGTATGTACCCAATACAGTCATCGTAAACACAAAATAAACCGCAAATAAATGCGAATGATTAATCAATCCGTTGAATTTTAATCACGGTCCGCATCCGAACATGCATGATTTTGTTAATATCTTCTAGGTACCTATAAAATGAAGGTTTATCATTAGGATTTTGCGACGTGGTAAGCCCTTCCTACCATTTTTTTTTATGTTAGGATTCTTGACATACTATACATCGGGAAATCAATCAATTGAATACGGTCCGATTGAAAACATAGGAGAATGTCAATCGGACCGTATTCTCTTAATTAATGAAAAGTAACTGTCTAATGTTAAAATAATAATGTAGTAAACGTTTTACAATTGTAATGGAAATGGAGGTTTCACATAAATTAATAATTGGAAAACATGAGCCACAAAAAATACTAAATTAGCCACAGAAATACTAGGTTAGGTTTGGATTTAAGTAGATAGTAATGATTTAGATACATGTCTTATATTTAATTTGTATGACGTTTCTAAGTGCTTTATAAAGTCCAAGGAATAAAGATATTTTGACTTTGACTTTGACTTATGTTTTGTATCAAATTTAGTCGCCAAGTCAATATAATAGTCGCCCGGTTTCACAATTTTAGATGCTCGGTTTATTACTACCCATTATAATTTATGTCATTGTTGGTTAAAGTAAATAACTAAATTATTCTTATATGATTGTGTTCACCAGGGGTGTACCGCCTAGCACTATTGCTTTACTGTAGAAAATCATGGAAGTATAACACCAGATATGTTCTTTACTGGAAGATGTCGTCACATCATTTGAACTTGCCTACGTCATTAGCTGTATTTTGTATTGAAAATTACAAATGTTGACTACAAAACTCGTGACGTAGTCTTGGCAATGTACCTATCTGTCACGGGAAGAACATAACTGATGTGATTCTACCATGGTAAAATTCACTTATAATGATATCGAACACGTCATAATAAACGGACGTCACACAGAGCAGTCTTGGAAATAAACAAGTTTGGAAAGAAAAACTACAAAAAGTATGACGAAAGATGAATTTGTTTCCATTTTAGCCTGCAAATAATTGCAATTTATTTAAGAGAGGTAGGGAGCGTAATTGCTACCCGACTGGGGAATGTACCTCCACCTCACGGAATACCGCAGCCAAATAACAAATCCCTTGAGGGTTGTTGTGTTCCTGCGAGTGAGTAAGGTCACCAGAAAAGAAGGAGATGCTGCGTTGGCAGCGGGGGTGGCGGCGCGCGAGCGATATTTTATGTTGCGAGCGTTAATATGGCTACGGTAACCGCTTCACATCAGGCGGGCCGTATGCTTGTCTGCCACGTAGTATAAAAAAAAACTTAAATGTAAATACGACTGGTGTTGGGTAGGGTCACGAAAACTTTCTTGGCCGTTCATATACGTACTTCTAAATACCTGACGTAAATTCTGATCTAAATCCTATTCTGATTTTTTGATTCAGAAAATTTAAATTCAGTCTAAATTGATGGTAATCATTAGCTATATCGATGACGATTACCACCATCCTAAAATGAACATCGATAGAAATCAAAAGTCAAGTACCGAATTGTCTTCACCATATTCGGTGGGGTCGCTACTCGTGAGTAGCCTATTGGCGTAAAGCAAAGGAAGGATATCACAAAATTTTTCGAAATTTTAAGACGATATCGATGTGCACTTGACGTGCTCAAAAATATTGCCATAATGTCGCAAATGTAGTTAGTTAATCTATATCGCTGAGTAAGTTCTTACTTACTCATCAACCACTTCTTAGTGGTTGTTCCCGTTTCATTTAAATATCGCCAATAATTTCCATTCAGATTATATTTGTCCTTAGGTTTAGCTGAATGAAAATAGACATAGATGGCGTATAGTTACATCTAATGGTACTATCAAAAGAGTTCTGAAGGATCTATTGTTCGGTGTTGTTAGAATAATAGTATCAAAATTGTTTACGCCAGAATCAAATATCAAGTTACAAAAATAACATTCATTTACCCCAAGAGACTGCCCGCTTATTTAGAGACGCAAAATATTATCAGTAAGGTAACTAACTATATGAAATCAACATTCCATATTATGTTGATTCCATATACCTATATATTATATGTCGGAAAATAAAATCTCAAGTAAGTTTTACAGGGTCGGCAACTGGCATGCGATACTGCTGATGTTACAGGGGCCCATAGAGTACTGCTTTCCATCAGGCGTATGCTTGTTTTCCATCTTTGTATAACAAAAATAGTAGAAACATATTTTCTATGTTTCTTCATATCATTTCGAAAAAGTAAACTGAAGTAAATTATTTCGGAAATTGAACTAGGTAGTTCTCAGTGATAAAAAATATCAAAAGTATTAACATTTTTCATCGACCTAAATTTGTTTTCAACGGCCAAAAAGAACATTTAAATAATTGCCTACATGGTTTAAATGAAAATAAATTCAAATGCAACTCAGTCAAGAAAATTATTTACGCATAGGTTACTGCCTAATTGAAAACATCTCGCTCTCAAGTAATTTTAAACCAGACAAGTAAGTGTTGTCCATTTTTTGCCAAAACAAGAATGTTTAAATCGTTTCCTCTCATTTGAGACGGTTTCGATTTGCCAAGTGATACAGCATTAAACAATTTAAGTCTCGCCGCGCAGTTTGGTCGCTCGCTCTCAGCTCGTCTGACCGGTTTCAGACCACTTCTGATGGTAAATCGCATCGGCTGACAAGGCACGTATGTTGCTTGATATACTTAGTTACCTAACTTTGTATACGCTTTGGGAAAAATACCGTGAAATCTCAATGGTCACTTAAAAAGAGTGCCGTTTCTGAGTACAGAGTTATGTCGCTTTAAAATTCGTTCAAACTTAAAATGTCTTACCTTAAATTGAGTCATGTGTTGGATATTTTATTGTGATTTAGTGATATTTTATTACAAAATCTCTACTGCAATTAATTGTTTCATCATCATCAGGTCATTTTAGTCTCCACTACAGGAGTACGACCCTCTCTCATCCGTCCCAAACAGAAGGAGGATTTGGCCTACACTCCCCACGCTGGCCAAACGGGTTGGGGAGGCCTTATTGATGTTTGATAATGTATTTCCCTTAGTCGCCTTGTACGACATTCACGGGAAGAGACAGAGTTATTTTATTCTAGTCTGCCGGAAACCACACGGCTAATCCACAGGCCAATTAATTGTTTAGAACGTTTTATTTGATGGCAGTAGGAATACCTATCACACGATCATACTGGCACCACTTACCAGACTGATGGACTTGACCGTTAGACCAGACTGAATTTGTAATAATATACTCTTAAGATCTTGTATAAAACGTTTTTAGGTACATAAATTTGATTACCGTCATTTGTAATAAGCAGCCCGCATCGCGCGTCATTCAGCTAGAATGCGTCAATAAAAGTAATTCTAAGCGGAGACTAGTTAAAAGTAACACAGATAAACTATTCAGAATACATGCGGGTTCAGAAATGTCAGTCAGTACCGAGTGGTTTGACATAAATTGTCTTTTGAATGATGGTTACAAATGGCCGTAAACATATTTGTACTGCTTGCGTCTTGTTGTGTGTTACCATCAAAAGTGCTGGCAGTTCATGGATTTATGAAAAGAGATAGATGAAGAGGCCAAGCACCCAAAAATGACCTATATTTGTGGTGTTGTGCAAATAGAACAGAAGAACAATACGAGTGTGCTTTAGACCACACGACTGAAGTAAAACCACAGAAACAGTCAAGCGTTCGTAAAGAAGTTTTACTTCAAAAAAACTTCTGCGGTTGCGGTAATCAATTTAGAATGCTATTTGGGAATCAATTTAAAAGATTAGATTTATCAATGATGTTGTGTTGCGTACGAGGTGAGATGACGTACTTTCATACTGAGCCACGTTTACAGTTGCTCCAATTCGTTACTACATCCAACGAACTATTGATGTACAAAGAACTGCACTATAAAATTACAACAAGTCTTAATTTCGCCTGCCTCCATTTTTTACGCTCCAGTGGTTTTAAATACCTTTTGTCATAATTAAAATCAACTGAGATTTATAACAGTTCAAGCTGTCATGAACTAATTTATTTTAACTTACTTTACCCGCGACTTTGCATATAATATACATATGTAAATGTTACAATTTATGCAAATATGTAAGTACCTAATTATTTTTCACTTGTATGTAAATAAGTGAAACAAATCCTCACTTCACAGTATGACGTGATGGCATTGAATAAACCCGAAGTGACAAGGAAGGGACCCTGAAACGCCTAAAATAGCTAAGCATACATTGTTCAACAAATAAAGTGAGTATTTGACTGCCGCCAAAACTGCAATATGTGCCCTGTTTGTAATATCCAATATATCGGCTAATAATATTCAATGCTGCGGCATTGGACAACTACACGTAAGTCTTGTGATTTCCATTGTAATGAAAATATGTATAGCGTATCAATATTTCAAATAACAGAGGATATAGTGCATCCTATATATGAGATCGCCTAGATCAGTGATTTTCAAACTGTTGGTCGCGACCCCCAGGGTCGCCAAGTTATATTCGGGGATCGCGGGCGAAAAAACGCAAATGTTTGTATGGCATACGCTACAATAAAAAAAACCTGAGCAGGCCTGATTATTGTTCAATAATTCATCAACTCAAATCTTTAAGCAAATCTTTTTCCAATGGAAGCTTATTTCTTATCTTAATTTTTATGTCAACAGAATCGAAAGCAAATGGCACTAACAATTTTAAAGCTTTCGTAGCCAGATGAATAAAATTGTTGAACTTTGGAGGAGGAGGAGGAGGAAGGGGAGGTAGGAAGGGTTGTCAGAATTTTTTTACTTGTAAAGTGATAATGTATTCAAAAGATTGAAAAACACTGGCCTAGATTAAACCTCTTTATTTCATAAAAAAGCTAACCAACAAAAAATCCAACCAGGGTTGCGACTATGGTATTTTTTGAGAAAGGATAATAATTATCGTGATAGATTATAATTATCATAAGGTTTAGATTATGTTATCACAAGGCGAGGTTTTAAAATTGCCATTTAAAAAAATCATACATGGAAAACGGATTTATGATGGTATATTATATACACTTGAATTACCTACTGTGAAGAAGGCAGTGTTTTAGCTTGGTACGTACAAGTACTTTTCATTTTCTGTGTTTTAAGGTCACTTAGTCAAACTTAGTAACAAAACTATTTTAATAATCTGTTTGTTTGATTGCAAAATATTTATTACATCAAATACTACATAACACAGCTTGCAGTAATTAAACATTATTATATATTTATGACTATTTTTAAAAAGTTAACGTAGTTTTCTCACATGCAAATGAAAACGCAGTACCGCGACTTTTTCTAAGAAGTGTTGGCGTATTCTCCTTATTGGTTTTTTTCCGTTAATATTTAATAAAAATATGATCTTTCCATTTACACTTTTGCCAGTGTTCATCTTGATAATTATTAAGAAGGTTAACACCGCTATTGGTAAATTAGAGCTCGTAAACGGAGAAAGGAGGAAAGACATTGTATTAAAGAAATTTAGGTTATTTACTCAATGCTAAAAATATTACTCAACATTTTTTGCATTATATTACGTTTAATAACTATAATTCATAGAAAAGCTATAAGCTTCTCACAATAATTGTAATAAATAACTTATCACGGTGATTATTTTCTCTACCTATTCAAATTTCCCAGCCCTGATTGCTCAGGAGTATTATAAGAAATTAATATACCTACTAACATGATTAACAACACGTCCATGCACAGATATTGTCAAATAACGTCAATAATACGGCTACAACATGTTGGCAAGGCAGCTTTGAAGCTGAAGATTTAAATCTATCAAGGTTTTGATGACGATAAAAATATATACTTAACTACCCAAGTCATTTGCAATATTTTCCTTGTACTTTTTTACTAATTTCCATAAATAACAAAAAAAAAAGGGATATGGCTGTGTCATGGACACGGGCGTGTGTTGTAAGTGAATATGATGAAAAGTTATATGCACTAAAATTATCTCAAAATAGCAACGCTTCCCCTCCCCCGCACGCGATGTTCCATAGTCCTTACTTAGCGTAATAAATTCTTTAATCCTTCATCTATCTAATGGTTTGATTGAATTTTGGATGGAGATGATAGATACTCGTATGTAGTTGCAACACCAAACTGTATCCCCCGATTTTGTAAACATTAGTTTTTTTGAATGGAAGCAATTTCAAAGACGTATTCACGTCAAAAAAATAATTTAATATGAATGTACGAATATTAAGATATTCGTACATTCATATTAAATTATTTTTTTGTACGTACATTCATATTAAATTATTTTTTAACTCAATTGTAATTTATACCACTCTTAAACATTACAATATAAATTATAACTTCATGATTTTCTACGCTTCGTTACTTTCAATGATGTCTAAATATGCGCGTATTGTAGAAAGTCAAATCTGGGTAATCATGAGACATGTCAATTTGCTTGTGTGAAACGAAAATTCATCGCATGGCCGCTCTTAGAAGAAAGTGGAAAATAGTCATGCCAACCAATGACGCTCGCAGTCGCACATTACAGTGTTGCATTATTAACTGGGTGGTGATTTTGTTACACTAATCTTTTAAGGCATGCAAATTTATACTATTAAAGATAAAGATTTTAAAGATATATTTATTTGCTTTAAACATGTGGTATAGAGAAAATACATGCTGGTGGTAGTGGCCAGAGTATGGCGTGCAAAATTCATTGATACAAAAAATTGTTGTGAATATAATATGTCAGTATTTAAAACAATATTAATAATACAATAGTAACATTCAAAAGTAATTTAAAATTATAAAAGGAAAATGATGTCATGTCAATGTAAAATAATTAAAAGTCAATATTTGTCATCAATAAAATTAGAAATCGCATAATAACATTTATCTAATAACAATTTGGTTAACTTTTGTTTAAATATATTGATTGGCAATTGTCTCATTAATTTTGGCAGTTTGTTATATATTTTTGGTATACATATAGTTTTGGTTTTATTAATTAAGTTTTCCGTTTATTATTAGGGTCACTTTTAAAAGAGGTTTATAATAAACATTAAAATACATAAATATTAATTACACTCTTAGTGACAATTTACTTGAACTTAATAGAATAAAGAATTTATACATATATCTAGTTAACCGTTAGCGGCAAAAATTGTAGTTTTAATGTAAAATTATTTTATAGCTGTGACAGGTTTACATTTCGTAATGGAATATTTCCGGCCGATTTTTAGTGGAACATAATCCATCAATGTTACAAGCGACAAAGTTTTGGTACGTAATTGGGAAATATAATATTTTACGCAACCTTTTCGAGTTCGATGACATTAAGGATTTATTTTACATATTGTTTATCTTAACGAATCATAAGACGTCAATTTAACTATTTATTTTTTCAGCATATTGAAATATTTGACTTAATTATTATTTTACCTAGGTATTTATTACTCCTTACGGTATGTTATGAAGGTTCAATAAAGGTATTCATATAGGAACTCGACCTAGGCCCTGCCCGCTAAATTGAAGACAATTTAAGTCGTTTTTGAACCCGATTATCGATATTAGGTGTTTGTTCATGGTCATTTTGTACCGTTCACCAGCCGGTAAAGTACATAAGGGGCCATCCATAAATTACGTCACACGAATTTCATGATTTTTTGACCCCTCCCCCGTCCTTGTCACAGCTGGTCACACTTGTGAGACTCCCCCCTCCCTAGTGTGACGTCACATATTTTGAAATTTTACACCTAGAGTTGCAAATGTTAAGTTTTTCGTTAATAGTTCAAAGTTCGTGTTTTAACACTTAGATTATAATAGATTTTGAAATGTTACGTCACAAAATTTAGGACCCCTCCCACCCCCTTGTCACACAATGTCACACTTCGTCGACCCCCTCCCTCCCTCTTAATGTGTGACGTAATTTATGGATGGCCCCTAAGCTGATGTTCGATATTCGGAATAGAAAAAACCGATCTGAATTTTCTTTAGTTTAGTCGGGCCTGCTGAACTGAACCCGATTACCATCGGAATTTTTGAATGCCATATGATTATGGTTAATCGGCTTAGATTGGTGGGAATGGCGTTTAGCTTAGCTGGTAGAACTCTTAGTGCTCTACCGACTTATTTTTAGGGTTCCATACCCAAAGGGTAAAAAGGAACCCTATTACTAAGGCTCCGCTGTCCGTCCGTTCGTCCGTCCGTCCGTCCGTCCGTCCGTCAGTTGAATTTTTCACAGACGATGTATTTCTGTTGCCTCTATAACAACAAATACAAAAAAATAGAATAAATGAAAATGTTTGTAGAGCTTACCGTACCGTGGGAAACTAACATACCCAAAGACCACGCGATAAAACAAAACAAATATTATGACCTCCTAAACGAATTAACAAAAAGCGGCTATGTAGTTAATCTATACGCTGTAGAAGTAGGAGCGAGAGGTATACCAGCAAAATCTCTCTATAACCTGCTGAAAGACCTTGGCTTGTCCAGAAGTGCAGTAAGTTCTATACTAGAACGAGTATCTAAAGCTGCATTAGCAGGTTCATACCAGATTTGGCAGGGCAGGGAGAGAAACACAAGTAGTGAAGGTGAGTGTTGATGTACGTCGGAAAGGGGCCCCTTAAACCTACACCTGTGTCACAAGTCTCGGGATCTGCTTGGGTTTCTCTCTCTGCCACACGATGGACCCGGCACCCGCACGGTGAATCCATGGAAGCTAAGAAGTTCGTCTCTTTAAGGGGGCTCCCATACAACAAACGTGATTTTTTTGCTCGCAATTGATAATGGCAATAGGTAGACGTTTGAAATACTCACAGAATATTGATATGGGAACCCCCTTAAATATTTATCTTATATTTATTTAATAAATAATTAAACCCCCTTAAATATTTATCTTATATTTATTTAATTATTTATTAAATATTATATATTTATTTATTAATAAATATTTAAGGGGGTAGTTTAATACATTTTTATAGATAATGGTACGGAACCCTTCGTGCGCGAGTCCGCCTCGCACTTAGCCGGTTTTTTCAATCAGGATCGCCTTCAGCTTAGGCGGTAGAGCCCCTGAATTATCGTTAATAAAGCGTGGGTGTTACTGAATTTTTTTAAATTTACTTAGAACGCAATAAAGAAAGAGTTCGGTAATGTATTTTGACGTAAATCGCCGGATACTAACTCAAATAGATTGGCGTGAAACGTAAAATTTCTTCTATTGTTAAGGCAAATTACTTTCTGCGCCAAATGTATGGTTTCCCGTTAAGAAAAAAAGTCTTTAGAAATCCTTGCCTATTCTACTGGTACATAATACCAATTAAAGATCGCTGTAGTCAAGTTGATACCGATGAATCGACGATTATTCCTTTCCTACGCTTGCTTGTTCAGCCAAAGAACGTTTTTCGTCGATTGTGGGACTTGCTTGATTGTGATGACATCGCGTCTAGAGGGAGTGCGGTAACGGCGGGTTGAGGGGGTCCGTATTCTTAATAATACGTAATGTTTTGCGTTCTATTTATTAGATATACTGAAATGAAGCATTGAAGGGTACAATTGTATGCCCCGCGGGCCCCACCTGAGGTGAATGTATCGACGCGTCCGTGCGGGGGCGCCAAGGTCACGTTGGTTTTTTGACACGTCCACGTCGCTGTAAATAGGCGCAAAGCCAACCATCATGTACCTACTAGGTAGCACCGCGGTAGCACTAATTACTTCATGCCGGTCCACTTGGCCGGAAATTATTTGTTTCTCGATTTGAATAATCGTTTAGTTTTACCGCAGCGAAAGGGTTACAGACCTCGGCGGAGGACCTTGATTGTGGACAAGGCGACAGTGTCAATTTGGAATGTGGCAGAAATTACTTGCGGCTGCGTGTAAATCTCAGACGCAAATCTTGTTTTATTAATTCACTAGCTGCCTGCCCCGGATTCGCACGGGTACAACGCGGTGTTTTATTTTCCTCGCATTTTTTTATTTTTTTTTCTCTGCGTTAGAACCATCCTCGTACTTCGAGGAATATTCTAAAAAAAGAATTAGCGAAATCGGTTCAGCTGTTCTCGAGATTTGTGCTTAGCAACACATTCAGCGATTCGTTTTTATATTATAGATTATTTTAATTATTTGTGATGTTTTGGTTTTCATTTGCTCGCTTTGCTAGAATAAAATCGGGAAGAAGTACATCGATCCTCCGCTCCCAAATCTTCTTGTGAAATTTCATCACAATGAGTATAAACTGGATCAGAAATTTCGCCGCGAAAAGGTAACAATAGAGCTTTCACATTTGTAATAGTTAATACATATGACTGTATGCATGAGATTTGCGAAGCCAAGTTAGGTGTACCTACTTCGTTGTGTACGTTTATCATTTATTAGGTACTAGCTTCCACCCGCGTTTACGAATAAATCTTCATTTTTAGGGTTTAATATATAGCCTAAGATACTCAACAAATAACGTGAGTTTCTATTGGTAAAAGAATTTTCAAAATCGGTACAGTAGATTCAGAGATTAGCCTCTCCCTCACAAACTTTACCTCTTTATAATATATATTAGTATAGATTTAATTATATGTATATGTTATTACATATGTTATTACATATACATATAATTAAATCTATACTAATATGTAAGGTACGATAAAATAGGATCTAACATGATACCGATCCGGACATATAGGTAGGTATAATCGCTTTGTACAATCGAATGTAGTTTGTGGGAATCGTTTTCAATACGTGTGAAATATGATACCCTCGTATTCATGCATGATTGATGATTCCTTAATCAAAGAGGTCAGTAACCTCCTCAGCGTGCTGTGCGGAGATAATGGCTAGGATATGACTTAATGCTTCAAATAAAACTTGTTATATAACAATAATCATACCACTGAGCTCAATTAGTGATAATATCGTGATTCTTAAGCCCGTTCTCAGGTCGTTAGAGATTTTCATTTATGTAACTTGGACTTGGCAATATTATTAGCATACAAATCAGATGAGCTTGGTAACTATTAAACGCCGGCTCTCCGTCTAAGCCGGCTATAGTGTTAGAATAATATTAATCTATAGTACACCGCCAGCTGCCGCTTCTAACTCATTCCAAAGGGTACATTTTTTCATTAAATGAAAGCGATTTTGGCAACCCTTTGACTGTGTAATCTAATGGTTGTCCTGACCCCCTCATTCAATAAATGCGCGCTTTTATAAAACCCGAACCTATTTTATTGTTACGAACCCCTAAATTAGGAATGGATTTATTTTTCTTTTGCAACGTAATTAGTTTTGTCCGTACGTAGTAGAAAAGCCGGTAATGTGAATAAAAGCGAAGGGATATCGATTTGAAAATCACTTCATCGAGTTAAGTTCTAAACAAAAAGCTGGGTCTTCGATCTGGTAACCTTTTAGAGTTCATTGACAGAAGTTGACACTTATGTAAAAAACGGACCACGCGCGTCACATACTGTGAGTTTTTCACAACAATTTGATAGTATAATGTTATCGACGCGTGTATTCAGAGAATTAACATTGGATACTTACAACTAACGTATATTATTATGATACTATCCAATTTAGTTTTCCACAGGTCAGTTATAAAAGTGTAAGAGGGTACCTATCTGGTTTGAAAAGTGAAATACTAGGCTAGAGAGAATGGTTTTTCTTAGGGACGAGAGGTGAGTCTAGGAAGAAACATAGGGGCGGATGTGCGGTTGAGCGCGCGTTTCGGTCGGCTGCGCGTTGCCGTCGGTCGTCGCAGCGCTTGTTACTACTACATCTTGCTCGACTCAAGTTGATATACCAACCTTATCATTGCGATTCCAATGTTCTTAATAACTTCATCTTGCTCGACTCAAGTTGATATACCAACCTTATCATTGCGATTCCAATGTTCTTAATAACTTTTTTTTAACAATTTGCTATTGTGACTGGAGATCGAAAAATATTTTATCTGCGAAATACTCGCCCATAGCAAATAAACCAGTGCATTGTTCAGAACCGAATTGAAGAGATTGGTTACTACGATTAAATTCAATACAGCCAATTTCGATAGCTACACAATACTATCGTTTCATATTTCCTTTTATCATTCGAAAGCATCTGTTGTTTGAACAGTCGGAACACTGTTAGTCTGCATCCCGGATCTCACGAAACATTGATCTAATTTGGTCATAACGGGCCCAGTAAATCTCTCTGTTAACACCATTGTTAACTAGTCGTTAAATTGACGTACATCTGAACATTGTCAATCAAAGACATCGGGTAGGGCGATGATCTTTGTTATATTGTTTGACCGGTTATATTGTTCTGAATTTTAGGGCAAGTAAAACCTGTTACGTGAATTTAACTGATGTAATTTGCTTAACAAATTATTTGCTCTTCAATCTCGTATAAAACCTCGGCCGTCGTCGACGTTTCATTGTTTTTTATAGTCTCAAGCAAAAAGTTTGGTACACGGCAAATTTAATCTGCACACGTTTCTACAATGCGAATGTTTAAACAGTAGCTTGTGTATTTCCATTGCCGGTTGTGATTTATTATTATTTTACGTATTAAATTTAAATAATAACGACGTAAGCTAAGAATATAAACAAAGAACAAATAGACGTTACCGGCCGGCGTAAAATAAATAGGTAAAAGTTCATTACTTCTTTTGTAAACTAATAATTCTATCGATAAACAATTAATTTTCAAAAATGTAACGCTGTGTTTAGTTTTAATTCCAGAATTAATTTATTAGTTAGGGAATTAGAGACTCGTGTCTAACAATGCCGCATTAACTCAAAAAAATTACTGCCCATTACTGTCACAAATTTAAAAATCATTATATAATCTGATATATGCATATAATCTTTTAATAATAATGAATAGACATAACGCTAATTAATTCGAGACTCAAAATAATTACGGGCGATATTATCTAAATAAAATTTATTTATTTATCGATAGATCTTTTAATACAAATATACAAGTCAATTCAATTCTGTACCTGTAGAGTAGACGAATATATCGAAAGTTAACTGAGTAACTTCACGTCCGATTGGCAATCTTATTGTGTAACGTTGTCGTGTCGCATATAAATGGATATGTTCCTCCGACGCGGAACTACATAGCTAGTTGTACGTGACTTTGAGCTGTAGCTGTACCTACGTATATATGTATAACATATAAGTTTATCTCAGGTTCAGACTAGTTGTACCGCCTCCACACCGTCCGTCGAGTCTTGTGTTGTGTCATCCTCTACCTACACAGCATTATCTTTACAATGATCCCCTATTATAAAACTAAAGTATGTATTTGAAACAATGTAACATTATATTAAAAATATATTCATGGGTTTCGCATCACCATTTAAAAATAGTGATGCGAAACCCATGAATATATTTTTAATATAATACAAATACATACTTTAGTATTTTTAAATACTAAAATCTCACTATTTAAAGTTTTATTATACAGACAAGGTACTGTTAAGAGTAAAAACCCAATACACTGAACTTTTTAGCATATTAAAGTTGTTTTTTGACGTGAAACGTCTTTAAAATTGCTTCCATAGGGAGGTAATAAAAAATGAATGAACGAATGATAACAAAATCGGAGGATACAGTTAGGTGTTGCAGCTAAATATCTATCATCTCCATCAAAAATCCAATCACACCACTGGATAGATGAAGGATCAAAGAATTTATTACGCTAAGTAAGGACTATAGAACATCACGTGCTGGGGAGGGGAAGCGCTGCCATTTTGAGATAATTTTAGTGCATATAACGTATTCACGTACAACATACAGCCGTGTCCATGACACAGCCATACCCCTTTTTTTTTTTATCAAAATACAGCTAGGTACTTAGTCATTACCTCTTTGTCTGTCTCTAACAGATATTATCAGTATTTTCTCAGTATTCATTTATATATTCTTTCCAAAAGTAGCACACATATATCACTTTATGATTCGTTCCAGCAGCTTCTCGTTGATGTGCGAAGTCCGTCACGATATGAGTGAAAGAGCGGAGTTTCTCACAACATAAACTCGCTAATTGTTTCTTGCAAGTTATTCCAAAACCCATTAAAAATCTTAACCGGTTTGGGTACTCGCATGTTAAATGATGTGACAGCGTAATTGGTAATGCGTCTATTTCAAACGGAAACAAATATTTGGAGTTTTAAATAAATGCATTTATTTTTAGATATTTTCCAACTTGAACCGTCTTGGAGTTACCTACTTTTTGACAAATTACACACGGCCATCTAGTCCCAAACTAAGCAAAGCTTGTACTATGCTAACTAATATTATACTGAAGTACTTTTTTTTTTTGTAAATACATACATATAATACATAGAAAACATCCAGAACAAGACAAACAGACATGCCTATTAAAAATAAGTTTTAACTATCTGTTCTTTTTTTAAAGCTAATAAGACTATTTAAAAATTGCTAAACTATCTATTCTTTTTTTTTGTTTTAAAAGCGACTAACTAGAAATTGCATTTCTTTCACGAAAACACCCAAAATATATATTTGTCAGTGAATAACAATTTATACGCCTCACCTTCATCTTAATATCAGCTAAAATGTTAAAACCGTCCACTTACCAACGCATGGGCACTAATGTGGCGTTCATTTAGACTTCAAAGAGAATGTTTTCACAAATATTCATGTTCAAAATATTTATGAACACTGCGACAAACTGTAAATCGTTATCCACCACCGTCAGATCCCTTTGTGATACTAATATCTCTTTATTTACGTCAATTAGCTACTACAACTCTTTAGTATTATTTCAGAATATATTGCGATTGTTTATACAATAAAGATATTCGTATTTTTATATTTTACACCCACGCTTTAGAAATTCTTCAAATTATTAATAACGTCACGTGGCCGTGAAGTTATTAATAATTTGAAGAATTTGTAAATTCATTTGGGCGTCCATTCATAATACTTTATTTTCATATAATTAATTTTTAATCTGCTAATAAAATCATTGACTAATTTTCCAGAGATTCAGATGTACAGACTTTTTCTTCTCCTTTTTTAATCAATGGTTATTATTTTTTTCTTGGTGTATTTGCAATCAGTCTTAAGACTATGAGTGAATCTATTCCGCGTTTCTGTCATGCAGAGTGGCTTCCTACTGGAAGCGCCTACTCATCTGCTGTCCAGAGCTACTGCCGATCTTTTAGCTCAAGGATATAATGATGTTTTAGTCGTCTCACGTACAGCGCCGCCGAAGCTGAAGCCGATTACCATCGGATTTTGTGATCCCAAAAATTGGTCTTAAATGAAAGTTATTGACAAACATTTCCAGCTTAGTCATTAGAGCTCTATTGTATTTTCCAGCTGAGCTAAACATTAATCGCTTACCAACAATCTAAGCAGTAGTGTTATATTCCCATTCAAAAAATCTAATGGTAATATCGGATTCAGCTTCAGCGGTAGGGCCCCTGGTCTATGGTGAGTTGGCGAACCAGGAACCCTACCGCCGAAGCTGAACCCGATTACTATCGGAATTTTTGAATGCGAAAATCAAACTACTGCTTAGATTGTTGTCAATTATGTTTAGCTCAGCTGGTAGAAACCCTAGATCTCTACCGACTAAGATGAAAACGTTTGTCAATAACTTTAACCTAAGACCAATTTTTGGAATAATCAAAAAGATGGTAATCAGCTTCAGCTTCGGCGGGGTCCCTGGTTCGCCAACTCACTATAGACCAGGGGCCCTACCGCCGAATCTGAACCCTGTTCGTTAGAGTGATGGATTATCAATGCTTAAAACATATTAGTACTAGTTCCTAACTTAAAATTGGGAAAATGTGATTGAATCGAAACAATAACAAACTAACTTATCATTATATGTAAGATTTTCTGTCATTTCATAGCCAACCATCTTGTTACTGTACCTAAACACACTTCCCAAGCAAGCAATCAGCGTCATTCAATTGGAATCAATTTGCAGGGATAGAATTATATTGCGGCCAATTACTGAAACAGTATAAACAGCATGAAAGTATGCTAGTACATTTTGTTAACATGCACTCTCATGTGCACACTGATAATTTAGTTCACTTGGCCTTGGTTGTTGTGCATCGGTGCACGGCGCGTTGGCATTCGCCTTATCGTGTGTTGAACTGTTCTATATCAATTCGACCAGACGCAGGCCTACAAGCTATAAACAGATACTATTAATATCATCCACGAATATTTTTAAAAACCTAGAAATGCTATGGATTTGGCTGTACATCTCAATTTAGGAGTATTATAATGGTAGCTTTAAATAACGTACATGCATGACGAATACATTCCCGATGCTGACTACATACGAATGGGTGAGAGAGTGTGTGTTTATTGATATAAGAGGCAGTAGTCAAGGTCGACAATGTCATTGTACGAACGAACCCGGCGCGAATTCACACTACTATCGCTCATACATGTGTGCAGCGTAACATAGCTATTGAAATAATCTTATCATTTAGGTCACCTTACTTTGTAGATTAAACACATTCAAACTGTATTACTGTATGTATACCTACTACTGTGTGTAGTTTCCACTTGCAATAAAATTGTGTTTATATTAGACATATTTCAAGACGTTTTAATATTGCTAATATTGTATAACTGATAGCACTCGTTATAATTCAATTCGTAGCAGAATAGCAGTCTTGGCTTCGGTTATTTATGAATAATGTGTTTAACATTAGCTGTCACAGAATACAAATTATGCCTTTAATGTCCAACTGGACGTTAATGATCACAATGTGGTTTGTGTCGGAGGTATAGGAATATTTCTACATTTTCGCTTATCTATGTGCCGAGGACATCTTCTATTGGATGCTGTAGACAATAAAAATATAATATGATATAAATATTCCTGGACAAATTACACACTGCCATCTAGTCCCAAACTAAGCAAAGCTTGTACCATGGATACTAGATAACTGATAATATACATTTCTTTTTTGTAAATAAATACAAACATATATAATACATAGAAAACAATCAGATCGAGACAAACAGATATGTTCATGCACACAAATGTTTGTCTTGTTCGGGGATCGAACCCATGGTATTGGAGTCAAAGTGGCCATTGTTAACCATTCGACTATAGTGATTTATCGTGACAGGATGTTTTGTTCTAACAAATTCCATGTTAAAATCTTGCAGTTACGGATATAATCTGCACATCATATAGTGACACGAATGTGTTTCGTCTGTGCGCGTACCAGAAATGATATGTTACGCCCTGTTTACACTGTATGTTTTCCTTTGCTTCCTTGATGTTTGAACTGCACGCTTAAAATAGCGCAAATCGTAAGTCAAAAGTGAATACATCAATGGTTGGGCGAGGCTGAACGGCTGAGCCGCGTCGTGGCTATGCCGTGCAAGCGATTGACGCAAGCGGCGTCTCAGTTGTTTACAGTGTACAACCGCCTCAGGTTATTTACATCGGGGTCACAGACACGCCGAAGGAGACCGGGGTTCAATCGATATAATTATCTAACCTGTAACTAGAGGCAGTACCTGACGCCGGTGATCGGCGTCGGCGCAACGCGACAATGACCTCCTTTGACATTACTAGGTCGTTTATGCAACAACGAATTGGCAACACGCGGCTTAAGTGGGTGACTTCAGTACGAGCTCGGAATGTAGAGACAATTGTGTAAGGCCATCTTATGAGGAATTTTGCGACGATTCGCATTTGATTGATTGCTCAAGTGTTTCTTTTGTTTTAACGATGTGTCGAATTGTTATCGTATACCGAAACGCCTGTTTTTATCTGCGTTGAAGGTGTTTGATAGCGGGCATACATACTATCATTTTCCGGGGTCAATGATCTTGACACCACGTGGTTGACTTTATGCAATTCTAATGTCTCTACGAGAATCGGCGAACATTTCGCAAGAGGTAAACGCTCTGAAAGGAAACCTGCACTGATATTGGGTCATCAGTACCTAGTAACATTCCTAGTACACTGAAAACGTAGTATACATGTGTATAAAACTGTTCAGAAATCGGTGCAAACTTACATTAGCTAAGTAAAAGTGAAATACCTACGTTCTCTTGTAAGAGCAGCTATGTACTGATTTTATCAGAACTAGTCCTCAGTTCTACGTGCAATTAACAACATGCACGCGAGTAAATAATGTCTTTAAGATATCGATCAGATCATACTAAAGGTACGTAATGCTTTCTTGAAGCCAGACTTGTCTTACAGCAATCCGTCACTCCATATCTGACTGGTTGCAGTGATTAGATTGCTTTATAGCTCTGTCTACATGTAGCTGCTCTTAACAAGCCTATTGTCTAGATAGTCTTGGACATATAAATTGTTCTAACAACCCAATATGTCACTGAGTATCTGGTCAAATTGCATATCCTGTGTCGAGCGATCAAGAGCATTTGTCTGTCAATCTTGGTATTTGATCTCGAATCATGTATGCAGCAAAAGTTTACGAGTCGATGTTCGCCATCAAAAAGCTGATTGGACGTTGGGAGAACATGTCGTAGACGTGTAGTACATTGGAACGGTTAAAAGTAAAGCATTACGAAGATGGATCGTTTGCAGCAGATCTATTTATATCTGACCATAAACAGCTCGCGTCTGGAACCGGTCGGGCCGGCCGAGGAATGCTCTGCTAACTACAGCCAGCAGCACAGGAGCGATTGCAAATGCGCCAACAATGTATTTGTTTCAGTAGCTACAGTAATAAAACTTGGTATTTGACTCGTTAAATCCACTGCCATCTTGTGTATTCCCACGGATTCAATTGGGAATAGATACGATGATCAATACTGTCTTAAAATAAATGACAAAGAATTGTTCGTAAAAGCATATTGTATTAGCTCCTTACTTTAATTACTTACATATTAGTAAATTGATATTAGTTTTGAAATCTATGAGTTAAATTATTGGTCGTGAAATAGAGAATAAAATCGGTGCCTACAATAACCCAAAACATAGGGTAGTGATGTGTATCAATAATTCAAAAACGTATTTTAGCAAGCTATGTGTTTTTCTAAGAAAAATTCTCTGTTTAATCTGCATCCGATTACCACGAGTCTAAACCGAATTTCGATTTCCGGAGACAATAAATTCTAATCTGGAGCCCTACCGCCGAAGCTGAAGCGAATTCCCATCGAAAATTTCGACCCCGAAAATAGGTATGTATTAGGTTTGCGTTATTGACAAATATTTTTAGCTTTGTCGGTAGATCTTCATGGTTTCTACCAGCGAAGCTAAACAGAATTGCACTAATCTAAAGTAAAGTTTTATTTTCGCAATAAAAAATCCGTTGGTAATCGGCGGTAGAGCCCCTGAGTCGTCTTCAACTAAGGCCTTCACAATATTCAACATTCATAACTGAGTACAGTTACCAAGGAAATAGCCAATGAATTTGTCATGCCCTTCTAGCGTTAAATTATTTGTTTTTCCGTGTTCCCCACACGGCATGAGTAGCGTAGGTGAGCATTGATGTGGCGATTCGTCATGAACGACACAAGGTACATAAGTTGCGCAATTTCTATTCATATTTCAATACTGGCATTATTGTAGGGAAAATTGGCAACAGTTTCTTTATCAGTTGTTAGTTTACAAATATTGAAACTCCCTGACCTGGCTTCTTCAATACAACGAAAAAATCCATCAAAAATTATTTAACGTTATCGTTAACCTTATAATTCCTTAGTCATTGTGTAGCAATTTCCTATGGTTTGGTAAATGATTGGCTTATTTTATATACACGAGCGTATTGAAACGTATTGAAATGAGGGTCACGAACGAACCTTCATGCTGAAGAACAACGACAATACGCCGGGAAACAACAGCTGTATCAAATCGAAGTCACTAAACTGAGGAAAGTTTAATTTTAAATTGTTTTCATGTTGGCTGAAACAGTTTTCTTTAAGTCTATATTAGAAAGTAACTGAACATGTATTGAATCTGTTTTTCGTTTTTTTTTTTTTACTTTAGGACCTTTTGCAAATCCATAATTGCATCAAGTCCTGTTGTTTCACGAGGAAGCTTCAAAATGTTGGTCAGTGTTAATTGCGCGCTTGGGAAGTGATTAACGCTGGTGCTTCAAGTTCTTTTGCTGGTAGCATTAACGGCATTGAATGGATGGCAGAAGCGAGGGGACCGGGGCAGGGAAATGTTTCGTATGTCTACTGCGCTTCGTCATCGTCGACCCATCCATCATCCTGACAGCGCCGATTATTATTACCCGCCACTAGGGCGTGCTCGTGCGGGCCTTTCACCAAAATTCCAGCAGGGTTAGGAAGGGGTTTTGTTGGCACTTATAATTTATCGCTGAAATCCCCGTGTGTTCAGTATTTTGTACGATTGGTACTGCGGGGTTAATGGCTTTTCAATAAGTTTTTCTTTTCGTATTTGATTCCTCTTGCCATTGATGTATTTTATCAGTGGCAGTTCCTCTGTGTGTTCCATTTCTGATGTTATGTTTCAAACATTTATGATAAAACTTTTTTTTTAATTATGTACAGCGATTGGATATTATAATGCGTATTAAACGATTGTTCTAGACTACGCTACGATGTTCCATGGTGCAGTCATTTCATTGAGTAATGAGTGCTTCTGACGACCGACGGAGGGCGGACGACCTTCCGCCGGGCGTGGGCAGAGCCCATGACATAGTTCACGAGATGTGACACCGCAGACGATTATTTGTGTCGCATCGCTTTTACGGGCGATACAAATATTTCGTTAAGTGGTTTTAGAGGCTTTACAACAATATGAACAATTTGTTAACCGAATTAACGATTTAAAATTTATTTTATGAACTGTGCTATTCAAAACATCTTTTATACAATACCTTGCTCGTTTGCAACATAATTATCCTCTGAATACTTTTGCTTGGCACCGTCTTGACAAAACAAAACACCTAAGTCGCCAAAACTCTATTTTAATTTTATAATTGCTGTTGCTGTAGCCCACGGCATGTCTATGTATATCTGTATCGCGTTTTGGTACGATACGATCGGTTTTTTCCGTCTTCGCTCAGTCGGATGTCGTTTTAGTTTTTGCTCGTTACTCAGATCTGGTCACGAGGCGAAGAGGCCCAGTTGGTATGACCAGTTCTTTACACTATAAACACTTACTGTATAAGGGAGTGTAGGTAAGTTATTGTTTATTTGCTTGTTTTGATGTATTTCTAATGTCGATCTATTAATTTCATATTAATATTACACAATGGTCAATATTACATTATGCATAGATTATGAGTATAAATAAAAATTACTTGATACTTGAGAACCGTTCGACCAATTCGCCTAATTTTTTTTTTCATATTTTCTTTAAGGAAATAAGGAAGGTTCCCACCTCGCAGTTGAGCAGCGTGGTGCAGTATGCTTTAAACCCCTTCGATTGAGGAGAGACCCGTATCCCAACAGTGGAATGATTATGGGTTGAGGCCGATTAGGAAGGTTCTTATGGAGAGAAAAACTTAAATATTGCATGGAAAGCGACTTTTGTGTATTTTGTTCTTCTAGTGTGAAGCCGGGGCGGGCCTCAGTAGGTATATTATAATAAATACTGGATAAGTTGTTTGACAGACTTCGGAAAGTACCTACCTACTTATCTTCGATGCGTAATAAAACATATAATAACAGATAATATAATTTCATTTGATAACGTTCATTTTCCTAATTTCATATCCATTGTAGGTTCGGTTAGGTTTGATATTTTTTAGTCCATTACAAGCCAGCAATGCATTTAAAATTACAGTGAATGAAATTATACTAATTGAATATTTTAACGTCATTATAATTTATATTACCACTTATCTCGTTATTGCACTTTTGATATTATGTTTTGCATTTGACTAATATATTTATATATTTTTTCCTATAAATACTTATACTTACGGTACTACCTACAGAATCAATAATAAAATAGAAATGTAAATTATTTGTTTTTGATATACTTCTTGTCTGAACATTGCCGTGTTTTTCATTTTGTGTATATAAAACATGGCCTCTTTAAGGTATGTAAAATAATTCTATTGACATTTTCATTTCTTTTCCTGTTGATGTTGTGAGTTTAAGTCAAACAAATCGATTAGTATTTATGTTATCGTATGTTTTATGTTTACTGATATATAATCTTTTTATCTATTCTGTACTCGAGATCTATCAAGTAATACCTAGTAAAACAATGTCAAACTTGTATGTGCGTAGTTCAGATATTACAAGAAGTTCCCTTTATATTTCCTGTGGGTATTAGTGAGATCACCTTACTCGATACCTGGTAATGTGTAAAGTTATGTCAATTTAAACTTCGATTAAAGTCTTACCATGCCACAGCTTTACATTCGAATGGACAAACATCTTGAAGGAACAATCGAGAAATTGTTTCTTACTTCTTCGAATTAAAATAGATAACATTGTTTAAAAAAACGTTTATGATTGATTAAATCAGTGTATGGCGTCGAAATCGTCGTAAACAGGCGTTCTTTGTCGGCCGATAAGAGTTTCGTCGTCGGCTTATCTGTAATGATACCCGGTCAGTGACCCCGGTGTTCCCGGGCGGCACATTAAACTACAAACTTAATGTTTGTATGTACATATGCTTCCCTTGTATGTTAACCCTTAGTTAGTGGCACATAATCTCGTTTTAGCTAACTTTACAGATAATTACCCGCTCTGGGAATAGCAACGCTAACTTTGTAGAAAATAAGTCAGTATGAATTAAAAGTTTTAAACGAATTTGTTTACACTAAGACTGCAATTTTTTGTTATGAATATAATAATGTAACATGTAACCTTGAAAGGGGGTGAAAATAGATCAAAAATTTTCCACAAATAAAAACAATAACTATTTAAAATAAAATAAAAAACTATATTTTTTTCGTGAATTCAGATTTTGTGACACACTGTACGAGCATAGTAAGTAGTACTCTCGATAAAATCACCAATTATATATAAAATATTATAATTGGTGATTGTGAAAATAAAAGCTATGAACTTCTATGATAATGTTAAAACCAAAATTACTTAGTTATTTTTAGATAGCGTCTCAGAAGTCAGATGTCGTCTTTATAAATATACTGTCCTACGGATTGTTTTTGCAGCCTCGTTTCACTGTGTTCAGTATCTTAACCTACTTCGTAATTCATCTCGGTTTTCCTCGTTTACGCCAGTTATTCGTAAATGTTAATGACCTACATTTATTCGACGGCTTTATTTAAAAGGGTTACTGCTAATTGGGTCATGCCGCTCGTATAGAATTAAAGTGATTAATGCAAAAACTTTGAGGTAAACCTACCTAAACTTAGACAACTACTATGACTTTTATCAGGGGCTCTCGACAACGACAAAATGAAATGAAATTCTTTATTCTGTCATTGAGTCCTTATTTATAGTCACTTAGACATTGTTTTTAGTCAAATATGTATACTTTTTTTTTAATCTACTAGCATGTCGAAGATAATTCCCACCGAGTATTGATTTAGAAGATCGGGGATTTTACCTACCGCCTAAGAACGCAATAAGAACAACAGATGGAAATCGGCTCCAAGCCGATTTCCATCTGTTGTTCTTATTGCGTTTGTACGATTTTTGAATTATAATCCGAAGCTGAAACTGATGACCATCGAATATTCCGATTCGAAAAATATGTTTTACGTTTTAGTTATTGACAAACACCTACAGCTTAGTAGATAGAGCTCCAGGTTTTCTACCAGCTAAGCGAAGCACAAGTACCATAACTCTGAACTGAAGGTTGATCAAAAAATCCGATGGGAATAGGCTTCAGCTTAACTGGTAGGGCCCCAGATCTTAATAATCTTTAGCTTAGGCGGTAGCGCCTCGGTTATCACTTTGCAGAGAACAAAGAGTCATTGACCCAATTGGTCATAATTTGTCGAGCGACTATTAATTAGCCCTTGTGATGACGGAGCGGACGATAATTTTTTACGTCATCTGAACTATGCCTTGGCCTACTTCTACGTAACAATTTCATATAATGAGGTTAATGTATATTTTTTGTAATGTATCCTTGTTGTTATTTTCTACGGAATTCATAGTAATAGAGGAAAACTGTGGGGATTATGTCAATGTCGCATGGTATATGCTTTGTGCACGAGTAGCAAGGACTGGCTGCATGAGGTCACGCTAATAGCCTAGACAGGGCAAGGGCGCTGATATGGCAAAGCGTGCCCCGTGGCATAGTCGATTGTCTCACATGTGTGTCATAACGTGGGTAGTAAGTGATTATCTAATTGGTACACATGCAGCACAAGTAACTGATTACAACATTTTTCGAAAGTTTATTCTTCCTCCTGCTAAAATTCTATTTTAGATGATTTTATGAGGTTTTCAGTTTCGCTCATCCCGACGCTATATACTATAAATATAGCTACATATATAGTCGGGTATATAGCTATAATAATAGACTATATAGCCGACGCTGTAACGTACTAGCTTACGCTAGGTACTTAGGTACCCATATAGCGTCGGGGTGAGCGAAACTGGAACAGTTTTGCAGCGTTATTGTAAATCTGGTATTCAAGTTTGGGATACGATAACTGCTCACCATCGGGAATGCTTGTCGGCTTTATGAAACTAATTTGTATGCCGTCTTAATATGAAAAATAAATTCTAAAACATCGTAAAATGTGGGAATATGTTGGGATTCGGGAGAACACTATAGGTACCACAAGTCCAGCAATATTTTAATTGTCAAGTCAAATCGTTTTTGTTTAGTTACGGCCTATATTTTTAATGTTACTTAAATTCATGATTGTTATCAAGTAATTTGATACTTTTTAAAAGAAAATGACTATCAATAATTTCTATTATTTGACGTCATATTGGATTACATGGAATACTACAGATTAGGAAACGTCACCTACCCAGACACTTAGTCATAATACTTTATAAAATAACAAATCTGATATAGATAACAAAACGCATGCAGTACTCATGCATGTGTACTTTCAATTTAACAATGTTAATATTCCATTCGTGCCAGCGTTCTTTGATGCATTTGGTTCGATCATTAGCAAGATTGTGAAAGGTTCGAAGTTGCATATGAAGCGAGGAAAACATGCATTTATTCTAATTATATCTCCCTCCCTTTTCTATTTACCCATTCCCGTGTTTACTCGAAAAGGCGCGTCGGAGCGTGGGTGCACGTTTAACTAAATTGGGGAGCAGAGAGAGACGTAAAACTTGTTTTTATCTGAAACTCGTTGAGAGTAAAAGAGAGGTTGGAAATAAACTAGCACTCTGTCAATAGAGAGAACTGCTAGGGAGTTGTGGCATATCCATTACGTAGCGATACCGTCAGTACGTGATAACTGGTGACCACTTTCCAATTTACCGACGCCGATGACGAAACAAAGCAAGAATTTTTGTTCTGTGTCAACAGAAAGTTATGATTTCTTATTGTATTTACACTGTGTACGTTAATCATTTTTTGTTCCTCAATAAAAGTAAGCCTTTTCTTGTACAAAAGATGCATTCAGCATGTTTGCCTATATCGTGCTAGTCAAATGCATTTAATATAACACGCATATGAGCTATAATTACTTCGGGCATATGCTGAAGACGTTTCAGGGGCTCTACCGCCGAAGCTGAAACCGATTGCCACCGGGTTTTTTGATTCCAATTATTGATCTTAGGTTAAAGTTATTACGAGAATTGCCCCCTCTGCTTTTCTATCAAAAAAATTTGTATTTTACTTTATTTGGGAAGGGACCCAATGACATTATTCTAACGTTTTGTTTACTCCAGTTTATTTTAGGAATAATCGAGGAAGATCTATCATCCCTATCTTGTATATCATCAGGAGAGTGACATCCTCGTAATAATCTAAAATACAATTTTTCAGAAGGAAAAAATAAAATGTGACACTGAAAAATGGAATGATAAATTTGTTGCCGGGTTTTTATTTAATCGCATGGCTTGTCTAAGGGAACATTGAGAAGTTTTCTTGGCAAATATCTTGTCTAGTTGTGTAGGTGTCTGTAAAAGGCGTTACTGACATATTTTCACACCTCCTCAATTGACACACCTCAAACCACTGTACTTATCGAGTTAAATTTCGCATACAGGTAGGCATCCGATAAGGATTGTTTAAAATGGCCATGGGATTACAGGACTCACGCTTATGAAGACGCGGACGCAAGCAAGTATACAATTTTTTTTATATGAGAGGGAACAAACAAGCATGTGGGTCACCTGATGGAAAGCAATCACAGCCGCCCATGGAGATGATCTACACCAAGGGGTCGCCGATCCGGTATTCTAAGAGGTGAAAGATAAATAAATTTATCATACATGTTTTCAAACGACTATATCTATGAATTTCAGTTTGTAACTTCTTTGTAACGTTTAACCGATTTCGAAGTGTGTAGTAAAGTGTAGTTTTATTAGAGTTGCTTGCGGTCTAGGCGATAGAACTCCGAATTTTCAAATTGTTTAATGCATATTATTTTTACAAGCGTCAACGTCATTGCAACGCGTTACCCGAATCCACAAGGTAGTTCAGTAAGTTCATTTTCAAAAAGAATGTTTGCTGAATAGTTTGTCGTGACATTAATAGGCTAGACGACGATTTTTTCTTTCGATGTGTTATGTAAGGACGTCATTATAATATAACTATAAGTGAAAGAATTACTTCGATAGCATAAAACTTCTCGAAATATGATAACTTGAAAATCACAATTTTGGACTTTCCCGAAAACGCTCCATACAAAAGTCTACCGAATTATGACGTCACACTTAGGTATTTTCTATACGTTAAAACAGAAATTTGTACGACGGCTATGTTAAATACTGCGTTTATGTAGCTAGTGCCGTAACAAAAGTTATAGTATTTTTGATTGTTTTTCCAATGTTAATTATTACGTTAGTTTTATATTACGATACTGATAAATATTTTTTATAATTTTTGATCATTGTCGTCTAGCCTATTGTCATCGTCCTAGATTTCTTTTTTACCTTCTGTATATAATATTTATGTATTTATCTAAGCGTATATTGTATTTTTTGTATTAACTTGTAGCCGCATTCGTGTATATCTGATTTTCCAAACGTTGATTGGTAGAGAATGCTCTTAGTATTCTTTGCACCCGTATTTTGTTGTATAGTTTTAAAGTTAATAAAGTTTAAATAGATAAATATTTTTTTCATTTTTAGCAAAATGTATGTCAATGCTAAGAAGGTATACCGAGCCTTTACTTTCCTTGTGTTATAAATAATTTGAGATAAGATAAAACGAAGTGCCTTTGTTGTATAATCTCTTAGTACGTAAGTAGGTACTTTAAATGAAAATATTTACCACAATTACTAAGCAGTCGGCGTATAGAATCAATATCCATTTTTAATATCTCAAATGAATTTGAACTTTATTAATGTGCCTGAAATGTGAACACATTGATTTTATTTGAATGAAAAAAGTTACGTCGACTTATTGTTAATTTTCTCATTGTATCGACATAATAATATATCATTCACTTGCTTTCTTTTAAAACGCTTTCGTGAATAATAATATCGAACACTAATACATTTCTATTCTTCAGCTCGCCAAAAGAATTTCGAGATGACGGTTGGCTTAACTGAGTACCGTTATGCTAAACTGAAGTTTGATTATTGGAATGATAAAATCCAATGATGAAAAAGATAGATAAAGTTTTCACGTCGTTTTCGTGTTGTTGTGGTGTAGCCAAACACACACGGTTTTTGACTCACTTTCGTTTGTCAGAAAAGATATATTGTGTAGGGCAATGACTGGGCTAAGCATGCGCCCTGCAGTACGGATGCTGCGTTCCTCTCCAGCGGATGTAAACACTTCCACGTGCGTCCGCCCGTCCCTCCTAAACAGACCGTCTGTTTCCTCCCGTCCGACGATAAAAAATAGAGCCCTCTCTCTCTCTCTAAAGAACGATAACACGTGTCTATATCATGACAGCTTTCTTTTATCTACTTTGAAAATTGTTTTAAATACATTGCTATTTTTAATCTACACCAGTAAAAGTTGTGTAACGAACGAGTGACTTTATGAACCAACTGAACACTCCAGAAATACACTCACCGGCATGAAGGACGTTTTGAGAAAGGACATTTGGAGAAAATTATTGAACGCGAAAACAAAACAAAAAGTTATATAATGATTGACTTTACGAACAATCCAAAAGTAGGTTTTGAAACTACTCTCTATCAAGCGTGGAAACAAACAAATTGTTTCATTATGTATCCTACATTCTGAGTTTAAGCTGAATCAAACGAATAAATTGTTCCATTATTTTCGCAAAAACAACTTTAAAGTCGGATCCAATTCTGTGTGTAACTTAACCCTATCTGAATCCTGAAACCGCTTTTTATAAACTCTATTAAACTTCATATCACTGTAATTGCAGCGTATGTTCTATAAGAAGTACTGAAAATGAAGTGATAATCACATCAAGTGGAATATTAACATGTCTATATTAGAGGTGAATATGTATAAACTCTCATAGCCAGGGTTGCGATACTTTACCATCACAGAAATTGGTGCCGTGACCAGGATCAAACCAGGTGAAAATTAATTTGTAGCATGGGTGAAATATATGAAGCTATCATTACCGAATTTGTGTAGGTATTCCAACGTTACGTCGAAAATATTTTCAGACGATGTTGTAGAGTCTGTTAGTCTTTCAATTAATAACTATATTTGAAGCATTTAATTAAAGTTTCTATCTATATTCATATAATTTTATGGAAACATCCTTCACACATTCGCATTTATTTTCCGAATGGAAATCATAGTATTCGCTTCAATATTGCGTTTTATGTCAGTCTAACTCTCTGAGAGTGCTATAAATTTGAATGTCTCTCCATTCGAGGCGTATATGGCCGACGTACAAGCCATATATTTTAAAAGAAATAATATTTACGTCTGCACTGTATCCTGACCCTGGTTAACATGCGGTTAACGCTAGGCTCGACCGACAGAGAATGTGTAGAAAAGCGCATAAATGATTCTACGAATTCTGTTGATAAGCGCTCGAAAAACTGACAAACGGAGTATATAGCAGACGATCAGGAATGTTGGCACATCGTCTAGTGCAGGCAAATGTCCCTATATTCATTCGGGTTGCAGTCGAAAATATCCTCAAGTCAAGTACATTGACGAATACGTTGTTCTGATAAAAGAAATCGGCAGAGACAAGTAAACGCGTGAATAAATATGTATCACCAATGATAATGCGCTATCAATCTCCGTGCGAGTATTTCACCCAAGAAGTTTCCACGTTGACGGTGACGTGAAAATGACGATTTTCACCGCGCGATTTCTATTTCAATCCAATTTTCCCGGCGCGCGGAGAAACCGATCGCTCCAGTTGCGCGAGGCTCGGCCCACATCTCTTGCTAGAAAGTATTGTAGAAAGTAACATCGGCGATACGATAGATCTCCGCCCAGGCGATGCATCGATCACGTGTTGCTTTTTACACGCATAGGTTTTTTCTCTCGTGTCTGCTATTACACATACCATTAACATTTCTTGAATATAGTATTTTATCCTCCGTTAAAAAGGAGATTTTTAAAACTGGATTAAAATATCGTTTCTGTCTATGTACAAGATAACAAATAGAATGTGCAATGTTACTTCACTCTGGTTACATCTACAGTCAATTTGTGATACGACTGTGAACGAAGCCCTAACGCCACAGGCTTACTTTCGCCACACCCAAATTTAAATTACGTGTGCTGTGTAGGCTTGTGCAATACCTACTTTTGGCCAACTTTCACTAGCCGCTTACGCGGGCCGCGTGCGAAATCATTGCGTTGTCTGTTTTCTGAGGTCACAGTGAAAGTTAACGTATTATTTAATTGACACTGCAATTTATATTGAACGTAGATTGTGTTGGTAGGCAGCACCTATTTAAAACTATGTAGCTAGACGAAATAACTCGTAAAATGTTCGTCGGTATAAATAGCAATTATAGTTCCTTTAAAAATATCAATGTTTTAAATGGACTCCACAAGATCTTGAACAAAAAATGAAGTCGCGTGAGAGGAAAAACGAGTTTATTATTAGTTGGTAGAGAATCGCGAGTTTGCTTCGAGCTCTGATGCTATCATAAATAAAGTGGCTGCGCGGTGAGCGTAGCGCGGCGGGCGGAGGGAGGGGAGGGCTTCAAGAGTCAAGGCCGCACGCTGCCCCCGGTCGACGCTCGCGCCCCACTTGTCGCTCTAGAGCGCGTCTCGCTCGCGCGGCCGAGCGCACCCGAGAGCTGCCGAAGCGGCACGAACTAGACCTTCCAATGCGCGAGCGCAACATACTGAACAGCTGAGTCGTAATAACATAACACACTGACTCGGTCATCCGTGCATTCAACTTTTGATTAGCTTTCTTTTTCACGGGCAATGATTTAATTTATCTTAACAATTAAAGGCAAGAACAACAGCTGATAAGTAATCAATTTTATTTGTAAAAATTCTTCGTCGTCTTTGTAAAACAACGTGATTAGTATAACGTTTTTTTTTTTGGGTTTTCTAATTTCACATATTTTCTACAAAGGTCTGTTAAGTAGGTAGGTAGGTAACCTATCAAAGATTGTATGTTTTAGCAAAAAAATTGGTAGTAATTCAGAAGGCAAACTGGTTTTAACTGTCTCTTGCACTTTCACCGGCCGTTGGTCTCCATTGGAGTGAGACCATTGCATCATTATAAAGCCACATAATGTTATTTAACTTGCCATGTAACCCAAATTTCGTTTCCATTCGATAGATAACTGTGATAGAAAGGTATATATACCATTCTATTGAATTAAACACATATTTTCAGTTATTGCAGTTCATTTATAGTTGGATGTCTACCAATTTATTTAATTTGATTGATTTTATGTAATTACGTATGTGATATAAAATTACATGAAGAAATTCTGGGCCATAATAATAAATACCGCAATAATAACGAAAGAACTACATAAGTAATTGATCCATATTTTATTTTATGAAAATAAACTTTTGGTTGTAAAAAATTCTAAGTAGAAATATATTACACAATAACTTATCCACATGAAAAGGTAAAGAATGCGCATAATAGATAAGAAAACAAATTAAAAAGTAATAGATAAGAGAACAAAGTAAAAAGTTGAAGTTTTATTGAAGATTGCCGGTAAAGAAACATTTGTTTTTATCATAAACAATAGACGTTTTAATGTAAATAACCTCGCATCCCGAGCCCCGATAAATGGAACCGCGCACTTGACCTCTTTATTGAGTCTATGTTATATCGAGCCACTCGACTGCATTGAGTTAATTTTGGCGACTATCGACATAAATATCGTAATAGTGGGAATTGGCAGCGCAGAAGTAAACAAGGTCAATGGTACTTTTGGTCAGTGTTGAACTAAAATGTACTGTGTCCAAAATTCAGAATTGCTTACTGAGTCGTGACTTACGATGCCGCCTTTGTCAGAGCTAGCAAATTTGTCGACAACATAGTGAACACAGAAAAAGGTGAAGAAAAAACACTCGGATGCTGTTATTTTAAGGCGTTAATGTATAAAGTGCTTCTGTTCGTCAATAAATTCATTTTTTTGTTTTTGCTTTTCAATGCCAAAATTTTTGTTGTTATCCTTTTTCCGAATGACAAATTTATTTGAACTAAATTTAAAATTCGAACACCGTTGCTTCGAAATTGTGTTCTCTAAAATAATGGCTACTTTTTAAAATTATGCCGTATAATATAATTTCTGCGTAATTATTGATTGCATGATAATTAAAACTTTCTCACTCATTCTTCCATGGGATTTACTTGTCTAACTATAATTTGCTGTCGTTATTTACACTGACCTTTACTGGCTATTGCGTGAAGAGAGCCCACCGGCTCTGATCCCACGTGGAACTAGTTTTTTGGCACCAGCTATTTCGGCTGGTTGCGTAACGATGAGGTACCATGGCGGCCAGCGACCCGCGCCGGCGACTCGCTTAATGGTCACAATAAAAATGCAAATAAAATTAATGAGTAGTCTTAAATGAACCCTTTCTTTTGACCGATAATGCGTTCACAGCCTCTGTCGAGATGTGCGTTGACTTGACAACGAAGAAGAATGATTTTTCAATGTACCTACCTACATTCCTTGTAGTAAGGTTGCCTGGTAGAAATTAAATCAAGGCTGCGTAGTGCGTATACTACTACATGTCGTTTACTACTACATAAACAATATAAACAATGACGTCTGTGCAGTGCGTGAATGACTGTACGTGTGCGTGCGGCGCTATACAAACTGTTCCAGACTTGTCTCAGAGGGAGGTGAGATCGACACGGTAGCGCGGCAGCTCTCTGCCGTACTGTAAGTAGTACTATTACTTATACGGTCAGTGGGTAGCTTTCGGGGCGGGTAACTTTAATCGGTGCAATAATGTATTTGTATATTGTATCGCCTGCTGTGTGGTTTAACCTCTACGGTTTCAAAGTTTCAATGAGATTTAAAAATGCTGTCTTCGTCATCAGGGAGTTAGATAGGCTTATGCGTGGATGGACACAGCCTAAGTTATTTAGAGTAGTTTCATACATGAATGTCAGTTCATCAGTTCATTAGTACCGACGATAGAGCGACGTCAAATTCCAAAGCATATAAATAATTTGTTTCTCTTCACTAAACCGCATTTGAGTAGCGTGGTGGTGTTCGTTCTAACCCCCCTTTGATTGACGCCAGATCCGTATGCCAACAGTGAGATGAATGTGGGTTAAATAAATAGAGTAAAATTTATTTTTTACTTTGTTATGTAGTTTTACCTCGGTAACTGCAACAAATTTCACTGTTCAATGTAATTTTGAAGGTTGTTGCTGTTAATCCTGGCAGCAGAGACAGCGGATAGCAGCGGTTAGAAGCATTGGTTCTTCTGTCCGGTTCAACGAACTGATGAACTTAGTCTGATTAATGCAATTTGTCAAAATATACGTCAATGCGTAATGTGAAAGTATACTACAGTATTACTGGAGCTAAATGAATTAGTATATTATGTCGTAGAACAATATTGTCTTAGAGCACAGTACACGTGATTAGGGCGATAGATAGTCTCTAAGGCGCTCCTGAAAGTTCATACTCCTTAACGTCTATGTATATATTCGTCATAAGTCCAAATAGTATCACATGCTGTACAAATTCAAGACATGAATCGGCGGAATCCTGTTATCTGCTCTGTCAATATAGGCTGAAAAGCGTAACCTCTTACGAGAGCAAGAGTTTTCTGTGTTTGTGCTAATAATCATTCTTTGATATCATAATCTGGACTTAGGTGTCGACAAATATCCTATTGTTGCTCCTAAGTTTCTTCAAGATAAAACACTCAACATGGCATGTTATTCTCACTTTACGTTTATGGAGTTCCGACTACGTGATTGACAATTGCCTATTACATTACCATCGCGCATTGCACACCCTGCTCCCGCGCGCACTTGAATACCAAAAACGACTGCCGAGCCTTATTAGTATGCGGACGTACGTTCTAGCCACCTTTTGTTTGGGCAGGAAACGTCCACGCTACTGCCGAAAATCACTTGCGAGTTTCAAAAACATCTCTTCGTCGAACATCGATGTAAAAAAGTAAATAAAATCAGCGTGCCTCGTCCGCCGGCTCGACAAATGGTTCATGAAATGTATGCAAATTTTATAGCATCCGATTTTAGATGTTCTCGACGCTGGCCACCAAGCTCGATTCTCATTTATTACGCAGTTGCATTTTACGAACAATTCAAACTTATGTTGCTTTATCTTTTGTTTCAGGTCGAGAGGAATTGTCACCGGCTTCAAGTGTGAATGGATGCAGTACGGATGGGGAAGCACGACGACAGAAAAAAGGCCCGGCACCACGTCAACAGGAAGAGTTATGTCTCGTATGCGGCGACAGAGCCTCCGGATATCATTACAATGCGCTCACGTGTGAAGGATGCAAAGGTATTATGCCTCATTATACATATTTAGAAATAGACTTAAGTTATCTCATTTTTGCACGTGAACGAATTACCCAATTTTGCACGTGAACGAGCTACCTAATGCAATATGAATGAAGTTATACTTCAACGATGTTATACGTAACTAGTATGAAGCATACTAGTTTTTTATAAGTGTGTCAGTGTTGCTAAGATACACATAGTCCTTGCTCGTCATTCGCCCACGAACGTGCCAATTCAGCGTTGAATTGGCGCATTGTGCCATGCGGGGCAGTTACGATCTGCGCGTGCATATTGTAGTCGTGTAATCGAGACAGGACGTCACAATAGCTGTCTGCAATGCGTCTACTCCTCATATCTTGATTCACCGACGCCTATCGGACATCGGCACCAACCTTCAACAGAAACATTGATGCTATATGCCTATAATTTTCACCATAATGCCTACGGAATGAGTTGGAACTTCCGTAGAATCTAAGCCTATAAACTATGTATAGTGCGTCGTACAATTACGTCCAATTCAATCCATTTACATGCTATCTATCTTGTTTATTTTGTACAATAAAAATCGGCATTTGTACCCACCTAAGCGTCGCTGTCAATGACCTGTGTCTTTCAGTCAACCTTTACGTACATGACTACATTATCTTATCGCGTTAACAGGCTCGCAAAACTATTTCGTCACTTGTTCTTCGCAACGTCCAGATTGATTGATAAATTGCGATGTTGTCCTTGACGATTATTTTGTAAAATTCCAGGGTTCTTCAGACGGAGTGTGACTAAAAATGCCGTGTACATATGCAAATTCGGTCACGCGTGCGAAATGGACATGTATATGAGACGGAAATGTCAAGAATGCCGGTTGAAAAAATGCCTCGCGGTGGGCATGAGGCCCGAGTGCGTCGTGCCAGAAACCCAGTGTGCGATAAAGAGGAAAGAGAAGAAAGCGCAGAGGGAAAAGGACAAACTTCCAGTCAGTACAACGACAGTAGACGATCATATGCCGCCCATTATGCAGTGTGATCCACCTCCCCCAGAGGCTGCGCGGATTGTAAGTATTACATTATTACCTACATGTAGAATACATGCTGAAATTATGTTTAATTTAGATAGATTATCAATTTCACGGTAATTAATAAGAAAAGAATTGTCTTCAAATTAAACCGAAATTTAAATATCTCACATGTAAAATAAAAACGGTTCAATAGAGCCAGAGATTACCCTCTACATCAGGGGTTCCCAACCGGTGGTCCGCGGACCACTAGTGTTCCGTGAGATCTAAATCAAGGTCCGTGATGCAGAATTATAATGTAAGAGATTGAACAATACTAAACCAAATATTGTATACCCGAGATAAAGTATCGTTGATTTATTGGACAGTAGGGTCTCTACATTGAACAGGGACCTGGAAGTGGACCCGAACAAAAAAAGGTTGGGAACCACTGCTCTACATCCTCACAAACTTTACCTTTATCATATTAGTATAGATATAATAAAAGCGTAGAAACCGCGTGTCTGTATTTTATAAATTTATCAAAAAATAAGATATTGTTGGTGATAAGAAAACGCTAAGACGATAAAAAGATTATTTTTATTTTATATCTGTCTGTCTATATGTCTACGTACACGATAATCTCAAAAATATCTAGACAGATCTTTAGCGCATTTGTCAAATAGTTTAAGCTCAACAAGGGTCGAATTCCAACGCGGACGAAGTCGCGGGCAATAGCTAGTATACATATAAATAGATAATCCCAAATTGAAAATCAATAATAATTTAATATTATATAATGTACTCATTTATTGCAACTACTTACTAAAAATAAAGAAAAAATTATACTAAAATTAAAAACCTACTCGTGCTACCCAAGTAAAGACGTAATACAGAATTTTTATAGAGTTGCTAATCCGACATTATTGGGTTAGGTTAGGTTAGGCTTTATATATTTTATCTATAAAGAAGAAAAAGTTACGCGATAAAAAATAATAAACAGATTTTTGTCTTTAAGAGAGGTAGGCACAACGTTAGCCCGACTGGGGAAGGACCTCCACCTCACAGAATACCGCAGCCAAATAACAACTCCATGGAGTGTTGTTGTGTTGCTGCGCGTGAGTGAGGTCACCAGAAGAAGGAGTCAACGCGCGAACGACACTCATTGTCGCAAGCGTCTATAGGCAACGGTAACCACTTCACATCAAGCGGGCCGTATGCTTGTTTGTCACCCGTCGTTGTATAAAAAAAGTCTAATGTTAAAAGTTTATTGGTTATAATTATAGTTAAATCGTTTCACCATGAAGCGATATTAACATGTCGGTTTCCTACGTGAAGCTGGAATGTTTGCAGCACGAAGTGGTCCCGCGGTTCCTGTCCGACAAGCTGATGGAACAGAATCGGCAGAAGAACATCCCTCCCCTGACCGCCAACCAACAGTTCCTGATCGCGAGGCTCGTGTGGTACCAGGATGGATACGAGCAACCGTCTGAAGAAGACCTAAAAAGGGTAACACAGGTTAGTAACAAATAATCCTGGGATTTGTTGTACATATAACCTTTTTAAGACATTAATACTTAAAATCATCTATCAACTCTGAAATCACGAAATAATCAAACTGTATAATGGCTAGCAATAGCTACTTTGACTGCGATGTCGCGGGCTGTGTCGCTGGATCTATCCCCGCATAAGACAAATATTTGTATGCCGGAACATATCTATTTGTCTTGGCCTGGGTATTTTATGTGTATTATACACATGTAGTTCCAAAAAAATGTGTTTTAAGAATTATTAGAATTGGAGTTTCATTCGAAACGAGCAAGTTCAAAGGAGAACCAAAGTGGCATAGGTCTCAAAATCAGTAAACTAAAGTGGCAGTGAGTCAGCCACGTCTGCTGAGTCAGCGATGACATTATAAGTTTTTTTTATACAATTACGGCAACCATACGACCTGCCTGATGGTAAGAAGTCATTGCATGTGGACGCTCGCAACACCAGAAGTATCACTCACGCGTTTCCGATGCTGTAAAAACTCTTCATGCCTTTCTTAAAGAACCCCATGCAGTAGTCTCTTTTGGGAAAACCTCGGCAGGTAATTCATTCCACAACCTGAGAATTCGCGGAAGAAAACCTCTCTGGAACTGCGCAGTTCGCCATCTCATCTTGCCCATCTTGGCTTCAATGTGTGAGGATGAATTGCCTGCCGACGCAAGTAGCATTCGTAACTACAAAGAACCCTCTTATACGGGAAGTTCTAGAATAAATAGTCTGAAATATGTGTTTCTTAAGTGGTAAAATAATCCAATGTATTTCAGACGTGGCAGCCAACAGAAGTCGAAGATGAAGAGGACATGCCCTTCCGTCAGATCACTGAAATGACGATTCTGACAGTGCAACTAATAGTGGAGTTCGCGAAGGGTTTACCAGGCTTCTCGAAGATCTCTCAACCAGATCAGATCACATTATTAAAGGTAATTTTATTTCAAAATTATTTTTAAAACACAAGGTACATATTTTACGAGCTCGGTGGTGGAATGGTTAGCAATGGCCACTTTGACTCCGAGGTTGCGGGTTCGATCCCCGCACAAGACAAATATTTGTGTGCATGAACATGTCTGTTTGTTTTAATCTCTGTGTTTTCTATGTTTTATTGTATGTATTTAAGTATAATATCAGTTATCTAGTACCCATAGTACAAGCTTTGCTTAGTTTGGGTCTAGATCGCCGTGTGTCGAGGAATATATATATATAATAGGTCGGGGAAAAAGTCTTTTCGCATTATAGTATGTATGAACTTGTAATAAAATCTCTTTGGTTATACCATTTGTATCTAGCAGGTTTTGATATCTTTAAAAAGTTTAAATTTTAATAAAGATAATTCCAAATTCAAATTAGGTAAATGTGTGATTTTCATTTGTTTTTTTTACTGTCAAGATGAGTGAATCTAATGAAGAAATTCGATACTTTTTAAAATTTTACTACAAAAAAGGTAAAAATTCAACGCAAGCTGCGAAAAAAATTTGTGACGTTTATGGACCTAGTGCAGTGTCTGTGAGAGTAGCACAAATTTGGTTTAAGCGTTTTCAATCAGGAAATTTTGATGTGAAAGATGCACGTCGCTCTGGTCGCCCTGTTACGGATAAAATTGATGCCATTTTTGAAAAAATGGAGCAAGATCGGCATATCAGTAGTTATGACGTAGCTGAAGAAAAAAGCTGGGTACACTAAAAAGCTCGATATTTGGGTGCCTCACGATCTCACTGAAAGAAACCTAATGAACCGTGTACTCATTTGCGATTCTTTACTAAGACGTAATGAAAGCGAACCGTTTTTGAAGAAGCTTATAACTGGTGATGAAAAGTGGATCACGTACGACAAGAACGTGCGAAAAAGGTTGTGGTCAAAGGCCGGTCAGGCTTCACAGACTCTGGCAAAACCCGGGTTAACCCGCAACAAGGTGATGCTGTGTGTATGGTGGGATTGGAAGGGCATTATTCATTATGAGCTGTTACCGCCAGGCAGGACTATCGATTCTGAACTCTACTGTGAACAACTGATGAGATTAAAGCAAAAAGTTGAGAGAAAGCGGCCGGAATTAATTAACAGAAGGGGTGTGATTTTTCATCATGATAACGCTAGACCTCACACATCTTTAGCCACTCAGCAAAAATTAAGAGAGTTTGACTGGGAGGTGTTAATGCATCCGCCGTATAGTCCTGACCTTGCACCTTCTGATTTCCACCTGTTTTGGTCTCTTCAGAATTCTTTAGGCAATGTCAGGTTAACATCACGAGAAGACTGCCAAAACCACTTGTCGTGGTTTTTTAAACAGAAGTCCCAAAATTTCTATAGTAATGGGATCATGTCTGTACCTACAAGATGGCAAAAAGTTATCGAACAAAATGGCACCTACATACTTTAGTTAAATGTAAATAAACTTTATTAAAAAATGTTTTGAATTTTCATATAAAATACGAAAAGACTTTTTCCCCAACCTAATATATATATATAATAATAATATATATATATATATATATATATATACTTGAGAGTATTTTTAATTTTAAATACCAAACAATCGAGCTCGTCGGAACAAGACAGAGTAAGGACCTTCAAAAAACCTAAAAACATAAACCAAAGTGATTAGTCTAGATTTTGAGGAGAATAGCATTGTGTGAGATCTATAACAGTGTTAAATATTTCTTGATATTTCGTGATTTGATGCGGTATGATGTTCGGAATTTGTAATCGAGGCATTTTGGCTCTTGCTCAAGTCGTTTGTGAAGTCTAAATGTACTCGAGATAATAAAATCAAAATAAATAGAGAGAGAGAAAAATATGGGCAATACTTTCTCTGTGAAAGCAATTTTCGCATATGAAATTTTCCCCCGAGCACTTATAAAAATAAAAATTAATGTTGCTACTACCAATAAATGTAGTTCCATTTCTACTCACAGTTGTACTTGATAAGTAGGCGTTATTGCCAAAACAAAATTAAGAAAAAAGAAGGAGTCTTGGCGGGAAGTTTAACCTCCCTAAAGAGCCGAGCAACTTGCTCCCTCAATATTATGTACCAAACGCTGTACCATCGCTGCACCATGGGCCTGTGGTAAGCGAAAGTTTAGAGACAAATAAGCACTATATAGTTTCTACTAGTGAGTGACTTTTTTAAACACTAACCGACGCAAGGTCAATTGATGGAAATGGGCGACGCGTGCAACTATAACCGGCGCGCCTTCTTTATTTATTTTGCTCGTGATGCCTTTACTATTGGAGGTTAGGTTAGGTTAGGTTAGCGTCTGTCAGCTCTGCATATCTCTCCTTATATCTTGCCAGGCGGAACAGGTCCTCTACACTGGCAATACCGGTTCTCTCTCTGATATTTTTGAGTCACGAAATTTTCCGATATAACTTTTCCTCTCATTCACTCCCCTATATTTGGAGATGATAACGTTCATATCTTAATACATGTCAATATATGCCACCTTTCTTCACTTCGCTTCATTCCTCTCTGTCCTCAGTTTATTCTGAGCATAAATCTAACTTTTCTAGGCATTTTTTTTTATATATGAGAAGGGGGCAAACGAGCATGTGGGTCACCATCACCGCCCATGGAGATCAGCAAAACCAAGGGGTCCACGATCCGTTGACAGCCTTTTAAGGTAAATAAAGACTCTGTTCTTGAAGACTCCCATGTCGTAATTGTTCGGAAATACCGCTGAGGGAAGTCGATTCCACGTACTGTAGTAAATTGTCTATTAACAAGATGATAATGGATGGAATTCTGGGTTCTCGAGTTTTTAATTTATAACCGTACTTATTATTTTATTTGTTCCAGGCGTGTTCAAGCGAGGTGATGATGCTGCGAGTAGCGCGGCGGTATGACGCAGCCTCCGACAGCGTTCTGTTCGCGAACAACCAAGCGTACACCCGAGACAACTACCGCAAGGCAGGCATGTCGTATGTTATCGAGGACCTGCTGCACTTCTGTCGGTGCATGTATTCTATGACTATGGATAATGTGCACTATGCGTTACTCACCGCCGTCGTTATCTTCTCAGGTTCGTTTATTTTTTATGTTTATACTAGCTTCCGCCCGCGGCTTTGTCCGCGTGAATGTTAATGTGGTGTTCCCTGGTATTCCAGATAATCTACCCTTGTGCCAAATTTAATTACACTTTGATCGAGTCAACGTGGCTAAGAGGAGGTAGACGCCAGTGTCGATTTAAAGCGTACAGTCGTAACAATTTCTTTTTTAACCGCCTTAAAAAAAGGAGGAGGTTATATTTTTTTTAATGATTGTTACTTCATTACTCGTATATAAAACCGTTATATAAAAACCGATTCGAATAAAACTGTTTTATTGCAAAGAGAAAGATTTATTATACTACCAGATTGGTCCCATTTTTTCATATCATAAAATTCAGTTCTGATAGTGTTTAACTTTTTAACTTTGTTGTTTTTAACTTTTTAGTGGGGGTTACGATTGTAGAGTAATTATTGGAGTCGGTTTATTTTTTGTTAAAATTATCTTTAATTACTTTTAAACGTTGACAAAAGTCACTTAAGTTGACAAAAGTACTTAGTTATATAAAACACCATCTTTTTACCTTGATAATGCCGGAAACCAGTCGAAAAAATAAATTTAATTACGTTGAACAATTTACAATGTTATACCAAGTGTCAACAATCAAACAGTATCGACATTTTTTTATACTATTATGGTGGCAAACAAGCATACGGCCCGCCTGATTGAATGCCTCGGAAAGAAATTACCTTAGCCTATCGACGCCTGCAACACTATGGGCATCGCACCCGCGTCGCCGAACCTGTAAAAACCTCTTCACGCCTTTTTTGAAGAACCCAATGATCTAGTCTCCTGAGAAAACATCGACAGACAATTCATTCCACAGCGTGACAGTACGTGCGAGAATACCTCTCTCAGAACCGCAGAGTACGTGACCACTTCGGCTCTAATATAAAGATATATTATTTAATGCAAAATAATAATAATTACAGATCGACCGGGCCTCGAGCAGCCGCAGTTAGTAGAAGAAATCCAGAGATATTACCTGAACACACTGAGGGTGTACATAATGAACCAGCACAGCGCGTCGCCGCGGTGTGCGATTGTGTACGGGAAGATCCTCGCTGTGCTGACGGAGCTGCGGACGCTCGGCATGCAGAACTCCAACATGTGCATCTCGCTCAAACTGAAGAACAGGAAGCTGCCGCCGTTCCTGGAGGAGATCTGGGACGTGGCGGATGTCTCGCAGCAGATGCCCATGGCTGAGAGCGGGACGAACCTCTAGCCTCTGCGCGGACTCGCGAATCGCGCGCACACCCCGGCCGGCCGCGGCCTGCTCTAGCCGCCCCGACCATTAGCCCGATTCACATAAAAAACAACGGGTCGATCCCACTTGTAAATCCATTGATAATTATTATTATTTAAATACCTAGTTGTCTTGGCCAACTTGCCAGAATATTATAAATATCTTTTAAAATGGAAAAATTCACCTCCCCCCGCTTAGGTCGGCGGTGGATTTTCCATTTAAAAAAACGTTTATCCATTGATAATCTGGGATTGTTTGACCCACTATACCCATTGCAATCTCAATACAGGAACTGCATTGAGTTGATTATTTGTCGTCAATGGGTAAAGTGGGACATAATTAAAAAAATCTTTGTCCCGCTAAATCGACATTTGTATATCTATGGATGAAGTGGGATCCATCCAAAAGAACCCGTCGAACTTAAGTCGCTCGATCAAAGTCTGCATCAACCTATATTTAACTGGGGTACAGGTCTTCATAGAAGTAGGGGTTTTGACCATACTCCACCACGCAGCTCAACTGTGGGTTGGCGGAGTAAATCATTTCCCTCCACCATTTAATACAATTGAAACTTAACTGATAAGTAAAAACGTGTTAAAGCAATTTCACTTGCTATAAATTTTTAATACATTGCTGGCGTGCAATGGAATAAAAAAATATCAAACCTAATCTAACCTAACCTAGAATATCAAATTATAGCAAATGCACGTTATTATGTTATATATATTATGCACCGTAAAATTTCTCGTTCAACAATTAACTAAAAGTACTAAGCGGTACTATGCAACGTGGTACGGTGCGGCATATTCGATATATACTTCAACTTTTGCCCCGTATTACGGGTTTACCTCAAATAGTTACATATAAATAATTTAGTCTTACCGTACTACCGCTGCCGTACAGTGCCGCTTAGTATGATTTCACCTTTAGATCGCGAAACTTGACATTTACTCATAGTCCGTTCCAATGAAATGGAATGTATTTTTTTATTAAACACTGATCGAACGACTTTAAAACCGGATTGAACTTCCATCGACGGGTGTGAAGGGCAGACGCTACGATGATAACGTTACGGTTTTGCAGTGAATCGGGCTACAGCCCCCGAGGAGAGAACGCTCATAGACTGGCTAGTTTAAGTGAAGTGCGAGGACACTGAACGTCGGACGTGATGAACCTATTTATAAGGATTGTGCAAATTTTACCACTTAAGAGGGCCCCGCGCCCGATTTCGTACGTATTCGGTGACCGACGACGATGATGTGCGAGAGATTAGTGATTATATGTGTTGTTGAACGTTCGGAGAATATATTTAGTGTTGATAGTGTGGTCCGCCGCGCCGGCCGAAACGACCTCCGCTCGTTTTAGTCGGCGCGCGGGAGTTTATGTTTACGACTGGATACTGAGTTGGTCACTCGGATACGAATACATGATAAGACTTCGATAAGTACACCTCCTAAATTACAGATACGTACATACTACCAGAGTTATAAAGAAAAAAAGTAATATATGAGATATTTCTATTGGGTGAAAAGTTGATAATTGTTTATTTACCAAAATTAACAGTATGTTGATTAACCTTTGGATATAATGTGATGTTTGCATTGTGCCGCACCGCGACGGTTTGTCTCGATCAGTGGCGTAGCTTACCCAAGAACTTCAGGGGTGAGAGGGCTCTTCTATCTACCTACTCGAACCGAACATGCTGGGGGGCCCTTGTTTCCCGGGGGCCCCGTATTATTGTTACGGTTGATACGGCGGTAGCTACGCCCCTGGGGACCTACTGGCGAAACTGAATGCGATTACCATGGAATATTTTGATTCGATAAATAGGTCTTACGATTTAGTTATTAACAAACAGCTTCAGCTAATTCGGTAGAGCTCTAGGGAGTCTATTACCTAAGCTAAACTGAAATACCATAAATCTAAGCTGAAATTTGATTTTCACAATAAAAAAATCTGATGGTCCCCTGGGGCCGGCTAAGCTGAAGCCGATTGCCATGGGTATTTTTAATTGCGAATATCAAATGTCAGCTTAGACTTAAGGTACCTGTGTTTAGTTTAGCTTGTAGTATCCCTGAAGCCCTACCGTATGAGCCGAAAATGTTTGTAAATAACTAAAACGTAAGACTTATTTTTCGAATCAAAATATTCGATGGTAATCGGCTTTAGCTTCGGCGGTATAGCCCCTGGTCTTGATAATGGCGCGGTCGGCGTCTGTAAAATAAGGCGGCTGCGGACGTCGCTGTTTGTGATATGCAGCAGTGTTTGTTTATATATAGTTTATGTCAGACGTGTTATCGTGTCCCGTCGTTTAGTTCCGATTCATGTTCCATTGGTCCTGTGCCCGCGTCTCGTGTAATTATAATTTATTATTGCTGTGATTACATTTATAACATGTTGATTATCTTACGTAGGCTGGGATAAGTGTGTCTTATTACATGTAAAAGTCTAGCTTTCACAAAAGAGTTTCGTTTTCTCTCAGCTTAAATACTTTCTCATACACACTTTGAATTTTACACTGGCAGCGGTGTAACGTCTGTTAAGTGTTAAAATCTTCAGACCGTATGGCCTATGTTCAGTTTTGTTACGCTGCAGGTACATCAATGATTTTTTTGTTACTTGCTGCTAAATTACGAGAGAGTGTGCAATTTATTCCATAAGCATTACTAATAGGAACACTTGCAAACATAGACTTTGTGTACGATTCACACATTTTAAAATATAGATACGGAGGCAGGTTTGGCTAGATCCCAGTTATACTTAACTTAGCTATAAATAATTCGGATATTACTACTTATAATTTAAATGACATTGCGTGCATGTGCTAAGGCAGCTGTTATGTAGGTTTGAAAATAGGTAGTTGGTACCCATAAAATTCCCATACCTTGTGTATATTTATTTATTACGCCTAGATGCCACATCCTCTTGTATATCTATGAAAAGTACAAAATGGCAGCTAATTTACCTCTGTGGTTTCAAAAAAGTAAAAGAAAATTACTGTATTTGGCCGAGCTTACTCTATGGGAACAATATTGGTGTAGTAGACACTACAATGTAAATGATTTATAGCGAACATGCACGCAAAGTGATCTTACGCCCAATGCAATTAACCAAATCTGTCTCCAACTTTATACGAATAGTATTTAGTAACAATAATACGTCTTATTCAACACTGAAACTGCCCATGAAGCTCTAAAACCACTTACGATATGCCTTATTTCGCGTTACCTGTGTCGTGTACCTATTGTTGATGAATGGAAAACATAGTATATAGAACGTAAAATTAATGGATCTCAATTATCCGTAAGCGTTGTTGAAGCATACTTTAGCGAGTTTTCCGTTCGGCAGCTCACTTCACGCAATACTGTTGTACAATACAATGTACAGTGACCGTCTCTGAGGCTTCGGTGTCTATCGCGGAACCTAACACTTTAGTAGAACACCAATTTGTCGCGTATGTTCATTCATCATCGTAACATCACCACGATATAATCACCATACATTTACGCGTTTAAGAGTAATTAAGTGTCTATTTGGTGCGTGTTGAATGTGTCTTCTTTACATGCCATTAAGTGTGTTGTATATTTACATAATCGGTATGTTTGGGGTTTTTGGAAATGCATTTCTTAATATACGTATAAATTCAGCGTGAAACGATTGGGCTTGCACCGCGGACCGCGCGCTAGTCCGCTTCACATTTTTCGAATTTTACATATAATTTTATTGTAGCAGTAGGCGAATCTATAATAGAAAACGATGCACAAAACGTCACTGGAGTGTCTTAGAGGAGTCTCTGCTTGTAAGGGGCGTATCGTAACGAACACACTGCCATTATAAACGTATTTACGTGGTGCGATCTAGTATGCGTGAGCGCTGAGTGATCATAGCGGGTAATACTGAATGTCCGCGGACCGGACCGCGTGGTAGAATCTCCGCGCTGGGGTACCATGCCTTATAACTGAGATGTGGTCGTAAGCAGTGTCACTGGTTGGATTACTTACGGTCTACATCGGAGGTTTGTGACAAATATAACTGCCATTCGATAAGTAAATTTGTTATACATCATATTTTAACGCGTAGGTTCATGTTAGCTTTCATAGTTTTCGGATCCCGCCGGTGCACAGCCAGTCGTATTTGATACATATTATTCAATTTCGAAATTGTAATAGGTTTATTAAGTATGTAATAATCTCACATGAGAAACTAATAAGTAATGAGATACCATAATATAATTTGTGTCTTTAGCTGATAATGGAACATTAGTAAGATGATAAGTTTATATCGCTTATTGGATAATAATGTAAAAGCGAGACGGCACACTAAGCACCCCACTGATTCAACGTGTGGAAGGGAGATGACGATATGTACCGACAAGACTGGCCGAGGAGTAATGTTCGACTGTAACAACCTGTTGTCCTTCATTGCCTTTTAAATTAAAATTTTATTACTTTTACATATGGAAGCATTAGAACGAGTATAGCAGTGACCAATCGTGGCACGTCCAGTCTGTTAAAGAGAACGGTGGACTTCTCTTGGGAAAGTCTACTTATGTCCATTAACTTTGTACATAGATACCTTTAGATTCTATTGTCATATGTTTGACATATGTACGGTTAATTTTATTCATCTAAGTACAGATGGCTGTTGTTATTTTTATATTATTTGGGTAGAATATATTTTTTGTAAATGACCTCCGTATTTATCTTTCGTAAGCTTTGTAAGCCGTAGGGACTTAGAATAGTGTACGAGCTACGAACATTGTGATTTGTAATTTCATTAAATTTTGTATTTACTGAAATATTTCTTCGTTTCGACAGATTTAATAATTTTGTTACTTCAGAGTGCAATATGTACAAATATTTACATATTAAATATAAAATGTACAGTCAATTTTTAGTTTTAATGTGTCAACGCAATATCCTTTTTCATTCGTTGAATGTACACTGAAAGGCATAATAAGTATATCACAAGTGAGTTGCGACGCAACCCTCACTCTCACTATTGTGTTTTTCTATTACTTAAGCGATTAATTTTATATAGGAGGACTAGGTGATCTTTGTATTTAAATTTGCTAATTTTTTGTAGCAGATTAGATTTGTTTACATCATTAAGAAGAATAATGTACATTTTGAATTGATTTTAAAGTGATTTAGTTGTTATTTAGTAACGAATTTTCTTATTAAGTGTAACTGGCAGCCTGTCGGAGTGGCGCCTAGCTCATGAGACCAGTGCGTTGAGTGCAATGCCCGTTAGTTTTAGAGGTCCCGCGTGGTCTCAGCCGCCCAGGGTGCACCAGTTGCACTCTACCAACAGTGGAAATTAAGGCCAAGGCTCTCATACACTTCTAGTGCCACGTAGAACGATGTGGGAAGGCTGATTACGCTCTAAGGGCCCATTCCGTGTTCGTTGAAACACATTAATTGTATATTATTTTTCGTAACTCTTATTAGTCGGCAGTAACTATTATTTTATTTCCTCCTAATACTTTGCCTTAGTAAATCCTCTGTTATTAAATGATTTAACAGCAGTGGTGAAGCGAATTAGATATAGGGAACAGACATGACGATATGTTAAAATTTTAGAGAGTCAACTTTTATAAAAACTACAAAAATAAACCATGAAAAGGTGTGTACAAAATGAGGAAATTTGTATGAAACATTGTTATGCGAATAAACTTACACCTCAAGATAAAATTATAAAAAAATATTCACGTCTTTTATTTATTTCTCCTATATTCACCAGGGAATAAACATAATTAATTCATATTATTACGTATTACTATGGTAAAATTGGAACAGAAAGCTATGGGGAAGGCTTATATCCAGCAGGGGGTAGATACAGGCTGATGATAATGATAGTAAAATTAAAGGAAGGCACTCATGACAACACAGCGACCATATGACTGTGACTGTGATCTACTTATTGGTAATAAAATAATAATGTTAAAAAATAAGAGAATAAACTTATAAATAAATGACACAATAAATATTATTGTGTCCTTAATAGATATGAGCAAAATGCCGGCTATTTATGATAATTCCCAATATGTACATATGAATGCCTACAGTATATGACCCAGTTTTTGGCCATAAGTAAGGATTATTATTATTATTATTATAAGTTATTATGTACAACATACTTATTGAGGATTGATTTTAAATGCCCTGCATTTTGCTCTAGTTTTAAATGATAGGGTTTTCTATATGCAGTCCGGTTCAGTAACCGGAATACTGTTGCGGTTTTCTGTAAGGAGGCAAGATGCACGCGGTGCACCCTGCTGATTGACAAACGAAGCTCTGGCGAAAAGAGAGGTCGGGAGCGTAATTGTAATCCACCCGACTGGGGAATGTACCTCCACCTCACAGAATACCGCAGCCAAATAACAATTCCCTTGAGGGTTGTTGTGTTTCTGCGAGTGAGTGAGGTCACCAGAAAAGAAGGAGATGCTGCGTTGGCAGCGGGGGTGGCGGCGCGCAAGTGATATATTATGTTGCGAGCGTTGATACGGTTACGGTAACCGCTTCACATCAGGCAGGCCGTATGCTTGTCTGCCAACCGACTGTATAAAAAAAAAAGTAGTAGGTATGGACACTCCCTGTCGCTCTCTCGTATCGGCCTCGCCTCACCTCGGATGAATCTGGTACAGTTTGGATGGCGCCGCACGCACACGCAGAACGTGAATAAAAATTCACGTTCTGCACAGACGTAACTATTTTTATGTAGTAGTTATCGAGGCCACAATTGTATGGAGGGGTAGTGCCCTGCCCACAAGTGTCCTCTGGCAAAGAAATTTAATTATAAGACTAAATACTTATCGGAATCGGTTGTTCTAAAATCAATTCTAATTAAACCTGAATGAAGCATTTCTATCTGTCTTTCACATTGTCATTTTCTTTCGTGGCTTCCCCGTTGAATCGATTTTTTACTACGGCGTATTTTGTGAAGCGGTTATCATAGCCTTAGTCGCTCGCAACATGAAATTTCGATCCTACGGCGCCACCCCCGATGCCAACGCAGCAACCAGGTGACCTTTTTTTTTTATATACCACCAAAGTGACAAACAAGTATACGGACGGCCTGATGGAAAGCACACGCGCGTTGCCGTCCCTGTAACCTGACCTGACCTCAGTCACTAGCAGGAATACAACAAACCATAAGAGAATTGAAGTAGAGTAAGAAATAAACTTGAACCTCTAGGGCTGCCCCCTTACCACCAACTCTTATTGCGGTTCAATAGCTGAATAGAATGCTTATTCATGCCAATGAATAAGCGACTCTATTAGATTTTAAATAGAGTCGCTTATTCATTGGTATGAATAAGCATGCTATTCAGTTATTGAATCGCAATAAGAGTTGGTGGTAAGGGGGTTGAGCTTGAAATTGAACCTTACTTAGTTCGCATGACAAATCTCACGCGGGCTTTGCCCGAGTGTAAAATCTCAGACGTAGTTATGTAATTACCTACATGTCATAAAAGGTTGAGTTAGTTTAGGTATAATGGCAGTGAAGTTAATATTGCATCGCTAATAATACATACTAGATACTAACAGTACTACTTACCATACAGTTTTCCTGTTTATGCATTGGTCTTTGAGTTTGACAAAGGAATTACTTTAATAACTAACCCATGTATCTTAATAGCGTCATTCCCAGTTTTATCAAGTAATTTATAAAGCGTGCATCTTCAGTGACTCTTCATTTGTGCTATATATTCCGGCGAGGACGGTCCATTTAAATTGAAGTTAGTCGTTTAATAGTACTTGTATTAAGTATAAGAGTAAAACCATGATCACAACCAAAACTTACCGGTTTCTTTGTGTTATATTATATGTTTTCATGCATACTTCATGTGAGTAACATTTAAAATAATTTGCTGGATAAGAATGATACCTAGTCTATGTGCAAAATGAAATATGCTCTTAGTTAGTTACTATTAGATTACTGGTTAGATGTGCTTAGCTGGTAGGAATTTTGGAACTATACCTACTGACTAAGCTGAAAGTGCTTGTCATCCACTTAAACTCAGACGTAAGTTTATTAAGACATAAGTTTGGAAATAAAATATTCAATCTGGAGCCCTACCGCCGAAGCTGAAGCCGATTACCAATGGATTTTTTGATTCCGAAAATTGGTAACTTTAACCTAAGTTAACGTTACTGTCAAACATATTTAGCTTAGTTCGTAGTGCTCTAGGGTTTCTACTAGCTGAGCTAAACATAAATAGTTACCAACAATTTAAGCAGTAATTTCATTTTCGCATTCAAAAATTTCTATGGTAATCGGCTTCAGCTACGGCGGTGTGGCCCCTGGATCTATAATACCTAAGTTGAAGTCGATTCAGATCAATTTTTTGATTCAGAATATTCGGTAATTTACAGAAAAACATATTCAGCTTTACATAAACTAAACACTATTCTAAGTTAAAATTTCATTTTTGTAATTTCTTGCATGATTTTGTTCCTACAAGACCAACCGTTTAATTTGGATTTCCCTTGTTGATCTAAAAAGCCCAAAGTTTACTCCGTCTTGTGACAAAGTGGTAAAAAGGGTGTGTACCGAAATCTTGTTCATTAGGTAACCATAGATAAGATTATGTGAGGTAGAGTTACCTTGTTATTGTTAAAGTATTTACTTTCATCTTAAACATCAATACTGTATCTATGCACTGCTGAACATAGGTCTAATATAATGCCTTCCACCATATGCGATCCTCCCTTTTCCGCATCCAGCCGCTTCCGGCCGTTTCCTTGAGGTTATCGGTCCATGTATACGGTGGGGCGCCCGACGCTTCGAGCCCCATACGAGATCTCCACTCTGCAAGTTTCCTTCTCCATCTGCCGTCACTGACTCGGCAGATGTTACCAGCCCAATGCCACTTCTCTGAGAGCTATGTCACAACTTTGGTTCTCCATCGAATTTCTTCGTTCCGAATTCGTTCCCGTAGAAATGTTTGTTTTGACTTCATTAAATAGTCTCGCACAATTATAAGTACATCTTTACTCAACAGATGTAGCAAAGCTTAATCATTTGAAATTTCAGATGGACAACGAGATGAAAAATTCTTCAGGAAAGATTACACATTCGTTGAATCAACTCAAAGTTTTTACAAAATCCACACGTACCCTAAAGATTGGCAAAATTCGAAGATCGCGTGCGAGAGGGAAGGTGCCATTTTGTTTTACCCAGATGACGACAGCGAGGCAGAGGAAGTGTTGAAATATATAAAAAAACAGCAACCGAATTTACTGCATTTCTCTATAGGAATATCTGCAGTGTTGGCTAAAGGAGTTTTTGAGACGGTTGACGGTAAGTACTCTAACAACAAAAGAGAACTGTGAGAGTGAAACGGTATCTACATGATAGACTCAGTAATAAGTACATATGGTATAAAACTTACGTAGTATAAAAAAAAAAAAAATGGGCCTTGCTCGCAGTGACTGGCAATCCTAGAAGTCAATGCAAGTCGAAGCAATTCTTGTAGAAGTTCTATGCGAACTCTATACGATGCAGGCCAACTCAAAATGTCATTTTGACCTGGCTTCCAGCTTAACATTTATAGTCTGGTCTATGGCTATGCGTTATTAAGCTTTTATTTAGATTCTCCACGGTGTTTAATTAAATCTTGCAAGATAAACTTGACCAACATCCCAGTGATTAATTGAGATTTACTAGGCCGGATTCTAGCCCACGGGGCCGAAATGGAGGTTGAGTGGAGCGAGTAGATTCTCTGATGTATGTTTTCCATTGATTTCCATCATTTCAATGGAAAATGTATTTGTTGATCATTCCTCAAGAACATGATCGATCTCAATTTTTTTTCGCCACAAACATCAAGCATGTCGAGGCCTTTAATTGTGACAAGTTTCATCAAAATCAGTTCAGTGGTTTTGAAGCGTATTTATTACCAAAAGTGACTTTTCGGCGTATACTCCATATATTTCCATTAACCCCTATAATAGTGTTATCAAATGAAAGTGTTTAATGAGGGAGACTCAAGAAATTAAAGCTGATGTAAAACATCTTTTGTTTATTCTTGTTTTAGAATATTATGTACCTATAGTATAATAAATCCATGATCCGAGTGAACAGTGGCCAGATCACAAGGTAGTCGTATCTATTTATCATTTGTAAGTTCAAAGGCTATCTGTCAAGACTAAACTTCACTAAGTACGTACATATTGAGCGCATACACAGTGGGGAAAACCCTCTCAGCGCGTATTTATATACGTACAAACAATAATGTAATATTTTTATAGATATGAGATACCCATACTAAATTGCATTAGAAAAGGGTTCATGCTGCTACATGGGTAGCTAGCTATAAATAGTTACATGGACTATCGCCATCCTTATCAAATCAGCTATTTAATAAACATGCTATATCTTGTCCTCAATAATATATTCCTCCACTAATCAAAAGTCAAAACTTCTTCATGCTCATTCGCCCTGAAGAAGGTCTCCTTTTGAGATCGAAACTAGTCGGAGTTCCCGACAAAAAGACGTGAGTGACCCGTTTAATTTATCTAATTAATTCTTCATGCTCATTTTCCATGACAAAATACTACCGTACGCATAGTGTACCCGTGCTATAATTTTCTGAGAAAACTTCGATTATTTTAATCGATTATTTTATATTTTCTATTATTTTAATGAAATCGATTATTTTAATATTCACGAACCTACAAGAATGATACGGGGACAGCATGATTGATCTTCCTTGATATGCAAACATCACTTACAAAGAATAATCTAAAAATAAGTATCTATGGGATAGAGCGATGTCACGTCGCGTGAAGAGACTTACCCATGGCTTGCCAATCCCGGTAAGACTTCGTTACTTAGAGTTCGCTAGTATTAATAGCTCCATTTACCTTTCGATGATGAAGTTATTATATACTAGCTGCCCGCCCCGGCTTCGCACGGGTAGAAAGTGTTTTATTTTTCCCGCAATTTTTACGCCTTTTCTCTCCATAAGAACCATATACCTTAACGAAAATATTAAAACAAAAATTTGCAGAAATGGTCGAACCGTTCTCGAGTTTTGCGCTTAGCAACATTCATTTTTATTATTTATATAGATAGATATCTAGGTATATTAAATTTATGCTTGTACACATTGACATTGCACACATGGGTATTGCAAAAGGAGTCGCACTCATACATAATTATACGACGCCACGCTTAGTTAGCTTAGTTGTTAGTAAGTAAGGTGACTCTTCCGAAATTCAGAGAGATTCTCATGTCATAAGGCTTTTTTGACTAAATCTTCAGGCCGGCAGTCTTCCATCCATACAAAGTAATACCATCTGTACAAAGTAATGGTAATCGTCATTCATGCCACTGCTGGGATACGGGTCTCCCCTCAATCGAAGGGATTTAGAGCATACTCCGTCACGCTGCCTAACTGCGGGTTGGGGAGACCAGTGTTTTCAAGCCGCCTAAAGGCCACTGACTTGGCTTAATGACTATCATCTAATGACCTCCGAAACACGGAAGAACTCGAGATAAATAAACCCATCCATGGACATGCTACAGTCGTTGTTGCTTAACTTGCGTGTTCGATTAGACTGACACGCGCAGCGACGCCTTCGAGCTATGGTAATAGCAATGGTAGTAATAAGAATTAATTATAATATACCTAACCATGTTATATTATATATAGGGTTGCCAGTCATAGACGTATATCACAAATGGAACAGCGGAGAGCCAAACGATGTTGGAGGGAGCGAAGACTGTGTCAGTATGAGCCAGAACGGCACTTTGAACGACTACGCGTGTCATACCAGACTCCCGTTTGTGTGCACCAAACCTATAGCCTCTCTACAATGGAACAATGACTGTCTTATGCCAAATCTAGGTAAAGTGTTTGCAATTTATAAATTTACTGGATTATGTTTAGTTTATGTGTGGAAATCATTTATTTATTTATGTCATACAATATTAGCATTACAATCGTATACTTATCTTTGAAATGGAGAAATTGTTTTTCAATACATAGATACTTATATAGTATCAAACTTATTCGTATATAGTATATTGTATCTTTCTTTTTTATATGAGAGGGGGGCAAGCGAGCATGTGGGTCACCTGATGGAAAGCAATCACCACCGCCCATAGAAATCAGCAACACCAAGGGATCGCCGATCCGTTGCCAGCCTTTCAAGGGAAATATAGACTCTGTTCGTGAAGGATCTATGTATTGAAATATAATACTCTATTATATAATACTAGATCAGTGTTTTTCAATCTTTTTGACTATGGTACACCTTTACATGTTAAAAAATTCTGATGGCCCTCTCCCCATCGCCCTTCTCTCCCTGTATGAATAGACTTGAATAATTCAGCTGATTATGAAAGCTTTAAAATTGTTAAAATTCTGATGGCCCTCTCCCCGTCGCCCTTCTCTCCCTGTATGAATAGACTTGAATAATTCAGCTGATTATGAAAGCTTTAAAATTGTTAGTGCCCTTTGCTGACGATGTTAGTTTTAAAGATATATTTAGAGGTGATTAATATTATTGAACAATAATCAGGCCTATTTAAGTTTTCTTATTGTATGATCTACAAACATTTGCGTTTTTTCCCCCGCGACCTACTACTGCATGTAACTGGGCAAATCCCCCCCCCCCCCCCTCCCCCCACATTTCACACTCTTTTTATTCGCATTGTGACATTAAACGTAACATTATCTAATTTGGGGTGTAAATGGTTCATCAACATTTTTGAACCAAAGCCTTAACTTCACCTGCACCCTGCTTACTGACAAATGAAGCTCTGGCGAAAAGAGAGGTAGGGAGCGTAATTGTAAGCTGCCCGACTGAGGAATGAACCTCCACCTCGGAGAATACCGCAGCTACTTAACAGTTCCTTTGAGAATTGTTGTGTTCCTGCGTGAGGTCACCAGGTAGGAAGGAGATGCTGCATTGGCAGCGGGGGTGGCGGCGCGCGAGCGATATTTTATGTTGCGAGCGTTAATATGGCTACGGTAACCGCTTCACATCAGGCAGGCCGTATGCTTGTCTCCGACGTAGTATAAAAAAAAAAACCAACACATTACATACAAAATCCGATTTCAGATTACAAATACAACGAAAAGTTAGACAGATGTTACAAGTTCCACTTGGACCCAAGAAACTGGACGGAAGCTTATGCTATTTGCAGTGCAGAACAATCATACCTAGCTGTCATCGACAGCCAAGCAGAAGCTGATCACCTAGTGAACATGACGGAATCTGCTCCAAAGGATACGATCTATGGAAATTACTTGAGAGGAGCTGTTCAATTGGGATTCCATAATAGGGATGATGAAGGCTGGAGGAGTATTAAAAGTAAATAATCTGAATATCTATCTCTTGTAGCAATAACTTGTATAAAAAAAACAGCTATCACTTTTAAATTCTGCTTAAGGAACGTCGACAATGAGCAATTCTCGTTGCCGACGAGCTTTTCAGCAAACAATAGAATATAATATAATATAATATATTATATATATAATATATTAGTAAGCAACCATAATCATTTTGACTTGGCCAATTATTGTAATTAATCGACTTCAAAAAACGCGGAGCTTCTATGTGCGACTGTATCTTTATTTATGTATGTTCATCGATTCGATCGATCTTCGCCAGTTGTTAATCAATTTTCAAAATTATTTTTGTGTTCGAAAGAGGCCAATGCGGCGGGGATCCCATATAAATTTCATTAAGATTTAATTCCACTATCTGGAGATATTTTGATAAGAAATTTGAAACAGTGATAGTGATTGTGCATAAGGATATGATCATACAATTTGGAGATTATACCCTATTGTCCAGGTCCTATTAAGAGTTTCCTTTTAACACCTACTACTAAGTTACTAGTTAGTGAGGAGCTCGATGACGTCGTTACGCGTGGCAGTCTAGTCGATCACGCAAGTCAAGCAACGCGACCGTAGCCTGGCCATGGATGGGTTTATTTATCTCGAGCTTGAAAACTCTGATCTCCGTCAACACGTAGTTGAGTAGCGTGCTGGAGTGTGCTCTAAATCCCTTCGATTGAATGGAGATCTGTATCCCAGCAGTGGGATGAATAAGGGTCCATTCAAACAAACCGGCTCGGAGAGGAGAGCAGATTTTGGATGCGTTTAAAATACAGTCTTGTGTCATTGTCATAAGGTGTACTTTAAAAATCCACATCGGCTCTCGACTATTCTCATATAATAAAAGAAGTGAATTTAAAAAATAAACCTTATGCCAATGACCTAAAACTCTGCTTTAAACGCCACCAAAATCTGCTCTCCTCTTCGAGCCGGTCTGTGCGATGCGAACGGACCCTTAGGGTTGTCGATCACAAAGTTATTAAGTTGCCTAAAACATTCATATCTGTCTTTTCAGATGTTCCTCTAGAACAAAGTGGGTACTCCAATTGGGGTTACGCCCAACCCGACGGAGGTGGTCGAGAAAAATGTGGCTCTATGTTCTACAATGGCCACTTGAACGATCTCGGCTGCCATCACAAATGCTTCTTCATTTGCGAACATGACCCCTTCATGGACAATTCAATAGCTGATCTACGATCTGCATATTAAGATATCATTTTTGATGTCACCTGCACAAACAATACTAGAGAATGCCGTTTATACTACGGCCAATCGCATACTAATTGTAACAATTCTTTGCAATTAAAAAAAATGTCAGTATTACAAAATTACAAAGACAATCTGTTATGCTTATAGTCCAATGTTTTTCAAAGTGTGGGTCGGGAACTCATAGGGGATCCCTTAGCCTCTATAAGGGGGTCGCGGCAGGTCGCGAGGCTGTAAGGCTGTAAGAAAGAGGTTTCAAAAAGATATGTTGATTAAGAAAATGTTCATTTGGGAACGTAATCGACCGTTGTAATAGAATAGATATAATTAATTATCTATTATATTAACCGATACCTATGAAAATAAATAAATTGTATGGATTTGATATTTGTAATTTCTATGTATTATAAGTATGTATTTACAAAAAAAAAATGTATTTAAGTACATTTATCAGTTGTCTAGTACCAATAACACAAGCTTTGCGCTTAATTTGGGACTAGATGGCGCTGTGTGTAAAAAAAACCGGACAAGTGCGAGTCGGACTCGCCCACCGAGGGTTCCGTAGGTACGTAGTATCATTATTAAATTTGATATTTTTCATTATAAATAAGAAATAATGCGTCGCAAAAAATAAATAAAATATATTTTTCAATGTGTACATCAAGCCCTTTCATTTGATACCCCATTTGAACTAGTAGTTTCAATTTGAAATTTCGACACCCTTTAAAAAATATAGACCCCCTATTTTTTAAGATCTATTTACAAATGTATAGTTTTGAGATTTATTCCTGTACTTGTAGTCTATAACGATGTTACTTGCCAAATTTCATAGTTCTAGGTCAACGGGAAGTACCCTATAGGTTTTGATTCCCTTGAGTGTGTCGAAATATGCGTTTTTTGCTGAATAAACGGCCGTAACTTTTTCTACGTAAACTTAGCAGTTTGATTTTTTTTTAACTTCATGAGACCGTAGACCTGAGTATACAGTTCAAATTTCAGCTTGATACCTCCACGCATTCTCGACATAGAAATTCTTGACAGACAGACAGACAGACAGACAGACAGACAGACAGACAGACAGACAGACAGACAGACAGACAGACAGACAGACGGACAACAAAGTGATCTTATAAGGGTTCCGTTTTTCCTTTTGAGGTTCGGAACCCTAAAAAACATGCAGGTTAGGACCCTTCGAGGGTAAAGAATCGCAAAAGATTGCTACACACTAAGGGGGTCGCGCCTAAGAAAAGCGAAAGTTCGAAAAACACTGCTATATAGTTTTTTTCCTTTATTTAATTTAGGGACTATCAAATCAAAATCAAAAATGTTTATTTCAGTAAAATTAAAAAACCTATACTATGACTATGGTTATCGACTATGGTTTTAAAATAAAAAGACATGTGAGTTCCATCGTACCTTATCACTTATTTAACACTTACTGTTATAGTTAATATTAATAGCATTACATATTTTGTAATACCTAGTGAAAATTCTTTAATTGCAAATAATTGTTAAAATACAACGCTTACTTTTTTATTAATTGAACATGTATCGAGTAATAAATATTGTGATAAACTACGAGTATTTCTTGATATTTCGGTTATACCGGTTATATTATTTTATGATTATTATTTAGATTTTTTTAATAATGGATTTTAATAAAAGAAAATACCAATAACCTAGTGAATTCACAACAGTTCCTATGTATATTTATATTATAACTTCCAGTCTGCGTTTCCTTTTCACACGGCCGCACTGGTATCTATCAGTTAACAGATTTTAATTTTTGACGTGATAACGTCATAAAAACCGATGAACACCGGCTGCACGCACGAAAAAGCATGACTTATTGTCACGTTCCGCCTGAACCGAGCGTGCAAGCGTGAGCGCGGAACAAGCGCTAGAGAGACACGATCGTTCTAAAATATACCTAATTGTAAAAGAAGTGCCCGCGAGGGCCCACAGAATAAAGAATTTTGACTTTGACTTTGACTTAAACGTTCGGCTTGTGACGCATCTATCTCTTTTTTTTTTCGGGTGGCAGACAGTCAATCGGCCCGCCTGATGTGAAGCGGTTACCGTAGCCATATTAACGCTCGCAACATAAAATATCGCTCGCGTGCCGCTACCCCCGCTGCCAACGCAGCATCTCCTTCCTTCTTTTCTGGTGACCTCACTCACTCGCAAGAACACAACAACCCTCAAGGGAATTGTTATTTGGCTGCGGTATTCTGTGAGGTGGAGGTACATTCCCCAGTCGGGTTGCTTACAATTACGCTCCCTACCTCTCTTTTCGCCAGAGCTTCGTTTGTCAGTCAGCAGGGTGCACCGCGTGCAGGTGAAGTTGGCTTTGGTTCAAATATGTCGATGAACTACTTACACCCCAAAACTCTCTCTTCTACCACATGAGTAAAGAAACGAACAGAGATAAAGCTTCATTCAACCGCGGTGTTTAGGTACAATACTACAAGCATGCGTGGCCTTGTGTGCGTGTCCACTGGCCGCTCATCGCGTACACGCCGCGGTTAGAAATAACCGGTTCAAACTGACTCCGCCAGTGGACAAGCTCAGGGCCTGCGCGTTGCACGTATAGGTGTTTGTGTGCGCTCCACGTTGTTTACGAATAAAAATAAAAAAAGTGTGACAAAATGGTTATTTACTGTACTGTGTGTATGAACAATAATAGAAGAAGTAAAAATATTTCGTATTTTGACTATCACACTTTACTTGCTCACTAATAAGATTAAAAATTTGGGGTGTAAGTGGTTCATCAACATCTTTAAACCAAAGCCAACTTCACCTGCACGCGGTGCTCCCTGCTGACTGACAAACGAAGCTCTGGCGAAATGAGAGGTAGGGAGCGTAATTGTAAGCTACCCGACTGGGGAATGTACCTCCACCTCACAGAATACCGCAGCCAAATAACGGTTACCTTGAGGGCTGTTGTGTTCCTGCGAGTGAGTGAGGTCACCAGAAAGGAAGGAGATGCTGCGATGGCAGCGGGGGTGGCGGCGCGCGAGCGATATTTTATGTTGCGAGCGTTAATATGGTTACGGTAACCGCTTCACATCAGGCGGGCCGTATGCTTGTCTGCCACCCGACGTAGAATAAAAAAAAAAAAATTGTAACAAAACAACAATTTACATAAAACATGTTTTTTTAAATTAGTTTTTATACATTAAATCTATGCGACGCCATTTTTATGAAGCGAAACGTTCAATCACCTTTTTATTAAAATTAAAAAATTATACAAGCAATACCCGATGGTATTGTTTGCGCATTTTAGCGAACCCCTAGACATGGCCGCCCGCGAATTTCGTCAAACATCGTCGGCTGCTCTCGGTAATCTTCGGCATAGTAAAATGTCTTCGATTCGCCCGTGCGGCGCGCACGAAAACAGACCCAATACTCGGTACATTTCTAAGAACTATCTTTTGTTTCACGCGTCAGGCATATTAGCTCGTCGCCCATATAAGTTACATTAGCAGCTCTCGTGCGCTTCGGCGAGCGGCGATTTTTGTTTACAGGGAAAATAACTCTTAATAGTTTAGCAAAGAGCTTATAGTTTCGTCATTATGAAATATTTTATTTGTTATATGTTTTTGTATGTTTAAAAAATAAATAGGTATTAAAATGGTAATTTAAAAATAAAGATGAAATAATATTATGTAATTTTTAATCTTGCGAAATTGTGGTTCAGCGCACGAGCGCACTTAAGGTACAGCCGCCACTGCTTGCAACACAGTAAATGCCACTCGCGCGTTGCAACCCCGGCTGCTATTGCTGCTAATCCTTATTTTTGATGACCTGACGCAAGAACACAATAACACTCCAGAGAGATGTCATTTGACTGCGGTCTTATGTGAGGTGTGGTATTTCCCAGTCGGGCTATTGATGTTAGTAATTTACTTTTAGTTTTTAGAATAAGTACGTTGTATTTTAGATATTAACTTTAGTGTACGTGTGAATACATTTTATTAATGTACATTTATTTTTATTTTTTTCCTCTAATCGTTTTGGACGAGCAAAAGGTGTCAACCCTATGAGAATAAGCACAAATTTTGCAGATCTTAGACAGCTTTCCCTCTGTTCGTTTCTTTACTCATGTGCTTCTACTCCATCGGCCGATGTTTTCTTATGACGTTATCACGTAAAATTATCGTGCGTAAACCGACTTTACAGACAACCAATTTTTTTTTATTGCTAACTATGTTCTCCTGTGAGGAGCTCGATGGCGTCGTTGTGCGTGTCAGTATAATCGAACACGCAAGTTAAGCATCTTCAATCATAGCCTGTCCGTGGATGGGTTTATTTATATCAAGTTCCTACATGCTTTGGAGGGCACATTAAGCCCTCTGTCAAGAATGTTGTTATTAGATGATGGTAGTTAAGCCAACTCGGCATTGAGACCAGATTGCCCGCCACTTGTATGCAACGCATATTTTCTTATTTCGGCCATGTGATGAGGAGAGGAGATGGCAGCCTGAAAAGACTTGTGATTGTTGGCAACACCGAAGGCAAGAGAGCACGTGGCCGTTCACCAACAAGATGATCAGATCCAGGTGAAGGCCTCCTTTTCTCAATTCTATCAGGCAGGGCCACTTCGGACAGGAATCGATGGAGACAGATTCTCCGTTCGCGAGGTTCCTGTGACCACGATCCTCAGCAATGAGGGACCGAGTGAAGAAGAAGTTAAGCCAAGTCAGTAGCCTTTAGGCTTGAAAACACTGGCCTCCGCCAACCCGCAGTTGAGGAGCGTGGTGGAGCATGCTTTAAACCCCTTCGATTGAGGGGAGACCCGTATTCCAGTAGTGGGATAAATAAGGGTAGTCGACGATGTTCTCCAGCCAGATATACGGTCCACACGAGCGGAGCCGTGGGTACAGCTAGTATATCAGTATGATGAGCTCGGTGGTCGAATGGTTAGCAATGGCCACTTTGGACTCCGAGGTCGCGGGTTCGATTCCCGCACAAGAGAAACATTTGTGTGCATGAACATGTCTGTTTATCTTGGTATGGGCGTTTTCTATGTATTATAAGTACGTATTTTAAAAAAAATGTATTTAAGTACATTTATCAGTTGTTTAGTACCCATAACACAAGCTTTGCGCTTAAATTCGGACTAGATGGCGATGTGTAAATTGTCCAGAAATATTTATTATTATTATCAGTAAAGTAGTAGCTGTGTAACAGTAGAAGTGCAGCCAGGGCGTCAACTTTTTACAAGCCTTTATTTAATTTCACTGCGGTGACTCTTGTCAAATCTTGCAAGTAAAATTTGACCCACTACACAGAATTTTTTTTTAATACTTAGTCGGATGGCAGATAAGCTTACGGCCCGCCTGATGTGAAGCGGTTACCGTAACCGTATTAACGCTCGCAACATAATATATCACTTGCGCGCCGCCACCCCCGCTGCCAACGCAGCATCTCCTTCCTTTCTGGTGACCTCACTCACACGCAGGAACAGAACAATCCTCAAGCGAATTGTTATTTGGCTGCGGTATTCTGTGAGGTGGAGGTACATTCCCCAGTCGGGTAGCTTACAATTACGCTCCCTACCTCTCTTTTCGCCAGAGCTTCGTTTGTTAGTCAGCAGGGTGCACCACGTGAAGTTGGCTTTGGTTCAAAGATTTACACCCCAAATATATTCCAAATGTCGATCATGGCAGAGAAGGCATTTAGCATTAAGAACCAAAGTGGGCGACATAGCTCTCAGTGTCAGCGAGTTGAAGTGTCAGTCGGCTGGCCACATCTGCCGAGTTAGCGATGTCAGATGGCGGAGGAAAATTCTAGAGTGGAGACCCCGTATTGGGCGACGAAGTAGGGCACCCCCTCTCTAGATGGACCAACGACTACAAAAAAGTGGCTGGTAGCGGTTGGATGCCGAAAGCGGAGGATCGCATACGGTGGAAAGCATTGGGAAAGGCTTATTACCAGCAGTGGATGGATACAGGCTGATAATGATGATGATGAAGTTACTTATAAACATAATTTTATACCCACTGCAAATGTAACTTTGTAATCCTATATATTGCTAAGTATATATTTATATGGGATTACAAAGTTATTTATGTAGTTGGCATAGTGTTTTCTTGATATATACACTAAACACTAACTAACTGTATTCTAAATTTGAAGCTTCTATGTCTGCTAGAAGTGCCTTAGAGTTTTGATGATCGGTCAGTCAGTGAGTGACAAAATTAAGAAAATTTGACTAGTTATAATTCTTAAGCTACTGGTTCAAATTGAATGAAATTTGCAATAGGTATACTGTGTTTGTACAATGCCTGCTTAGTTACTAAAAAATCAGGTTTCTAGTTTTATCCACAACGAAGTTAGTCTAAAATGGCCTGAATTGCTTCGTCATTCATAAATCATATCCTAATCGTAATCATTCTGAAATTCTTCCTTAAACAAAATCTAAAGGTCATAGTTGTTTTTTAGATACTGGGTATTGTTTCAAGAAAGATATTCAGATTTTTTACTTTTAATAGCATCCAGCCTTCATCCTCCCTATTATGGAATCCCAACTGAACAACCCCTCTGAAGTAATTTCCATAGATCGTATCCTTAGGAGCAGATTTCGTCATGTTGACTAGATGATCAGCTCCTGCCTGGCTGTCGATGACAGCTAGGTATGATTGTTCTGCACTGCAAATAGCATAAGCATCCATCCAGCTTCTGGGGTCCAAGTGGAACTTGTAACATCTGCGTAATTTTTCGTTGTATTTGTAATCTGAAATCGGATTTTTATGTAAAGTGATGGAAATTAGATAGTGTTACGAGTTCGTAATTCCAATGCCACAACGCGTCTAAAAAAAGAGTGTGGAATGGAATACTATATTCGTGAAAAGGATGGTACGGCCGTGCCGCTTTTTGTTCGACTTGGCGGGAGCACTGACGTGCTCCCAGATTACTTTATTAACTAAGAAGCTATGTACCTTAATAGCGTCATTCCCAGTTCTATCAAGTATTATTTATAAAGCGTGGATCTTCAGTGACTCTTCATTTGTGCTATACATTCCGGCGCGAGCGGTTCATTAAAATTTAAGTTTATTTAGTTTACTTGTACCTATAAAAGAGTAAAACCATGATCACATCCAAAACTTACCGGTTTCTCTGTGTTATATTATATGTTTTCATTCATACTTCATGTGAGTAACATTTAAAATAATATACTGAATAAGAATACTAGTCTATGTTTAAAATGAAATATGCACTCGTGATGTAAAAATAAAACACAAATGCATTAAGCGATGACTACGTTACATACTCGTGTGTGAATATTGTCCTGTTCGTATATCCGGATTTCTTTTCTGGTAGCGTGTCACAAGACGACAATTACATACATTATTCTTTATTATTGTATTTTTATATTGATTTACTATAGAGATAAAGTTTACGCATGCATCCATGCAAACATAATTGTGCAATATAACATATAGGTGTTTATTACTAATTATATAACTTGAATAGAAGTATAACTATTATTTTGCCGTTATGGATTTCGAACTTAATCATGCTTAGCCAACGCTTCATCGCCATAGACGAGTTCTCCAGTCTAGAACTTTCCTCACCCATCTGCCATCACTGACTCGGCAGATGTGACCAATGCCACTTCAGCCTGCTGACTGAGAGAGCTATGTCACAATTTTGGTTCTCCGTCGAATTTCTTCGTTCTGCATCCCGGCCCGTAGAGAAATGTCGGTATTTGTTTAACTTAATTAAATAAATAGTCGCGCACAATTATAAATACATCTTTACTCAACAGATGTCGCAAAGCTTATAATCATTTGAAATTTCAGATGGACAACGAGATGAAAAATTCTTTAGGAAAGATTACACATTCCTTGAATCAACTCAAAGTTTTTATAAAATCCACACGTACCCTAAAGATTGGCTAAATTCGAAGATCACGTGCGAGAGGGAAGGTGCCATTTTATTTTACCCAGATGACGACAGCGAGGCAGAGGAAGTGTTGAAATATATAAAAAAACAGCAACCGCATTTACACCATTTCTCTATAGGAATATCTGCGTGGTTGGCTAAAGGAGTTTTTGAGACTGTTGACGGTAAGTACTCTAACAACTAAAGAGAACTGTGAGAGTGAAACGGTATCTATATGATATACTCAGTAATAACCACATTTGTGGGTGGGCCTTGCTCGCAGTAACTGGCAATCCTGAGAGCCGATGCAAGTCGACAACCGTAGTAGTAAAACCGATTCTTGTACTAGTCCTATCTTCACTCTAGTCTGATGCACGCTAACTCCAAATGCAATTTGAACTGGCTTCCAGCCTAAGATTTATAGTCTGCCCCCTTACCACATGACTGAAAACTTCAATAACTGAATAGAATGCTTATTCATACCAATGAATAAGCATTCTATTCAGTTATTGAATCGCATTAAGAGATGGTGGTAATTATGATGGTGGTTATTGAATCGCATTAAGAGATGGTGGTAAGGGGGCTGGTCTATGGCTGCATATGTTTATAGAGCTATACGTTATTATTAAGTGGGGCGTGCGGAGCGAGCGTAACGCTGCTATACGCCGAAAAGTCATTCTTGGAAATGAATAGGCTCCAAAACCACTGAACCGATTATGATCAAACTTGGCACAATTGGCCGTGTGGTTTCCGGCAGACTAGAATAGAATCACTACAATCACTACAACAAATACAAGGCGACTAAGGGAAATACATTATCAAATATCGATCAGGCCTCCCCAACCCGTTTGGCCAGCGTGGGGAGTGTAGGCCAAATCCTCCTTCCGTCTAGGACGGACGAGACAGGGTCGTGCTCCTGTAGTGCAGTCTAAAATAGACCTGATGATGATGTCACAATTAAAGACCTCGACATGCTTGAGGTTTGTGTCGAAAAAAAATTGAGATTGATCATGTCCTTGAGGAAAGATCATCAAATACATTTATCATTGGAATCAAAACAAAGCAATCGCCTTGCAAGCCTCATTTGTGAAGAATAATTTAATTGAAAAACAATAAATTTTTCAGCGAATCTACTCGCTCCACTCGATCTCGATTTCGGCCCCGTGGGCTAGAATCCGGCCGAATTACAATGTGTCTGTAATCAAACTTGCAAGTTAAACTTGACCCACATCCCATTGTTTAATTGAGCTAAACTTTAGCAATGTTCTGGTGTCAATGCACGATGCCGAAATGGCGATTTATAATTTTCACTTTAACCCTTATGATATGGTTAGCAAATGAAAGGGTTTGATGAGGGAAACTCGGGAAATAAAAGCTTGTTTAAAAAATCTTTTGTTTATTCCTGTTTTAGAATACCACATGTATGTACCTATTGTATATATGTATGTATAAAGTTTTTTTTATGTATGAAAGGTGGAAATGATCTTGTGGGTCACCTGATGGAAGGCAATCATCACCGTCCATGGAGATCAGCAACACCAAGGGGTCACCGATCCGTCGCCAGCCTATACTCCTTCCTTTCTTCCTGGTGACCTCCCTCACTCGCAGGAACACAACAAATCTCTAGGTAATTGTTATTTGGCTGCGGTATTCTGTGATGCGGAGGTACCTCTCTTTTCGCCAGAGCCTCGTTTGTCAGTCAGCAGGGTGCGCCACATGCAGACGAGGTTGACTTTCGTTCAAAGATGTTGTAAAGCTACTTACACCCCAAATATATATAGCCGTGATTCTAACATTCTTATCATATTATTATATTTCTGGGACTAAAAAGTGGCCAGGTCTCAAGGAATTCATTTATCATTTGTAAGTTCAAATACTATCTGTCAAGATTAAACTTCACTACATAATTAATTATGTATTTAGCGGAAACACAGTTTGAAAAAACAGCGCTTATTTATACACAAACAATGATATGTTATATTTCTATAGATTTGGCATACCCATACTAAATTGCATCAGAAAACGATTCCTGCTTGTTGCATGAATCACCACACACAATACAAATCAGTTATTTAATAAACATCTCTATCTCTTTTCCTCATTGAAAGCAAAATGGCGCCAATTTTTCTTGCAAAAACATGAAATTACTTAATGCCGGCTCTACATTTGTGCCGCGAAGCTCCGCGAACAGGCGTGAACGTGAATTCGCTAGGTTCACGGGCGTTCACGCCTGTTCCCCGATTGGAGTCGGTATTTTCTCCCGCGACAAAGGGTTCGCGTTTCATGCGCGCGGTGTTCATGCGTACACATCGACATTCACGGATTACCGATGCGTACGGATGGGCGCGTGCATTAGCAAAATGTACTATGGAATTAAAAAAAATGCCATTACAAGTCATTGCAATCTTCTTCTTTTCCAACGATTTCTAATTATTTTAATAATTTGGAGGTACAAATAGTTAAATCACGGCGCGTATTCACGGCACTAATTTATAGCCGCCATTATACTTTAGGTATTACGCGTTAAAATCAAATATTATTGTGTACTTTCGTGGGTAATGTAATCTCTTGGCTTGGGCTTTAATTATTTTATCAACATAAAGTATGCATTTTTGAAATACAGAGGACGCTATTTTTTCTTGTTTCACTCAATTATCACAAACTTCAGATTCGTCGGCTTGCTTGTAACTAATTGCGTGGTAAGACAGTTTGGTTCACTTGAATGTTCGTTTTCGACGCTTATAGATATATATGTTATTAACTTTATGCTTTTACTAAATAATAGGCTACCATCTAAACAATAATGATAATAGCGTATGATTTAATTATAATGAACCTAACCATGCTATATTTTTTATTAACCGACTCCAAAAAAGGAGGAGGTTCTCAATTCGGTTGTACTTTTGGAACGAAGTTCCTTATGGGGCGTTGCGGAGGGGTGCCCAAGCCGGCAAAAAAACGTCCGTAACGTTAAAAAAAACGTAAGATTTTTATGTATAGTCTATGTATGATGACTATACAGTGGCTAATGTATAGTCTACGTGATGACTGTTATTATTATTGCAGTTTGCTATTACATATTATTATATTATTCGATAATTACACCTGGTGGTCAGAAGTGGAACCATCTGATCATTATTAATACTACGTTAAACGCATGGAGGCTATATACTGTGTATAATTGTTTTATCATTTATATTTAAATTTACACATAAATACTAATAATAATAATTTATATATCATAATTATAAAAAAAAAATCAAAATAAAAAATGTATAGCCGAATACAGTAATTATTTTCTTTAAAACTCGAATAGAACTTGAAATTAATATTTTTATAATAAGAAATTTCGTTCCTATCTGGTGTCCCACCACACCACTCGTTTTTTCATATCATGAAATTCAGTTCTGATAGTGTTTTTACTTTTTTGTGGTGCTTACGATTGTAGAGTAATTTGTGGAGTTGTTTTTTTTTTTAATTATAGGGTTGCCAGTCATAGACGTATATCACAAATGGAACAGCGGAGAGCCAAACGATGTTGGAGGGAGCGAAGACTGTGTCAGTATGAGCCCGAACGGCGGCGCTTTGAACGACTACACATGTCATACCAGACTCCCGTTTGTGTGCGCCAAACGTCTAGCCTCTCTACAATGGAACAATGACTGCCTTATGCCAAATCTTGGTAAAGTATTTGCAGTTTATAAATTTATTGGTTTATGGTTAGATTATGCATACCTATGTGGAAATAGTATACTTACTTATCTTTCAAATAAATAAATATTTCTGGACAAGTTACACAGCGCCAATTATAAAAAAAAAAATCGTTATTGTTTTCTTCTAATAGTAGTCGTTATTAGTTTAGACTTGTTATGCCCACTCCCAGTTAAAAAAAAATAACCTTATTGAGTGTATTTTTATCACACCATACTACTGACACATGGGTCAATACCTGGGACAAGTCAATCAATATATGGGACTCGCGATGACCCCCAACTATGTAGATGGACCGACGATCTGATAAAGATTGCAGAGAGCCGATGGATGCAAACGACGCAGATCCGATCATTGTGGAAGTATATGGGGGGGGGGGGGGGGGCTATGTTGTTCAGCAGTAGACGCCCTTTGACTGAAGTGATGATAATGATGATTATTGACATAGTAAAAGTAGGTATCTGGGGGCATAGTATTGCCTCCGCCAAGTCGAGCAAAAAGCGGCACGGCCTTACCATCCTTTTCACGAATATAGTATTCCACCACAAACATTTAATTTCATATTCCACACTCTTTTTTATACGCATTGTGGCATTGGAATTATGAACTCGTAACACTATCTAATTTCCATCACTTTCCATAAAAAATCTGATTTCAGATTACAAATACAACGAAAAATTACGCAGATGTTACAAGTTCCACTTGGACCCCAGAAACTGGACGGAAGCTTATGCTATTTGCAGTGCAGAACAATCATACCTAGCTGTCATCGACAGCCAGGCAGAAGCTGATTATCTAGTGAGCATGACGGAATCTGCTCCTAAGGATACGATCTATGGAAATTACCTGAGAGCGGTTGTACAGCTGGGATTCCATAATAGGGATGATGGAGGCTGGAGGACTATTAAAAGTAATAATCTTTCTTCAAACAATACACTGTATCTAAAAAACAACTATGACTTTTCGATTCTGCTTAAGGAACAATTTCAGAATGATTTTAACAATTACACAATATAAATCGACTACTGCTGGGTTTCTCAGGATACACCGCTATATGCCTATTGACGAAGGCTATTGTTTTAAAGCAACCAGGAAGCGGTGACTGATTATGGTTATGGTTTGGAACTTGAGTCGGATCGGAGTACTCGTATTTTTTTTATGGTCGGGCAGGAGTAGAGTTGCCACGACCTACTCCTGTCCGACCATAAAAAGAATCGATGAATATTAGGTATTCGGATATAATAAATAATATTCGGCACAAAATACATGCTTGTCGAGCGCGTAAACAAGAATAAGACAAGTCGTAACTTGTCCTTTTAACAGTTCCTTTTATTTAAGTTACTAGTTAGTGAGTCGATGACGTCGTTATGCATGGCACTCTAATCGATAACAACATCCACAACACACACAACTCCTCCGTACTTCGGAGAGCACGTTAAGCCGTCGGTCCCAGCTGTTGTCGTAAGATGATAGTCGTTAAGCCAAGTCAGTGGCCTTTAGGCGGCTTGAAGACACTGACCCCCCAACCGTAGTTGAGCAGCGTGGTGGAATATGCTCTAAAGCCCTTCGATTAAGGGGAGATCCGTATCTCAGCAGTGGGATGAATAAGGGTTGTTGACGACCAAGTTACTAAGTTGCCTAAACCATTCATATCTTAACCATTCATATCTGTCTTTTCAGATGTTCCTCTGGAACAAAGTGGGTATTCCAAATGGGGTTACACCCAACCCGACGGAGGTGGTCAAGAAAATTGTGGCTCCATGTTCTACTATGGCCACTTGAACGATCTTGGCTGTCATCACAAAAGCTTCTTCATTTGCGAACATGAGCCCTTCATGGATAAGTCAATAGATGATCTACGAACTGCAAATTAAGATATAATTTTTGATGTCACCTGCGCAAACAATGCTAGAGACTGCCGTTGATACTACAGCCAATCGCATGCCAATTGTAATAATTCTTTGCAATTGAAGAATTATCACTATTAGAAAATATACAAAAGATGCTATTAACTATAGCATAACATATTGTCTGTGTTATTATATTACATATATATACTATTACAGACATTGTAATTTTTGGCTATAGTTAACAGAATAAAAAGTCTTTGTAATTTTGTAATAATGACAAAGACAATATGTTCTGCTATAGGCAATTTGATCTATACTACTTTGCGTGCTTCCGCCACCAATTAGTTCGTGCAAATTACTGCCGGCCGGCACCCCCCACTACCGTTTATGCAAGCTTTATGGCTGCTTTTGGTCGCCTCTGTTCCACATGCTGCGGAAGCACTCAAAGTAGTGTACATAGTTCAAATTGCCAGTAAATTTGACTTCCGCAAGATAACACCTGAATCAATTAACTATGTTCTGCTATAGTTAATAGTATAACATAATCTTTGTAATTTTGTAATAGTGATATTGTTAAAATACCACGCTTACTTTTTTGTTCATTGAACAGTTATCGACCAATAATAATAGGTAGGGGAAAAAGTCTTTTCGCATTATAGTATGTATGAACTTGTAATAAAATCTCTTTGGTTATACCATTTGTGTCTGGCAGGTTTTGATATCTTTAAAAAGTTTATATTTTAAAAAAGATAATTCCAAATTCAAATTAGGTAAATGTGTGATTTTCATTTGTTTTTTTTACTGTCAAGATGAGTGAATCTAATGAAGAAATTCGATTCATTTTAAAATTTTACTACAAAAAAGGTAAAAATGCAACGCAAGCTGCGAATAAAATTTGTGACGTTTATGGACCTAGTGCAGTGTCTGTGAGAGTAGCACAAATTTGGTTTAAGCGTTTTCAATCAGGAAATTTTGATGTGAAAGATGCACGTCGCTCTGGTCGCCCTGTTACGGATAAAATGGATGCCATTTTTGAAAAAGTGGAGCAAGAGCGGCATATCAGTAGTTACGACGTAGCTGAAGAATTTGGAATTGACCACAAAACCGTTTTGGCGCAATTGAAAAAAGCTGGGTACACTAAAAAGCTCGATATTTGGGTGCCTCACGATCTCACTGAAAGAAACCTAATGAACCGTGTACTCATTTGCGATTCTTTACTACGACGTAATGAAAGCGAACAGTTTTTGAAGAAGCTTATAACTGGTGATGAAAAGTGGATCACGTACGACAAGAACGTGCGAAAAAGGTCGTGGTCAAAGGCCGGTCAGGCTTCACAGACTCTGGCAAAACCCGGGTTAACCCGCAACAAGGTGATGCTGTGTGTATGGTGGGATTGGAAGGGTATTATTCATTATGAGCTGTTACCGCCAGGCAGGACTATCGATTCTGAACTCTACTGTGAACAACTGATGAGATTAAAGCAAAAAGTTGAGAGAAAGCGGCCGGAATTAATTAACAGAAGGGGTGTGATTTTTCATCATGATAACGCTAGACCTCACACATCTTTAGCCACTCAGCAAAAATTAAGAGAGTTTGACTGGGAGGTGTTAATGCATCCGCCGTATAGTCCTGACCTTGCACCTTCTGATTTCCACCTGTTTCGGTCTCTTCAGAATTCTTTAGGCAATGTCAGGTTACCATCACGAGAAGACTGCCAAAACCACTTGTCGTGGTTTTTTGAACAGAAGTCCCAAAATTTCTATAGTAATGGGATCATGTCTCTACCTACAAGATGGCCAAAAGTTATCGAACAAAATGGCACCTACATACTTTAGTTAAATGTAAATAAACTTTATTAAAAAATGTTTTGAATTTTCATATAAAATACGAAAAGACTTTTTCCCCAACCTAATATAAACTATTTCTTGATCGGTTATACCGGTTATATCATTTTATTCACATTCACAACAGTTCCTATCCATACTTATATTATAACTTCCAGTCTGTCCGTCCTTTTCACACGGCCGCACTAAGGTAACAGATTTTCATTTTTTTATTGATAAGTATGTTCTCCAGACAGATTATAGTATACGGTCTACACGAGCGTATAGTATTTTTTGGAATTTTCCTTTTTAAACCTTGTATATTTTTTTTATGAATAAGACCGTAAGTTTAAATGGTATTCTACAGCAAAATACAAGATAATGATATCAAAGAGTACCTAAACCAAAGCAAAACATAATTATAATCTAATAACATATGCTACCACATATCACCATGTTTTTGTGATGATAACCCAATCCGCCCGGGCCCGTATCCTACTAATATTATCTTATTTGTGCCAATAAAATTGCACTTGTTGTTTTCACTGTACAAGAATATGAGATCTTTGATCTTTTTTTTTTACTATGTCGAGTGACAGGCCTGCCTGATGTGATGCGGTTACCTTAACCTAACCTTACCTTAAGCTCACGCCTCAACTACTTTTTTTTTTCGTCGTCATACATTCTTGAACCCAATGCTGGGATACGGGCCTCTTCTCAATAGATGGGGTTCAGGGAATACTCCATCACACTGCTCAACTGCGGTTTGGCGGAGATCACTGTTTTTAAGCAGCTTAAAGGCCACTGACTTGCTTAACGACTGTTAATTAACGGCAACAGCCCGGACCGACGGCTTAACGTCCACTCCGAAGCACAGAGAAGCTCGAGATAAATAAACCCATTCATGGACATGCTACGGTCGACGTTACTTGACTTGCGTGATCGGTTAGACTGCCACGCGCCGCGACATCATCAGCTTTTTCTTTCTAGTCCTCACTAATTCACAATAACACTACAATCCTCTAGGTATCTACGATTAAGTCATTGTTGCGGCTGCGGTCTTCTGTGAGGTGAATGTACTTCTAAAGTAGGGTTCGACATGCCCTATGTCTATCTCGCCATAGTCTCATCTGTTTAACGGCAAGGTGCCACATGCCGGCGAGGTTGGCTTTGGCTCTACACTTCGAACTGCAAACTACACTTAACGCCGGGGGTGGAGGGAGGGTCCAACGAATATTTTTGTGTTGCCTCACTGCCTTGCTAGCCGCTGTAATCGAAAGCTGTTGTGTCTTATGTCCTAAAGGTTAAAAGTTATAAAAAAGATAGTTCGATTCTTTTGTAGATATACCTTTAAGTCTGAGAAGAGATTTTGCATCCCTTTGTGTGTTCTACCGTTTGTACAATGGGGTGTGTTTAGAGGAGTTGTTTGACATAATGCCCACGGCCTCCTTCTATAGTCGCACCGCTCGCCATCGACAGGGAATTCATCCTCACGCGTTGGAGCCTAAGTGGTCGCGTACTGTGCGGTTCCAGATAAGTTTTCTCCTTCGTACTGTCAAGCTGTGTAATGAACTGCCTGTTAAGGTTTTCTCAGGAGTCTACAGCATGTGGTTCTTTAAAAAGAACGTAAAGAGGTTTTTACAGGGTCGACAACTCGCATGTGATGCCCCTAGTGTAACAAACGTTCACAGGCTACGGTAATTGCCTTCCGTCAGGCAGGCTGTATGCATGACTATCACTTTATAGTACAAAAAAAAATGTCCTCGGCAACTCTTCAGTTTTTCCATCCATTCTTCATTTTCCATTCAGCCATTACATCCAATCGTCACACTTAACATGCTAACATAATACTGATATAACGAGATTCCAATCTCACTGTATGTGATGCCGAAACTTTCACTTTCGTTAATGTCCATATTTAGTAATGTACCCAAGCGACCCGGTTAACACGAGGCGTCAACTGCACCTCTACATTTTTGCCAAAATGTTTACTCTCATATTTTAATAGCCTAGGTAATAGTGAATAATGTTATAACGATTAAATAAAATGTGAATTTAATTTATTTTAATGTACATTAAGATTTTATACTAACAAACTTCAGTCTTAGTTACCTTCCTGTTAGCTGGTGGCCCTAGGCAAAACCCTTCTATATGACACTACCCCATCCGAATCCAAGGCTGGATCCGCCCTCGATGATAAGTTGAGCTTATGAAGACTCCAAAAATGGTATTGAAACACTCACCTTCACATATACCCCTTCATGGTTGCCTCAAAAAAGTATGTAATTAGGTATCTAATATTTATTATAACATGCTGTATACAAATTTTAAAGCTACATTAATACACAAATTACGTAATTATTCTACATTTAAAGCTCATTAAAACCACGTAATAAGTAGGTACCATACACTTATTTACAGAGTATAATATACATCTTAAAAAATAACAAATTTATTAATCGAAACAAAACGAAAACCCGACTGAAAATCCTATCATTTTTTTGGACCGTGTCATGCAGAATAGATCCAATTGACAAACTATACCAAATTGAGAGATATACATAGCGAGCGAGAAACTTTAAATCGAGTTTTATATATTCGCAACAGATTCTATCAGAATTAATTAGATAAATTAAACGGGTCACTCACGTCTTCTATCAGTTTGATGACATAATGCTTCCCAAAACTTATACTGCGTGATATTTTTATTATCATTCCTATTAAACTTTAAATAGCTTAAACTTAAAAGTAACAAAATGTCTTTGAATGTATAGTAGTAGTAGAATATTATGGTATATGTAGATTTAAATCTGCTGTAAGTCATCCTTGAAGACGGCTTTACCGACAAGCGGTAAGTAACTGACGACTGGTCCGCCATACGAGAGAAGCACCCGCACTGGAGTGAAGTATGTCGCCAGCCAGGACAGCATCAGCAAGTAAAAGAACACGGAGACTAGTCGGTCTAGAATGTAGAGGCTGAAATAGAACATATTTCTTTTATTATCTACTATGACTACATAGGTAGGTATCGTCCGATGTTTCTCCTACTGTCGGGATACGGGTCTCCCTTCATCCGAAGGGGTTTAGAACTTACTGTGCGTCAAATAAGTTGTCAATCTTTGACCTATCATTCAATAGACAGAGGCACGCTACACATTACCACGACTGTGTCTCCTCTGTAACCAAGATTAATAGCGATGACGATCAAAAAGCCAATGAATAATAAATTCCCCTACAATCCTGGGGGTAAAACTACGGCTCCCTTGGAATTGGAACTCTACATATAATAATAAATACAAAAATTACTCGTTTAATTGTATAGAACATATTTCTAAAATTAAATGTATGAAAATAGATCTACTCGTACTCGTATCTATAATGTTATGTATAATATAGTAACTTTGAAATTTAATGTTCGCGTCAAGAATTTTTACTACTTACATGTTGTTCTGCAATCTAGCTTTCGGTAAATTTTCCAACTTTTCTTTCATGCAGTACAATTTCCCTCCGATCATACAGCTCTCGATGTACGGTTCGTCCTCTATAATAGTCAGGTCCATTGGGAATGTCTTGAAATCAACGGGATTCAACGAGCCGGCAAGCCTCTTGTAGTTGTCTGTGTCAAACCACCATTCTCGGGTTGTGAAGTATTGTAATACTTCCAAACCGACGGAGATCCTCTTCTGTATTCTCACCATACTGAAAATCAACATATAATCAAACTCTTGTTCGACCTCGTACCAAATGTGCTTGACATTTTATTAGTTGCAACGGAGTTTCTAACAAGACGGAATATTAAGCTCAGGGGCCTTACCACAAGCTCTAAACGCAGGAATGGAACTATGATGGTGGCGTATTTATCAATGAATTTCATTCATAAATTCGCAACCATGATGGTTTCATTCCTGCGTTTAGACCTTGTGGTAAGGCCCCAGGTTTGAACAACCCGTCGAATCGTCAGGGAGTAGTAAAAAAGTAGGGAGTACTAGTAAACCTCCAATCTAACAAGATCTCTGAGAACAGCGTATCGCCCAGGATTCGAGTATAAAATACGAGTTTATCAAAAATCTTTAATATAACACCACGTCAGTTGACAAACAAGTATACGGTCCACGTGATGCGTGAAGCGGTAATGCTGTAGCCATATAAACGATCGCAACATGAAACATCGCACGCACGCCGCAACCCCCGCTGCCAATGCAGCAACTCCTTCTTTTCTTGTTACTTCACTCACTTACAAAGACATAATAACCCCCAAGGAAACTGTTATTTGGCTGCGGTATTCTGTAAGGAGGAGGTACTACCCTAGTCGCCCTATTGGAGTAGCTGACAAGAAAGTATTATAATCCCCACTCTCTTTTCGTCAGAGCCTCGTCTGTTAGTCAGCAGGGTGCACCACGTCAGAGGAGGTTGGCTTTTCAAAGATGCTGGGAATTTATCAAGGCTTTGGGAACACTGGCCATGGTTCAATAGACTTTCGAGTTGTTGTTTCCGTTTGTTATTATGAGACCCATACAGGATTATTAATTTAATTAAAACACTTACAATCGTTTCTGTCCAAAAATAAGCAGCAGAAAATCGATGAAGTAAGCCGGTATGATGTGGTAGAAGAAGACACAGAGAGTATGTATCAGCTTGTTCTGTCGTATGTTGCCATCTGGGTACCACAGTGGACCTTCGAATGGGTACTTTCGAACAGTCGCCTTGCCGATGTCCAGGACTTGCTTCCATGTCGTATTCCTGTCATCTCCTGTCGTGACATTGTACACTGGAATCTCTGGAGGCCTGTAATGTTTGGCGATAAGGCCGCATGTTATACTTTATTACGCCACTTTATCGTTATGTTGTCGGTTTGTTTTTTATTTGTTTGTTATAACTTACCAGAGAGTATTTCTTCCACGGACAGGTTGTGGAATAAACACTCTATCGAGGCTTCCCCCTGCTGACTACAGCATGGGGTTCTCAAATCAAGGGCATGAAAAAGTTCTTACAGAGTCGGCAACGCGCAAGTAATGCCCCAGTTTTGCACACCGCACGTGTCCATAGGCTGGGATAATTACTTTCCATCAGGCGGGCCGTACGCTTGTTTCTCACCTAAGTGGTATAAAAAACTTTATTGTACAAAAATCCGAATCACTACATAGTATAAAACAAAGTCGCTTTCTCTGTCCCTATGTCCCTTTGTATGCTTAAATCTTTGAAACTACGCAACGGATTATGATGCGGTTTTTTTTAATAGATAGAGTGATTCAACTGGAAAGTTTATATGTATAATATATGCATAACATAGCAGAAAAACACTGTAATTTAGAGGTTTCTAATGTGATGTCGTAAATAAACACATTTTTTTGCTCTTTCATTGCAAACGCTGGCTGAACCCAACCAGATAGATCAAAATAATGTAGTACAGTATTGTTCACCTTAAAATGGTCTACAAAAAAGTTCGCGATGGTATATGTCTATCTCTTAGTGGTAACACACAATAACCGTTATTTTATCCTTTGCTTTTTACAAGAAATAATGCCTTATTTACGAAGCGATTTTAAGCAATACAGAATTAATCCTTATCCAATTAAGTACCTTAAATACATTGCGCATTTAATGTAGATCAATATGGCCCTTCACAGCATGTAATTTAAATTAATAGTTTAGAAGATATTACACATTTAAAATGCAGGGACATAACGGCTGTGGCGGTACCGGCCGCGGAGCCGGCGGCGTGTGCCTATAACTGGGGAAGGACTGGATAGGACAAAGCGCAAAGACCTTCTGTAGTACATTTAGTATCAGCATTGCACCCGTGCGAAGCCGGGGCGGGTCGCTAGTACAATATAAAAAGAGCGATACAAAAATGCGTGATTATCCTTGCAGTAACTTTTTTATACAACTAAGGTGACAAACAAGTATATGACCCGCCTGATGGTAAGCAATCATCGCAGTAACTCCTGATACAATGATTTTACATGGTCCGTAATTACCGTCAGACAAGTCCTTTAGGAGCAAGGCTTACTTTCGACCTTAGAGGAATAAAAAGGAAAGATTCTAGTAATTATAACAGTAGTGCGTACGTAATTTTATGCACTTCCTAATGTCGATTATGGCAGAGAATACAATTAGGTACCATTAAGCCTTTTTGCCTACTGTACTAAATTTTGGACATTAAAGTTGTAACTGAATAAAATAAATACCTTTCAGTGAGAGTTCCGATTTTGTATGCGACGATTATAATCGTATTAATAGCAATATCCACAGGTATGACCTCCGCGTGGTAGTCGCCATAGCAATGCATTGTGCGGATGACGCCTTTACCAGCTCCCACCATCACGCCGATCGGCCCGTTCAGGTTGTCCACCCATCCAGGCATCGGCTCCTTGTATGAAGGTGTTACTGAAATTAGATAGGTGAAGAACTGTGAAGTTTTTTTTTTCTTTTTTTATACTACGTCGGCATCTCCCTCCTTTCTGGTGACCTCACTCACTCGCAGGAACACGACAACCCTCAAGGGAATTGTTATTTGGCTGCGGTATTCTGTGAGGTGGTACATTCCCCCGTCGGGTAGCTTACAATTACGCTCCGTACCTCTCTTTTCGCCAGAGCTTCGTTTGTCAGTCAGCAGGTTGCACCGCGTGCAGGTGAAGTTGGCTTTGGTTCAAAGATGTTAGTGAACCACTCACACCCCAAAAAGTTGTGAAATACTACTACCCAACTAACCTCAGCAGTATTCCCAAATAAATACGACATGGGGACCTTCAAGAACAGAGTCAATATTTCCCTTAAAAGGCTGGTAACGGATCGGCGACCCATTGGTGTTGCTGATTTCTATCGGCGGTGGTGATTGCTTCCTATTAGGTGACCCACATGCTCGCTTGCCACCCTCTCATATAAAAAAAATATGATACTAATGTATTGACTAATAATAATCATTCGATTCTTTACTTCTTTTTTATATGCCTAGGGCACAAACAACCGAAAGATTTTTCTAATGGTAAACAGTCGTTGTTGGCTATGGATACACATCACTCATGCATTGCCGACCCTGTAAAAATCACTTTTACGCTTTTTTTTGAAGAACCCCATTGTATTTTTTTTTATCTACTAGCATTTCGTAATTGATCAACGGCAAAGAAGAAATGCTTAAAGAATCTTTGCAATCTGTGTCTTTATTTAAATGACCAGATAATACAATAATTACAATTTTTTACATACATTTCGCAATTAAGATATCAAGTATTTGATTTCGATATTGTTATTTATTACATGTCTGTGCCAGAGTATGACTGCGGCATGACTACGGCATGAGCATGACTGCAGCATGACTACGGCATGAGCATGACTACGGATATAATTTCGTTACAAACGTAACTATATCCGTAGTCATGCCGCAGTATAAAAAAATGATTCTAAAATGAAGGAAGCCTTTATAAAAAGAGTTTTGTTATTCTTCTTAAGTTTGATTTTAGTAATCCGTCGTTATTTCTTCAAATAAATTGAAGATCCTATTTTTTTCTACACTACGTCGGGTGGTAGACAAGCATACGGCTCGCCTGATGGGCCTATCGTAGCTGTATTAAAACGCTCGCAAAGTAAAATTAAATTGGCTGTAAAAAGTAGGTAATTAACATTTGTGTTGTTCCTTATTTAGTTTCTCGTTTTTTGGCAAATGTCAAGGCGGCCGGTAGCACTTACTTACTCTACAACTTGCTTGTTACATACACCAGACAACCAGAATGCCAGCGGTGCGATATATGCATTGTGAAATTTTGAAATGCCCCTTAGAGGGAAAGTACTCTCCACAATGGATATAGAACATTTCACTCAAAGGACACATTCTTTTGTTTTTATATGGACATATTATTTTACATAACGAATGTGCCAAATTTCAGCTATGGTAAGGTATTGCGAAGGGAGTCAAATTTTCAATTGGTTCAAATTAATTTGCAATATTTGCCGTAGAATTAATGTAGGCTCTGTATATTTAATAATATACAGAGCTATATTAATTCTACTTCTGGCCAGTACGAGCGCTGAATTCATTTTTTTTTATTATCTATTATCCTCATCTGTCTTGTCGTAACAAAAATTATATTATTATTTTATATTTTTTCTCCAATGGTAAAATATTTTTTTTTTAATTATAAGTCGACTTTCCCGGCTAAACTTTGATCGACCGTAAAACAGGTCGGACGTACTAAAATAAAAGATCGTAGATATTCTTGAATTAGTTATAATTACCTAATTGTATAATTACAATTTTTACAAAATTTACATATATCATTAAAAATTCAAATTCAAGCAGATCAGACGTCGATATAAGTAACGAATTTACTCTGTCAAATATTAAAATGAGGCGCAAAACCCGCGCAAATCTTGCGCAAATAGCACATACAAACCAGGGGCCCTACCGCCGAGGCTGAAGCCGATGACTATCAGATTTTTGATTGCCAAAATCAAACTTCGACTTAAAAGAATGGTGTTTAGCTTAGCTGGTAGAACTCCTAGAACTATACCAACTAAGCTGAAAATATTTGTCAATAACTAAAACGTAAGTATTTTTCGAGTCATATAAGAGGCTTCAGCTTCGGCGGTACGTCGGCCCTGGTCGTGTCATATTTGAGCCTAACGTCGATGACTTTTAAGCGTAGATAGTCCAAAGAACAAACAGGAGTCGAAAATGAAAAGGAATCGTATCTGGGTACTCGATGTTTCACTTACCAATGCTTGGGCGTACTACACACGCAGGCACCTCTGGATAGCTCTCCCTCACTAGAGCTTCAGCGAGCCGTTTGGAGTATGTGTAAGAATTTGGGTGTTTTTTGTAGATGGTCGGAGCAACAAGCTCCAACTGTTCCTCGGTCAACCAACTGCCAGCTCGCATTACTTCATACGGGTCCGTTGGCGGGTCGTGTACCTTGTGACAGGATAAGATTTTATAAGTAGGTAAGCGTTGTAGCTAGTATGAGCACCCCTGGCAAAACTTGATTTTTAGTCCTGCCGCGCTTTACGTACTATGACGTCACATCACAAAACAATCAAATATAAATTACCATTGTCACATTCTCTGTATCAGGCTTAGTGTAGGCTTTTCATACAATGCGCACTTATACAGTAGTCACCCTCAATGAAAATCCATTAATCTAAATCGAGTATCGGAACGGCGAATTCAGTATCCACCAGACATTAGACGCATGAATATTACAAACGGCTCATATATTTATTTAGACTATGAGGGATCTAGTTATACAGGATACAACTGTGAATGCGTGAACGCACGTTGATGTCTTTTACATAGAAATGTCCATTTAATGATCCAGTGACAGAAATGTATAGTAAGCTTTACTTCATGGCAGTAAATATACGTAAACATACCTTGTTGTACCAAGTGCGTAGATTCAGAGGTCATTAACATGAGTCTACGTAAACGTCACAAAATATCGGTATTGTGTTCAGAATACGTAATGGGGGCTTTGTAGACTTGTCCAGCCAGTCTTAAAGGCATTACTTTGAACAGGCTTCGGACAAGTGTGTGGCTGGCCGCTGAATAGGTAATGAGACAAAGGCTGCTCTGGTATCTGTCAATGTCCATTAACAATGTGTCGTAAATGGAACATAATACCTTCTTGTTCTACTATATGTGTAGTAAAAAGTGAAAGTATGTGATAATGATGTTTGTACACTTGCGACTTCATTACATATAAATGGCTGACTGGATTTGGATGACGTTTGAGCCACAGATAGCATATCATCATCATTGACCTGCATCTATCCACTGTTGGATATATGCCTTTCCTAATGCCTTCTACCATATGCGATCCTTCACTTTCCGCATCCAGCCACCATTTGGCCGGATTGGGGCCTCTACTCCAGGACTTGTGTCCCCCATCTGCCATCACTGGCTCAGCAGATGTGGCCGGCCCACTGCCACTTCAGCTTGCTGACTTTGAGTGGTATGTCAACTTCTTTGGTTCTCCGTCGAATTTTTTCGTTCCGGATTCCGTCCTTTCAAAAAATACTAAGCATAGCTCTCTCCATCGATCACCATGTGACTTTCAATTTATGGACCGGCCCAACGGTCAGAGTCCAAGTTTCTTCACCGTAGGTCATGGCGGGAAGAACGCACTGGTCTTTGGTCCTAAGAGTTTGCGCGTTTGCGGTATTTGCGCTGTGAGGATGTGCCAAAGTTTCCTGAATGCTGCCCAGTCCAGCTGAATGCATCTATCGTTCCCTTTATTGGAGTTGCCACGGCCAAATGTATAATATGGTAGAATATACAAGGTTAAAGTTAAATGACAGTTTTACTTTTTATCCGAGTAGCGTCTTCAAACCGGCTGAACCAGGAAGTGTAAAGTTAACTACGATGGTTACGACAACATCAATTGCATGAGTACATGAGATTTATATTGTAAAATCGAGTACTTCACGTACATTGTGAAACATTAATATTTAATAAGTTATTTTGCAGAATATAGGAAATAATATAAAAATACGTTTTTATCGTAGATTTTGTATGTACGGAAAAAGTTGATTTCGATTCATAAACATACGTATGTACGTAAACATACACAGAAAAACAAATACAGAAACAGAAAAAAAGATGTTATTGAATCACAAATTTGTTAATTGTTGTTGTTGCCCATAACTCTCATTACCCTACATGGTCTATCTACATTTAGGGTAATGAGATTGTGTCGATGTATTGGTCTACATTTTTTATACTATTATGGTATCAAAAAAAAATGTACCTTTTCCGCCAGTCTTCCATAATCTGGATAACAGAAGGCAGTAGATAAATGAACGAAGGCAGCCAGATTCTTAATACGCTTCGCAATTTCCAAGACCCGAAGCGTACCTTTTATGTTCATTTCTAAACCCTCTTTGAGTGGCGCTTCCAGACGCAGGCTGGCTGCGAAATGGAATATCACGGAAACCTGTAAATATTACGAATTATAAATTAGACGTTGAATACCAGGAGCTAATAAGTTCGTCTTTATTAAAACAAACATTATGTCAAGTAAATTTCCCTCCGAAACATTCGGTATACTTTCCCCATCGCTCCACTTGTCCAACCGGTCTACATTTAAATTAAATCTACCAGAACCGCAGCCAAATAACGATACCCTTGCTGTTGTGTTTCTGTGAGTAAGATTACAAAACCTGAAGATATGTAGCGTTAGAAGCAGGGATGCCAGCAAGCGATGCTTCTTATATGGCAGCTTCTACAGACTACGGTAACCACTTTACATCAGGCAGACACACGGCATGCTTCAAAAAATACCTATATCAGTGACTAAATATAATAAGTTGTTGCTATGCAAAACTTTCAGATACAAATGAATATGGTCAGCAAAAACTTAAAAGATATTTTTATTTTAACACCCAAAATATCTGAATTGTATAATTCTACGACTTAGAAACTCATGTATCATAATATAGTCTCACATAATATGATACATGACTATAGTATTTTAATGCCTTATTTGTCATATTCCTGTCTCTCACATTACTAAGAGAGGAAGTCAAATTCCAAAAGCTTTTTACTCCTACAAATTTTTTCTGATGAAATTCGTCGTGATTTCCATGGCAGTCTTATCCCCGGGCCTTTTTTGATTCTGAACACTGTTCTTGTGGACTTACCTCATTAAACAATTGGTCCAACATGGATTTTTCAATACCGAGATTATCGTAAAGAATGTCTCCATTCACTGGTATCAACTTCTTCATGACATGAGGCTTTTCTTCCCTTATTCTGGAGAATAACTAAAATAAAAAATAAAGTACACAATTAATTATTTTCTTCTACATTGCTAAGTCACAGTCTAAAGCAGAGGTTCCCAACCGGTGGTCCGTGGACCACCAGTGGTCCGTGAGAGGTAAATTATGGTCCGTGTTACAAACTTATAATGAAATAGATTGAACACTATTATACAAAATACTAAAAAGTTGAGTTATAGAATAATGGATTTATATGACTTTTAGGGACCCTACACGCAACCCTGTGACGTTTTCGTGGTACGGCATTAATGTGTTGAAATGTATGTGTGAGAGTTTTAAAAATAAATTATAAAAAAAACACTTAGTGGTCCGCGAACAAAAAAGGTTGGGAACCACTGGTCTAAAGTGTTTAAGTTTAGATGTCCAAATAGCAGAATAGGTTAGTAAATTGTCCAAGTTGCAGAAGTCGTAGGGATCATAGCATAATTATATCCAAGGCGCTCGGTGGCGTCGTGGCGCGTATCAGTCTAATCGAACACGCATTAAGCAACGTCGGCGGTAGCCTGTCCATGGATGGCTTTAGTTATCTCGAGCTTCTCCGTGTTTCGGAGGGCACTGACTGTTGTCATCATAGACAATAGTCATTATCAGTGATCGGAATAGGTAGAGTGATTTGTTGTACTTGCGTAATACTGTCATAATACGGATATGCCTTTTTAATGAACTGTTATCGAAAAATTTCGGGATTTCATTAAATATTATTTAGGTCGTGATTTGAGTACCTAGCCATTGTATTTGAAATTAGAGGTTACGATAGCAAAGCACTTTTAAGTAGTACTTTATTTGCTATGTGTATGTGAAATAAAATGAAAACTGATTCATTAATGGAATCCTAAGCACGTAAAGCTAGATAGCTTTACGTGCTTACCAAAGCAACCGGAACCCCGGAGAATTAAAGCCTCAATAGTTTCGAAATCCCGAAATCCCAGAGGTATGTACATATTAATATCAGCGTTTGAGATTATTGACCCTAGATCACTCTACCTATTCCGATCACTAGTCATTATAGATGACAGTCGTTATGCTAAGTCAGTGGCTTGAAAAGATTGGCCTCCGCCTACACGCAGTTAAGCAGCGTGGTGGAATATGCTCAAAAGCCCTGCAATTGGGAAATGACCTTATTTATCCCAGCAGTGGGTTGAATAAGGATTGACGACGACGAGGGTAATCATAACCTAAAGGTGAATTTTTAGTTGCTCGACTTATTTTAAAAGTTTTGGAATAAGCTCAAAATTTAAAGGTAAACCCTTCGAAAGAGCTTATGTAGTGTAATTAAAAGTTAGTAGGATGGCTCACAAACAATTTCAAAACAATAAAGCCGAGCGGTAATGGAATCACATGTGAACTTTTGTAAGCGGGTGATAAACCGGTACGTAAGATTTTTTATTTTTATACTGCATCGGGCGGTAGACAAGCATACGGCCCGCTTGATGTGAAGCGGTTACCGTAGCCATATTAACGCTCACAACAAAAAAATATCGCTCACGCGCCTCCACCCACGCTGCCAACGCAGCATCTTTCTGGTGACCTCACTCACTCGCAGGAACACAAAAACCCTCAAGGGAATTGTTATTTGGCTGCGGTATTCTGTGAGGTGGAGGTACATTCCCCAGTCGGGTAGCTTACAATTACGCTCCCTACCTCTCTTTTCGCCAGAGCTTCGTTTGTCAGTTATCAGGGTGCAGTTGGCTTTGGTTCAAAGATGATGAACCACTTACACCCCAAGATGCTTCAGGGCAGGTAAAGTGGTGCCATAGTTTTGCTTTTTAAGGAAGGCACGATACGTTGACTCGATGGCGTCGTTGCGCGTCTCACTCTAATCGAACACGCAAATTAAGCAATGTCGGTCTGTCCATGGATGGGTTTATTTATCTCAAACTCCTCCGTGCTTCGGAGGGCACGTTAAGCTGTCGGTCCCGGATGTTGTCAATAGTTGACAGTCGTTAAGCCAAGTCAGTGGCCTTTAAGCCACTTGAAAACACTGGCCTCGGCCAACCCGCAGTTGAGCAGCGTGGTGGAGTATGCTCTAAACCCGTTCGATTGAGGGAAGGCTCGTGTCCCAGCAGTGGGATGAATAAGGGTTGAAAGATAAGTTGAATAACAAAGAAATAAACTAATTCATGATGACTGAGTTTGATGCTCATGACCAATCGTCCCGCCCAAAGGTTTGACGACTTTCAGTGTTCCGATTGTTCGGAAGACTGAAAGAAATGCCAGGAAAAATCCGTTTTCCAGGCATCTCGACCATTCGACTATTCGACCATCGACTTCCGCTATTTTGTACCCATCAATAGTCTTATTGACTTAAACGTGTATTTCTCAACTTCGACATTAGCAACTAAAAGTTCTTCACATCGTTCTATAAAAACCCTATCTTTATTGTCTCCAGCAAAAATTATGGTAGAGTGTTAAAGACTACTTAGCTTTTTAGCGTACCAAAGTATAATCATCTAGTTCCGTGGCACAAAGATCGAGTTCTTATTCCACGTAGGCCGATGCTTTGCTAGCATACAAATATTTTCTACAAGTATTAGTTACAATGGGTACCATTACCAATGTCCCATTCGTGGTACAAAAACATATAGGTATGTTCTTCCTTCTTCCCATAAAGTACTAACATTACGTCACGAATTTGCTTGTCAAAATCTGTAATTTTCCACACAAAATAGAGCTGATGACGATATTTACTTATGTTAGTCTCGTTGAATTTCAGTCCTAATTAAGTTTATAAAAGTTAACAACAACATCTACTTCTGAGTTGTGTAATATTTAGGTATTGTCATTTTGTACTGTCCTTGTGTTAGGTTAATTAGGTGTTATTTATGTTATGTTAGCTTTACATGTGTTAAATTTCCTAACCTGTGTTCGTCTGGTCAGGATACTAAACTAAATGTTTGTGATGTATTGTGTTGTTTAGGTCGCTTATTGGACTTCCGCTATTTTGTACCCATCAAGAGTCTTATTGACTTAAACGTGTATTTCTCAACTTCGACATTAGCAAAATCATCGTGGACTAAAAAACGATGGAGCCATTAAATTAAAAAAATCGGTTGTCTGTAAAGTCGGTTTACTGACGATAGTTGAACGTGACAACGTCATAAGAAAATACTGATGGAATGTTTGCATTTTTCAAAAGAAAATTTTAATGGAACGCCTCAGAGCGAGGTAACGCCGCATACGTCATGTTTTTTTCGTGCGTGCAATCGAATTATAAGACGTTGTCACGTCAAAAGAAGAGCTGATGACGTAGGCAAGTTTATGACCACGACATTTGTCGTTGAAGAATATAACTTGTATTTTGTACCATGGTCCCATCCATCGACGTAGAAGATACTATTCCTAGTTTGAAACCAACACAGTGTGCTAATAACCATTAGGTACAATTTCTTCACTGTATGAATCGCTATCGTTAGTAGGTTAAGTGATTGCAAAAACTTGATTGCCTTACTGGGAGTTTCCACATATCCTCGATGCGTGACTCCGGCGATTTCCCGCGCTTGCTTCGAATTAGTCCATACACGCAGCCGATGTCAGGCACGCTGTACAGCAGCTTCTCAATGAGGACCTTGCCCATCAGGCCAGAGGCGCCGGTCACCAGCATCTTCCGGCCTCGGTACCACTCGTTTACTTCTGATGTCATCTGCAATGTAATAAAAAGATACTTTAAAACACACTATAAAACTAAATAAGTACGATAAAAGTAATACCAGAGTAAAATACTCTGGTTACTGCAAAGGCGAAAGTATGTATGGATATTTGTTCTTCTTTAATATGTAAATAAATTCGAATGAAATTCACAATCATACACATGTAGACTATGTTACTAAAGGAGAAAATGTAACTAAAGGGCAGCTCCTGGAGCTCATGGAGCTCCTGGACCGACCGCTTAAAGTGTCATCCGCAGTGAGTTTTCACGTGTAGCTACAATTATTATTTTCTTTTTTCATTTACAAATCTGATTATAAAACTTAGAATAAATGCAACTACTCTGCAAAGCCCATAGAAGTATATTTATTTTTTACATAGTTATATCACTTATAAGTGATATAACTATGTAAAAATTGTGAGCACTACGTAAAAAACGAGAAAAATGTACGTACTACCAATTGAAATATGTACCTAATTTATACGTTCTTTATTCTAGAGGTGGTCGTTGATTGATATTTTCTATCCAAATTAGTACATTTCAAGTTTCAACGTCATCCTTACTAATACCGGGTTACGTCTGTAATTATGCGTCTGCCTGCAGTTACAAGGCGTGACTACAACCGCATTTTGCCATGTTCCTCGGTGCATTTGCATAACGGTGCAATCTTTATATTTAACAAACACCGCAAATCGTGAACATCGCCATATTTGCGGTAAAAACGCACAACATAACTACCGCTATATATGATAGTCTATCGAGTATACAAACATATAAGCATACTTATATGCTTGGATCATTAATATGATTTGTGCATGTGCATCTAGTTCTAATGAACTAGATGCACAATTCAAGCCCAAAAAACGTCCTCACTGAAACAGCACCCAAATCTCTTTCACATTACCATGCCATTACCACATTATATTCGAACGCTTCCACATTTGACATTATTTTCAAATGAGTGATTGTCTTTGTCATAGCCTTGTTTTTATATAAATGACATAAGAACTAGAATCAATAGTAAATCTTAAAACAAAAAGGAGTTAAAGTGTTTTTTTTATACTACGTTGGGTTGCAGACAAGCATACGGCCCGCCTGATGTGAAGCGGTTACCGTAGCCATATTAACGCTCGCAACATTAAATATCGTACGCGCGCCGCCACCCCCGCTGCCAACGCAGCATCTCATTCCTTTTTGGTAACCTCACTCACTCGCAGGAACACAACAACCCTCAAGGGATTTTTTATTTGGCTGCGGTATTCTGTGAGGTGGAGGTGCATTCCCCAGTCGGGTAGCTTACAATTACGCTCCCTACCTCTCTTTTCGCCAGAGCTTCGTTTGTCAGTCACCGCGTGCAGGTGAAGTTGGCTTTGGTTCAAAGATGTTAATGAACCACTTACACCCCATACTACCATACAGTCTTTTAATATTAATCATAAATAAGTAAGATTTATGTCATCTTCTGCCTAACTGTGGAGATTATTTTGCTTAGTTTTTAAATGTTATTATGCATCTAGTTCTAGTATTAATGATCGAAGCTGTCACTATATTCTTATTTCTATGCTTACATGCCTGTGTATCGGGTTTTATGGTTAGTGAAAAGTGTCACACATTACATGACAATGGTAGTTGACTCAATGACGTAATTACTGCTAATAACTTAACGCCTACGCATTGTACGCTTTTAATGGATCACCATTTGTAAAAATACATACAGAGAAGAAGCAATTGCGATGAGTTCCACGGACCGATATAAGTGAAATTAAATGGGCAATTCTTGGTCAATGAATATAAAAAAAATAACTATGACGACCCCGTTGTTCGAATGGCTAACCATGTCCACTTTGACTTTGAGGACGCGGGTTCGATCCCACAATACAAATATTTGTGTGCATGAACATTTGTCTGTTTGTCTTGGTCTGTGTGTTTACATTGTATTATATGTATGTATTTACAAAAAAAATGTATTTAAATATAATATTAGTTATCTAGTACCCATAGTACAAGCTTTGTATAGTTTGGGACTAGATGGCCGTGTGTAATTTGTTCAAGAATATTTATTTATTTACATACGGAGAAGAAGCAATAGCGATGAGTTCCGACTGACCAAATGGGTGCTTATCATATAAGTGTTATTAAACTGGTAATTCTTGGACAATTATAAAAAAAATAACTATATGTCACAGCGTTCTCGTAAACGGCGGGTCTAACAATTTTTATATAACTAGCTTCAACCCTACCCAACCAAAAAAAGTATCCTATGTCCTATCTAATACCTTTGAGAATATATGTACAAAGTTTCATGATGATCGGTTGAGTAGTTTCTGCTTGAAAGCGAACAAACAAAGTCACATTCACATTTATAATATTAGTAGGGATAGTGTCATCATTTGCCAAATAGATGATATGTGTATGTTCTTGGCAATATTCTATAGAAATCAAGCAGAAAGTTTTTTTTACTTTGAACGGTATTATAGTGATGCATAATAACACTTTATTTACATGTATAAACTTTAAAACTTTCTAAGCGCTCAGCCCCTATATACCTCGTCGACAACTCTTATTCATCCCACTACTGGGATACGGGTCTCCCCTCAATCGAAAGGGTTTAGAGCATATTCCACCACGCTGCTCAACTGCGGGTTGGTGGAGGCGTATATACCTATTAAATATTTTATATTTAAAACTATAAAATAAGTAATAACTAATGTCAGTAATAAAAAAGTTTTAATTTTTTTTATATGTCTAGATAGGTATAAACTCAGACCCTATATGGGTCTGAGTTTGACCTTATTTTGTTATTTATTGTGTGTAGACTTGAAAAAATGCATAATATTTAAATATTTAAACTATATTTAAATATTTAAACTATTATGCATTTTTTCAAGTCCATCTATGACAATCTCACAACCCAACACCTATTATATAATCTGACAAAAGAATAATAACACAATATTCTTTTCTTTTGTCAGATTGAGGTACTTGCCAAATCGATCTGATGTGCCTTGCATTTCTTTTAGCGGAGGATTGTTTGACTGTAGGAGCCACGTGGACCAAAGACCGGCTCTGACTCAAAGATAATGTAGAGCGGAAATAGAAAGTTGTCTTGTCAAAGTATGTTCTGAACTTTGACATGAAGTTATATAGTGTTCGCTTAGAAGGATTTCAAATAAATTTTATTTCAAAAGAAAATCCATAGACTTACCTTTTAGATCATTTAATAAAGTACTGACCATCATCGTCCTATATATATGTATGTTTATTAGATATAATACAATATGTTTATTTAATTTGAATAGAATAGAATATCTATGTATGTTCATTATTTTGATATAATACAATAGGTTTATTTAATTTGAATAGAATAGAGTATTCTTTTACTTCAAAAGTTATTATCTTTATTTTCGAGATCGTATTTTCTTTTTCATTTAGAATACATGAATTTCTGCTATTCCCAAAGGTGTGTAAGCGGGTAAGTGGTGTAAGTGGTTCATCAACATCTTTGAACCAAATCCAACCTCACCTACACGTGGTGCGCCCTGCTGACTGACAAATTACGCTCTGGCAAAAAGGGAGCCTCACAGAATACCGCAGCCAATTAACAATTCCCTTGAGGGTTGTTGTGTTCCTGCGAGTGAGTGAGATCACCAGAAAGAAAGGAAGGAGTATAGGCTGGCAACGAATCGGCGACCCCTTGATGTTGCTGATCTCCATCATCATCAGGTCATTTTAGTCTCCACTACAGGAGCACGACCCTCTCTCGTCCGTCCTAGACGGAAGGAGGATTTGGCCTACACTCCCCACGCTGGCCAGACGGGTTGGGGAGGCCTGATCGATATTTGATAATGTAATTCTCTTAGTCGCCTTGTACGACATCCACGGGAAGAAACGGAGTGATTCTATTGTAGTCTGCCGGAAACCACACGGCCGATCTCCATAGGCGGTGGTGATTGCTTTCCATAAGGTGACCCATACACATACGAGAGGGAGGCAAACGAGAGTTTGTCTCCCATCTCATCCCATATAAAAAAAAGGTTGTCTGGTAGAAAATGAAAAATTTTAGCGTTAAGTCCGCCTTATGTATGTACCCCTTATGTAATTTTGTGGTCAATAAAGTTTAAATAAATAAAATGTTTGCATTCTTTGGAAAAAGTATTTTTTGCAGTTTTTCACGTATCTCGCTAGCAGTTGGTAGTTAGGCGTTGTTGTGTTATTTTTTAATTGCAAATTATAATTTAATAATTTTCTAACGGATCTAAAGAATATACAAAAAAATCTGTTCTAAAATCTAAAAACATTAACAACAAATTAATTGTTGTTAATGTTTTTAGAGATTTATCAGTGAGATATGTCTGGTGTTATTTCCAACAAGGCTGGAATCCGAACCTACCGGTTGCTACGATTGGCCACGAGCTCTGGACTGGACACACCGCTTTCGCTTCATCTATGCTAACTCTCAATATTTCGCAAATTTCGCACGGTAATTGGTACTTTAAACGGGCGCTCCTAACTATATTTCATGTAAATAAACATTTAAGTAAAAATAGTGAAATCACATTGACCCAAAGTTTTCATTCTTAGAACTCTATCTTATTCCAGTTAGGGAACTGGGGTACTTATTGGAATCAATGATAATTTTTCCACTGAAATGGCAAACAAGATCCCATTTGATAAGATCAACTATCGCGGCGGGGTTTAAAGAACCCATGCTTGCTCTCATGGGGAAATTCCGACAGACCTTTCTAGAAACCTCTCTGGGACCGCAAATATGACCATTTTGGTTCAAAAGATGTGTATGCGTGAGGAGCAATTTCCCGCCGATACGTGTGAATTGCACTTACCAATAGGGTGACAGAATAGCAACGTTGTTTGCTTCAGTTCGGTTCGGAATAAATAATATATAATATCCGCGGAACGAATCGGCATCGTAAAATTTTGTGGCGTTTTCGTGCGAAAATAATGTTAATTACTAGTTTTCAGGTACTTGCGGATTCCTACCGCTGGATCCAGCGCTAGATGTTGGATCCAGCATGCCCAAAGATGTGCTAAATTCAGCTCGATGTTTAAGTTGCCGATCCTGCATTGCAATCCCTAAATAACGGGACGAAACCGGTTGGGGAACATAACAATAAAACAAGGGAGTTTATTAATAAAAAAATATTTAAAAAATTGAGAATTGAAACGACGACGTGCCAACAATCACTAGTATCAACATTAATGCCTATAGGTTAACTCGGTCGTCGTCAATCATTACGGGTAGTTTTCGATATATCCCCTAAAAAACATAACGAATATCCAAATTACAAACGAAAAAAAAAACCTTTAAAACCACCCGACGATCAACAAGTGCGCGCTTCCACGGTCTGCATTCCAGCACAAATAAAAAATAGATCAGCTGTCAGAACAGCAGATAGCTGGATGTCAAACCTTAAAACCTAGTAAATTGTAAACACTTCTAACGTATTGAATGCTTTCTAGTTTTAAAATACTATAAGATGTGGTCAAAAACCCAAAATATGTGCAACAATGAAAAATCACCCGTTACAAGTACATACCAATTATTTCGTAGTGACAAACCCTAAATATCGCAATAGCCTCCTTACGCGCGCTCCAAGTTCCGCGCGAAACTGGTAATGTTCAATTGCGCAAGCTGATTGTGTCATAAGGTGAGTACCTACTAAGCACGGATAGTATGGTTAGGTTATCCCCGCAATTTGTTAGATACTTCAATAAAGTTGCAACGTCATGTACCAATTGAATCCGAGGTACGAAATAAGTGTTAGTATTAACTTGTTTCATGTTTGCTTAGAAGTACAAGCCTACATAAATAAATAAATAGATATTCCTGGACAAATTACACATGGCCATCTAGTCCCAAACTAAGCAAAGCTTGTACTATGGGTACTAGATAACTGATATATGTACATGGATACATTTTTTTTTTTTGTAAATAAATACATAGAAAATATCCAGACCATGACAAACAGACATGTTCACGCACACAAATATTTGTCATGTGCGGGGATCGAACCCGCGACCTCGGAGACATAGTGGTCATTAGCCATTCGACAGCCGGCCTCGTCCATTTGTATGTAAGTATTATTATTATAACACACAGAAAACACCTAGACCAAGACAAACAGGTCATTGTATTCGACCAAGTCATGATTACTTACAAATAGTCATATTATTTGGCATATTTTTACTGTACGAATATCTCAATGCTTGAAGACTAAAGTCTTCAACCAATGCGTCCTCCTCGCTATGACATACGATGTAGAGAATTGGACACTGACCCGTGACCGGCTGGTTCATAAAAAGGCGCACATTGTGCTATAGAGATATGCTCGGAATTTCTCTCAGGGATCGCATTCGGAACGAGGAAATCAGACGAAGAATCAAAGTTGTCGACATAGCTCTCAAAATCAGCAGAAGTGGCAGTGAGCCGGCCACGACTGCCGAGTCAGCGATGGCAGATGGGGGAGGTAGTCCTGGAGTGGAGGCCACGTATGTCGCAACAAAGCATTGGGCGCCGCCTCTAGATCGATCGACGACCACAAAAAAGCGGCTGGAAACGGATGGATATAGAAAGCGGAGGACCGCATATGTTGGAAAGCATTATTAAAGACAGTCCTATATCCACCAGTAGCTATCTACTGCTGGATATAGGCCTTTCCTACGTGTACTTGTATCTATATACAGGCTGATTACAATATGAATGAATTTTTGTACACCAGTTTAAAAAGGGTTACATGCGTGACTTTTGAACATTATGGCCATCGTCGACGTCAGAAGACCGTAGTTATACGCATACGCATGGACGAATATTTATTTTTCTCTCAATGTGTGTGTCAAAGTGAGTGAAATCATTCTTAAAAAAAGAAATGAAGTACAGATGAGGACTTTTTTTTTTATACCACCAGGTGGCAAACAAGCATACTTACCGCATAGTTACCGCAGCCTAAACCTCTGTAAAAACCTGTAAAAACCTCTTCACACCCTTTTTGAAGAACCCCATGCTGTAGTCTCCTGGGAAAACCTCAACAGGCAATTCATTCCACAGCTTGATAGTATGTGGAAGAAAACTTCTCTGGAACCGCACAGTACGTGACCACTTCGGTTATAAAGTGTGAGGATGAATTCCCTGTCGATGGCGAGCAGTGCGACTGTAGAAGGAGGCCGTGGGCACCATGTCAAACAACTCCTCTGACCACACCCCATTGTACAAACGGTAGAACACGCAAAGGGACGCAAAATCTCTTCTCAGACTTAAAGGTTCTAAACCGTCTGTCAGTTTGGGATCGTCAACAATCCTCACAGCACGCCTTTGAATCGAGTCACAAGGTGCAAGCTGGTATCTAGGCGCTCCCGCCCATAGATGGCAACAGTACTCCATATGCGGCAGAACTTGAGCTTTGTAAAGCATAAGTCTTTGCCGCGGGTTGAAGTAATGTTTCGCCCTATTGAGCACACCTAGTTTCTACGATGCCAGCTTGACCTTCCCCTGCAGATGACATCGAAACTGGACGTCGCTGGAGATGTCAACTTCTACAATACCAATACTATTAGCGATGGTGAGGGGTGTGTTTTCGAAGTGTGGAGCCACAGCAAATGGGGTTTTCTTAGCGGTGAACGCGCAGACTTGTGTCTTAGAGGGGTTAAATTGCACTAAGTTCTGTCGCCCCCAGTCAGACACTCTACTTTGTATGCTCTCAATTTGCGACACAAGTTGTTCGCGGCTCTCCTCCACCAAAGAACGAGGGATATTTGCGCGGCCCGTGTAGTAAGTGTCCCCGGTGTCGTCCGCATAACAATGAATGCTGTCATTAGACAACATATCATTAATATGCAGCAGAAACAGCGTCGGGGACAATACAGAACCCTGCGGGACGCCAGCATTGATGTCCATGCTATCGGAGCAACTGCCATCTACAACGGCTCTAATGCTTCTGCTGAACAACAAGCTAGCAACCCATTCGCATAGCCCCTCGGGCAGACCGTATGCAGGTAACTTCGAAGGAAGACTGCGGTGCCAGACCCGATCGAACGCCATATCCAGGCTAACCGCCAATGCCTCACCTTGACTCTCCACCGCCAAAGCCCATCGGTGCGTAAGATACACTAGAAGATCACCAGTTGAGAGACCATAGCGAAAGCCATATTGATTGTCGCTGATCAAGTCGTGATCCTCTAGGTATCCAAGGAGCCGAGTATTAATTACACGCTCCATCACCTTCGGACTGTTCGGACCATCTGACAAAAAATGGGAAGTTTATGGGATCATTATTTGACAGTAATACTCGTAAGCTCTAGCTCTCTTAACGAGTCGTAGAAACAAATACTGTCCAATTCTGTCCTATGAAAGTTAGGTTGTGAGGATGTATGGATGTGGTGGGTGTTATTTACTCTTTCGTGGGTGAACCGCTAAACGGATTTTCATGAAGTTTTACATACTTACATAACATATGTTTGGAATGACGTATACCTTATTTTTATCAAGGTTCAGTGTACTAAATAGAAAAATATATTATTATTATTTAAATAGTTGTCTTGGCCAACTTGTCATATAAATATTTTTTGAAAAATGGAAAAATAGAAAAATATATACACTTCTGGACACATCTATTGGCCCACCTTAGAGTTTAGGTTTCGATGGCCCCTACCGAAATATGATTACTAGATATAACAAAAACTATTGATGCAGTTTTAAACCTGATACATTTTACCATCTTTTTCGATCATATTGTTTTAAATTTGAATTCAGAATACCACAGGCCATGGAGCTACGCCTAACAAGTCGGGTATACGCCTTGATTAAGGCAGTTGATTTTTGAATAAAAAACATTTTTTATCAAATAAAAGTTTAATTTAATAACGCGTGTTGCCTCCATGGGCATCTACCACAGCTCTCATACGATTAGGCATAGAGTTTATCAACCGCTCTATGAAATTTTGAGGGATCCTCCCCCATTCCTCTTCTATGGCAGTTTTCAACTCCTGCATCGTCTGGGCAACTGGCTGACGAGACCTAACACGTCTTTTTAGCTCGTCCCACATGTGCTCAATGGGGTTCATGTCTGGGCTTCTTGCTGGCCAGTCCATAACTGTGATGTTCACATCCCGAAGATATTCGCTGACGATGCCGGCCGTATGGGCTCTTGCATTATCATGCATAAAAAGGAAATTTGGGCCCACATAGTCCGCGTATGGCATCACGTGAGGTTCTAAGCACTCACGAATGTACCTTTCAGCATTTAATGTTGGCAGCCGTGGTCCCGTAACAACCTCAAGTTGAGTTTTGCCGCTCGCGGATATACCGCCCCAGACAGTCCATGAGCCACCGCCATAAGCAACCCTCTCTTCAAAGCAGCATTGTGCGAAACGCTCTCCCTTACGTCGGTAGACCTTCTTCCTTCCATCATTGCCATGTAACACAATTTTAGACTCATCAGAAAAGAGTACACGGCTCCAATGCTGCTGAGTCCAATTTAAATGAGTGCGCGCGAAATGAAGGCGCGCTGTTCGGTGGGCTCGCGTTAGTTTGGGGCCATTAGCTGGCTTGTGTGGTACCATATCGCGTTCTTTTAACCTTCTCCGAACAGTTCGAGCGCTCACAGATACTCCGTGGAAGTCACGAAGTTGGTTTTGTATCTTAATGGAGGTAAGGTGACGATTTCTCAAGCTGGTCGTCACGATGAATCGATCCTGCCTTTCAGTTGTGACCCGAAATCGTGGCCTTCCTTGGCGAAAGCCGCCAGTCTCTAGGTACCTCCGATAAACATTTCGGACCGCAGATCGACTTAAATTAAGTTGAGCACTCACATTTCTTTGGCTGTGTCCGGCCTGGATAAGTGCCACAGCTTGGGCGGCGACTTCAGGCGAAGTATCCGTAGATTATTGATAGAACCTCACTTTAATGTTAAGAATAAGTAATGTTTGTTGCAAAACCAAAGAGAAAAATCACACTTTCAAGAATTAAATCCAAGTAAACCAATAAAATCAAGTTTTCTTAGTATTCGATTGTTGGATATCAACGAACAGGCTCCAAATTGTCTTTGGTTTCTTTAAATTCTGTGTTCGAAATTCAAAAAAAGACTATTAAATGAAATTATGAATGTGCCAGGTTCAAAACTGCATAAAAGCTTTTTGCTCGACCTAATATAAAATTTTAGCTAGGACCAAACGAAACTGAAAATGCAAGGTGGGCCAATAGATGTGTCCAGAAGTGTATATACCAGATCAATGAGAAGATAGAAGAAAGACAAAGGTTCTAAAGGATAATTGAGACTAATTTGACTGAATCGCCACTACCTTTGAGCCAAAGCTAACCTCACCTGCACGTGGTGCAGTGCTGATTGACAAACGAGGCTCTGGCAAATGAGAGGTCCCCACCTCTCATTTGCCAGAGCCTCGTTTGTCAATTTTTCCAGTCGGACAGCTGAGCTGCCCCCAGCTCAGCTGTCCGACTGGAAAAGTACTTCAACCTCACAGAATAGTGTACCCAAATAACAATTTCCTGGAAGGTTGTTATGTTCCTGCATGTGAGTGAGGTCACCAGGAAGGAAGAAGTTGCTGCGTTGGCAGCGGATGTAGCGGCGCGCAAGCGATATTTTTGTTGCGAGCGCTTAAATGGCTACGGTAACAACTTCGCATCAGCCGGACCGTATGCTTGTCCACCATTCGACGTTGTAATATAAAAATTATGGTCATTAGACTTAGGCAAAAGACGTTCATAGCAATCGTAGCACTTTGCCTACTGTACTGTTACGTTGCGCTTATATTTATCACCTCTAAAATACAAGAGGTGATAAATTTGCACTTACCTCACAGTAACAACAGAAAGCCATAATCATACAATCAACAATGCGAAGTTTGTGTACAAGCGCATATGAAATAGGTAGCAATGAACACGATTATTATCTTGAGAAAATGCACAAGTGAGGCGTATACGTTCTTGTTACAAGTTAATTGCTATTACATGGGTTTACCCATCTGACGTGTGTTGAAGACAATTAACCTTTAACTTCCACACTTCTAGACACAATCTACTATTACACATTTATTGTAATGTTCTAAGATACATACATACATACATATATTTTTTATACCATCTTATCAGCACGATAAGATGGTATAAAAAAATATATGTCACGCGTAAAACCCGACTATTTTGTACAAGGAATATTTCTTCATGATTATTAAGGTTAGCTGGAAAAAATCTCTTAAAGAGATAAACTCTCCTTTGTACACCCTCTTGTTTACACTATTTTATGTAACCATGGTATATGCAATGTCGAAAAAAAAGGATTGTATAAACTACTTATTTGATACCTAAAGAGTAAAGAAATATCAGAAGCAGAGGACGTAAAAGCTGTTAGCTATTGTTTGATGCTTGCAAATCACAAAGGCTTAGCTCAGGGCGGAAAGAATGGGTAACCAGTGCAGCAACAGAAAATGAACTCTAATTGGGTTACACTAGAAAAAAGAGAGGAAGAGCTGGAAAGAGCAGTTAAAATCACCTCCAATTGGGTTCAACTACAAAAAAGACTTAGAGGATGACCCAAGAAGGGCTGTAAAGTTTGCATACAAGATCTGAGGAGTACAAGTGAGGACGACAAGAAAAAATCTTGGTGAAGAAAGGCCAAAAAAGAAGCGAAATGGTAGAAGATCATGCAGGAGCCCTAACTCACAAATTATGGCGCCGTATGAAGTAAGTAGAAGTATATGTTGTTTGATTATTTTGACGTGTAAATTTATTTCAAAAAAGTCTAAGCTTTAGTAGAAAAATTATCACTTAATGACTGGACCAAATTTCTAAAATTCTTGTTACAAAGGAAAGATAGATACTTGTAGATAGAATATGCTTTAATTGCATAATACAAATTTAATGTACAGTGAATCTATAAATTATTACAGACAGACGGCCTAATTGCTGAGAGCAATTACTATAAGGTTCATTCGAAAAAAAAAATTTCGAGGGAACCTTATAGTAAGGAATCTGTGCATGGAGTGGGCTGAATACGCAAACCAAAAGAAATTAATGAAAATTAGAAGTATAGTAATATTATAAGAATCACTATTATGTATAGACGAAGATATGTAACCTATTATGTACTTGAAAGAGTAGGAATATAAATTGTATTTACAATATATCTTAAGATTATACCTTCGATACAACTATACTCAATTTTACCGTACCTCGGGCTTGGACTACAACCAAAACGAAGACGAATGTAGACGAGATGTGTATTCATACATTTGAGACTGCATGCGGTGTCAAGAGGAGAAGGTATAGCGATTACGAAGATTTACGTAATTTATGAAGGACTGAAGGAATAATGTCGGAAAGAATTAATTATTGCCCCCTTAAATACTGGGTTTAAAATGTCTTAGGAAACGTACGTGATCGCCAATTATCAAGATGATATGGATGAAATGTTTATGTATTTTTGTATGGAGTGACCGGGGTATGGTATAAGTATAAACATAGTAAGTACTTATAGTATAATGTGGTTAACTCCCACGGTGTCATTCAAGTAAATATTAATTATTCACTCAATCGATGACCTCGATGGTAACGTGACGCGTGTCAGTCTAATCGACCACGCAAGTTAAACAACGTAGACCATAGCCTAACTTTGGATGGATTTATTAACTCGAGCTCCTCCAATTCTCTGCCTCGGCTCATCTCATCATCATTTATTAGTCGTGAAACGAAATCTGAGTCTCCGCCAAACCACAGCTAAGCTGAAATAAGTAGTATTTTTAAATAAGTAGAAATCAGTAACAATAAGGGGTCGCTGATACGTTGCCAGCATGTTAATGGAAATATGGCATGTCTTAATTAGACCATTGCCATTGAGGGGGAGACTCGTACCCTCGTAGTGGGATGAATGTGAGTTGTAGACGATTTTCTTAATACATAATTAACATAAGAAAACTTAAACAAATGTTCGTTTTAATCTGGCAGTATGCTGTATGCGCTGTATATATATATTTGTATATACAACTCAGATGGCAAACAAGCATACGACCTGCCTGTTGGTGTAAGCTATAATGAAGCAGTCATCATAGCCTATGGACGCTCGCAACAAGAGAGACATCACTCGCGCGTTACCGGCTTTGTAAGAACTTTTTCACGCCCATCTTGAGGAACCCTAAACTGTATTCGCTTGGAAAAACAGGTAGTTCATTCCACTTGAGAGTTCGTATGTGTTCTGTATGTATATTAAAGAGAGGTAAGGAGCGTAATTGCAAGCTACCCGACTGGACAATGTGCCTCCACCTCACAAAATACCGCAGCCAAATAACAATGCGCTTGAGGGTTGTTGTGTTCCTGCGAGTGAGTGAGGTCACCAGAAAAGAAGGAGATGCTGCGTTGGCAGCGGGGGTGGCGGCGCGCCAGCGATATTTTATGTTGCGAGCGTTAATATGGCTACGGTAACTGCTTCACATCAGGCGGGCCGTATGCTTTTCTGCCATCCGACGTAGTATAAAAAAAATGTATGTCGTCAACATCCACAACACATCAGCCTTAAAATGCAAACATCCTAATATGATAGACAAATAAAACAATGAACATGCCATGAATCAAGGACAATTTGTGCGTATTTTTTATCCTTGAGTAAGTATCTATTATTAGATATAACAGTTATAAATACACTGTGTAAGTTATGAATATTTTTCTTACTAGTGTGTCCTATCTATACCAATAACTTATTTAAGAAAATGAACAAGTCAAAAACTAAGATCATGACAAACATTCTAGAGGTGAAAAATCAGCAGCTACCTGTAGATACGGTTGATCACATCTATTTGGGTCACAAAATTAATCTTTACTCTTGGTTTGGAGGACCAGGTGGCAGAGGTCGAAAGAAGGGAAACACAAGACCACGACCTTAACAGAAAAGTCTGGTGAGAAACTTCGTGTCGCACAGAAGGCTATGGAGAGAGACTCATGGAGGATGGGAGAGGAGGCCGAGGTTCTTTATGTATATTATGTTAAAGATTAGAGTTTATGTTTCGATGGTTTACGTGGCGGCCGTAGATTTTTTTTATACTACGTCGGGTGGCAGTCAAGCATACGGCCCGCCTGATGTGAAGCATCTCCTTCCCCTCTGGTGACCTCACTCACTCGGAGTAACACAACAACCCTCAAGGGAATTGTTATTTGGCTGCGATATTCTGTGAGGTGGAGGTACATTTCCCAGTCGGGTAGCTTACAATTACGCTCCCTACCTCTCTTTTCGTCAGAGCTTCGTTTGTCAGTCAGCAGGTTGTACCGCGTGCAGGTGAAGTTGGCTTTGGTTCAAAGATGTTGATAAACCACTTACACCCCTAAGATATATGGAGTGGCCGAAGTGTGACCACAGTGTAAACAGTTACAGTTCCTAAAACCTAATGGCTGTATTCTCTTTGGTTACTACATAACTAAATGTAGAATAACAGTGTTTGATCAATAATAAATGTTAAGGATGATAATGAGAAAGTTGTGAGTTAAACACACATTGACGTAACTAGCGGTGTTAAATTGCTTTGCGTAATTTACGTCAACTTCTTTGAGCTCTCGTGCGTAGATACGCAACGGATGCCCATTATCGACATGCTTATTATACAGGGTGAAAACGAAAAGTGATCTCGCGAGTACTTATTACTAGTTTAGAAATAATCGGGTGAGGTCACTTACGTACTTTAAAAAAAAATTTGGGTTTAATTAACCTTTGGGTTAAATTGGGGTGTAAGTGGTTCATCAACATCTTTGAACCAAAGCCAACATCCTGATGACTGACAAACGAAGCTCTAGCGAAAAGAGAGGTAGGGAGCGTAATTGTAAGCTAGGGTGACTCACAGAATATCGTAGCCAAATAACAATTCCCTTGAGGGTTGTTGTGTTCCTGCAAGTGAGTGAGGTCACCAGAAAGGAAGGAGATGCTGCATTGGCAGCTGGGGTGGCGGTGTGCGAGCTATCCTTTATGTTGCGAGCGTTAATATCGCTACGGTAACCGCTTTACATCAGGCGGGCCGTATGCTTGTCTGTCGCCCGACGTAGTATAAAAAAAAAGAAACTAGGTATCTATGCAGGGTGGACACGAAGAGTTTGTATTTTTAATAATGATTTTGTAAATGTCATTTCATTCTACCGGTGTCAAAAATATGCTATTTCTATTATGATTGTATATTTTAATGTCATTCATTACGTTTAGAATTGTTAGTGTTTGTTGGAATGTGGTAATGTAAAAAATGTTTGTAATATAGTTCACATTTTTTTTCTGGACTAGAGTACTATTATTAAATATTATTTCATTAGGAATAGGCTGAGAAGATTTATTTTTACTTATTTGCCAGGCTGCCTTAAATTTATTTTCTGCCCTTTATGTATGTTACATTTATTGCATTATGTCTAAATTTTGTGTTATTCAGTTATTGTGCCGTTTTTTTTTTACATTTTATTAATACGTCAAATGCCTTTTTTTTTTCTTTAAAATATACATAGCGTTAAATTATATCTAAGGTATAAATCCAGTTTCTTCATGCCGCTTCTTTTGAAACCTCCAGTCATCCATTTGTTTTTAATTAACCTTTTACTTAATTTATTAAATACATTATCTACATCAGTTTCGTAAAAGCACCATGAAATAATAATGATTCCATGCAATCTCGAAATTTACGAATATTATTCAGTGACATATCTCTTCTTTCTTGAAACAAGTTCTGCAGAGACGTACTTATGGGTATAATTATTTTTTATTGAATTTTTATAATTAGATTCAAAAGACAGTGTCTTTATAAATTTCATGATCGGATAAGGCGAGATTCAATCGAGTACTCATTGTACTCGATTGAACCCCCGCTAAATCGCAATCAAGTCAATACAGGACATCTTTCTTGTAAGTTTAATTACTTATGTCATTATTGCTTAGCATAGATCTCAATTAATTTGCTAATAAACCAGCAAATTAATTGAGATCTAGCCAGCTAACTTTAAGCCAGTCTATATTCCTATCTCCACACAAGAGCATTTTTTCTTATTTCGCCGTGTAAGTTTATGTAATAAGTTTTATTTTTTTAATACGATTTAAATTTCAAAATTTCAATAGCACAAAATTTTTAACTACACGATACAGATTCTACTATTTTTTTTGACAATCAGCAATGAAAGGGCTTTTACAATCAGCAATGAAAGGACACGTTTAAAAGGTTCAATAGCTTTTAAGTTATATCACAGTATAAGTAATAGTACTAACATAGTTATATTGAAAAAGAAAACAATTGATATAGCACATATTTCTGAAAGTATTCAACTGATTTAATACAAATTTACTAAAAACTTCATAATTAACAGTATCTGATGAGAAATGTATAAACACATAATACAATAATGTTTATCGGTTTACGTAAACCTACAGACAATAAAAGTGCTAATAAATTTCAAAATTTATAACTACTTTTAACAACCAAGCCAAAAAAAATCACGATTCACACCACAGATTAAGTAATAAATAACTCACACACCAAGCTAAGCTACGAGTATGCTACATTATGTTGTTATACTAATGGTAAAAATTAATTGTATTTATTAAACGATTGTGTAGAACATAATGCAAATCACAAAATTCTTAAGTTTAAAATCAAGGTTTTTGTTGATTAATTAATATCTCATTTATTTTATTCTGTAGACCTGTAGGAATATTTGAATTTTTAAGTTTTTATATCTATTATAATTATAATGACAATGAATAAATGCTACTGAGTTCAAAGCTAACCCGCAGTTGAACAGCATGGTGGAGTATGCTCTAAACCCCCTCGATGTGATATTATAGAAAAAAAACTTCATAACTGACCAGTATCTGATCAGCCCCCTTACCACCATCTCTTATTACGACTCAATAACTGAATAGATTGCTTATTCATACCAATGAATAAGCGACTCTATTTCAAATGGAATAGAGTCGCTTATTCATTGGTATGAATAAGCAATCTACTCAATTATTGAATAGCAATAAGAGATGGTGGTAAGGGGGCTGACGTCTAAATGTATATCAACACATAATACAGTGATGTTCATCTGTTTATCTACATACAGGATTGCCATCTCAAAATGTTAGCATCCAGGACAAGATGGGTAAAAACTGTGGATTTTGAATCTTAAAACCCACACATGCCATCAGCGTTTTTAGTAATAGTACTATTTTTTATTCTGTGGCCACGGCATTATTCGCAGCATAGAGCCGGCGGTAGTGATTTTAAACTTTTAACCCTGGTCAACAAATGAACCCCCCCCCCCCCCCCCCCCCCGCCCCGCCCCGCCCCGCCCCGCCCCGCCCGGACGCTCTATCCGGTATCATTTAAGTTATCGCCAATTTAATTAGTTTTGTGTTTCTTAACTAATATGGTTTGCCATGCCAAAGTCATGGAGATATAGAGTCTAGTACCTATCATTCATCATCTAGGTTGACGGAGCTCCGATTCGTGGAGCTCCTATTTCGGGTGACAGGATACAAGAAAACCAAAACATGATTTATTACTTTGACCAAGTATTGGTAAGACTCGTCAGTGAATATGACGCCAATTTGACTTCGCCCCTATTAGCCATTTTTTCATAAAATTAAGGAGCTGATCTATTTATTTGGTGACAGATCTATTATTTTGATGATCAAACGCATTAAATGATACTAATAGTTTGTTAAGCTGATATTTGGAGACAGTTTTGATTAAAATGATGACTAATATATTTCTTGGGGATAGATATTATTATTAGGGTACTGCAGATTAGTGACACATCTAAATTTAGGTGACAGAAAATATTGTTCCTAATAAAAGTATTTAAAAGTAGAGTTTTCCAGCGTGTGCAGGGAAGAGCTAATTAATATTTAAATTTATAACTCCTTTTAACAACCAAGCCAAAAAAACCCACTCACACGACAGAATAAGTAATATAATCACCAAGCCTATGTTACTTACGTAGGTTGCAACATAATGGTATATATGAATTGTATTATTGTGGTATCCAATTGTGCGTTCGAATTTTTTTTGTTCGAATTTCAATTGTTCGAAAAGGAACTGATCTAGTCTTTCTTGCTATATTTTTTAGAATTATTAAAGATAGAAATGTCCATATTAGGATTTATACAGGTTTTCATTTATTACCATTAACAAACCGAAATAACTTAACATAACATGAAAAACTACAACTTAACATCATTTTGGGGTGTAAGTGGTTCATCAACATCTTTGAACCAAAGCCAACTTCACCTGCACGCGGTGCACCCTGCTGACTGACAAAGGAAGCTCTGGCGAAAAGAGAGGTAGGGAGCGTAATTGTAAGCTACCCGACTGGGGAATGTACCTCCACCTCACAGAATACCACAGCCAAATAACGGTTCCCTTGAGGGCTGTTGTGTTCCTGCGAGTGAGTGAGGTCACCAGAAAGGAAGGAGATGCTGCGATGGCAGCGGGGGTGGCGGCGCGCGAGCGATATTTTATGTTGCGAGCGTTAATATGGCTACGGTAACCGCTTCACATCAGGCGGACCGTATGCTTGTCTGCCACACGACGTAGTATATAAAAAAAAAAAAAAAAACTTATATTTTAAAGAAGCGGAATGTTTTGTTTTCATTTTTCATTCTTTATAGTAACAGAAAAATAGTAATAATACAAAACTTCAATGACTGTTTTCATCATCATCATCAATGACTATTTTTTTAATAATAAATCATTTTAATTAAAATTTATTAGTTTTTTTTTATTTCATACTTTCCACAATGTGTGCAAGACTCAAGTATATAGATAACAAAAGTTATATTGACTTATTATTGTTATAGGTAAATGACGAATACCTAACTTAAAGTATTTTTATTTAATTTTATATGAGTAACATAAGCACAAGGGTACAAGATTTAGACACCATTTTACGTAGGTTCGATTAATTAAGTGAGCATACCTTAAACATTAGTATCGTGAAATAAAATTACTTTTCTAAAAAAGTTTATTTTGTGTTCTAACTAGCTTCCGCTCGTGGCTCCGCCTGCTTGACATTTTTTTGGTTATTCTGACTGAGACGTTTACTGCATCAATTGCAGTCACGTATCAGCAACGGCCGATTGATACAATACGATCGGCTAAGACATCTTACATTTTGACAAAAGATTTGTCTAAATCATAATAAACGAATATTATGTTACTATATTTGACTTAAAGTTGTTATTATTTTTGAGATTTGAGAAAGGTGCTTACGATAAGAGCCCGTTTACCTGCTTACAGGCAACCGGTAAGTGTGAAAAACAGCAAACTGTACGTTACATAAACTTATTTTGACATACCGTGAGCCGGTAACCTGTCGCTTTAACTAACGTCATAATGTGTTTATATAGTTATACCTTAATTATTTTTATTATGTACCTTTAGTTAGTTAGCTCAAAGACGATGAAAATAATTTTTAAAACTTAATTTTGGGCACTATGGACGAATTTAATATTTTCTGCAATATTATGAGGTATTTATTTATTTTTAATAACAAAATAATATATTTATAGTATCAATCAATCAATCAATCATTTATTTGTATTGTATTAATCATTTATGTGTAGTAGTACTGCTATTATCTGCGGTAAACTATACTCAAAATGTAAGTTACTACGTACACCTGATATCATCAGGTATACGTAGTCAGATTGAAATATTTATTCGTATATATTAATTTACACTGACTTATTAACAAAACACACTACAAATCGATGCTAATGTTTGTAGTATAAATTAAGATAACTAAAAATAAAATATAATTTAAAAAGAGCTAGCGGTATTTTGCCTTTAATACGAGTATTCGTGCTTTAGCAGAAATGTCTTGTATTGTATTTTTTTATTTTCATGTTTATAATAACAATGTAACATAATTATAATATTTTTTTACACTCTCAATATTTTATTTTTCAGAAACTTTAAAAATAAACACGTAATAATAGTAAATAAAAAAAAAATTGTTATGGGTTATAGGGCTGCGCCGTCGAAACCAAAGAGTTTTATAGATTTCAATTTTCGTGTACCGCGGATGCACATACTTGTGGCCAGAATTATAATAATTGCTTTGAGAAAGAAAAGAACTGACTAAGCTTATTAGATATAATTAAAATAACTACAAACAAACAAACAAAAAAATTAAAATTAAAATTAAAATGTAAATACAGAATCGCCCATGTGGTAAAAAATTAGAGCAGTGTACGAGTAGTTAATAATGAATGACGTATCACAATTTTGAGTAAAGCTCCTATTTGACACATTAAACATCACATATACTTACGTAACTACTTATGTACCAAAACAAAAATAAATAAAATAAAAAATACCTCAGAATAATTTATATGGAGCAAATAATAATTTATATGCAAGGTGCATTATGCGAAAATGTTGAATAAAAGTGAAAACTGGCTCACCGTATCCGGCTCTTGTGCAACAGTGCAGCGGGCTGCGCGGGCGCTCACTGTGGACGTACTGCGCCGGTTTGGCCACCCGGCCACCCGGCCACCCGCTAACACTCGCTTGCCTGAGGATGTTAGCAATATGATGCAGTGATTCACAATATTTTGCTTTACAAAAACTGTACATTGAAAATTTCGCTCTATTTAGGTTTTGTCGGGATTGAGCTCGCATAATAATTTTTCATCGTCCTAATCCATACCTCCATATTTCCTTATCCATACTAATATTATAAATGTGAAAGTGACTTTGTTTGTTCTTTTATTTATTTGTTTGTCCTTCTTTCACGATGAACGGAACCCATGGCTTGATATGGTTTATTTTACGGGGAAACTTTAAAGGTCTTGAGAGTGACATTATATTAGATGAGTAGCGTGACACGAGGTCCACAGCCTCCGTCTACAATCATAACGTTCGCTATTGTCAGGCAATTAGTACCGAAATTGTCGCATGCTGTATTGTTCCTAATGTTTTCTTTCTTGTGTGACTGTTGTGGAATAAACTGTATGTCATGGGTTTCCCACGTTACTACACCTTAGTAAGTAAAAATATGACATTGTTCTCTATTGTTACCTAATAGAATCACCTAATCGCTTGTTAAATCTCGTTAGATGCATAACAATATTTATCTCATGTAACCATAGAATTAATAATAGTACTACCGTAATGTAGCGCTAAAGTGCAAGCATTGCCCTGGCAACCCCCATACTTGTGGAGTCATTTTTATTTTTTCTAACGAGCATGTGGGTCACCTGAAGGAAAGCATTCACCATGAAGATCAGCAACACCAAGGGGCCGCCGATCCGTTGCCCGCCTATACTCCTTCCTTTCTTTTTAGGGTTCCGTACCTCAAAAGGAGAAACGGAACCCTTATAAGATCACTTTGTTGTCCGTCCGTCTGTCTGTCTGTTAAGACCCTCTATGTCGAGAATGCGTGGAGGTATCAAGCTGAAATTTGAACTTTACACTCAGGTCTACGGTCCCATGAAGTTGGAAAAAAATCAAACTGCTAAGTTTACGTAAAAAAAAATACGGCCGTTTATTCAGCAAAAAACGCATATTTCGACACATTCTCAAGGGAATCAAAATTCATAGGGTACTTCCCGTTGACCTAGAACTATGAAATTTGGCAAGTAACATCGTTATAGACTACAAGTACAAGAATAAATCTCAAAACTATACATTTGTAATTAAAGCAGATTAAAAAATACGCTATGCCCCACCTCTCTTTTTGCCAGAGTCTGGATTGTCAGTCAGCAAGCCGCGTGCAAGTGAAGTTGGCATAGGTTCAAAGATGTTGATGAACCACTTACACCCCAAAAATTTAATTATGAAACTTGCCTCTCTGGGCTCCGAAACTGGGGTAATTATCCCTGCAGAAGTAAAACAAGGTTTCGTAGGGCTAATGGATCTCACCAATGTCACATTGATGAAATCGATTTATACTATCAGAGCCATAATTTCAATGGTAATTAATTCTCTAATCACAATAAGAAATTTCAAAGTTTAATTAAAGTAATCACACTTTAATTGAACTTTGAAATTTCTTACCGAAATTTTATTTTATACCGAAATTGATCGAAAATGAAACAAACTTTCAATGTAATTATGCTATGCATTAAGATTTTATATAAATTAATGTATGAAATCAAGTAAATAAATAAATAATAAATAAATATTTCAGCACAATTTACACAGCGCCATCTAGTCCCAAATTAAGCGCAAAACTTGTGTTATGGGTACTAGAGAACTAATAAATGTCCTTAAATTTAAATAAAATTTGTATGACGTTTCTAAGTGCTTTATAAAGTCCAAGGAATAAAGAATTTTAAGCTATTGCATAGCTTCTATCGCGGGCCTTGAGCGCGGGGACCGAATCCAGAAATTCCATAACGAAAAAACCTCACGCTCCCCACTCCGACGGGCAAGGAGGTGTGGCTTGAAGGCCGTGCATCGTCTAACGTCGTTTCAGTTCGGCAGTCTTCGACACGGCGTTGTGTGCGTGCGATTAGACGTATTGTACGACTCTACGAAACTCGTTTTATTTATTTAATAATAGAAAAATTTGTTTTCTTATCGGTCACCACGCTCAAAAAGTGTAACTTGAATTAATATCAAAGAAAAAGCAATACTGCATGAATAAAATAAATAAATAAAATTATAATTGCATAAGTTGATACAAAATGCTATGCAATAGCTTTACCGCGGCAGTCCCCGAGTGCCACACGTCTTTTTTTTGATTTGATTTAAATACATTTTTTTTTTTGTAAATTATTACTTAAAATACATAGAAAACACCCAGACCAAGACAAACAGACATTGCTAACCATTCCACTACCGAGCTCGTCTAAGTAGATATATCATTACGAGTATTAGTCAATTTAATTCAACAATCAATTCAATATCTATTCAGTCAGCTTTCATTCTACGATCTTAAAATAATTCGAGAATTGGCCTTCAAGACTTAAAAGAGGTAGATAATGTACATAGTAGCTGTACTTGAACGATCGATTTTTTTTTTGATAACATAGCAACTATAAATTATGGTACATGTACGAGTATCAGCTAACATAACATAAGAGATGTTTTAGGCATTATTAATAACCAGAAGCACAATTCTCGTAATTATTTTACAATCGTAGAATGAAAGATGACCAAATCGAAATTAAATTGTGAATTGACTGCAAATTATATATCTACTTGAATTCATACATTAATTTATATAAAATCTTATTGCTAGCATAATTCATAGTTTGTTTCGATCGAAAATAGATCGAATTTCGGTATAACTACACTTTAATTAAATTTGAACATTATAATTACGAGAATTGCCGCTTTGGGTTACCAAGCTGTTCTCGGCGTTGTAGAAGTAACGATTTTTTCCAGGATACCTTTTGTAAAATTTTCGAATTTTATGTACGAGTATATATCCTACGAGTATATAAAGCCTGATCTATGGTTGATAGTTCATTTCGTACATTTTTATGGGGAACCAATGACGGTTTGAACATTATTCGATTCTGAATATCGGAAGGTAAATGAGATAAGAAAGTTGATGTACGTCCACGGAATTCATATTCTTTGTTTATCTAGCTATTGAAACTCGTTTTTGAAGTGAAAACTTCTAGCGGCGTTGTGCACTTTTTGGGACGGGTAAAAAATGTTAAACTCGCGTCGGTGTGTAGACATTGTGTAGACCGCCGGCGCGGCGTAAGAGAGGTAGTAATATCCCCCTCCCTTTCTAAAATTTGGCGAAAATGTATGCCTGCTCCTGCTGTTTATTTCTAATGTAATATAAATTGTCATGTTTGTCTACTATAGCGCAGTTAATGAATATTGTATATTATCACATAAATTATAGTACCAGACTCTGTTCTACGGATGTTTAATAAACACGTTAAAGCTTAGACTTTGACCTTTGCTTTTTAGTATGACTAGAAAAGTCTATGAAGAAGATTGATGTTTTCTTGACTATCCGTATAAGGGCATGAGATACTTAATTGCTTCCATACCTCACTTTCACCTATATGTATCGCGAAGTAGTGATGCTTCTTCAAATTGTATACAAATTTATAGAACTCATTCTATAAATTTGTATACAATTTATACTGTAATATCTTCTTTGTTTTTGTGTCATTTAATCACGGTTTTGTTTTCTTAATTAAATAAATAAATATTCATAGACAAAATACACATTGCGATCTAGTCCCAAACTAAGCTTGTACTATGGGTACTGAATAACTGTTATGTTTTCTTTTTATCTTAATTTTTTTTTCTGTTTTTTCCTAATATATAAAGATATATGACTACTATTATTCCTATCAGAAAAGTAGGTTAGGTTATGTGTGTGTATTATAAAATGATTTTCTTGTTAATAAATTTTATATTAACCAAATATTATTATTATTAAATATTAAACGCTAAAATATTATTTTTTGATTTTCATATAGGTATCTATATGAAAATCAAATCATTTTATTAGTAACAAAAAAATAGTGAGTAAAATTATTTGAAGTGAGTAGGTATTCTATGAAATGATAATAGGTACCTATAAAGATACATTTTAACTCATAGATTTATGTGAATATTCTGTGTACTGATTATTCTATGAAATGAAAATATGGTAAACATTTTATGTGAAATGAAATTTTATATTATAAAACAATTGTCTTTAGAACAACGTACAATCAGTGCTTTTAGTTATGGGTACTGTTGTGTATGTATGGACAAAATATAGGAAGCGCGGCGCGGTTTAATAAACCTGCTACTTTAGTACAACAAGTACCCCGTTAGGTATTTATATTCTGATATCGGCTTATGATTATACGTAAGTAAGTAGGTATAGCTATAGTATAGTTTATGTAAGCTTCTCTACAGAGTTTCTGCAATAAATAGTAAACAGTTTGTTGTGTAGTTTTCATTTTATACTGTCAGAGCCATCTAACGGTTATGCTTTTAAATAAAGAAGTATTTGAAAGTATTGCTATCTGTTGTTAGTTCACAAATAGTTACGGTGCAATGATTCAGTTAAATGTTAGTAGATGCCGCTTATACAATATTTTACAAGAATTATAATTAATTATGTTGACTACTTTCAACAAAAATATTATTTAATTTTGTTTCATTTTTCATGTAATTAATCTCACAATTCGAAATTTAAATGAATATTCACGATAAAAGGTGCATTTTTATCTCTGTGATTTCAATACCGATCTCTTTTTAGTTTTCTAAATTTCAAAACTTTTTTAACTAGGAAGAAAAGTTATAATAAAGATATATATTAAAATATAAATAAAATATCATAAGATATTGAATATTTGACGTGGAAAATAAATATGGACTAGTACATCGGTCCACTAGTTTTAAAGATATCCATTAAAATACATAACTATGTTATAACTAATTATTGAATTAAATGAAAATAAGATTTAAGTACCTACTTCAAAATTAAAATTTTATCAGAAATAATGGGTTGTAATGCCGCAATACAAACTACCAAATCGTTAGGTTCGTGTGGTAGTCTCTGTGGTAGCTTGTGTGATGCACCACCATCATCAGAATCGGTGTCAGCCTATTCTATAGGTATGTGGAGAACCCCGTAGACTAGTACACGAACGTATAATATTCTTATTTATATAGGTATATTATATTATAATGTTTCTCTTAATTCACGGGTCAAGCCCGGTCATTTGATAGGCGTGCGCGGGGATATGGATCCAACGCGTAAAGGCCCCTTTGAGAAGTTTGATGTAATGTTGTAGGCCCGCCGTGACCCGCTCCAGGATATGTCAATGGAACGACATACCCATGAGCAGGTCTCGGCAGGCGTTGACGATGGTCACACCGGAGAGTAGTTTATTCAACTCTTCGTCGTTGCGAATGGCCAATTGAAGGTGCCTAGGTATGATTCTGGTCTTCTTGTTGTCCCTCGCTGCGTTGCCGGCCAACTCGAGCACTTCAGCGGCCAAATACATATTATTATTTAAATATACTACATAGACTGTGGTAGGGCACAGCTTGATTATGGAGCTGCCAGACTGGGGAAGTACGGTTGGTCAATAAATTGGTGTATATCAGTTTTGACAAAACTTCCGAACCAACCTGACTGGCTAAGGTTGATCTTCTATTATTTTTGAGAGCAAAAATAGACCTTGTTAATTTGAAAAGTTCTAGCGAATGTCGACCTAAAGGTGGTAGACCACGTATTTGTTCCACTATAGCATCGCCTTCGGCATAAAGTCATCCTACTGTTGAGATTCGGGTCTCCCCTCGATTGAAGGGGTTTAGAGCATACTCCACCACGCTGCTCAAAGGCGGGTTGGAGGAGGCCAGTGTTTTCAAGCCGCCTAAAGGTCACTGACTTGGCTTAACGACTGTCAACAAATAATAACAGCCACGACCGACGCCTTAACGTGCCCTCCGAAGCACGGAGGAGCTCGAGATAAATATACACATCCATGGATCGGTCGACGTTGCTTAACTTGCGTATTCGATTAGACTGACACGCTTAACGACGTTATCGAACTTGTAAGTATCAAAATATAATGGCAGTATTCTTTGAATGGATTAACTCAGAAAGCTTGCTTTTTTTACAGCTCCAAGAGATCGCTGACAATTTTTATACTACGTCGGGTGGCAATAAAGCATATGGCCCGTCTGATATGGAGCGGTAACCGTAGCCATATCAACGCTCGCAACATGAAATATCGGCCCCGTGCCGCCACCCCCGCTGACAACGCAGAACTCCTTCCTTTCTGGTGACCTCACTCTCTCGCAGGAATACATCAAGCCTCAAGGGAATTGTTACTTGGCTGCGGTGTTCTGTGAGGTGGAGGTACTTCCCCAGTACCCCACCTGGGTTTTGCCAGAGCCGCTTTCTTATAATTTCACCATCATACATTCTTGTATGATGACGCCTCCCCAACCCGTTTGGCCAGCGTGGAGAGTGTAGGCCAAATCCTCCATCTGTCTAGGACGGACGAGAGAGGGTCGTGCTCCTGTAGAAGAGGTAAAATGACCTGATGATGATGATGATGGCATTCTTGTAGACAAACAGACAGAAACTGAGTGAGCCTATTATTTGTTTTTCCCTTTTCTAAAAGATACGGAACCCTAATATACTTTAAAATTAGTCACCTCTATTACATAAATTGTGATTTTAATTATCTTTCAGCGTAGTCATTTTTGTGACAACAACAAAAACATTCAATATTTATTTTATTAATCAAAGCTTTTGAGCATTAAAAAGGGTTTCGATCAATTATTCCACTCATTCAGTATGTTAGAATGCTTTGTGTAAGCCATAAAATATATGATAGGTCCTGCTTAAAAACTCATTATTTGCATGTTTTGGATTTTATTTTAATTGACTCTCATGACAAGGCATTGCAAAGAGAAAGTCGGTCGTTTAAGGCGCGCACGCAGCTTCTTCGCATTTCGGGCCGTAAACTCTGTTCCACGCAGATGTGCTTCATGTGATATTTAAAACCTCATAATGTTACATTTACATTTTAAAGTTATAAAGTGAAGTGAAGTGACAAGTCGTAATTAGAGAATGCGCCAGTACCGCATATTTTTAATTTTTCTTTGATAATACGTTGCAAATAATTTACAATAAAAAATTAAAGCAGATGGACAGACACTTTAATGATGATATATTGGAGTGTTTTTTTTTTCTTTTGGGTACGGATCCCTAAGAATGTGATATTACTCATTTGAATTACATATTATTATGATCGAATCACCATTTAGGATAATGGGCGCTCGTGAGACGTGAACGGCAGTCCACAATGTTATCGGAGATCTAGATGTGGGCGAACCTGTGTCCAGTTAATCGTATTATGTCGCTGTGTGAGACCAGAATGTTAGTTAGTCGGCCGTGTTCACCGTTGCTTGCCATATGACATATCATCTGGCTGCAGCCTTGTTATCCAATACTGTCATCTGATCTGATTCCGACACGCATAAGGTACCAGCTTAAATTACGTGTAACAATCCCTTGGTTTCAATTATCAGTTCATCTTAAAACCTGTAAGGATACACACGCAGAGCCTGACGAAAATGCGGCGCAAAGATCCAAGCCCGCCTCAGATCACTGCTCGGGGCAAGAGCCTAATAGCAATGAGATCCAGTCAGCATCAGCAACGGATAAGTAAGACGCAAAGTAAGAGTATGCTACCACGAAGCTATTCCTCCCCAGCACCGCACGACCCAGATGTTTTACCTTCTCAGATGAGCCCGTTGAAAGGCTACGTAATGAGAAGCTTCTCATCACCTGAATCAAAACATCTAGACTACAGAAGAAACTCCGACTCCTTCTATAGACCAAAAACACATGGGTCTAGAACAGAATTAGATGCAGATTTGGAGAATTTTGAGCACTTTGAGGAGTGTTTCATTGATATTGATGCAGATCAAGACGACAATGGCCTAAATACTTTTAATAGAATTCCTGATAGAGACGAGCCTAAAAAGGTGATTACTACATTGCTGCCTGGAAGTGGGTTGCAAAGGATAACTATAAGACCTATTTCGTCTACCACGAGTACTCTCCAGGGTGCCCGAGATGCTGTGAAGAAATTGCAAAAAGAAGAAAAAGGTACATATTGTTGTTCGTAATTAATAACATTTTGACAAAAGCACTAAAAATATCACTTATTGCTTATAATAAAATTGACGATAGGTACCGAAAACTTTCGTTGCACTAAGTATCCAATTTCAGTTCATAATGATACTTTATTTTTTCTTCTAATGTTAATAGGTACCTATTATTTACGTTAATATTATTCTCATCATCAAATCAAGCAAATACAGCGAAGTTACAGCACCAAAGCGTGAGGATTGTGCAAACTGCATTAATATTTCCAATATATTTAACTGTCAAATGTTGAAGTTAGCCCGAAGGTCAACAGAGTTCGCCTTCACGACTCGTTTACAAGATTATGCAAATGCAAAGATTAAAATTAGATAAGTACTCACATGTGCGTGGACGCATTACATACTCACGGAATGCCAGTAAGAAAGAACAAAATGCGTTACTAATCTGTACTCACAACATCTTATGATGAGCCCTTTCGCGGAGACCTTCTGCCAGGTGAAGGTAACGTAGGTACTGCTCCTCCATGATCATCAACAGCCTACACTTATCCTTCTGTAACTCGCTTCAAGTGATCTTTCAATCCGTGACGTTTAAAGTAAAGGTAAAGTTTAGACTTTTGAGCGTACTGCATCACACTGCTTATTTAACAACGGATTATATAGGCCAGTGGCTGACGTGGAAGGTTTCTGAGTTGGTTCAACGGCAGGGTTGCCAAATGTGTCGATTTAATCGAGATGTCTTGATTTCAGCACCTTGTGTCCCGCGTCCCGGCGATAGTACCGGCGGGATGCAAATTTTCCCGATTTTTAACATCAGATTTTTTTTGTTTAATTAATCCATCTCCAGTTGTTGTTTTTAATTTACTGCGCTCGTAAATCGTGTCTGCACTATGTAACGTAAGAAGATTTACTAAGAAAACATAAGTAATCTCGGTAATCCTTTACAATCGAATAACACCGAGCGCAACAAATGTCGCGACGCATAGTGTTCAACACGTAAAACATTCAAAACGCAAAAAGTACATTGTCTCAAATTCAAACAGTTCAAAGAGAGTTTTTGATTAATCACAGACGAAAAAGCTAAGATTAGGAAATAAAAAGGAAGGATTCCCTGAGATCCCAAAGAATTTTGACTTTTATTTATTGCTGTGACTAAAAACGCTTCTTTTGTTGTCCCGATTTTTCCTTCGTTATGTTCCGAAATATTCATTCTGAGGGTTGGCAACCCATTCAATGGGCCCGAACTGCCCGAAGACATTTATGTACACATTTGAGATAGATTAAATTATTCAAAAAATGTTTACGGACATACTATTACGCAAGCTGTTGTCATACCAAAGGCGCTTTTTCCTAAACTTGTATAGTTATTTATATCATAGTAGAGTCCAGACTCCTATTTGAGTCAGACTCGCAACATGAAATATCGCTCGCGCATCGCCATCTCAGCTGTCAACGCAACAACTCATTTCTTCCTGGTAACGTTACTCACTCGCAGAAGACAACAATTGCAACAACACGATAATCCTTAAAGGCTATAATTGTAACTTTGGCTGCGGTCCTCTGTGAGGTGGAGAACGACCTAGATCTGTCCTACCTTTTTCGTCCGAGCCAGGCTCGTTAGTTAATCGGCAGGGTGCACTACGTGCAGGTGAAGTTGAAGAGAAGAAAACAGACACACAAACAGACAGACATTTTTTAAAATTTTTACTCTACTATGTCTCCATCGCCACAATTTTTCTTTTTAGAAATATATTCAACTAGCCGCCCGCAACTTCGTACCCGTGGAGATAATTATATGCAAATAATTTTTAATTATATTCGAAAAAGCTAAATAGCTAATGAAAGGAAAAATAAAAGAAAGATAAAAACAATCAACATCTAGACGAATTTTTAGAATCAATGAAGTCGTCGGATATTATTTTTTCAAAACCTCTCTGTAAAACCTAAAATACTTTTTATTGTTATAATAAACCATCCCTCCTTATAATAGTAAGTATGTAGTTGTTTTCAATAATTCTTATACTTAAATACTATTTAAAATCCAAAATTTATTCTGCCATAATTACTTTAACTTCAATAACATTGAACTATCATACAAACTACCATCCCCCGTTTTAACCCCAAAAAGGGGTTGATTTCTACAGATACATTATTAGTACACCTCCACACTATCTATAAAGCATACATTTTAAATTTCAAGTCTCTTGCTTCAAAAAAATTGGACTTTCATACAAACTTCCAATCCCCATTTTAACCCCTTAGGAATATAATAAACTATTTTGGTGAGCATATACTTTTTTTATTTATTTAGTTTTAACTCGAAAAAGGATGTGTAAGTAACGCCAGAACTTTTTTTTATTTCATTTTATTACAAAAACATGACTCACATTACTGAATATATTATTATAATTATATTATTTATCAAACGTACTCATAGCAGAAAACGTGTAGGTTTCGACATTGAATTTGAAGTAGTCAGTTTTAAATATATTCTGTGACTAGTTAATTGCAAGTGGTCACTAGCGGATTCACATATTTATTAATCACAGGGTATATATAAGGGCGGTAAAAAATGTTCTGTGATTTTTAAACAACTCCCATAGAACAAACGTGTTTTTTTTGCCGTTTTTATAGATAATGGTACGGAACCCTTCGTGCGCGGTCCGACTCGCACTTGGCCGGGTATATTTATCTTTATTTCCGCTTTATGGACATGGACAGTCAAAAAGCTCAGAGAAATTTATTTGTTATTAATAATCACTTGCTGCATCATCATTATCATTTTAGACGGATGACCTTGAATGCCTCCCCGTGTATCCATGATCCATGATGTAGGAGAGAGGGCGAGGGGTCCTTCCAAAACGGGGGGTCGCCACTCCAAAACCTTTACTACCCCAACGGCCGTCAGTTGTGCAAGTTATATGGCCTGCCCACTGCCATTTAAGCGTGCTAATCGTAACGTCGATAACTCAAGTTTTACTATGGATATGGATATATTAATTTCAGAATCTATCACGTTGAGATATTCTGAGATAGCTCTCTACATTGTATGTAGCGCAACCTATGAAACCCAAAGTCCATATTTCTCTGCTGTAAGTCAGCACTGGCAACATACACTGATTGATGATTTCTGTCTACCATTACCGATAAACTCTTTCTTAATTTCCCAAACCTGCCCATTTAAACAGGATTCGAAGAGATACCTCCTCGAATTGCAGAATATATTTAACGAAACATTGTCAATCTTTTTAGGTGTATCGCGTTTAAACTTCAGGCCATTGGTACTGAAGATGCCAGCTCGACACACTATCCAAGACGATCATGATATGGACCCAGGAGTGAAAGAGCTGCAGTCCTCCCCTCCTTTTGAATTGGAATCAGCTGAACTTGACAGAGAACTGGACAGCGCTGAGCAGCATCTCGACAGAGAAGTGGCTATTGCGACTGAAGAAAGTGATGCTGATACGGTAAGTTTTTTTTTAATCCTACCTAGATATTTTTATGATCTTAAATTTGGTTCATTTGTAGAAGTCTTCTGTATTCTGAATCTTCTGACCTATCGTTGTAATGTTCTGCCAATGATGTTATAAATACTATACATATACTAAATTTCATCAAAAAACGATTTCTGGCCTGGAAGATTTATGACTATCGCTATACTCGTATCTCGGCGCTTTAATTTAATATACTTGCTATCTCTTTCCCTTGCTGAGTACGTAATCAGCGCAATGACGCCTTTTTTCTTGCAAAAATATGAAATTAATCCAACAAACATCTAATATTATTATATACTTTTGTGTGATATGTGATCCCTAGGGTTTTATTTGCTTTATCAATCTAATGCATTTTCGTAATACCGAAGACGACATTTTTACCTATTTTAATCAATTGTCACAAATTTCACTTTCGTCGGCTTGCTTGTGCGAACTAATTGCGAGGTGAGACAGTTGGCTCACTTTTCTGGTGTACGTAATTTGACGATTGTGGCATATCTATAGTATTTATAACTTCATTGCGTTCCGCAGAACTACTGACGCTCTTGGTTGTGAAATCGAAAAAGACTAAAGCATTATCCGAATTAGTCAACATTCTCGTGATGTGAACTATTTATGCGTTAAACTTTCATACAAAATTAAATTGGTTTTACGGCATGCACTTAGGACGTAGAGATCTGTATGTTTCATCCGAAATCGTGGTTACATTGCACAGTCGTACGTCGGCACGTCGTAAGATCGTATGACCAATGATCAAATTAGGACGACGCCTAAGACAATCACAAGCAAATGTCTGTATAATACCATATCCTTGGTTGTCACCTTGTGGCGTTGAATTACTTTGTCTTAGTTGTCTAAATATGACTGTTCAACGAGGCACATATCTTTCAAAACGTTTGCGGAAACCACCACACTGCGAGGGCAACTTCTCTCTCATCTCACGTTAGACGAAATGAGCACATTTCGTCTAACGTGAGATGAGAGAGATACGTAGGATTCGCCAGGTTGCAAATTTCCATCATTGACGTGTTAGCCAAGGGCGGACTTAGCCATCGAGGGGGGAAGGTTGGGGGGGGGGGGGGGGGGGAATCATATAGAAGGCAGATCCCTCGTTCACTACGCTCATTTAGCCAATTACTAGGGGAGGAGAGATGACCCTCATGTCCCGTAACCCAATGTTCTGTTGAGACCCCTGAGTTTACCTTAATAGCTCTCTGAGCTATACTATAGTATAAATTTGGGCGACACGAGCGAAGTGAAGCGAAGCCCGTTTCGCTCGCAGTGTGGCCTGCGCTTAAACGTGATCAACGCGGTGCTGCTATATTTCTTCAATAACATTTTATTTATTTACAAATTATACAGCGATAATATATATTTATCAGTCCATCTTAATTTATGTTTTAAGGTGTAAACTAATTTAACGTTTACATAAACTTTGAACATTAGCAATAATAACATCCGCCTTCCCGCCAGTGTGTGTTTCGTTGCCAAAGTGATGGGCGCCGCATGCTATATCGGTTTACTATGAAACATTTCTTAACGCCGGTTTAAAATACTTTTAGTGACTATGCGATTTAGAAAAATACCTGCAAGATCTTTGTTTGACTTTAGTGTCACAGGTAACCACAGTTCATATTTATTTAATCATCTGCATGCATATCACTAGATTTAATATGCAATAAGTATATTAAATCTAGTCATAATACTCTATGTGGCCACAGTGGCATAATACTCAAAGGGCCACAGCGCATGCTAGCCCAGGCGTCAATGACTAATTAAAATTTTACAATACTAATATTGTCAATAATTATGACTGTTCAACGAGGCACATATCTTTCAAAACGTTTGCGGAAACCACCACACTGCGAGGGCAACTTCTCTCTATAACATTCAACTTTTTTTGTGTGTAGTAAAATTTTTACACACATTTTTCAATCTAGACTTGAATGTAAGGGGAGTTTATTTAGACAATTTTCTGCTATTTCTTAAGTAGGTACTAGTTTTAATACCAATTCCAGAGTGAGCAACTTGTCATCGCTAAATACTTATTTATTGAAGAAAATATAATCGTATATTTCTCCGCTTACTACCTTTAAACTACGCAAATGATTTTGATGTAGTTTGCACTATCACTTATTCAGGGATCTGTATAGCCACGGTGCAGAATCATTCGGAAGTTTCACAAAATTCGAAGGATTTATCTCTCTGAGCTAAATAAAGTTTTACGAACTTTATGGTGATAAATCCCAGACACTACTGGCAGAAATATTTCATTTAGTGTCCAGTTCGCACATGCTTATGAATCCGATTTTATTAATGAAATCCAAACATCAAATTTGTCATCAACAGCCTGAATCATCGGAATCTACGTGTATTTACTGATACTGAGATACTGAGATGTCTTTCTTAATGAATGAACATATGACCTTCCACTTTCCGCATCCGTCAAGCCGTAAGCCAATTAATTACATTGATTAGTTCTTGGATGTAGGACTCGAGTAGGTTATAATAGAAACTATTTTTAACAACCGTTGAGTAACCTCAATAGGCATTTCAGTGAGTAAAGCGGACTGTATCCAGAAATAGGTTGTGAAATGTATGAATTTGCGTTCTGACGAAGCGGAACAGTTATTTTTACCCGACTACGGCGAAGCGTATGTATGTGGCTATGGATGTTCATCTGTTCCCTCATAACTTCTAAACTAGTTATCATAATTAGACAAATGAGGTGTCGTTAGAAGCCTCTTGATCGTCCGCTGGTTATAGGCTACATGACGTCACGTTAAAATTGCTACAGCGTCCTCTAGGGGACATAAAGTAAAGAAGTAAATTTTTTTTTTTCATGACGGTATCGTGTGGGGTATCAAATGAAATGAGCTTTATTAGCACATTTCAAATATATTAATATTATTAGCTATTGCTCACAGGTTTGCTTGCAATCACCTGATAATTGCAAGAATTTATAAATTCAGAGATCAAATGTAATAAAAACTACTTGTCCTACTTGAATACAATATGAAACAATAAAACCTTAAACTGCTATATGAGTCTGCATTATATCTAACACGAATTCACATAACTCCAAAATAGGTTAAATAAAAATAAAGTTAACTTTGATTTGTAGGTGGCATACGACCACGACTATCCTTTGAATATATCTCTATCAGTATGATGTATAAAAAACTACGTTGAAATATACTACGTGTAAGTAAGTTGTTTATTTAAAAGTCGGTAATTGTTTTATAGTAGGTATGTACATAATAATTTCAGCGGAGACTATTTTCTTGTTTCGTACTTTTTAGAGCGTGTTTTTAGTAGTCGGGTTTTAGTTTTTTAAACTTTATTTTTTTGGATATAAATTTGAAATTGTGGAATCAACTTCCCTCAATGAGGTTCCAGAACAAACATATATGATTGCGTGTGAAGACGTTGGGAAACGACGAGTATATACTATTACCAGGGACTAGAGACTATTACCAAGAAAATAGTCTGTTCTCTTCTTCGCTGGTTTCATTGTCACCCTAATGTTGAGGGTCGTGGCCACTTCACAGAAAAAGATTGCTTTGAAAACCAAAAGGTAGGTTCTAAAACGGCAAGTAGTAGTAGAGCCAAAGAGATTCAATACGCTAGCAATTTAAATCTCTTTGAGAAGAGCTTAGTTTGGACCATTTTGTTTACTTACCGTAAGCTCTGATTAGGTACACATAAAATATATAGGTGACAGATAGGTGATAATCTTATTATAGAAAGGGTTTAAAATGTTATGAACACTTTTTCATATATAATGAGTACGATAGTGTAGGGTAATTTGAATAGTTACAAAGTATTGAAAATAACTTATCTTAAAATAAGCGTTTTGTTTATTTTTTTTTGTATTATTGTTCCTTTGTCATTTCAAATGCTAAAATGTTGGCTTTATAAGATAGACTTACTACTACTTTTACTACTTATCTCATATGACGAGCCCGGTGGTCGAATGGTTAGCAATGGCCACTTTGACTCCGAGGTCGCGGGTTCGATCCCCGCACAAGACAAACATTTGTGTGCATGAACATGTCTGTTTGTCTTGGTCTGGGTATTTTCTATGTATTATATGTAAGTATTTACAAAAAAAAATGTATTTAAGTGTTATATCAGTTATTTAGTACCCATAGTACAAGCTTTGCTTAGTTTGGGACTAGACGGCCGTGTGTAATTTGTCCTGAAGTATTTATTTATTTATTTAATATATATAGGGATCTCATTTTAAGGTATAGTCCGCTTTTCTACCACTTCTATGTCATTATCGTATTGTATTCTAATGCAAAGAATAATTTATAACAACAACGAATTTGTGGAACACATTTTTGATTGCATAATTGGTGATGAAGAGGTCACCAAGAATCTTGAACCTCTTCAGCTCCTCAGGGATATTGGCTCACTAAGCATAATTTACCACATATACCATGGTGATTGCTCTGAAGAACTGTTTTCCCTTATCCCTTCCTCCCCTTTCCGTCACAGAACTTCACGTGCAGGCTCGCGATATCACAAGTTTACCGTTGGGATCATTCCTTCGCGTACTAAAAAGTTTGGCAACTTCTATCTACGTCGCACCATTAACAAGTGGAACGCGTTGCCAGCATACGTATTTCCTCATTCATACAATATGGGATCCTTCAAGAGAAGCGTGAAGAAGCATCTTGTAGGCCAGCATGGCAGCGTCAATTGACAAGACATCATGGTCTCTTGTCCGTTGCCGATGCGATTGGGGCTCCTCTTTTCGCTTACCATCAGGCGAAGCGGAGCCAATATGCTGACCTAATATAAAAAAAAAAACATTTATTACAACCACTGAGAAACACGCAATATGTTTGTTATGCAATAAAATAAAAATGCGAGCGAGTTCTAGAGTTACAAGTAGGTAACAAAAAGACAGATGTCGCTTGTTTTTGTAAATCCCACACTTGTACTCCACAAATCTCGCTTTAGTTTCACAAACACACGGCAATGTATAGTATAGCTTTAGTGGTGTTTGATTCGTCTTCCGAATTCCAAGGGCCGACTGTCACACCGTAACCATAGATTTTATTTTTAAATATTAGAAGAAGAAAAGTCAAAGGACTTTTTTGTTGGGAAATATTTAATATATTGAACTTTGGTTTCTTATATATTAATTAGCTAGGATTTTTTTTATATATGAAAACTTTCCTAGAAATATATGCAGTCACTCAGTCACTGCATATATTTCACAAATAGGATCACTACTTATTGGGAAAACGCAAGCATACTTACATACATAATGTATGCGTGTTTATAATACACACACACACACATACAAATATAAATATTCCTTGACATATTACACAGCGCCATCTAGTCCCAAACTAAGCAAAGCTTGTACTATTGGTATATGTGCATGAATACATTTTTTTGTGTAAATAAATACATAGAAAACACCTAAACCATAGCAAACAGACATGTTCATGCACACAAATATTTGTCATGTGCGGGGATCGAACCCGCGGCCTCGGAGACATAGTGGACAACCGGGCTCGTCCATTTGTGTTATGTATAACTTTTTTATTGTTTATAAAAAAATGCATAAATTTATCTATTAATTAGATAAATTTATGCATTTTATATAAACCATAAAAAATTTTCAATAATTTTAATTTTAAATAAATAAACCATAAAAACTTTGTGTCTTCAATCGACACTCACTCTCCACAAGCTCATATTCAGTTATTAGTTTATAAAGTATATTTTTAATAAAATTTTCAACATAAGCCAGTTTTCTTACATCTCAGAGAAGAATCGCGAGCTAACCTCGGCGAGACTAGCTCTCCTTCACATATGACGTCGAAGTGCGAGTATATGTATTTGTTACATACTTAAAGAATATACAAATAAAATGTTATTTTTATAAACTTTAAAGGCTCATTTACACTTATAAATTTAATCAATAGACAATTTGTTAAAGGTTGTATAACTAATTTCTTTTGAAGTAATTACAAATTTACAGCTTGTAGGAAAGGTCAGAGTAATCAAGGACGTGAAATTATCTCGCTATGGACATTGGCGTTGGGAAAAAGTAAATAGAGCGTAGAGAAAAGACTGCCACATCTCGCAGTATAACAGTTTGGAATCTATATCTTCTCTAATATATAAAATTCTCATGTCACAGTGTTAGTTACCATACTCCTCCGAATCGGCTTGACCGATTTTGATGAAATTTTATATGTATATTCAGTAGGTCTGAAAATAGGTTCTTATCTATTTTTCATAGCAAAACAACGTTTGCCGGGTCAGCTAGTATTGTATATAAAAAGCCGACCTAGTGCGAATCGGACTCACGAACGAAGAGTTCAGTCTGTCTTTACAAGTCATAAAAAGCTGAAAACATTACTTGAACCTTAACTTTTAGATATAAACGTTGAGCATTCAAGGTAGCTACGTTGACTTAGAAGGTTGATTTTTTCATCGTTGCAAGAGCTATAGGCCGGATGGATATAGACATTTGCCGATGCGTTGCACCATATGCGATTTTTTGATTTCCACACCCAACCGCCACCAGCCGCTTTTTTTGCAGTTAATCTAAAAATTCGGCGTCTCGCGCTTCGTCGCCCCATACGCGGCCTTTACTCTAGAACCCTCTTCTTCCATGCCATCGCTGACTCGGCAGATTTAGGATTCTGACATCGATGTCTTCAACTTTGGTTTTCCTTCGAATTTCTACATTCCGGATTCGATCCCTTAGAAATCAACGGTTGGATTGTGGACGGATAGCGTTTGGAAAGCTTCGGCACATTCTCACCGGAGATATGCTCCAATGCTTGTAGACTAATGTCTTAGATCTGAGTGGGTAGTAATAATTTCAACTTGATATATTATTCTGAGCTTGATACCTCCACTGTATCCCTGAAAAATAGGGTCTTAGCAGGCATATAGACAGACGGACAGCAAAGTGATCCTATAAGTTTGAAATACGGAACCCTAATATTTTTATGAATGTCTAGTTTAAGTATCTAAACTATTACTAAGTTTTATATATAGCAGGCACTTTTTTAAAAGATGTACGGTGTAAATGTGGGTCACTGAGGAATCTTCAAAAGAGTGTGTTCCAGATACGCCGACGAGACGATTGCGCCACGATCGCCTCGGGTCGCCCCACATCGCGTTTATATCGGTAATCCCAGATATCACGAAAATGGGTCGCCGTTTTAGCATTCTTCATTCTTGCATAGGTACAATGCTAATTCCAGTATAAGGAATCAAGCTTGCATAACAACTAAGAGAGAAAGAGACCTAGTATTTGTCTCTATCTTGAAGAGTTCGATGGCTACGTTGCTTGTACCAGTCAAATCGCTCACGAAAGTTAAGCAACGCCGACTGTAGCCTTTCTGTGGATGGTGTTATTTAACTTTAGCTCTTTCGTGCTTCGAAAGCTACGGTAAATCGTCGGTATATCAGTTGTCACTAAATGACAGTCATTAGAAGACAAGACAGTGGTATTTGAACGGTTTGAACAGTGGCCTCCACCAACTAGACTAGTAAGACTGAGAGGCCCTTTCGATTGAAGGTAGCTCAGATACCAGCAGTGGGATAAATATATATAGGTAAGCGTAAAATTAACACTTGATGGTATTGTTTACAAAACAAAAGATCGACTGTGTAACAGAATAATTTTATTCATTATGTTTTACGTTGTCTATAAATAATGCTAATTTGCATGTTTTCCTTCACACAGCAACGTTTACGTATGAGCTAGTAGTGTTTTATCGTTTATATTTTATTACGGGAAATGGTCGCCGCTACACGTGCGACGGACGCGCTTGCGGTTAGCCTCTCGCGCGTTGCGATAACAACTAAGTGTAATTATCCTAACGAGTGCACTCACACGTAATGTTTCGTCATTAAAATATCCTCATTACATTTCCCTCGTAAGTGTTAATGTAACAAAGTCATAATTAAGCGCAAATCGAGGGGTGAAAGGAGCAAGGTGCGATTGGGTTCACCGCGGTTCCCGTGGCAGCTGAACGTAAACATCGCGTGATCGATAACGATGTGGTAGCGTCGCGTGCCGTACTCGTAACCGGCTGCGCCGGGGTGGTTGTGTCGTGAGTTCTCGCCTAGTTGACGGGCACCAGAGTGGAGTGATGCGCGTCTAGCCAGTACACCAGCGGGAACAATGAGCGCGCCTTGACCTTGCCGTGCGCGCGGGGGGCAGGCGCGCGATGACGCCAGCGCGGCCGGCACGCGGTTCGGCTTTCGGGTGCGATCCTCCGCGGACGCTATCCGCGTAATCGGCGGTCAGCGCGATTCCGAAGTTGTGTCGAAAATATCGGGGCGGGTGGGCGTCTCCGCACCGTCGGGGACTCTCGAGACGCTCTCATTCCGCGAGCCGGCGCCGACGCCGACGCCGACACGCTTCGAACGACCGACCGACCGAGCCGACTCCCGCCGATCGAGTGTTGAATCGCGACATGCGCGTGCAGCGACATGGGTAATGTGCAGTGTTGCGCCAGCGGACGCTTCCACGAGGGTAAGCTGCCCAAAAAGCCAAAGGACAAGAACAAGAAGAAGTCGAAAGGCATCACTAAAAAGAGTAACGGTGTTAGTGGTGGTAAGAAGAACGGCAGTGTGCAGAAAGTGGCAACCGTGGCGGAGGACGCATCCGAGCGTGCTGCGCCCGCAGAGGCGCAGACGCAAGCTTCGCCCGTGGTGGATGCTCCGGGGAGCGACGCTGCGCAGCTCGACGCTGGTCAACAGGATATACCGCAACCGGGAGACGAAGGCATCACGGAGACGGATGGGCCGAGGACAGAGTCTATGGCGGCTGCCAGAGAAAGATTCTTTACCCAGGTAAATTAAGTGTACAAAGAGATTACGACCTCCATTAGAAGTGGAGCGCAGCAAGACCGACTAATCTTTTTATCGCCCAGGAACAAATCTGCCGGCTTATGGAGGTTGCTCTGTTTCATATCAACTATTATTATATCCTTGATTATGGTTCACGTGCTTTATCTTAATTTTCAATTAACATATATAAAACAGATGTATGTTTACATGATAAATTTAGATGGGTAGCAGCAAATATTGCTGTTGAGAAATTGGTTTTTTCGTCTGACGTTTTGTTTATTGAAAATAGCATTATCTGACATAACTATCGACGTACATTGCGCAAAATACAGAGAGAGAGCTATGGTGTTAGAATTTCCAATAATATGTTTTGGTTTTAGTTAAAAAAAAACTCGATGTTTTATTATGTAAAGTGTTAGTAGTTAGTAGTTATGATAAAACACGTTAGTTGTCGAGTTCATGACTTTGAGACGTGAACTTGTTCTTTCAGAGATAATACAGTTCTATTAAGATAACAACTAGACTGGACTTGAAACATTTTACAGTATGTACCGTACGGGAAATATTCTCCCTTAGTATGGAGTCTACGGAGTCCACAGCATAGGAAAACAATATTGTGGTATTACGGAAGATAAGTACTGTGACACAATATTTTACAAACTGCCGAATGGTGTAAAAAACTAATTGATACGACTCTAGGTACTATTCTCATGTTTACTATATGCTGTTATCGCGAAATATAATACAGCAATGACACCTTATTTATGTCATAACGTTGTACATCATTATCGATTTTAATATTTTTATGCAATGTCAAAATTCCAAATTCTAAAAGACGACGAGTCTGGTGGTCGAATGGCTAGCAATAGCTACTTTGACTCCGAGGTCACGGGTTCGATCCAAAAAATGTACCTATTTAAGTACATTTATCAGTCCTGTAGTACCCGTACAAGCTTTGCGCTTAATTTGGGACTAGTGGCTGCAACATCTATAATGGATAATATTGACTTACTAGTCAATATTATCCATTATAGATTATATTGACTAGTAAGTCTTCGAACTTCGAAGACTGATAACGATTAATTTGGAGTTCTAAAGAAAATGGATAAGTATAGATCCATTTTCTTTAGAACTCCAAATTAATCGTTATCAGTCTTCGAAGTTCGACACGCATTAAACCATTAAACAATACGACACGTTTGTATAGTTACACTCGAATTATTGCTAAAACCCAATGCCTATAATGTATATACATAGGGAAAATTTATAAATCTTTTAATTATAATAAAAAATATTTTTTCAATTTGGTTATTAATTATACGCACTTTTGATAAAATTGGCTCTAAAATTCGACAAATCACAATATCTATACATACATAGGCAAAATTTTTAAATCTTTCAAGAATTAATCGAATTATTAAATTATTTCGATTTGTTTTTTGATGAACAAGCATTTTATACATATTAATTACATGCCAATACTACATAGTATCTAAGATAGTTTATCGGCATACTCGTCGTAGGTACTTTAACATATATTCAATATCTTGCGCAGTTTCTTATTTAAAATTATATTTTATTACATGTATACGTATATATGTACATACGTATACATACCTATATGTATACATATATACACACACACACATACACACATATACAATACTCATATATAATACATATTAAACGCACTTTTGATAAATTTGTCTCTAAAAATTTGGCGTTTGGTTCCGTGATGATCTAATATGCATTCATTAACGTGACTAAAAACTTAATGTAGGTAACCAGAAATATAACTGATATCCTATAATATCATGCCGGCCTGGTACGAGACTGGTATTAATACTCCCAAAGAGGTAGAGATTCTAGCAAAATAACTCAATGAGTGATCTTATAAGAACTATATTTGGTACACTAAAAGAAAATATTTATTTTCTTTGTTAAAAGAAAATATTTATTTTGTTTGTTAAAAGAAAATATTTATTTTCTTTTAGTGTTTTCGGACCTGAAGTCCTACCGCCGAAGCTGAAGCCGATTACGATCGAATATTTTGATTCCAAAAATTGGTCTTACATTAAGATTAATGCCAAACTTCTTCAGCTTACTCGGTAGAGCTCTAGGGTCTCTAGCAGTTAAGCTTAATAAAATTATAACCAATCTAATTTGAACTTTTATTTTCGCAATCAAAAAATCCAATGGTAATCGGCTTCAGCTTCGGCGGTAGAGCCCCTGGGTGTACTCACCCCCGTAGGAGTACAACAGGGATTTTGTATATTACTCATACAAAATTACTAATACTCATACACACTAGTAAACACTTTGGGGTGTAAGTGGTTCATCAAGATCTTTGAACCAAAGCCAACTTCACCTGCACGTGGTGCACCCTGCTGACTGACAAACGAAGCTCTGGCGAAAAGAGAGGTAGGGAGCGTAATTGTAAGCTACCCGACTGGGGAATGTAAATAACAATTTCCTTGAGGGTTGTTGTGTTCCTGCGAGTGAGTGAGGGCACCAGAAAGAAAGGAAGGAGATGCTGCGTTGGCAGCAGGGTGGCGGCGCGTGCGCAATGTTGCAAGCGTTAATATGGCTACGGTCGCCGCTTCACATCAGGCTGGCCGTATGCTTGTCTGCCACCTGACTGAAAATTTCTACTAATATAAAAGAACCTTTTGGTCAATTTGAAAAAAATATCACATAGTTGTGATATTTTTTTCAAATTGACCAAAATTACAATGAACAATGAAGTCCACTGCAGTCCCGGGACTAAAACCGTAATAATATGTACATTGAATAAACTCCGGAGTCAGGGTAGCAAACCTTAGTTTGGCAAGATAACCATACAATATCCCCCTGGCGTCAGTTTGATGTGATCCCCTTATCTAATAAATTAATTTATCGATCTTGATAACAGGGCTTCTGAATCAAATTAGAACCATACTATGATAATTTATGATAGATGGCTGTGTTCGTCGAATAAGTTATAACTACACAGATTAAATAATAGTTGCCGGGTACTTTACAATTTCGCCCACGGACCGCGGTACAAATGCCGTGACATTTAGGTTTTAGTAGTGCCCGGGGGGGCCTATTCCGTAATCACAATATAAATACCGAAATTTCGGGCTAAAGTTCGGATTTTGCTTATTACATTTTGTACTGTCTACGAGAAAACAAATATTGAGCTATTTACACAATAAGTTACAAAAGTCCAGATCAATCAATCTAAACGAAAGAAATTCATTTCTGAAAAATTCAAAGTTTCGCTGGAAACTTCGGCGCAGGCCCCCTGGGATATAGTATATTGGTTACTTTTGGGTATCCCATAGATTATAAAAAATAGCACCACAATTTTTTATACTACATCGGGTAACAGGTACCGTAAACTATAGACGTTTGCAACATAAAGTATCGCTCACACGCCACGTCATAACGACTCTATTCTACCTGGTAAGTGATGGCACTCACTCGCAGGAACACAATCACTTTAGACTACAAGAAATCGTTATTTGGCCGTGGTCTTCCGTGAGGTGGAGGTTCTCACGCAGATCGGCAGCATATAATTTACGCCGTGCATTACCGGTATTTTGCCGGGGCCTCGTTAGTCAATCAGCAGGGTGCACCTCGTTCAAGTGACGTTGAATTTGGCTCAAAGATAATGTTCCACTTATACTCCTGATGAACCACTTGACCGCAAAAGTCAAAATCACAAAGGAAATTTTTATTTATGCTAATATGCAGCATCTATCCAAGGTTTGGACTGAGTGAGATCTGAGGGATTCTCGTAATTAAAATGTAGACAAAATTCATTTCCGATCCAGTCTCGAAACGTCACAAATGTCACATTTGGTATTCTCGTATCACAATATCTAAAGTTTAATTTAACTGGGATTATATCGAAATATGACCGAAATTTAAACCAACTTCTTTTTCTTTTCTATTGTTACTTTGGCAATAATGACAATTGATAATAATTAATGAATTAAATCAAGTATATAATTTTAGTCAATTCACTCTCTATTCAGTCAACTTTCAATCTGCGATCGTAGAAAAGACATGGGAATTGGTTTTTTGATTATGAATGAGTAACGTGGAACGTTACATCTGTTGAAATTGATATATCTAAAAAAATTGAGTGTTCGACTAAAAAAATGGACTCTTTAGCCGCATTATAATATTTCCATGACGAGAATTGTGTGTATGTTAATGGCATACTCATACTTTTCGTCACAGACGTCTCAATACAAGAATAAAAAATAAAAAAAATAACACAGACTGTCGGAATCTGTCTATTTACGGCATATTAGCTACACGTAATGTTTATATGTCTGTGGTAGTTACTGAGTAATTAGATAATTTAGATGAATATAATGATAGCATGTGATAGGCCTGGGTTGCAAAATAAAAACCTAGAAGAATTGTGTATAAAGTTTGTCATTGTCATTTAGTTATATGCTAGTGATGTAATATTATCAATGAATACTGGAAAAACCGGTAAAAATTTAAAATGCAATGTCGTACGCAAACTCGTTGTGTTTTAATCTTTCGAATTTAACTCACATTTATACCGTTTAACACACCTAAAATGTTTTAAATATCATAGCTAAGTGAACATCAAGCTTGACATTGTAATTTGATTTTAAATACTATTCCGTGCAGTATAATCTCTTTAGACAGGTCAAAGAGACGATCATGGCATCCTCTCAGACGTACAAATGATAATCTGTTACGAGCTATCTATATTTTCCGGTTCATTAGTCGAATCATCCATGCTTCAGAAGCGTATAGAAAAAATCAGGAAATCAATCTTAGGATTCGAATTCTCTCATTGGACTACTTGCTGTCCAGGCAAATGTATGCCAGCTAACTCATTGCAGTATTGGTCATTTGCGTCATTCTAATTTCTCATTGGCTTCTTCTAGATCAGTGATCAGTCACGATGGTGTATTGTGTCCTCAAAGAAGAAGCATTCTATTTACACTGCGCTTGGTGAGACGCGGCAGTATTTTCCATAAACAGGTTTTTTACCTTGCACCACAGTATAAGTAATAGTACTAATAGTACTACGTACAGTATGGCCACTCCCTGCCGCTCTCTCGTGTCGACCTCACCTCCCCTCTGAGACGAATCTGGAACAGTTTGTAGGGCGACGCACGCACATGCGCTCATTTAGGAGCTGTACAGACGCCATTATTTATGTAGTAGTAAACGACACAACTTTTGTGTGGAGTGGCCGAGGTGTGCTTGCACCTTGGATTCGACATGAAGCTGAGATTTAGTATCGCATGTATACACTTGGCATGGTTATTTGATAGTTTACACCTTCTACAATAGACCATTTACAGATTATTGAGGTCTCTAGAACTGTATCCCTAGGCTCTAAATCTACTTCTCTTCGATTGTTCTCAGCAGTGGAATAAATATGGGTTGAGGCAGAATCTCCAGGTTACAAAATCCTCTTACGAACCGTTTGCCGATAGTTAGTTATAAAGCTACTGTTTTGTTGGATGACAGAATCATTATTGTTGCATTTCAAGCAAAAAGCATAATGTTGCAGAATAGTTACTAATCACCGTCACAGTAGCTATAGCACGCTATAGGCTCAATCAAATATCAAAAGGTCTTCCACCTTTTTGGTAAATCAGATGGGGACTTTGTCCTCAGTACTTTATATTTACTTTTACACGCTAATCTAACACACTTCATCAAACTTTTTAAAGTGAATGAAATTGTAAAAGCAACAAATGTTAAAGTCTATCATAGAAAAATCTGATACCTAGTTGTTTAAAACAGTTATAATATTAGTTGGAATATCCACTGGCGAGTATCCAGATCGGTCTACGTGTGCTCATGCAAAAATACACAATACTGCATTATATCACAACATTTCAGTATTAGTTACGGCCATGTATTTGAACGATACTCACATTAGTAATTTCTCTTAGAAAAAAATTCAATGTCAATTGAACAGTTTTCTTTTTGATTTCGACTTGAACCGGTCGGATGATATTGTAATTAATAATAAATATTTCTGGACGATTTACACAGCGCCATCTAGTACCAAATTAAGCGCAAAGCTTGTGTTATGGGTACTAGACAACTGATAAGTGTACTTAAATACATTTTTTTTTGTAAATACATACTTACTTATAATACATATAAAACACCCAGACCAAGATAAACAGACATGTTCACGCACACAAATGTTTGTCTTGTGCGGGAATCGAACCCGCGACCTCGGAGTCAAAGTGGCCATTGCCATAACCATAACCATTCGACCACCGAGCTCGTCAAAATATAATGTAATTATCCGTTAAATGACTGAATGAATATTTCTCTTACTGTCTATAGGGTCGGCTGGAAGAGATTTCTTGTAGAGATATCACCTTTGTACTCTTTTGATATAACTATGTTAGGCTAATTTATGTGCAATAAATAAAGAATCCCAAATGATTCGCTGAGACGAATGATTAGTTTTATTCAGAATAACATATGTTAGTGTGCTAAAGTGTTGTAGACCTCTTATTTTAAGTGTACATATCTTTTGACGTGACAACGTCTTATAATTCGATGGAGCCGGCTGCACGCACGAAAAAACAAGACGTATGCGGCGTTACCTCGCTCTGAGGCGTTCCATTAAAACTTTCTTTTGAAAAATGCAAACATTCCATCAGTATTTTCTTATGACGTTGTCACGTTCAACTATCGTCAGTAAACCGACTTTACAGACAACCTATTTTTTTGTACAAATCAAAGATATATATATATATATATGTATATATATATATATATATATATATATATACACATATATATATATATAAACGTTCTTTAAGGTATAAATGCGCAACGTGTGCATGTGCATGCAGGCCATTCGTTTTAACTCTACGTAGAGTCGCATGTGGTATGCGAGGCACGGTTATAATAATCTTGAACTAGTGTATCAACAGAATCTAGAGCCAATGGCTTTCGTAACATTATGAAGAACGTTGAATGTATGAGGTGACATAGCTCAGATCGCTTGACGCGTCGCGGTTTGTAGGTGTCAATTCCATACATTCTAAATATTAAAACATGTAAGGGTTGTCTTCTTTATATATATACATATTTATGTATATTATGTGCGCCTTTGAGCACGGAATTAATAACTTGCCAAAAGTAGCGCATAAAACTTTGTATCTACTAGCGTTCTCCAAGATTCTATGGAATTTTTATGTCAGAAAGTTCCTTGATTGTTACCTGATTTCCTACCTATATAGTAAGAAGCTCAATGGCGTCATTACGCGTGCCCGTCTAATCACGCAAGTTAATACGTCGTCCATAGCCTGTCTATGGATGGGTTTATTTATCTCGACCTCCTCCGTGCTTCGAACAGCACGTTAAGCCATCGATCCCGGTTGTCTTTAGACGACAGTCGTTAAGTAGCCGTACATTACTTTAAGTTATCGTATATTAGCTTTTGGGCGGCTTGAAAACACTTGCTTCTGACAAGCCGCAGTTGAACAGCGTGGAGTATGCTCTAAATGCCTTAGATTGAGGGGAGTCCCGTATCCCAACAGTGGGATGATTATGGATTGATGCCGGATATAGTGAGAGGTAGTAGGTAAGAGAAACAGCTAAGCTATTCTTTGCATTTTATCGATTGGCATCAACAAATGCTTCGACGAATTTTGTCACTCTGCTTTAGCAATTATAAACACAGGAAAAACGAATGATGACTAAGTAAAGACGATTATCGAAGACTGTTTAAATATTACTATCGGAACAATAATCCAGTTGTTTTTATGATTCTATACCCACCACATCGCAACAACCTCAAACCTGAAAAAAATCCATGGATCAAATCTAAGTATTTACAAAATTTCGACTAAGACCTACCCATGTCTTTAATAATACTATTTTTAAGAAAATTATTGTGTTTTAATTCACCAAGATAGGTACTAATATTAAAATAATTGAAAAAAAAAGCTCATGTGCATCTATAGCACTGAATAATATAAATAATAAAATTTTGACTTTGTGACGTCTGTACATAAATTTTTTGTCTCTCTGTCTATATGTTTGTAGCGCACCACGCATAAACTACTGCACGAAATTAGATGCAGTTCTCTCAGTTATAATACTGGAAGTATAACTTGAAATCGAAATTCGTAACAGAAGAGGAGTTATTAACAATAATTGTTTTTTTTATATACGAGTACTACGTCGGGTTTCCACCTGAACAAACACAACATAGAGTCTACCTGATGTGAAGCGGAAGACAAGCATACAGTCTATCTGATGTGAAGCGGTTACCGTAGCCATACTAACGCTCGCAACATGAAATACACTCACGCGGTAACTCTTCGAGTAATCTCACTCACTCGCAGGAACAACAACTCTCAAGGGAATTGTTATTTGGCTGCGGTATCCTGTGAGGTAGAGGTACTTCGCCAGTCGAGTACAAAATACGCAATGCCCTACCTCTCTTTGACCCTTACCTGTCGCGGGTGGCCGCTAGTAGATTAATATGTACTTACGTACAAGAAATTACACATAGACTGTAAACAACGCTTGCGTAAAGAAACAGAAAAAATATGAATTCATATTATCATAATGAAGAAATCTGTAAATAAAATAATGTAATTTTTGGGAGACGTTAAAACTTTCTTTGTAGCGACTACCGTCATTATAAACTGAATTCGCTGAAACATTAGATTATCACTTTCTTGAAAATCATGATCTACCCACGCCTTTTTCGCATGAATCTACATTTTATTTATAGCTTTCGTATTAAACGAAAATTGTTGTGAAATGTTAATGTTTACAAAGACTGTTATGAAAAGATATATAGTGAGGTGCCCTTACTCACACGACGTGTCATTGACTCAGAGAGGAAAGTGACCAAGTGATTCCGATTCTTGGTTGGAGCAAGTCCAGCAATTTCCCGAAATAACTGCGCTCGCAAGTTCTGAGCGTATTCTGTAGCTACTAGGTTCACCATTCGCCATCTATATTCAGGATAATATTTTTTGGGATAAGGAATACTTATAGGCAGTTTAATCGTGGATGAAACCGAAAGTTAATTAATTAATTTATTAGCGATAGTTAGTTAGACTGAATGAATTAGTAAACCTCGTGTCATGCTGTAGCGGCTTTTTGTACACATCAATAAGTAGAGAAAATCATTTTCATAAACAAACTTTTATTATTACAATAAGTTATATTTCTATAGTTATGGCATACCTATACTAAATTGCATTAGAAAACGGTTCCAGATGTTGCATAGATAACTAGCTATAAAATACTATAAATAGTTACAAATGTCTAAAGCCATCTTTATCATATCAGCGATTAACTTGCTATCTCTTTTCTTCACCGAATGCAAAATGGCGCTAATTCTTCTTGTAAAAACAAGAAATTAACTAAATTACGTGTTGTAATTCTATAATTATTGTGTATTTTCGTGTTATATGTGAACTTTAATGACTTTATCAACATAAAGAATGCATTTTTGAAATACAGAAGACGGTGTTTTTAACTATTTCAATCAATTATCACAAACTTGAGATTCGTAGGGTTGCTTGTGCGATTGAATTTCGAGGTGAGACAATTGGCTCATTTTCGGGGTGTTCGTTTTTGACGAAATATAACATCATTGTATTGTTAGAAGCTTTTATTTTGTTTTACCACGATATCTGTAATCAAATTATGCAAGTAAAATTTGACCCACTTCCTAGAAATTTGGCACTTACCTAATTTTTTAATCTAATGGCGCATCCGCCACAAAATAGCAATTTAATTTTCACTCATTAGAGTGGAAATTAAATTTATTTGGGGTCACCCTATGATATGGTATCAAATGAAAAGACAGTACATACTTTTTAGTTCTTTTCTTCTATTAACAATAAATGCTTGTTTAAATAAAAATCTTTATTTGTTTGTTCTTGTTAGAATGTGTCTTTATCAATACTTCCTTTATCTGGAGATAATTTCAGATATCGATTCAGGTCATCAGGTCATACCATAAACATGCATTGTAATCGGAACTTGACAAACATGTGAAAATTTCACTCCGTAGGCTAAGAAGATGTGTTCTAGTTCAGCATACACCATTTTCTCTAAACAAACACACAAACATAATAAAATAAGAGCTTGTGAAAAATTAAACCAACCACCATGGATGCACCTATACAAATAATAAAATAAATATAAAATTGTTATTTTATTCGCGAAAATAAACAAATAAAAAAATACAGCAAAATAATTTATTTTCATTTATTTGGCAACTATGCTATTGGGAAGACTGAGGTAAAACGAAACGCATTCGCGACATCCGCTAATTAGCCAAGGTAATTTAGGAAACTTCAATGTGACGGAAGTCGATCTTGATTATACTTCTAGTCTACAACTGGACGTACCGTAGTCCAGTGCTACGTAGTAACGTAGCACTGGAATAATTTTAACAAAAAAAAGTCCAAACATTACTCTACATTATGAAACAAAATACCCCAATCCACAGTCTTCAAGACTGTCTTCAACCAGTGCGTCTTCCCTGCAATGGCAATTATGGTGCAGAGACTTGGACCTTCGGACTGGTCCACATCGGGGTTTCTCTGAGGTATCGAATCCGGAACGAAGAAATTCGACGGAGAACCAAAGTTGACACATAACCTTCAAGAGTTTGCAAGCTGAGGTGGCAATGGGCTGGTCACATCTGCCGAGTAAGTGATGGCAGATGGGGGAGGAAGGCATTAGAGTAGAGGCGCGTAGGACGACGAAGCGTTGAGCGCCCTCCTTCTAGATGGTCTGGTCTGAAGCGGCTGGATGCGGAAGGCGAAGGATCGTATGTGGTGGAAGGCTTATATCTAACAGTGGGTAGATACAGGCTGATGATGATGATGATAATAATGTAAAAAATATGGGACCAATCTGGAATACTCTTTCAATTATAAAAAGTTTTTTTTTTAAATCGGTTTATAAATGATGGAGTAATGAAGTAACAAACATTAAAATCACTACATAGTATAAAACAAAGTCGCTTTCTCTGTCCCTATGTCCCTTTGTATGCTTAAATCTTTGAAACTACGCAACGGATTATGATGCGGTTTTTTTTAATAGATAGAGTGATTCAACTGGAAAGTTTATATGTACAATATATGCATAACATAGTAGAAAAACACTGATAATTTAGAGGTTTCTAATGTGATGTCGTAAATAAACACATTTTTTTGCTCTTTCATTGCAAACGCTGGCTGAACCCAACGAGATAGATCAAAATAATGTAGTACAGTATTGTTCACCTTAAAATGGTCTACAAAAAAGTTCGCGATGGTATATGTCTATCTCTTAGTGGTAACACACAATAACCGTTATTTTATCCTTTGCTTTTTACAAGAAATAATGCCTTATTTACGAAGCGATTTTAAGCAATACAGAATTAATCCTTATCCAATTAAGTACCTTAAATACATTGCGCATTTAATATAGATCAATATGGCCCTTCACAGCATGTAATTTAAATGAATAGTTTAGAAGATATTACACATTTAAAATGCAGGGACATAACGGCTGTGGTAGCGGTACCGGCCGCGGAGCCGGCGGCGTGTGCCTATAACTGGGGAAGGACTGGATAGGACAAAGCGCAAAGACCTTCTGTAGTACATTTAGTATCAGCATTGCACCCGTGCGAAGCCGGGGCGGGTCGCTAGTAAATAAATAAAATACAGTCGAATTGAGAACCTCCTCCTTTTTTGGAGTCGGTTAAAAATTTACGTGTGCTGTGCATAAATATACATTATATTTAATTCATTTTTCCACTAGTTGACAACGTTGGATTTAAATTGGAATTCTATGTCGTGTTCGCTGTTTTTGAAACTGACACTTTTTGAGCAACTACTTTTTTTGCAATGAAATTAATTAATACTCGTACATAACATAATTCATAATTAGTCGAACAGTGACTGTTCTACGGAAATATTTACTATAGAAAAATATTGCTGAAATTGATTTCGTCTCTCCACGCAACGGTAGTTGGTTCCGCTTACGAGACCGCTGTCAATCGTTACGCTTCGATTATTTTATATGTATACTTGAGAATTTCGAGTTCCAAACTCTCGACGTCAGTGTAAATTTTACCTCGACTTTTCGTCGGAGATAAATATTTGTACTGCTAATATTTTCTAAGTCCGAATGTAGCATAGATACTTGCCTTGACTATTATTTATGTTTTATCATTGATTACTTTTCACTAGTCGTTGACCGCAGCTGAGCTCGCGTTGCATTCGGTTTCTATACATTTACTTATTTTCATATATACAAGATATACAGATCTAGAAATAATAATGCGCTTTAGAAAAACGTAGTAATTCAATACTAATTAAAAATCTACACGTAACTATTATTGTACTAATGGTCGCTCATTGGTCGAAATTCGACCATAATGACATGACACGATTTTAACATTAAATAAGAGAGTACGCGTGTGTTTCAAATACATGGTAGTGTGAGTAATGATTTTTCATTAATTTAATCAATTTTTTTACGATGTGACATTTTGATACGATGGATATTTTAATAATTTAGACATTATGACAGGAAAAAAGTTTCAAATAGCATCCCCAAGTATTCATACCAAATAAGTATTTTGATAATTAAAGTTCTTAACTTATAAGTGTCAATTGTAAATTTTTCATACGATCTCCTCTTTAACACAATCTTTGAAACATTTCGTTTACTCACACACATCTATAAAATTTGGCGTACGAGAAGGATATTCTATCTGCCAAACAAATTGCAGATAGGATATCGTTCTCTTTTAGTTTTAGTAGACTAGTATTCTGATGTGATAGGATTTTTAGAGTTCGGTAGCCTAAAATGGATTGCTCGACTTAGCGGGGGCACTGCCGTTCCTCAGATTACTGAATTCTTATGAACTGGCCAAGTATTTCCATTCACTTTTCTCTTAATTCACTATGCCAAGAAAAACTTAAAAAAAAAAGTTTGGCACTTCGTAGTTATTCTGGAATACAAACTTACTTTAGCAATCAGTAAATACCTTAGTATATTAAACTTAATGATAGTTATATGGAACCCTACCCTGCGTGTTCTATAAAAAGATACAGGTACAATTAGTTAGGATTTTCTGAATTCGAGGCACGGAATGAACTTGAAAAGATTCAAAAGACATAGCGTTATTTAGTATTCTTAGGTGATTGCTTAATCCTAAATTAATAAACTTATGACCTGACAGTCTGACGTTAGTTCGTAAAGTATACATTAGACATAAATCTCAATGTCGATACTGCTATAAATGGTGTGTTGTAAAACCCAGTCTCCAATGGGTAACATATAATTGTTAGTTCTTTTATCATAAGTGCGCATTAAGCACGTTAACCACGGCGCTATAATACATATATATTATAGCGCCGTAAGATAGTCATGACGTCTCATTCAATTTTTTTATACTACTTACGTCGGGTGGAAACAAGCATACGGCCCTCTTAATGTTAAGCGGTTACCGAAGCCGTATCGACGCTCGCAACATGAAATATCGCTCGCACGCCGCCACCCCCGCTCAAGGGAATTGTTATTTGGTTGCGGTCAGTCAGGTGGAGGTACTTCCGTAACCAAGCAACTTATAATACCTCTCTGTGCTAGCGCATTGTCAGTGAATCAGCATGGTGTACCACGTGCAGGTGAGGTTGGTTTAGGCTCTAAAGATGGTGGTGAGCCGCTTACACCCCTTACAAAATTATATGATATTTCTATCATCGTGATAGAAGTGATTTTCTGTTTTCAGCATGGTCCACATATGGTCCGTGCTCTTAATGTGGACCATGCTGTTATCTTACGATATATTATAGCGCTGTGTGAGACAAGCTTTAAACGCAAGACACGACAGGAAAGTGGCGAACCGAAGTTGAGTCCGCTTAGCTTCGCTGATAGCATCTCGCTCTAAATATAGTTAAACCATTTGTACTCTGTCCAAAAACAACTTTGTTATAATAATCTCATTAGCTAGTTAAGAGAAACAAATTTTCCTAGAATTATGTAAGTAAAGTGAGATGTTTTTTAGTATAAATTGTCGAGTATCTAATCTGTCTCGATCTTGTGCCACCTGCATCCAGTTCGCTCCTCACACCTTCACCACTCACCTTCACCTCACACAATCTTTCACCTCATCGGAGGTCTTCCTCTAGGACGGTTTTCTCGCTTTAGAACCACTAATAAGACTACTTCACACATCGAGCCTAGTTTTTGACCATAAATAATAATAATATTGTCAATACGGTTCTATATTAAAAATGCACATCAATATGCGTCACAACAAATCAATATTCTCATCAATATTCATTCTGACAAAAATATTCAGGTCAGGTCAGAATTTGCAAATATCTATACTACGAGATTATAAAGCTGAAGAGTTTGTTTGTTTGTTTGAACGCGCTAATATCAGGAACTACTGGTTCGAATTGAAAAAATATTTTAGTGTTAGATAGCCTATATTTCAAGGAAGGCTATATAACATCACGCTACCACCAATAGGAGCGGAGCACCAATGAAAAATGGGAAAAAAATATTCCTTTTGAGGGCTTACGTTGCGTGCGCTGCATAAACGGTTGAAGTTACGCAAAAATCATGTATGATGGAATTGTTCCTCTTTAAAATTCTAAAAAAAAGTCCGCGACATCATACGAGTATATCGATCTTTCAAGATTGACTCACTATAACCTTTTTTATGGTAATCAAATTTGTTTGCAATTAATGCATTATTTGCAAACAAATTTGAAAGCAGGTATTAAATTAGTAAGTACCTACATATTAATATATAAATTATTCACCATAAGTTTTTTTCTTAATTATACGGTTATGTTAAGTACTTGATTTCCTATGGTCTTACCACGATAACTGATATTCACGCGGACGAAGTCGCGGTCAACATCAAGTTGTCAATAATGCTCCTAGACATTCACACCGAAATTCAGTACTAATATAAAATATAATTTTAAAAATTATAACTACGCTCTATGCTCTTAGACGAAGTAAATTTGATTATTATTTAAGTGTCTCTAACGACTCCAACTCACAGAATACTGCAAGACAAATTACAATGTCCTTGAGGATTAAGCGATTCAAACACTAAGCAGCCCACTTACCACCATCTCTTATTGCGTTTTAATAACTGAAAGAAAGCTTATTCATACCAATGAATAAGCGACTCTATTTCGTACGGAATAGGATTCATTGGTACGAATAAGCAATGTATTCAATTATTGAATCGAAATAAGAGATGGTGGTAAGGGGGCTGATACGATATTTAAAGCGGCACACTGCTATATGCGAGACAAGAGAGGGTATATTACCGTCTCTTATATGCAGATAGCAATGTCTCGCTGTAAATTTATCGTTGCTTCTGTTCTGCTGCTGCTGTGTGATGCGCTTTATTGTATTATTGCGAGTGAGGTCAGATGTAAACAGATACTGTCTTGCTTATATAATACTCCATTGCTTATATTGTAAGAGTATATAGGTAGGTTACGGTAAACACTTCAGGCTCAGGAGAGCCGTATGCTTCTTTGGCGCCAGCTGTAGTATAAAAACATATTGGTGTGACACTAGCACATGCCTTCTAATAAATACGGAGTTTAAACAAACACGACAACCAGCATATTCATATACAAGCCAGACGAACATATGTGAACATTTAGTATAATTAGCATAAAGGTAACCTCTTACAATGCGATATATTGTTTAACATAAAGTTTAACATATATATGACATAATAATTAAATAAACATCATAATAATAGGCAATAATAGCTGCGTAAATACCTGTACTATGTAAGTAGGTAGCTCTTGATTTTATAATTAGACCCTGTTATGCACGATAGATCCAAACGACATTCTTTTACTTTTAAGTTAAATAAGCTATTTAAAGTTTAATACGAATAAAAATATCACGCAATATAAGTTTAGGTCATCAAACTGCTAGTCTGTTGCGAATATATAAAACTCGATTTGAAGTTTCGCGTTATGTATATCCCTCAATCAGTTTGTCGGTTGGATCTATTCTGCATAACAAATATCAAAACGTCTTTACTTGCGGTCCTAATCAATGGGAAAATTATCTTGGGCTACATAAATATTGTCACCCTGAAACCTGTACATTCCATTCAAAAAAGTATTTGAGCGATTGACACCGCTATGCTAACCGAACCGAACAGTAGTCCTAAACATCTATAAGAGCTGTATTTTAACCGCAAATCACTAAGATCTCGCTATATTAATTGCTCTTCACTTCACTACCGTAACACCAGGATGCTTTATCCCAGCGTTATCGCGTGTTGTCTGTTTTCTTGTTTCGTGGGTTGTCATTGTAGTAACACAATTTTAACCAAAGTAAATACAGCGCCCGGCCGCTTAATATTCAACATAAATCATCAAGATCGGTCAAAGTCATATCAAAGTCAATAAAATCAAGCAGGACTTACAAGTATACATATAATAAGTAGACCTTAGCCTTCTACCCAACATCAATTCTATTATAAGCCATACAAGGCAGTTACAAATAAATTGTATTCATTTCATTTCCAAGTTAAACTGCTTTATATGTTTGTACAGAGTCCTTTTAAAATAGTATTTTTTTTAGAAATATTGAGATAATTAACATAGAAAATAGTACCATATCACAGCCTAGTTAATGCTCATTGCTTCTTTTCCTACCAGTAGTAGGTAGTCTAACAGAGACGTTTTACCATTCACTACCACGCACCAGTCTTGGTAAATCCCGTTAAAAGATGACACATTTTACTGTTTTATGTACCTTTTTAATTTAATTTTGTTTCAATATTTAAATTGTTTTATGACGTTATAATACGTTTTAAGACGAAAGCGGAAACCCAAACGCGTCAGCCTACTAATACTTCGTATACTATGCTAATACCAACGATCTTCTTTCTCATCGAAGGTATGGTGACATAGTTAAACAAATTTTAAGATTTGTAAATTTAAAATTAAAAGAATCAAAAAGATTTTTAAACAAGCTTTTATCAATTATTAGTGAAAAAACTAAAAAAAATACTTACAAATTAAAAATTTCACTCATCAAGGTCTTTAAGTTGATAGGGGTTAAACTGTAAATATACATGATATTAAAGATCACGGCATTTAGGTAATCGTGAATTGTCGCGAGAACCAAACGAACATAACAAATTTCAGCTTAATCGGACACTGGGATGGGAAGTGAATCAAATTTAACTTGTAAGATTTGATGACACTAAATACCGCGATGAAACTAAATAAAAGCTTGCATAACATTCATTTTTAATAAAGCAATGCTTAATTATAAATGAAATTTCCATTGTGTATAATAAAAACATTTCTTTGATGAACACACGTGTTATAAATTATCAATAAAAGCGCCCAAAATGAATCCCACAAACCACATTGAATCCAAAAATATGCCACAACCATTACTCGGTGTCTTGCTTTTATTGCATCGCGGCGTCGACCTGCTCATCTGGTCAATCTCTACCTAATAAGCGAGATAACTCAAAAACAACCTCCTCTATCAATCTAACGTACATCGCTTATTTTCCACTTAAACAAAAAATTAAACAAAATGGAAAACATGCAATGTACTGATAATACGAACTCAGTCGTGGGTCTTCACTAATCGTGAATTCGGGACTGCCAAGTGGCAACACAAATTGTTATGTTTTCGGCGAATTTCTATTGATGGTTTTTGTATATTTTTTTTTATATAATGTTTTTCGTTTTCCTTAAACCGTGTAGGTACATCGACGAAACATAGTACCGAACGAGTGCATGTTCCTTGTGTACTACATATTAATTTGTATTACTTATTAGTCGTTCTTGAGGAACCGAGAACTTTCACCAAAACTTTTAGATTTTTCGAAAATTACTTATACCTTATAACTTTATAAGCATGTTAATACTCGTATGTTTACGATCTGCTTATTCGACATGTTTTCACGTTTGAGAACAATAGTATGGCATACATTTTTTGACAAAAAAAATATTTATTATTATTTGGGTAACTTACAGCGAAACAGGTGTAAAGTAGGTATATAATATATTTTCCGCAATGATATATTTCATCGTTCTATTTTTGTTAAATAAGGAAAATTATAAATAATTCTTAAAAAATATAAACTAATGCAAATATCAGATATATCCGATAAATAAATGTATATAGTTATATTTTTTTGTCAAATAGCCATTACTAGTCTTTCGAGCAGCAGATTACGTACAGGACATTTTTTGTACACTACTACGGTGGCAAACAAGCATATGGCCCACCTGATGGCAATCGGTCACCGGAACTTATGGACGCTAGCAACACCAAGAGCATCACATGTTGTCAACCCTGTAAAAACTTCTTCACGCCTTTTTTGAAAAACCTCATCCTGTATTCTCCTGGGATTATCTTGGCAGACAATTTATAATGGATCAGACATGTAAATAAAAGAGTCTTCATTAATTGCAACAAATAATAACAAGAACTACTTTCATAACTTTTAAACTTTCGCGTTGGATGATTTATGAAAAATTTGAAATGTCAGGTAATATCTAGATGTATGTAAATACCCTTATGTACGATCACATTAATTCTCGTTCTTATTTGTCATGAAGAAATGCGTTCATATCACTGCACGTGCCGTTTCTAATTCAACCGATTAACTACAGAGTACTAGTGAATAAATAATATAAATAACGATGATAATGTTACTCATGTTGCCATAAGCAGGGGCGGGCGTAGCTACCGCCGTATCAGCCGTATCTATGATACGGGGGCCTCCGGGCTACACGGGCCCCCAGCATGTTCGGTTCGAGCGGATAGAAGAGCCCCTCAGCCCTGAAGTGTTTGGATAGAAGGGCTCACCATCAAGTTTTGATAAAGGCGCCCTGTGAGGATTGTTAACGAATCAGAATTGACGGGCGCACTATGGTTCGTGTGGAACAAGTTAGCTGGACAATATTATTTGATTTGATTTTTATGTCTAAATGAGGTTATAAAGCATAGATGTAAAGTCCTCTGTACTTCTTGGAGGGCAATTTTTCATTTGAGTGAAAAAAGAACAAAGTTCAAGAATATGTACAGAATATCTATATTTTTATCAAGATTTTTTAAAAATAATTTATCTCTAAATCTAACTTAATAACTAATAACAGTTACATAAAACACTCAGCAACAAAATCTATCTCTCATCATCATCACTATCCTCAGATGAATCATTCAATGAATTGTAATGATGATGATGATGAGTGGCAGAACTATGAAACCTATGAAAAACATTATCTTCCTTACAGCAAGGTTGAACTATGAAATCTAAGACTTCACATTCACTTCACATGGTCAGATATCAATAACACATTAAGTAAATCTCTATTCGTAGATTGTTTTTTTTTTGTTGTATTCATGAATTCTTCTGCAGTCCTTAGTCCGGCTCTGATGCTCCACTCCTGGACTGTAAGAAGTTTAGTTACCTAAGTGGAAGACGGGAAGAAGAGGTCATCTACGCGACGTCTTTTTGTTTTGAGACTGGAATCTTCAAACTCTTTAGTTGGTCGTTCAGGTCCCGGTTGGGTTTGTATCGATGTCCTTGGCATGGATAAATAAAAGGACACGGCGAAACATATGTCAACACCCTTTAGGTACGTCGAAGTCGTCTCTAGGAAGCCCTGTCGGCTTCTTCCGCAGCAGCTCCATTTTTCAGCCATTTTGATGAATATTTGGTGATGATAACCTTGATGTCCCTCACAGATTACTCCGTAACACCATCAAAATCATGTCTCAAAGATACAAACCGATAAAGCTCCTCATTCCGCATTTCTTTCGGGTGTTTCAGCCATTCTTCGAAAAAATCTATTTCCGAGATGGTGAAAACTGTTAAAAGAAAAAAATAAAAAAAAAATAGTTGTGCAAATAATTCGCAATATTTTTTTTTACCCATAAGTACATAGATACTTAGAGAATCATAGATGATAGATTTTACGGAGTGGACATGAGTGGACATGTAATTATTTGTCCATTGAACTAAAAAAGACGGTTAAAAAACATCACTTTTATCTAAACATTTAATTTTATAAAATTATCGAATGAAGTTCCTGTGATAAAAACTAACTTAAACAAAACTACATACCTTTATGTACACAATCCATCATAAAAACACTAACACTAACTTCTTTTAGTAACGTAAATAATGCTTTCAATTATGGCGTAAAATTGCAACTGAATGCACATTGAATTATCAACATTTTGTATACTTACCTCAATGACGCTCCTATTGACGAAAGTAACGAAAATTCATAGGTGTATTCCTTAATGTATATATCTAATGAGTTCATCTTAATAAGTAATTACTAGAAATTTAAGGGTCGTTTTTGTCTAGCTAGCTTGTTCTATTCGAACCATAGTGGGGCGGACGGTTTAGAACCTTCGAGTTTGAGAAGAGATTTTGCATCACTTTGTGTGTCACCGATTGTACAATGGGGTGTGTTCAGAGAAGTTGTTTGATGATGCCCACGGCCTCCTTCTACAGTCGCACCGCTCGCCATCGACAGGGAATTCATCCTCACACATTAGAACCGAAATGGTCACGTACCTGCTGTGCGGTTCCAGAGAGGTGTCCACGTAATACCAAGCTTTTCAAAGCAAGAGGTTTTTACAGGGTCGGCAACGCGCATATGATGCCTCTGGTGTTGCATGCGTCCATAGGCTGCGGTAACTGCTTTCCATCAGGCGGACCGTATGCTTGTCCCGTCTAGCGTAAGCTACGCCACTGCCCTAGGCCATTAAATAAGCAATTATCAATAAACCCACAACCTTCCATTTCGATATAAACCCAATGATAATCAACAAACAGACGAACTACGCAACCATAGCGATTTCTGGCACAAAAACACACTAGTAGCACTTAGTAGCACTCAAGGTATTTGCCTTATCGTTTAGTATAATATGGCAGCCTTGACTTGCTCTTACGGATAAACAGCGGTTAGAGTTTACTCGGTTTACATTAAGTGATTCCGGGCTGATTTGGCGAGTAAGGTCAGTAATTTTTTATACTTCAATATTTAAAGAAATGCTAAAGTAATAGTTATTTTCAGTGCACTCATCAGCGGAGTGCCTATACCTAACCAGGGGAAAAAATCATATATCATTAATAATTTAAGTCAATGCATAGCACAAACCGTTTCCGATGTGCAACGCGCGTGTGATGCCCCTGGTGGTACAGGCGATCATAGGCTACGGTAACTGCTTTCCATCAGGCGGGCCGTATGCTTGTTTGCCACTTTAGTGGTATAAAAAAAACGATGGGATGTGGGATGAATGCAGTTAACCCAAAACATGCCTAAATGTATATGGTATTTCGAACTGCAACTTACATGACTTTTTATGGGCCACGATGTGTTCCGCTCATTACTATTCTGTGATGGTAATAATGGCTGACATCACAACACCAAAATATCAGAACTGTCGCCTAACTACTGTATAACCCGTTAAAATGAGCCGGTAAGCATACAAATGATAGTAATTTGAACTAATTCGACTTACTTTGTCCAATGTTAGCTGTGACATTCATTCATTCAATCCTAAATATAGGAGCAAATGAATATATCGAATGAGAATTTAGAATAATTTTGAGTATACCTATATACAGTAAGGTCGTCACTTATACATTAAAAGAAAAATCTTAGAAATTAGTTACAATTGTCCACTTCTAGTTCAAAATCCTTTTTTCTGGTTCGATTATTATGATTTTTTTTCTGAGCCTTATGATTAAGGGGCATGTTCCGATGGTCCGTCCATACATTTTTTGATGGGATTATACACGAAACAAAGACACTCTTTGTTTAAAACAAATCATTTTATCACTTTTCTACTATGAAATGTTGTCGCGTCTGACCTTTTCAGGAAATAACTTACATTATTAACTTAGGAAAACAATTATGAAATCCAGGAAAAAAATTGTCACTTGTTTAGTAGTGTGAGTGAGTTTCGACAAGCAAAATAAAGCGCCACCTTTATTTTGCTTGTCAAAACAAAACAAACAAATGATTGCGATAGCTTAAATATTTGAACGCTAGATGGCGCACAGGCGATATTTTAATTCTGAAAGTATCATTATTTTGTTAATAAATGTACAATAATTGATTTATTTCCTTTCCTACCTTTCATAAAATAAAAACATTATAATAACATAAAATTGTCGACCCTAAACGTCAAAGTAAACAATTTTATTACTTATTATTTTTATGTGGCATTACTTATTATTTTTAAGTAATGCAACGTTGCCGTCCGTTCATAACCTTGACCTAGATGCACTACGTTGAAAAGAGGTTGCCGCTCCGCTCTTTTTGATATTGTTCTAATACATTTTCCAAGTTACGATATGTTGCGTTCAGAAACAAACAAATAATTGAGTTACTTACATTACATATGTACATGAAATAGACGTGTTTTATTGTATAAAAATAAATAACTGATTATAATCTGATTTATTATTTTCTTTTTCGTCGACCAATATTCTAAAGTATATATTCCAGGAATGTAAAGATAAGTATTACTGTTATATTTTATTGTTCTTTTTTCTCAGGATGTGTTCCGAGTTCCGAACGCAATCTGGGACAATAAATCTGTATCATCTGTCAATTCTGTCATACTAGACTAGATGCGACTGCAATCTAATTACATGGCTATGAATTACTATTCAATTTCTTTCAAATACTGAGTGTTTAGAAGTAACGTATTCTTTTGTGTTTAATTTGTTTTTCTTTATTTCAGATTTATTTCATTGTGGACCTGAAGCATGTCATTGAGTGGGCATTCCTTTTGGAAAGGCACCGGAATATGTGTGAATCTTCACAAATTGAATTTGTTAGTGAGAGACTAGATGGATTTCGTAGTGAATTAATTTTCAAATGCAGTATGTGTGGTAAAGCGTGGAAGCACTGTACAGACAGCACTGATAAAATAAATACTGCATTTGTGTGGGCAACTGTAACTTCTGGCAGCTACTACACTCAAGCAGCTCACATAACGAGTCTTATGGATATTCCTACAATGTCAGCTAATAAGTTTCGTCGTATTGAAAAACAAATAGGCAATGTGTGGTTTGACCATTTGACAGAGGAAATTAAAACTGCTGGTGAACAAGAAAGATCAATAGCTATTGAAAAAGGTCATGTGTCTTCAGACGGTGTACCATTTGTTACCGTGTATGTCGATGGGGGATGGTTGAAAAGGTCATACGGGCACAACTTTGATTCACCATCTGGTATAGTAAGTTAATATTTTACTAAACACAAATTTGGTTCATTACTTATGTCCTTTATATTATGTGCAATATTTACAAGAGTTTCTTTTCATTTCCAGGCCTGTATTATTGGTAAAGAAACTAAGAAATGTCTATATCTTGGTGTTCGAAACAAATATTGCTATACATGTCAATATTATGAGAGAAGAAACATGGATCTGAAAGCACATAATTGCTGTAAAAATTTTACTGGACCGTCTACAGCAATGGAATCACAAATGATTGTGGAAGGCTTTCAAAAGAGTGGAGAAATACATCAACTTCGCTATTTGAGTTTTATTGGAGACGGAGACTCCTCTGTGTTTGCAAACTTAAAAGAGAAAGTGTCTTATGGGAACAAAATAAAAAAAATAGAATGCAAGAATCATGTAATCAAAAACTATACCAGTGCACTCTACAAGGTAAATAAATCCTTTCTTTTTATTAATTTATTGCCCTAGGCACTACTTAGTTAGTAATCATCGTATATCACATCACATTCGATAAACTTGATATTATATTCATAAATATATTGTCTAATAAATATTTCTGTTTTTGATTGTACTTGTCTATATAAGGATGTTTTGATAACATGTCCATTAGCTTTTAGGACTATTTGCTACTAGGTCATATTGCTTATAAGACGAGTTGCTTATAGGCCCTTTTGCTTTTAGGACGTTGTGCTCATAGGGCGTTTTACTTAAATGACCTTACGATACGAAAGGAAATAAATAAATCAAATTTCCATAGATAGAGTCACCTCAAGAAGTGAAACATATGCTGTTATTTATATTTATATTTGTACTTTTTAGATCTTGGCCAACACTAAGCTCCCACTTTATGGGCGAAATATTTTGAAGCCAAAGGTGATGAAGCTTACACTAGTGGCACGGAAAATTATAATTTGTAGCAGTGACAATGATGCTATGGCAGCAGATTTGAGAAATGGCCCGCTTCATGTATTCGGAATACATGATAGCTGCAAGGATTATTACTGCAAAATAACAAATATACTAAGTAAACTTATTTTCTTATTTTCCTTTGCATCACCTGTGTAGCAGTGGTTTCAAGACAGAAGACTGAAGGCAGAAGAAGCAATCAACAATTAGAATAATTTATGTTTTAATTGTATTTTTATAGTAGTTTGTTCAGAATCTACGTTATCATTGTATATTACTTTTTTTCAAATAAAATAAAAGTTTAAACCTATAAATATAACTTTTATTTCCATAACACAATCGTAGATAACATAATTATGTCGTAGCAGGTGGTGTTCTGTAGTTCTGCCTAAATATTCTGTAGGAATATTCTCAATATTTCCATAATGGAAATATTGAGAATATTCCTACAGAATATTTTGGGGTGTAAGTGGTTCATCAACATCCTTGAACCAAAGCCAACTTCACCTGCACGCGGTGCACCCTGCTGACTGGCAAACGAAGCTCTGGCGAAAAGAGAGGTAGGGAGCGTAATTGTAAACTACCCGACTGGGGAATGTACCTCCACCTCACAGAATACCGCAGCCAAATAACAGATCCCTTGAGGGTTGTGTTCCTGCGAGTGAGTGAGGACACCAGAAATGAAGGTGATGCTGCGTCAGCAGCGGGGGTGGCGGCGCGCGAACGATATTTTATGTTGCGAGCGTTAATATGGCTACGGTAACCGCTTCACATCAGGCGGGCCGTATGCTTGTCTGCCACCCGACATAGTATAAAAAATAAAATAATTCAGCTCATTTTGGCACGCCATCTAGTTGTCATGATGGTAAACGTAGTGCTCGCTCACGTCTGTGTGTGTAAACTACACTATATTCAATGACAGATGTTATTATAGGATTATGTGTCGAATTGGGTGAATTTTGAGGCAAGTATATGACCAAGGTCAATAAAGTGTAACGTCCGAGTGCCGCGAAAACTATTCCTACGACTTACAAATGTTCCATTTACACGTAAATCAAAATAAACTAGAAATGTTGACTACAGCGCCATCTAGCGGGAAAACGGCAACGAGCAGACCGTATGTTCCACCTTAATATTATTTTTTTATTTGCTTTTATTGCTTAAGTTTTCGATTCTCATTTCACATCACATTTAACAACTGAATGTGTGCATTAAGTATTTCACACTTATTCTATATTCTAAATGCAGTATAAATAAAATGAATATGAAGATAGAGTAACACACGAAACCAACCTTCGGAATGAGAGATCGTCACCTAAGAGCCACACAGTTTTACTAGTTATTGATTTTTTTTTTACAATTTTGTTATCTGTCAAAGCCACGACGATCTAAACTCCATACTTACTGATCATTCTAACCATTATGGGTGCCATGGCCCTAGACAGGTCTGTGCATGTACAGGGAAACTTTCAGCTTTTATAAAATGTTGAAGGTCTGGCAGCCATGTGCTCTTATTCTATGTCAGAAAAACGTTTTCGCAAAAGGCTATCGGTAGAGTGCGTTTCTTTCCCGGAGCGGCCGGATAGCATTCCACCTTAATGTTGAAGATATGTACTTCGGAGTAAGTAACATTGGTATACTAGATGGCCCGGCGAACTTCGTACCGCCTAACAGTCAATGAATCAGTCTACAAAATAATTTTCAAAACACATCACAACTTTCCCAACGTAAAAGTGAGACCAATCGATTTGACATTTTCTATTTAATTAAGTCATTTGTTCTATATTTACGGAGCTTGATATAAATTTATGAACGCACGCATAAATATTTGACAACCAAAAATTTCTCAATCCTTTTTCAACTGACACTATTTGTATGGGTTTTTTTTTCTATTATTTTATTTTTTCGTCAATTTTTACTTATTATCCTAGTCCCGACCAAGAAAAGTCCAAAAAACAAAAATTTAAAAAATCGGTCGAGCCGTTCTTGAGTTATAAATGGTGTAACTAACACGACTTTGTTTTATATATTATATAGATACATATTTATTTATTTATGATTTAAATTCAGCATAATAGTTACTACACTACCAGTCGACCTTTGGCAGTGCAGAAAATCACGTACAGGGTTTCTAGGAATAACTATAAAGGAAAATAACATTCACTACTACATATCGTATTTTCATCTCGGATTTTCACTTTTGTCGTGTGGTCCAGCACACGCAGTTCTTTTTGACGTGATAGCTTCTTATAAATCGATGAACGCCGGCTGAACGCATAAAAAACATGACTCATTGTCACGTTCCGCGCGAGCCGAGCGTGCAAGCGAGAGCGCGGAACAAGCGAGATAGAACTAAGCGTTCCGCTTGTGATGCAACTATCTCTCTTCCACGATGGAGTGGATGTTTTCTTATGACGTTATCACGTAAAATTATCATCCGCAAACCGACTTTACAAACAAACAAAAAAAATGACGAGCTCGGTGGCGTAGACAAATATTTGTGTGCATGGACATGTCTGTTTGTCTTGGTCTGGGTGTTTTCCATGTATACATATTGTAATTATATATACATACCAATATATACATATTGTAATTATAAGTATGTATTTACAAAAAAAATGTATTTACGTATGTTTATCACTTCTCTAGTACCCATAACACAAGCTTCGCTTACTTTGGGGCTAGATGGCGCTGTGTAATTTGTCTGACAATATTTATTTATTTATTTATAAACAATTTTTATCAAGATATTGTAATGATACAAACAACAAGTTTATCTTATTATTGTTCTACCAGCGCTGCAGCGGCGATAAACGGTACTTATCAACACTTTACTAAAACATAATAATGTATAATATGAGAAACTGGTAATCGATGATGTCATTGCGAAGCTTATGATAATTCTGTTATAAAAGTTATTTAATAAAAATACCTACAGTCGTGTTTACTTTGATTACGATATTAATATGTAGTTCTCATTACTAGTGTATTTATTTCAAGATTTTGTGTACTACAATCTTTATTTTGTTCAGTATTCAGTAATGGACACTGATACAATATAAAAAAACAAAGGATATTTTCCCAAATAAGTATAAGGTAATTAAAAGTTATTTAAGTATTATCAAACCCCGGCCACTCCATACAAAAATGGCGCGTTTGCATGTAGTAAACCAAATGACGTCTGTCGTCGTCTGTACACGTGCCTATGTTTGCGTGTTGGTCGCTAGGGCTGACAATGCTGTGACATTATTCAATTATTAGTCGGACATAGTAAACAGATTTGCATAAAATAAATTACTCTACAATATTCACAAAACGCCTTGTTTATGTTTAGTTGCCATTGCTAACTTACCCAAAATTTTATATTTTCTAATCACCACTAAATCAAACGTTCGCCTTCCGAACACCGGTTCATTGTAATGGTCAAACCATTTCATTCTTACTAATTATTGCTTTTTACTAGGGTTGCAACGAATATTCGGTTACTATTCGGTATTCGGTCTATTCGGCTCATTTTATTATATTCGGCCGAACACCGAATATCTACCTACTATTCGGCCGAATACCGAATACTTAAGTAATATGTATATTTTGCTAAACTGAGATAATTGGTAAAATAAAAGAAATTATCGATTCATTATATATTTATATTTGTATTTCTCTTATAAACATTATGTGCTGTGTTATGTACCAATCAACTAATCATTGGTACATAACACAGGTACACAATCTTCTTTTATAAGAAAATTTAAAGATTTAAAACGCACCTGAATTAATGTCAAAACCAGTAATCAAAATTTATAAGGGGAAGGTTATGGTACAGAAAGACAAGTATTTTTGTATTTTCAGGAAGTAGTTTGCTTCTTTTTTTCTCATAGACCATTCCAGCTTCAGAGAAAAGACGCTCTGAATAAACACTACTTCATGGCGCTGACAAATATTTTGTTAGGCCACGCGGTGAGTACATTAAAACAAACGAGCGCGAAACAATCAGGTCGATACCAGTTTTGGCGCCACACTCCGGCCGAATACTTTTGCCTAATATTCGGCTATTCGGTCAGCGAGCTTGCCGAATATTCGGTATTCGGTATATGGCCGAATATACTATTCGTTGCAAGCCTACTTTTTACTATTCATATAAATGCATGCGCAATGATTTGATTCATTTTCATATTCACATGGAACAAACGTAATTTAAAACTAATACCACACATGATATAACTCACAATAAACATTGAAATGTAAATAAGAAAATTGTAAACAATAACAATAAACCACCATAACTCAAGTGACAGCAATGTCACTTCCGCGTCTGCGCACTCACTTGCTCTTTGGGACATATAATGCTATCCTTTTCTCATCTCGTATTAATTGTATCTTGTATCCTACTTTGACAGACATGAATTAGTTATGATGAAACTATGGCTGCCGCATGCTTTTTATGTAATTTATAAAAAAAATCAGTACTTTATTTCATCCAAAGGGATCGAATAAATTTCTTTTTTTGATTTTCCATGTGTTGAGACATCCATCCACTGCACAAGTAAGTCCCATTTTTTAAACTGAATGGAGAATAAAATACGAGCGACGTCAATTTGTAGGACGTTGCATCCATTGCGAACGGTTCCAAATCGGTTCCATAGGGGAGGTGAGGTTGACTAGTGAGAGCGGCAGAGAGTGTCCATACTGTACGTTAGTAATATGAATACATGCAGAGTATTTTTTTTATACAACTAAGGTGGCAAACAAGCATCCGACCTTTTTTGATGGTAAGCAGACATCGAAGCGTATGGACGCTGGCTACACCAGAGGTATCACTCATGCGTTACCGATTCTGTAAAATAAAACCTCTTCACTATGGGGTTCTATGCGTCAATATTCAAGATATGCTCTTGAATATTGACGCATAGAACCCCATGCTGTAGTCTCTTGGGATTTGTTTAATGTTTTCCAAGTATGAGGGTGTGCCTTTAGATACGAGTAGCGACCTGTTGAAAAAGACACACACAGACAGTACATTTTTAGGGTTCCGAACCTCAAAAGGAAAAACGGAACCCTTATAAGATCACTTTGTTGTCCGTCTGTCTGTCTGTCTGTCTGTCTGTCTGTCTGTCTGTCTGTCTGTCTGTCTGTCTGTCTGTCTGTCTGTCAAGAATTTCTATGTCGAGAATGCGTGGAGGTATCAAGCTGAAATTTGAACTGTATACTCAGGTCTACGGTCCCATGAAGTTAAAAAAAAATCAAACTGCTAAGTTTACGTAGAAAAAAGTTACAGCCGTTTATTCAGCAAAAAACGCATATTTCGACACACTCAAGGGAATCAAAACCTATAGGGTACTTCCCGTTGACCTAGAACTATGAAATTTGGCATGTAACATCGTTATAGACTACAAGTACAGGAATAAATCTCAAAACTATACATTTGTAAATAGATCTTAAAAAATAGGGGGTCTATATTTTTTATAGGGTGTCGAAATTTCAAATTGAAACTACTAGTTCAAATGGGGTATCATATGAAAGGGCTTGATGTACACATTGCAAAATATATTTTATTTATTTTTTTCGACGCATTATTTCTTATTTATAATGAAAAATATCAAATTTAATAATGATACTACGTACCTACGAGTACGGAACCCTCGGTGGGCGAGTCCGACTCGCACTTGTCCGGTTTTTTTTTACATGTAAGCATTGCTTGTCATGTAGTGATTAAAGACTGTTTTCGTGGGGTTATTCGAAAAAAATTGTACACTACAATTCGACCAAAAATTTTTTTGTAGATCAAAAATTTTCTAAATAAAATAACATCGTAATCAAATTGCAATACTTAATACTTTACATAGGTATCGCTTGAACGAAATTGCCTCACGAGGAATGAATGACAGTGTCTTTGGTGTAGATCACATACCTAGGATTTCGCTGCGCTTTGCGAAGTAGATACGAGTATATTTTTTTTTTTAATTGATAATAATTACAAGACCCCGGGGTCCGTACCTTTTGTTAACAATCTTCTATTTTTCTGTCACAATTTCTTTTACAATTTATTAATTTCACGTCGCTGTTATGCACTATTGTCTAATACTACTTTATATATTTAATTATTTTTTATTATATTATTACTATTATATATTTACATTTAAATCAGCTGACAACCGTTCTTCGGAAGAGCATGCCTACTCGTACTCAAGTTAATACCCATTAATAGTATAATTACTAGAGAGTGTAATTCCTGTGTGTAAATTAAAGGAATTATGCTCAATATAACGTCGATATAATTTCTTATCCAAAATAATAACAATAACAAAATGCAAGCAGGTGAAGTCACGTCCAAAATTGGTAAGATGTTATTCATCTTTAATCAAAGTTATCTGACTAGACGAGGCGTAGCCGAGGGTCAGTGGCGCATGACGTCACCACAATAGCTATAAATCTTGTATCATACGTATGAAGACTGGTATGTTTGGGAGCGGCACGTCGTGACTGTCTTCTTTAAATTGATCTTAAACGTTTCTTCTACCATTTTTGTTATGTGTTGCGAGTTCATCAGCTGTGAGGAGGTGATGTGATGTGATGGTGATATGTGGTTTGGCAATGAGCCAGTGACATTTTTTGAAGAACAATCTGTCGACAGTATCGGTTGGACGACGCGGCTGGTAGACAGTCTATTATTTTGAGTAACAGTGCAGTTCATTTATTTATAACAATAATTACATTGTGTTGAATTTCATAGTACTTATACAATAAAATACACCTAATTAAACATCATACAAAAAAAAATGTCAAAAGAAAGAATAATAATAGTCATAGTCATAATGAAATCCGCACAATATGGGAAACTAGACATAAACAATTTTAATGATAAAAGGTTCTTCAACCGCATTGATAACCGATGATTCAGAACGTGTTTTAGATGACATATAAAACATACCTAAAATATGACTAATTGCTAATACATATAATCGTCTTGGCTCAATTTCACATAGCGCCGACTAACCAGGTTAATTGATTTTTCATTAGCTACTTACTTACTGTGTTTTTTTTTACATCAATTCGGTCACAAACATATGCCCCGTCCATTGACCATTGGTCCCGTCGACAGCGTAAAGTACTCGGCTATCGTAACAATATAAACAAGACTAGTTAGACTTATTAGTTGGACTAGCTAATATTTGCAGGCAATTTGATCTACACTACTTTGCGTGCTTCCACCACCGATTAGTTCATGCAAACTACTGCCGACCGGCACCCGCCCACTACCGGTAGTAGTTGTATGCGACTGCCTTGGCTGCTTTGGTCGTCTCTACTCCAGCTGCTGTGGTCGTCTCGGCGAATCTCCAACATCTGAAACAAAAGAGTACTTCAGCTTCTCGTAAAGACTTCTGTTTTACATAGCACAAGCGCAACTTCATTTGTAGTACTGTTGAGCGGGAGCCTCCAAATACCAGCCCCCTAACCACCATCTCTTATTGCGACTCAATAACTGAATAGATTGCTTATTCATACCAATGAATAAGCGACTCTATTTCAAATGGATTAGAGTCGCTTATTCATTGGTATGAATAAGCAATCTACTCAATTATTGAATCGCAATAAGAGATGGTGGTAAGGGGGCAGGGGCCCTACCGAAGCTGAAGCCGATTACCACCGAATATCATGATTCGAAAAATAGGTCTGACGTTTAAGTTATTGCCAAACACCTTCAGCTTAGTCGGTAGAGCTCCATCGTTTCTACCAGCTAAGGTAAACACTAGTAGCATAAATCTAAGTTGAAGTTTGATTTTCGCAATCAAAAAATCCGACGGTAATCGGGTTCAGCTTCGGCGGTAGGGTCCCAGCTTGCACTTTGTGATTCGATTCACAGACGCACTGTGAGGGTTATTTGGTTAAGCTCACAGTTGGTTGTTCGCTATTTCTCTGTTCTCATTCGGTTTATTTTTATAACAAACCCTGAGTAATAACGACGATTTAATGATATAGATATTTAAACAATGATGAATCAACGACATAAATCATCATCTTCGGACTTGCGTTTTTTTATCAGCCTTAGTCATTTTAAACTAATGTAAACTAACGAGTTACATCATAATCAATTTAATGTATGCAAATTTAAATCTCGTATGTCTATGTAATACGTACATAGTATGTGGAGCTCGTTGGCATCGTTGCGCGTGTTAGTGTTAGTTAAGCGAACACGCAAGTTAAGCAAAGTCGACCGTAGCCTATCTATGGATATGTTTATTTATTTTGAGCTCCACAGTGCTTCGGATGGCACATTAAGCCGTCGGTCCCGGTTGTTCTCATTAGATGACAGTCGTCCAACCAAGTCAGTAGACTTTAGGCGGCTGGAATACACTGGCCTCCGCCAACCCGCAGTTGAGCAGCACGTTGGAGTATGCTCTAAACACCTTTGATTTAGGGGAGCCCCGTATCCCAGCAGTGGGATTTACACGGGTTACTTACAGACAAGATGTTTTAGGCTTAAAATTTTGGGTAGTTTTCACTACGAACAGTACGAGGTATGACTAGCTCGGTGGTCGAATATCTAATAATGGTCACTTTGACACCGAGGTCACAGGTTCGATCCACTCCACGCACAAGATAAACTTTTGTATCCGTGAACATATCTGTTCGTCTTGGTCTGGGTGTTTTCTGGAATCTGAAACTCTCCATAAAATGCCGATTAATGCGATGCTACGTCTTCTCGATTCCTCTGTATGGAGTACAAGCTTCGACGTTTACACAAACCATGTGCAAAGGTTGGAAGCAGACAGTCATGTGGGTATACAGAAGAATGCTGCAAATATCATGGACGGATCGAGTAAAAACCGAAACTGTTCTGCAGAGAATGCACAAAAGCTTGGAACTGATGAAGACCATTAAAGTTAGGAAACTAGAATACCTTGGGCACATAATCACCATCAGGTCACTTTTTTTTTTTAGTCTCCACTACAGGAGCACTACTCTCGTCTGTCCCAGACAGAAGGAAGATTTGGCCTACACTCCCCACGCTGACCAGACGGGTTTATAATGTATTTCCCTTAGTCGCCTTGTATGACATCCACGGGAAGAGACGGAGTGATTCTATTCTAGTCTGCCGGAAACCACACGGCCAACATAATACGAAATATCAAATACGACTCCTTGCAACTTATAATCCAGGAAAAGATACAGGGCCGTAGACCACCTGGCCGAAGACGCACATCCTGGCGTTGAAATCTAAGAGAATGGTATGGGCTGAGTACCAGATCCCTGTTTAGGGCAACCGTCTCTAAAGACAAAATGGCTTTAATGTTCGCCGACCTTCGTTAAGAGATGGCACCGGAATAAGAAGTTTTCTAGGTATAATGTATTTACTAATAAAAAATGTATTTAAGTATAATATCGATTATCTAGTACAACAACAAATTTGCATAGTTAGGACTAGATGGTAGTGTATAATTTGTCCAGGAAAAAATATTTATTTAGTTTATAAGTAAATTTAACGAGTAACTATTTAATTAATGAAAGAATTTCATACCAACAATAAAAGATATTTTAACATTTTATAATGTCTTCGTCTCGAATAAAATTAGAACTCTCGTTTACTAAGTTGAATGAAGATGTGGTACGAGATAAGATAATTAATAATTTCTTCGATAACTAAATATTTGCAACATTGTCTATATATAAATTTTCTTCAATATTCAAAACAACATAATATTAAATTCTTTTTTTTTTCCTTTTATAATTGTAGAAAGTAGAGAATTTAGAAATATAGCGTTAGAGCAAGCATTTTTCACAATAGTGATTGTTGCTTTCTTTTTCACAGAGTAATATTTATTTTTATTTTTAATTCATAACAAACTAGTGGTTCGTCAACATCTTTGAACCAAAGCCAACCTCATCTGGACGTGGTGCACCCTACTGACTGACAAACGAGGCTCTGGCGAAAAGAGCCTGGCGGGCATAGCATATTTTTTAAGCTGCCCGACTGGGGAAGTACCTCCACCACATAGCATAGAATACCGCAGCCAAATAACAATTCGATTGAGGATTGTTGTGTTCCTGAGAGTGAGTGAGGTCATCAGAAAGAAAGAAAGGAGTATAGGCTTGATGTTGCTGATGTCTATGGGCGGCGATGATTGCTTTCCATCAGGTGACCCACATGCTCGTTTGCCCCCCTAACACGTTCTAGTATTAATGATCGAAGAACACTCAATAGAAATCTGCACCTTCCGTACTACCCCTAAATATCAGAATTAAGTAATTAAACCGTATGAAAAAAACACACTGGATCATAACCATAACATGTTATACTTATGCAATGCTTGCATAGCGTATCTCGTCTGTCTCTGGAGCTTATGGCAGATGAACAGGATAGACGGGTAGAATTCGCGAGGCCATAATTGTTCCGTTTTTCAATTTAGGCCCGGAACACTAAAAAACAGTAATGACACATCAGTAACAAAAGTGACCTGATTGTTACTCCAGATGTGCGTCAGCTTTATTTGCGTAGTAAAGATAAATGAATATACATAGTAGAAATAGGTTACACTGTGATAATTCCCGCCCACGATGAACCTGCCCAATGGTGATCACCATTGAAATTAAAAGTTATGTTTGTTATTACAAATAGTAATGACTATTTAAAACGTGATTTTAATTTACGATTTTAATTGACGACCCCGGTGGCGGTGGTCGAATGGCTAGCTATGGCTACTTTGACTCCGAAGTCGAGGGTTCGATCCCCGCACAAGACAAACATTTGCGAGCATGAACATGTCTGGTTGTCTTGGTCTGGATGTTTTTTATAAGTATAAGTATGAATTAAAGAAAATGTATTTTAAGTACATCAATTGTCTAGTACCCAGAGTAGAGCGCTTTGCGCTTAATTTGGGACTAGATGGCGCTGTGTAAATTGTTCAGAAAAAAAAATTGGCGAATAATTATATTGTTTCTGTGTGAGTAGATTATTCTGTGTATGTAGGTTACTAGGTAATAGCAATGAAACCATCGACCTATCCATAGAACAGAACCCGATATGATCATGGAACAAAAACGGAATATGAATTCTTCAGACATACGTTTTTAGAATTTTCTTAAGACACTTATCTTCCCATATTTAGAATCAAATAACCTTTTATAAAAACGCACGAAAGTTGAACTACCAACAATACAGATCATATTCTACGGTTGAGTCGCCACGATTGTGTACTGTCGTATAAGCTAGATAGCAGATGCTTTCCAAAAATTGTTTGATGAAGAAAGCTATTATAAATTTGTAGTCCATTTTTATTTTGTTATTTTGGTTTGAAGTGTATTTGACGTATAAAAAAATCAACTTATAGGATTATGCCACAGATATTTGTATGAATGAATACTCAATTGATATAAAGATGATAAGAGACTATTCATCACCCTCATCATCATCAGCCTGTATCTACCTACTGCTGCATATAAGCCTTCCCTGAAGCATTCCACCAATTACGATCCTCCGCCATGCAGCCGCTTCCAGTTCAAAAGACAGTTAATCTTATGCAGAACCATGCATCATCACCATTATCAACCTGTATCTACTCATCGCTGGGTATAGGTTTTCCTGAATGGTGTCCACCATATGCGATTCTCCGCCTTCTGCATCCAGCCACTTCAGTAGAAAACCTATCCCACCTGCACCTAGTGCACCCTGTCTTTTAGTAGAGAAGGCTCTAGCGATAGTCGCCCACACGCCTGCCCAACATGGCGACTTATGGACATTAAAATATCTCTTCAACTATTGCAAATCAAACGACCATGTTACATTAGTTTGCGATTTTGCCATTAATGTTTAATACTCATTATAATTATGTCCGTTAACCCGTGAGAACCGTGTTTCGGAGGGCATGTTATGTTGTCGGTCCCGGCTGTTGTCATTAGATGATAGTCGTTAAGCTAAGTCAGTGGCCTTTGGCATCCTTTAGGCGACTTGAAAACACTGGCCTCCGTTAACCCGCAGTTGAGCAGCGTGGTGGAGTATGCTCTAAACCACTTCGATTGTGGGGAGACCCATATGCCAGCAGTGGGATGAATAAGGGTTGTCGACGACTTATTATATAATTTACTCGCCCGTTCTAACAAAGTACATTGAATTTGTATGGTTTAAGTAGCTTATAAACATCTTCACCCGCAGGTGGTGCACCCTTACAATTAGCAAACGAGGCTCTAGTGAAAGAAGTAGAGCATATAGAGTTAAACTGGGGAAAACCGCATCGAAATAAATGAGGACATTCGAGGATTATTTTGGTCCTATGAGTCATTGAGGTCACCAGACGTGAGGAGATGCAGCGTGGTTACCAGCCCGCGGGCATTACTCTTAGTACTGAAAGCGTCTATAGGATACGGTAATCTTCGTTGTATCTATGATATGTTTATGTTTGTTTGTGAACATTGGTGAAAACTGTATACTTTAGAGGTACATTCTTTAGGAAAATTTAAACAATAACATTACGTTGCATAAAACAATAAATCTATAGAGATTAGCAAACGAAGGAGTTAACTGTGTGATGTACTCAAAATGCAATAAAACATTTCTAACACAGACTCTCGTAAATAACTCACCGTGTAGTGTACTCATAGTTCATGATGAATTGTTTGTTCTTCGTTTTGCGCAATTCGCTTCAATGTGATGTGGGATGTTTTGTTTTCATTATAATACGGGAAAGTTGTAATACCGTGACGATTCCGTTTTTTATCATTTGCTAACGTTTTCCTTTGGTTTCATGCATAATTTTTTTCATACACCGGTTATAGTTTTGAAGTTGTACATCCAAAATTAAAGATGTTATCGATTTATAGCGCCATAATTTAAGATTATTGCTACGTTGCACAGTTGAAACGTTGTTTTATTGGCTGTATGAAAACTTTAACGTAATTGTTAGTTTTATTTGGTATTGCAAGCGCCCCTAGGGTACGAGGATTTCTTACTAATCATATCTAATCAAGTAGCCCTTATGTTTATTTGTCACTTTAGTGATTTATAAAATGTTGCTGCCTCGAATCAACTAAAACAAAACATATAAATAATCGCTAGGTTTTGTCCAGCGATTATTTACAAGTTTATAGTAATAATGATTTCGATTTATGTAGAGCTTTTTTTTATATCATGGGAAAAACATGCAGTAATCGTTACTTGTGGCTACTTGCTACATCGGAGACATCAATCTCACATTGTTGACAATGAGGAAACATTTTTCGCGCCCTCTTTGAAGATGCCCATGCTGTAGCCATTTAATATATGATTATTTAGTTTCATTTAGGTATCCTAATACAGAGCATTACGTAATATCACACTACGTATACAAAAATACAATATCTAAATTAAACAAAAAATATTACTGACAACCTAAAACATCTTAGGTAACAAACAACAAGAAAAATCTCAAAGGCGGACTTGGTAAGTGTCCGTGAGTATGTAACTTACGTACATTTGTAAGACCTCTTTTCCAATAGAAAGTTAAAAAAAAAATTACAACTGTGGATGATGACAATAATAATCTTGTATCGTCTAACCAATTATACCAATAAACAATGTGTTTCGTGGACACGTACTCGCCAGTAGTCAATTATCGAGTTGACTTTACACCGTTTGCCGCGTGTGGTCTTGATCCCGTCTCAATAAATATCTGTTATTAACAGAGTTGAGACATTTCTTTATTAACTGCTTTTGTTTGGGGTTAAGGTTACCAAAGGAGCATACAGCCTGTTACAGTAGCCTATAGGCGCTTGGAGTATAAGAGGTATTGATCGCGCTCTGATCCCGCTTCTACTAACAGAGGATCTGAGACTTTATTCACATGACAATTCTCAAGAATACCTATTGTTATTAGTCTATGGTGTACTGTGAGGTAAGATACTTGATTAGTTGCACTTGAAAAGCCCTACCTCTCTTTAAGATTAGGAGGTTTCATGGCTCAATAATATTTGGAGATTTTGATGTAATTTAAAACCACCGTGACGTCTCAGCCCTTTGCCTATGTAAAGCATATGATATCGAACAACTCTTCCAAACACAACCCATTGTATAATCGGTACAACACACTAAGGGAGGCAAAGTCTCTCCTTAAACTTAAGGGTTCAGTACCATGTGTAAGTTTAGGGTCGTCGACGATTCTCATGTCTCTCTCAATATCAATCATATTACAGTATACGTAGTATATGTAGTACTCGACACTGGTTACTTATCTTTTGCTATATTATGTCTATAAGTGTACGTACGTACGTAGTGTAGTCAGGCCTAAAAAAAGATTAGTGGCCTTCTGTAATAGGATGCTTATGGTATGCCGTTAATCTAAGCTAAAGTCTGATTTTCCCAATCAAAAAATCTAGTGGGAATCGGCTTCAGCTTAGGCGGTAGAGCCCCTGGTTAGCGTAGCAAACATGAGATAGAGTATGTCATAAATTTTATATACCGCTGTCATACAACTGTTCCGCGCATTATAGTGCTTTCCTTTGTCAAAGGAACAATACGTCATGATGGCATCTCTTTCTTGTGCAAATGCGAAGGAAACTATCAAGTAGTCTATAGTTTTTTCTGTCTATCTTAGTATTTCCTATTTCTATGACACGTACTAAGCATTGACTTATATATAACATACTATGTATATGAATGGAGTTACCTATGTCAATTGTGTTGTGTTGGCTCAGACATCTCACATAATATCTATGGGTCAATTAATAGACCTATGTCAGTTTTATATTAACTAGTTAGTCTGATGGGCGTAGTAGACTTCATCCAGTTAAGGCCGCCGTTGTCGCGTGTGGTCCAACAATAAAGTGGCTGAAACTAATAGGCTTGTGTCAGTGTCTGACACCTCGTTACCAAAGCCGAGGTCATTTTAGCGCCCATCTATTAATATGTGCGTCAATCTTATTTATCTGGAAGGTAATAAAATATAAATTTGAATATAGTACAATTGCCACGTTAATCTATCATGGGGAGTTTATTTATGTCCCACGTTCTTCTTTTTTCTAATACGTATTATAAACGTGAATGTTTGTGAAGTAGATTTTGTATGTTTGTATGTTGCTTGTGAGTCACACAATATCTGACTGTATGTTATTATATTTGAGTTATAAAGAACCTTGCTCACAGTGTTTAGTAAATAATCTAAGAAATTTTGGTTATTATTTAGATTATAGTTCGACCCCATTGTTTAGGACTCAGGCGCTGAAAAAGTTTGAGAACCACTGACATTTAGGATTATTTTTATCCCGGTAGTGCGTTACGAGAGCATAGCATCCTTGCTTATGGACCATTCAGTAGAGAGATTTAAAATATATTAAATGTCTTTGACATACGTAAGCATTTTCTACTAGCAAAGCTAGCTTTGGAATGAAAATGAAAGACCAGTACAGCTGGGATTCCACCATGTTATTATAGGAACCATATTTATTGAATACTAGCTGCCCGCTCCAGCTTCGCACGGGTAGAAAGTGTTGTTTTATTTTCCTCGCAATTTGTACGTCTTTTTTCTCCCTAGGAACCTTCCTTAGGTATAACTTAACAAAAATATTTAAACAAAAATTAGCAGAATTGGTCGAGCCGTTCTCGAGTTTTGCGCTTAGAAACATTCAATTTCATTTACATAGATTAATACAAAACGTACTATTTTAAGAACATTTTCATACCAGTTCGAAAAACACTTGGTATCTTCATAATCATCTTGACTTTTCATCATCGTGACGCGTGTGGCCCTCAAAGACAATGTCGGCACATTTACGTAGTAATTATTATATGATCTATGGTCTCATGCCCATTAATTGACCCCTGTCATTGTTCTATCACTCGTTTATTTAACTGTCCGCAATAACGTAACATCTATCGAATAGACTTATCAAAGCTGTCGCGTAATTAACTACACTGCCAGCCATTAATGTTGGTTAAAATTAATAAGGCCGCCTCGTAATAAAACGAGGCCTTTTCAGAGTCCATTCACTTAAATCTGTGTCAACGTGCTCTTAATTACTGCAATATATTCAATACTAGCTATTACAGCGGCTTCACAACACGTAAACACGGTACCCGCATAAAAAGTATCCTATGAGTAAATATAAATTACATTCAATTTTGTTCAACTGTTTAATGGTGAAAGAGTTTTTTTTTTTCTCTGATGGAAAGCAATTACCACCGCCCATGGAGATCAGTAACACTAAGGGATCGCCGATCTGTTGCATTTGCAGTATTTTTAGACGGTGAAACATTACTAGCATAACATGGAGCTACCTAACGGTTGTGAAATAAGCTTTTTAGCACACTATTAATTTTCATGCAATGATTCATCCAAAGTAATTATTCTATTTTGTACTATTAATGTTCAACAATTAGGCCGACTTTACACAACCGGAATCCGTCACGGACTTGAAAGACTGACTTTAAGAATCTGAATTCCTGTGTCCGGTGTATCGCTCCTTAGAAATGTATGGAAAGATGTGCGTTCTGGATTAAGATTCTTAAATTCTTGATACTCGTCAGTATTTTTAGTCCGATCGATCTCGATCGAAATCTGCATGTGTGTGGAGAATAGGAGCTTTGTATGGAATTCGTCCTGAATTAAGACTCTTAATTCCGGTCGCACGAAATTCCAGCAATGTTCCATACGTTGCTGGAACGTGGAAAAGACGTGCGTTCCAAATTCAGATTCTAAAAATCTTGATACTCAGTCAGTATTTGTTTGTTTGTTTGTAAAGCTTTATTGTATATAAAACATAATACTGTACACATATTCTAAGAATAGTACTATAGTATACGTTTTACTATAGTATATATATATTAGTACAATTATCGATATTAGTATGCATTTTTTATTAGATCAATCTGAAAAAATCTGCATATGTGTGGAGAATAGGTGCTATGGAATTCCGTGCGTCCAGAATTAAGATTCTGACTTCAGTGACGGATTCCGGTTGTGTAAGGTCAGCCTAAGCCTAATTGATATGATTGATAACTGACGATTTCAAGTGACGTCGAGTGAAGGATAACCATCCAAAATGATTTGGCGAAATACGATTGAAATGTCTAAGTTAATCAATGTGATTTCGTAACAACCCTTCCTCACGGCACATTATATCGTGTAAATGCATTATTTAACAATCTAGCGACGAGCCAGGGGTTCGAATAGCTGGCAAAGCCACTTTGACTCTGAGGGCACTGGTTGGATCCCCGTCCAAGACAAACATATAACTAAATATAACTAAATATTTCTGCCCCCTTACCACCATCTCTTATTGCGATTCAATAACTGAATAGAATGCTTATTCATACCAATGAATAAGCGACTCTATTTCAAATAGATTAGAGTCGCTTATTCATTGGTATGAATAAGCAATCTATTCAATTATTGAATCGCAATAAGAGATGGTGGTAAGGGGGCTGGTCAATTTACACATCGCCTTCTAGTCCCAAATTAAGCGCAAAGCTTGTGTTATGGGTATTAGACAACTGATAAATGTTCTTAAATACATACTTATAATACATAGAAAACACCCAGACCAATACAAACAGACATGTTCATGCACACAAATGTTTGTCTTGTGCGGGAATCGAACCCGCAACCTCGGAGTCAAAGTGGCCATTGCTAACCATTCGACCACCGTGCTCGTCAGTGCATATATATGTGTGCATGAACATGTCTGTTTGTCTTGGGCTGGGTGTGTTCTATGTATTATATTTATGTATTTACAAAAAAAATATTTAAGTACATTTATCAGTTTTATAGTACCCATAGTACAAGCTTTGCTTAGTTTGGGACTAGATGGCGCTGTGTAATATGTCCAGGAATATTCATTTACACAAAGTTTTTAGGAATCAACTAGGGACTTAACTATCTTAAACGTATACATTCATTTATTTATTCACAGAACAATATTACAATTGTATTTGAATTTTAGCTTATAATCTAAAACTTTCAATAATTAAACATGTCACAAATTATACAACAAACAAGTACCTACAAAATAAGTCAAAATAAGTCACTATAGCTACTATTTGCAATACCCTGCATTGCCCAGACTATTCCTCAGACAGAACGGCACATTTTCAGGATGAAAGGCATCCCATTTATCTACATTTCTGTACCCCTGACAGTATAACCGAATTTAAAAGTCTTCAATATAATAACAACACTTCTACAACAATAATGTTCTTAATTTTCTTTTAAATATTGAGAGTTTTCTTATTAGTTTCATTTCACTGGGTAATTTATTGTAAATGACTGTAGTTTGGTTACGTTGACAATGAGTTACTATGTTAAGAACAGGAGCTACTTATAACTAGGGTCAAATCTTTACGCCTTGTCTCACGGCGTAACATCTCTTCCTCCGATTCATATTTGTCTCTAGTTTTTATGAAATCAGTCAGTAATACGAATATATATAAAGACGGCACAGTTAAAATCTTGAGGTTCTTAAAGTGTTCTCGGTACGATTCCCATGGGGGTACCACTGCAGGGATATCTCCCTTTAATCGAAGGAGTTAACAGTGTACTACTCCATGCAGCTCTACTGCTGGTTGGTGGAGGTCAGAGATTTCAAACCGTCCTAAAGCCGCTGACCTGGCTTAACGTTTGTCATCTAATGCCTAACGACTTAACGTGCTCTTCGAAGCACGGAGGAGCTCGAGATAAATAAACCCATCCATGGACAGGTTACGGCCGACGTTGCTTAAACTAAGCTTAGATTAATGCTAATTCTGTTTAGCTTCATAATCAGGTCATTTTAGTCTCCACTACAGGAGCACGACCCTCTCTCGTCCGTCCCAGACAGAAGGAGGATTTGGCCTACACTCCCCACGCTGGCCAAACGGGTTGGGGAGGCCTGATCGATGTTTGGTAATGTATTTCCCTTAGTCGCCTTGTACGACATCCACGGGAAGAGACGGAGTGATTCTATTCTAGTCTGCCGGAAACCACACGGCCAATTTAATTTAATTTCTTATCCTAACATAATCCTAGGATTATGTTAGGATAAGAATGATGTAAGAACTACGTATTTCGTTCAATCTCTACATTATGTCTCTACTAGTAGAGACATAATGTAGAGATTACCAAACAGATCTAAGGAATTTTGGCAACACTAATCCAAAGGATGTAAAGATTTAGCAGATCGTTGCCCCGTCTGTCCGTCTGTGTACATTATGACGTACGTTTAAAAGACGGATGACCAAGATGACAGTGTCATATTTCTTCTTTATTAAATTTTCCCGCGTGTGCGCAGGAGTGACACGTCCGCAATATGATGCGTGGGCAAACAGAATTATAGTAGGACGCAAAAGAAATCCATTTTAAAGTCTTTTGAAGTTTGGAAAGAGTCACTGATAAATAAATTTACCTTTTGAAGTTTGGATTTGGTACTTATTTCCAAATTACTAGAGTTTAAAATCGGCTTACATTGTTTCATAATGTTCGAGTAACTAACCTTATATTGGTGATTTGATTGGATTGGATGCCCGCGGTATCCTTTTAGCAGTCGCCATCGGCATGGTATTAGTCCTAACTCCTAACAAATATTTTTTTAATAAATAAATAAATTAATAAAATTCCTGGACAAATTACACACGGTAATTTTGTCTCAAATGCCCAAACTAAACAAAGCTTGTAACATGGGTACCTACTAGATAATACTTAAATACATTTTTTTGTAAATATATACATATAATGCATAGAAAACACCTAGACCAAGACAAACAAATATGTTCATGCACACAAGTATTTGTCTTGTGCGGGGAATCGATCCCGCGACCCCGGAGTCAAAGTGGCCATTGCTAACCATTCGACCACCGAGCTCATCATTTGTATTAGTCGTCATATTGGAAACAAAATGTTCGTATACCATTACTAGAACCGTAGTTCCAGACATCCAGAAACGTTTTTATCCGAGGGCTATCAGGTTGTCGAATTAAATCTTTGCTGAAGCTTTTCTAAGAGGCTACAGCATGATTTTTTCAAGAAAGGGGTTTTTACTGAGTGAGCATCACTTTCATGATTTCGCCTTTGGAAAAGCAAGCATTTGTAGCTCTAATAACCAATTCATATTAGAGATGTTCTATGCTTGTTTTCTACCGAAGTTGTGTCATAACAAAATCAATATACTTACTTTAATTTATCACTACATAGTATAAAACAAAGTCGCTTTCTCTGTCCCTATGTCCCTTTGTATGCTTAAATCTTTGAAACTACGCAACGGATTATGATGCGGTTTTTTTTAATAGATAGAGTGATTCAACTGGAAAGTTTATATGTATAATGTATGCATAACATAGTAGAAAAAGACTAATAATTTAGAGGTTTCTAATGTGATGTCGTAAATAAACACATTTTTTTGCTCTTTCATTGCAAACGCTGGCTGAACCCAACGAGATAGATCAAAATAATGTAGTACAGTATTGTTCACCTTAAAATGGTCTACAAAAAAGTTCGCGATGGTATATGTCTATCTCTTAGTGGTAACACACAATAACCGTTATTTTATCCTTTGCTTTTTACAAGAAATAATGCCTTATTTACGAAGCGATTTTAAGCAATACAGAATTAATCCTTATCCAATTAAGTACCTTAAATACATTGCGCATTTAATATAGATCAATATGGCCCTTCACAGCATGTAATTTAAATGAATAGTTTAGAAGATATTACACATTTAAAATGCAGGGACATAACGGCTGTGGCGGTACCGGCCGCGGAGCCGGCGGCGTGTGCCTATAACTGGGGAAGGACTGGATAGGACAAAGCGCAAAGACCTTCTGTAGTACATTTAGTATCAGCATTGCACCCGTGCGAAGCCGGGGCGGGTCGCTAGTAACGTATATAATGTTTTCTTGCCATCCGAATGGAAGAAAGCTCACAGAAATGCGAATGTAAATATTATTACAGACATGACATTATAGACGTACATATAACGAATAATTATTTAAAACATAGCTGTTCAAAATATGCACATTAATGTTTTCAATAATTTTGTTTAATGATAAATAAATAAAACACGATGAAATTTAAAACAAGTGGATTCATGCTGCTTAATCGGCACCGCAATACACACAGTATTCAGCTTTGCTTTTAACATTTGGTCAGGCGTTCAGCCAACTCGTTTGTTCATATCTTCCAATGTCCCTTTTTCAACCCTATTATCCATAACAATCAAATATAAGTTCAAACAAAAACATAGTATCTTATTATATAATTAATATACGCAATGGAGCTATATATAGACAAGTTTTGGATCTGTTTTGTTACAGGATTAGTGATAGATATACTTAGTTTTTATTTTTAAACTACCTACCTATGGCGAAGCCCAAAACGAAGGTTGTGTATTTCAACTGTGAACGTATGTAAATTCATTATTTACATACAACAAAAAAGAGGTATCAGTTTATCTAATTTTTTCAAAAAACTTAGTTACCTCACACACTTCTACTTCTCTATCTACCTTTAAAAATAAATTTAGTAAAAACAAAATTGTGTTGAAAATCAACTTCTGTGCTTTTGCATTAGATCAGTTTATATATCAGTATTTTATTAAGATTAGGATTGTACCAATTATTTATTGTCATAATGAGTTTCGACTCAGAAAGCTTAATTGAAAAGGCCTTTTATGAATAAGGCTTTTTCGTAATTCACACAGGATACCCGTACGTACGAAGTGGTATAAACTTTAAAATTGTTCTGATTGTGAAATTCCCTAAAGATATGAGGGTTTATCCATATCAAAGCCTCATTATTTTTTCTACTGCTTCGATTACAGAATTCAATGCCCTAAATTTTACGTATCTTTCAACATTTCATATAATTATAGCATGTAACTAAAGCAATTCGTGAAATAATGAGTAGATGAATTCGTAAACTATAGTATTACATAGTGAAAGCAAGAGACATAAGATGAGTCGAGGAATCGATATCTGGGGGCCGGTACCGTATAAGTCTTAACTGAAGCCGATACCCACCGGAAATTTTGATTGAGAAAGTCAAGTGCCAGTTTAGATTAGTGGCAATTTTGCTTAGCTTAGCTGGTAGGATATCTATCGACGAAGCTGAAAATGTCTTTAACTTAAACCTGAGACTTATTTCTGGAATCGAAATATTCGATCTGAATCTGCTTCAGCTAAGGCGGTAAGCCCCCTGGTCATCAGTTTATCAAAGATTTTCTAAACAATATTCCGTCGGTGGATGCAAACAAAACCGATCATTGTTGAATCTAAGAGGGAAGCCTATATTGAGCAGTGGACGTCCTGTGGTGATGATGAGTATGAATAGCTTCTGCGATGCCGTCATCTTATAAATCATCAACATCTTAAAATCTTGTGCAACTTCCTCCATATTTAAACGTAAAGACAAAATTGTGGCGATGAATAATGTTTGCTCAAAAAGAGTCAACTTTTATATTTCTGCAATAAATCAATTTATTCACTTTCCGTTGTTTCGGGAATGAATACTACATTATATTCCTTTAGCCATATATATATATATATATATATATATATATATGACTAAAAGAATATAATGTAGTATTACTAATTTTGCGTAAAAAAAATACAGTTACATATAGATATACTAGCGGACCCGGGAACATCGTTAGTCAATGAATGTGGTGTTACTTATTAGCTGAACTAAATTTATGATTTTATGAAAATAATACAATGAATATAAAATAAATATTAAGTTCAGTACTTTATTAAGATAATAAAATAAAATAAAAAATATAAAAGTATAAAAATCAACCATATCAATCGGTTTATTTCTCTTCATTGAAGCACCTATCAAATCAAATACAAACAAACACAACCAATAAATATCTCAATCCACAAAACAATTTTCAATACAAATCACAGACGACTTTCGCGACGTAAAAGTGAGACAAATCGATTTGTATTTTCTTTTTATTTAGTCTTTTGTTAAGTTGTCGTTTGTTCTATATTTAATAAGCTTGATATAAATTTCTGAACGCACGCATAATTTGACAACCAACCAAAAAAAAAAGATATTATATTTCAATCGTTTTTCAACTGACACTATTTGCATGGGAAAATGTTTTTTCTACTATTTTATACTTTCAATGTTTTCAATATTTTTAAAACTTATTATCCTATTCCGGATGAAGACAAATCCAAAAACTCGAAAACCATAAATATCATCCTGTAAATAACACGACTTTGTTTTATATATAAAGATATAGATTTTTTAGCATTCGCATTTTTTATCACTCCTAACTTAAATTACTTAGGTTAGGTTCAGTAGGTTAGGTAACTGTATTAATATTAAATAACAGTAAAAAAAATCCATAAAATTAACTAATAAATTATAATGAGTTTATGTGAATTTATGAATTAGCATAGGTAAAATAATACATTTGGAATAGTCTAATCTGTGGTTCTAATCAATGCTACTAACAAATGTCAACAATCACCAGGTTCAATAATGCTACTAAGACTTTTTTTTAACGAGACTGGGGCACACTCCTCACATTGCCTCCACTGTGTCTCCTGTGTAGACAGGATTAACAGCGGCGACCACAAAAAAAAAAACAATGAAGTCCAATGAATGAACAATGAAGTTACAGTCCCGGGGGTAAGACTTCGGCTGCCTTGGAACTCACAATGAATTTAATTAGAAGAAATTGGTAGTAATAAGAAGCTTTTGGAATTTGCCTTCCTCTTTTAGCTATGTGATAGGCAACAATATAATAATAAATAATACCACCACCACCACTACCACCGAGACCACCGAGCTCATCCATATGGCAAATAAGACATTAAAAGCCTAAAGAGAACAAAGATAAATTGATGATTTTTTTTATAACTACGTGCGGAGGCAGACAAGCATACGGCGCGCCTGATGTGAAGCGGTTATCGTAGCCATATTAACGCTCGCAACATAAAATATCGCTCGCGCGCCGCCACCCTGCTACCAACGCAGCATCCTCCCTTTTTGGTGACCTAACTCACTCGCAAGAACACAACAACCCTCAAGGGAATTGTTATTTGGCTGTAGTATTCTGTGAGAGTGTGGAAGTCAATCCCCAGTTGGGTAGCTTACAATTACGCTCCGTACCTCTCTTTTCGCCAGAGCCAGAGCTTCGTTTATCAGCCAGCAAGGTGCACCGCGTGCAGGTGAAGTTGGCTTTGGTTCAAAGATGTTAATGAACCACTTACACCCCAATTCACTTTTAGATAGAATGCATTGTAGCAAAATGAATCGTAAGGTCAAATCGAAACATTCACACAGTTCGTAGCAAATGAGATGTTATCCATTATTCCAGTGAAGTCAAAGGTGATACGCCGACAATAAAAATGGTGAATTGTCATTTATCACGCGAATTGTTTTGTAGTTTTATTGGATTTTGTCATGCATTTCAAAGGTCATTTTGTACTATTTACTAATATTATAAGTAATAATATTTTTTTTATATCTTTTACTATGATTAACTGTTTATTTAATCGCCTTTAGAAATACTAGTGGCGTCCATTGGTCGCCACTAGTATTTCTAAATTCGACCATAATGTCATGACATGAAGTTAACAATAAACAAAAGATTAAATACGAGTGTGTGTGTGTCAAATACATATATGGTAGTGTATGTATTTTTTTTATTGATTTAATCTATTTCATATGCATAATTAAAAAAAAATATTTTCCATATAAAGTATAAGTTTGCAAAATGTCATATGTACTCCACCGCTATATTTTCGTAAAAAGAAGTTACAAACTTTTTGCTTTACTTTATGTAAACGCTTGCAACATGAAATATCGCTTGCGAGCTGCCACCCCCGCTGCCGATGCAGCAACATCCTCCTCCTCACTCACTCGCAGAAACACAACAACCCCCAAGGGGATTGTTATTTCGCTGCGGCATTCTGTGAGGTGGAGGTACTTTCCCAATCGGGTAGCTTGTAAATACGCTGTCCTACCTCTTTTAATTTTTTTTTTATTTACGAGTTGTAGTAGTTTATTTTACGGCACATTTAGTACATGTTGTGTTACCGGCTCCACAACAATGTAAAATAGAGTTTGTTTATGAATGCAGAACAATGTATCGTTTGTAGGGTGTGCTGCGCTGCCGGCGGCGCCTGTCTGCCGCCAATCTGCGAGTTCATTTTCAAAGTACTAAAAAGACAACATTTCTACTGTTTACTTTTTTAACGCTTACTCAGTATGATGGACGTTTAAAGGGCTCGATGCGGCGAAACTATCATTCGATAAATACATAACGAATCAAAAAACTGTGTTACACAATTTGTTTATAAGGTCCCGTAGTTTTTTTTATAATTTAGAAAATTTATGAAATAATTGACGAGCCCTGTTGTGGATGGCTAGCAATGGCCACTTTGATTTCGAGGTAGCGGGTTCGATCCCCGCACACGACAAATACATGTCTGTTTGACTTATTCTGGGTGTTTTCTATATATTATATGTAGGTATGTATTTACAAAAAAAAATAGTGCAATTAAGTATTATATCAGTTACTTATTAGTACCCATAGTACCTACAAACAAGCTTTGCTTAGTTTGGGACTAGATGGCAGTGTGTACCTACTTTATCTAGGAATATTTATTTATTTATTTATTATTAATCAATCATGTAGTTGTTGCAACGAAATTTGCGGAAAACGGCCGTTTTTGCCACATTTTACATCCACAACTACACAGTATATTGTTTTATCAAATTTATGAGTTAGCGGGGTTACTAAAGAATCGTGTAACACAGTTTTCTGCTTCGTTATGTATTTAGCGAATAATAAAGTGTTCACTAGATGTATTATTGGTGCTAATTTTGCAGCAGGAAGGGCCTTAAAAAACGCAGTATATGTAATAGTACTATATACTATCGCTTCGCTTTGACTGCTCGATCCATCACAGACGTGTCCATAGTCATTCTACCACTGAAATATGGGTATACTGATAGTAGAAACGGATTCAGCTTATATTTGGGGTATATGTGACTAATCATCATCCTTAGGCACCTTAGGATCAAAGCTAACCTCGGCTGCACGTGGTGCACCCTGCTAATGAACTAAAGAGGCTCTGGCGGAAAGAGAACTTGGGCATATTGCGGCCGCCCGGGGAAGTACCTCACAGAAGACCGCAGCCAAACAATCCTTAAGTAAGCATTGTTGTGTTCCTGCGAGTGAATGAAGTCACTAGACGTGTGGAGATGCTGCGTTAGCAGTGGGGGTTCCAGCACGCGAGCTTTACTTGTTTATTATAGACGAGCTCTGTGGTCAAATGGTTAGCTATGGCCACTTTTACTCCGAGGTAGCGGGTTCGATCCAAGCACAAGACAAATTTTTGTGTGCAACACGTCGGTTTATCTTGGTCTGAGTGTTTTATATGTACGTATTGACAAAAAAAATATATTCAAGTATTATATCAGTTACCCCGCCGACTAGTGAAAGAGAGATAGGGTGCAGCGTATTTGTAAGATACCCGACTGGGGAATTACCCCCACCTCAGAGAATACCAGAACACCGCAGCCAAATATCAAGTCCCTCGAGGGATGTTGTGTTCCTGCGACTTAATTAGGTCATCAGAAAGAAAGCAGTTAGTAGTTAATATGGCTACGGTAATCACTATGGTAATCGCTTCACATCTGGTGGGCCGTATGCTTGTCTGCCACCCGACTTAAATATAAAAAAAGAACAAGCCCGTGAAAAAAATACTACTGAATATAATGTGTTTTATGATGTACACATAGTTTATTTGTAAAACTGGGTTGCCTGTTATAAAAATAATAGTGTATTACAAAAGACTCCAATTTATGTTCGGTCTCGGAACGGCCGTACACTAACGAAGCATGCATTCGGTCGGGTAACGAGGTAGTATTCTTTAAAGTCGGTCAATATTATATTTAGAACCCAGATATATAGACCATTGTATAGGTCGCGTCACGTAAAAACAACGCTGGTGGTCAAGCTGCGCATTAAACTATTTATCGGTCTATTTGGTGGTATGAGGTGCACCTATCAAAGTCTATAAGTATACTAAGCCGCTAGCGAAAGGTTTGTTCAAAATAACACAATAGATTATATATTTACCCGCCTCTCCTTTCTTCCAGCGTCCTTTTTACATGACGCGATCTGTAAAACAAGCTTTAATAATACCGTAACATTGAATAAATCCGTTTTACTTGAAATTTTGGTACGTACGGCTCCATTAAATGTTGGTTAAGCAAAGTAATTTTTTGGGGTGTATGTAGCTTACTGACATCTTTCGAGTCAAAGCCAAGCTCACCTGTTGATCAGCTAAGCTTTTTTTTTATACTACGTCGGGTATACAGACAAGCATGCGGCCCGCCTGATGTGATGCTGTTACCGTAGCCATATTAACGCTCGCAACATAAAATATCGCTCGCGCGCCGCCACCCCCGCTGTCAACGCATCATCTCCTTCCTTTCTGATCTCACTCACTCGCAGGAACACATCAACTCTCAAGGGAATTGTTATTTTGCTGCGGTATTCTGTGAGGTGGAGGTACTTTCCCCAGTCGGGTAGCTTACAATTATGCTCTCTACCTCTCTTTTCGCCAGAGCTTCGTTTGTTAGTCAGCAGGGTGCACAGCATGCAGGTGAAGTTGGCTTTGTTCAAAGATGTTGATGAATCACTTACACCCCAAAACTTACACTGACTGGGGAAGTACCTCCAACTTACAGAATACCGCAGCCAAATAACAATTCCCTTGAGTTTTGTTGTGTTCCTGTGCGTGAGTAAGGTCAGCAGTAAGCTCCGCCCCCCTTACCTAAGATTACGGGAGAATTCCTCTCTGAGCCATTGCATTCAGGCCGCCCTAACTATCCTGGGGTATTCCGCTCAACATCTCCGCACATATTGGAACCTAATTGGGCGCGTATTGTTCGGTTCCAGATTTTTTTTTTTTTTTTTTTTTTTTATACTACTTCGGGTAGCAGACAAGCATACGGCCCTCCCGATGTGAAGCGGTTGTGAGATGAGTTTTCTACTTCAAACTCTCAAGGAGACTCTTGAGGAATGAACTCTATGCCAAGGTTTTCCCGAGAGACCTCAGTATGGGGTTCTTCAAGAAAGACGTAAAGGAGTTTTTACAAGGTGGGCAACACATAAGTGATGCCCCTGGTGTCGCGAGCGTCCATAGGCTGCGATTACTGCTTGGCATCAGACAAGTCGCTTGTTTGTCACCTTAATTGTATATAAAAAAAGGAATGTATAATAAAATAAAGCTTTACTAACGAACTTGCTTTATTTATATCATTATTATAATAACTCATTTAAAATAAATTCAGTCACAAAATAAAATACATGTTGAGCACTATTATAGCTTTGTTTATTTAACAAAACCTTCAAATGACAAGGCTGAATGGATTCCACGTTATAAAATTCTCGTTAAAGTTTCAATGGCTCTTCAATAAACCACCTTTCAAATGGCGCCTTAATTTGAAAGCATTAAAGACTAATAGCATTAAAAAAATAAATAATTTGAACACAGATTTGTGCTTCCGAAATAAATAACCGTCAGTTAATGTAGGTACATGATTGCATAACCCACAGACGTATAAAAATTAAGAAGATAATCTCTCGAACACGATCCAAGTAAAAGTTTAAAGAACTTTCTCATATTAACAAGGTACAATAAAAAAAAACCGGACAAGTGCAAGTCGGGCTCGCCCACCGAGGGTTCCGTATGTAGGAATAATACTTATAACTGAGAAATAATGCGTCGGAAAAAATAAATAAAGTATATTTTGCAATGTGAACATGAAGCCCTTTCATATGATACCCCATTTGAGCTAGTAGCTTCAATTCGAAATTTCGAAAAATATAGACCCCCTATTTTTTAAGATTTTATTACAAATGTGTAGTTTTGAGATTTATTCTTGTACATGTAGTCTATAACTATGTTACTTGCCAAATTTCATAGTTCTAGGTCAACGGGAAGTACCCTATAGGTTTTGATTCCCTTGAAAATGTGTCGAAATATGCGTTTTTTGCTGAATAAACGGCCGTAACTTTTTTTACGTAAACTTAGCAGTTTGATTTTTTTACAACTTCATGGGACCGTAGACCTGAGTATACAGTTCAAATTTCAGCTTGATACCTCCACGCATTCTCGACATAGAGGGTCTTGACAAACAGACAGACAGACGGACAACAAAGTGATCTTATAAGGGTTCCGTTTTTCCTTTTGAGGTACGGAACCCTAAAAAGGTTTGTTCTTTCCGTGACAGAAAGGTCACGTGATTTAGTCTTAACTACGTCATCACCTGTATTTTATATCATGGAAATGATAGCTTTTGACAACCAAACTCGTGACGTGGTCTTGACTAAATGTGGGAAGAGAATGCCTTGTTTTATTGTACCAATATAGATCTTAATTCAAATACGAACGAATGTCATAGACGAATATTATTAAAACTCAAAAGAGACAGCACAGTAAATCTTGGCTCCGCAGTATTATATTACACTTTGATCTTTGCCCTGTATTTTTTTTACAGTTTAGAAAATAATGGGAGCTTGAATTTTATTATTATTCTAGTCATCAAGCAATTTATTCGAATTCTTTATACAAACAACGAATTGGCAAACAAATGGAGTGTTACCTGACAGATTCTGAACGCGGTTTCAGAGCTAGCCAAATGGCAGTTTGCGAAGTAGAAAAGCGTAGCGATGTCTAATTTGAACTGTGGAGCTCATACTAAAATGTTCGAATTGACAAAACGTTATAATGACAAATGTCACGTGATCTATCACGTGACATTTGTCATTATAACGTTCGTTACGCTATGAATTACACTTGGCTAGGGGGGCAGGAGCCCTACCGCGGAAGCTGAACCCGATTACCATCGAATATTTTGATTCGACAAATAGGTGTTTTAGTTAATGACAAACACTTTTAGCTAAGTCGGTAAAGCTCCAGAGTTTCTACCAGCTACACTGTCCAACCATTTATTTTACTTTTGACATACACCACACCTATAAAGTTCCATAATCAGTACAGGCAAACATAGACAACGAAATGTAATACTTCATGGAAGTACTCAGCGTCCATAAAGTATTGCATTTAGCTTTTAGCTTCATATTTGTTTTTAGCTTCATATGGTTGCTTGTGTTCATAATTATGTACTTCATAGACGTGGCTTATGGCACAAATAAAATAAACTATTGGAGTTGGCAATTTATGGTACTTATGTTTTCCTTATACCTTATAAGCAAAACATAAATACCATAAATTTAAGCTGAAGTTTGATTTTCGCAATCAATGATGATGGCAATGGCACCGATGGCAATCGGCTTCGGCGGTAGGCTCCTTAGTTGATTCACTACTACTAACTTATAATTTTTTTAAACTTAAGTTACAGAATCGATTCAGGTTACCAAATAGACACAGCTTACATTGATTAACCAAAAATCTTCGATGCTCGGGATAATGACGTTCGCTTACGAAAGTAATGACGTTCTCTTATTCAATGCTGGATCTCGTTTAAATTTTTTTTCTAGTTTTCTTCGTAACAATACTTATCAGTATTGTTACGAAGAAAACTAGAAAAAAATTTCAGTGTAGTGGTATACGGTCTGCAACTGAGCGGAAAGGAGTGATACCTCTGGTAAACCTGGTACTGCACGTATCTATAGGCTGCGGTAACTACATGCCATAAGACGACTCGTGTGCTTGTTTGTCACTTTAGTGGTATACATATTACTGATTTATATTTCTTGCTTTGTGTTTAGTTTCGTGGACTTGGAAATTCAAACAAATCACAGTACCAGCTGTTGTTCGGATGACAATAATAAATTCTCATTTGACTTCCGGAAGTCGACTATGTCTTTGTTGTGATTGTGACAAATAACCAGACTATGTTTATACTATTTAGTAATAATAGCTTCGATCATTAATACTAGAACTAGATGCACAATGACGTACAAAAACTAAGCGAAATAATGTCCGCAGTAGGCAGAAAATGATATAAATCTTACTTATTTATGCCCAATATAAAAAAAAACCCTATAATATGCATTGTAAATTCGCCGTTAGGCTTTCGGTTTGAAATTTGCAATAGTACTTTTATATAAATAACATAAGAACTATCTTATGTTATTTATATAAAAGTGTCAAATATGAAAGCGTTAGGATATGGTTAAATGAATCGTCATTTGGGTGGTGTATCGGTGAGGACGTTTTTTGGGTTTTTTGGGTTTGATGTGCATCTAGTTCTAGTACATATGATCGAAGAGTGATAGTATTTACGAGTTTTGGCTCGAATTATTTGTGATGGTTATCTCGGAGATTAGTGCGAGTGTTCTCACGTTTCGGTAGGTTCGTCAATGAATTTATGCTTCGGAGGGCACGTCAAGCCATCGATCCCGGTTGTCATTTAATGACAGTCGTTAAGCCAAGTTAGGGTCATTTCGGCGGATTGAAAACACTGGCCTCCACCAACCCGCCGTTGAGCAGCGTAGTGGAGAATGCTCTAACTAAACTCATGCGATTGAGGGGAGACCCGTATCCCAGCAGTGGGATGAATAAGGGTTGACGACGATCTAATGAAAATTACAGGGTATTTAACCTAGACTATATTATTATTATCGCCACGGATCCTCAATGTTTTACTCTTATATTCTCTATGGACTTCTTAGCATAGGTTTGAGAATCGCAGTTAGAAAACCCTATATCAGGCAATTTAGAACATATGAATTTTCGAACTTTAAAGTATATGTTGCGACTACCTCCAATCAAAACAATAGGGATAGCATATCAGATCAGGGGCGCTACCGCCGATGTAGAATCTGATTACCATCGAATATTTTGATCCGAAAAATAGGATTTACGTTTTAGTAATTGACAAACATTTTCAGCATGCTCGGTAGAGCGGTAGGTAGCTACCAGCTAAGGTACACACAAGTATCACAAATCTAAGTTGAAGTTTCATTTTTGCGATCAAAAAATTCGGTTTCAGCTTAGCCAATGGAAATTAATAAATTATGCCACACCCAGGCTCAAGTAGTTATACTCGTAACGCGCGCAAATCCTAGGAAATTATATAGGTACATTGTACGCCATACAAATATATGTATACCTACATAGGAATTAGACCAACTGTGATAGAACCCTCTTTACTTTCTCGTTACTCAAACATGTAGTTCAACTTATGAATCGCGTTATGCAGTTACATCCTTGTTGCTCGATAGTGATTTATTTGATTTACGCAATATCGATTATGTAGAAAATTGTTTATCACCAGCCCTCCTTAATTTGCTTTTACAGTATAGTAGATTGACTGGCTTGTAACTATTACTAACAAAGTAGGCAAACACAACTTTATGGGCAGGACATGAATCAGAGATAACACACTTATGCGAACATGTGTAAGATTTATAATACATTTCCTCCTTTTCTTTACAGGTAAGGGTGACATAGATACTGCAAAAATGTGAGTTATCGAAATGCATCTTGAGTCAGTTTCTTCTTAGAATGAGGTTAAAATTGCTAGGCGCATTAACGAAGAAAATACTTACATGTACAACTCATATCATAAGGTATCTCCACTGATTGGATTTTGCGGTTTGACAAACTATACACTCATTTATTATTTTATTTATTAAATTATAATATATATATATATATATGGCGTACATGAGAAGTGGTTACCTAACTAAAGTAATCGACAATAAGGAAATAAGATGTTGACGTGAATTATATTTTATGTTGCTCGGAATATAATATAATAGGTAGATACCACAGATCTAGGATGTATAGATAAACAATGCCCGGTTCAGAGACGTTACCAAAATTTTATTGCATATGCATGAGTTTATATTAATATGTGCTTTATCGATAAACTATACAGCCGGGATCTATGGTATCTCATATTGTGTAATATTATATAAAAAAATATTATATAAATTTGACTTTATTTTATATTATAAAATACTAGTTTCCAACCAGGTCTTCACTTGCGTAGGTTGCCATGCATCAAAACCTTAAACAACCATTAATATTCTCCATGAAAAAACACTTGTAGCAAGTGAAAACGAAAACCCAAAGTTTCGGGATCGTCGGAAAGTTTGAATTTTTCTGCTATAAACAAGGAAATGTCAATATTTCATGTTTATTGTGTTATTAAGACAATAAATTAGGCTATGCTGAATAGAAAGTTCACATCTATTAATCCAATCGAATGAAATTCGTATTGTAAATCGAAATTTTCGCCCTAAACCCGGATTTTTGCTTCATAATAGGTCCCCTGCATTTATATGATACTGCTGCTCATGCGAATCCAAAGCAGATTGTTAGTTACGTTGCTGTTTTTTCTAATGCCAATATCATATGTCATCATACACTCATGCAACATATATGTATGTTCCATCATATATGTATGTATCTTAAGATTAATATCTATATTTGTCGGCTATATTTGTCGCAAGATAAATCAATCAGTATACGATATCATGGGTATTTCTCTATCTGCGTAAATTATCAATACTTAATATATAAAAATATTTCAACAAAAATATATGCCTTACAGAATTGAGTCACCGACCGATATCTACATACCACACATTCTAGCAAAATTTCACTTGTTATTTGAATGGAAAAATACCACAATAATAAACAACGTTATTGAAGGAAAATATTACTTAGGTACTTATTAGCCATACGTGGTTTGTGTGAAACTGAGTGATATTATACTTCCTTGTTATTGTCATTTTCAATCTTGTCTGATTTAAATTTCACACAATAAAAACATGAGAATTATCTTTTTAAGATGGTGATTTTCAGCCTCATTAGATCATGTTATGCAATAAAAATTTACACCTTTTAATTACAGATTACCAAATAATAGCTAAGTACTTACTCAAAAAAATCTTATCAAATTTTAGATACTTTGTGACATACCATTTTCAAATAAGTAATACTTAATTCGGACATCCGCAAAATTAAATTGCACATGCATTTCAATACATATTAATATCTCTTCCAAATTAATCACTGTAGGCATATCTAGGTTACGCTATAGCAATGTATAGGTAGGTATGTGAGTTCCCTTTTTCACCAAGTCCAGTTCACTTTTTATATAAGTAATTGAAAAGTCATACTTTTCATTACTTATACAAAAAGCGAAATCTTCACTGACACATCAACGCACAGTCTTAACAGTTAACTGTTAGTCCGGAAATTTATAATTTGATAGAAATGTATGCATGATAGAAACGTATTATATATTTATATAATACGTAGGTCACACTAAAAGTTTTGCACAAAATATTATGTTTATTGCTTTTCAAAATACTCTCCTTTACATTTTAAACGTTTTTTCATGCGATCGAACCATTTTTTAAAACAGGAGGACCACAGATCTGAAGGCATGTTTTCTACGTGCTGATTGAACGCTATCACTATCTACTTCGGAGTTGGTAAAAGCGAAACCTCTCATCAAATCTTTGATTTTGGGGAAAATACAGAAATCACAGGGTGCTAGGTCGGGGCTATGTGCAGGATGGGTGACGAGTTATACTTTTTCGGAAGCTAAAAATGACTTTGTTTTGTTGGCCGTGTGTGAATAAGCGTTGTCATGATGTAGGAGAACGCGGCTTTTTGGTCGTCTTTCGCGAACTTTTTCTAACACCCTTGGGTAAACAAATGGTAGAATACCACTCGGCATTAACACTCTTTTGATTTTCAAGTGGAATTGTGCAGATGGGACCCCTAGCTGAGAAAAAAAACGTGATCATATTTTTTTAACAACGTTTCTCGACTGACTCACTTTTGTTGGCCTGTTCTCATTTTCAAACACCCATTCACAAGATTGCTGTTTTTTTTCGGGTTCAAAACAATAAATCCACATTTCGTCTCCTGTGACAATGTCATAAACAGCATTAGAATGTCCGTGGTCGTACTTCAGTAACATCTGTGAGCACCATTCCACGCAAGCCCGCTTCTGCGCCGCTGTCAGTTCATGAGGGATGTAAAATTTTCTGAATTTGGCTCATACCAATCCCCAATAGTCCTCGAATTGTCTCATAGGTAATCCACGGGTTTTCTTCAATTAGCCGCTTATCAGTAGCCACATTATTTTCGTTGACGGCAGTTGAAGGCCGCCCTTCACGAAATTCGTCATGTAAAGAAACCAGACCTCTCTCAAATTCAGCAGACTATCGCCTCACGGTGCTTAAACAAGGTGCTTCTATCCCAAAAGCATTTTGAAGACGAGCAGCACAGTCTTGCGGAGAGAGAGAACTTTTAAAATCATAAAAAATCATCGCTCTAAAATCTTTTCGACTTAATTACATTTTCATTGCGTTTGATATTTTTTTTATTATTAAGAAGGTTGCGAGTCGTTTCAAAAAATATAACATTCGAAATTAAAATAGTTCCGATTAGCTAGAAGTGCAAAACTTTTAGTGTGTCCCATGTATATAAAATTATACTATATAAACGATATGCTCGTTTGGCACCTGACATAGTATAAAAAATGTTTATGTTAGAAATAAGAAAGGTTTTTTGAAAGTTCCTCCGAGCATCGCTCGTGCATTCCTGAACATGTAGAAACCTTCGCCATTCGTTCCAGTATTTGATAATGTGAGTGACTGTGTGAGGATACTGAAGATTGAAGGAGAGTGAAGATTGAGTATATATAATATCCAGAGCGATATTAGAATGGATCGGAATAAGGAAGACTTGAACATTATTAAATTATATACAAAATAATATTATTGACACCATCTGGTCGATGACGTGAAATATAAATATATGTATTATCATTTCATGGAAAATATAAGCGGGTTCGCTGAAATAAAAAAAATGTTATCGTAAAATTGACATTCCTCCTACTAAGGAGATAATTTCATTGAGTGATTTAGTATTCTTAGATTTATTACAATTTAGATTAAGTAAGGAAAAATATTTAACATTTCGTCACATGAATCATAATGCATGGTAACGTAAACGCGAAATTAGACGGTTAATCAAAAGTGATTCATTTTTGCAATGAATTGTGAATGATGAACAGTGAATTGCGTTGTTTTTCATCAAAAGTGATGCGTCTACTTTTGATGAAAGCTATTATTTCATTCCTTGTGGAATTCCCGCGTGAACATGTACTGTTTCGAGTGATATAATTAAGGAATAAAATTAATTATGTCGCGGAAACAAGTCGTTCGCCGTGGCTTTTCTTTGATTATAAACCATTTAATAAAAGAGTTAGAGAAAAAGAAAAAGCAAAGGAAACATCGACGTTGGAGGGTCCGACCATGAATTGCTAGAAAGAATCACACAGGAGCATCAAACAATTTATTAATTGAATTAGTAGAAGAATAAACAACACAAATGAACTGTGAATGAATGAAGTCGCTGTTTAGACGTTTCACTTGTCGTTCATTGCCGATGAATGATGATCGACGCTAGTGAAAACAATCGGGAGTCGCAAGCTTTCATCGCGAAGGCACATTCCGATGAACGTCAATTTAGACATTTCATTATCGGTCTTTCATCGGTGAAGCATCGAAAATGAAAGCAAAAATGAACCGTCTAATATCGCCTTTAGTAACATTCATCGTTTCATTCATAATTTTGGTATCAGTCATTTCGTTTTACTATGTATTACTCATTCATTCAGAAGTTAAGGTGTTCTATAGATTTTTGATGACCTAATAGGGAAGTTTGGTCGAAGCTTTGCTGCTTTGCTTATGTATTTTGCTGTATTTGTGACTACGACATGAAAATAACCGTAAATGGCATAAGTAGACATTATTGAATGATTTAAATACTCATGACTTAACTGTTCACAATTGCTCCACTTATCACAATGATAAAATTCGAAAACATGTTACGTATATGTTCGTTTTTTAGGGTTTCATACCCAAACGGTAAAACGGACCCTATTATTGAGACTCCGCTATCCGTCCGCCCATCCGTCCGTCCGTCTGTCACCAGGCTGTATATCATGGACCGTGATAGTTAGATAGCTAAAATTTTCACAGAAGATGTATTTCTGTTGCCACTATAACAACGAATACTAAAAAACAGAATATAATAAATATTTAAGAGGGATCTCATACAACAAAAGTTATTTTTAGGGTTCCGTACTCAAAGGGTAAAACGGACTTATTATTACTCAGTCTCCGCTGTCCGTCCGTCCGTCTGTCACCAGGCTATATGTCATGAACCGTAATGGCTGTATTTCATGAACCGTAATGGCTGTATTTCATGAACCGTAAAGGCTCCTCTTCACAATGGGACATGATGGCCCATCAAATGATCGTCCATAATCGCCGCCATGATCGGGCAGCTCTCCACACAATCGTGTCTATTCATTTACTGACTGTCTACTGTTATGATAAGACGTCTATCGAAGATGGATATCAAAGTGATCGAGGCTGCGGCAATAATTTCAACTTAGCTCTTATAATCGTTTACTTAATGTGCGCGAAAACAGAATTATGAATTGTAAAATGCAAGGCTCATTTTGATATAGTTCTATGAACCGAAAAGTTTCTTCATTCGTCCACGTCACCATATTATGTTTGTAGATCGACAGAAAGAACTAGATACATAAGCACAGAACACTAAGAATATGTCCCTCTTTATTTTTTACCGAGACGTCTATACCACAGAGTACTTTATAACACGTCTACACTGTACCCGAGACAACTACGTACTGAGTAATCGGCGATTGTGTGGACGCGCACACAATCATGGGCCAGCATTCCTTTGATGTACCGACAACTTACCGATTACCGGAGATGATGGCCGATTACAGACAATCACGCCATATCACGCCCTCTACACAATCGTGCTTGTCTGTAATCGCCCATCATGGGCCACTGTGAAGAGGAGCCATAATAGTTAGACAGTTGAATTTTTCACAGATGATGTATTTCTGTTGCCGCTATAACAACAAATACTAGAAAACAGAAGAAAATAAATATTTAAGGGGAGTTCCCATACAACAAACGTGATTAATGGTACGGAACTCTTCGTGCGCGAGTCCGACTCGCACTTGGCCGGTTTTTTTTGACATTATACAAAACATAAATAATAACGAAGTGTATATCCAAACCCTATTTCACCGATTTCGTTAACATTTTTTTCTGAAAGGACAGACAGATGGAGATTGACCTTTTCTGTGTCGCTTAACTGTTAATATGTTTAAGCGTCTCTTTTTTTGGTAGGTATTGGTTTGGCGAAATACACTAAGTATATAAATAAAACATTGAGATGCAAGTAAAAATAATGTAACGAACAATAATTCCATAAGGTTTTTAACTATTGTTAATTAATTATAAATCAAAAATAAATAAAAAATGCGTAATGTCCGTATGTTTTAAAATTTATATATATTTAAATAATTATTTATTAAAAGACATGTTCATGACATATCTGATGGTGCTTACATAAACGGACTGGTTACAGTCGCCTTACCAGATGTTGAAGCTGATTGTCATCGGATTTTTTTTGTTTGCGAAAATCAAACTTCAGCTTAGATTTATGGTACTTGTGTTTACCTTAGCTGATAGAAATCCTGGAGCTAAAAATTTTTTGTCTGAAACGTAAGACCTATTTTTCTTGAATATATTCGATGGTAATCGACTTCAGCTTCGGCGGTAGGGCCCCATTTAATAATTTTACTTTATATGAAGTTTTTTTTTTCTAAAAAAACTTCATAACTTTTATTTTTGTCTCTATATTTCTTTATATTTAATATTTTTTTATTGTTATTTCCTTATATTTTTACAAGTACTAGTCATCTTACTTACAGTATGATAAAACAAGTGTATGTAATAAAGTACACTTTCCTTTGTATTTATTACATACTCTTAGGTATTTTGCACATACTCGTACGCCCTACCTGTAACCCGGTAATCGGCTTCTTTATGTAAGCACCTTAATGCTAAGAGTTACAGAAATAAAGCAATGTCGCTGTATGCATAATCTCAATGTGACTCTATCGTTCTGAAGTTTATCAAATGCCACAGAGTAACCAATAATAAGTGCCTAATGCTGTAAGTCTGTTATCAATGCCGGATTTCATACCGACGACGTCTGGTCTGATGTTATCTTTGTAATCATTGTCATTTTCAAAGCAAGGCGAGGCTTTCTTGTTAAAGTAACAATGAACATATTTGATACTGTGTAGTGTGACTATGATATGAATAATTTTTCCTCCATCTTCATCTATTATATATATATTTCATTCATTATTACGTATACGTTAAATCATCATTTTCTTTTTCTTTTTACACAATGCCGAGTGCCATACAAGCATATAGAAATATTCTGATATAAATTCAAAGATTAAACTATAGCATAAAATTACGCTACCCTAGGAACGACTGCAACAAAGTGGTGGAAAATAAAGCCGTACAATCTGGTGACGCAGGCGCAGCTTGCCATTTGACTCAAAAGTCCCAGTTCCTCAGAGCATCGTCAGAGTTTCCTCAGAGCCTTCAAAAAGTTACCTTGTACAGTGATATCACAAAATACAAGTAAATTCTAACTGTATTTTCTAATTGGTATTTTTTTATACTATGTCGGGTGGTAGACAAGCATACGGCCCGCCTGATGGAAGCGGTTACCGTACGCTATGAGGATCAATTTTATAGAGACATTTTACCCCATTTACAAACTAAATATGAAAAGTCTATTACTTTTGGTTAGTTGCATATTGTGTGTGACATCATTTTCTCTGCTTTCTAGCTTTTGCTCCAAGTAGAACAGTCCAATTTCATAGAAACTTTATGGGTATGGCAACAAAGTTATATAATCATTATTATATAATCAACAAAGTTAATTATTATATAATCAACAAAGTTAATTATTATATAATCAACAAACAAAGTTATATAATCATTATACAGAATTTGCATAAGTTTAGACAAGGGGTGTTTGACATATTAATTGCGAAAGCATACTACAGCACGGCACATTTGTCTTGTGCAGGGATTAAATTCGCGAGCCAAATAGTCAAATAAACATTGCTAATCATTCGATTACCGGGCCCGTCAAATGTCTTTTATATTGTTGTAGATATAACAAAACATATTAGAAAAAAAATACTTTGGGCGGAAGCTTCGGAATAGCCCCCAGAAAAAGATATAGGTAAGTAGGGAGGGGCCTCACAGTTCGACGCTCCAATCTGATAACCACGCATACTTGAGTAATGTCACTGTGCAATCTTACAACAGGACATCCCAATAGAGGCGACATAAAGTTATTTGTTTAAGTTTACTGCCTGCCCACGTGTCACATTATAATATTATAGTGTTGTTATCCGCCGCTTATTGTCCATTTCCACTTCTAAACCTGCCATATGATACCGTAAAATGATATCCCTAGCACTTTTACGTTTATGATCTTGAAAGTAATAAAGATTGTGAGTATGATTGCTATCTGCTTCACTTTTATGTACTTGTACGTAATTATGTACTCAACTTTGTTTATTTACATTTTTTTAGGTAGAGATGTGACGTTCTACTACATCTACTGTTGTAGAGCATAGATCCAAACTATTGCTTCTTTGTTTTTATATTATTTTTTCACGGGGAAAAGTTATTCGGTTTATATTTCTTAATATAACTGTCAAATTTTTTTTCCGGCCAGATTTTAGGATTCACATAAATAGTACATGTGAGCACCTCAGATACAGCTACTATATTGACGGTGTATCGGTTATACATACCTACTCGTACACGTGAGGACAGATTCTATATATAATATGCTACCTTTCCCTTTTTTATTTTTTTCTCGTATTTATTCTTACTAGCTGTTACCCGCGGCTTCGCCCGCGTGGTCCAGGGGCGCTGCCATTCCTTTGTGTATATTTTTTTCTTGTTTCATTTTTTTTACTTCGTGGGATAAAACGTAGTACCAATATTTACAAATTTTAATCATCATCGTCTGCGGATGAATTTATTTACTTAAACACTTATAATATTAGCACCACATAAATGTTTGTCCTCTGCGGGGATCGAACCCGCGAACCTCTGACGCTGAAAAATCGAAAAACAACACAAAACATATGTATATATATATATATATATATATGTTTTGTGTTGTTTTTATATGTATATATATATATATATATATATATATATATATACGTATATATATATATATACGTATATATATATATATATATCAACTCCATTGTTGATGTCTATTATTGTTGTGTCATTTCTATGTCACTTCTGAGAAAGACGTATTAAAATTTGACAACCAACAAATATGGCGATCCTTTGTGACAATGACACTATTGATAGGTAGGTTAGCCATCTTTGTTGCCATGACATTCGTCTATAGTATGAACACTTTGGGAAAATAAAATTGTTGTTATTACTATCTTTCTTGAAATTTTTCTATATTTTCTCACCGTTTAAACCTTCCCTGGGCTACGACAAACATTTCAAAACTACAATCAGCTAAAACGGCCCAACCGTTCTCGAGTTTTAGCGAGACTAACAAGACAGCAATTCATTTTTATATATAAGATATCTGAAGGCTCTCGCCACTCTACAGTTTATATCCAACGCTCAAAGGTTGGCTGGTAGAGATCTCTTATAGAGATAAGCCCGCCTTTGTACATCTGTATTTTAAGTGTTTTATATGTAAATATACTTATGCTTATTACGTACAATAAAGATAATACAAACAAACAAACAAATAATAAAAAAAAATATCCCTAATTCCCTTGGTCACGGCATCACGCGTGAACGGCTGGACTGATTTCACTATTTCCTTTTATGTTGTATTATATTGTTATTGTCAGGGGAAGGTTCTTATGAAAGAAAAAAATAATAAAGATGCTCGGAAAATTTTAAAATATAAGAAAACTGAACAACCATATTAACTTTTCTAATTGAAATCGAGTCGCTTATTCATTGGTATGCAAACCACAAGCATTCTATTCAGGTATTGAATCGCAATAAGAGATGGTGGTAAGGGGACAGGGGCCCTACTTCTGAAGTTGAAGCCGATTACCATCAAATATTTTGATTAGTAAAATATGTCTTATGTTTTAGTAATTTACAAACATCTTCAGCTTTACTAAGCTGAAGATGTTGTACAGCCAGCGAGGGGATTATACTACTGTATAATCCCCTAGCTGGCTGTGGTACGACGAATTAACAATTTTATGAATCCAATATTCAGATATTTTGGCTTTATTACAGGAACGAATCAAACAAGATATAATGTAAAAATATTCATAGTATTATAGTTTTAATTTTCTTGAGAGATAAACCCGTAATTTTGACACTTACACCTCAAACCGTGATGTAGCAGCAAAAATAAATCTATGAACGTTAATGAATATGGGTAATTTATGGGATTGTTATTTTATTCTTGTTTTTCATTATGTAAATTAAGTATTACCAAAATTCAATTATGATATTAAACATATAAATTTTAATCCTCTATCTTCGATCTTTAATACTATAGAGAACCTATCTACTTACCAAATGTCTCTCTACGTAACAAATCTTCTCCGATAGGTACTGTGCTTTAAGTACCGTGTAACTACGTCTTTTGTTTTGTTCAGTCCGCCCGCATTTACTAATAAAGTTAGGCTCTAATCATTGTCTAAGGCATATTATGATTCGGCTAGCCTTGCGAACCATCTTCATAGAATAAAAATATTATCATTTGGCTTGGTATTCACCATCTGGTTCCCAATAGTAAGAACAATAATAAGTATCAATGTCGATATTCAATTCATGATTCTTCACCGTGTAAGACCAAATACACTTCTTACGACCCGGAACTCTCCATAAGCGGCCAAAAAGTTGCTACGATTGCAGAAACAGTGCCTTTCAAATTTCTTGGTAGAAAGATAGATTACAAAGGACGCACACCATCATTGGGGGAAGTTGTCGAAAATTTCATTAACGACCTCAATAAGGTAGACCAACAGCCTATCAGTAATATTAAAAAAGCATGGATATACGACAACTATCTCACATCACGTCTCACTTGGCCTTTCCTAGTATATGACTTCGGTAAAACCCTCTTGGCAAAGTTAGATGCTAATGTCATAAAGATATTAAAGTCATGGTTCGGACTGGCACATCCGGCTGATCCCTCGACTCTATTTAGGGATCACAATAGTTTTGGGCTGAAATTAAAGAAACCTTCTGAACTCTATAAACACCTGAGAGTTACAAAAACGCATGTTTTGCAAAAGTCGCAAGACGAATTAGTTAAATCTCTCCCAAAAGACAAAAATGCCACAGACCTAGAATCTAGACTTCAATTCCACAAACAATTTATGGTAGGTGCACAGGCAAATAGAGCTGGGTTGGGCGCGAGAAAGAAAAGGGAAGACCGAGACATAGTAAAAACCTTTCTACAACAAGACGAAAATGACAGTTACAAAGTGCACGCTATGAATTTAGAAATGCAAAGTGAGTGGTTAACCATAGGCGAGTTTTGCATCCCGTTAGCTCTGAAGTGGCGCACCTTGCTGTATGACTGGTCTCCTGCCTTATTAAAATTCTATCTTAATGCCTTTCAAATGACCCTCCCTGACCAGAGTAACTTAGTTAGGTGGGGAAAAGCCTCTGAAAAATGTTGCTATACCTGTGGAGAGGCGATATGTACAGCAAGGCACCTACTGGTGGGATGCAAGGTGCTCCTTGATAGGGGTCATTACTCACATCGCCATGACAGAGTACTTCAAATCATACGTGAAGCCATAAGCCTTTCAATAGCTAGAGCCCAAAAAGGATTAACGACAAACAAAAGACAAATTAACTTTATAAAAGGAGGCTCAACTTCAAACTCCAAGAACAAGCCTTACTCAATCCTCAGTGCAGCACCTGACTGGACTATTTTAATGGACACGTATGAAAAGCACTATAAAATCCCAGAAGATGTGGTTGTTTCGACATCCAGACCGGACATTTTCCTTTTCTCCAGAGCTACAAAACGTATAGTACTTGTAGAGCTTACCGTACCGTGGGAAACTAACATACCCAAAGACCACGCGATAAAACAAAACAAATATTATGACCTCCTAAACGAATTAACAAAAAGCGGCTATGTAGTTAATCTATACGCTGTAGAAGTAGGAGCGAGAGGTATACCAGCAAAATCTCTCTATAACCTGCTGAAAGACCTTGGCTTGTCCAGAAGTGCAGTAAGTTCTATACTGGAACGAGTATCTAAAGCTGCATTAGCAGGTTCATACCAGATTTGGCAGGGCAGGGAGAGAAACACAAGTAGTGAAGGTGAGTGTTGATGTACGTCGGAAAGGGGCCCCTTAAACCTACACCCGTGTCACAAGTCTCGGGATCTGCTTGGGTTTCTCTCTCTACCACACGATGGACCCGGCACCCGCACGGTGAATCCATGGAAGCTAAGAAGTTCGTCTCTAGATGGTTCATGGGAATATAATTCAATAGAGATTTATTTACACTTAACATTTAGGGATAATTCTATCACCTCATCAAACTTTACATTTTTAGCTACACTTATAAATCGGCTGAAATTGCGACAGCCATGATGTGATGACTATATATTGCTATATATACAATAAAATTAGCCGTGTGGTTTCCGGCAGACTAGAATAGAATCACTCCATCTCTTCCCGTGGATGTCGTACAAGGCGACTAAGGGAAATACATTATAAAACATCGATCGGGCCTCCCCAACCCGTCTGGCCAGCGTAGGCCAAATCCTCCTGTCTGTGACGGACGAGAGAGGGTCGTGCTCCTGTAGTGGAGACTAAAAAAAAAATGACCTGATGATGATGTACAATAAACGTATATCTAAATTGTAAAATTAATAGAGAATCTTAATCAGTATATTCGTATCAAATCGTCGTCAATCCTTAATCATCCCACTGCGGAGATACAATAGGAGACGTAGTATAAAAAAAGCTTGTTTGGCATCCGGATGTATATAACAAATCCGAATGAATTCTATTCACATTCTACTGAAATTAATCCACTAAAGTACCATCTATAAAGTCAACAACCTCATAATTAAACACAAAACATCGTAGCTTAAATTACAGCACCATAATTAAGTACATGTTTACTTCTACTGTTCACATATGTGCACAATCTAAGTACAAACATAGAATACTAACTGAAATCAGTGTCTTATACGGTAGCATCTACAATTTCATTCGTGTCAGCTTTAGTTTTTGTATTAGAAACCAAATTAAAGCACAAGATATTTGACACCAGTATACACCTGCAAACATAGCGTAGCATCCCATGAACAGAGCCACTTTAGGCTCGGCATATCTATACGTGACAAACTTAGGAATGATGATATCCGTAGTAAAGTTAGGCTGAAGTAGCAGTTGACCGGCTATATAGCTAGCAATACTGATGGTCGTTGAAATAGAAAGGTTCTAGAGCAGTGTTTTTCAATCTTTTTGAATAAGAGACCCCTTTACAAGCAAACAATTTATGGCGGCTCCATAAATATGAAAGTAGAATGTAAAAAAATATGTATAATTATGTGAAAATATTAATGCAGTTCAGATCTACAACATACTAATATTCAATGTATATCTAAGAAGAGTATTAATTACATACTTTAATGGATTATGACTTAATGCCATAATGCATTCTCTCCATTGAATGTCGAAAAAACTGATCTACAAATCTGACTCTCTGATCTGACATCTCTGATCTGATCGACAAAGTCATTTTGCACTCACCAATTTGGGTATTAAATTAGTTTCGTTCGGTTTAATTTAACCCAAAAAAATATGTTTTACATTTTATATGTTTAAAATTTCGATACGTTTTTTTATCGTTGCGTCTGTCATATATTTCACGTCAGACTTTTAATTATTCCTCAACACAAACTTAAATGTTTAAGTACTACAAATGTTTTACTTATAATATTTCTTACTGTTTATTATGCAGGTAAAATACAGGTATGCTTACTCAATAAATTGTCACCGCGTCAGTGGTGCTGCAGCACTGGGCTTAGCAGAAGTAGAATTTAGCAGTACAGTTGCTTGCTACCCATGTCAGAGTGAGACGTTTAGATATCATTGTCTGAAAATGTTTCCATTTCCCTAATAGATAACTTAAAATGCGGGTAAATAAATTATATTGCTTATCTCTACTAGTTCGTAGTTTCAGTTAAAAACTAAATACGAATTAAAAATAATTTTAAACAGTGACGTTTCAGATACCATTCTATTTTTTTTTTCTGTGCAACACTAAGGCTCATCGCAGGCGGACTGCGTGTCAACTGCACTCCGACTATCAAATTGCAGTTTGAATGCCGACTGAAATGAAACTACTAACCAACTGTAGAGCCTGGTTCAGCCTGATTGTCGTCGGTGTGCAATTGGCATGCAGTTCCAATGACTGCACGCAGAAAGACGAAGCACGCTAAAGTCTAAAGCATACCCGTTATATATTCATAATTATTCTGGTTATCTATTTGTCTATTGGAGCGTTGCATTGTCACATGTAAATATTACTTTTATCCTCAAACAGCAAGACGTGGATAGAGACACCACACAGTCGATAAATACTTCTCCCCGCAGCTTCGCCCCGCGTAGACACAGTAGGTACTTGAATAAAAAGTATTCTGTCTCAACTTACAACACTATATTCCCGCGAAGGAATAGCAAAGATCCATATATCAATTTTTTTTATACCACGTTGGGTGGTAGATAAGCATACGGTCCACCTGATAAGAAGCGGTTGCCGTAGCCATAATGACGCTACTTCCTTTCTGGTGACTTCACTCACTCGCAGGAATACAACAAGGGAATTGTTATTTGGCTACGGTATCCTGTGGTGGAAGCACTTCCCCAGTTCTTTTACAAATTTGCTGTACCCTACCTCTCTTAATATTGTCACAAACTTTCACATTTACAATATTAGTAAAATTATTTTTAATTTAGTTATATATTATTTTTACTTTAATTTTAAGTTGTACAAGTTAATTGATATGTTTTGATTTTGAATTTGAATTTTAGTTTATTTAGTTTTTTATTTATATAAGTATACATAATATTAAGTCATTTGCTATTTGTTCTATATTTAAGAAGCTTGATATAAGTTGTGTGTATTATTATAATGTACCTATACGTAATGTCTATGTGTTTCTGTTGAAAATATTACCAAAATATAACATTAATGTCGTAATATTAGTAGGATCACCGTACCTAATATGATACATATATGAATGTCTTCATATTATGAAGACATTTATTAACTCGTATTTCTGCTGTCGCTCGAAGCTCGTGCTGTGTTAGATAAAATAATATAGCGTTAGCATTTCTCGGAGAACTGTTGACTAAATCTAGGTACAACAAAGTCACGTGTACTGGACTGGGTTGCATTTTAACGTTAGAAACTTGAAGAGCCATTTTGAAAAGTTAGCGATCCCGCGGAAATAACAATTTAATTTGGTGTATAATGTGGTTCATCAATATCTTTGAACCAAAGCCAAACCTCACCTACACGTGGTGCACTCTGCAGACTGACAATATTTTCGAACATAGCATATAAAGGTCGCGGGCGAGCGACTACGGGTCTACACCCGCGACGGCTAGCGGTTAGGGGTACAAGGTGTGAAAAAATATAGTTATTATATATATATATGTTATATATATATCATTAATTATAACTCATTAATTATAACTATATATATATATATATATATATATATATATATATATAGTTATAATTAATGAGCATTAAAAAAAACTTTCACCATCAGTTTCTACTGGCCATTAAAATTTAAAATGATAATTTTAATAGTTCAGTATAACAGCACTTCACTTGATTTAGTAACTAACTTTTAATTTTATTTTGGTCGCGCTCTCTCGATATTTAATTTTGATATTTTTTCGATATCGATATCGATAAATACTGATATTTTTGGGCGTCATCGATATATCGAGATATATCGGTTGTTATATGACCATAGCCTTATGTAAAACGCATTGCGTAAATATATCAAGCAATCTATGCATAGTAAGTAATCAATGAGCTGTTTTCAAGCTTTTCCCGTTCAAAGTCCGCATTCCTAACCGATGACTTTTTACAGATAATATTGAAAGACTTTTCGTTTACCCGTATCTACAACTTCAGTAATGTTTGAAATGATGATAAGATATCCATTAATTGTGAATACGTACGGTCAGACTCGTTGCCGTTTTCAAATACACAGCAACGCTATATAAATAGAATTCTCTAAAACCATAGTCGTACTCACATAGCATTAAACTTTATAAAATGACCCCAATATCTTCTTAGTAAATTGAATACCTAAGTAAATAAGTCTTCTGCGCGGACCCCAAACCAGCCCCATTACCACCAACCCTTATTGCGATTTAATAACTGAATAGAATGAGTATTCATACCAATGAATAAGCGATTCTATTCAATTTAAAATAGAGTCGCTTATTCATTGGTATGAATAAGCATTCTATTCAGTTATTGAATCGCAATAAGAGTTGGTGGTAAGGGAGCAGCTCTCCTATAATAACTTTAAAACTTTCGCGTTGCATGATTATAATTATAATAACCACGGCAATTAACGCGATCATGCATGTAAGGTAGTTTTACATACCTTTATTATTGCCTGACGTTTCGACCAGGTTGCACCGGCCGTGGTCCAGGCTGACTGTCTCAGCGGTGTCACTCTGTCTCCGTTGTCTAGGTCGATAAATCTTCCTCTACCCCCGTGTTGTTGAATATCCCGTGACCACGGCCGGTGCAACCTGGTCGAAACGTCAGGCAATAATAAAGGTATTTAAAACTACCTTACATGCATGATCGCGTAAATTCCCGTGGTTACTATAATTTTAATCAGCTCTCCTAAAGTTTTATTATTGCTCGGTGCAACTTATGTACCATTCTTTTTCACTTAGATTTTAGATTAGATTAGATTACAAAGCCAACATCACCTACACCTGTTGCACCGTGCCGACTAGCGAAAGAGAGATACAGCGTATTTGTAAGCTGCCCAACTGGGTAAGTACCTCCACAACACAGAATACCGCATCCAAATAACAATTCCCTTGAGGGTTGTTGTGTTCCTGCGTGTGAGTAAGCTCACCAGAAAGGAAGAAGTTGCTCCTTCTACGATAACCGCTTCACATTAGGCGGGCCGTATGCTTGTCTGCCACCCGGCGTGGTATAAAAACATGACTATAATGTCTTTTGGTTTCATCCATCCTTCAATATTTTCTCTATAATATAAACATCTCCATAAAATAATAAGTAGGTATGTTTTATTTTTTATATTCACCTATTACAATATGTTGATACTAGTGGGCCGTGTGTGTAGCCGTGCCTGTTTCCCTCAAAACACCATTTTTGCAATTTCCCACGCGTCTTAGCATGTCTAGCGGTCTCAAATTTCCTTCGAACAAAACAATCATTATAAATATTCTATTTATAATGAATCTTGATATAAGTAACGTACCTAAATGCAAATCGCTACATGATTGCAATTGTGTGAAAAAACATGTTACATAATTTGGCATAACAAGTATTGTTTTGAATGATATTTTTTTTTTCATCAAGTTTTGTTTTGAAACATGGACACGGCGGCCGTGTGTTGTACGTGAATGTGCACTAAAATTATCTCAAAATGGCGGCGCTTCCCCCTCTCCTGCACGCGATGTTCAATAGTCCTTACTTAGCGTAATAAATTCTTTAATCCTTCATCTATCCAGTGGTATCCCGTGTGATTGAATTTCGGATGGAAATGATAGATTTGTAGCTGTAACACCAAACTGTATCCCCCGATTTTGTTATCATTCGTTTTTTTTATTCACGTCAAAACCTGTAACATATTTTGGGGTGCAAATGGTTTATCAACATCTTTGAACCAAAGTCAACTTCACCTGCACGCGGTGCACCCTGCTGACTGACAAACGAAGCTCTGGCAAAAAGAGAGGTAGGGAACGTAATTGTAAGCTACCCGACTGGGGAATGTACCTCCACCTCACAGAATAGCAAATAACAATTCCCTTGAGGGTTGTTGTGTTCCTGCGAGTGAGTGAGGTCATCAGAAAGGAAGGAGATGCTGAGTTGGCAGCGGAAGTGGCGGCGCGTGAGCGATATTTTATGTTGCGAGCGTTAATATGGCTACGGCAACCGCTTCACATCAGGCGGGCCGTATGCTTACGGTCTGACACCAGACGTAGTATAAAAGAAACATAATTTGGCTAAACAAGTTTTACTTTGAATGATAACTGTTTATTTAATTACGTATAAATAAATAAGAAAAAAAATTAACACATAAAACGTGACTTCTATTAAATTCAGTATCAATCGTAGTACACTGAAAGACTTGGGACGCAAATGCATGTAATTATGGGTGCGAGTGGTTCATCGTCATCTTTGAGCCAAAGCCAACCTCACCTGTACTACAGTATATAAGTAATAGTACTACGTACAGTATGGCCTGTTACTGCCACTCTCTCGTATCGACCTCACCTCCCCTCTGAGGCGAATCTGGAACCCCTATATACCCCTATCCCTAGTAGTTGCTGATGCAAAAATATATGTATTTCTCTATATTTTCATCTCGCATGTAGTTTATAAGACTATATATAAATAATCATAAATCAAATCAAATCAAAACATCTTTATTCCTTGGACTTTATAAAGCACTTAGAAACGTCATACAAATTAAATATAAGAACATGTATCTAAATCATTACTACTCTAAATCCGCAGAGCTTAGATTCACTTTCATCACACTATCTTGAATGTGAAAATGAATTTTAGTGCCAGTTCCGGCGAGGGGGCTTCTTGAGAAGAACTGGCAAGAAACTCAAGGCCGATAATTGCGTTGTTCTTATTATTGCTTGTTGTTTATTATGAAACAAATAATTTACCAATCGTTAGTACCTACTTACGAGTATGTTCGTCTCAACGCTGTAAACAAAGTTTTATACAGTTAAAAGGAAACGAACTTGGGCAAACTAATGAAGTTCTCTTCACCTACGTAAAATTACATTTTTCACAAAGATATTATTTACTATTCGCTTTTTACTTGATATTGCTTGTTATAATTGAGTGGAGCGAGCGGCCCCCTTACCACCAACTCTTATTGCGATTCAATAACTGAATAGAATGCTTATTCGTACCAATGAATAAGCGACTCTATCCAATTTGAAATAGAGTCGCTTATTCATTGGTATGAATAAGCATTCTATTCAGTTACAGGGGGGCTGTACGCTTATATAGGCCGAAAAGTCATTCTTAGAAATGAGTATGCTCCAAAGCCACTGAACCGATTTTGATGAAACTTGTCACAATTAAAGACCTCGATATGCTTGAGATTTGTGTTGAAAAAAATTGAGATCGCTCATGTCCTTGAGGAATGATCGTCAAATACATTTTCCATTGAAATCAATATTTCCACTCGCTCCACTCAATCTCGATTTCGGCCCCGTGGCACAGAATAATATACTCTAACAGAAGATCCACTTACGACAGGATTGGAATAAAAATTAATAAAATATTAACCTTCGATACGCGCTAATACGGTCCAAAATAATTCTGCAGCTGTATTCGTACCTAAGTCTTTCAGCGGCAGGGGCAATCGAAAGTAACCCCTATATGTAACGCGTTACGAGCGACCGCCGCTGCTTTTGCAAAATGGTTTGTCACGCCGTTGACGTAACTGGGCTGCGTATCGCTCATAGGGTTGAACCACGTGTAGAACATGAAGCGCTCGCGGTCGAGCCGCGTAGATAGGTATAAATACATACGCTTGTTTATTAATGATCAATAAAATACATATACTTAAACTACCAAAAAATGTAGTAGGTTTACGTATGTGTATGTTTATTACTCTGCTGTAATTACTTATATTACATATATATATATCATGCTCTGTGATTATTAAGTACATAGGTAGGTACTTAGTAACAATAATGTTACGTAATGTTGACACTGATAAAATGTATAATTTTAGAGTAAGTTTTAACAGGAATCATGACTGTACGTACTTACAGATCAGGTTTACTATTCACATTGTCCTAATAATAACTCGGATGTATCTTTAACACGGAAAGTATTTGTAAAATAGATGTAGGTATGTATTTTAAGCGCTAAACAAAATAACCGACCATAAATACCGAGATATTTAGTAGGCGTGGTGGTCATCGCATACCTCGTGAAAGCGCGCGTGACACTCGACTAATTATTGCTCTCGGGGGCGTCGGGCGTGTAGGTAAATAACTCGGCCGAATGGCGGAGTGACACAGGCCTGCCCGTGGGCTAGAATCCGGCCTAGTTTAATATACTATACTCGAAAGAGAGAATTAAAACCTTATGAAAGAAATTATTATTATTCATATTTGCTGAATTAAAATAGCATATGACTGATTTGATTACTGTTTGCCAAGTCGTATGCTTGTTTGGCACCCTAGAGGCATAAAAATATAATGGAAAAGCCGAGAACCCCTTAGAAGAAAAGATACTAGGTACTACCTATACCCTTCAGAACAAATATATATATATCGATGCCTTACAGCCGAAAAGGGATAAGCGCCATTTTTTGGAGAATGGACTTATATATATGGCCAGAATCGTCTTTTTTTTCTGCGTCGTTTGGTCTGGGTTACATGTTTCTAAGTGACAATTTATGTCGCTTAGGCGGTAGTAATAATAGGGGTCATGAGCTAAATTTTTTCGCTGTAAACGACAGAAATTTTTAAGTTTTTTTTTTTTGGTTGTTGATCAAAGAATATTTGAAAACAAAATAACTTATGCTTTTTGGGCTCTCTGTAATATTCAATCATTAGAACGTTAACCTATTTTTGCTGGAAGCAAACATTCAGAAACATACGTTTATGATATTTTGCTTATAAATAATTATTTGTTAAATTCGGGTTAGTATTTTATGCCTGTTCCTTTATAAAATATATTGGTCGTTTATTGTAGTTAGGCCACATTTTTGAGACTTTATTTGGCGTTTAGTATATTTTTCCCGTTTCATAAATAGAAAGCAAAAAGGAGGTTATTACATATAGCCGCTGTAAATATTTAGAATTAGTTTGTCGCTTATGCTTTTTTTTCCCTCCCAATAATTAAACGATTCCGGCGGTTAGATAAAAAGGTAGAACTAAAAGTTATCCTTATACCAGTCCATTCTCAACGTCTTTGTCGTTTACCTGTTCAATAATAATTTTCAAATGGCAGTTGTCGGCATCGTTCTAGTGAAACTACGGGTCCAAGCGACAACAAGACGAACCTTCAATTATGATAATTCTATAAAGAATAAGTTATATTTTTGTTACACTCCTGTAGTTGATACTTTAAAATATTTTATGAATAAAACAAAGACTTGAGACAAACAATTGTGATATTAACAGTGTACTAATCTTAAGAATACTTGTATATACGTATTACTTAATACTTAAATGAACGTTGTAAACTTCAATTTCATAATTAACTAGCTTTCGCCCGCGACTTCGCTCGCGTGACATTCGGGGCAAACTCATGTTTACTCATTAATCAATAGAAGTAATCGTGTAAAATTTAGGATAAAATAGTCCAACTAATCTCGTTTTCCCATACAAACTTTGGACCTCCGTTTCACCTTCTTAGAGGTAAAATTTAAAAAATCTTTTTAAGTAATTCGTGTCCACTACGTTATATTTTCAAATCGATGCCAATGTCGTAAATCCCAGAAAACCATAGAATCAACACCCATATTGATATAATAACATTGCAACCCCATTGCACCCCTACAGAGTTGTCACGTCGAGTATGTTGAAATAGTTGTTTTTTTCGTAATCCACCATAAAAACAATACCTATGACGATTTTCAGACTTTTTCACCACATTTTAGACATTTCAACGCGATCGCACCCCAATAGGAGATAATAGTCACGTTACCGCCCTACGGTTACAATAAATAACAATAATAGGTAATTTCTGGGATAAAAACTATCTTAGGTATGTCCTTTCCCGGGACTCCAGGTATCTCTCAACCAAATTCCATCTAAATTGGTCCAGAGATTTAAACGCGAAGAGGTAACAGACTTTCTATCGCATTTATAATATTAGTATGGATTGGCGTTCCGAAAACCCGTAAATACTACACATATATTGATATATAGACATTTCAACCTAATCGCACCTCAATAGAAGATGATGGACACGTTAGCCATGTTGAATTTTTAAATCGTTGTTATTTTCGTAATCAGCGACCCGATAAACCATACAATACCCATGACAATTTTCAGACTTTTTGACCCCCATTTTACCCTTTTAGGGGTTGATATTTTCAAATCGATGCCATTTTTGTAATTGACTTCCCAGAAAACTATAGAATCAATACCCATCAATATGGGTATATCAATATAATTATGACATTTTAACCTCAGCGTACCCCCCACAGGGGTGATTTTAAGTCATGTCGGCGATTATATGTCATGTTGGATTATAAAATAGTTGTTGTTTTCGTAATCAGCGACCCGATAAACCATAAAAACAATACCCATGACGATTTTCAGACTTTTTCACCCTGTTTTACCGCTTTAGGGGTTGAATTATGAAAATTCTGAAACATGTGTTTACTAATTTATCTATAGAAGTACTCGTGTAAAGTTTCGGATAAAATAGTCCAACTAATCTTGTTTCCCCATACAAACTTTGGACCCCCGTTTCACCCCCTTAGGGGATGAATTTTGAAAAATCTTTTCTTAGTGCACCCCTAGACATCATAAGGAACCTACGTGCCAAATTTGGAAGCTCTAGACCCAGCAGTTTGGGCTGTGCGTTGATATATATCATCAGTCACTCAGTTTCTTCTTTTACATATTTCAACCCCATCGCATCCCCATAGGGGTGATTTTATGTCACGTCGGCTATGTTACATCATAAAATAGTTGTTGTTTTCGTAATCAGCGACACGATAAATCATAAAAACAATACCCATGATGATTTTCAGACTCATACAACCCTTTTTACCCTTTTAGGGGTTGAATTTTGAAAAATCCTGAAACACGTATTTACTCATTTCTCAATAGAAGTACTCATGTAAAGTTTCGGATAAAATAGTCCAACTAATCTTGTTTCCCCATACAAGCTTTGGAACCTCGTTTCACCCCCTTAGGGGTAGAATTTTGAAAAATCCTTTCTTAGTGCACCCCTAGACGTCATAAGGAACCTACTTGCCAAATTTGGAATCTCTAGACCCAGCGGTTTGAGCTGTGCGTTGATATATAAGTCGTCAGTCAGTTGCTTCTTTTATAGATTTAGATAGATAAATGAAAATTGATTTAGACTAGATATTTCAATTGTGATAATTCTAAGTTGATTTGATCTCGGGTACTTATGACCGTAATAAGAGCGTTTATTACAAACAATTGTTATTAAGTATTACCTATTACATTTTAGTATGTGGCCTTCATTTCTGTGTCAATTAGAGACTGATTTGATTCATTTTTTTATTTTTAGTACCCCTAGGGCGAACCTGAAATCTTTTCTACTAGAAAAAATATTTTTTAAGAAGAAACACATCGAAAGAGTATTCTAATAAGCAAATTATTCCCATTAAAAATATCTACTTATACAATTTTGCATTCAGTAAATTTTCATTTGATAGATGGTTATACCATATTTCCTCAATTTTATTTTCAATAATCACACACTTGTGCTATTTTAGTTCAATTATAATGAAACATGAGGTGTAGTTATATCATTTTTGCTGGAAGCGAATAATTCTTGTATTTTTATTTACGACATTTTGCCTGTTTGTGAAATGAGATCATTTGAGGATAACCGACAGTAAATAGGGGTTGCAAGTTGAATTATAAAAAAATAACACTGTAATTCAATAGATAGTATGTTAAATACAACATAAACACATTTCCAGCCTCTCGGGAACTAAACTATAGTTTTTATGATTTTTTTTCATAAAATTTTAACTTTAAATCACTCTCCTGTAAAGTTTGAAATATGGCGCTTATCCCTTTTCGGCTGTAAGGCATCGATATATATATTACCAGCATCTCGAAATTAATTTTAAATCGATATATGTTTGCTTCAAATTTTCATTGACAAAACGATATCAATATGCATTTATTTTGCATCTCAGCTGCAAACGTGACTAGAATGTAAACAGTGCTGTATCCATGCGTCAGGTATTCGAACACAGATACTTGTTCTGGGCGTAAAAGGGCGTAAATATACTAAGTTTACACAACAATGTTATATAACCATAGATATGGCATACCCATACAAAATTGCGTCCGAATTCGGGTCCTGCTAAGGTCGGGACATAGACTATCGCCATCCTTATTATATCAGCGATTTAATATGCTTGCTATCTGTTTTCCTCGCCGAGCGAAAATGGCGGCAATATTTCTAGCAAAAATATAAAATTATTTAAAATCAATAATTATTGTGTATTTTCGTGTAACATGTATTCTCTTAAGCTTTAATTATATTATTTAAACAACATAAATTATGCATTTTCGAAATACAGAAGACGCCATTTTTACCAATTTCAACCAAATTAGCTCACGTTGCAGGTGTTCGATTTTGACGCTTAGAGGCGTATCTATTGATATGTATATAACATCATGGACTTTCAATGAGTCAAATTTTACGCAATTTACCTTTAAGGCATAGCTATACACATTATACACGGTTTTAATGTCTCATTAACATAATTATTATGATAATATGACGTCATTGGTACTGAAATTATGTCTGAGATATTAAATTATTCACATTTCTAATTTACGACCAGTGCTTTAAATCAATTGTTTATTTGCATAGATAAATATATAACCCTGTTATAGTTAACCGACAAACTATGCCAAATTGAGATATACATAGCGTGAAACTTCAAATCGATTTTTATATATTCGCAACAAATTCTAGCAATTTGATGACTTAAGCTTCCTAAAACTTACTTGTATACTGCGTGATATTTTTATTCCTATTAATTTTTTTGCTTTAACTTAAAAGTAACAAAATGTCGGTTGGATCTATTCTGCATCAGGGTCCAATTAGGGGTAATGTAAAGGTATTCTTACAGTAACGTAGCTCAACATATTCTGCTGTTTCTTGAAATATTTTATCATTTAGAGATTCGTACAACTGATTTGCGGCAACCTTTATTGTCACTTTATTACCACCTTTATTATCAGTGAATTGATAAACGTGCAATTATGAATATTTTAACGATAGTCATGACACTCATTGTCGTACAGATAGAACAAATGACCCATATGGACAAGTTACTTTGCAGCATTTCTTCTTCGTCAATGATCACTTCCGAAATATAGAGAATTTTCATTTATCATACAAACTTGTATTTGTTTATATATATAAAGCTATCGAAAAACAATTGTTTGATCATAATATTTATTTTTTATATGAAAAGGGGACAAACGAGCATATGGGTCACCTGATGGAAAGCAATCACCACCGCCCATGGAAATCAGCAATATCAAGTCGCCGATCCGTTGCCAGTTTTTTAAGGAAAAGATACTCAGTTCTTGAAGATTCCCATTTCGTAAATATTCGGAAACACCGCTGGGTGATTTTAATAAAAGACCAGAGACAATTTACTTTGAGTTTCGGTCTAATTCTGACAAATAAAACTAGCACGCTGTATCATATCTTAAACACAATACTTAAATGTAATACGGCAACGTCAAAACTCTGATATAAATTGATATTTGAAAAAATATCAATTTTAAAATATAATATTTAAGATATGTTACGAACCTCAGATTTGTATTAGTGACAATGGTGACCCACTTTCAAGCCTACATCCGATTGTTTTCTACCTATAATCTTTGCCCTACGACTTGTTGATCGAACGTGACTCTCAGAAGTCCATTCATCAACGAATATCTAGCCAGTCTTAATTCCCCCGAAACTGATTCATAAACAATATTTACACACACTGTTTCAAAACATGCGTTTATGCCTTAAATGCATTTTATCGGTGTCAAAATGCACTCTCGTACACACATAAAAGCATATCGGTATTAGTTTGCCGCCAGTGCAATGACCTGCCTGTGTATCGTTTAGGAAAATCACCCGTGCAAAATCCAAGAGACTAAGGTTCTTGCATATTATTGTAGAATAGTAAACAGTATAGAAACGTGAATAGAATACACTGTTTCAAGTTCTTTACGCATTTATGTAAGAAAATTAACCATATCATAAAACTACCGCAGTATTTTTTTTATTACCGTACCTCGCAGCCAAAGGTCAAAGAAAAAGAAATTAATTCAAAATATATTTATAACAGAAATTCCTTAATTTAAAAGTAGCTTTATAGTTTTTAACCTATTCCAAAAAAGGAGAAGGTTCTCAATTCGGCTGTATTTTTTTTTTTAATGTTTGTTACTTAATTACTCCGTGATTTATAAACAGATTTGAAAAAAACTTTTCTCTATTTGAAAGAGTTATACTTCCAGATTGGTCCCATATTTTTTTCATCATCATCAGCCTGTATCTACATACATGAAGAGTAATATTTGGAGTCGGGTATTTTTGTTAAAATTATTAAAATTAGCAATTTAGGGAATAAATCTTGAAAGATTAATTTCTAATTCGAACAAATAAAAAAGTTAAAAAGAAATTATGTTTTAATACTACATTTTCTTGTAATGCAACTGAAAATTCCTTGAGAACTGCATTGCAGCAGGCAGTAGGTGCAGCAAAGCGTTAGTTAAGTATATTCCTTGTGTTGGACTGTAAGTCTCTAAGACTCATAAGTACCTATATATTTAGTTACCATTTCAGTGACTCTTATTAAACAATATCAATAAACTTTATTTTTAGGAGGCCCACCACACATTCCCACCATTGTGTATCTTGTGTAGCCAGGATTAACAGCCGCGACCACCAAAAAAGGCAATGAGCAGTGAAGTCCATTCGAGTCCCTGGGGTAAGACTACAGCTGCCTTGGAACTCACAACGAATTTAATCAGAAGAAATTAGTAGAAGTAAGAAGCTTTTGGAATTTGACTTCCCCTCTTAGCAATGTGAGCAATATGGCATATAAGGCATTAAAAGCCTAAAGAAATGGTTAGTCAAGTGTAACACAACTTCCGGGCACCACGGATTTTAAATATCTAACACTATTGGGGACCTAAACATTGATTTAGAAGCTTTAGAATTCTATATATTAGGTAGTGATAATTTTATATGGCACTAATTTCTTGATCAAGGTAGAGTGAGATTGTGTTTTGGCGCCCTTAGATCATAAATTTCACAATCGTAAGTATTGTATTTCAATTTATGTTAAGAGTCCTATTACATTTGCACGCTGACGAGCTCTCGCGCAGTACTAAACCCGCGAAGGCCGCCGGTGCATCGTTTTTTTTAGTAATTTTGAAGTTATATTTATCGTTTTTATTGAAATAAGATAATAAGTTCATGCTACAAAGTTTATTCATCATGAAGTAACAATTATTCTCGTATAAATTTTGCTCAACAATATTATCGTTTATTCGAGAAATTAACAGTTTACGTAAAGCGATTTTCGAAGTTTTTTTGGTTAAAAGAATGATTTATTTCTATATTAAATCAATGATATTTCAAAATTCCGAGGCCGCTATGTACTATACGACTATATAACAAATAACATTCTTTTTTTTATTTCATTTGTTTGGAACAGTAGTACAATCCAGGAGCTCAAAATAGTGAATGCGCGCAGTTTATAAAAATCTTTCTCTGCAATTTTGGGTTTATTTAAAAAGTTAAGCAAAATTTACAAAAAGCGAGGCCGCTACGTACTATGCCAATAGCTATTCTATGCTATGCAATAAGTCAACATTGTTAATGTATTTTTGTTTCCGAGATCAAGAACGCCAAAATTGGCCATTTTACGCAAAAATCACAGTCAAAATGTAATATGGCTCTTAATACTATTATTAACTATTAAAATTTTATAGCAATAATAATCATCAATCATTCGGAACACATTCGAACTTCTCAAAAACCATTAAAATATTATTATATTATTTTTCACTCGAAATCGTTTGGCATATTTGGCATTTTAGCTACTTACCTCTTACCTCTTGGCATATAGAGCGTTCATGCCACTCGCTATACCCCGGAACTATCAGTATATATATATTTTTAGTTTTTTAATATAGTTTGGCAAAATTATGTCACGAGGAGACTGGGCACCTGTCCGATCATTGCTACACCAATTAAAAAAAATACTGTACTAGTTTACAATAATTGCATAATTGAGAATAAAACGCACGAACGCGAAAAAAGTCGGTCGTATGAATCTCGCTGATTCCTCTATTATTTGCTTAGACAATCTTTTGCTAGTACTTAGCGACCTAGTGTAGTGTTTAATTTGATGCAGTCGTGAGCAAATGTGCATAGTGGACGGATATCAGGAAGCGTTCCAATTAATATTGATGTTCGATTTTATGACTATGAAATTGAAAAAAACAGTGACGTGTTGCATAAAAGGGAATTCCTTCTACATGAAGTATTCTACAAAGATTCGGCATATTAAGGTAGGTTTACATTGTTGCTCTACTTAATTTCAAATCGGCGTTATGTTCATAAAGTAATATTTTGTTACATAGATACAAAGTGCAGTAGTTTTTTTTTTCTCCGATGAAACAACCAGTTTTTAGATCTATTTCAATTGAAACCAAGGACAAACTACCCGAGGACTTACTAACATGCTATTAAACAATTTATGTCGTAACTCGTAAGGTTTCGTGCAATTTTATCAACGGCCAAGTCAAAACTAAGATCAAAAAGAATAAACAGTTCGGTCTCAGGTGCTAAAAAAAAGTGACTGACCCTAACGAACTTAAGGACTTTTGCATCTGTTTGAATATGTGTTTAAAAGTAGTCGAATGCCCCGAAAAAAACTTGAGTAAGTAAGCATGTCTAATTTACATATTTTTCAATTATAATCAAATAATGAATCCTCGTCTCTATCACTATTTACCACCTAGCCGCGACAAGTACCTAATCATTTTCTCTAAAATATTTAGATGGATTCAGACAAGTTAGTTGAAATTAATACTTTTCTTTAAGAACCTAACACCTACATAAAAGCTAAATAGCTATTTAAAAAAGCGAATAGAATTGACATTGTGACGAGCTCGGTCGCGTAGCGGTCAATGACGCGGCTTCGACACCAACGCTCGTGGGTTCGATTCCCACACAGGACAAACATTTGTGTCCATGAACATGTCTGTTTGTCTTGTTTTGGGTGTTTTCTATGTATCATAAGTATGTATTTACAAAAAAAAATGTATTTACGTATGTTTATCAGTTGTGTAGTACCCATAACACAAGCTTCGCTTACTTTGGGGCTAGATGGCGCTGTGTAATTTGTCTGGCAATATTTATTTATTCATTTATTATTGTCGGTAACCCAGAAAAAAAACATAAGTATGTCTACTTTACATATTTTTCAGTTATAATAAACCAATCAAATTATAAATTCACATCTCGTTTTAGTTGTCAACGTATGTTTCCATGCGCTCATAAAAGCAACAGCTAATTAAATACTACATTTATTTAAAAACCCATTTGCGTCATTTATTGTCTCTATCGAATTTAATCAATGGGATTATTTCGTCAAACTGTTGTGATGTCACAATGGGTGATAAATGTGATAACAATACATGTATGTCGTTGCTGTGAAATATGTTTATTAGTAATGGTGTTATAAATAATAGTCATATTTCATAAATTAGCTAACAGGAAATAACATGCAATTTCTATTTCTATCCTTTTTTATACGACTACGGCCTAGCCAAAAGGAAGGGTTACGAATTTAGTATGTATTTATGCATAACTATTTACCTAGTACCTATTTACGCATGTCCCTCAGTACCTACCGGGTAATTATATGCTACACTTTAACTGACTTCAACGACAGGAGGTTCGATTTTTATCTTCTAGTGTTTTTTTATTTCGTAATCGGGCTACAGTTTTTCACGAAACATGACTCTTAAGGCAACAAAAACAGAAATAATAAAAACATGAATTTAAAGACATTATGTATCGCCTACCTCGTATAAAATTAGCATTTAATATTATTTTGGTGAACGTTAGCAAATATGTTTAAAAAACACATAGTTTTTAAACAAAACAACTTAACTATAATATCGCTGATGCATTGATTAAAACACGTAGCAAAAAATTGGATGTAAAAAATAAAATATACATATACTCGTATTTATACTTAAGCGTAAGCGAATTACAATTTATGTAGGTATTTGCACCGCATGAATTTCTACCAGTCGTTTTAAAATGAAAGAGAGATTGCCAAACGAATTGTAACCCTGAATAAATCTCTATTTGATGGTGGCGGATGGTGGCGCCACGGCGACAGCAACTGCGCCGACGCCACTCGTGTGTCACGTCTTTCTATTTCCAAACAGGCGCCGATGACTACGACCATACTCACCTCAAAGTCTAAGAATAAAAATAATTACCCTCTTTGAAGTTACTACTCATTTTACTGACTGACCGATCGCACTGTTAGAAACATGTTAAGTAATAATAAAGCTGCAGCCTCTATTCATCTGTACAAATAAATTATCTATGTCTGACTCCTATAATCAGAAATTGGGGAGAATGGCCTCGAAAATAGGTTCATCATCAGGTCTATTTTAGTGTCCACTACAGGAGCACGATCCTCTCTCGTCCGTCCTAGGTGGAAGGAGTATTTGGCCTACACTCACCACGCTGGCCAAACGGGTTGGGGAGGCCTGATCGATATTTGATAATGTTTTTCCCTTAGTCGCCGAGTAGTTATGTAACCGAATATAGCTTTTTTTTTCAATTTCTGAGTATTTCGCAGTTTTTATTCGTAGTAAGGATAGTGTTATTGTGTAAAGTGGTATTTGTCGTCGCTAACCACCTATAGGATGAGCCAAAATAATCCTGATAACTCCAAAATTTCATTGCTCCCAAGAATTTCTATTTAGTGCCTTTTTTCCAAAGTATTTACTTGATAAAGAGACTATTATAGATGAGTTATCATTATCATGTTTTATTCTATAATGACTCAATGTAAGAAGAAGATTCTCATAAGAATTGGAGGCGATTTTACAAGATAGCGGTGTAACATCATTTATCTATAAAATTTTTAGATAGTTATTTTACGAAATTTTTAACAATATCGTGAAGGATATGGATCCATCCATCATGACATTGTTAGCTAAATTTATCTAGAGAAAATTTGTAATTGTCACAAATGTAGTGTTTTATAGAATCACATTACGAAAAGAACAGTACGCCAATAACTCAAATTAAGCAGAAGATTCTCATAAGAATTGGATGGAATTTTACAAAATAGCGTTGTAACTTTAGCTAATTAGGTACTTTACGAAATTATTTAACAATATCGTGAAGGATATTGATTCATCATCATGATATTGAATATTTATAAGCGTGACTAAAGTAGTGTTTTATAGAATGACATTACAAAAGGAACAATACGGGTTTAAGATAACTGCGATATCAAACATCATGGAGGTATGAAAGTGTAAAGAATTAAAAAAAAAACGAATATTTTATATTTCATGTATTTATTGACCGAATCCTTAAAATTTACCTACTCACTTTTGTAGCTATCATTGCCATTCATCAAGTCGAGTTAAAATGTGTTACTTTGGATAAAAAAGGAGAAATAACGGCAAAGATTACTCCTACAATCTCGAGATGCATTAAAGCGATTAGGCAAATTCATTTCTTTGTCTGGATTACTGTTCCTCTTGCCCATAAACAGTATCGATGTCACATTAACCAAATTTATGAACCGTCATTTGGGGCGCGATGGCGCCAAGGTAGCTCGTGTAAAAATACTTAACATTGTTTCCTCAATAATCCTACAGAGCGACAGTATTATTCATATGTGTGATTTAACATTGAGAACACCTTATCAGTGAGTGATATAACCAACCATCACATAGATCCATAGGCTCATTTTATGACCGTTCTATCTACACGTTGTACAACAGGCTCTACCACTATCATAACTACGTAATGTCTGCCGTGTACGTACATACTTACGAATACAAATATGTTATCTCATATCTGTGTGAGTAAAGCATGCGCTGTCGTTTTCCACGAATCTACTAAATGTGCAGAGGAAAAGAGACGGAGAATATAGCGGGGGGAGACTGTCTGAATTGATAAAAGCAACAGTTGTATATCACGAAATTTCAGTGTGAAATGAAACAGCACAGGACGTGCATCGCGTCGTTTTAAGACAACCGCGGCGAGGTTAAAATGTGACTTCGGCAGTTCATGAGTGTTTTGAATGATATTTCACTTTTATTAGTTATTGTGTTTACACGAATTTAATAAGAAGCAGAAAGGTTTGGCGGTTAAACCGCCACTACGAAGGTGACGTGGACGCGACGCGTCCAAGGATTAAATATTTATTGCGACGAAATTCAAGCCGAACAAAAACTTTCGCGATCTGAATACGTGCCGAACGATCCTAATCACAAAGAGCGTTACTATCAGATTACTCTCACAGCAGTACACGTGACAGTCGAAATTTCTAGCAAACACAAGGAAATATACGTTTGATTTGCGTAATATTTGCTTATAACGAATTTAGTGGTCTTCATCAAATTATGGTTGTTTCGAAAGTGGAAATGGCTTCGTATTCCACGTTCGCCGGAAAACCGAAAATGTTCTTTCCAAAGAAGGTAAGAAAACGATTTGTTCAGAGTGCCTGTACAACAACACAATATTGTTTACAAGCGTGCATCAGAACCAAGTATTACGTATTGTGTGTCATTTGGCAGTTGTCTCTAATTTATATATTATTACAACATATATTTCAAGTATAATATCATCATCAAGGACATTTATATTAATTCGTAAACAATATTCCTACATAAATTTAACACGCGCATACAAATAACAGGAAACAGAATATAGATAAAAACATTTTACTGTAAAATGACAAGTGAAAAAAAAAAACAATTTAAAGATAATTTAATTTAGATATTAAACATCGCCAATAAGGTTTTGTACTTATTATCAACAAATGTAACGAAATATTCGATATTTCAAAAAAATAAAAATGAACTTAAGCCGGTTTTACCAGCCGACCTCTAAAATACAGACTATGGCATGTAGTATTAATTTATTATTCTTGTGACTACACTATGATTACATATAATTAATTACGTATTCTTGCGTATGTAACAAAAACGGGTATATTATTACTTTAATATAAAAATATAATATAATTTCTTGCAAAATTTTAATATAGGTACCTATCTACATATCTCTGTTTGTGTACTCTCAGTTATATCTAGGATGTTCATATATGCCTATATATACCTGCTGATATACATACAGGATAGGAGAAAATAACGAGACACAGAAGACCAAGTTAAATGAAATGTTTTTTTTTTTAGTTTTAGTCTCTGTGATTTCCGGATCAAGTATTTGTTCAAATTAGAAATAATAGCTCGCTTGTAATAAGTATTTATTATCAGTAACTGTTTGTGACCTCTTTCAACTCCTTCCACTTTTCACTGGAAAATGCTAAATAAATAAATTGGGCTATGTTTGCCCTGCTACCATTTATATTTCGTCAGACCATCTTTTATATGGACTTCCTCGTTTTGTTTTACTCTCCTTAGATCCCCAATTCATAGCAATTTTAACTGCAATTCACTGCTTGACGAAATGTGTATCCATCACTATTTGTTTCTATGAATTTACGTATGTGACATCCTTTAGATTTTGTCTTGTATCAATCAGTTTATTATTGTATCGTGCATCTCACATTAAAGATATTTCACTCCATTGATCTTTTGCAATTTTCTTGCATCTTATAAGTTAGTAGTTAGGACCCAGTTTTGTCACCATAAGTAACTTGAAACCACAGTTAGGTGGTCTATGCTTGGAGCACAAGTGTAACTTCTTATTTATGCAGATGTTCATTGGCAATTTGATCTACACTACTTTGCGTGCTTCCGTCACCAAAACCTGGACAGTTACGGAAGCGCGTAAAGTAGTGTAGATCAAATTGCCTGTAAATTTGACTTTCGCAAAATAACACCTGAATCAATTAACTATTTATATGTTCATTTTATCATTTTCAATTACTTCCTTAAAAGCTCAAGAATTTGTATGAAGTTACTTCAATGCCAGTATCGTTTTCAGGCATTTCAATGTGTTACTAATTCTAGTCTGAATTTCTTCAGATCTTTATGTAATCACTTAACCCAGATATGAATATTCGTGGACGTATATGATATTTTTGTTGGCTGTTTGCTGCTGGTTTTAATGACTTGATAATTAAGTCATTAGCAAATGGAAAGTCTGACACTTTTGCCCGTGTATGCTTATTCCATAGTTTCCCCATTGTAATCGTGAAATATTTCCTCCAAGACATTTATTTATATATTTTTTCTCATTCCTACTTTACTCTTTTATGCTCCTCTGACAGATTCTCCCTACCAGCATGCAGCAGCATACTTGTTATGGACCACTTAAACTTACCCGATTTGTTAATGTTTACTTGAGCGAAATGCTTTCCTCTATATAGCCAATGAAGCAGCGATATAAAGATATATTTTTTGCTTTTTGCTTCTACGATTTTTGCGTCTACGATAATTTGTTTAGTAATATAGCTATGGCCAAGCATAAAGTAGCCGCTCATCTAAATCGAGGTTCGTCCTCGTCTAAATTTCTTGTTATATTAGGCTTAGGATTACTTTAGCAAACGCTTAATATATGTACTATCAAACTGTCTAAGTGTCTTGCTCCATAACTTAATGCATTCATGGGTATATTACGCAAAATTTAAATATCGAATCCCCAGTCATTTGTGTTCAAACTGGTAGTCCAAATGTTGGAAACCGTGTTTAATTAATAAATTTTCGAGATAGGAAATTATGTCTTGTTTGCTCAGTGTCTGTATAGAAAGTGATTTAGTGTTTTATATTATGCCAGAGATGATTCAGTAACATCCGAGGTGATTCCATATTGTCTGACCTACATCAGAAATATTTAGGCACCGGCCTTGCCGAGTTTCTGTGAAATTGAGTGACGATAGGACGACAGTCGTGTTAACCACGACACAATGTCGTGGTCGACTCTACTAACATTTTATAAACAAACATATCCTAGCTCAAGAATTATTGTCATTTGAAAGTAAAGAATTATGTTTAATTTAAATAAATATGTAATTTAAATTAAAGATAATTCATTAATATCATATGACAAAGTGTTTTACTGTAATTATTCAAAGTCAAAGTCAAAATTCTTTATTCTGTGGGCCCACAGAATAAAGTAGTTACTTCTACAATATTTTTAACAAAAAAGAAAAACTGCATGCATATTGACTTGGTATTAAATGTACAGTTAGTATTATTATTTATTATTACGTGGTACTAATAAATACTATTTGTGTAGTGATTTTTTAATATAATTTACTTCATATTAATGGATTTTAATCGCGTAGCGTATAACTGAATTACTTCATCAAAATTAATATACCTAAATACAATAATTTAAATTGGAATAATAACAAAAAATTGCTCTACATATATCAAGAGATAAAAAGGCCAGTTATCACAGATTCAGTGACATTTTGCACTTACCTGTACTCTTTATTTTAAAAGCTTATTCTACCAGGATACGTCCCTCTCTTCGCTCGTCACATTCACATGCATCCGTGTTCATATAACATACATTTCACAAGGTCCTCCGCAATATCTTTGACCTACAAACCAACCACAATCACGATATTGAACATAAAGTCGACGCAATAAGGACGCTACTTTTCCACCGCTCGCTCAGGTTAAAGGGTACAGACATTCCCACATCTGGACAAAGCGAGAACAAAACAATATATACTCTGTTGTATAGCAACAAGTCATACACTCGGTTTTAAGTAGTATTCCTTTGATATCACCGCGGTGTGTGATAAGACGTGACTTCTTACGCTCCGCGGCTCTATGGCACGGTTGCATATTAGTTGCAGTCTAGCCATTTGTGGCACTATAGTTTATTGCTTATTCTATATAGGTCATGGTACAAAACGATAAAAATCAAAGGACGGGAAAATTATGTGGGCATTCGTCCCTACTTATGGTTATTTGATATTTTTTCTCTTACTACATGAAAGACAAGCAAATGAGTTAAATTTGTTTGTTTGTAATACATATCTTCATTGTACATAAAATAAATTTACAACACGTAAGTTAAAAGCAAAGTACAAAGGCGGACTTGTCCCTCACAGGAATTTCTTCCAGCCCACCTTAAAAACACCTTAGAAAGGATTTCATGAATAGGCAAGTGGAGTACTAAACATTTAAATAAATATCTACAATTAAACATTCTACAATAAGTTTATAATTATTGTACTATTATGCAACAAAAGTCAACCCTAAAATTACCAAAAACCGATGCCAAAAAGACACACGATGTCTCATTCAATTTACGCATTTATTTATTTTCACGGATACAAAATGAAAACGTGATGTAAATATTCCGTAAGCACGAAAGAAAACTGAGATTAGACAGACATTATAAATTGATGTAATATGTAATACTGTTTCTAGCATCCTATCCGCTAACTACCTATAAAAAAATAAAAAGGAAAAAAACGTTTTGCTGATTAGTCTCCAATTTTATCCACTTTGGGTAGTAGATTTACATTAACATCTATACTTATTTTTTACTATAAAATTTATATAGTTTGGTTTGGTTGAACGTGCTCTCAGGAATTACCGTATGGAATTAAAAAAATATTTTAGTATTGGATATGCCATTTATCTAGCAAGGCTATAGGATATATACTTTCACGCTACGACAAAAAGGAGTGGAACATCAATGAAAAACGGGGAAAACCCCTTGCAAAGCCGGGACGGGTCACTAGTAAATATATGGGCGGATGAAAGTGGTTGAGATTTGCCGTTGAAGAAAGATACGAGGGACCCAGTTAGACAGAGATAAATCGAAGGAAGCAATGTTAAGTAAGAGAAAAATTGTGTTAAAGAAACTTGAAAACCAATCAGACAAGATGATGACGATGAGGCACCTGATATCATAGCATATTTTTTTTAAATCACACAATGAAGGAGAAATAGAAACGAAAATGGACCTGGATATTAAAATTTACTTAAACGAGAAATAGAGAAACGCATAAGCTATGATGTAATGTATGTACTTCTTCAAAATGTAAATTGATATTTCGTTAAAGTTAGTAACTTTAACTTAGACTAAGTGCAGGATAAGTATCCTTATTTATTGTATACAATATCAACGATTTTTTAAAAATACCTAGCGAACAACAACAACAGTTTCAGTAATTTTAAATACCTAGCGAAAGTTTTGCACAAACAATTCTATCTTTGCTATCTATACGTGACTACTTTATTGTGTAATAAAGGGAAATAAAACGAAATTCAAAGAATCTTGTTATCTGATTTCCAGTTGCAAAGCCAGCGTCAACATGAGATATTTTCATGCGATAATCAATCAGCGCCGGCGCCGGTGTCATCGAGGGCAATTTAGACAAATCGATTTTAAATTGTAAAATTACTTAACTAACCAGTTGCAATCTTATTATGCGAAATTTATAGGTTATGATGACTTATGGCAAACATGTTACCCACAAACGGACGCATTATAATAACAGGCCAATAATAATAAAAGTGTAGTATTAGACACATTCAGGATAGAAAATATTAAAAAAAAAATCTATATATTCTACTTATTTCTACATATAGGTTTAACAGGTATACATACCTCATCAGAAAATGTACTTACACCTTAATTATGAAAAAACAAATATAGTGAACTTATATTTGGTTATTCTTTTACATAATATTTTTTTACATTTTCACTCATCTACTAGAAATAATTTTCAGGACACCATAGACTTATATCATATCATCTTACCATAGAGTTTACAAGATTAATAATTACATATTTTAAAACTTAATACTGTAAACCAGATAAAAAACTACTTGCTCGGAATTTGGTATTTTTCATTGGATTTGTTCGGTGAATATGGACTTTTCATTCACACATGGCTGAGTTTATTGTCTTAATAATACAGTCAATGTTTACATTATTGACATTTGTTTTCCTATAGACACTACAATACGTATTTAATAACATCCGATTTTTCTACCGAAACCTAGATTTTCACTGCGGAGTAAGCTCCCAGGATAATGACAGATAGACCGATAAAAAGATCTTACCACAGGAGTTCATTGCAGCCATTTCATAGGACCTAAAAACTTGAATTAACGCAATGTAAAGTTCCGTTGGTCGAAGTGCATTCTCGACACGTCATTAGGGATGCCGCAGCCGGATACAATGGAATACCGGGTCTGCGTCGATGAGAATGCGGCAGGAATGCATTCCTCTTGAGGGAGGCATCTCACATAATACAAGACTTGTTATTCTTCGGCCAATCAATCATATTCGTTCCTGTGACTCATTGCTGAATATTGAAACTTTTTGTTATAATGGTTTCTGATTTTACTATAAATAAATAGCAGGGAAATAACATTTAAAATGTATGTATGTATATTTATGTTTAATATTTCGACGATCCCTACGTATAAAGCGACATGTCATTTCAGACATGTCTGCTTATACTACGATATAGTAATTAAAGAGTATTATTATTGGACAAATAAGTTAATTTCTTACTTTTTGATTATATACAATCAATAAAATAAAAAAGAAAATGTTTTTTACGGGCAATCTATAGCAATTTATGCAATAAAAAAAATTTGCCATTTTTGACATGTCGCTTTATACGTAGGGACCGTCGATTTATGTTTATGCAATACAAAGCACATTGCCTTTATCCCATACATACAAAACATATAGGGTAAACCGTGGCATGAGCCATATTATAAATAAAACACCGGCTTGTTGTAACAGAAAATAAAAGACATTTTTTTTAGACCAGGACGAAAGCAGAAGCCATGTGGCCTGGATGGTTTAATAAACTATTGTAGTGAATTACATAATATTGTAGTTCTTCACTACAATACAGATGACAGTACTGTGGACTAGAGATACACTGGTCTAAGTAATGTTAATCTAGATTGCGTCGTAAAGTAGCGAACAAAATTTGTGTCTGAGATTGAAACGCCTCTTGGACACGTCTCTGATTGGAATAGATTGAACTTGGTCCAGCAAAATCCCTCGAAGACACAAGTTTGCGCGTTTACCACAAAAAGCTCCTAGATTGGAAGGTACTCTACCCTTAGTATGGTACCCATCATCATCAGCATTGGTATCTTGTGCTTGGTTCGCGGTCATTTAGAGTACAAGGCCAAATTGCCCTATAGGAAGATTAGCATCATCAGTAAAGCCACAACATAGCCTTCAACTATATAAAGCCCAGGTTAGGCCTCCAATACTGTTCACATCTATGGGCCGGTGCGCCCCAGGTGCAGTACTTATTTGCTCCATTTGACCGCATACAACAAAGAGCAGCTCGAATCGTCAGTGACCCAATGATCTCTGCTCTGACGGCTGGACTCGCTCTCTATACGTAGAGATGTTGCATCTGTTAGCGAACTATATAAATTTTATTAAGCGGAGTGCTCGGATAAGCTATTTGATTGAATACCTGCCGCTGAGTTCCACTATCTTTTTACATTCTTCATTCCATCCATTCATCACACCTTGATAATTTAGCGATCTAACACAGTACGCTTTTTAACACATTTTCCACCATGAACTGTGAAATTGTGGAATAGACTTCCCTCAGCAGTATTCCTAAATAAAAACGACATGGGAGCCTTCAAGAACAGAGTCAATTTTTCCCTTAAAAAGCTGACAACGGACAATGGTCCGTTGTCAGCTTTTTAAGATGAATGCATCTGAGTGGAGCTGTGAAATTATTGGTTGTTTAGCGGAAAGAAAAGCAGAATGTCAACGGAAATCGTAATAAAGATAATGCTTATGCCAACAAAATTTATTACGCCAAGAGAATAGTGCATTAATATGTACACGTTTTCCGGATTTCCATTTCCTACACGACTACACGTTGCGTCCATTTACGGAAACCATGTCATTATGTGTGGGATCTGTGGAAAAATATAGCTCAATTATCACATCGACTTCCTTTCATATAGAATTCAAGTTTCCATCTATACCCAAAGTCATAACTGGCCAGTACGGGATCGGAATCGCTTGTTAAGTTTAAGGTTCAGCAGACCTATTTTTATTAATACTCGTAGGCCTAGAAGGTAATGACTTCTTCAAGGTTTTATTTTCTTCACGTATAAAGGAAAATATAAACTTTAAGATATTAATTTCTGATCCTAAACGAAAGAAATATTTGGTAATTGGATCCTTTTGAGTTGAGGCTGTATATGAAGCAGTAAAGTCATACTTTGTATATTTGATAACATTTATACCTAGTGTATGTCTTTGCTCATTTTTTGGAAAAAGTCATGATGGATAAGCCCGAGTGAGGATGAACCGGATGGTCGAAAGGCTAGCAATAGCCACTTTGGATCCAATGGTCGCACTGTACGCGAGTTCGAATCCTGCACATTAAAAATACTTGTGGCATATCGTCTTCATCCGGAAGTGTTTTTATATATATACAAGAAAAGGAAGCATGATATCGATTATCTAGTACATATAGTGCAAGCTTTGCTTAGTTTAGGACTAGATGGCGCTGAGTAGTTTGACTTAAAACATTTATTGCCCTAAACTATTAAACGAAGAATTATTGAATATGTATACCATGAATGCCATATTGCTCACCCCCATTTTGATAAGTTTTACAATATTGTGGTTTATTCAAAAAATCTGGGAAAATTGCTTTTCACTCTTATACTCTTTGATATTTATTACAATAAAGGGTTCAAATAGAGTTCAGTTTTTTCACCTAAGCATACAGAACCCTAAAATTAATTTCTTAGCACACGGAAGAAGCATAAGAGCCGCAACAAATCCATTGGTTACACAATACAGATTGCAGTTATTAAGTCCATATAAATAAATAAGTATACTTAATTGTACCACATCAAACCATTGTTTAAACTTGGATGTGAACAAAAAACTTGAAAAAATACATTAACTAAAGCATACATGTACGTATATGTAGTTAGGCAGATTATTTCTAGACAATATATTAGCATTTTGTATGGCTATTATTGTCTTGTTTTGGATTTGCAATAAGTTTCAAGCAAAGATAGCAAGCACATTATTACTTATCCCACACTTACATTTTTCCTCTACTCAAAGGTTGTTTGGAAGAGATCGCATGGCAATAAGACCGCCCTTGTACTGTTTATTTTATTACTGTAATATATGTTTCTTCTAGTGGAATATAGTGTATTGTCTATTTTGTATATTTTTCAAATACCATCACCATTTTGTTTGATAGTGCAATTGTTTTTGTTGGTCAATATCTAGCAGTTCTGGACTACTAGACATTTGACTTCATCTAATTATTTTGATCTAATCAGTTGAAATGACATTACTGTCAAAAAACCTCAATGGATTTGGCGTGTACGCGGTTCATCTAAATTTTTGGACCGAAGCCCACCTCACCTGCACGTGGAGCACTCTGCTGACTGATTGCGTTTAAGTGGATAGAGTAACAACTTCACATCAGGCGGGCTGTATACTTGATACGGGAAACCGTTTCATATCAGGCGAGCTGCATGCTTGTTTACCACCCGACGTGGTATATAAAAAAATACCGGCATTTTTAGGTGAAATGGATCTATTATGGGGGAGCTAACATTCTTGCTAACCCATAAGCTTCTATAATCTCTTTGGGATTTTTTTGTCCCGAAAAGTACCAAAGCTTGTTACGACTATTAGGTTATTTAATAATGCTAATACAAAACTACAGTGTCGGGATATTTTCTCTCACACAGTGTAATGCTACAAGGTGTAACTGAACGGGAACATAGAGATATTTTTATCAGATTTAACCCCTTTTAACAGATTTATTATATTGAAATACCGGTTGAGCTGCTTTCGGCGATTATAGGAGAAAACTAATTTTCCCACAATTGACCCTTACCCCCATGAACCCTTTATACCTTTACATTGTAAAGTCCATCAAAATCTTTAAAACCATTTCCGAGTTCGTCGTGGTTTATATATTTAATTATATAAAATTTTCTCGTTTACTAGAATAATATTAATGAGACAGTGAATACAAACGCTAAATTACTTCGTCACAGTTCAAAAAACGTTTAAATGCAGAAAAATTTAAGGAAATAAAAAGATACCCATATATTTTAGGTTTTTGGTACGCCGGCGCCGTAGTCCCTAGTGCCAGAGTAGCTTTAGCCTACGGACCCAAATTAAACTTAATATAACATCATAAAAACGATATGAATTTAGAAATTTACTTTTATATAATGCTACAATCAAAGTTGTTTGTTGAAAGGAAGATAAAATCTAAACAGATAATTTAATCTTTTGTGACGTTGCATTTTAATTGCTATACAGATTCATAATCGCAAAAAAATATGTATATATTTGATTTTAATTACAAAATATGTAGAGTTAGTTGCGTGGCAATGATCAAAATTCTGTCCCGATCCAGTCTCGATTTTACAAATGTCATATTTGGTATTCTCGTATCACAATATGAAATTTCAAAGTTTAATTAGTGTGATTATATCGAAATGTGACTGAAAATTAAACAAACTTAGAATGATATTCTGTTAACAACGAGAATTAATATTAATTAATGATTTAATGAATATTTTTTAGTCAAATTATAATTCAATTTCTATTCGGTCAACTTTCATTCTGCGATCGTAAAATAATTACTAGAATTGGTCTTCTGTTTATTCGCAAATTCCTCCTAACAGATGCCACGGCTTTTGATGTGGTTTTTACAACCATTTTGAATTTTAGGAAATGTCTTCCGGACGATTTATATTATTTCAAACGCACGAAGCGGGGGGGGGGGGGGGGGGAGTACATTTATAATGCACAAAAATCCCTCGCTAGTTATCACTCGATCAATTTGGTATGTTAGTGTTATTCCATGTTCCTGCCTTGATTATATTTTAAAATACTAAAAAGCTACATATAAAACAAACCACCCATTGATTAGGTGTCCTAACCTCAAATAAAAATACAAGTATGTAGTTGTAAATCCTCGATATAAACGTATTTTTAATTCAGTTTATAATTTACAGAAAATACGTTTTTTTTTGCAAGATTAAAAAAAAAGTTGTCTTTTAGATAATCATAAAAGTTTCTGCGTGAAATACAGCTGGGGAGCAGTTCTCGTAATTAAAATATAGTCAAAATTTTGTTCTGATCCAGTCTCAATCTCACAAAATGTCACATTCGGTATTCTCATATCATAAGTAGCAACCTAAAAGTTTAACTGTAGTGTGATTATATCAAAATATGACCAAAAGTTAAACAACCTAAGACTTTTATTCTGCTCGCAATAAGTATTAATATTGTTTAGTGAATGAAACCAAGTGTATAATTGTCAGTTCATTGATAATTCAATCTCGATTCGGTCAACTGTCAATCTGCGATGTAAAATAATTGAGAGAATGGACCTACTGAGATATATACCTACCTATTTAGGTTGACATTTTAATCACTGTATTTACAATGATAGCATTAAATAAAACATTGGCTATAGGGACAATAATATCCACCAATCCTAGCAAATATTATAAAATGTATAATCGATAAAAAATGGCATCCCATACGAAATTTAATCAGCTGAATATTTCTGTCTGTCAACTTTGAGTAGCTCCTATAGTGAAAGATGTATGCAATCATCGATACTATAACATCCCATGGAGTTTAAATAGCGAAAAAAATTTCATAAAAATATCATTTTCTGAATCATTGCAAAACGAATTGAATAAATTTCAGACAAAAATTTCACTAAAATATTAGAACGAAATCATTACGCTCTCGGCTTGTATATACTTGTAGACTACATAATGTGTGTTTTATAAGGGCTATAAAACATAGGTTCCCACACCACAGACGAGATCGGATCACATTCACTGATTATATTCAATAAACAGCCAGACTTTCCTCGGAGGAAGCACCAAAAATAGCGTTTCCGTTGCACAGCGGCTAAGTAGGAAGTCGAACAGTCCAGGCCAGTTTTCCGGCCGCCCACAGCCGTCGTCTCTCTTATTGAGTTTACAACGCACTTATGAGCTGCAGCCCACCTACACGCCGGCTCTAATCTGAATTAAATTGCTCATGCTATGTTATCGGCGACTAAGCGTAGTTTAATGCGTTGTGCAGTACCAATTATGCGTAGTTAGAGATACAATTCGCAGGTCTGGGGGCCTACCGCCGAAGCTGAACCCGATTACCATCGGATTTTTTTAATGCGAAAATGAAACTACTGCTTAGATTGTTGCTAATTATATTTAGCTCAGCTGGTAGAAACCCTAGAGCCCTACCGTCTAAGCTGAAGATGTTTGTCAATAACTTTAACGTAAGACCAATTTTTGGAATTAAAAAAACCGATGGCAATCGGCTTCAGCTTCGCCGGTAGAGCCCCTGGAGCCTTACCGCATAAGCTGAAGCCAATTTCCATCGTATATTTTGATTCCAATAGGTCTTAGATTTAAGTTATTGTTTAAGTTGATTCAGTTTGTCGGTAAAACTTCAGGGTTCCTGTCAATTAAGTTAAGCACAATTTCCACTAATATATTCTAAACTTTGATTTTTGCAATAAAAAAATCCGTTAGGAATCGGGGCTTCAGCTTAGGCGGTAAGGCCTCTGGGCTCTACAGTCGATTTCGACATTCACCACATGTTTTTTCTCGTTTCGGACGTAATGGGACATAACAATATAACAAGATATACGTGACCAGAATATGGAAGAGACAGTACAGTTATATTTATTTTTCTTAGTACCTACATACTTTCGATACAAAATATTGAATTGAACAATTTTAAACTCACTTGAATTTGTAGAAAAAATCGCCAATTTCATAGTTATTTTCATAGTAAGACCTATTAACACACATTTTAACATTTAATATTATTCATTTAATAGATTACTATGTCAGTCCATTCGAGTACTTATCTCAATACGTAAATAATACAGCCATGTCATTTATGTATCTTGTAAGAGGTCCAAGGCCTTGTGGAAGCCTCGATGGCACGTCGACCCTTTTGGAACTATTTTAAAGTGTGCTTCGTTGTAGCTTCGTGGAGTGTGAAGGTCGAAGGACGTACAAAGGAACAAAAGGGGTCATCGACCGACCCGGAACAGCTGGTCCCTTCATGTAGACGTTCATTGCTTTCTTTAGTTTTCAAAATTGTGTCATATTCAAATCCTACTAATATCTCACATACGAAAGTTTGTGTGAATGTTTGTTGACTCCTTCGGGGGTAAACGTCTGAACAGATTTTGATAACATTTGATATATGCGAGTATATATGTGTGTAATACGGTTTAACACTTAGGATACTTTTTATCCCGACACTTTATTCTCGCGAGGGCGAAGTCTCGACCAGAAGGTAGTGTGTTGTTGTTTAATACTTGTAAACGGCTGAACGGAATTGGATAAACACTGGCATATTATATATAGAAACAATCTGAATTGACAATATCTTTATATCCAGATGTATGCCTGGTGAAACCTAAGGCAGAAGCTAGTTTATAAATATGTAGGTATATAAATAAGCATACGGCCAACCCTACCTGCATGAAGTTTTGGAAGTCGCTTATTCAAATAAGCGACTTCCAAAACTTCGTTCGCGTCATCGCATGGTTAGTGCACCAGCCCCCTTAGCACCAACTCTTATTGCGATTCAATAACTGAATAGAATGCATATTCATTGGTATGAATAAGCATTCTATTCAGTTATTGAATCGCATTAGGAGTTGGTGGTAAGGGGGCAGGACTCTACCGCCTAAACTACCCTATATCTATCTACTGCCAAATATACCACACGTAGACATGTGCAAAATGCCAGGCATTTACGATATTTTATCAGCACCAGGCCGCCCAAAATAATTTCATTTTTTTCAAATTCCTAATAATTACATAAATGCCCAACTTTTGGGCATAAATACCCTATTTATGCCAAAAAAACTGCGCATTTATTTGAACTTCCAACATATGGGACACCTCGAATTTCATCATATGTGATGAAATGTGATCCTTCACTTATCCAATATATCGGCTAACAGTTAACGCAGAAGTTTCTGCGTTAACTGAATACTCTAAGGTTAACTGTCTCTCTGAAGTCAATAGTTTTGCATCGTAAGTCCGTAGGTAGGTAGTATTCAATACATATGTCCTTATCTCCCCTTATTTACAGTTTTAGATATGAATAGATACGTACATACCCAATTATGTAGCGAATTAACGACGATGACGTCTAAATGATACGTAATAAAACACAGAATAGATGAAATATAATACGTCACACACGTAAACTGCGAGGTTAATGAACTATGTGTCATGTCACACGTTTAGAGAATGACAATTACGATTCACAGATTTTGGATAACATTTTCTCGCTTTGAAAATCAAACTGCATATATTTGACATTCCAGTGATAGAACGGAAAATTTGGACCTAAAGTGAAACAAGTGCAAAGTTTTCGAGACTTTCATATACATATATAGTTAACAATTCGTTAACTTATAGGGACTTCGTGATCACAGTTTATAACTCATTGAAGGTATGCGTTAGAGATATAATATTATTAGTTATAATATAAAATATGAATACCATAAAAGTATTCACAAAAAAAAACTTTGTATCTTATAATTAAGTACAACAAATTCAGCTGAAAAGCGAAAAGGTGTAAAGTGAAATACTTTTTTTTTTACACAAAACACTAAAACTACTAAAAATATTTCTTAATTATTATACTTTGTAATACTTATAACAAAAAACCGACTCCAAACATTAAAATTATGTATGTAGATACAGGCTGATGATTATGATGAAAAAAATATGGGACCAATCTGGAAGTATACTCTTCAAATAACAAAAGTTTTGTTTCAAATCGGTTTATAAATCACGGAGTAATTATGTAACAATAACATTAAAAAAAAATATACAGCCGAATTGAGAACCTCCTCCTTTTTTGGAGTCTGTTAAAAATACACAAATAATTTAATCATGATAATTACTGATATTAAAATTATATCAAATCAGGCAATGGCTTCAAAGATAAGAATATACGAGTAAGTACAATAATATGGAAGTCTTTGTTTGATTTGTTATAATTTCATACATATAGTTCCCATATTAAATGTGCAATTTTATTTTACAAATTGACGAACTCGGTTGTCGAATGGTTAGCAATGGCCACTTTGACTCCGAGATCGCGGGTTCGATTCCCTCATAAGACAAATATTTGTGTGCATGAACATGTGTGTTTGTCTTCGTCTGGGTGTTTTCTATGTAAATATGTATATGTATTTCTTTTTTTGTAAATATGTATGTATTTACAAAAAAAGAAATAAGTATAATATCAGTTACCTGTACCCATAGTACAAGCTTTGCGCTTAATTTGGGACTAGGTAGCGGTGTGTAATTTGTCCAGGAATATTTATTTATAATTATTATTTATAAATTGCAATTAAGATACGCTTTAAGAAGAATCTGTTTTTGCTTTGCACAAGCCACTATGCAATTTTTTATGAGAACTTATGAGAATACTGGTAATTGTTGGTTGGAGCGTTGTAGACATTTTGTATAACTGGAATATTTTTAGAAATCGAGAAGATTGTTGTTGTTGTTTGTTTACCTCGATTAGCAAACCGGTCGATAAATATAATCAAATCTAATTAAGTAGAACAGTACAGTCAACAGCAGATCAAGCGTTAAACTTTGGCCTTTGGACAGGTCTTATGACGTCAGATTAGGTACAGTTTTTGCATTGCAACTGTAACACATGTTCAGTGGTTCACTGTACAAGTAATTTTATTTATACAAAATGTCATAAAAATTTACAAATATTTATTTTTATACCTAATGCTTCAATTTGTGATTACAGTGCGGAACCTAATATTATTTCTTATACTGTATCGGACTGTGTCAATGAGGAACACTATAAAGTAATTGAAAATGTTTTATCTATATATATTTTTTCACTTGAAAACGTGTCTACGGATTAGACGAAATATTTATCACTTGAAACTATTTCAATACGCTACACTACACATAAAGAACACTTAAACCTATAAAAATACTCTTAAACGCCTATGTCACTTTCTATGCATTTATTACAACAAAGATTTGTCTGTGTGAATCTGTAAGAAAGTCAGTAATACAAAACAAGTAAAACCCACATCATAACACACTACAAATAAGAAAAGTACTCAGGCGCCAAAGCTTCACTCATTGGTGCCTTTTTTTTGTAATTATATAAATACTAGCTTTCGCCCGCGGCTACGCACGCGTGACATTCGGGGCAAACACGTGTTTACTCATTAATCAATAAAAGTACTCGTGTAAAATTTAGGATAAAATAGTCCAACTAATCTCGTTTTCCCATACAAACCAACTATTCTCGTTTTCCCATACAAATTTTGGACCTCCGTTTCACCCTCTTAGAAGTAAAATTTGAAAAATATTTTTAAGTAATTCGTGTCCACTACGTTATATTTTCAAATCGATGCCATTGTCGTAATTAACGTCCCAGAAAATCATAGAATCAACACCCATATTGATATTATGACATTTCAATCCCATTGCACCCCTACAGAGTTGTCACGTCGGCTATGTTGGATTATTAAATATATTAGTTATTTTTTTTGGAATCAGCGACCCGATATACTATAAAAACTATACCTATGACGACTTTTAGACTTTTTCACAACATTTTAGACATTTCACCGCCATCGCACCCCAATAGGGGATGATGGTCACGTTACCGCCCTACGGGTACAATAAATAACAATAATAGGTAATTTCTGGGATAAAAACGTATCTTAGGTATGTCCTTTACTCAAGGTATCTCTCAACCAAATTTCATCTAAATCGGTCCAGTGATTTAAGCGTGAAGAGGTAACAGACATTCCGTCGCATTTATAATATTAGTATGGATTGGCGTTCCGAAAACCCGTAAAAAGACACATGTATTGATTTACAGACATTTCAACCTCATCGCACCTCTAAAGAGGATGATGGTCACGTTAGCCACGTTGAATTTTAAAATCGTTGCTGTTCAAAATCAGCGACCCGATAAACCATAAAAACAATACCCATGACGATTTTCAGACTTTTTGACCCCATTTTACCCTTTTAGGGGTTGATATTTTCAAATCGATGCCATTTTTGTAATTGACGTCCCAGAAAACCATAGAATCAACTCCCATATTGATATTATGACATTTTAACCCCACCGCACCCCCACAGGGGTCTTATGTCATGTCGGCTATGTTGGATTATAAAATAGTTGTTGTTTTCGTAAGCAGCGACCCGATAAACCATAAAAACAATACCCATGACAATTTTCTGACCTTTTCACCCCGTTTTACTGCTTTAAGGGTTGAATTTTGAAAAATCCTAAAACATGTGTTTACTCATTTATCTATAGAAGTACTCGTGTAAAGTTTCGGATAAATAGTTCAACTAATCTTGTGCACCCCTAGACATCATAAGGAACCTACGTGGCAAATTTGGAATCTCTAGACTAGACCGAGCGGTTTGGGCTGTGCGTTGATATATATATATGAGTCAGTCAGTCAGTCAGTTTCTTCTTTTATATATTTAGAAAAATTTTATCATAGGTGTTAGTTAGTTGACCGCGTTTCCTTGTCCAGATTTGGTCTTCCCTGCATACGAGTATCTCTCCATCGCGTCTGTCATCGTCTCTATGCGACTTACAATCTATGAACCAGCCTATTTTGTTTAATCATAATGAAGAAGGAATGAATAAAGCACTTATATTGTTCCACGTTATTATATTTAATATTACCGAATGCGTTTCTAGATTCTTCTGGGCTGAATGTAAACGTTTTAATTTATTGATAACGTATTAATAGTTTATGAGTTTAGTCTTGTCTATCAAAGGCTTTTACGTAGTCCACAAAACCAACACCACCAATAAAGTTATATAAAAAATGAGAACGAGAATGGCAAGTCGAAATATAGGTACAATTTCATAGTTTTTGACTGGCAAAATGAGTGGGTCGTAAGGTCGTTTTACAATGTCAGAGCAATGATTTTCCTTTTATATTACGATCCGAAAATTATACCTACACATTAAAATCCTCCTTTATGGTTGCCAACAGAATTATTACTTTGATACTGTGTATTTAGAAGATCAGGGTCACTATTTGAACACAGAATTATTTCGAATGAACACTGTAATATCAACAAAGGTATTTATTTTTCACATTTTGATTCATTACGTATTATTTACAAAGTTTTACTTCGTATTATGCATACCTCGTAAACCTCTTCGATTGAGGGGAGACCCGTAACCCAGCACTGAGATGAATAAGGGTTGACGAAGATGCATAGCGCGTATTACCTATATTCTATAATCTATATTTTTATTTTGTATTTTTTTATATTTCTTATGGTAATTGCATACACATGCATAAACGTTTTTTTCTTTTAATTTAAAACAATATGTTTTAATTAAATTTAAAAAATATTATAAAATATTTTAAAAAGTATTAATAAATATTAATAAAATAAAACTTAAACAATTGATAGTAGAATTTATTTTCCATGTTAAACAACGGCGACGATAAACCACAAGAAAACAGACACTAATCATGTCTGTGGTATTAAAATGTTTAAACTAAAAGTTATGGTAAATATCCCATTTTAGTTCAAAAGCGGGTTCATCAGGGATAGAACACGTTTAATAAAAGTTAAATCGTGTTCTAGATACAGCTAGTAAGGAGCAAGAACTTTTTAAAAATTTTCAAATTATACATCGACTATATTAAGATTTTTCATGTAAAAGATATTTTAATACTGTAGCTGCGTTTATTTTCCATCATCGCATTCGTGTGATGAGTGATTCGTACCTTACATCTCTAGAGAGGACTTTATTAGTCATTCACTTTTAACATTCTTAGATTCTTATTCATAACATAAATATTCATAAAAGGTACCTTTTATGTATATTTTATATTATTACTTAATATTAGTCATCCAAGTTAATATATTCAGGTGTTATTTTGCGAAAGTCAAATTTTCATGCAATTTGATCTACACTACTTTGCGCGCTTCCGCCACCAATTTTCTTGGTTGATGGTGGAAGCATGCAAAGTAGTGGAAATCAAATTGCCTATTAGTCATCATATTTACACCTTACACACCTTCAGATCCATTTGATCTGATATTATGCCTAAGAAATTAGCAAATCAAAAAAATTTAAAACATTTTTTTCTTACAGGTACGTTCAGAAGAGTCCCTGCTTTCACCGGAAAAAACTAGCAAGAATGCACGATGGGTATGTTACGCTTTGCATATTTGGGTGATGGGTAATTTTATGTTTAGATTTACAATTTAAAAGTAGTGTTTAATAATTAATACAATATTTTTAGCTCCGCGAGCATGCAATGATCATGTTAAGGATAACAATAATTACTTTTTGAGTTGCAAAAATTTGATAGAAGATTAGCAACTCAAAAATTGCAAATCTTCTATCAAATTTTTGCAACTGATTTTGAAAGATTGATTGAAGATACGGTCAAGTGACTCGCCATCTTATTAAAGGCTGGCAACGGATCGGCGACCCCTTAGTGTGATGGTAGTGATTGCTTTCCACCACGTGACCCACATGCTCGTTTGCCCCCCTCTCACATAAAAAAAACATTTTGATATAAAACAATTGGTTGTCTACAAAGTCGGTTTACGGCCCATAATTTTACGTGATAACGTCATAGGAAAACATTGATGAACGCTTAGGCTGATCGTGCCTCTCTATCGCTTGTTCCGCGCTCTCGCGTGCACGCTCGGCTCAGGCGGAACGTGACAACGCGTCTTGCTTTTTTGTGCGTGCAGCTGGCATTTATAAGACGTTATCACGTTAATAAAAATTCCTTGTACTATTCAATATTTAATCAAATTTATTTATGGCGACCGGTTTCGCTTTCACAGCGACACACTTTTACACTAGCAGGAATATAAATTTTATTGAATGGTACAGCGGTTTTATGGGTCCGTCATGGCCTATATCAAAAACGTTCCATAAAGTGCCAACAAGCACAAGTATTAACTGTCCATCATCTTTAGCATCAGACAGTCTATCTGTGCTTCATCCCGATGATTAGCATAAGATACTCTGACAACGTAGTGGTAGAGCAAAGCGTTATTGTCACTTAAATAGGAATAACCTGATTGGATTACCTCCACCTTGATGGAGACCTCAGCCAAATAACAATTATGTAGTCTACAAGATTGTCTGATTGTTTCTGCATATAAAATGCTAAAAGAACAACAGAGGAAAAAGTAGTGCAGCGACACTTCGTCTTACGAGCATCTACGAATATACTTACCTTAGAGATAATTCTAAAAGATTGAGTTCAACAAACAAACCCAACAAACAAAGTTCCTTGTCCTGTCGAAAAATCAATTTGTCACACTTAAGGTTTGTCCCTATCAGTCAATCTTCACTGGTAAAGTTTTAACGTTTTAAGACAATCTCAAACCTTTTTCAATTTTTTTAAGTATTTCGATCCGTCCATCGAGTTCGGTAGACTAAATTATATTAAAGGTCCAACCATCGCCCAGATTAAAATATAAATAGACATTTAGTTGCATGATAGTAAATTCCTTGCATAAACCGTATGAAGCATGAACTTGCATTGCTAACTTAGAATAACTTAGCTGTAGTTTAATAGTCTAATCTAATTTTAATAGCCTAAATCTTTTCTACTAAAATGTCAAACATTATAACAACAACAATAAATAAATGAATTTCCTGGACAAATTACACACGGCCATCTAGTCCCAGTCCCAAATTAAGCAAAACTTGTACTATGGGTACTAGATAACTGATACTTCCTTAAATACATTTTTTTTTTGTTTTTTTTTTAGTAAATACTTACATATAATACATAGAAAACAAACAGACATGTTCATGCACACATATATTTGTCTTGTGCTTGGATCGGCGGGGATCAAACCCGTGACCTCGCAGTCAAAGTGGCCATTGCTAACCATTCGTCCACCGAGCTCGTCATCAACATTACTTATTCACCGTCTTATTTATTTGCACCTACTAATTTTAACATAAACGTGCTGCATTTCCAAATAATGGAGTTTATTTGTTTGGTCTGAAAAGCTATCACGGCCATGCATTTCGGTTAAAGTTAACATGTTTTTGTTCGATGCCAATGTGAGTAACATTGGTTGTATAAGTAGCAAGTACTTGTATGTATGTACATACATTACCCGATACGTCACTTAACAAACAAAAGAAACAGCCGCTATTCGAGACTGTTTTGTTCGTTTCGATCGTCGACACATATGGTGGGGTGCGTTCAGAAAAATTATCAACTGTGAAATTGAGGCAGACTTCTTGGAATATGTGGGCGTTTGCGTATTGTCCTGCTCCTACACTCCGACAGTCATTTTAAGGTTTAAATTTTATATTTAATGAGAACAAACCAAAACGGTATATGAAGGTGAGGTTCCGATATAAGATGGTTAACGGTAATATGATGTATTATATCTAGAGATAGGCAAAATGCCGGGCGTTACGATAAATGCCCAAAAAGTACTTATAAATTCTATTCTCTAATTATATCCTAGTCTTCATAGTAGATTATTGCATCGAGCACAAAGTAATTTATTATTGCACCGAGTGCCTGATTTAGAGCCCGAGCGTTAGCGAGGGCTCTAATCTAACAGGCACGAGGGCAATATAAATTACTTAAGGCGAGGTGCATAATCTGCTTTTCTTTCAACTAATACCTATAGGAATAGTAGATAAAAGAAACTCATATCAAACAGTTAAAATAGAAGTTTCTATAACACTGTCGGCTTCATTTAGAATTTTCCGGAGTTAATGTGTCGCTAGATGATTCCATTTTAATTCGAAGCCGAAGCACTCAAAATCAGATAGTATCACACTTTTATCGTTTCCAAAAATATTGTCAAGCAAAATTAACAAAGTTCCCGCCAAATCACTTTTTTAAATTTCTTTCATTTTGACGTGACAACGTCTTATAAATTGGTTAGCCGGGTGACACTTCAAGAAACTGGGTCACGTTATGCGCTTACAATGAGAGCGAGTGAAAGGCGCGTGCCTTTCACTCGCTCTCATTGTAAGCGTGTCGTGGACGCGTGTCCCTTCTAAGAGCGAGAGAGACAGACATAAAAAGTGAAAGGCATGCGTCCCTTCCACTCGAAAACATTTTACCACTCAAAGTCGTTGTCACGTAAAACTTTCGCCCGTATACCGACTTTACAGGCAACCAATTTTTTTTTTAACTCAGAGTTAGCAGCAATCATTATTTAAATTTGGAACAAGTAGGATAGAAACGAATAATACGTACGAAAAAAAAAGTATTGATATCGGCTGGCTGAGTAGAGCTAATCCATTGAGATTGGCACCTTTTGGTGCGATTAAAAAAAACTGTGCAATAATGAAATTTCATACATTTTTATTGCTCTAGAGCATTAAAGACTCGTTTTGTACTGAGTTTTTAGTGTGATTGTGATGAAATTTGTGCATAGTTGGAAGAAAAATTAATTTCATACGTAGGTAGGTACTACCATAAATATCGATTCAGCAGTAGAGTCGTGAAAACGTACACACAGAAATACTTTGTATATTATATCGCGTGGTAAATAAACGTACGGCCCGCCTGATACGAGTGATATCGGTTATCGCACCCTATAACACCTATATGTATATAAATGAACGCGAACGCATTCAGTGCAAGCAGGCTCATAAGTTGCAACTCCAGCTGCTAAAGCAGGAACTTCACAAATGCTAACTAGTAACCTCACTAGGAGGAATATATATTATTGGGATAATAAGTACCTCTTTACTTGGGATATTAAGTACCTCTTTACTTGTAATTTAATCAATAGTAACGCAAACTGCTGTGCTCATTATTAAGTAAATGGTAGTAATAAACCAAGCATCTAAAATTATCCAAACGGCGCGACTATTAAACTAACTTGGCGACTAAAGTTGGAATAAACATACCAAACCTAACCTAGTATTTCAGTGGCCCATATAGTATTTTTGTGGCTTATTTATTATTTTCCTTAAATAAATAGTTTGCTCTGCACGGTTATGGGGCCTTACGAATTTGTTCAGAAAAAAATGTAGAGAATAAGAGAAATCTATGGAGGTTGGTGCAGTTGGGCAAGAAAGCGTATCGACTTTCACGTTTACATTTAGGTATTGTAAGTACATGCAATTTGACTAGAAGGTTGGCACCATTAGAACCCATGGTCTACCAAATTAATTCTCTACATTCTATCTATCTATATATCTTGATTCTAGATGTTCCACTTGAACTGTTATTTCACGCTGTCACTCGTTAATATTATTTGTATTTACCTAATATTACGTGTTAATTGCGAAATTGTTTCTGTTTGTGTATAGTTAAAAGTTTAGCTTTTATGGATTAAGTAATGAATCGCTATTTTGATACTTGGTAAGGTTGAAACTCGGGCATGAACCCAGGGGAAAGACGAAATTTACGCGATGGGATTCCCACTGAATATATTTTAAATGTCCAGACAAGGTTAGGGCAATGATGTCGTCGACAACCCTTATTGATCGCACTGCTGGGTTACGGGTCTCCCCTCAATTGAAGAGGTTTAGAACATACTCCACCACGTTTCTCAACTGCGGGTTAGTGAAAGACGGTGATGTGCGAACGGTTAAAAGAGAAGAACTGAAATGAGACTCAGCTTTGAGACTATATCAAGCAATAGCAGTAATGGATGTACAAAAGTAATTAATGATATCAGTTTTACTCGTATCACTCTTACTGGAAAGGATTAGGTCCAACATTCAACATCGCAAAGCAAAATGGTTTACCCAAAATTATTATAAGTATATAACATAATACACGACCTTCGTTATCCAAAACAGGAATGGCATTTTAAAATAACAAATGATCCATTTAACAAGAACACTTGTTTTTCGTGAAGCGTGTTGAGGCGTCATTGTTAGTAAGTCATTATGTAAATCACTCGGGTTTTCCTAAAGACAATTCGAGGCAATATTATTGTATGCATGTACCTATACCTGACACATTATAGCCATATTGTCAGCAACGTTTCCAGCAAATGTTGTATAGGAAATTGTGAAGCCTAGAAATGTTAGTCATACCTACATAACCTACAGTTTAGAATTTGCATCATAATTAGCTTAACAATTTTTAGTTAGGACAAAGTAATCAAGATACGTTAGATATATTATATGGTTTCATTTACTTTATGTATGGTTGGGTGTGTTTCATTACCTAACCTAACCTAGCTACCAATAAATATTCCAAGTTTTATGACTTTTGAGATTTCATGTTTAGTGTATTTTTTGACTTTTGAGATTTCATGTTTAGTGTAGTGTATACTTAGTATTTTTTTTTTTAATATTTTTGGTAAAACCTGCGGATTATAAATCAAGTTCCTTTTTTGCCCTAGGCACTACTGCACGTGTCATGGGAGATTTTTCATTGCCAAGACTAATATTCACCGCTGTAGCTGAAGCCCATTACCATCGAATATTTTGATTCGAGAAATAGATCTGATGTTTAAGTTGTTTACAAACATCTTATGCTTATTTGTATAACTCCAGAGTGACTAAATTGTATAATTGTAATAACATTTTTTCAAATCGATAGTTTGCATAACACATAAATTATTTTAAAACACATTTATTTGAACTCTGTCTAGGCCAACATTTCATGATAGTTATATCTTTTGTTGACTGTACTTGCATAAAATATGTAGATATACTTCATACAATTCATCCAAAAAAATATTGGACTTTTTTGCCATTTATGTGCATAACTACTTACGAATACATATTCTGTAAGCAACAGCCTTAAACTCTAAATGATAAAATAAATAATATGCTTTAATAATCTTGAAATTGAGACGATCTGACACATGCCTGATATTTTTCCCCCAATGTCCGCATATATACTTTGACATGTAAGTTCACAACTTCATTTGGCGCGAACTTGATGAGCGCGGTTGGGCTTCTAAACAATATTTCCATAATTTAATGTATAATGGTATTGATTTATAATACAGATAGTGTATTATGGTGTAAGTAATCATTTGAATGGATAAAATTAGTAGAATCTTTGACTAAAAGTGTTTGAATCGGGGCTGTCGAGTTATTCCAAAAAGTCGTGCAAAAGAACAGAAAAATTGCACTATCGGTTTTACTGTTAACTTACTGTTAACTTTAAGTATTACAATTAATAGAGGAACAAGAATATTCCTGACGGTATTTTTCGGCATATTCTTGAAGCCGGGAATAAGATGAAGAAATCGTACAATGCGGACACTAAAGGTCATTGATTCCAGAGCCGTAAAGCCATTTGATAAATAAATGTAAGTTCACATTCAAAAATTTTAGGTGCGCCTCGTTGAATCATCTCGGGCACTTCTAATACACTTAGATTGTGCAACCAACCTACGCATAAACTTAATGCCATACAATACGCCCTCCATCACGTCATGGTGTATGCAATATCTCACTTGCACATCAACTAAAATGTATCTCTATCGGAAGCATGTTTTGGGGTATGATTATGGGAATCATCCCACTGTTGGGATATAGGTCTCCTCTCAATCGAAGGGGTTTAGAAAATACTCCACTACGCTGTTCAACTGCGGGACGGCGACGAGCACTATTTTCAAGCTGCCCAAACGCTACTGACTTGGCTTTACGACTGTCATACTAATGATAACAGCCGGGATCGACTGCTTAACGTGCCCTTCGAAGCACGGAGGAGCTCGAGATAAATAAACCCATCCATAGACAGGCTACGGTCGACGTTGCTGAACTTGTGTAATCGATTAGACTGGTACGCACAACGACCATTAACCTACGGTAAATGTATATAAGGTACTCCAAAGTCCAACCATATTAACACCGACACCAACTCTAATTTGCCGCGGCGATCATCTAACGAGCGGGCATCTGACGAGTTGGCCCGGGTTTGAGTATATTGAGCATCTATACCGCTTTATTCCAAAAGATGGTTTAACTGCAATTTCGGGTTTGTGGTACTCGACCAACTTTTCATTATTATGTGTTAATCTACAACTACGTTATAGGCAAGGTGTCTTAATTATTTTCATCAGGAAACGTGGATGATCGTTTCGTGTCCTATAAATTGTAGTGACAATCGTCCAACCATTCACCCAACAATTTATATTTCTTTGGGAGTATTTGGATATTATGTATTTGTCTAACTGCTCTACCAAAACAACCAGTATTATTAAAGGCGTTCGATAAGGTAGGTTTTGCTTTTCCTACGTAATAAACAAAGTCGTAACTTTCGAAAACTTTAGTCATATACTTCACGGTAAAGACAAGGAGTCGGCAGACGACTAATAATAGTTTTGCTAATCACCGATAGAAACAAGCTTCGAGATAATACACTGGGTTTTTACGTATCTTTAACTTGGTAAATAGATTTAAACATCATACGCGGATGAAGTCGTCAACGTCTTCGTTATCTTATTAATGGCATCGCAGATCACTTTAAAACAAGCCTCAGTGTCCGGTAAACGAAGGAAACAAGGGATTTGCTTGATCCTTATATGTTTTCATAGACCTATTGCGTTTTACGCACCATTTTTGCATGTCATATACATTTATAATGTTACTAGATTTTCTGTGGCAACAATTTTCTTCATCTTTCCCGTAATTCTAAAGTTATGGTCAGTGAACTACGCCCAATTCCTCCCCCAAAATTAATTTCGACGTATCATATCATGCATTAATTTAAAAGTAATATCCCTACATGTAAGAACAGAACTCGTACCTACAATTCAGTTAGTTTTAAGAACCGCATTACTGTTGCATTTACAGACTTAGGATATTTTGCTACGTTGCATTCGTATATTGTTAGTTGTTTACTTGTAATGACAATACTTATTATTAATTTCTATTGCGAATTCTTTTATATTTTTTTAATATATTTGGAATTTAGATATATTTTTTGATTAGTTACTATTTCCATAGGAACCAAAATTGTTTACCCTTGAACCTTTGTGGGTACATCTTGTTTAATATTTTTCTACCGAAATACATATATTCTGTTCACCATCTGCTTCTTTTCATTATTAAGGTAACATCTCCACTAGCTCTCCGTTTCAATTTCAATATTATTTATTTACACAGATCTATCCAATCCATCCAATCCAATAGCATTTCGACGAGCCGGCGGGCGAGGCCGGAGAAGACGAGCTCGGTGGTCAAATGGTTAGCAATGCCCACTTTAGACTCCGAGGTCGCGGTTTCGATCCCCGCACAAGACAAATATTTGTGTCCATGAACATGTCTGTTTGTCGTGGTCTGGGCGTTTTCTATGTATTATATCTAGTATCCATAGTACAAGCTTTGCTTAGTTTGAGACTAGATGGCCGTATGTAATTTATCCAGGAATATTTATTTATTTATTTCATAATATTAAAAAAACAAATTCACTTCTCGCTAAGCCACTTTGTCAGGGCATTACGAGTAGGTATTGAATATAATCTTACAATACAATACATTTCTATAATTATAAAGATAATGGTTGATTTATTAAGCCACGGCCTAGAAATTATAATGTCACGGTCTTCTTGTCACGTCATGCAATCACATATAAAATGTAATTTACATTTTGTCATAAATTCTATAGTGAAGTTACAGCGGATAGTAATCAATTTAATAACTTTAAGAGTCTTACGAATCTGATGGAATGCCTACTTTAGCATTCATTGTTGCAGGTTCGATTCACTCACAAGACAAACATTCATATTTATAGTAGATTCAAGTTCATAGATTCAAGAAGATGCCAAACCCCAAAGCTTCCTACTCCTACAAATGTATTCTGATTAATTCCACAGTGCTGAATGTGACGTGTCGTAGGCGCCAGTCTCGAAAAAAAAAGATCATAGACTTCCAAAACTCAAATTACGTCTCAAAATACTTACTAGTGAACAAAATATAAACATAACATTGATTCATAAAAAAAATAATAGAAGATTACTATCATTAAAATCCGGTATCTATGAAAATTAACAATAATTCGATAATATCCTGCCTACATGATGCAATGCAAAACAATAGTTATCCAATAAATTAGCATGAGCTCATCAGATATTTTTTTGATATACTTAGATATTTTTGCGATACTTTATCATCAAACTCTGCGATAGTTTATCATCGTATAAACTCTTAGTGAGGTGACTCACATTCGTAAATAACGAGACGTTTATCGCTTTTGGAATGCAATAATCAGTGGAATGCAGAAATGTGACATCAAATAGATATGGAAATAAAATGATTCCGGATAGGAAGTTGTTAAGTAAATACTTTAGATATCCAAAGAAAAGTAAGAAAAATAATTTGAATGTACCTAACATAAATATAAACAATGATTTGAATGCATTTTGGCACACAGCCACCGTTTACGATGAAAAAGCTTTCAAATCCGTGCTAATATTCGTGAAAGTAGTACGATGGTAGAACAGGATGTCTGAGTCACACCGGTGGTAATCGCCGCACGCGCAGGTAACATCTACTATAATATGGCGAGCGCCGTCTGATAAGGGACCACGCCACGCGAATGAACGGTGAGTCAGCGAGACTTGTGTTTGACGATTAATGCCTCTTTCGTCTATAAAGGAACCATGTCTATAAATCAGTTTTAATTAATTAACTACTAGCTTCTGCCTGCGGTTTTGGCCACGTTGACAACCACCATTACCATTTCTATCGATCCGTGGCATTCATCAGTTTCGCCTAAGGGCAGATTCTGCTAATGCATGAGAATATCCAATACTTTTTTTACTTAAATTTAAAGCCAAAATTTTTATAGCTTCCTTCCCTGCCTCTGTGTTTTGGGCTTTTCCGTTCACTTTTTTATTCCTTTCTTTTCGACATCGTATTACGTTCCTACAAACATTGACTTCCCTACTTAATCCCTCCTTTAGAGATGATATCCAAGTTTTTTTTTTGTTTCATTACTACCAACATCTACCATTTTTTTTTCAAGCTGTCGTTTTCTGCTGGACTCTGAAATGTCAATGCTTATGGTACTAACTCTTTATTGCATTACACTTTATTACGTTTCTTATTTTTTACATTACTCTTTATTGCATCAAATCTAATTATAATATTAAATATAGGACATCGTATTTGTATAAGCAGCTTTATCGCTAAGTTATCTACTTCAAACAGCTTTAGGGTAAAAGCATGATAGAGCAAAGTAGAATGACATTTCAAGTAATAAAACTAGAATTTTTCCATAGTCTGTTTCCTAGAAAAAGTGTGAATATATATCAATTTTATCTAATCGTCGATATCAACAAATTCAAGATCATGTCGTAACAATAGTCATCAGCCAAGTGGCCATTCGTCTACCATATCTGAAAAATTATTACTTGCTACAGAATACCCCAAGTAAACTCAATTTGTATGGTCCAATATTCATTTGATCCTCATTGGCATCAAAATCGTTTTCAATGTAAATTGGCAACTATTTTTCAAAGATACTGACTGATTGACTCTACATTTTATCAAAGATCTGCAATGCACACCAAAATGTAACAAAATTAAAGTTAGTATCCTTAAGGTTTTCCTGTAACTACATCGGTTAGCTGCCCTTAATGGTCCGTCTCAAAATTTTATCTTGTATATCACGAATACGACTTTCTTGTCTGTGGCTAAAGCTAAAGAGGCAAAGAACTACTTTGCTGTTCCTTTTGGCGTGTAGACAGCCAAACAAAATAGAAAAAAGGTTGGGTTGGGGAGGAGACATTTAATGGAGATAGACATCTATCAACATACATACTTATAAGTAAGTACAAGAAATATTAACAGGCTAAATAATATAAGCATCAATAGACTCAGAGGTTCAGTTCCTACAGACGCTTCTTATGATGTGAGCCTTGACTAGGGTTACCATCTCTAAACGCCAGCAATCAGGACAAGATGCGTGAAAACTCAGGAATTTGAATCTTAAAACCCGGACATGTCATCTGTATTTTTTAATACTAGTTTTATTCTGTGACAAGACGGTTATTTGCAGCATGGAGCGGGCGGTAGTGATTTAAAACTTTTACTCGACCATTCGGCGCCGTTTTACAAGTGTAAATCAGGGACAACTTTTGTCAGGGATTAATTTAATTACGTCGTGGTATGATGGTATGCCTGTGTTGTGCTGTCTGACCGTGTCGTACGGAAATAGATCGACAGTCAATTCTCACGCCACGGCGGCTAGTCAGTCAGTAGCTGATCACAATGCTGTTTACATAACCACCACTTAGCAACCAAAAGTTAACACGCGAGGAACGAAAGTCAATAATTATTTGAACTACGGCTGCCTTGGAACTCGCAACGAATTTAATCAGAAGAAATTAGTAGGAGTAGGAAGCTTTAGGACTCTGATTTTCCCTCTTAGCAATGTAATAGCATGAGAGACAGCAATATAGCAAATAAGGCATGTGATGTAGATTATTGTAATAACAGAAGAAATGGGTAGGTATTTCTTATCAAAGATGACACAACTTCCATGTTACGATTAAGACACGTAATCACTCAACCGAATACAACTATGAATGAAACCACTCGTTCATACAGTTTACTCATATCTCCACGAAATTACTATATAGTAAGCAGAACTACTTGTGATACTTATGACTCAAGGCACAGTCATTGTTGTTATTCGTTTCTTTATATTTATCCCTGTAAAATGGTACATTCGTATAATCCCATTACATGAATCAGCTATTATGTAATGTACATTATTAAATTTGGTGATATCTTTTTATTAAATTGGAATCTTCATGGTTATACCTTAGTAATCAAGATCTATCCATGCTATGACATTTATTTTTATCAATTTATTTTTTTACATTTGTGACATAGCGGGGATAGACAGATTATGATTATGCAGGATGCGACACATGACGACATAGCCGCCCTCCACGCTTATACCTGTGCTTATAAGTAAGTTCACTGTTTAATCCATAAGATCTTATACTATAAACGAGCTATTCTTGAGTATATACACAAATATATGACACTGTGATCTCGCAAACGACTCCACCGATTTCGGTATAGGGGTTTAAAAAAACGTATCGTAGAGTAGAAACAGTAGAACTGCTTCTACTCTACGATGCGTTTTTTTGTTTGCCCAAAGAGGCGCACATTTCGCGGCTACACGGGTCTTAACCACAACTTCATCTTATATTTGATTAAAACACATAGATAGCATCTTTAATAGGTAAGATTATATATCATCTTTATACACAGAAAATCTCTACATATTAATGCAAAAACAGGTGTCTCTATGTTGAATATGTATTAGTATACCTTGATGTAAAAACCAAATGTATTAATTTTTGAAACATAGGGTTATTAAATTTAGATAGAGCACGTGGTCATGAATCCAACATCATTTAATAGATGGAGTTATCAAATTTGAGCTGTTGGTAGCGTGATCAATCAGACGAACGATTATCCTGACAGAGCCGGATCAGAAAGTTTGTTAAAAAGAGTCTATAGTTTTAACTCCTTTGATGCATATATCCATATATATGCATCAAAGGAGCAAAAACGCAAAAGGTTAATTAAATTCTATTATTCCCAGAACTACAACGCTATTTATCCACAAACTCTATTTTTTTCTCAATTCCGCGACTGAAATACCAATCTGCATGCCCTGACTGCAACTGGTACGTCCTCCGCCGTTACTTTTTTGGCCTGTCTGGGCGCCGCGGTAAAATTAAATTATATTCTATTTAGAGATTGTCGCTCGGCAACCGCCGTATACTTTACGGCTTATCTCTTTTGGGTTTTACACAGGATATTGGAGTTTTTAACTCTACAATAACTGGCAGCTAAAACACTTCGTTTCATTGTCATTTCATGTATTCATTCGTAATCCAAAGTCACAGTGTCGTGTGGGTTTAATGTCTTCATGAATGGCTTTTTGAATTCATTCATGTTTAATACATGTGTCTAATACTCACTTTATCACGCGTTTTATATAATTCGTGTTTTTGTTACATTTTAAAGTCTATATGTTGTGTACATATATGTAAGAGACGATCATAATTATGAGAAAATTACCTAAGTAAGCCTGTAAGTATTAAAAATACCGATATTTTTTGCAAGTTTTTCTTTGGTAATTTAAGTAGGTAATGTATTATGTGTATGTCTAATGCCTTGTTTACTTCATAAACGAATTAGATTATCCGGATTATAAACACTGGGAAGGCACAAATAGTAGCTAATTACACATTTTTCGTTGTAAACTTTTTGATGATAGACATTGTATTGCCCACAGTATACTTCGGCATCAGTCATACCTATGTTGTGCAACGGAACTATATCTCTGTAACTTCCTTCCTGCAGAGAGGATTACTTATCGGGTGAAATTATTATTTCAACAAATATACATCTTCATTTATACTATTTTCTTTTTGTATTTCTCATATTCCCAGCTCAGTTTAAACGAAGTAAAATTTTGTTGCGGTTGAGTTTTTTAAAAGTCAAGTAAAACTTACAGATTGAGTAACAACAGATGTTTAGAAGACGAAACTTACATTCAAATATTTTGTTTAGCCAGTACTAATACAACAAATTTCTTTGAAACTGTATATATAAAATAAAAAACTGATTAATAGAAACTTCAAAGTACAGCTACAAAACTACTGAGTCTAAAAACTTAATTAATTTGGTGAGTGGGTGATAGCGTAAGACTCATAGACATTCGTTAAGGTTTCTAAAAAACGGGATAACATGATTGATGAAAGAAGTCGTGGATTTAACAAATAAGTAACAAAATAAACCGATTTTTGATACGTACATCTATAGTTACTCACAATCCGAGACCACCGAAGGTAAATAAGACACGCTTACTCACGAATTTAGTAAACATTTAATTTGCCACAGCCACAAGTCTAATCGTTCATTCGCTATACACACCGATTTCTGCACGAAGTGACTCACTTGTATTTACGACTTTCGAGAAATTTACTGAATGGCAGAAATATTAAACAGGGAATCCGTTGTATGAAACGGTTATGAATTGAAGTTTACTGGTTATTGATTCAACTCTATGTATTAAACTCTACGATAAGTAGCCTAATTAACTGTCAGCTTTATTAAAAAAAAAACTACTAATTGTAACTAATAATAAAATAATAACTGATGGAAAATGCTTACGCAAACTCCCAGGCCACATTTACTATTATGAATAAATTATTATAATTATTAATATGTGCTTAAATGTAACGGTTGCATAATATAACAAACAAATATGGTTTCTTATGAAGATGTTTTTAATAAAATTGTTAATAAAAAAAACTAACAAGATTACTTTCTACAATTTCGTTCATCAAGTTCCCTTTCATTTGATATAAATATCGTAGGGGTTCAAAATTGAAATTATAAATCGGTAATTTTTGGAGGCCGCCATATTGAATTAAAAATGGCGGTATTTACATAATCATGTATTGTATTGTCTTGTCACCGAGAACAACGAGTGTGCAATATTTTAGGTGAATCTGACACTGGGAAGTGGGTCAAATTTAACTTTCAAGATTTGACTACAAACACCGCGGTCAAACTAAATAAAAGCTTGTATATGAATCATGTTTTTCCGTATTTCGTTTAAAGATGTATTTATGTAACAAATCGAGTCGATTAACTGTATGCATACTTGTAAGTATTTGTAATTCATTGTGGGTGTAAATAAATACGCATACATCAACTCGGCCATTAGTCATTACTCGAAGGACCAACTTTTATCTTTTAATTAAAGATAATAATAAACTCTTTATATGGACCGTTGCTATTTTAAGTAGACACGGTTGTTATAAAATTTATTAGTATAATTAACCAACTAGACGAAGCGGCTATTTGAATGATCACATATAATATTCGGTTAATTACATATCGATGCTGATTCGATACACGAGTCCCCCGCTGACATTGAAGGGTCGTTGACACAGAACGACAGAATCGCCGGTCTATATTTTCTCATATTTAAATCGCGAATAGAATATCAGAACAAGTCGGATACGATTACATAAGTATAATGGAATTGATTTTATGTCAACGCTTTTATATTCTTCCACTATTGTATAAATTGGAGACAAATCACACTTTATATAGTCGAATGTCAAAAGAAGTGTAGATCGTATACTAGGTCTCTATCGGAATTTAAACAAACTAGTCACGTCTGTGTCTATTCGAAACGGACAAAATATTTTATTAGGCTTTCTTTGCAAATTTTGACAGAATAACAAACGCATTCTAAACAAAGAAACCAAAGCTTACTAGTAAAAGTAAACATTATTTTTATAGGTAAGTAGGCACTGATGTTAGTGGTAGGTGCATAATTAAATAATAACCTAATGTTAGTGATAGTAACATTATTGTTTAGTATTTACTATCTTATGAACAACGACGTTACAGACGTAGTAGTAATTATCTAACACTCTAACAGCAGTTGCCTAAAATAGCGAAATCAGAATGCAGCAAAAAATCTGAGACATACCAGTATTGATTGATCTGTTTGTAATTGGGGGACATTGATAAGATCGGAGTATCTCATCGCGATCGTGGTTGTCCATGAAGCGGATGCTAAGGTCCGTCCGTGGGTGGAGCCCCGCTGCCCCGCGCCGCTCGCTTCGCCATTCTAATTAGCTCATTGTGGTCGCCAGTTAAAGTTTGCGATCGGCCGGCAGTCACGCCGTCGCAGCCGACTCAGGCATACGTGTTGAATATATTTGCGATTCTACACGCACGCGGCTACTCGACTGTGATGACGATAAGTGATCGACAGTGCTCCCAGTTGATAACAAACTATATCTTCCACTGGAAGTTCCAATATGTGGATCTTCGTGTCAGATAGACATTTTGAATAGTGCTAATGTTTTAGTTGTTGGCGCAACACAAGGTAAAACCATTATGCTCTCGTATACTGTTAAAACCTGGCACCATTGTACGACGATAGACGGTTTATGCCCATCGTCATTACAATATGTCATTAGGATTAATAGTATTTCATTATTGTCAATATTATTAACTACTTTGTATGTCGTAAATGTGGTAATTGCATTATCAGTGCTTGAATCAGAAGTAGTTGGCTCTATAAATTTTAACATGTCAATAGTTTTGCCCCCGTTCTAGTATCCTTAGACATTTATGTTTCAACAACATGATTTTTTCTCCACCTCAACGCCCACTGTACACAATTAGAAACCCCGAAATAAAACAATGAAGAGTGTCAGTAAAATTAGACTTTGGTACATTTTTTTCAGCGCAACCCAGACTAATTAGTATTAAATCAAACGATATGTAGAACAAATTGATGTTGTTTTACTACATCAATTTGTATACTGTAAAACACTAAATGGACATAATAACAATATTATGTCCAAACTAACGTCTGAAACTATCGTTGCCATGGATAGAATACAAACTCTATCCATGGCATCGATAGTTTCAGATTGTTTTCAGTGGATATATATATCTTTTATTTTTCAAGTTTAATCAAAGTTGGTACGAGTAATAATTTTAATAATCATAAATTCATTCTTACTTATTCAGTTAATATTACCAAAGTGAATCTCAGTCAGTAGGTAGGTACTATTCAATTGCTTTACAAGTATGAAACTACTAGTTTCCACAAGGAAACCTAACCTTCGATCGACAAATGCAATCTTGAGCATGCAGCGCTCACTGCATTGCAGTGCATCTAGGTAACACAGAAACATTAAACTTTAATGTGTCCCGTAATAGTCCTGCTGGAATTTGATTCTAAACGAAGAACAATAAGGTCTAAATTTCATATACAGTTAACACATAGGAAAATTAAATCAGTTTTAAAATGTACAATGAATATTTAACTGTGAAAGCTGTTCTCAGAACTGGACGACAGCCATAGAACAGCTACGCGAAGAGAATAATCATTGCTGAATTTATTCTCTGCTAATTTTCCCACATTACCTATATGTGTTCTTTAGTGCAAACACAAATTTGCCTATCTGTAAACACAATACATACTTTATGGAAATTAGGATGCCCGCCGATATCAACAACATTTGTTCACATTGCAATATCAAGGAAAAATACAAAAATAATTATTATACATATAATATTTATTGTTGTTTATTGTGTATGTGACCAATTTTAATCATATATGTGTTTTAATATAAGCAATAGCGATACTATAAATCTGTTACACGGTATATACGAGTAGCAAATTAATCGGAAGGCCCTTGCTACAAGTATAACGAATTACGAATTGTAGCAACAGTTGATTAGAAGGAACATATACGTGTGAAGAGTATCCTCCTGCCACAATGTTCAAAACGCATATTATTTCATAAAACGAAAATTGCAGCATACACAAAGTTCAATGTGCTAATTCCATTGTTCATTCATAACAACTCTATTTATCAGCTCCACTTAACTAGAATTAAAAGTGAAAGCAACTGCCAGAGGAGTGCCTTAACAATCAAAATGTTTTGAAGGAAACTGCTCCCAAATTCAGAACTATGTAGTAACATAACGAAATGGATTTAAGAGGCTCAAAGTAGAAATAAATGGCGAAACATGAAGGAGGTCTACGCCAATATGGTAGAATGAGGCTAAGAAGACTAACATAACATATATGTTATGTTGGTCTTCTTTTTAGGGCTAAGAAGACCAACATAACATATATGTTATGTTGGAACCATCTGGTACCTACTATAGTAGGTACCAGATGGTTCCAAGCATGATATATAAAAGTCGTATAACAGGCAAAGTGTGAATGTCCCTATTACCAATCCTGTTTCTGTTCACGTATTTAAAACAAGCTCAAACCTTGTGGCCTTGTTCATGATTTGGCCTCTAGGATTGAATATAATCAAATCTACTTGTGAGAACCAAATATTTAAACCTCTAAGACATTTCTTATTCAAGATCATATTTTTGGTGCGATGAATCCACCAATTGAGTATTTCTCAGGACTGCAATTCTACACGTTCTGGAGTCAATTGAATAAAATGTTCTGAATTGTCAATATCGTATAAGTGACGGCTATTTACATAACGTGTAACTATTGATAATGATATCGTTATCAACACGCGTCAACACTTCTATCGTATCTAGTCAATAAAAGTTAAACCGGCGTATCCTGTGATGTAACGTGAACGGCATCAATTTCGTGACACAAGGCATCTCAGAAAACGTGACGACACTTCTGCGAGCGATCATGAGTCACAATTGACCTGTTATATGTGTGCCGTGGTGGATCAGTTTTTTTGTATCGAAGTATTACTCATCGTCTCTAGGTATCTATCTAACTGCTTGCTTATCAATGAAGTAATCGCACGTAAATGCCGTGAATGTACTTCTGCTGCTATTAATACGACATGCGAAGCTAAGAATCACAGCTGATGTTGACAAACAAGCTAATTAATATCGATACATTCATATTTAGAATAATAATTCGATAAAAAAAAATATTCAACAATATCTTGCTTTATTTTACCATTCACAATATCTTGTTAATGTTTATTCCACTTTTAATTTTATTTTTATTTCGCGAATATAATTATGCGGAAGTAGCATTTAGACATCCTCCAATTTATTGAGCCTGATCGAGATTTATTATAAATCGGTAGAAGTAATCATTAAAATAAACAGAAGCAGCCTCTATGGAGAATATTTTAACGTCGAAGTCGAAAAGAACCATAATTTCCTCAATGTATTCCGTGGTATTTGCCTACTTTTTATAAACATCAAATAGATGTTTTGATGACGCCGCACGCCGGCCGGCGTGGCCATGACATCAGCACCATCCGCGTCAGTACGCGTCATCCGACGCGATCGTCGCAACTGTTCTGCATTGGATTAATCATCACAACGTGATACAAACCACAGCCAATCAACGTATTTATCTCAATTAGATCTCACGGTTGTGCAATCGATAAAACGTGTCACTGTTATAAATGACGATGACGTTTCTCTAAATATATTATCAATTTCAATATTTCGGCATATCATAAACGTATAGTCGATATCTATTCGAATATTTTACATAATAATAGCCCACTCATCACTTTATTTATAGACAACTAATGTCTTTAATGTTATGCTGGTATTGTGGATTGTATTGATCTTGTAGGAATTACTGATGACTTTGATTGACATTCTTAGGCGTGTTGGCGTACTCACATAATTAAGTGGAAGACTCGCAAATACAGATTTTATAGCCCATCACGATCTTTTACTGCATACTGTTGACATTTTGTAATACTAATAATCATTGGAATTAGTAACGATACAAAAAAGTTATGAATGACATTTAGCGTCATTTGTGCCGGTTTTTAATAAAAAGAGGAACCCCTTTTTTTTCTCTTCTTCAAACAAATTATTTCCATACCGTCTTATAGAGTTTTATAGAGATCACAAATATGTCTTGAGGGCAGTTTTCTTTTGAAGACACTGTCTGAATGGATATTTCTTATTGAATAACTGTTAAATAAACAAAAATACCCATTTAACGTTAGGCTTCCTCTTGATAGCACGGATGTGCTATAGGCGGGCCCATCAATATGCCTCGCACAATTCTTGCGTTCGACACATGGGCGCGTGAGCTGCATATTTGATTGATAGTCTCAATGGACTCTCCAATGACTCACCCATCGATATTACATTACATCAATGGTTCCTTTGACCCTATTCAACGGGTTCAACAAGTGCATCCAATTGTCCTTGTGCTGAATTCAAAGTAGTCTCACTATTCTCAGAACATCAATAAACTGATAATAAAGCCATGTCATTGGTCACACCTTTGGAGATTTGCTCTGTACCACTTAGTTTAACTGCCACTATAAACTCAATCTACGATTGTTTGTTTATCGTTACGTGTGGTGTGATTTTATTAACCATTATCCTTGATGATAAGTCTTAGATATATTGACGCAAGTGCAGTAACATAGTTTTGTAGTATGGTAACATAGGTTTTTAAGGATAACGTCATTAAAAATTGTTTTTACTATAGCAGTTCCAATGTTATTTGTGGAAAGAGAGTCAACAAAATAAATATTATCATCTATATTAAAGTATTTACACAGATACCTGATATACGACGTAACCGACCTTCCAGTAAGCTGTATAATTAACTGGTTCATGTTGATGAGTTTTAAAGATAAAACTTTGATGAACCGTCAATCGCCGCCGTATTAATATCGAGTGAACATCGATTCTGTATTATCAAATGGAAATACATAAATAATAATATTCTTATATTTTTATAAACGTATATATTATGGATTAGTCCTTAATCGTATACAATTGCTACACTTGATGGACAGTTATAATTATAATCTGTATTCAATTAGTATTTATATAATACTGGACTAGATATCACAGCAGGCATAAGGTTGAGATGCTATTTCTATAGGGTTTAATGAAGCCATCAGAATCATATACTATGTTTTCCTTTTTTTCAGATACCAGACTTCTCCCACGATGGCAACAACAGCCTGAAACACAACGGAAGTGCCAAGGAGATGGCATTTGTCATGGAGAACCTAAAAAAGGGCGGTCTAGTATCCCGCCAGAACCAAAGCCTTAACACTCAAGTTACCAGCTCATCTAGCCAGCAGGTAAGAAATAAATAAATATTCCTGGACAAATCACACACGGCCATCTAGTCTCAAACTAAGCAAAGCTTGCACTGTGGGTACTAGGTAACTGATATAATACTTAAATACATATTTTTTTTTGTAAATACATACATATAATACATAAAAAACACCCAGACCAAGACAAATATACATGTTCATGCGCACAAATATTTGTCTTGTGCCAGGATCGAGCCCGCGACCTCGGAGACAAAGTGGCCAATGCTAACCATACGACCACCGAGCTCGTCTAATACTTATTTATATCACTGTAATTTCTAGATGGGCACATGACCCGTTAAAGGTCGTAGAGAACTGTGTAGGTATGCAATAGTGGTGGGTCGTCGACGTTTTTACAGTCGACGCAACGAGACCGTTTACCGTCGACGATGAACTACTTTAAAAAACAGTCTATTTTTCGACTAGTTTACGTCGTCGTCGATAAGACATTAAGAAGACTTCACATAAGCGATTGGTAAACGTAAACGAACGAAACGACGCGACGCAACGGACTCATCAACCAGTCGAAGCATAAACTAGTTTATCTGTGACCTGTAAACTAGTTTAATCGTTCACCCACAAAAAACAGTTTAAAAAAACGGTTCGTTCATTCAACGCCCATCTCTAGTATGCAAACAGCAAAAAACCATTCGCTGTGAAAATACTTAATACGGTCGGTTTTTGGTCACATTCGAACGTTTTAACTTTTACAAGCCGACCATATTGAGAAAAAGTTTCATATTGTGAGTTTACCAAATGCGTGTTACATATCCAAATTAGTCGGGTTGCTCACTTCAAAATGTGAGCAAGTAAGCCAATGTGACTTACTTGCTCACATTTTAAAGCGAGCAGAGCAACCAGACTAATTCATATATAACACGTATCTTATAAATTCACAACATGACAGTTCTTTTCTAATTGGTCGGTTTGTTTACGTTGACTTGATCAAACGCGAACAAAAAATCTTGAAGAACTACTGACTAAGCTAAAATGTCAATAACTTAAACACAACACCTATTTTTGGGAACCAAAATATTCCACGGGAATCGGCTTCAGCTTATGCAGTAAGGTCCCTGAATGGAAAAGTGGTCAGTTCTCTTCAGTGGTGGAAGTCTAAGAAAGAGGTCTACGTTCAGCAATAGACATTTTTCAGCTGGAATATATCTAATCGGGTTAATAATATGTAAATTAATATTGCACAGTAAGTTTAGTAAATCTCAAAAGAAAATTTTCATTCCACAATCTGTGATATAATTCTTTACGCTACTCTACGCTTTACGTACTTGTACTCTTTGGAAATAAAACTATATAGGGGTAAAAACTTATTAAGAAGTACATGTATAATTTCGTATATTTTAGTGTTATTGTATATTTTAGTGTTGTTAGAGTAGTTCGTAAATTGTAATCTCGGTTATTGGTTCTGCTATTAAATTTACTGATTGCATAGTATGACTATAAATTATTACTGCTTTACTCCCAGGCATTTACGCATTGACCCGAGTAACCTATTATGAAAAGCAAAAGATATACTATTAACTGTTTATGTAGGTACGTAGGTACCTATCGACTATCACATTTATATAGCAGAGGGATACAAAATCAAAGGCAGATAGGTAAATTATTTTTCTCAAATGTTTTTGGGGGCATCGCTTGAATGTTCGAGTTAGAGATATCGTAATCTATATATATAAAAATCAATGCCACTTTTCGTTGTAATTTTATAACTCAAGAACGGGCTCACCTATCCAAACCAAATGTTTAGGCTTTGTTCGGACTATTTAGTAGATGGTTTATGTGAAGTTTGCACAAAATCGGTAGAGCGGTTCTTCATTTATCACATTTTTTGTAACAAACGAATTCAATAAATGGCGGATCATTTTGTTAATGGGGATTTTGCTGTCAAATTGAAACTTTTTTCAGTGTTGACAGTACTAAGCATGTTGTTATGTCATTCATGCGGTCATTTCATTTTGGACGTACTTCGACTTTATGTTGCCTGTTCCAGAGTCGGTACCCCCAGCCGTTTGGGGTTCATGCTCAAACTGGAAAAACAAAAAATATTGTTTATCCAAATGTTTTGGATTAAGTTTTAAAATAGGTAGCAATTAATAAAATATTTTTTTGTTTGAATAAATGAATTTGATGTTCCAATTTTTTTTTTAAATTATTTCACTTTATAAGTAGCGAAGCACGTACCGGGCCGCTAGTACTATATAGATATATCCTAATACTACATATATAGCAGGGTAGAGCCAATCTAGCCGAAACTGTCAAGAACCAAAGTTCGAAAAATTTTGGTCCGGGAACCGGGAAATTTGGATCATTGTACTCATATACTACGGGAAAATGCCATGAGCCGTAAGGCGATTAGTGGACTGCATTCTAATTTCCACGTATATGGGTTAGAGAGGAGTGCACGCTTACTATGGCAAAATGGAAATAAATAATGGCATATTTACCTCTATTGGTCAACACTATTTGACAGCTTCAACAAGACCGTTCAGCCAGGCGCAACATCTCCAGTGGCTTATGGTACTGTACATGACAATTATTCAGTCTGTCGAATACCTAAACGAACAAAGAACTTATATGGATTTTATATGTACTCCATGTTTTAGGTCCTGAATAAAGTCAGATATTTAAAATCCGTGGTGCACGTCAGTTGAGCTTCACTCGACTAGCCATATCTTTAGGCTTTCAATGCCATGCTATATTGCTGTCTCTCACATTACTAAGAGGGGAAGTGAAATTACAAAAGCTCCCAACTTCTACTAATTTCTTCTGATTAAATTCGTTGTGAGTTCCAATGCAACTGTAGTCTTACCCCCGGGACTGCAATGGGCTTCATTTTTCATTGCATTTTTTGGTGGTCGCCGCTGTTAATCCTGGCTATACAGGAGACACAGTAGTGGAAATGTGTGGTGTTTTTTCAAGACGGAGGCCCGTCTTGAAAAAATCTGTCGAATAGGTAGGTAATCCAGACACTATAATTTTACGCTTTACAGACAGCAAATTATTAGCGGATACGTGGAAACCCTTGCTAAATACGGCTTGATTTTGGCGTCTCAACATGCGACATAAAAAGAAGTATCAAACTTGAGAGCTCTTAAGCACCCAAAATACCGAAGTCAAGAAGATCAAGCACACGCGAAGAAAACGCCGTTAGGTGACCAGCAAAAACTCCATCTCGCCTGGTAGTGAAATACAAAATCACAATCACGTCAAATCTTGAAATAATTCCATATGGTTAAAGTCTAATGAACGTAATATAGATAGCATAATACGAACAAAATGAGATGAAACGTGGTAAATAGAGGGATAGACTTGCAGCTTAAATAAAATATAACATATAACATAACAAACGAAACGGTCTAGGAATTTTTGTTTTGCCTTTGATGTTTAATCCTTCTGATGTTTTATTGATATGAATTCTAGTACGTAGTAATATTACTTATACTGTGATTGTAGCTCAACTGAGAATATATTGGTTAAATAATATTTATTGGAATATAATAACCATATATAACATTCATCCATAAGCTAATGGATGTAGTAATCTACCATGTATGTTTTAAATTCAGAATGTCCTGTCCAGGTTTAAATGAATACTTGAATTATCATGGTTGTGCAGTTAGTATCAAAGAAGCATTTGATAATAATTTTTTTACTATAAACGGCTGAAAGGATTTTGATGAATTTTGTATCATCGTCATCATCATCATCATCAGCCTGTATCTACCCACTGCTTGATGTAGGCCCTCCCCAATGCTTTCCACCATATGCGTTCTTCCGTGGATCGCATCCAGCAGCCACTTTTTTGAGGTCATCGGTCCTCGAGGGGGCGCCCTACGCCTCACCCCATCCATGGCCTCCACTCTAAAACTTTCCTCTCCTATCTACGACCGCTGACTCGGCAAATGTGGCCAGCCCACTGTCACTTCAGCTTGCTGACTTTGAGAGTTCTGTCTACCACTTTATTTCTCCGTGGATTTTTTTCGTTCCGGATTCGATCTCTTAGAGAAACCCCAAGTCACTCCATCGCTTGCTGTGTGACTTTTAGTCCACGAACCAGTGCAACGGTCAACATCCAAGTCTCTGCACCGTAGGTCATAGCGGGGAGGACGCACTAACTTGAACACTTGGGTCTTCAAGCATTGGGGTATATCTGCGGTAAGGATGTGCCGAAGCTTTCCAAAAGAATTTTGGATATTATTTTATGTAAGTACTGTGTTCGCGTATGACAAAGCCACGGATAGAAGCTAGTAATTTATATAGGAGAATCTATATAAGATAAATTACAAGCAATAAATAAACAATAAATAACATACTTGATGATTTTTTTTTGCCATTGTTACATAAATATATGGCATAGTTTGGAATGAATGAATGGCTATAAATGTACATTATAGCCATTCATGGTAAACTATGCCAGATATTTAAATATTACCAATTTATAAGATCAGACTAATAATTCAGGCAAATTGTATAGGTATAACTAAGTATGATAAAATATTGTCTAGAGTATTCATAGCAGAACTAGTTTTGTGTAGCCAGTGGATTATTTTAGTATTGGCCTTGTCTAGTTCATAAAATGGACAGTGTGCTCGGAATTAACACAGCCAGTGAAAATACTAAGCATTACTAATTAACTATATCAAAATTCAACAAAGCGTGTTTGAATACATGAAAATAATTGTTTTATTAGTCAATATCAACATTATTCAACACTAGCTTTGCCTGTGGATTTGCTACATTCAACATATAACATATTCAGCAATTTATCCGTGAAAAAGTAATAATCATCCATTCATAGATACAAGTTCACAAACTTTATAAATAATAAATATTCCAGGACAAACTACACTGCGCTATCTAGTCCCAAACTAAGCAAAACTTCTTCTTTGTAATGTATTTTTTTTTTATACTACGTCGGGTGGCAGACAAGCATACGGCCCGCCTGATGTGAAGCGGTTACCGTAGCCATATTAACGCTCGCAACATAAAATATCGCTCGCACGCCGCCACCCCTGCTGCCATCACAGCATCTCCTTCCTTTCTGGTGACCTCACTCACTCGCAGGAACACAACAGCCCTCAAGGGAACCGTTACTTGGCTGCGGTATTCTGTGAGGTGGAGGTACATTCCCCAGTCGGGTAGCTTACAATTACGCTCCCTACCTCTCTTTTCGCCAGACCTTCGTTTGTCAGTCAGCAGGGTGCACCGCGTGCAGGTGAAGTTGGCTTTGGTTCAAAGATGTTGATGAACCACTTACACCCCAAATATACCACCCCAAGTACACTGAATTTATACTTAAAACTACTTTAACTGACATTATACTTAAAAATGTATTTTTTTTTGTAAACAAATACATACTAATATAATACATAGAAAACACTAAGACAAACAGGCATGTTCATGCACACAAATATTTGTCTTGTGCGGGGATCGAACGCGCGAAATCAAAGTGGTCATTTCTAGCCATTCGACTACGATAATGTGAGTAGGATTCGGCGAATAGAAAGTCAAACGACGAAGTAGCGACTAGAAATGAGCATTTACGATAAAATTCTTAATATATACATAAATGCCCAGTTTTTGGACATAAACAAAGAAATGATATGGAATTTATATACTTATTGGGTATTTATGGCAAATGCCCGGCTTTTGGCCTACCTCTAGTAGCGACACATTGCCTAAGTAAACAAATAAACAAGGAGCCGTAAAACATTCCGTATTTCCTACGTAAACTAACAGTTGTCTACGGGAGTAACTTTTTTTTACTCATCTAAAATTATAATACAAAAGCACATAAAACTGTCACACTATGGGTCGGTCCCAACCTATCTGTCTCTATCAAAATAAACCAGCGTGTCTAAATAAAAAGGCAAGCCGTGTACGATCAGATATCTCATAGTAATTAAAACAGCCGCTCATGCAGACGCAAGCCAGCGGGGTGTCAGGCTCTAGGCACGGTGCCAAAAATAATGTGGACTGGCGTAACGTAGGGCGATATACATTATGTTATACGAAACATCCGTCCTTAGGACCACTAAGGGCCACCTACAAATTAATAACCAGCCACTTACAGACATTAGCATTGACATTGCGTACTCACTTATCTGCAGTATACTTTGGTATGCCTCCAAGGTTCCATAAATAATATGCAGTCTAATCTCATAAGTACAATAAAATACTCTATTTGGGCATAATTATAATTTAAATTCGCAACGGTTTCACGTGGAATTTGTAATGCGATTGTAGGCAGATACTGCCTACAGAGTACTAATACTGGATCTCCCACGCGAAAAATCACAGACAAAACGCGTTTTCGAGCGCACAGTTGACGAATATTAAAACTCCGTGGAGATTTGGCCACGGAGTTCAAGGCTATCATTTGTTGCATTTCGCCCACACACGGTGAATCATCTCAATCGGTTTTCAATTAAGATGCTCCCGTGCCAAATTATTATGAGCTATGTTCATACGAAAACAGTTTGTAGTCTCATTGAGACGTTTTTTAAAAATATCCCATCCAATCCCTCGAGCTATAAAAACATTAATAATATCGTTACTACGTCCACTACAACGAAAATGCGGTCAAGTGAGTCGGATCTCGTGCATTGAGTGTTCCGTACCAGTTGGTACAATTTACGACAACAAATAAATAAACTTTACTACACTCATGGCTTAAATACTCTAACATCGCGGTCAGAATCGGCGTATACCATTATGTAAAAAAGTGTCATAAATGTGATATTTTTGTAATAGTACCGTGCTACATGTTTTAAACAAATAATTCAAAACATGCAGTATAAGTAAATAATACTACGTACAGTATTCCTTCGCTCCTCCCTGCCGCTCTCTCGTGTCAACCGAGTCTTCAAGACCTCTTATCTTCTTAGAGTGGGTCCAGTGCTGCAGCACCGGTGACACGTCGACCCTCATGGAAGTTTTTTTTTAATCCTAGTGTATCTAAGTGTAGATTTTGCGTATGCAACTTTTATAATAATTAGGTATGAATGTATTAATACTGTTCTTTCGATATTATCATTAAACTCGCTAACGTTTCTTCCAGCGCGTCTCGAAAACTCACACTCGTCTTCTCATACCCCTCAATATACCATAGTTGCACGGATAACTATAATTTACCTTAGAACAAATAAATGAAGAAATAATACATTATATATTTATGCTTAATAGTGGCCCTTGACTTTTTCTCCTCCTTGCCTTGTCCTTTTGGTTAATCGAAGTTTATAAATGTTTTGTTCAATAGAAACTTTGTTTATATAACCTTGGTTTTTGGCGCAGTTTGTTTCTGGATGTTTAGCTAAGTACCGTTTTGTAATTTTGATACGGAACACTAAAACGAAAACGTCATCGCACAGTTTTGTTATAGAAGCGCAATGATTGCTGCCAGTATCGTCACATACTCGCAGCACTAAATATGCCCAACCAACCTACATTACATGCCGCTCTGTCGATAGTTGACTAATTTTACGGATTCTTTACTATGCTATATTTAAAATGCCCCGATATTTTGGTATTTCTATTTTGTGTTAGCCCTGGCTTTATTTACTTCGGCCGTAGGTGCGCCAAGACGCGTGACGCCCGCTCTTAGAAACTCCTCTAGCATTGGCACTGAACTCCACGCTCCTTCTAGTCTCGATAACGATTTCGAGCGACGAGGATGTGTATTATTATTATAAATTTGCTCCAAAATAGTTTTTCAGACTAAAGTCTGATTTATTGCATAAATATTTATCTGTAATGAAAAGGTTAAATTTCTTATTTATTCGTTACAATGCATTTACCAGTCAACGCTGAAAACATTAGCGTAATATAAGAGTTTGCACTCCTCCAGCATACGCAAATGAAAATTGTAACATTCGTAACGTCATGTTCCAGATGGTGTCGAGTACAACATCCAGCAGTGCAACAACGAGTCAGAGAGTACAGAGTTCGTCGCAACGGCTTCAACACTTGACCTCAGAAATGAAAGCCAACTCCATGAAATCTGATCTCACCGAGCTCAAGAGTTCCATCTCCGAGATGAAAAATTTAAGTAATTCTGCTGCTAGAAATTTTGGTCCACGGTTAGTGATTTTTTTTTTAACCATTAGTACAATCCTTGCGATTAACTATTTAACTGATACCATTATGATACAATTATTTTATGGATATTGAGAAACACAATAAACATAAACATAATAGACGCATCTCCCATTAGCCACAACGGGTGAGAACTGCTCACCTGAGCAACCTTGGCTTGCAGCCAAATCCCACCCGCTGATTCCCCTCTCGGTGTTTTCAGTAACACGCCGACAAACAAAAGCAACAGTACAGTTTCTACGCGATTTGTCCGAATGAGTCGTTGTAAAATTAAAGCGTCTGCGTTGAAATACATTTTCCTGTGAAAAACGATCATTTAAGTCGTGCGTTACAATATTTCAGACTAAGAAGTTCAATGGAGAACTTAGTAGATCAAGATGACCTGGAGGAGAGACACTTTCCCGATATTGGAGATCTCACAGAGATCACTGACATGGGTGACATGAGTGATATGAATGAATCCTCTGGCGAAGGACCACTAGTGACTTTTCCAGAGTCGGACACGCCGCCCCCTATTAGTGACAAACCATCACTGCTTTCGGCCAGCACTGCTTCCGTTGGTTCCGCCGCCGCTAATGAATTAAAATATAGTACCGCCCGTGTAACCTCAGCAAGCTCGACTCGCGTCGTCGCTGATGGATACAGTGCATCAAGATCAGCGGCAAATAGCGCCAAAATGCGCCGATTGCAACATGGCGATCTGCAATACGCGGAACACAGTTCAGCAGGCGCATCACGTCGCCTGTTGCAGGCTGAAGGACTTACGGCAGAACAAAAAGCAGCCTATCTTCAAGTGAGTGATAACTAATATCTTTTTATATTATTGTAGACCGTTTCATATGATACGTACGAACTTACAACGATCTATACTAAATTATCGACGTATTACTACGTAACAAGCACTTCCTTTGCATTATGCATATGTGCAAGATACTGATTTTTACACTATCAAAGTAAATGTTAACTTTGGAGCCAGAAAGGCGCGCCGAAGGACACGACCTCGCGTGACTGAGACCGATCGATATCCTAGAACGGCGCCTCCACCACTGCACCCCCAAATCGCGCAGTACTGTGTGACTTCTCGCCACGATAACATCCAAGATGTAGAAAACTTGTTGTTCAAAACACGCGATAGTATGAATCTTTAACTTCATTATGGCTGCCCGTATAGTTGCTTTTGCGGGCAGGATGCTGCGTCGTGGAGGATCTCCGGGGGCGGTGAGCTCATTTATCTACGTGCGCTTATCGCCGCTTCTGTCGTTCCTCTCAGTCAGTGCCTGACCGTCGTGCGCGCGAGCACACGCGGAAGTCAATTTATGCGCGTGCGCGCACGAGTACACGAATAGTCTGTTTTAAATATAGACACGGAATGTCTGCGGGAGGGGGATCGGCCCCGTGGCCGGTCCATCGTGGAGTCCTGTCGCGCTTTCCTCCGTACTCGCAAAATCCTTTGGTGAGAAATTCATTTTCTCCGATTGGAAAATTACGACCTTCAATAAACGTGTCGACTATACACATAATTTAAAATACTCACTAAAAGCCCACTACATTCGCGCTATTGGCCTATATCCAATATGACCGATAGGTATAGGACGTATAAACTCAGTTGTGACGTAGGGTCGCTTTTTCATAATAAAAGTAGCTTTTATTTCGAGACGAGTGTCGTGTGTTCATTCGCATCATGTCTTCGAAACGACGACAATCAAAACCTAAACTTCGTATCGCTGTAACTATCAAATATTTGTTTAATGAATCATAGTGACTTTAGTGATAACAGGTTCATCTTTTTGAGATTGTAAATTACCAGTAATCTCTCTAGTGGCATGCAAATGCTCTCGTGGACGTGTTAATTATCTAGTGTGATGATAAAACTAATGAAAATAACTATCTAGTACTAAATCAGTGATTTAAGTGATTTTATGAATATTGACCTTGGTTTTCTGGCATTTTCCGCAATTAGGAGCAGCGATCACTCAAGGCAGGTGAAGTGACAGCGCAAGAAGCAAACAATATGTCAGCTTCGAGTTCCAGACTACAAACGGAAGCGTTCAGTGCTGAGAAAAAGGCGATGGCCACCGCACAAGCACGACAGACGGTAACATCGAGCGGCATGTACAGCCATAAAGAACACTCAAGTATTGCGCATTCAAACATGACCATTTCCAGTAAAAATCTTTCCACCAAATCTTCACAGGTACGTTTCATGATCCATTATTTTTAATTCTTGTTTCTTCGGATTTTAGGATTATTTTATTCAAATTCAAAGATCTCTTGTATTTTAATTATAATGCAATCGTCAATTTCAGGAAGCAAAAAGGTGCTAACTATTACTTAGAACTAATTTTGTTCGATCGTAAATGGAAGTTTGGCCTTGTTGGTTCTTTGCCTATCAATACAGTATGTGGAATCTTTATGATTATGAATACACGCGACTTTTATTAACAAGATATTTTTGTTATTTCAGTTAAGCCAACTATTAAACGGAATTAAGCCTGGCGACGAAGATCTAACAAGTTTAACTTTCGAAGATTTAGAGAAGTTAAATGCAAGTTCAAATCCTGGAGACGTCGAACAAGCAATACAGAAATACTCATCGCGAATGAATGCATTTATTTCATCTATAAAGAAAAACCAAATAGACATGAAGAATGCTTCTATCCATTTTGATAAATTGAATGAGATGTTAAGGAGAGCATGGGCAGTTCCAACGCATGGTCACGAGCTTGGATCATCTCTGTGCAACACATTGAGACATTCTGGTGGACTTGATATTTTGATGGCAAATTGTTTAGAATCTAATAATCCGAAATTGCAGTTTTCTTCGGCGAAATTGCTCGAACAATGTCTTACTACTGAAAATAGAGCCCATGTGGTGGAAAATGGTCTTGAGAAGGTGGTTAACGTCGCCTGCGTTTGTACGAGAAATTCTAATTCAGTGGTCCATTCAAGAATAGGCACCGGAATTTTAGAACACTTGTTTAAACATAGTGAAACTACTTGTAGTGATGTGATCAACCTAGGAGGCTTGGACGCTGTTCTGTTTGAGTGCAGAAAAAATGACGTAGAAACCTTGAGGCACTGTGCTACTGCTCTTGCCAATTTATCACTTTATGGTGGCGCTGAAAATCAAGAAGCAATGATAAAAAGGAAAGTTCCCATGTGGTTATTTCCATTGGCTTTCCATAACGACGATAATATTAAATATTACGCTTGTTTAGCTATAGCTGTTTTAGTTGCTAACAAGGAGATTGAAGCTGCTGTTCTAAAATCCGGCACTTTAGATTTGGTAGAACCTTTTGTAACAACACATAATCCGTCCGAATTTGCCCGATCAAATCTTGCACATGCTCATGGTCAAAGCCAAAACTGGTTGCAAAGGCTTGTTCCAGTACTGAGCTCAAAGAGGGAAGAGGCGAGGAACCTAGCCGCTTTCCATTTCTGTATGGAGGCGGGGATAAAAAAGCAACAGAATAATACAGAAATATTCAGAGAAATAGGAGCGATAGAATCTTTAAAAAAAGTAGCGAGTTGCCCCAATGCAGTAGCATCTAAATATGCAGCTCAAGCATTAAGGTTAATAGGTGAGGAAGTTCCACATAAATTATCGCAGCAAGTTCCTCTATGGTCAATTGAAGATGTTCGAGAATGGGTAAAACAAATAGGGTTCTCTGAATATGCAACCAATTTCTATGAGAGTAGAGTTGACGGAGATTTATTACTACAGATAACAGAAGAGAATTTAAAGGAAGATATTGGTCTACAAAATGGAATCAAACGAAAACGGTAAGCATAATTGCACGTTTGTAAAACCGTAAAGTATTCATAAGTAAAAAAATATACACAACATATTCGAAAATAACATTATTTTTCAGATTCACACGAGAGCTTCAGCAGTTGAAAAAGATGGCGGATTATACATCGCGAGACACTGGCAGTTTAAACGATTTCTTACAAAGTATTGGCCCAGAATACACAATATACACTTACGCCATGTTAAACGCCGGAGTCGATAAAGAATCTATTCGTGGCCTCAGCGACGAGCAACTTGAGAACGAGTGTCGCATCGTCAACAGCATACATCGGTTGCGGATCCTCAATGCAATTAAAGGTAAATATCTTGTGCTAGAAAAAGATACTTGCCTTATAAATATAACATTTATTGGTTCATTTACGATTCACATGAATTAAAATAACATCCTGACCAATAAACCTAAATTTCGATGCTATAAACTTTTACGTAAACAAATTAGCCGAGAATGAGGACAAAATAAACAATGTAACTATTTTTCCAGCTTACGAAAGTACTCTACCCATTAAAGGAGAAGAGAATATGGAGAAGAACCTTGACGTGTTTGTGAGTTACCGAAGATCAAACGGCTCACAGCTTGCCAGTTTACTCAAAGTTCATCTTCAGCTAAGAGGATTTACCGTTTTCATTGACGTCGAAAGACTAGAAGCAGGCAAATTTGACAATAATCTACTGCAAAGCATACGGCAGGCTAAGCACTTCCTATTAGTTCTTACACCGAATGCTCTTGACAGGTGCAAAGAAGACACCGATCAGAAAGACTGGGTGCATCGGGTAAGTTATTTAAAATATTGCTAAATTTACCACCAATGTTTACAAAAATTAATTACATAAAGGGTCACTCACGTGTTTTAATAGGGGAAAGCCGAACAGTTCGATCTCCCATGCACTGATAAGATCAAAGCTCGGAGCGAATCAGATACCTAATTGGAAAAATTACCAGAATTTAGATCATATTTTTGAATGCCAAAAATCGATCTTCAGTTTATCTTAGTCGTATCGTCTACAGTTTGTCAGATACAGCAACTGAAGGAAGCTCTTAGCTCGGCTTTTGTGATTGTGTTGAACTACTTTTGTGCAGCGAACTTAAAAATTGTACTTTCGTAGTTATATAACCTAACAAATTGCATCAAAATCGGAGCACCGGTTAATTAATACCGGGAGAGTTAATAAGCCACTGACAAACATACCTACAAAAAATCCCCAATTCGATTTGAAGATGATAATTATGTCATTCGTAATCAACCATCCATCAATCATTCCACTTCTAGGATACGGGTCTCCTTCAATCGAAAGGGTTTAAAGAGTACTTTATCACGCCGCTCAACTACGGCTTGGCGGAGGACAGTGTTTTCCAGCCGCTTAGAGGCCAGCCCCCTTACCACCATCTCTTATTGCGATTCAAAAATTGAGTAGATTGCTTATTCATACCAATGAATAAACGACTCTATTCCATTTGAAATAGAGTCGCTTATTTATTGGTATGAATAAGCAATCTATTCAGTTATTGAGTCGCAATAAGAGATGGTGGTAAGGGGGCAGTAACTTGTTTTATGAAATACAAGAACGGGAATTAACGTGATCACGCATAAGAGTATTTACATACCTTTATTATTGCCTGACGTTTCGACCAGGTTGCACCGACCGTGGTCACAGGCTGACTGTCTCAGCGGTGTTACTCTGTCTCCGTTGTCGTGAGTGTAGTGTGTCGCGGTACATGAATATCGAACAACACGGGGGTAGATGAAGATTCATCGACCTCGACAACGGAGACAGAGTAACACCGCTGAGACAGTCAGCCTTCGAAACGTCAGGCAATAATAAAGGTATGTAAATACCCTTATGCATGATCGCGTTAATTCTCGTTTTTATATTTCATAAATCATGCAACGCGAAAGTTTAAGAATTGTTATAGCAAACCGCTACGGGCCAATTACTTGGCTTAATGACTTTAATCTAATTATCACAAGCTGAAAAGACGACTGAAATAAATAAATAAACCCATCCATGGACATGGTCGACGTTCTTACTTGCGTGTTCGAAGTGTTCGCGTGTCAGTCTATGACACGCGTAACGACGCCATCGACATTCTCATATTTCATTCATTACTTACGAAATAAAGTTAGGGTCAGTTCGGAAATTGTTTTTCCCTTTCTAATTCTCTTATTGTCGTCACAGTGACACTTTGCTGTTTATATTTGTAAGTTGTCTAAGTTTGATATTTTGCATACTGAATTGTATATTATACACCTAACCAACAAATGTACTTTACAGGAGATAGTGGCGGCGTTGCAATCACAATGCAATATTGTACCAATTATCGACAACTTCGAATGGCCTAATGCAGAGGAATTACCTGACGACATGCGGGCAGTTTGCCATTTCAATGGTGTTAGGTGGATACATGATTACCAAGACGCGTGCGTGGAGAAACTAGAGAGGTATAAACTTAGTTGCTGTCACGCTTATGTAGTACGTTCAGCCAATAAAGTGGTTAATTACTTTTGACAAAACTTTCTAAAATACGTAAATATTGTTAAAGTTGATCTTCTATTATTTTCGAGAAATAAAATAGACCTTCTGAATTTGAAAAGTACAAACGAATGTCAATCTAATGCTGGTAGACCACTTATTTGGCCTATTGTACCTATTTATCCTAAATTTTGATGCTAATTATTATAACTCATGTTTCATGTGTAAAAATACTAGTAATATAACAAATTTTGTTTTCCAGTTTTCTCCGTGGGAAATCTAATCTGGCTAACCGGCTAGATGGACCTTTTAGAGGCCGGGGGGACGTCCAGACGCCCGGAACGGCCACTATAGGACGAGGTCCCCCAAACTACCAACGGATGACCTCTTGCGAAAGTCGAGGTAGCGACAAGGCAGATTGACTAGAGTCATCCATACACACACTACCACCTATTAGGTACGTATAGAATATTGAAGGATTGTTGACGAAGCTAAGCTTACAAAGAGTATACCCTAAGCTAGGGTTAACATCCGCCCTAGTTTCTCCCGATTTGTCCTAGTTTGAAGGCTAGCCGGAGAGCATCCGGGGCGGAGAAGATTTGCAGTCTAAGTTTTTAAGTTACTTATACTCATGCAGTAGGCTAAAAACAAAGCTAAGTGCGAGAATGTGATATGTAGCCCTGAAAAGACGACGAACACTTGAGTACAAAAAGAAGAAAAAAGAAATGTATTCTTGTCCAATGTATCCTTGGAGTCGAAGTCTCCAGCGATGTCCAGTTTCGTTGTCACCTGGAGGAGAAGGTCAAGCTGGCGTCGAAGAAAGAAATTAAGTGTGCTCAACAGAGCGAAGCAGTACTTTAATTCGCGACAAAGACTAAAACAACTACGTATCAGTCGGATCGCAATATGCATGTTTTCTACTTGAGTTGTCAAAATAAAAATAAACCACCTACTTAGCATGTGAGGAGGCTTTCATATGGTTGGCAAAGTGATGGGCCCGATGTTACAAGCGTCCGCAGGCTATGGTAACTGGGCTATACTCTTATTTCGCCTTATTGGCATGAAAAAAACTACAGTCTTATACATAAATATACAAAAAAGATTTCCTATTTCACTAAATTTATCTACCATCACTCCTATATGTCACTAAATAGTGTCTAATCAATAACTTTGTTTTCAGACCACGACGAAGCCGCCAATCATCCCTTGAGAAAGCTTTATCAGCAACTTCACAAAGCTACGATCAGTTACCTGGTAGTAGTAACACATCAAAAACCGCGTCGCCTGAAAAATCGCTATACAGCCTACCTGAAAGACTCTCCGAAAGTAGTGATAATTTAGACACTAACGAGCTAGAAAAAAAATCACGTAGGTGCCGCAGCTGCGAGGGCATATTAGAAGCAGACGAACAAACGCACACACAACTCTCCCTGCCTGCTCCTTTAGATGCCGCTACGCAGACCAAGCGGAAGAAGAATTTCATGGACAGATGTGTGAACAAAGTGAGACTGTGCTGATGTGATGTGTGATGGTCGGTGTTACGTATAAACATGTTCTTACAGAGTGTGTATGGAATATGACTGCCTTATTGGACCTATATCGAATATTTCGAATATTTATGTGAATTTTAATTATAAAGTACAAAAGTGTGCACAATCTGTAAATATTTTGTGTATGCCATTATAAATTAGTTAAGTTAGTTTGAACGTCAGTCCTTTAATTGGTAATCTATAAAATTGTAATCTCAATGAGTGCATGTAACGGTTTTACGACGTGACAGTGTTCGCCACCCTGCCGTGTTCGCCGAACACAGCACGAGGTGACGACAGAGTGGAATTGGCCAGTTTCTATGGTTTGAGTACGGCACATTGCTTAGTATGTCCCCCCACGGGCAATGCTCTTTTTTTATTTCATATTATCTCTCTATTTCTTCACTCTCTATATATAGAATTTACAAAATGAATTTATGGATGTATTTTTTGTAATTTCTTGCCAATAAAGTATTTAACTTTGTAAACAATATAAATAAAATTATTATTTGCATATGTGATAGCCTAGATCTTTTATTATAGAAAAGAAAATTATAATTCAACAAAATATGTTTGTTGTAAACTCAAACATTTTCTCGAAAATGTATATATATTGCTAGTACCTATTTAATTTATTGCTTCAGCGTTGTAAAACAATTTTCCCGATATTGTATCATTCTTTAAAAAGTGTACAAAATTATGTAATAATTTAGTTTTTAAACGTAGTCATTCATAATATATGAGTTAACCGCAATATTTACTATGACAAAAAACTATATATTTATGTACTAGCTAGGTCTAACTACAAAATAAATGGTATTATTAAAAAATAATTACCTTATATTATTTCACCTCTTGATATTTTAACCTTAAAATTTGCCATGAATGATTTCATATGAAATAATTTGTCAAGGAGGTCCGTATTCACCCCCAGAGGATTTTTTCACTGGGGTCTATGAAATTCTGAAACAGTTGAGTATTCATAATTGAATATAAATGAAACTAGAGACATTTTTATCGACAGGATTATTTTTTGTTTTTAATTACTACTTACTTACCTATACAATTTTAGAAATAAATCGTTTTCATGTTAAAACAAAAGTTATACTGAGAATCCATATAGAACTAGAGTTAACAGAAAGAATCTTAGCTCTAAGGATCAACAGGCAGACAAGCAATTCTAGTAATTAACTTGTAGTCAAAATTGAGTTCCTATCTAGTCTCGATCTCACAAATGTCATTCGTTAGAACTGACGGCCGACTGGCCAGAAAGATTGAACCGGACAACGCAGCCTAGGATGACCCGACGATTTCATAAAGATCGCAGGGAGCCGATGGTTGCAAATGGCACGAAACGAATGGAGACCTATAAGTATGTAGCAACTGAAATGATAATGAGGTATTTTTCTTTACCAATATTGTGTATATCAATAGTTTATGCGAAATAAATGCCTATGCCTAAACCCCAAACCGCCACCATATTTCTAGCTGGGTAATGTAAAGACCATTACAAAAACGTGTTCAACATGGCGTGTAAGCAGCCTCTGCAGAGCGACGAGCTCAATTGTTGATGACAAAATAAGAAGATAGTGGAATTCCTTATTCAGTGAGAGTGTAGGATGTACATTTTCACAGAATTTGGAATGACATTACAGAGTTGCCAAAAAAGATAAGGAAATAGTTATATTCTTATTTTTCACGTGCACGTGGTGCACCTACCGTCTAACGAAAGAGGCTCTGGCGACAAAGAGGTAGGATTACAGCATATTTACAAACTGTGGCAGCAAAATAACAATTCCCTAAAGGGTTGTTGTGTTTCTGCGAGTGAGTGGGGTCACCAGAAAGGAAGGAGTTGTTGCGTTGGCAGCGAGGCGCGCGAGACATAGTTCATGTTGCGAGCGTTAATATGGCTACCGTAACTGCTTCACAACGGCGGGGGCATGCTTGTCTGCCACCCGATGATTAAAAAAAAATATATCACCTCTTGCATCACTCTCACCCTCATCACCCTTATTCCAACTGAATAAAGTAAAAAACTATAACAAAGGCGTGTAAAGAACCTCTGCAGCGCATGGAGCTCAATGGTGATGACAAAAATAAGAAAATAGTGGAATTCCTTATTCAGTGAGAGTGCAGGATGTGCTCTTTCACTGAATGTGGAATGAAATCACAGACTTGCTTAAAAAATAGGCAAAGTTCACTTACCTCTATTGTAAAGGCAAGATCACACAGTGTGCTGGGCGGCGTGAGCGACTCCCATGCTACTCAAAATACTTAACATCCACTTGTCACTCACTGGTATACCGTCAGCGATGGTAGTAGACATTTCTTCAGCAGGATATTGTTAATTTTCAGAAATATATGTAAGTATAAAAAAAAGCTGTAGCTGAAACTGCTTATTGCTAAAAACTACTTTACTGTCACAGGCTGATAGTGAGTCAATAGTCAGCATCAGCCCATGACAGTAAAAGTAAATATAATTATTATTATGCAAATAAAATTAATAAAAATAATTCATTTTTAAGTATTTATAATAAGTACTTATGTGTAATATGTGCGGCGAGACTGGTGGTCGAATGGCTAGCAATACTTCGACTCCGAGGTCGCGGTTTCGATTCCCACATAAGACAAACATTTGTGTGTATGAACATGTTTGTTAGTCATGGGCTGAGTGTTTTTTAATGTTTGTAAAAGGTACTTAAATATATTTATTAGTTATCTAGTACCCATAGAACAAACTTTGCTTAGTTTGGGGCTGTGTTAGATGGCGGTGTGTAGTTTGTCCTGGAATATTTAATTTATTTAATAATTTACATAAAACTGACAAAAAACTGTTGTAAAGAAGCTATCATCTCAACTCATCAGTAGAATAGATGTGATCTGTATTGTTGTTATAAATAATAATACGCACATTAGTCAACTGACTAATGTGCGTGTTTATGGGGAACTAATGTCAGATTAAATGTTATTCTAAATATTGGAATATAAATGATATAGGTAAGAAAATTCTAAAAACATGTCTGATGAACTCATACGCCTTATGTAGTCTAGTTAACACATTTTTGTTTCATGATCACATTAGACTTCTACGGATGAATCAATCTATAATAAATGTGAATGTGTGGGTCTGTCTGTTGCTTTTTCACAACTAAACGGTTGAACAGATATAAATTTTATCCTGAGAAAGGACATAGGGTACCTATTGGTGCAATATTGCACAACTAGGTTATAAGATCACAACTAGGTAGTAAACACAAAATATTGTACTAGTATTTTCAACCTATTGCTAATACACTGCATCTCTTTAGGACTTCTACTGAAAACTAGGCTTTCTACTGAATTCACTCATAGACACACATCACTAGGATATTGTTGATACTGGTGATTATTGGCACTTGGTGGAAATTTTTCAATAATTTGATATGATAAAATCTCTTGTACTAATCCACTGAATTAAATTATTTTTACTGACCCCGTTTATCAAAATCTTAATATTGCTATAAAAGCAACACCGCTTGTTAAAAATATATTTAATTAAGTGGCATAGTAGAAGTTATTTTATTATATAAAAAAAACACTACGAGATTGGCACTCACTCACCGACTCAGGATGATTAAAATTGATGAAAAAACATTACCAGTAGATTGGTGAAAATATATATTTTGATATAACAAAAGATATTAATTTATATTATGTACATATTATATACATATATTATAAAAGTATAAAGTAACGAGTCATGAATGCATGGCATTGAAGGGCAATGAAAACCTTGCTTGTCTTCTTACAATTCTAAACTATTTTCTCATTATAATAAATAATGTGTACAAATTCTAACACAAGATATAAGATTCTATTCCTTTTATATAGTATAAACTAAACATTATGGTATTTTTAATACACACTTATGTTTGAACTTTAACCACAGACTGTTGAAATGACCACGAACTAAAATAACTAACAATAATTAATAATGGTTATTTGTATCAATGACAAAAGTACTTACATAAAATTTTCTATACATAGCTTCCAAAACCTATACATGTAAATAATTAATGTTATTACATGCTTTCAAAAGTATATATTTTGTCATAAATTAACCTGAATGGAAAGCGAACATTCATCACATTCGATAATCACTTGTGCAGGCGTTGAGTGAGTTTTGTCTAGTAAATATGTTCCACCACACCTACAGCTGTAAGTATAATAATTTTCACAAGAATTCAACTCCATTTCCGATAATGACACGGTGTCGTACAACAGCACCTCATTATGTTCTTGATATGAAAGTTCAGCATCATATTTCTTGCGACTGTCTTGATCCCTCAACACAGACCATGCTTTCTGGACCAACAGGAATGTATCCTCATCGTTGAACTCTTTGGACTTGTCAGGATGTAGTAACAGCACCAAACGTTGATAACTTTTTTTAAGTTCTTCAAAAGAAGCACTTCTATCACATTGTAAGACTTTATAGAAGTCTATAGCATTAGGTTTTTCCATTGTACTGAATCAGAAGTTAAAAAAATTCATTCGGTATTTCATTTTCCCAACATTTTCCAAAAAACATAAGTTTTGAAAGTACTATTGATTTTTACTGACATTTTCATGATTTTCCAAAAAGACAATTTACTCTTGACAACAACTTCTTGGTATTTTCCATTTATAACAATTTATGCAAGTTACTTCTTCCTTTGATTATTTGAAATATATAAACTGGAATTAGATTATTTTAGTTAGGCTTTTTAATACAGTTTCATTATATTAAAAAGTAAGAAAGTACTCTGTGCTCTGCTGTGTATTAAAGCAAATCAGCTGTAATCGGCAATCAAAAATTCTTGCTTGACCATTCCAACCATTGAAATTTTATGACTTTACGGCTCTGGAATAAATGTCCTTCAGGCCGGCCTTATACAACTGGAGTCGGTCCCGAAATTCAGAAACTAAGACTCTTAATTCCCGAAGACTAAGACCGACGGAAAACCATGCAAAATACCTTTTCACACACACGTAATAATTTTTTTTAGATTCGGCCGAGACGAAACCATAATTTGCCGCTCTTGTGTCGTCATAAAAAAGACGGAGCCGTTTTGCCTGGCCAATGAGGCACATCGAAATTATTTTGTACAGAAAATCTCTCCTGAGCGAGAAGGGTGAACGCCAAGCCGAGTGAGAATAGAAGAAATACCAGTTGGCCAGGTTGGCCTGACCTGCCGCATTAGCATTATTATTATTAACACAAAAATAAAATACAGTAGGGTTTAAGGTTCTTGACAGAATACAATCATATCACGAAGGAGGCAAACTAGCTTGCTGTAGTCTCCAGTGAAAACTCTCCAGAAATCCATTTTGCAACCGCTTATTACGTGCGCGACCATATTGATTCCAAAATAAGAAAAAGAATTCATTTGTGAATTCAAGTGCGATTGTAAAAAAGGGCCGCACCGTTGGTGAAATTATATTTATGCACTTCTCCGAACACAGCCCACTATAAGTTCTCAGTAGCACAGTAGAAAGTTGTCAGAACTTTTAAGCGATCCTTTAGAGAAACACTGGGCATATACATACAATATACATAAAGACCTCTCCATCGCTCTCTGTATGACTTTTAGCTTGTGAACCAACCCGACAGTCAGCACAAGTTTCTGTACCGTAAATAGCCACACTGGTTAAAGACTTCAAGCATTGAGAGATCATTGAGGATGTTTTTACAAAAGGCTTCCAGCTCTTTGCGCTGTCGTATCCTCAATTTAGTATTCAAGGTGAGATAGTCGCGCTATATCAACCTTCTAATTTGTTAATTCAAAAACGCTTAATGCGTGCATAATGTAGCGAGCTGAACCGGTTATGAAGCTCTATTACAACTTCTACGAAGTTTGAGTTATTTTAGGAAGAATCAGGCGCAGAGTCGCCCTCATCTTTCAAGTTTGTAGTTAAAATTGAGTACCACGTACAGGTTTGTCGCTGTCACTACCACTGTTTAGCTTCTTGACCACTAAGATATCCCTAAATAGGTATATGCCTCATATTCGTTTTGGTGAAATTGATCTCGTTCTTATTCCTTTTGTCGCGGCTTTGCCAGGTTAGTTTTTTCTGGGGCTTCTTTTACAAGAATGAGTTCATAAAAAGAGCCCTTCCATATAGAGGAAATTTATCAATACTTGCTCCCGGTCATTGATCGACCCCCAATCCTCAAATTATCGACGCACTCCTTTTTTAATAAGTGGGTGTTGGTGGTGGTATCCATAGCCTACGTTATGTTTTACATGGCTTTGACCTTCTTAACCGGATGTGTCATCGTTAGAGCTTAGACAACCTTGTACCTGTACCTGTTACTACTTTCAAGGATTATCTGATTTTCGACAATACTTATATCTGACAATTGATGGAACTTAATAATTTTAGATCTCGGTCATCGGTCCCGGCTGTTGCCATTAGATGACAGTCGTCAAGACAAGGAAGTGGCATTTATGCGGCTTGAAAACACTGGCCTCTACCAATCATCAGTTAAACAGCGTGGTGGAGTACTTTAAACCCCTTTGATTGTGGCGGAACCCGTATGCCAGCAGTGGCATGAATGAGGGTTTATCGATGACAACGAAGAGTAGTTTCCAGCAACAAAAAGAAGAACAAAGTCACTAATTCATCTCAAATTTTCATGTATTACGTTATGTCATCAATGTCTTTCTCTCTGTCGGACTTATTGGCAAAAACTTGCCATTAGGTCATTTTCTTTTTGTATTTTTTTTATAATTTAATGTACTTTTTAATGTATATTGATTTATAAAAGTGATGTATTATGATGATGCAAGTGATCATTATAGTGCATATAATTAGTGTCCGCCGAAACTGGTTTTTACGACCGAAACCGAAACCGAATTTCGGCAACGGTCTCAGTTTCGGCCTAAACCGAAACCGAAACTTTTACGAAACAATAGGGGTGTAGACAGTAAACGAAATATAATACAAATTATTGTTTTTCTGAGAGTTTATATTATAGAATTACCGAAAATGACATATTTTTACTCATTAAGTTTATTATCTTTTTACATGTTTTTATTTAGTTTCACCTGTCCTGGGGCCTTACCACAAGCTCTAAACGCAGGAATGGAACTATGATGGTTGTGTATTTATCAATGAATTTCATTCATAAATTCGCAACCATGATGGTTCCATTCCTGCGTTTAGAGCTTGTGGTAAGGCCCCTGATGTTTGTCTGTCATCAAATCTTGCGAGCTAAATTTGATCCGCTTCCCGGCTACCGATTGAGCTGAAATTTTACATGCATATGTAAATCGGATGACAATGCAATATTATCATGACATGAACCTGATCTGATGATGTAGAGGGTAAATGGCTATAGGAACTCGGTAATAAAAGGACACAACCCCATCGAGTTTGGGCTCGTTTGATTCGTCTTGATGAGTACATTGGTGCCAGATGGTAACCAGAGTCTGATGATGGAGGGGGTAAGATGGCCTTGGGACTCGTTAATTAAACGACACAACCCTATCGAGTTTGGGTTCGGTTGATTGGTCTTGACGAGCACTTTAGTGCTGATGGTAACCAGGGTCTGATGATGACGGGGAAAGAAGATGGCCAGAGGAACTCTGTATAAACGACACTACAACTCCATCGAGTTTGGGCTCGTATGATTCGTCCTGACGAGTGCTTTGGTGCTAGATGGTAACCAGGGTCTGATGATCCAGAAAGAAGATGGCCAGAGGAACTCTGTATAAACGACACTACGACGAGTGCTTTGGTGCTAGATGGTAACCAGGGTCTGATAATGTGGTAATGATGACGAAAGCGATGTCCACAAACGTCAACGCTTGGAAAAAAAATAGTTTAGCAGTAGCTAAACTTAGAGAAAACGAATCGTTAGAAAATCGCACGATAGTAAGAGAGATGACTACCAAACCCTTTGACGTTGCCAAGGGACTTGTGAATACTTGACTTGTGTTACAAACAACTTACCAGTAATTACACCAATAGTTGATATATAATGATTAAAATACTAAAAAGTTAAAAATAAAATTAATAAGAAAAACTTTTTTAAAAACAACCTTTTATACTTGTTAATAAAAAGAACTAAAAAGTTAAAAATAATTTAAACCATTTAATAAAAGCGTGTTACATTGTGATTGCAAAAGAAAATTATTGAAGGTGTAATATGCTAGATGTTCTTCAATGTTCTATCACAATGTAACACGCTTTTATTAAATGGTTTAAATTATTTTTAACTTTTTTGTTCTTTTTATTAACAAGTATAAAAGCTTGTTTTTAAAAAAGTTTTTTTTTATTAATTTAATTTATTTTAATTAATAAAAAGTAAATATTTAATCCGTTATATCACGTGATCGCAAACACCGATCACAGCGTGTGACGTCACGATATTCTAAACATTGTGTGTGACAGTGACATTGTGATGTAAACTTAAAGATTAGCTTGAACCAGTGGCGTAACTATACCATCAGGGGCCAGTGGCAAATTCATCAAATGGGCCCTCGGAGGATGGGGCCCTCTCTGAATAAATCATCTAAGTAACCAACACTAAAGAAGTATTTTGTACATTTTTGGTTAATAATATATAATTTCATTATTGAAGAAAAATGATAATGTACCTACCTATTAAAATTTTGTATGTTGTATATTTATAGCCTAACTTAAAAAAATACTACTTTTGTACTAAACTCGATCCTGCGTCCCCCTTGGTCCGGGGGCCCGTGGCATTTTGGCCGGTCTGCCTGTTGTTACGCCACTGGTTTGAACATTTTACTTTTGATTTGGTATAAAGAAGGAATTAAGTGAACATTTGTCACATTTGTAAAGTTTTCCATATCATTTGGCATCTGAAATAACAAAGTACATTGTTCATAATCAGATTTTTAGATCTATAAAGGAAAATAACCTATGACTGTGTCTTCTTCACCAAGTTGTCGGTGTTTTTGTACGGAACTTCAAGACATTATGTAATAGAATTGTAACAAAATATTACTTACATCAAAATGATCTTCGCAATAATAAACATTTTGCGCTGTTAATGGTTTATCACTCCTAGCAAGTTGAAACCGCTTTTTTCGTATGTATTGCTTTTTGTTTTGGCACGTGCACAAACAGTTTTTGTGGTGTTTTGATAGTAATATTTTGCAACAAATGCACTACACAATACTTGTAGAACTTGGAATCCATTTCTATACAGTTTTTATTAGTATACGCATAAAATATACAATGAACTGCATCTGCTTACTATGAAACAATGTTGTTGTTTAGAGGATCGTGACGTCATAGCGACGCCATAACAGAACTTTAGCGTTTTACTGGGAAATTTTAAAACGAAATTTAATAAGTGTTTTTTTAATATAAGTGTATTTATTTTTTATATATTTTTTTTAGATGTACATCTGTAAAAAAAAAATCCAAAAAATAGTCTACACCCCTTTTATCTAACTTTACTGTAGGTACTTTTCTTATAATTACGTTACGTTACGTTATAATTGCTACTTGGTTATAATTATTAAATTTAACGTTGAAACTCTAAATCTTTAATATTATCACCACTAATGTACCTACTATAGTAAGTACCAAGAACCTAACTATTGTTTGTTTACGTACAGCATTAGCGAATGAGTTAAATTGACAACAAAATATTCAGATAGTTTTGTTAAACTTGATTTTACTATAATATATGCATTAGTTTGTTATACTAAATTATTTTTCGATGTTTACTACCTACTCATATACAATATCACATGATAAAACTTACCGAATTCAAATCAAATCACTCGAAAACTCACAAACAACAAACAAAACGCACTGCAAACACAAACAAGTCACGACATAATTAGGCACGTGGACACGGCAAAATGTCTTCGTTGCTTGGATGGAATTTGCCGCGCCGAACATGACCGAGCACAGCGCGGGAACTCCCGAATGCAGTTTCGGTTTCGGTCGCAGTTTTGCCGCCGAAACCGAAACTCGTTTTTTTGCCGAAACTCGACCGAGACCGAAACCGAAACCGAACATTCGGTCGGACACTATCATTTAATTAGTGGAATCTTTGATTAAACTGCAACGGTCGGAAACCCTTTCGCAGGCAAGGGCCACAAGGTGGCAAGATAAAATAAAGGCAGGCCGCACTTGTGATATTAACCCTAGATTCTACTTGATACCTACGTTTAATATTGGTCGTATCGCATAGAAAAATGCAAATACTATAAAAAAAGAGCGAAGCGCGTTCTTAAATCTGGATCCACACTACACGGTCGATCTCGGTTCGTTCATGGATACATTCATTTTGATATTTATAACTTATTTACAAAACATTCAAGGGCTGCAAGCCGCAACTAAGACGTCCCCAGGCCACACAGACGGCCCGCGGGCCGCGTGTTGTCGACCGCTGGATTAAAGTGTTTAAGTGTTACTGTCGAGTTGCTCCAAAATGTCACGGAAAGCTGTACTAAAGTTGCATTTTCGGTTTAACTGTTAAGTTATTGAGGAGGTAGTGGATTCCTGGCGATATATTTTGGCATATGCATATCCCTAAAGCCGTGTAGATGAAATTATACAAAATTTGATAATGGCGGAATAAAATTCAACTTAGGAAGATTCGCCACAACGAAAGATGAGACAAGACATAACTGTCATTGTCAACCATCGTTGGCTCAGCTGGCTGTCAGGCTAGCTGGCTGAGTGACATAAAGTGAGACAGACAGGAGACTGACTGAGTGACTGAGTCCATCAAATTAAGATATAGAGATAGATCGCGAATCGCGATTATCAAAGCAGTTATTGCGATGAAAAAAATTGCTAATTCACAGGTTGATTTGCATTTTTGTAGTAAAAGTGTTGTAATCTCAAATTTCAGCTAACATAAAAAAAATCTACAAAGTTTTGTATTCGAACAAAAAATGTGATACGTCGCACAGTTTAATAATGGTTGTATCAAAAAACTGTTCTATTATTCCAAGAGTTCTTTTCTCAAAATCTGGACTCCTAAGGTAAAAAATCGTCATGATCAGTAATAGTTTTTCGCTTAAATTGTGTTATTTTCCATTTACCTTTTTGGAACAAAATTCGTAGAGAAAGAATTTCTTCTACTAATGTTTGAACCTTGAATTTGTTCTTCCTATAGTTTTCAGGGTCATTACGTAAATAGATACAAGGGAGATATCTACAGTCATTGCCATGTGGCAGATCAACAAAAACGTACATTTATCAACTTTCCAAAGCCTAGTCGGACAAGAGTATATTCTGGAAGACAATTGGTGGGGTGAGTAAATGATCCAAATATTTTTTTTACCACAGGACTACTATTTAGTTCATTCTGTTTAGTTTTACTTTGTAATTTATGTTACTTTTTTGTGTTTTTTTACCTATATAGTTTTTTAATTAATTTACATATACTTTATCTAAAAACAACACTGTAAATTGTGTGTATTAGTGGCAGGTGTGCTATGCAGAAGGTATTTGTATCTGTGCATCAATATGTTTACATTCATCTGTTTCAGTACATATATTGACATTAATTGTTACATTGTGTATTTTATACAAACACAATTTTATTTTTTAAGTACATATGTTATCATTCCGTTCTCAGAGTAATTCAGGCACAAATTATTAAAGACAAGTGATTAACATAATTGCTTATGTATTTGAATTAACAGCCCACTGGTTAGAACAAACATGACTTAACGGATTACCTTATGCATATTAATTGTGACATTGAATTAAAGTTTTATTAAGTTATAATAAATGTAAAAAGCCCACCCAGTTTTCCAAAACTTTTATATTTCATAAGAAATTTATATTTTTCACCAGTTCTTCATCAGTGTTATTCATTTTGTTTGTTCCACTTGTCTATGACAACTATTATTTTAATTAGGTATTTAATTTATTTGGTCACCGTAACAATAGATATAGTATTTATTATTGTTTCTTCAATGGTATTATATTTTTTTAAATAATTTCATCTTGAAATGGACATTCCCATCAATGTCAGTCGTCGAAAAAGTCAGTCTTAAGTTTAATAAAGATCTCAGATAGTGCTAGTTTTGTGTATTTCAAGATAAATATTTTTTATAATTTTAGAACATTGTCACTATTAGCTACTACTACTAGCCTATTGCATCATTATTTTAAGAATAAAATAATGATGCAATAGGCTATGTACATTAAAAATATAAATTTTTAAGCCACTTTCTTTGCTCATTTTAAAGTTTAATGTTCAACAAAGCTGGCATAATATCAGACTCATTATGGATTGGTGACATTCAATAACTTATGCAATGAAGGCCCAGGCTGAAAGTTTTCAAAACACATATACTTATGTGCAGTGGAACTAAATGTGGTAATTATCTTATGATTTGGATTTATTTTAACAAGTAATTTTTATTTCTAGGTATACAATGGACCAAATGTATGAAGTAGTGTCTGATGTGGGAAATTATTACAAATTTGTGCCATGGTGCAAAAGATCTGTAATATTATCTAAAACTCCGGAACATTTAAAAGCAGATTTAATAATTGGATTTCCACCAATCAACGAAAGCTACACATCAAATGTGACACTTGTTAAACCTCATTTAGTGAAAGCAGAATGTGTTGATGGGAAACTGTTTGACCACATGTTAACATTATGGAGATTCAGCCCTGGTTTGAAGAGAGAACAGCAGTCATGTGTAGTTGATTTCCATATTACATTCTTGTTTAGATCAGCTTTCCATTCTCATTTATCGAATTTATTTTTCGATCAAGTAGCCCGACAAATGGAGAGTGCGTTTATCAAAGAAGTCGGAAAAAGAAATGGCCCAGCAACATTACAACCTCGTAATCTACTTCTTAATGACAATCATACCCTTAAAAGTTGACAAAAATTTTACAGGCGTACTTAGTTCAATGTTACTAAAATAGTGTAATTATACCTTTTTTATTTATTGTGATTATTACTCATTGTATATTATAGTTATTATTTATTTATGTATGGTTAACCACATATTGAGTTCATTAGTTTCACTTGATAAACTATAATTACATTTTAGTAATAATAGTACTAGCTTACTTGCGGCACAGAATAATATAACTTGCGGCTCTGTTCATGTGTATTATATCCTATAATCCAGTATGTATAGAGAGAAAACAAGCATGTAGGTCACCTGATGGTATATTCACCACCCATAAACTTCAGTAACTCTTCATATTTATTCAGATGAGGGAAGTTGATTCCACAATTTCACCATAGAAAATATACACTATGCCAAATCATAGTTGTATGATATGAATTACATTGTGGAATTTATGCTTGAAATTACCAGTCATCAAAAGCCAACTCATTAGCCTTGATTTGTGGTTAACTGTACAATACTGAAATCTTGAATTAAAAAAATAAATAAAAAGTAAGCATTATAAAAAGCAGTTTATTTACATTTGCCCACATTGTGATATTGTTACAGGTATTTTTGGTTTATTATTTGGACCAGTAGGTACATTTTCAATCTTTCTCATAACTAATAGTCCATCTATAACTCTACCAAACACTACATGTTTATTATCAAGGAAATTGCATTTTGCACATGTAATGAAAAACTGGCAGCCATTTGTATCTTTACCGCTGTTTGCCATTGACAGTAATCCTGGTGAATCATGTTTCAATGCAAAGTTTTCATCTGCAAAAGTACTTCCACCATAAATGCTCATCACTCCAGTACCATCGCCCTGTAAACATGAAGAAATAATAAAAAAAAGAGACGAGACAAACTTCTTAGCTTCCATGGATTCACCGTGCGGGTGCCGGGTCCATCGTGTGGCAGAGAGAGAAACCCAAGCAGATCCCGAGACTTGTGACACGGGTGTAGGTTTAAGCTAATGAAAAAAAAAATTGGTTGCCTGTAAAGTCGGTATACGGGCGAAAGTTTTACGTGACAACGACTTTGAGTGGTAAAATGTTTTCGAGTGGAAGGGACGCATGCCTTTCACTTTTTATGTCTGTCTCTCTCGCTCTTAGGCGGGACGCGTGCCTCTCACTCGCTCTCATTGTAAGCGCATAACGTGAGCGCGTTTCTTGAAGTGTCACCCGGCTAACCAATTTATAAGACGTTGTCACGTCAAAAAAAAAAAGTAAAATTAGAACTGATGTACAGCTTGTAATCGCTACAATAAATCATATCAATTTTAAATACTAATGCTGTGTATGTTATGAAAGCTGATATTATAAATGTGGAATAATGCCTTAAAAACTCATAACATACATAAGAAGTGATTAGGACGGTAACATTTAGATTATACAAATAAAGCAGATAAGTGTATTTGTATAAAGCCCCAGGACATTTCAACAAACATACTGTATGTTCATGATGATTTATGCTGCCATTAGTTGAAGGTTGATTTGAAACAAAAATATTATTTTTATAGACATATAAGCTGCATAAATCAAGCATTTAAGTCAGATATTCGCACTCACTACATGTTCACATCCTATTAACTGATGGGGATATAGAGCAGATATAGAAAACATATATTCACTATTTTCATGATGTATAAAATGAATCTGGAAATGTTATCAGATACTAACATTTACGAAGTCTCCACCTTGTATCATAAAATCTTTGATAACTCTGTGGAATGTGGCTCCTTTGTAGCCAAGTGGAACGCCATCTCTTCTGTACTCTCCAGTGCAAAATTCTCTAAAGTTCTCACTTGTTTTTGGTACAACATCGGCAAACAGTTCAAATATCATTCGTCCTATTTCCTGAAAAAAGGAATACTTCATATTAACAACAAAACGTATCTGCGTGTAAAGGCATAATATAAGACTGTAAACTTACTGTAGTTCCGACTGTTATATCTAAAAATACCACTGGGTTGTTTGGATTTCTAAGTTGTGACTGAATTTGATTCCAGGTTGGCATCGTTGATCAAATTATTAAGAGAAAATGATAGTTTAAAGTTTTGTTGTAAATCCCAATTGAATCGTATGAATATTAAGTTTGTAGTTAGCTTGAAGAAATACAACCGCCTAGCCTACAACAACAAATCAGGAATTATCAACACTAATTCACAACAATCACAACATAACCAAAGAGTTTAATATAGAGGAAAACATAACCTAACAACTGCCGGTTGCTGACTATATGTTTCACTTTGGTAACCACTCTTTAGTGGAAGATTATTTTTACCATTTTAAAATAAATAAACAAAAATTTCATTATCCCGGCTTCAGGCATATGCCGAAAAATATCATCAGGAGTCCATTATTTCCTCAATAACTCAACAATAAATCTATAAATAAAGTAAAGTATATACCTAGCGGAATATAGGAACGAACGACTGTGCGAGAGAGATATCACTAGCAGTCTCACTGTATAGTGGAATGAGATATGTGCGTGATATTTATGTGTGCAATAGTATATTACATTACGAGTGCGGAAAGTCTGTCATTGCAAAGAGTTCCGACAAATGTCTACCCGAGCCGAGTAGCCGAGGCGCAGCCGAAGGTGAAGGTTGATAGTGTTATATTGGTAAAATTATAATAATAATATGACAACACTCAATGTAGAGGGTTTTAGAAATTGTAACTTGGCAACATAGAGATTAAGACTTTGCATGATAATAAAACTAGTTCGACTATATCATTTTATGTTTTATTTAAAACATATCATAACATGGCGCTGCGAAACGAACACTAAGAAGAAATATACGAAGAACGAAAGGTAAGAAGATAGTCGGTGCAGTCCTGTCAGTAGAAATAAAGTGTATCGAAAATTACAAGTTGCATTGCGTGCAAGAAAAATGGCGACAAACGCTATGACGACGCCGTCGACGCCAAGTGGTATTGTGGGCTTAAAACCCCCTGAATCGATACAAAAATGCACGGCAGAAGAATTCAAGAAATTCAAACAACGATTTGACATCTATCGTGTTGCATCAGGTGCCACATTAATGAGTGGTGAGGTACAAGTAGCATTGTTGTTGCACACCATGGGGCAGCAATGTCTAGACATTTACAACACGTTCGACTTGTCAGATGATGATCGTAAAGATTATTCAAAAGTAATGAGAAAGTTTGAAGATCATTTTATACCATTAAAAAATGAAAGTGTGTCGTCTCACTTGTTTTTTACAAGAGATCAGAAGCAACATGAAACATTTGATGAGTACATCACAGAATTAAAACGTTTAGCAAGAGAATGTGATTTTGGAAACATAACAGATAGATTGATAAAAGATAGGATTGTGACAGGAATAATAGATCATAAACTAAAAGACCGATTGCTGCGTGAACCGGATTTGACATTATTAAAAGCAGTAAATATATGCAAGGCGGCAGAATTAGCTACAGAGAGACTTAAAGAAATGGAAGAAAAGACTACAGTAGACAAAATACAGAAGACTACAAGAAGAAATTTTAGTCAAAGACAAGAAAACAAGAAACAAAGTGAAGCTTCTTGCTCGTCTCAGGCGACAACAACAAATAAAAAAGATTCCAATTCGGCAAAATCTAATAACAGTTGTTCCAGGTGTGGTTATCAGCATCAACCTAGGAGTTGTCCAGCATACGGAAAAGTATGTATGAAATGCAAAAAAATAGGTCACTTTGCAAGAAAATGTCGTTCAAAAAAAATTTGTACTGTAGGAGGTCAACGGCAAGAGGAATTATCAGAACAAGAAGAGGAAGAAACTTACTTGGATGTGGTATATGTTCATCAGATTAGCAGCATGAGTAAGGACTGGACGGAAATGGTTACATTTATTGATAAAAATAAAAATGTAATTTTTAAGTTAGATACAGGAGCGCAGTGTAACATTTTGCCAAAGAATATTTGTAATAGTATGGGAATTAACAATTTTGAGAAAAGTAAATTAAAATTATCTACCTATAGTGGAAATATTATACCAACCGTAGGACAGGTCACATTAAGAGGCAAGATAGGACAAGTAATAAAATATATTAATTTTCAGGTTTGTGAAGGAAATTTTGTACCAATTTTAGGGTTGCAAACATTACAGAAATATAATCTGATTAAAAGAACAGAAGTACATGAGGTGAGTATTGACCATAAATTGTTGAATAAATATAAACAAGTTTTTGAAGGATTGGGTGAAATAAAAGGTTATAAATATAAAATTACATTGAAAAATGATTGGTCAGGTAAAATTGAACCCTGCAGGCATGTTCCTTTTAAATTATTGAAAAAATTAAAGTCAGAGTTAGAAAATTTGGAAAAAACAGGTGTCATTAGTAAAATTGACAAACCAACAGATTTTGTAAACAGTTTAGTGATAGTAGCTAAACCTGATGACACTATTAGAGTGTGCTTAGATCCTCAGTACCTAAATACACAGATTAAAAGAGAGCAAATTCAGATACCTACTTTACAAGAATTAACTTCAAGATTACATGGCAGTAAAATTTTTACAACATTAGATGCTAGTAAAGCCTTTTTTATGTTAAATTTAGATGAAAATTCAAAAGAATTGACAACTTTCAACACCCCTTATGGTAGATATTGCTTTAATAGATTACCTTTTGGACTTTCATCCAGCCCAGAGGTATTTCATAGAATTTATTCAGATATTTTTAAAGATATACAGGGTGTAGAAATCTATATTGATGATATTTTGATATATGCTGAAACAAAAGAACAACATGATAAGATATTAGAACAAGTTTTACATAGAGCACAGGAAACAGGAATTAGATTTAATAAAAATAAATGCAACATTGGACAAAGTGAGGTTAAATTTTTAGGACATATTTTGACTGAAAAAGGATTGAAATTGGATCAGGAAAGAGTAAAAGCTATAATAGGTATGAAAAAACCAGAAACACAAAAAGAACTACTTAGATTTCTAGGTATGATAAATTATATTTCACGGTTTATTCCCAATATTTCAGAAATTTCATCTCCATTGAGAGAATTGACTAAAAAAGATGTACCCTTTGTTTGGGGAAGTAGACAAAAAATTGCTTATGATTTAATTAAAAAATCCATTACTGAACCCCCAGTATTAGCATATTTTTGTATAGATAATCCAGTAATACTAAGTGTGGATGCATCAAAAGATGGTTTGGGTGCAGTAATTATACAAAATGGACAACCAGTTGCATATGGCTCTAGGTCAATGACTGACACAGAAAAAGCTTACAGTCAGATTGAGAAGGAAAGTCTAGCAGTATTATATGGATGTACTAAGTTCCATCAGTATTTGTATGGACAACACTTTACAGTAGAAAGTGACCACAAGCCTCTCATTTCAATTTTTGGTAAACCGTTAAATAAAAGTCCAGTTAGACTTCAAAGAATAAGATTAGCCCTACAACCATATAGCTTTGATATTAAATATAGACCAGGAAAAGCATTAGTAGTAGCGGATCACTTGAGTAGATCATATTTAAATGACTGTTCAAAACCTTATAATATTGATATAGAAGCACATGTTGCTACAGTGGTAAACAGTTATAAAATTACAGATAGCAAGTTAAAGGAATTAGTAGATGAAACGGCTAAAGACAAAGAATTAATTTCAGTTTTAAAGTATGTTAGGGAAGGTTGGCCAGAAAATAAAACACAGGTGTCAAGTGAAGCAAAAATTTATTATAGTTACAAGGAGGAGTTAGGAGAAAATGAGGGATTATTAATGAAAGGAAATCAAATAGTAATACCGTTTAATAAGCGTAAGGAAGTTTTAGGAAAAATTCATTATGCTCACTTAGGTTTGGAGAAATGTAAACAATTAGCTAGAAAAACATTATTTTGGCCTAATATGTCTAAAGAAATTGAAGATTTAATACAGAACTGTGACACTTGTAAATCATTTCAAAATAAAAATAAGAAAGAACCTATGATTTTAAAAGAAATTCCGAATGAGCCTTGGGAAATATTATCAACTGACATATTTTTCATTCATAGCAAACCTCATATTATTGTTGTAGATGCTTATAGCAAATTCGTGGAAGTCAAAAAACTAGAAAATTTATCAGCTTATTGTACTATTCAGAGTTTAAAAGAAATTTTCTCAATTCATGGTGTTCCAAAGATATTGTACTCAGATGCAGGTTCTCAGTATACTAGTAGTGAATTTAAAAATTTTGCTAAAAAGTGGAATTTCCAGCATAAGATTATTAGTCCTAAACATCATCAGGGCAATGGATTAGCTGAACGCTATATTCAAACAGTCAAAAGAACTATTAAAAAACTTATGTATGACAAAAAAGACATATATCTGGGATTATTAATGTATAGAAACACCCCAGTTACTGAAAATGATAAAACACCTGCTGAATTGTTGTTTAATAGAAACGTAAATAATTTGATACCAAGTTTAGGTTTAAAGCAAGTAAATGAAAATTACAAACATACACAATATTTAGAACAGAGACAAATGAAACAAAAAATGTATTATGATAGAGGATGTAGAACCTTGCCTGATTTGAATTTAGGAGATCAAATTAAAATTCAGGAGGAGGTAAATAGGAAACCATTGTCAAGTGGAATAGTTTTAGGAAAGGGAGAAGGACCAAGATCTTATAAAATAAAAAATGAAAATGGTGATATTATAACAAGGAATAGGAGAATGTTAATTAAAGGTGGGAACTATAAGGAAAGTTATGTAGACTATGACAATTTACCGGATGTGACACAATATTCTCAACCTGCTGAGAATGTTGATAGGTCAGGTGGAAGGAGAGTCGATAGCGAGAAAAATATTTCTAATAGATTGGAAGGTTTAGGGAGTAACATAAAACAGACAAGGTCTGGAAGGATAATTAAAAACCCTTCATACCTAAAAGATTATATATAAGATTTATGTATATGATTTATATAAGATTATATTAAGATTAAATATATAAGTTAAAATGTTAAACAAACTAAATTGTAACTTCATAGTTATTGAGTTAAGTTTCATATATACCAAGATAATATTATACAAAATTAAGTTTGTAATTAGAAAGATTTGTTTTGAAAAAGGAAGGATGTTATATTGGTAAAATTATAATAATAATATGACAACACTCAATGTAGAGGGTTTTAGAAATTGTAACTTGGCAACATAGAGATTAAGACTTTGCATGATAATAAAACTAGTTCGACTATATCATTTTATGTTTTATTTAAAACATATCATAACAGATAGTCAGAACAAGTTGCAATGACGGTTCCGCACGTGTACTGAACAACTATTTTTAATACAGTTGCGAAGAAATGAAGCAATTTAATAAAAACACAATAAACTCAAATAACTAATCATTTATTTCTTTTAAAAGTTATAATTCACATATACATTGAAATTGGTACAGTTTTTTTATACTAACTGGGGAAGTTTTAGGTTGCATAATAAAATTACTGTTTATGACAAACTATTATTAATTTCGTATGATTGTTCATGCTATTTGCTTTTTCTCTTCTCTCCACGCAATAAATTCGTCGTATGTAGATATGTAGCGACTTTTTGACTTTTCCGGTAAAATGTTCTCCGAAGCATTTTGTGCAATTATACTGAGTTCCGGTGGTGTTAATTCAAAAAAATATCGTCGAAATTACTCATTTTGTGCAACAAACAACTAAACTCGCAAAGAAAATTTTTGGAAAATGGCGCCAGCTGTAAAATAATGCAGAGAAAATAAATTTGCACTATCGGTTACTGTTGAATTATAGAGAAACTAATGGATTCCTATGCTGACTATATGTTTCGGCATATCTCTGAAGCCTGGATGATGAAATTATGCAAATTAATTTGATAATAATGGCAAAAATAATCTAGGACTGAAGAGTGATTGCCAAAATTATACAAAGAAAAAAGTTTCAGTCAGGGCGTCATTTGGGAACTGTCAAGACGTCAAAGTCAACTGTCAAGTCCCTACTACGACGCACACTACGAAGCACGTGTGTTTCGCAAATTGTAACTTTATTGAATCGGTGTTAATTATTTTTAACAGCAATGGGACGAAAGGCAAAGTTTGATGAAACAAAGAAGGCGAAAAAAGGACCTGGCCGAAAAGCAAGGAAGCAACCGGACCCGACTTTTCGGAAGGAGTTGTGTAAGTTAAACGTATGTTTTTAACTTAGATCAAGCCCTGAAATACTTAGGAAAAGAGGTTTCATAAGTAACTAAACACACCGAGCTGAAATGCTCCTCAGTGTGGCTTGATATGTAACAAACGTGACTTTATTTTCTCCAAATGTTCCTAGCAAATAAAAGCATTGCAGTCAAGTCGCACCAACCTTCTTCGAGATCTTAGGCACATTGTGTTTAGTTAGATAAACGGGTCAGTGGGTAGCTTTCGGGTTTTGTCACACACGTTTCACATGAGATGGGCAATAAGCTTTTTTGCCACCTGATGGCTTATCAAAATCACATTAATTCCAACTTGATGAAATCTTTTCATCTATGATCAATTGCATTTTTCAATATAAAAGCTCTTTTATATCATTTATTTGTCAGAAGCATCCTTTACAAACTGCACATTTTGGATTGACACAATTGTGACTATCTGAATTTGCATTGAGGCACCTTGATCAAACTGTTTACGCATCTTGTGTCATACTGTTTGCCAATCTTAGGGTCCTTTAAACTCCAAGTTTCTTGCCATTTTATTGTTCCACTTTGCATGCACAAATATATATTGTGTGCCCTTCTACCCCTACCCTAACCTACCTCAAAGAAGTAGGTGTATGTTGTACTTAAGACAAAGAGCATAATTAAGCATAGCCTAGCCATAGCACAAAGCACTGGATTAATATGACAGCCCTTTTATCAATCAAAATTTTACTCTAGATCTCTTAAGCTAACACATAAATTAACTCAAGCTATCATATAAATTTCATGGTGTAAACACACCATGAAATTTATATGGGCAGTTTATGTGTTAACGTGTCTAATAAATTGTATTTGCACACAAATACATTTGTTCAATCAGCAAACCTTTGTGTTTAATAAATGCATTTAAGTTTGGGCATGGCACTTAAATGCATTTATTTAATAATATGCCTAGTAACAAATTTAGCCTAAATAACCAACCTAGTCCTAATTAAATAAATGTTAATGATTATTATGAATGCAATTGCATTTTAAATAGACATGCAAATATTTTGTAGTTAGTAGTAAGAACTATGATTTAACTTTCCAACCTTTTAGTGGATGAAGATGAACCAAAAAAGCTTAGCCACAGACAAAAACAGCGTGCAGCAAGGAGAGTTAAGAAGAAGTCAGAGCTAGTAGAGAAAAGAAAAAACCTCAAGCAGGCAAAGAAAAATGTTGCCAAACAAACAGAAACTGTGGTCGAACAGTCTGATGATGATAGTTCTGGCGATGAAATTGAGCAAGGTATGTTATATAACCTTAAAGAGGAGCTCAATGGAAATTTATTGTGCGTGTCAGTCTTATCGAAAACGCACATTCAGCAATGTCAACCTTAGCCTGTCTATGGATGGATTTATTTATCTCAAGCTCTGCCATACTGTGGAGAGCACTTTAAGCCGTTGGCTTTTGTCATTAGGAGATTGCTCTTATGTTAATTTTATGGGTCTATGTATGAACATTTATGACAAGATAGATTTATTGATCTAATTTAGAATTAAATTAGATAGCAGTTCACATAATTATTTCATTTCAATTTCCAAATTTCAAAATTAATGGAGGAATGTGATAATGGTGTGTATAATACATATGTATAGCGCTAAAGTTATTAATGTTGTGTGTACGTGTTATTGGACTGCAGTTTGGATATAATAAGCAGTATTTATAAGTTATACTAGAAAAATTGTAATCTGTATTGTGCACCTAAATAAATAAATAAATGTAATGTAATCTGTAGGCTCAAGGATAATGGTGATCGACTTACACTACAGATTATAATAAGTAATAATAAAATAGTACTATATTACTTATGTGGTACTTATATGGCCGTGTGGTTTCCGGCAGACTAGAATAGAATCACTCCGTCTCTTCCCGTGGATGTCGTACAAGGCGACTAGGGGAAATACATCATAAAACATCGATCAGGCCTCCCCAACCCGTCTGGCCAGCGTGGGGAGTGTAGGCCAAATCCTCCTTCTGTCAGGAACGGACGAGAGAGGGTCGTGCTTCTGTAGTGGAGACTAAAATGACCTGATGATGAATGAATCTGTATTCAGAATAAACAGATTTTTTGATAGAATCACTTGTGACAGTTATTTCTGAAATGAACTTTTTAAACCTGCTACAAAATTATAATTGCTTTTGTAGGATTTACAGATGACAATAAAGAATGGTTGACACCTAAACAGAAAGGAAAGAGTAAGCAGAAGGCCGAGTTGCATGAAGAGGATAGTGACAGTGGTCATGATGAGGGGTTGGACAGTGAGGTGGAAGAAAATAGTGATGAAGAAGTAGACAACACTGGCTCTGGTGGAGAGAAATATAAGGTTTGGAATTTTTATAGATAGGCCAGAATCAGCTGTCCTTACTTTATTGTAATATGGTAGACTGGTTGTATTGCATATCACAGCACAGGCAGCATTGAGGCTACATAAAGTAATTGCCTCATGGTACTATGGGTTTACTGTGGAATCTGTTATATAAATTATTCATTCCACTATTATTATTACTGAGGTTGCTGGTTAGAATAGAATAGAATACACTTTATTGCATCAATATAACAAAGATACATACAAGAAACTTGAAAAAATTAAAAGTTAATGTGCTGGTTACCATTTTATATCTATTTTTTTTTATACAACGTCAGTATGAAACAAGCATGCGGTGCACCTGGTATCAAGTGATTACTGTAGCCTATAGACACTTGCAACATAAAGCAACAAATAAGAATTATTATGAGAGATGATAAATTCTGTTTTTTTGTTATTTTGTTTCAGGTTGGAACTTTGGATGATTTATTCCAAGACTCAGATGACGACAAAGGTGAAAAAGGTGAAACCTCTGAGGATGAAGGAGCAGACAGTTCTGGCCAGTTAAAGTACGATTCCGATTCTGATGAAGAATCAAAGAGTGTAGAAGACGATGAGTCCGATGATATGCTTCCTATTGAAAAGGCTAACATAAAACTGAAGAAAAAACAAAAATTGGACAAGAAATTGGCTGATGAAGAGATGCAATTAAATATTTCAAAACAGGATGTTTTTGCATTTCCCACTGAAGAAGAACTACAAAACCCAACTAGCTTGCAAGATGTCCATCAAAGGATTAAAGATGTTGTTATAGTTTTAAGTGATTTTAGCCGTTTGAAACAAGAAGGACGGTCCCGTTGTGAATATACTGATTTACTTCTAAAGGATCTATGTACATATTACAGTTACAATGAGTTCTTAATGGAAATCCTGATGCAAATATTTCCTGTCCAGGAGTTAGTTGAATTTCTGGAAGCCAGTGAGGTTACTAGACCAGTAACAATTAGGACAAACAGTCTTAAAACCAGAAGAAGGGACTTAGCCCAAGCTTTAATCAATAGAGGTGTCAATTTAGATCCAGTGGGAAAATGGAGTAAGGTTGGCCTTGTTGTATATAGCTCTACCGTTCCAATTGGTGCCACTCCTGAGTATTTAGCTGGACATTATATCCTTCAAGGAGCATCAAGCTTTTTGCCTGTTATGGCTTTAGCTCCTCAAGAAAACGAAAGGATATTAGATATGTGTGCTGCTCCAGGTGGTAAAGCATCACATATTGCTGCAATCATGAAAAATACAGGTGCATTATTTGCAAATGACGCTAACAAAGAAAGAACTAAGGCTGTAGTAGGCAATTTCCACAGATTAGGGATTGTTAATGCTGTAATATGTAATTATGATGGCCGTGAATTTCCTAATGTAATAAAAGGGTTTGACAGAGTGTTACTAGATGCACCATGCACAGGCACAGGAGTTATCGCTAAAGATCCAAGTGTGAAGACTACAAAAGATCAGAAAGATATTCAAAGATGTTTCAATCTTCAGAGACAGCTTCTGTTAGCTGCGATAGACTGCTGTAATGCAAAATCAAGTACTGGTGGTTATGTTGTCTACTCAACTTGTTCCATATTGCCAGAAGAAAATGAATGGGTAGTAAATTATGCCCTGAAGCGGAGGAATGTAAAGCTGGAACCAACTGGATTGGACTTTGGCACTGAAGGTTTTGTGAAGTACAGGCACCACAGGTTTCATCCGTCATTGAAACTGACCAGACGTTTCTATCCTCATACACACAATATGGATGGTTTCTTTGTAGCAAAACTTAAAAAGTTCTCTAATGTTATTGTAAGTATATTTTATGTTCATAGTATTAATTGTAAAGGTTAGAAGAGTTTTTTATGTTTTTTAATAACATAATATTTTTATGTTTTAGCCTGAACCAGCTAAAGACGAAGAAGAGGAAGGTGGGAACAATGAAGTTAAAAACGGGGATACTGAGCAAGATGCAGAACAGATCAACCCTGTAAAAGAAAATAAGGCAGTCAAAAGGGCCGCAGATTCAGAGGTTGAACCTCCAAAGAAGAAAAACAAACCTGAAGAAAAAATGTGAATATCGTTTACTTTTGAACTAGCTTGTGTCTAGGGAATGCAATCTCGTTCTCGCGAGATCTCGCGCGGCGGGGCCTGAGGTAGCGGTCGGGGACAAGGTCTCGCTCAGATTCGCTTGTTGCGTACATTTTTTTTTTTGCATAAATAACCACTAAAATACTTGAACGCAATCAACTCGTTGACAACAATTATTACTAGTAAACAAACAAATACAGCAAGTAGACGCAACAAGCGTATCTGAGCGAGACCTCGTCCCCCGACCGCTACCTTAGGCCCCGCCGCCGCCGCGCGAGCTCTCGCGAGAACGAAATTGCATTCCCTACTTATGTCCTACTTAGTGCGCGCGTATCGTAGTCGATCGTAGTCGATTCACCCGTTTTTGAGTTATAAATGGTGTTACTAACCCAATTTTATATTATCGTGTCTGGATTTATAAATGACATGATTTGCTTACTTGTCTATTATTCGTTTACTACTGCCTTATTACATAATGAGTTACAGAATATATACCTACTGCCGTGTATTATGTCATTACAAAATCAACACAATATTATAATAGATTATTACAACAGCTGATATGTAAAAATACAAAATGTTTCCACATTCTACTCTGTTGATGATTATGCTACTAATATTATTTAAAAGTGAGGCCAAATAAGCGAAATTTTGTGAGTCGCGAAAATCACGTCGACTCCATATAATAGCCCGATTTATTTTCGCTCTTAAATAAATAATGTTGTTGTTGACATACTATCAAGAATGGGAATATAAATGGAATAATAATATGCTGTTAGTTAATTCCCGTTATACCATGTCTTATCTCTGTACCATCCTAAGGTTGATTGGTTGGAATATGTTTGAAGTTTAAATAATCAATAATAGGCTAGTTGCCAATGTTATAAAATTATAAAAACTATTTTTATCAGTATCGTAAAATAAAAAAAACTAGAAAGATTTGCGTTATTAAAATTTAACTTTTGTTCGATTTGCTTATGGTCGATCAAAGTTTGGTGGGAAAATCCATTTTAAAAGAATTAAATTAAATTATTTAAAAAAAAAACATAACCGTTAGAAAAACAATAAAAAACGGTTACATTTAATAACTAAACCCATTATACTATTTTCGATATAACTACAGTCAAAAGACCTACTGTTTAAAATACCTAAAGATAGTTTCACATATTTTTGTTATAACTAATGAACGAAATTCATAAAGGAGAATTCACCTACGGTTTATTCAACTACAATTAATTAACCTAAAGTTGAATGAAGTAACGGACGATTCACCTACTGATGATTTATTCATTTTCGTTACTCAATAACAGCTGAGGGAGTGCAGCCCCCGCCTGCCGTGGCGAAGGGGCTGCATTTCCCTCAGCGCCTGAGACGTCGCAGAGCTTGCTTATTATATAGGCACCTACACGAAATTATTACAACAAAGCTATAAATTAATGAACAGCAAATTTAAAAACGACGGTAGCGCTCCGCCGCTACGGCTCGCATGGTGCCTGCCCTTCGTTACGGCAGGCGGGGGCTGCACTTCCTCAGCGCCTCCGGGCTTACAAAAAACACTCTAGTATCGATCCGACAAGTCTACGTGAAGTTGGGGTTGGCAATATTTTTCTTATATGGCCCCCCGAAGCGTGGGGGCTCCCCCCCCCCCCCCCCATTTGGTTTTAGGCCGCAGTGTTGATAACCCGTAGGCGAGTCGTCCATTTAGTATTTCATACAATATCTTAAAAAAACATTATATTAATCGTTCGTTAGTGAGATTAACTTTAGTTTAATCAAAATTAGGTAAGTTAAAGAGTAGTTCAGTCGACCAATATGCGTTATATTATAAACATATGTGAATCGACCGTAGTTATATCGAAAATAGTTATAATGGGTTTAGTTATTATAATATGTAACCTAAATATAATAATAAATAAATATTGTCAGACAAATTACACAGCGCCATCTAGCCCCAAAGTAAGCGAAGCTTGTGTTATGGGTACTAGACAACTGATAAACATACGTAAATACATTTTTTTTTTGTAAATATATACTTATGATACACAGAAAACACCCAGACCAAGACAAACAGACATGTTCATGCACACAAATGTTTGTCCTATGTGGGAATCGAACCCACAAGCGTTGGTGTCGAAGCCGCGTCATTGACCGCTACGCCACCGAGCTCGTCAAAAAAAAAAAAACACTTTATCTAGTGTTACGGCACTAGCTAGATAAACGTAATACCTATTTAAGATAGCTGACATATAAAATAGCAAGGTATGGTGACGTCAGAACGTGGTGGCCTTTCGGGATAGTCCAAAATTGTGATTTTTAAGTGATGATATCTCGAGAAGTTTTTATGCTATCGAAATAATTCTTTCACCTATAGTTACATTATTTTGACGTGCTAACACTACAAATCGAAAAAAAGTGGTTCACAAGCCTATTATATTATATTTACAGTGCTGCAACAAATGCTGCCCAATCACCAGCCATTAATCAAAAGAAGAAGAAGAAGCAGAAAAATAAGAAGAAGAAACAGAAAAATAATCAATTAAAAAAGATGGAAAACGGGATTGATAAACCACAGAATACAAATAATAAAAATACAAATAAAAAATTAAATATACAACAAACTAATACCGTCAACTCCGGTACACATAAAAATGTAAGTAGTCAAAGTCCTATTAAGAAAAGAAAGGAAAAAAAGGAACAAAACAAGCAGCCGGAAGATAATACGAAAAATGTAGTAAATAAAAGTGACCTTACAATTACTACTAAATTAGAAGTAACGGCGGCAAAAAGTTTGAAAAATAAATTGAAGAAGAAGAAAAAAATTGGACAGTTAAAGGAAAAGGGAGGTATGAAGCCACAAAAACGAGGCATCGGTATGAAATTCAAGAAATAAATAATATGAATTGAAGACATGTGTAGTATCTATACTACTATATATAATATACAAATTTAATTTACATTTCAATGTAAAAATAAAATACAGGTTCATAATAAAAAATTTTTTTTGAAAATATTTATCTGTTGTTTACATCTGAAAAAAAATCAAGAGGTTTCGGGCGACAGTTTCGAATTTTTCAGATACGAAGTAAGGTTAAGACATCATAATTAAGAATCGTGTAATTAAGAATTATAACGATACTAGCTGTGCCTGCGGTTTCACCCGCGTAAAATTAGATTTATTACACAGTTTTTAAATCGCGCGTCCACCGAAAACAGTTTTAGCCGACTTCTAAAAAAGGAGGAGGTTCTCAATTCGACTGTATATACTTTTTGAAGTGAAAACTTCTTTAGCGGCGTTGTGCACTTTTTGGGATGGGTAAAAAATGTTAAACAGGACACGTTACCTGATCGAAAATTCGTAAGACGGAGGGAGAGTAGACCGCCGGCGCGGCGTAGGAGGGGCTCTCTTTTTCCGAAATTATTCCCTAAACATTCCAAAATATTAAAAAATGTACAACGTTAATGTTCAAGTTTTCACTTCTGCCGGCACTCCCGGGATGCAACCCGTTTTTTTTGTATGTATATTACGCGATAACTCCGGAAAATATGAACGGATTTAAAAAAAAACGAAGAGCCAATTGTGTAGGCAAAATCCTGGCATCGAAACAATGTTATCCGCCCCAAAAGATGTTATGTGGAAGCATGTACCTATTGTATTTATTTCCTTGTTTTTTAGAAAACGGCGAAACTCATCAGTTTCATAAGAGAAAAGTTCTTTAAGAAGTTCAACTGGCTCGTCTAATGTTGAAAGGGCTACTTTTCCTCTCGAACAACACATGCCTGCAACTTCCTCTTTCCATATAAGAGCACCGCAAAATTTGCATTCTTTATTAATCGCATCTATTTTTGTGGCTTTCGTAATGTAAAGCCTCGTCGTACCTACTCAAATGCAGCTTTATCGAATACTCCTCACGTGTTTCTTATGAACTTTAGACGCCGCTGTTGTGCTCTTTCAGCAACAACGCATCTGCGAGATTCAGCTGCTTCAACAGTTTCTGTAGCTATGGGACGCAATGTAAGTTGCCTGCTGAATAGGCCGAGCTTGAAACTGTTCGTTTCTCAAAATCCCGTTTGAGGTGCCAGATATTCAGTGTTCTGTTGACGTCGAGCTTGAGACTGTTCAAGTGTCTCAGCAGCCCGTTGAGACGCTAGATACGCATGCTGTTGACGTCGATCTTGGAACTGTTCTGGTGTCTCGTCAGCTCCTTGAGATGCGAGATATTCAGCATGCTGTCAACGCCGAGCTTGGGACTGCTCTGGTGTCTCAGCAGCTCTGTGAGCTGCATTACGCTTTGCCTGTTCAAACCTTTGCAGTTCGGCTTGGGGAAACGTCTCGTTAAGTCTGGCTACTTTCATAACTTGAGCTTCATCAGAGCTTTGGGAAAAAATTGACTTACGCTTTCGCGGTATTTTTCTTAGTAAGTACTTTTTCTATATGTACTTCCTAAAAAATACAGTACGGTAGCTATGATTATTATTATTATACTTTAAAAATGCAATACCTGCCTATTCAATTAAAGTTATAACTACATTCTAATTAATAGGCAAAAAATAATTTTAATTTGCTATTTGAAAAACAAAATCACGTTTCCGTGCTACTATTATTAATTTATTTTGCGTTATTATAAATGGATATTAAAAAAAACAATACCTACCCATGTAATTAAAGTAAAAATGAAGTATCTTCACGTGTAACTAACCTAACCACAAAAAAACCGGACAAGTGCGAGTCGGACTCGCCCACCGAGGGTTCCGTAGGTACGTAGTATCATTATTAAATTTGATATTTTTCATTATAAATAAGAAATAATGCGTCGAAAAAAAAAAATATATATTTTGCAATGTGTACATCAAGCCCTTTCATATGATACCCCATTTGAACTAGTAGTTTCAATTTGACATTTCGACACCCTATAAAAAATATAGACTCCATATTTTTTAAGATCTATTTACAAATGTATAGTTTTGAGTTTTATTCCTGTACGAGGGGAGGTCAATAAGTTCGCGGAATGAGAGAGAAGGAGGTTGAAATTAAACACCAAATTATTTTTCCTTTTCAATATATTCTCCTTTAACCCTAATACATTTTTCGGATCTCTCAAATAGCTTGTTTATACCATCGAAAAAAAATGATTTGTCTTTGGTGTCAAAATAGGCCGAAATTGCCGACTTGACTTCATCATCGTCGTCAAATTTCTTTCCACGCAGCTCTTTCTTCATTTTTGGAAATAAATAATAGTCACTGGGGGCCAAGTCTGGACTGTATGGTGGGTGGTTTAATTGTTCAAAGCCGCATCGGTGAATGGCAGCCGTCGCAACATGGCACGTGTGGACGGGTGCATTGTCGTGCAAAAGGAGCACACCTTTTGACAGTTTTCCTCTTCTTTTTTTCTTAATGGCTTCTTTCAATCTTTCCAGTAAAGAAGCGTAGTACTGTCCCGTTATAGTCGCACCACGTTCTTTATAATCGATCAGTAAAATACCTTCTGTATCCCAAAAGATAGTCGCCATGATCTTTCCGGCCGATTGTGACACTTTGAACTTCTTTGGAGGAGGTGTGCCTTTTTTATGCCACTGCATCGACTCTTGCTTCGACTCAGGTTCATAGTGGTGAACCCAGGTTTCATCTCCAGTAACAATCCGGGCCATAACTTCTTCCTTTCTCTCTCCACAGAGCTCCAGAAACTGGTGAGAGCACTCGACACGCTCGCGTTTTTGAAGTGGCGTGAGCATTCTCGGAACCCATCTTGCACTGACTTTAGTCATCCCAAGATGATGATGTAGGATATTTAAAATACTTGATTCGGATACTCCAACCATTGCTGCAAGTTGCTTCTTCTTCAGTCGGGCATCTTCCAATACAAGTTTTTCTACTTTTTCGACGATTTCCGGTGTGGTGGCCTCAATTGGCCGTCCGGAGCGGGGGTCGTCTTCAATGGACTCCCTTCCTTGTTTGAAAAAACCATGCCACTTGTAAACCATGGTTTTACCAGGGGCAGAGTCCGCGTAAACCGCTAACAGCTCTTGAAAAATCGTCTGAGCGGATTTTCCTTGCTTGGTAAGAAACTTAATAACGGCACGGTGTTCAATTTTCTCCATACTGGCTGACTTCTTCCCGATTTAGTTGTTTGCAGGTCGATAACTCAAAAGTTAATGACACGATTAGGTTCAAACTTGGTATATATACTCTTAATGAGGTGCTTAACTAGTGCCTACCTGGACGGGTAAATTTATCCCCATCAACCCTCCATTCCGCGAACTTATTGGCCTCCCCTCGTACTTGTAGTCTATAACGATGTTACTTGCCAAATTTCATAGTTCTAGGTCAACGGGAAGTACCCTATAGGTTTTGATTCCCTTGAGTGTGTCGAAATATGCGTTTTTTGCTGAATAAACGGCCGTAACTTTTTTCTACGTAAACTTAGCAGTTTGATTTTTTTACAACTTCATGGGACCGTAGACCTGAGTATACAGTTCAAATTTCAGCTTGATACCTCCACGCATTCTCGACATAGAAATTCTTGACAGACAGACATACAGACAGACGCACAACAAAGTGATCTTATAAGGGTTCCGTTTTTCCTTTTGAGGTACGGAACCCTAAAAATACCTGCCAATACATATCTTCCACATTATATGTACATATATGTACAGTGCGTTTTTAACAAATTGCTGGTGCCTTGAAAATTCGCAAAACGGACACAATCATCAACGACGTCGTTGATCGTACACTCAGCGATGAGCGACTTCTTCCACTTTTTCGCCGACCCCCGCCCGGGCCTTAGTATCGCGTATCGCGCATACCTTAGTATCGCGCACTCCGTTTGTCATCGTCGTAACTATTAAAATCTGTCCAAATGAGAAGCGTTAAAAGTATTTATTTTGATATGGATCAATTTATTACCACCAATTGTGCATTAGAAATAAAGTTTACATTTTTATTGAATTTATGGTTCTTTATTTTGGCGAAGATAGCTTATACATAAAAGATAGATATATGCTGTTGTGGGCCTTTTTGTAGGCCTATTTGAAATTATAGCGAACGCCCGCGGTTTCACCCGCGCAATCCCGTTGTTTCCGTCCCCGGTGTAATTTCCGGGATAAAAACTATCCTATGTGTTATTACAGATTATACATATTTTACCCGTGTACCAAATTTCATCACAATCCCTTCAGTAGGTTTTGCGTGAAAGAGTAACAAACATCCATCCACACACTCACAAACGTTCGCCTTTATAATATTAGTAGGAAGTAGGATATATCGATTGAGCTCGATGTTCATATATTAGCCTAGAACGTCAAAAAATATCGATATTTTTCTCTTCCTTTTAAAAAAGAATTTTAAGAAATTCCATTATCAATTAACGTTTGATACAATTAAGAAGAGTTTAGTAAATTAGTATTATTAGATAATGGATTTTTTTATTTCAATCAAAAATGAAGTAAATTTATGAAACAAAAATTGCATTTTATATTTTTGAATCTATTTCACATTTTTATTTTTTTAACAAATCTATAAATTCTTTGATTGTTTTTTATTTGTGTGTATTGTGTGCACACATATCTACCGCCCTGAATTTACTGTATTTACAACCAGTGGGGACTGATGGCACATTATTATTATTTCTATACAGTAGCGCATCGACTTTGAAGTGGGACGATGCCGCCGCCCGCGTAGGTATCCACGCGGTCGTTCGTCGATATGCAAGGGTTGTCACAAAATTCGAAATCAAATAATCTTTAATATTTTTATAAAATGATCATTTATTAACAAGAATAAAATATACATATTTACAAATGTATCATTGCATAATATTTACGTGAAGGTTTTTTTAGATTTCAATTTTATATTATTAAATTTAACAATATAATAAATTCGCATTCGGATAAACAATTTGATCGTGAAAAAATGGGGGAAATATAAGCATGGCTGTGATATCTAAAATATTACATAATACTTACATACATAAATAATAATAATTAAGTAAACAATAATTACACTTTGGGCAAGAGCATGCGCCGTAAAGAATATATATATTTACCTACTTACACTTGAAAACCCCGCTAGGTTGAAGTTAGAGTTACGAAGGACTTAACTATTTAGTCATCTGTCGTTGGAGCACAAGAATTCGGTTATTTGTTGTATACTTATAGTTGGAGTACCTTGCACTTCACCAACAATATAGCTACGTACATTTCAACAAAGATAAAGTAGGTAGCTTATTACGAAATTATAGGAAAAACTTACCTTGCGTCACGGGGAAATCTATGAAATTTTAAATTTGTTGTGTTTCGACGTCAAGTTACAACCGTATTCAGAATAATTTGTATGCACCGTTATATTCAATAGGAATTACTGATCGTAAATAAAAAAAAACGTTTAAAACACTCAATATGCGCACGTGACTGCCTTTCACGGTAGCTCCCACAAACTGCGCTTGTTTGTCGGACGCTGACCGCATCGCCCGCTTCTCCGCGGGTTCCCCCTTGCTCTGCGCAAGTACCTTCGATGCCAACTGTATGCTTTTAAAACTGTGCCGATGAGGTTGATTGGAACAGCTAGTTCACACATAATGTTACCCAATTTGTCAAATAATTAATGAGCAATAAAAGGAAATGATTTTTTTTTCCACTATTTTGTATTGCCCATTGAATTTGAAAATGATAGTTCAGTATGGCAGCATTTCACTCGATTTATTAACTATACAATTTTGGTCGGGCTCTTTCGATATTTGATTTCGATTTTATAGATATCGATAGTGGGGGATGTTAGATATCGGTAATTATTGATATTTTAATATATATCGGTTATTAGGAATAGACCTATCACTCATTGCTGCCAGTGTCTCTCCTGTGTAGCCAGAATTAACAGCGGCCAAAAATTAATAATAACTGTGAAGTCTAAGTACTTCAAACCCGGAGACAAATGTCTGTCTTGGAACTCGCAACGAATTTAATCAGAACCAATTAGTTGGAGCAGGAAGCTTTCGGAATTTGCCTTCCCCTGGTAATGTGAGCAATTGGACAAATAATGCATTAAAAGTCTATAGAGATGGCTAGTAGAGAAACTCATCTGACGTCTAGGTACACCTGATTTTAAATATTTATCTATTGTTATTCGGAACATAAATCAGTGGTCACGTAACGCATCGATTTCAATAAAATAAATAGCAGATTCATCTAAACGCCTGTCAATTCTCCTTTATTGCTACGAAATAAGAACTAAAAGCTACTGCGACATGCAAGCAGTGGCGGTGCAAGGCCTAAATTTGATGTGGGCAAGATGCATTTTGCATGTGCATGCGGTTCGAGGACCCATTTCACCAAAATTCTTTGAAATTACGCTGTAATTGGGCTGTACGTGGTTCATCAACATCACCAACTTGACCTGCACGCGGTGCACCCTGCTGGATGATAAACGAAGCTCTGGCGAAAAGAGAGGTAGAGAGCGTAATTGTAAGCTATCCGACTGGGGAATGTACCTCCACCTAACAGAATACCGCAGCTAAATAACAATTCCCTCGAGGGTTGGTGTGTTCCTGCGAGTGACTCAGGTCACCAGAAAGGAAGGAGATGCTGAGTTGGTAGCGTGGGTGGCGGCGCACGAGCTATATTTTATGTTGCGAGCGTTAATATGGCTGCGGTAACCGCTTCACATCAGGCGGGCCGTATGCTTGTCTGCCACCAGTCGTAGTATAAAAAAAGACTTTCAATTAACATCCTAAAAAAATTGTGCAACTTGGAATCAGATTTTGTGAAAATCTTATAAGCGAGCTGTTCTGGACTGAAAACTATGGTATCTTCGAGAATTTAAAATTTAAAGACAAGAAAAGGTGATGATTGTACGACTTTGTATGCCTCCAACATTTGTAGCAAAAAAAATAAATATCAATTATTGTAGATAATCGGTAAGCTGATGCAACTATTACTATCTAATAACGATAGGCGCTTCAACATGAGTTAAGGACTATTTTAAAATTAAGCTATGTGCACAGTATAAGTAATAGCGTTACGCATGTGGCTCTCCGAGGGCCCACCTATCCTTACTTATAATATAAATGTGAAAGTGTGTTTGTTTGTTTGTCCTTCTTTCAGGACGAAAGTAACAAACGGATTGACATGATTTTTTTTGGAGATAGTTTAAGGTCTGGAGAGTGACATAGGCTACTCTTTATCCAAGAAAAACATTTTATTCCCACGGGAAAAAATAAAGTTTATAATCATCATTTTATAATCATCATTTACGGTCTGGAGTAGAATGACATAGGCTACTTTTTTACGTCGAAAGGAACGTAAGTACCGACATGATTTTGTAACAGAGGATGGTTTCCGGTCTGGAGAGGGACATAGGCTACTTTTATCCAAGAAAAACATTTTATTCCCACGGGAAAAAATAAAGTTTACAATCATTTGTCCTTCTTTCACGTCGAATGAAACTAATTGCTAACATGATTTTTTCAGTAACATCATTAACAGTGATATACCTCTACTTTGGTTTCAATAACAAATGTTTTTTACAGCCAAAGTCAGGCTCAGCTGCACTGCGAAATAGGCGAAAGAGTGGTAAGGTACAGCGTATTTGTAAACTAGCCAACTGGGAAAGTACCTCCCACCTCACCGAATACAGCAGCAAGCAAGAAAAAAATATACACAAATTAATGGCAGCTCCCCTGGACCACGCGGGCGAAGCCGCGGGTAACGGCTAGTATCTAATAAACTATAAACATTACTGACATTACAAAAGAAGTATTTATGTTAAAATGTGAATCTCCAACAATATTTATGAAGCAAAGATAATTTATCTCGGATCGCATTCGTATTTTTCATATCTTGGTTCAAAATGGATCCTTGTACGGCATGAGTACAAAACTTGATTACGCAAATTACAAAATTCTTTGTGTATTTATTGTATTTATGTTGTTAAATTTTTGGACAAATATGTGAAATTTTAGATTGTCTTTAGCAATTACACCGTACTTTTCATTAGTGTAGGTTTGTTGTATGAAAATATTGGTGCAATAAAGAGTATTGTATTCTGATAATAGAAACTGAAAATTAAACTTAGATCTTCTTATTTTTTTTTATCACAAAATGAAATCAAAATATTAATAAAAAGAATGCAGCGCATACGGTACATACAAATCAAAGCTTGCTGTTGTAACGGTCACAGCTGCCCTCCTCTTATCCCCTGGACCTAGATACTGGAGCTAGATACCATCACTGGGTGTCATGTAGATAGCTGGTTAATTATAACATGACTGATTTCCAACTGATGTAGTGCAGTAGAATTAGTAAAAAATAAGGCATCAATTTACATTAATTGTGGTACTAACAACATTTTTGGTGTTTTTTTTATACTCTTTACACTCGCAGGAACATAACAAGCCTCAAGGGAATTGTTATTGGCTGTAGTATTTTGGGACGTGGAGGTGCTTCCCCAGTCGGGTAGCTTATAATTGCGCTGCCCTACACCACTTTATGTCAGAACCTCGTCAGTGAATCAGCAGGGTGCACCATGTGCAGGCGAGGTAGAGACATTGATTTGTAGTAATAATTTAAGGTAAAAACGCATAGTAATCAACCATTTTGAAACGAAAATCATTTAAATCTAGGAAGTAAGTCAGTTTGTGGTTGGATATTATATGAGAAAGTACTATAAAATATTGTATCTTCTCTACTTTATGCATAATATTTTGACTTTCACCATTTATGTAGAGACATTCCTGATATTTAAAGACAATCTTACAAATTAAATGTTTAGTTACAGAACTCATGTATCTACGCATCCATGTGCATATATATGAAATAATATTACAAATTGTAATATCATACCACAGATATACGTAGTTAAATGTATATTATTTCATGAGAAGACCGTTTTATGCAAGACAGGAAGCAAAAATAAGAAAAGTCGTCTCATTCATACAATCGCAAACATTCCCCCATGCACGAGCGACCGCTCGATCGTTTTGAGAACAAACTGTAGGGCTGAAGCTTCGCCGTGGTCCGGGGCGGCGACCGGTGCTACGAGCGTAGCTCCGCCGTTAATGAAAAGCGCGGCTCGCGCAGCCCCGCGCCCGCGATTTGGATCGGAAGCTGCCGCCAGTATCCCGCGAACCGCGCTGTCGACGTTACACGTTGACTTTACGCTCCTCGCACCATCTACGCCTAAACAGTACGTCGATAAATCACATTTCCCATCACTAAAGTGCATGTTCCGAATTTAAAATCAATTTAAAGTGGCTGTTCCATACATGATATTGTGTCGCGGATGAGTGTTGGGCGGCAGGAAGCGCGCAGGGCGGGACGCTTTGTTCGGACGTACTACGCCCGTAGGGAGGCTGTACCGCGCAGCATCCGCTCGCCATGTTCTATGTATCCGACGCGTATACAACGGATCTGCGTTTCAAATACCACTTTTTATGGCTGTGATGTATTCGCAGTTGAGCTTGTATTAAATAATAGAAATGATTTTATATACCTGTAAGAAGTGCGTCAGTAAAGAATGCCGGCTTTTCAGATTTTTTAATAGTTATACGGTACAGAACCAATACGTAGATTCTAGATGAGAACTTCAAAAAATATCTGGGATTGTTTTTAAAAAAGTGCTTGCTTATGTTTCTAATTACACTCTACCTCTGCCTATTTTTAAGATACAGTTAGTAGATAAGTAGAGTTAAATTGTTCAATATTTTACCTTACTCTAAAGACGTAGTTTACACGTTTGGTTTTGTTTTTTGTTTATAAGTTAATTTTAAATTGAGATAAAATTTCAAAAAGAGAGCCACTAAGATCGCAGTTTACAATGGCGTCCGACCAATGGTTATCGGTCGGTCTTAAGAGAAATTAAACTATCCAAAAGTCTTACTTGTGTCTTCATCCTATCAGTTTTATTTACATTATATACTTATTCTATTTATGAAGAGTATGGCGTCACCTCCACGAGCGTTTTTACCCTGACTAGTCTATGTGAAATTCTGCGCCACAGAGTATATATTGCCGTGTAAATAATAGTTCTATTATAGAAATTAGGGGGCATGACACGACTACAATATCGTTGTAATAAACTCACTCGAGGATGAGGTGCATTGAGTAGAGGTCAATGAATTCAGCAGACATGAAAGAAGTAAATTCGTATCCATACGTTTATTTAAATAAATCAGTATAACTTTAATTACTATGAGATTTAAATAGTTACAGGTAAATAACATACGTTTAGCTAAATGCCGACTTTTCATCGAACTTGGCGTTGCTCACTGCCGTGCGCGTATATATATTTCAGTTGCACCTGACATAACAGACAACTATTAAAGAAAATAACTAGTTTATCCACAATACAACATAATTAGAGCGAAACTATACATACAGCGACTGCACTCACACTTAGCGAATTCATATTAGCGATTAATGTAGTTTGTTAGTTATTAATTTTCTTTTGATAATCTCAGCTTCTGAGGTTGACTGAAAGAAATATCTCTAAGACAGCGGTATTCAAACTTTTTCGGTGACGGAGATCTTTTATATGTGACGGAACTCTAAACAAAAAAAATATATACTAAAACTTGCGAATATTTCTATTATTTAATAATAATAATCATACAAAAGAGATGGTTACAGTAAGTAAGCAACAGATTATGTTAACTTGATTTGTTGCTACCATAGTTATACCTATTTAAGATAATGAGATGGACGACATCGTACAGTATCTCGTCGTACGTCGCGAAGTCGTACTGTGACATAATTAATAAATAATTTCTTCTTCGCCAACGGCCAATACCGAAATGCTAGTAGATAAAAATAATGACAAAAAATAAGAATATTATTAATAAAAATGTGTAAGACGCATCTTAATGCCCACAAGGGCCATAATCGAAAGTCCAAATGTGTTACTTTCTCATTGCAGTGATCGTCACAATTGAGAAACGGTCGCGTCAGGACTTTTACACTGATAAAATCTCCATTTCAGATCGAAACTAGTCGGCTTTCCTGACAAAAATATTTTTAACAGCGTTTATGTTTCCAGATAAACCCTGTAGTACAATCTAACGCACGTAGAGTGTTCTACTTCCAGTATGAAATGGTCCGCGTACGGCGTAGCCACGAGACGTTGGTAGCATTTGTAGCACTACCCGGCACCCGCTTATACTGGACCACAGTATAAATAATAGTACTTACTACGTAACTGGACGTGAAACCCCAGTATTAGCAGTTGACCGAACGGTTTAACTGCGTAGCTATTACGAATCCATACTTAACTACTAAGACTTTAGTGTGTAACAGGTTCGCCACCATCTTTAAGTGAAACCCAATCTTACCTGTACGTGCACCCTGCTGACTAACTAGGCAACTTGGGGAGCAACTGGTTCATCAAGATCTTTGAACCAAAGCCAACTTTACCTGCGCGCGGTGCACCCTGCTGACTGACAAATGAAGCTCTGGCGAAAAGAGAGGTAGAGAGCGTAATTGTAAGCTACCTGACTGGGGAATATACCTCCACCTCACAGAATACCGCAGCCAAATAACAATTCCCTTGAGGGTTGTTGTGTTCCTGCGAGTGAGTGGGGTCACCAGAAAGGAAGGAGAAGATGATGCGTTGGCAGCGGGGTTGGCGGCGCGCGAGCAATATTTTATGTTGTGAGCGTTAATATGGCTACCGAAACCGCTTCTCATCAGGTGGGCCGTATGCTTGTCTGCCACCCGATGTAGTATAAAAAAAAAACTAGGCCCTCGCAAAAGAGAGGTAGGCCACAGACCGTAGTTTCTAAGCTGCTCGATTGAGGAAGTATCTCCCATTTCACAAAAGACTGTTAGCCAATTATTATCAATGCCCTTGAGGGTTGTGCGTGTTCCTGCTAGTGAGTGAGGTCACCAGGAAGAAAGTAGTTGCTGCGTTAACAGTGACTGTTTATTTCATCATGTTGCGACCGTTTATATGGCTACGGTAATCACTTAGTAAGGGAAGGTAAATCAGCCAGCACGTGTTTATTTGCCATCCGACATAGTATACTGAAAATAATTAGGTAGCTAAAAATATGTTCGCATTTAGTAATAATATAATATTGTCAGACAAATTACACAGCGCCATCTAGCCCTAAAGTAAGCGAAGCTTGTGTTATGGGTACTAGACACCTGATAAACATAAGTAAATACATTTTGTTATTTTTTGTAAATACATACTTATGATACATAGCAAACACCCAGATTAAGACAAACAGACATGTTCATGCACACAAATGTTTGTCCTGTGTGGGAATCGAACCCACGAGCGTTGGTGTCGAAGCCGCGTCATTGACCGCTACGCCACCGAGCTCGTCTTTTATATTTAGTGTTATAGTTTTCGGTGTGAGTGTAGTCCCCGCTATTATCTTTGAAGCATCAAAACGCGGCGAAGGTCTAATTAGGCATAACTCGTGTAAAGTCGGTTACCTCACCTAGTTATGTATGAAGCGTTGTGGGGCACAGCCGCACGGCACGACGAAGAGCGTTTGGTCGTAGGTAACCTAATTAGGTGTTTCCCGCCGTAGATGTACCTACACATGTACTCGCACAGTCGAGGCACCGGGTCCTCTTGTTTTTTATTATTTGGAGGTTGCCTATTAGAGATGAAACGGATATCCGGTCAAGGTTTATTATCAGGACAGATATAAGACACATCTATATTTTATGTAACCGTGGTGTAAGTAAGTAGAGCCAAATCCAACCTCACCTGCAAGTAGTGCACTGGTGTATATTAACCTTATAAAAGAACAAGACCGCACCATTTTCCGGACAAACCGTCCGGAAAATGTCTACAGAAAAAATATTCAAAGTACTACTTATCAGATCCCGTAAAAAATCCATTTCCAACCGTATAGTACCTATTTCGGTTTAAGTGTGCGAGAATGAGTCCCCGATCGATGACAAGTGGGTCTTGTAAATGACATCACAATAATAATGAACCTATTACCAAGAAACGAGGTGCTCGAGGGCGTTGTTGTCCGTGGATTGGGTTTGTTTTATCTCGAGCTCCTCCGTGCTTCAGAGGGCACGTTAAGCCGTCGATCCTGGCTGTTGTCGTTAAATGACAGTCGTTAAGCCAAGTCAGTGACATTAGGCGGCTTGGAAACACTGACCTCCACCAACCCGCAGTTGAGCTGCGTGGTGGAGTATGCTCTAAACCCTTTCGATTCGGGGAGACCCGTATCCCAGCAACATAATTATAAGTATAATCAGTAGAACTTAGCTGGTGGCCAATATTGGCGGCGTGGATAGTAGCGTTTCCTAACTTTTGCAATGTTATTACCCCTATGCCAATGATCTCCTGCTTCATAGCCCTTTCTATCGTACCCTAATTAAGTATGTTTTGGAGACGGGACATGTCTGAAATCAGACAAAATTCATTGATGTAGATAAGTATGTATTATTATATTTATCCAATCATTCAATTATACTCGTAGGTAATTACAATTAATAGGTTGCTAGACGTGGAGAGTATTTACGATCATTTTATTATATGAAATTTCATTTTGTTCCGAGTCGAGAGATTTCTTTTTGTAAGAGTGTGCAATATTATCGAAACGCTTGTTGGACCAATATTGATCGGTTCTGAGAACTGACTTAGGTAACAGGGGATGTTGACAGGCTACGCTTTGTGGGATATCGCCAGGATTGGTTAATTACTTAAGTCACAGAATAAGTAACGATACTCATCTTGCTGGCCGTGTTGTTTCCGGCAGACTAGAATAGAATCACTCCGTTTCTTCCCGTGTATGTCGTACAAGGCAACTATGGGAAATACATTATCAAATATCGATCAGGCCTCCCCAACCCGTTTGGCCAGCGTGGGGAGTGTAGGCCAAATCCTCCGTCCGTCTAGGACGGACGAGAGAGGGTCGTGCTCCTGTAGTGGAGACTAAAATGGACCTGATGATGATGATGACTCATCTTGGTTGAAAATAGTATTAATCCCTCGGCTACCGTATCCTGTCAATTCTGTATCAAGTGCTATACCAACGCTGTACTCACCATGGGATCGCGGCACGCGAAAGGTTAAGGTAATTATGTAACTATGATATCAAACCTTTTCATTCGCATGATTGCGTTTCTTACCTTTGTCTTCAATTTATCCCTTTTTATACAATGTCGGGTGCCAACCGAGCATACGGCCCGTCTGAGCTAAAGCGATTATTAAACGCTTGTAATTCAAGGGGTATTGCTCGCGCGCTGGCACCCCGTCACTAACGCAGCATCTCCTCACAATCCTACAATCTAGTTGAAAATTCAATGAATTTCTTACTCTGCTTCCATCTGCTTTTCACTGTCTATTTATATCCTACTGTATGAGTTCTCTTCTTGTTTTTATTTTATTTTTTGTATGTGTGTGACTGTAGTGTGTGTAATAAACGTATCTATCTATCTATATTGCTGACTACTTCTGATCTTTTAAATCTAAGTTTCAATGATGTTGACTTGCTTTATCTTAGTAACAATTATGATTATGATTGATGAGGAAGAAATGTTTTGTATTAGCATTACTTATACTGTGGTATTAGGAACATTGAAAGTTATTTTTTAGCTGAATGTTTATATTGATATAATATTCAGACAAATTACACAGCGCCATCTATCCCCAAAGTAAGCGGAGCTTGTGTTATGGGTACTAGACAACTGATAAACATACGTAAATACATTTTTTTTTTGTAAATACATACTTATGATACATAGAAAACACCCAGACTAAGACAAACAAACATGTTCATGCACACAAATGTTTGTCCTATGTGGGAATCGAACCCACGAGCGTTGGCGTCGAAGCCGCGTCATTGACCGCTACGCCACCGAGCTCGTCAACTTTTTATCTTTTATTACTTACAAGGGCGGCGGATAATCAAAGTTTCCTACTTTTTTCCTATACCAAAAAGTTGCAACTTTTCTACACCAATATTGTTATGTTCAGAAAGTTCTCGTACGAGTATATCCAGCGCCAATTTTCCTAACAAAAATAATATTGGCTTATGTAGCAAATAGTTGTTTTGTTTGCGAGGACAAACAGTCACAAGTTTCATCACTTTCTCGCATCTTCGATTTAGGTCTTTGTTGGATACAGTTTCCGATATCAAAGATTACACGAAATGAATAAAATAATGCAAGTCGCGTGTTACTTTCACGACGCACGTGTAAGTATGGTTGTGTCTACGTACTCGCAATCGTCAGTGATCTTTATTGATAATGTACTTATTTGTTTCTCATGCCACCGAATTGGTATTCGAATCTGATACTTCAGCGAGATGCAATTTCGGTGTCGAAACGCTTCTTACGTATCCTGCATTTGATATTATACTGAATAATATTTGGACCAGCTCCAACACTCTTAATTTTGCAGTCAATTACTTACGTGCAAATTTTATCTGTGTGCTATTATTTTTGATTTATGCGTTAGTGTGGAGAAAATGAAAGGTGCAGTAATAAAAATGTAAGAGAGTCCTGTGTAGTGCTACGAATGCTAATGCTACTTACGTCATTTGGCTACGGATCATCATATATTGGAATTGTTACGGTCAACAATAGTGTGTCTGTGCATTTTTTAACTATGTATATTGATTTAACGTTCTTGGTATAAGATTGATATAGTTAGTCAATCTATACCAAGAACAACGTGGTGTGTGGGATCAACTCGTCCTTCTTCACTCTCCACCTCACAGACTTCCAAGACTCCCAGTAAACAAGAATAATCATTTTTTAATACAAGTTTTTATTAGTTAAAAAATAACTTAAAGCCATGTTCTGGGGTTTATTGCGGAAATTTGATATCAAAACTCGCAGCGATCGCCATATTGGCTTAAAAATGTCGGTATTTAGGTAATCGTCACGAATACCAAATAAGTGTGCTAAATTTCAGCTCATTCTAACATAGGGCAGTGGGCCTTTAACGTGTTGATTACAGACTCGTGAAACTAAATAAAAATTTATAGTAGAGGATCCGAACTAGAATCTTTGTCGGACCTCTTTGTCACAAGTTTTTATTTGCATTCAAATTTTATTTTTTAAAACTCGATAATTGTCATTTAAATCACGTTTTTCGCAGACAGCCCTATATAATCGTGTTTGTAATTACATAGCGCTTAATTTGATATAAGATTTATTTATTAAACAAATAGTGGGGTAATAGATAGTGGGGTGTAAGTGGTTCATCAACATCGTTGAACCAAAGCCAACTTCACCTGCACGCGGTGCACCCTGCTAACTGACAAACGAAGCTCTGGCGAAAAGAGAGGTAGGGAGCGTAATTGTAAGCTATCCGACTGGGGAATGTACCTCCACCTCACAGAATACCGCAGCCAAATAACAATTCCCTTGAGGGTTGTTGTGTTCCTGCGAGTGAGTGAGGTCCCCAGAAAGGAAGGAGATACTGCGTTGGCAGCGGGGGTGGCGGCGCGTGAGCTATATTTTATGTTGCGACCGTTAATATGGCTACGGTAACCGCTTCACATCAGGCGGGCCGTATGCTTGTCGGCCACCCGACGTAGTATAAAAAAAAAAAGTAAAAATAACTAATATCACAGTACCTGTTTATACCTGGCAACCCAGAAGTAATGCCAGGGAAATAATAGAAAACCCAATGTTTGCATATTTATAGGCTTCTTACTTTTGGTTGGCATTAAATCTATTCGTTAAACTTATGAGTGCAATGTTTAACAAAAAGTAAATTTTCAAGTAATAATTAAGTATCACTTGGTTAAGACTACTTACTTTATTCCATGTAAAATAGGTTTCATCAATTAAACAGATGCGTGAAGGTCGATTCTAGTTCGGATCTTATAGTCTAAGATCCGGGATTAGAAAAATATACCCTCATCTGTTAATTGGATGAAATAATGTTTTATAGGCTGATTTCAATGTAATGAATTTATATAAACAACCTCTGCCACCATAGGGTATATTTTTCTAATCCCGGATCTTAGACTATTAGACTATTATAAAATAACCAGCTGACCCGGCAAACGTTTCTGACGTAAAAAATTATGTAAAAAAAACTTTTAATTTAAACGGTTTTATTGAAAATAGTGTACTAAAAGCTAAAAAATAATTCGGTAGGTCGGAGGTTTCAGTCATCACACCCCTCTCCCTCATCAGTCTAAGGCATTGATCAGACAAAATAATAAAATCGTTGGGCGTAGCGTAAACTGAGTTGACTGGATGGAAACACTGGCCCAACGATTTTATTATTTTGTCTGATCAATGCCTTAGACTGATGAGGGAGAGGGGTGTGATGACTGAAACCTCCGACCTACCGAATTATTTTTTAGCTTTTAGTACACTATTTTCAATAAAACCGTTTAAATTAAAAGTTTTTTTTACATAATTTTTATTTTCAAGTTTTTAGTTTCTAATTTCATTACATAGTACTTCTCGTTCTATTAAGTTTAGATTTGACTTTTGTCATTATTTTTTTTACTTTTAAATTTGTCTTGTATTCAAATGAATACCCATATTGAAAAAATGGGTATCAAATGATACCCATATTGAAAATTGAGAAGATATGTAACCGCGCCAACCGGTCATTTTGTTGACGGCCATCTTGGATTTTATAATATTCATCGTGAACTGTGTTCTACTAGTTAAGCCCTTTCATTTGATACCCATATTGAGGTAGTCGTGACAAAATTTGTAAACCGCCATTTTGTAGAGGCGGCCATCTTGGATTTTCATTTTTTTTCATGTGAACTGTATTCTTCTAGTCAAGCCTTTTCATTTGATACCCATATTGAGGTAGTCGTCATAAAATTTGTATACCGCCATTTTGTAGCGGCGGCCATCTTGGATTTTCATTTTTTTTCATGTGAACTGTGTTCTACTAGTCAAGCCCTTTCATTTGATACCCATATTGAGGTAGTCGTGACAAAATTTGTAAACCGCCATTTCGTAGCGGCGGCCATCTTGGATTTACAATGAAACAGAATTTATTTAATTGTATTGTCACCAGAACTAAAGGTGTGTACCAAATTTCAGATCAATCTGTCGACAGGAAGGGGTCAAATTTCAATTACTAAATTTGACCCAAGAATAAATAATAAATAAAACAAACGGGGTGAGCTAAATAAAACCGTTTAAAAATAAAACAAACGGGGTGAGCTAAATAAAACCGTTTAAAAAGTATTTCTACTGAATTTCTGGACAGGGACACTTTAATTACGTAGCGCTATGAAATATACTTTACTACATACCTATTTTAATTTCTACCAAATATGCAATATGAATTTTCATAAAAATCTGTCAAGCCGTTTCGGAGAGATGCGATCACAAACACCGTGACACGAGTTTTTTTTATATGTAAACAAACAAGGAAATGGTATTGTTATTTGATTTTGATTTTTAGCGGAAAGGATTTTTAAAATTCTCATGGAACACCGGGATGCGCACGTATGAAATCTCGGGCGAAAGCTGGGTTCTTATGAAATTTCTTTTGTTTTCTATTGCTCGCATAACAACTGTAGGCGATATCATTATCCCATTATCCCAAATGATCTGTTATCCGCGATACAATACAAATGAAAGTCTAGTGGTATGGCGGATTTTACGTAAACGTGTTTCAGATTGTCTCGTCTTAGACAAAGAACGCTATCGTTACGAATGTTTCTATTGATAGCGTTCTTAGATAGATAGCTTTTGCGAGCGTACATAGCCAACGATGACTGCTTACCATAAGGCAGGTCGTATGCCTGTTAGCCACCTTGGAGTATAAATAAAAAATGTTTGTCATGTTTATTTCGTTTGTTAAACTTATGAGTGCAATGTTTAATAAAAAGACGACCAGTTAGTATCTAAAATTGTAAAACTGGGTGACTATTATCACCCAATTTTTAAAATGTAGCAGCATAAACAACTCTCTCGATACGGTATGTAATATGGAATTGGTTCTTACGATACTTATCTAAACAATATACGACGGTAGGCTCCATATAAATCCACAAACCCATGATGCACATTCCTCTGCATCAACGTCTGTTGAAACTGGCTCATTTGCTGTGCAGCTCGCACTCGCACACAAACACTAGCAACGTGGAATAATAGAAGTGCTTTATTAATAACATAATATATTTTATTCTGTGCAATGTGTCTAACGTAACGATATTCTGTCTTAAAAATCATCAGTCCACCCAGATTAATGTATTTCTTAAGGCGTACATTAATTTATAAATGGCATGGTTTTACAGAAGAAGAAGTTTTGGCCTTTTCTTAGAAATTTCATGAAATATTTTAGATTTTTTTTATATCAGGCAGGTGAGGTTGGCTATGGATCAAAAGATCGTGCTGAACCACATACCCCGAAATATAAATAGCAAAATAACAAAATAGCTTCAATAGTCAAAAGTTATTATTACATTTATGTAAAAAATAAATAAAATAATCTTTCCGCAATATAAGTTACGACTAAATGTAAATGAAATGTGTGTTCTACCGTTCCCATAACTCTGTCGAGATGAGACTACGTACGTACCTACGTACGTAGTCTCATCTACGTACCTACGTACTACGTATGTACATACGTCACGTAGCAAAGTATGGTATGTGAGAAGTAATATAGTACGGTAGGTGGCTCGGTAGGTGTAAACACAACATAAAAATAATTTACAATTATTGTTTAAAAACAACAGTTAATAATTATAAACGTCTGCGTTATCTTGTGGTTTCATTGCTTGCTCTACTTAGTCGTGACAGAAGTGCATGATGAGTGCAGAGCTACTTGCATTGTCCCCATTGTGCACTGACCTCTATATGAATGTCTTCACTATAAATCAATATGGTATGTAACTATGTACGTATAAATAATATAGCCGGCCTAAAGATAGGCAAAATGCCCGGAATAGCGTCCCAGTAAGTGTACAAATATTATTATATTAATACGTGAAGCAAAAACTTTGTACCCATTTTTTACGAAACTTGCGTGGAGTATTTGAGGAGTATGAAATTTCGCACACTTACAGTTTATATAATTCACAATAACAATTAAAATGTATTTGACACACACACGCATATAATTATATACTCTTTTGATTATTGTTAAAGCCATAATTTATATTCATTATGGTCGAATTTCGACCAATTGGCGAGGAACTAGTAATAATAAATTCGCTTAACTGGGAATTTTTGAAGTTCACGCGAGCAAAGTTGCATTCAGTTGCTATGTAATAAATTTTTGGTAGGTTGAGTGGGTATATACTGTTATTGAGTTCGGAAATCGTAGAACTTACTAGATACGCAAGCCGTAGCTTATGATAAAAATCCCTAAGAATAACATTGTAAAAAAAATACAATCATCTGGAAAGTACGAAATATAAAAATCATCATCATCATGTCATTTTTAGTCTCCACTACAGGAGCACGACCCTCTCTCATCCGTCCCAGACAGAAGGAGGATTTGGCCTACACTCCCCACGCTGGCCAGACGGGTTGGGGAGGCCTGATCGATGTTTGATAATGTATTTCCCTTAGTCGCCTTGTACGACATCCACGGGAAGAGACGGAGTGATTCTATTCTAGTTTGCCGGAAACCACACGGCCTTACACAATATAAATTATAAATATATTCTCAGCAAATTCATCGAGTTTGGGATGATTCGTAGAACTTGCTACGCGCGCAAAGCATACGTAGCGGCGTACCAAGGCCGCCTTGAATAAGCCGGCTTCATTATAGCCTTTATTTGTCCTTTATTACAGTCTTTTGTGGGTTTTGCGCTTTGTGTGAAAGTGGGCCGCTGGAAATTAAGTAGACATAGGCCTAGACTTACAATTAGATTGGCGGTCGGCGATGCTCTGTGTAAGAGGGTTTTTTGTGTTTTCATTAACCGGTGAAAATGCGGAAAGATGAATTATAGAGGTAGGCTTTTCAAACTGAAAACTTTATTTATTAACTGAGTTCAAAAAAGTAGGTTCTCAAGTGTATTTTTATGTAAGTTACGGGAATGAGATTTAGAGTGCTTACATAAAGAGCTCGATTACTTGCTTACAATTAGCCGGTACATGTGAATTCAAAGCAAACTGTACTTTATTTCTCTGTACTCCTTCTGTCAGGGACGGACGAGAGAGGGTCGTGATCCTGTAGTGGAGACTAATATGACCTGATGATGATGATGAATGTACTTTATTTCGTACACTTATTTCGACATACTGTAAGCCGGTACTGGTAACTTATTTTTTTTATAAGTAACCTTCGTCGTTTTATATAAGTAAGCGTTCAGACGATTTTGCAATTCATAATATTGGAATCGATGTGTTAGGTAACAACTCAATGTTTTAGGTCCCTAATAGTGTTAGATACTAAAAATTCGTGGTGGACGGCAGTTGAGCTTCACTTGACTAGCCATCTCTTTAGGCTTTTAATGCCTTATATGCCATATTGCTGTTTCTCATATTGCTAAGAGGGGAAATCAATTTCCAAATGTTTTCTACTCCTACTCTTCTGATTAAATTCGATGTAAGTTCCTATGCAGCCGTAGTTTTGCCCCTGGGACTGCAATGGACTTCACTATTCATTGCCTTTTTTTGCGGTCGCCGCTATTAATCCTGGCTACACAGGAGACACAATGGTAGGAATGTGTGGTGGGCCCCGTCCCGTTAAAAAAAAGTAACCTTACATTATACACCTGTCGTATAACCAAAGCTTACGGTTCACCACACAGGTCTAAGATCCTGCTAACGCATAGCTCACCCCATCCATCACAACAATCAATAAGCTAAAAATATTACACAAAAGTTATTAATGCCCTTCCTAAGAATGTAAACAACTAATAAACACAGACCACACGGGCGCTTCACACTCGCTCACTTTTATAAATATTTACGTACGCTTCAAGCGATGGTAACGGCTGTGAATGCTCTAACTACCATGATGTCTATTGCTAATTTGCGTTTGTAATATTTTTTTTATTTCCACCCGTTTATGGATCCTATTCCTTTTACAGCTGGGACTTTAATAGCGGCATAAGTTTGAGTTATTTAAGAGACGTTGAAGTGTCATTGAAAAAAGAAATTTATTATTGAATAAAATAACATAACAAACAAAAAATGTGATTCGTACTAATGTAATAAAAAAAAACTGTTTTATATATTATATTTGTATTCATTATCCCGTTCTATGTTATGTATGATTTATGGGAGCAAGCTTGTAGGTGAAAAGTAATCACCACTGCCCAGAGTAGTAGAAAACAGTATAATACGAAGGCGTCGCTGATCTGCCGTTGCTAGCATTTACAAGGAAAAATTGGCTCTGTTCTTGAAAAATACTGCTGAGGGAAGTTGATTATATATTTATATTGTCGTCGAAGTTTCCTCAGGAGACTACAGCATGGGGTTCTCCAAAAAAATCTTAATGAGAATTTCCCAGGGTTGGCAACGAGTAAGTAATGTCTCTGGTGTTACAAGCGTCCGCAGGCTGCAGTAATTGCTCAATGGTTTATATAAAAACAAATTTTGTCAATATCGGTTAAACGCTTTGTAAAAAAATTCTGACGAACTGATAATCAGACAGAAAAATAAACTGTTATTCATAATTTAATAAATGGCATGCAAGTAATCATATGAACTTAGTATACGTTTTTAGGTAGTTGTTCAGTATCGTATTCCACAGAGATAATCCGATATTTTTTTTATATAATTCATTAATGTTTTGAATTGCATACAATTAGTCGAAGTAGGTATTATCGAACATGAAATTGTTCTGAGCAGAAATTAAATGCACCGTAAAATAACCTCCAAAGATTAAACGAAACGCATCAAGTCAAAGTTGAGTAGATTATTTCGAACCATTACACAAAACATGCGGTCGATGCGAAATTGTTCGTCGGTGTATTGAAAATAAGTCATATTTTCGTGTGGCTCATTTAAATGTGGTTCTTGAAGGTCCTGAGAGCTAAAGTGCTTACACTGGGATGTAATCAAGTGAGTGCTTGAGCGAGTCCTTTAGCTGAAGGCCATTTTCAGGCTTGCACGTTACCCCTTACACAAAAGGCTCTTATGATCAGTCTTTGTGATCGGTGATCGTTTGCAAGGAAATTAGTGGGATTTTCGTAAACTCATGATTTGATAATAGCAGTTGTGGTAGCTATAAAAGAGTTAGTCGTCAATTTTGTGAATTTATTTTATGTTAAACAAGCGGAGCCAGCCACTGGGTCCGCTAGTTACAGTACCGCCGAAGCTGAAGCCGATTACCATTGAATATTTTAATTCGAAAAATAAGACTAACGTTTTAGTTATTGATAAACATGTTCAATGTCAGGCAGTAGAGCTCCAGTGTTTCTACCAGCTAAACACATGAACCATAAATCTAAGCTGAAGTTTGATATTTGCGACCAAAAAAATCTGATGGTAATCGGCTTCAGCTTAGCCGGTAGGGCCCCAGATCACTTAACCTACGTGAAGTAGTAGGGCGCCGTTTTCTGTAAAGCATAGGCGCAAATGCACCTATAAAGGTGAACACGATGATGCGCTCCTTTGTACTACGCCATCTGCGTATTACCGTCAACAACATAAATATGTAAAATAAATAAATAAATATTCTTGGACGAATTACTCACTGCCATCTAGTCCCAAACTAAGCAAAGCTCGTATGCGTACTAAATAACTGACATTATACTTATTTAGTTTTTTGTAAATACATACATATAATACATAGAAAACACCCAGACTAAGACAAACAAACATGTACGTGCACACAAATTTTTTTTCAACTTAATCTTGTTTGTCTTGTGCGAAGATCGAACACGCGACCCCGGTGTCAAAGTGGACATGGTTAGCCCTTCGGCCACCGGTGTCGTTTGAATCGGTGTAAAAATAGGAATCAATGCCAAATTGAGCAGTAAAGTCGTAGGGAATTTAAAGTAACTTCGAAAAGTATAATATCGTATTTCACCGATAGATATAGAATTAATAACATAATTATTAATCAAAGCTAGTAGAGTTCAATGAAATCTGGTTGTGCCACATCAGTTTGTCTCTTGTCTCTGTCTATCACGTTATGATTACGCGCTACGTCTCACTCCTACAACGCGACATGTGTAACAGTGTAACTTGGGGATGCGATGCGACGCAAAGAAAGCGTATAAATGTCGATAAATTTTATTCTTTACTCTACCTCAAGTTATTGTAAAAAGCTTTATTTTATAATTACACGGATAAGATTTAAGAGCACTTTTGCTAAAATAATTGTAAATTTATATTATAATACCCGCTATAATAATATATTTATTATAGCGAGATAATGCTGCCAGCATTCTTGGTACGCTACCGACGGGCAACGATTTGGGGGAAATTTTTTACTTATAATTTTTGTTTTATTTCTTTTCTTCTTTTTTTTTTCTACCTGTTTGTAAATATTTTATTTGTAAATATTCACTTTAGTAATATAGATATATTAAATAAGTAATTAAATTTTTGGTATACAAAAACACGCATGTAACGAACGAATCAACATATCGTTCGTCAGCCAATCACGTTTATCATTTATCAGTTTATCAGTGAATAGCTGACTAATTATATTCTTATTCACACTTTGTCTCCAACACGGTGTCAATTCGTGAACCGAATTTCATAGAATGTTTTTTTATACCACTAAGGTGCCAAATAAGCATATAGCCCACCTAATAGTATAATGACGTCTTTGCATAACAAATCGAAAGAAAAAATTGCCTCTAGCCTATGCACGCTCTCAACTACATAGTACGTACGTACTATGTAGGATTGACAATTTTTTTAACAAAAAAAAAAATATATGGTCGTATTTGCAAAATAAACCAAGATTGTTTATTTTGCAAATCCGGTCCTTTAAGTATATGTAAGGGTTTTAAATATTTTTAGAACTCTCACACAACTTAATCTTTTAATATTTGATTTAATATTATTACTAAAGATAAACCATGATACTATCTAGAATAAACTCTCTAAAAATGAAAAACTAAAAAAGAAATAGAAACTCAAACAGTCATTTATTTCACAAATGACAACAGTATTACTGTTTTTAAAAGTATGGTTGGCAACCCTAGTGCTCTGTGGATAGAAGTATAATTACAAATACACAAAAGCATGTATGACGCCCCAACCCTAACTAACGCGTTAATTAAGTGATAATAAGTCAGAAATTAAATAAATCCCCCCGATTAATTAGTGAAATGACGTGTCACTTTTCCGCTGCCAACGGTCCCCGGTGTCCCCTCACTCACTGCCAGACACGATATGACAGCGTTTCACAGGAGTGTCGCGCTTCATGTCGTTTCTACTAATGAACACTCTAATGTCACTTCCGTGGTACCATTTTTACGCCACGCAAGGGAGGCCGAGGAGTTTCGGGTCAATTTTGTTTACGATGCGTTAAAATTTAATGACACCAACATTTTCTTGTTTGTACGACAACTTAAATCTTGACTTTGCCATAAAGTCTACGGTTTTTACGATATTAATTAAATAGCATGGACGGTCAATCGCACTTAAATTGGAATGTTAAACTTCTAGATGATCTCGCATAGCCATGAGATAAGTATCACTACGCGACCTTCTTATAGTGGAAATTGTGGAAATGTAATGTATATTTCATGTAATACTAGCGACCCGCCCCGGCTTTGCACGGGTGCAATGCTGGTACTAAATGTACTACAGAAGGTCTTTGCGCTTTGTCCTATCCAGTCCTTCCCCAGTTATAGGCACACGCCGCCGGCTCCGCGGCCGGTACCGCCACAGCCGTTATGTCCCTGCATTTTAAATGTGTAATATCTTCTAAACTATTCATTTAAATTACATGCTGTGAAGGGCCATATTGATCTATATTAAATGCGCAATGTATTTAAGGTACTTAATTGGATAAGGATTAATTCTGTATTGCTTAAAATCGCTTCGCAAATAAGGCATTATTTCTTGTAAAAAGCAAAGGATAAAATAACGGTTATTGTGTGTTACCACTAAGAGATAGACATATACCATCGCGAACTTTTTTGTAGACCATTTTAAGGTGAACAATACTGTACTACATTATTTTGATCTATCTCGTTGGGTTCAGCCAGCGTTTGCAATGAAAGAGCAAAAAAATGTGTTTATTTACGACATCACATTAGAAACCTCTAAATTATCAGTGTTTTTCTACTATGTTATGCATATATTATACAAATAAACTTTCCAGTTGAATCACTCTATCTATTAAAAAAAACCGCATCATAATCCGTTGCGTAGTTTCAAAGATTTAAGCATACAAAAGGACATAGGGACAGAGAAAGCGACTTTGTTTTATACTATGTAGTGAAGTGATACACCGCATGCGGTTGATTGTATGTAATAGGTTACAAAACAGGATATTTAGTACATATTTTCAGTTTTTCTGTTTAAGTGTAAAACGTGTCTGAAAATCTTGGTAAATCTAACAAGGCCGGATTCTAGCCCACGGGGCCGAAATTGAGGTTGAGTGGAGCGAGTAGATATAAAATGTATTTGATGATCATTCCTCAATGACATTATCGATCTCAATTTTTTTCGCACACAAACCTCAAGCATGTCTAGGTCTGTAATTGTGACAAATTTAATCAAAATCGGTTCAGTGGTTTTGGAGCCTATTCATTTCCCACTCTTGGAAATGAATAGGCTCCAAAACCACTTTTCGGCGTATACAAGCGTTCAGCCTCGCCCCACTCAATACAAAAATTAGCCCTATGCCATACATAGAGCACTAAACTTAGCACTTATTATCATTTATATATGCATAACAAAATAATGAGCAGTTATATTATTGAATGTATGTTAGTGCGAAGTGTTGTTGCATTAATAAATTGCAAAGCACCGAGGTGGGACGGATCTCGTCGCGTAGGAGAACCTTCCCCAGCGGAGTGATTTGAGGCCAGCTCAAATTGTCCGCTTCCTCGCATATCTAGCACCCGATAATTTCTCTTATTCTCTTAACGATAAGCTATGTAATCCTGTGACGTCCCGGGAACGGGAACACTAACAGCAGGATGACAGATTGCAATGCTGCGTTGAATTCTCTTACATAAGTCTAAAAACGCCAAATTATCGACTTTGATGAATGGCTGCGGAAAATCGCTGTGTTACAGAAAATATATTTTTTTGCTGAGTAATTCCCAGCCTTGGGGTGTAAGTTGTAAATAATAAATTTGGTGTAAGGCGGTGATAGACAGTATTGTAAGGTATCATCGTCATTATGGAGTTCATAGACCTAGTTTTTCATTGAAACTGTCTATTTTCAGTGATGTTATTTATTGATAATATTTTCTACAAAACGTGCATTAAAATTTTAACTTCTATTTTCTATAGTTTCATAAAGTTTCTCACCGGTTTAAAAGTGTTTCGCCAAAATTCACCTAAATTATGTCAACAATAATTGATATTTAAATTATTGATAAATAAAATAATTACCTTAATAATTATAAGAATTTGGAAAGCTCTAGAAAACCAGGCAGTTTAAAAAGAGCAGGTAGAAGTGATTAGCAGCATCTGTAACAACTGTGAGAGCACAATAAAACTAGAGACAGCAAGTCCTGTGGTTTCACATCAAAAGAAACGTAAGGCAAGGAGACCCACTATCCCCAAAGTTATTTATAGATGTACTGTAATGTGTCTTTATTAAGGATTAAGAACAATTACTTAAGCTACACGATTCAATTCACAGACGATCTTGTGTTGCTTTCAGAGACGGATTCAGAACTACAAGCTATGATTAAATCCTTAAATGCGGCTATCAAAGTAAGGCTTGGAAATGAACCTGACAAAAACAATGTTTAATGACCAGCAGCACTCAGCAAACAATATCGGCTGGAAACTGCTCTCTCAAGTATACCAATCAGTACATTTACCTAGGCAAACAAATTGGATTCGATGGAAAGATCTGTAAGTAGAACGTAGCCCAGCTTACGTGGAATAAATATTGAAGCTGAAAGGAAATGTTTAAGAGCAATATGCCAATAAACATCAAAACAAAAGTTTTGAACAATTGCCATCTAATATACGCTTGTCAAACATGAAAATACACCAACATAGATAAGAAATAAAATAATTACTTGCCTACGAGGGATTGAGCGCAGTATGTTGAATATCAGGAGAATGCTAAAATAAAGATTTAAAAATATGAAAAAAAATCCAGAGTTCCAGGTGGTTTAGTACTGGCTCTAGCACTAAAATGGAAGTAGGCTGAAGAAAGAAGAAGGAAGAAGGAGATGGACCAAAAAGGTGACAGCTTGGAAACGCCCTCAAGGAAAGCGTAATAAGGAGAGTTCCTACGCTAGATGGGAAGATGAAATTAAAAAGACAGCTGGGTTTAACTGGTTTCAGCTAGCCTAATGTAGAGAAGATTGGATATCTTTAGAGGCCTTCACCTGTAGAGGGGTTCTTTCAGAATAATACACAATATGTTACTATTAGGCAATGTGTATACATGTAAATGTACTTTATGTATTACTAGCGGCCCGGTACGTGCTTCGCTACGTATAAAGTGAAATAATAAAAAAAAAATATTGGAACATAAACTTCATTTATTCAAACAAAAAAATATTTTATTAATTGCTAGCTATTTTAAAACTTAATCCAAAACATTTGGATAAACAATATTTTTCGTTTTTTCCATTTTGAGCATGAATAAACAAACGGCTCCCGTACCGACTCTGGAACAGGCAACATAAAGTCGAAGCACGTCCAAAATGAAATGACCGCATGAATGACATAATAACATGTCTGTACTGTCAACACTGAAAAAAGATTCAATTTGACAGCACAATCCCCATCTGAATAAAGTTTCAATTTGACTGCAAAAGCCCCATTAACAAAATGATCCGCCATTTATTGAATTAAATTGTTACAAAAAATGTGATAAATGAAGAACCGCTCCACCGATTTTGTGCAAACTTCACCTAAACCATCTACTAAATAGTCCGAATAAACCCTAAACATTTGGTTTGGATAGGTGAGCCCGTTCTTGAGTTATAAAATTACAACGAAAAGTGGCATTGATTTTTATATATATAGATTAATGTGATGTGAGAGAAATAGGGTCTTGATCACAGAAATTTAATAACAATGCCTTGGGGGGCGTTCAAGTATTACGTAACGCAATTTGGGGGGAGGGGAGGTCCTGTAAAACGTTACGATGCGTTACAGGGGCGGGAGGGGGGGTTCAAACAACGCGTTACGTAACATTGTATTTTTATTGAAATAAAAAACTACGGAATCAAAATTACTTAAACTGGCAACCTTTTTCGTTTAGGTTTTCAGGGGGTCTCATGCTGACTCTCCAGCGCAACTGCCAACAAATTTTAGCGACTTTCCGATACTGTTTTCGCAACGTAACTTGTGACTTTAAGGTAATAATGGTCACTTGGATGTTACGTAACGTCCAGGGAAGGGGGGGGGGGGGTGCCCATGACTACAACCACTCTGCTAAGAGTGTCCGACTGGGAAGAAGAACTTAGATGGACGAACAATGAAGTAATCCTATTAGGTCCCCTTTTTCCTCTTTCTCGAGGTACGGACTTTACCTACCTATAATAATATTTTTATTTTGTACATAGCTTTGATGGCACATTAAAAATAAGGAGTGTTTAACTTCGATCATTAGGTTTTTAACTCCAGAACCACGGTTAAAAAACAATTTGATCCAATCGTTTAAATACTCGTTTACTCTATTATAGTACTTTTAAGTAAAGTTATTGTTGGACTTCATATCTAATCTATCAATTTGAAGAATAGCGCCCCCGCGGCCGCGTTGTCTATTCAGTTCATTGTTCCGGTGGCATTTGAGGCAGTTTATTTTATTCAATCATCGCCGACCTTGCGCTATTAACACGTTATATTTCCACACGTGACGTTACCAGTGACTTTTGTGGATTAGGCTGGTGATAATTAATGGATCAGCTCTTTGTAATTAGTAGCTAGCGAGGTAGAAATCAGACTCAGTCGTTAACAATTTATGAAGCTTACTTACTTAAGTAAGTACAGCGCGACACAAAAAAGTAAACAAATATAGGGCCGCCACCTTCGTATGAACAGTTCTCACATGGCAACCCTTGAGCACTTTTGTGTAAAAAAGACAGTGTTGCTATTATTAATAAATTTAGTTCCCTTTCTACTCTTTTGTGTTCCATTGTAAGAAGAGTTCTACAACACTAGCCATTTTAAATCCTATACTATTAAACGAGCAATTATTACTCATATATTATAGAAATATATACATATTTTAAATAAATATTTTTAAATGCCATTATGGAGGGAATGTACTATAAACAATAGAGATAGCAAATTTCACTCAATGGAAATATTCCTTCAGTTTTGAAAAAAAAAAGTAACTTTATTCATATGTATTTATTTATTAATTTATTTGTTTTTACAACAGTTCGAATTATAATAATTATTCCGTTAAACTGTATAGCACTTCTTTTGACCCTGGAGTCGGACTGGCCAAAATTCGAGAAAACAATACTCTGTACTTTTATGGCGTCAATCGGATACGGAGAATTGTAAGAATCAGATCTTTCTAACAAACATGATAAGTTAAATGAAAGGAAAATCATGAAATCTAAATTAACTCTAGTTGAATGGGTCTCCCCTCAATCGAAGGGGTTTAGAGCATACTCCACCATGCTGGCATACTGTACGTAGTAGGTACTATTACTTATACTGTGCTCTGGCTTTAAACATTACGACGCCCGAGATACCCTTTTGGTTCAATGACTACATACTAGATATCATGGTACAAAAACACAAGGTGTGTTCACTAGCGACAAATGTGGTCACGTGATTTGAACTTACCTACGTTATAAGCTATATTTTGTATGGAAAATGACAGATTTTGACAAACAACTTCGTGGCATAGTCTTGGCAACTTACGGGAAGAACATACCTGGTGTTTTTCTACCATGGTAGACATGTATTTTAGATTTTTATTTAGATATTGCCTTTTTAATTTGTAGTACTTAAAGATTTTGAGTTTAAATTCTGCTTAGGCTTAAGCAACATTTTCCGTAGTCAACTTAAGTATTCGCTAAAAAAAATGTCAGCAGACGAAGTCACAAGTGGCTTCTAGTAAACTTGTCAAGAAGCAATAATAAAGTGGAGAACTAATAGTGAAATGTGGTTATTAAATAAACCGCCCTCGTTCGCTAGTTCGAGCCCAGCGACTCTCGACCAGCGCTCTCTCGAGAGTCCTGCCCTCATTTGCCGACTCCTCGAGACTGCACTCTGTCCTCGCACGCTCGTGTGCACTCAGCATTATCTGAGAACTCTGGCAAAGTTGTAGCCACTTTTTTATTTATTTTACGCTCACTAATGCTATTTATTTTACAAGACCCAAGATCTGGCACATTCCTCGCCGAAAGGATTCGTTTAGCCATCCAGCAGGGTAATGCTGCTAGCATCTTGGGAACGGTGCCACATGGGCCAAACTTTTTACATTTATTTGAGTATTATGTACTTTTAGGTAATTTAGTTGTATTTTATGTATCTGTATGTTATGTTTTACAATGATTTTGTCTAGATGCATTTGGTAACTTTACAAATAATTTGTTAGTTTATTTGCAAGATATGTATGACAGAAACTCTCCCTTTATTCTATTCTATTTGACTGGAGCGATTTAATTATACAAGTATACGCTGAAAAGTCACTTTTGAAAATGAATAGGCTCCAAAACCACTGAACTGATTTTGATGAAACAGGTTATAATTAAAGACCTCGACTTGCTTGAGGTTTATGTCGAAAAAAAAATCAGATCGATCATGTCCTTGAGGAATGATCATCAAATACATTTTTCATTGAAATCAATGGAAAACATACACTAAGCGAATCTACTCGCTCCACTCACTCAACCTCGATTCCCCGTGGGCTAGAATCCGGCTTAGTTCTTACGTATAAATATCTCCTGTAGAGATAGGTAAACCTCACCTTTGTATGTATTTAATAATTTAGGGTTTACGTAGGTCTACGCATCTATAACTTAGGTTACGTATCAGAATCTCTAAGTTGTATGTCCTAAGGTAAATAATGCCTATGGACGAAAAGCCTAATTTGAAAACATCTAGTCGTCGTGAGTATTGTTTGACCGAAGTTTATGTCTAAATAAATATTCCTGAACAAATTACATACGGCCATCTAGTCCTAAACTAATCAAAGCTAACAGATATAATACTTAAATACATTTTTTTTCGGAAATACATACATATAATACACTTACTATTGAAATTGAATGTCTGTGATAATATATCGAAAACACCCAGACCAAGACAAATAGACAGGTTCATGCATACAAATATTTATCTTGAACCCGTGAACTCGGAGTCAAAATGACCGTTGCTAACCATTTGACCACCGAGCTTGCCGTCTAAAAAAATATCTAGGTATATAATAACAATATCTCTAAAATGTCTAAGTTTATATAATCTAACTGGCGGAAGGCCTAAATTGTAAAGTATCTAATAGTCGTCGAACCTAACCGTTGTTAGACCTAAGTTTACATACGTTAAGATACGTAACCTAAAGTTATTATAGTTTTCACGAATATCTGTCCAAAAATATACATTCTATTTTAGAAGTCTTTAAGACATATTTATTACTAAGTTATCTCTTTGGGTTCAAGATACAAGTCCCTAGTAAGTTAATAGTAATATTTACAAGTTTTTATTCGACGATACACGTTCCTCTAGGACCGAGTTATATGTCGGTCATGGCTGGATAATTTGCTTTTCCTTCCGAATTTTGGCCTTCACTCTCCCGGGACGGAGGGGAACTAATGTGGGCTGCTGCTACTAACTGGAACGTACACATTTGAGATTTATATTTTTCTCAATCGTAAAGTACAGCGTTCTAGCTGTGTACGTCCCTACCGAGCTTTATTTTATTCTCTACTTATTGATAAAGAATCATTGAATAGAATAGTGATCGCAATCGAACGCGATATATCGAAGCAAGTATAGAGAAATAAATAAATAAATAAATATTGTCAGACAAATTACACAGCGCCATCTAGCCCCAAAGTAAGCGAAGCTTGTGTTATGGGTACTAGACAACTGATTAACATACGTAAATACATTTTTTTTGTAAATACATACTTATACATAGAAAAGACCTAGATCAAGACAAACAGCCATTGTACAACATGTTTCTTGCATATACTATTTGTTATTGCCGTATTACAAAGTTTTTACAAACAAACAAACAAACAGACATGTTCATGCACACAAATGTTTGAATGAGCGTTGGTGTCGAAGCCGCGTGAATAAATGAAACTAGTGGTCGGCGTGGTCGCCCAGTGGTCGAAATTCGATATTTAATTAATTTAAATTATGACTTTAAATAATGAACAAAAGCGTATATGTATGTGTCTGTGTCAAATACATGATAGCGTGTATTGTTTTTATTTTATTGGTTTGATGTATATTTTATGTACAATAAAAAAAAAAATTAGCATTCTGCACTCCTCTCTATATAAACTATGAGTGTGCGAAATTTCATACTCCTCCGTTCGCGCAATTTTCGTAAAAAGGGGTACAAAGATTTTGCTTCACGTATTCATATAATACTCGTAGATATATGGACAATGATACTTTTAAAAGAAGTAATATCGGCGTCGAATGAGAACCTCGCAAAGCATAATGAAAGTTACAGTTATTTTTTATGAATTCTATTTGACAATAATATCTCAATTTATTTGACAAATAAATTTGGGGTGTAAGTAGAATATTTAAATACAAAGTCAACCTCGCCTGCACGTGGTGTACCCTGCCATTAAAGTAGGCTTTGGTAAAAAGAGAGGCCTCAGAATGGCGAGCCCGATTGGGGAAGTACCTAGTACCTCCACCGCACAGAATATCGCAGCATAATAACGATGACCATGAGGATTGTTATTGCCGACTAGTGAAAGTGACTAGTGAAAGAGAAGTGGTAGAATACAGCGTATTTGTAAGCTACTCGACTGAGGAACTACCTCCACCTCACAGAATACCGCAGCCAAATAACAATTCCCTTGAGGGAATTGTTATGTTCCTGCGAGTGAACGTCACGAGAAAGGAAGGAGTTTATCGAGCGATAAAGAAGAGTAACCGCTTCACATCAGGCAGGCCGTATGCTTGTCTGCCACCCGACATAGTAAAAAAACAACTGTAATTTCGTACATAGCTAATGTAGACGCACTTATGCAACGACGAAGATGTTCCAGTAACGCAGTAACATTACTTTTACTGCCTTAGCTTGTGTCCGTCGAATCAACGTTGCTTTCAGTTTCTCATTCACACATGAAACAATATAGCCTTCGCGACAGCTTCCCACGTGGAAAGCGAAAGTTCTAGATTTCTATAATTTTATAATTGTTAACTCCTGGCTCACAATACAGATCCGATTAGGCGATGCACCTTCAATCGACTGTGATCGCAGTGGTCTGCAATTAAATTGTTTGTGGAACAGTAGTAAAACTAGACTATCTTAGACTAAATCTTATTAAACACACATTTTGGACGTGATAACGTCTTATAAATCGATGAAAGCCGGGTGCATGCACGGAAAAGCATGACTCATTGTCACGTTCCCCCTGACCCGAGCGTGCAACCGAGAGCGCGGAACAAGCGATAGAGAGGCACGATTGGCCTAATCGGTCGGCTTGTGACGCATCTATCTCTCTTCCTCTCCATCGGTCGACGTTTTCTAATGATGTAAAATTATCTTTCGGAAACCGACTTTACAGATAACCAATTTTTTTTAAATACATGAATAGATGAATTATATCTGAGGGGCAAATATCGTAATTACCTACAATGTAGTCAAAATTCACTTTTGATTCAGTCTCGATCTCACAAATGTCAAGTTTGGCATTCTCATACCACAATATGAAACTTCAAAATCTAATTTAAGTGGGATTATTTACGAAATACGTGTATGACCGAAAATTAAACAAACTAAGAATATTATTTTGCTAACAACAAGAATTGATTAATTAATAATTAATTAATGAAATCAAGTATATAATTTTCAGTCAATCCACAATTAAATCTCGATTCCGTCAACTTTCATTTCGCGATCGTAAAATATTTATTAGAATTGAGCTTCTGGCGTAAATTTACGAAAAATCTATTGAAATATTTTAGTCTTATTCTAGATTTTGCGGTCTATTTCAAAGTTCAAACTAGCTTCTGCCTGGTCCTTAACCTATCGAACTTCTGAAATATAAAGTATATCTATATATTATTCAAAACATGTTTTATCTGTGTGCTTAATTTCATTCAAATCCATTCAATAGGATTGAATCACAAAGATAATAAACATCTAAAGATATGCACAATCTTACACTTTTATAGTATTAGCGGAATGCATACATAAATTGATATTAGCTGTATAAGCTCCCAAGTTGAACGAGAACACATTCTATCATGTGTGTGTCTATTTTCGATTTTCTCTTTAACTTGTGGTCAATGTGCTGTTTATAGTTCTGAAAACAAAACGACTAGCACATCATACGTAACATGGGGCTCGTGTACTCGCGTCAGTCCCTTCCGCGGCGTCACGTCAAGCGAATGCTCAATAATAATGGATAGGGTGCAGGACATTGTCCTTCCGTGCTATGGGTATACCCACACTGTCCTCTAATTGATGGTTTCACATGGTTTATCAACACGAAACGCGTACGGAACATGGAATAGCCATAAAATCAAAAATGGACAAAAAAATTTTTGCTGCCGCACCACTAGCGTCATTGGAATGGAAAAATAATTACTCGCTAAATACACAACGGATCAAAAAAACTGTATTACATGATTGTTTATTAACCTCCACAGTTTTTTAATAACTCATAAATTTGATAAAACAATAAACTGTATATGTAATTGTTAAAGTAAAATGTGCCAATTTGCCAAAAAACGGCCGCTTTGCACACTTTTCGCTGCAGCAACTACAGGATTCATTATTTCACCAATTTTATAAGTAATAAAAAAACTACGGGCAATAAACAATTGTGTAACACCGTTTTTCGATTTCTTAAGTACCTATTTATCGAAAGATCGTTTTTTTTTACTCGAGTGGCGCTAGTTTCTTCATTAATGCAGATTGGTTATACCAACGTCATATGTTTATTTACGGTTAAAAATATACTTAATGTTTCTACTGCCATCGTCCCGAGATACTAAAATTCTGAAGATTAATATGCGCGGAGTGAGTGCAGCCATTCAATTTATTCGCTGTCAAAATTAAAAACATCGTTATTTCCAACAGCCATTTAGATTCGGAACATGCACTCTTTATTATGAATGTAAGCTCGAGAATAAAAACCAATTTAATCACTTTCAGGTCTCAAAGTTTCGAGCTAGTCCCTGAATTTGTGGGATATCGAGAAACTTCGACTTCGGCGTATCATCGTGGAACCATAGTGAAAACTTTGTGCTACTGTGACGTGAAGTGCTTCAATTAATTTGTGTTTTTTGCAACTTTTGCAATTGATCATTGTCCTCCGGTCGGGCCGGGGGTGTCAAGAAAGTCGTCAAAATAGCCAAAGTGTCTCCGATAAAGTTGTCGGCTATGGACAGCAACTCGGTATCGCCGATGCCGGAGTTAGCACCGATCGCGGAGTTCGACAAGTCGCCGCCGTCGCCGCCCAACGAGGAGGTGCCGATGGACGACCTGCCTCCGCCGCCCGCCACCATCTCCCAGGCGGAAGGGAAGAAGATTAAAATGTAAGTAACGTCGGATTTTCCCTGTTCAAAGTTATAAAAAAAGTAATGTATGTAGCTATGCCGTATGAATAATCTATACCGTAGCTTTAGATTTATAGATGGTCCGGATTAAATTATTCCATAGTAAATGCATTGTTACCGTTTTAGATTGATCACCATCCTTCACATTTTAAGACTGTTCAGATAACAGAAAACCAACAATGGCATAAAAAAATATATTTAATTAATAAAAAAGAATGCTATATATTCGTTTAAATAATCGTACATAATTGTGTAGCGTTTTACTACGTAGTACTATTACTTATACTATAGTTTTACTCTCTGATTCGACGTAACGTACAATCGTTCACACGAAGGTGCATTGACGCGCGATTGATTGATGGCACTGAATGTACTACCACAGTATAAGTAATTGGTACTACTTAGCGTTTCTTTTTTATTGTACACACAGATTTATGTTATATTTACTAACGCGTACGCGTTTACTCAGCTTTTTGTTTCAAAATTCGAGTATCCGAAAAGCTGCGTTACATTTGCATACAAACTTTGGACGAAAATGCGAATGCAATCGTAGAATAAATCTATGTTAAATTTACACTACAGACCCTGAGTCATCTTGAGTAATAGCACAGATAACATAATACTAATAATAGATAGGTTTTAGTAGTAGAAAGGTTTTGGAATTTGCCTTCGCCTCTTAGCAAAGTGAGATACAACAATATTATTATGGCAAATAAGGCATTAAAAGTCTAAAGAGATGGCTGGTCAAGTGAAGCTCAACTGCCGTATACCACGGGTTTAAATAATCTAATACTATCAGGAACCTAAAAGAGCTACATCAATTCCAATACATATATGAATTGCAAAATCTTTCGATGTGGTATATTTAAGTGAAAGAATTACTTCGATAGCATAAAAACTTCTCGAGATATAATAACATAAAAATAACAATTTTGGACTTTCCCGAAAACGCTCCATACAAAAGGCTACTGAATTATGACGTCACACTTAGGTATTTTCTATACGTTAAAACAGAAATTTGTACGACAGCTATGATAAATACTGCGTTTTTATAACTAGTGCCGTAACAAAAGTTATAGTATTTTTGATTGTTTTTCCAAAGTTGATATTTTTTTATATAATTTCATTCTTTTAAATTGGACTTTCCCGCCAAACTTTGATCGACCATAAAACAAGTCGGACATAACTTATTAAAATTTCAAGATCATTCTAGTTTTGTATATATTACGATACTGATAAATATTTTTTATAATTTTTGATCATTGTCGTCTAGCCTACAGACTTTAATAATAAACAATAATATAATATGTGTGTTTGTCAAATATTGTGTGTAATGTTTTTTTTTTATTTATTTAATGTATCTTTTATACATCATTTTTAAAATATATTAGCACTAGCCTTTGCTCGCGGTTTCGCGCAAAATTGGAGAATTCGTGAAATTCGGAGCAAACACGTGTTTACTAATTTATCTATAAAAGTACTCGTGTAAAGTTTAGGATAGAATAGTCTAACTAATCTCGTTGTCATACAAACTTTGGACCTCCGTTTCACCCTTTTAGGGGTAAAATTTGAAAAATCATTTTAAGTAATTTCGTGTAAACTATGTTATATTTTCAAATCGATGCCATTTTCGTAATTGACGTTCCCGAAAACCATAGAATCAACACCCATATTGATATTATGACATTTTAACCCGATCGCACCCCCACAGTGGTGATTTTATGTCACGTCGTCGCGTCGGCTATGTTGGATTATTAGTTTTTTTCTCGTAATCAACGACCCGATGATAATGAACCGTAAAAAGAATATCCATGACGATTTACCCTTTTCGGGGTTGAATTTTGAATACGTGTTTACTCACTTATCTATAGAAGTACTCGTTGAAAGTTAAGGATAAAATAGTCCAATTAATCTTGATTCCCCATACAAATTTTGGACCTCTGTTTCACCCTCTTAGGGGATGAATTTTGAAAAATCCTTTCTTAGTGTACCCCTAGACCTCCGAACGACCTTATAAGAAACCTACGCTACGTGCCAAATTTGGAATCTCTAGAAAACGGTTTGGGCTGTGCGTTGACGTACCAGTCAGTCAGTCAGTCAGTCAGGACTTTGAATTTTATATGTATAGATTCTGCACTCCTTCTCTATATAAACCATAAGTGTGCGAAATTTCATACTCCTCCATTCGCATAATTTTCGTAAAATAGGGTACAAAGTTTTTGCTTCACGTATTAATATATAGATTCTTGTTCATACTGTGGTGAATTGTGATTACTCTCTGAACCATGATAGAAAGACACAAGGTTCACAGACACAATGTTCTTCCACATGTTGTCAAGACTACCTTACGAATTTGGTTGTCAAAATCTGTCATTTTCTATACAAAATACAGTAAGATGACGTAGGCAAGGCAACTCACGTGAGCACATTTGTCGCTAAAGAACATACCTCATGACTTTGTACCATGCTCTCTATTATTATTATTCTTTATGTTACTTTAGCAGTACGCGACACTTCATGACACTATATTAATACACAGATTAAAAATGCATTAACACCAGATCTAGCACAGACGCGTGTAGTTTTAATCGTTAAAGCATGACTCTCTGCTAAACGTATTAATATATGTATATCGAAGTTCTTAAAGGGAAAAATCAGAATCTGTTCTTAACCGAACAAGATTTAGTTTTAAATAATAAAAGATGAAGTAATGAAAGATATATATACATATAAACAAAAAATAATATTACACAATACAATGCTACTTAGTTTGCTTATTTTCCACGATATGTAAGTACAGCTGAAATGTACCTAAAATGGCGAATTTTAGTTTTTCAGCCTGTTGGCTGAAAAACTAAAATTTTCGGCATCTTATTGTTATTTTTAAGACTCATTAGAACTATTAATATTCAAGTATTTTACACAGTCAGACAGACTCTACTTTTTAGCAAATCTATCAAGATATACATATATGTATACTCGAATTATATTTAATGATACTTTAGATAGCATTAGTGTACCAAAAAGATGATAAGTATTTTTTTTTATAAACTCTACCTGCCTCTCTATATAAATAGGTACCAGATATTATGGACCTAATTTTGTTAGTAACATAATATCTCCGAATATTACATTAAAAAAAAGACGCCATGTTAGCAATCATAAGCGACATCTTCAGTCGATATACATTTTTTTGATGTTAAAAGGTTTGTTTTCACTGCATCCGATGCTTTTTTAAAGCGCGCATCGTGCCAGTCTGCTTTTCTTTCAACGACATTGAATTAGAAGTACAACATAGTATCGCTAGATGGCGCTAGGCATTCGTTTATTTTATTCTAATCCCTGAATTATATACAGCTCATTGAGTAAATATGTAGGTATATTAATAGCTAAATCCATGTGAATGCAATATTTTTGATCTAACCGGGTGAAAATCTTGTATAAAAAGTTGAAATAATTATTAAGCCATAATATTCCACTTCAAGAAATTATAATGTTGTCTCGTTTTATGCAGCTACACGTTTGATGTGTTATCTCTGTCTTACATGCAACTGGTTGATCGAAGTAGGGCGCTCACCGCGTCCGGATCGAGTTGAAATCTCGGAGAGTGGTGACACGGACCTCGCAAGAACGGTGCTCATGTGACCAATTGCCGCCAATTTATTTTTAATTTTCGAACTTTTTCTTTTTCGAAATAATAGTGTTTTGTGTTATTTTGTGTTTTTAGAAAAAAATCGACCAGTGTTTATTTTTATTTACTGTGTGTAACAACAGTTTGAAAGCAATGGCAAGAGGAAAAAGCCAAACGTATGTTTACTTTTATATATTATTTTGTTACTACTTTTTCTTGTATATTTAAATTTTCAGTATATGTATTTTAATTAAGAAACTACAGAAGGTTATATTATAAGGCTCAAGTTTTTTTATATAAGCGAATTTTATAGCTAAGTAACATTTTTAATTGCCTTCACTTTTTAAAAGGAGAGTTTAACGAAAAAGCGGAAAATGTTTAAAGCGGCGTATTTTTTATACATACCTTATCTTATATCTACGGTAAACAATAACATAATTATGTTTACTTTTTAGATAGGTACTCAAACCTTGCTAGTCGTGCGTATTCAATGTTGTTTTAAGACATTATTATATTCCTTTGCCCGCATCCCGCATCATGTGCACACTTTATTCAAAAAGGGATAAAGTGATATGGGTGAGCTCCATTGAAATGTCAGTATAATCTTCTTAGATTATCTGACATTTCAAAAAAGGAGAATTAGGATATCAGTACTAAGTAGTTACAGTATTGATATCCTAATTCTCTCGTGTCGATATTTTTAAATGAATTTAGAAGTTGTTGTGTACTTAGCTGGAAAACTTGAATAACTTATATTATTTCAAATCTATTATATTAGATCTAATGATATGATACTGCAAAATTCTAATTGGTTCTGCTATTAGATTTTTGAGATAAAATTACTGGGACGTAATAGGAGCAAATTAATAACATAGAGATGAAATTGTTGGTAGAGACTGCAGCGGAAGTGACAGTAGCTAACATGATACCTTCTTATGACATGACTTGATGGATATAGCAGATACATAATATAAAGATAGGTTATAAAAAAAAAGAATAAACTTATTTTTTTTTTTTAATAAAATATAATCTTTCTTTTGCTCTATCAATTATTATAATACTTGCAGCTTTTATATTATCATCAAGGTGGTAAACATGCATACGACCTTCCTGGTAGTAAGTAGTTGTAGCATGTAGACTAATATTAGAGGCATCACTCTCGCGTTGCCGTCAGTTCATTGCTCATGTAACGTACTGTGCGCAATCATGTTGGATCTTTTTTTTATACTACACTAGGTACCAAACAAGCATACGGTTCGCCTGACGTAAAACCGTAGTTGTATAGCTTGCCATATATGGAGTATTTCGTTGCCAACGAAGCGTCTTCACGTGTGGTAAACTCATTCACTCACAGGATCACAACAATCCTCAACCCATTCGGCTCTACCATTTTTTCTGTACATTATGAACTCGATATTTTTGTAATCGAGTGAGGTATGGATGGGGAAAGGGGGGGGGGGGGGGGATACCAGATGTTAAGTTCAATCATTACAGCCCATAGACATCCGTAACACATAAAGTTAACTGATTCGTTGCAATAGAATTTTTTTTTAGGGAAATATTAGTTCGGAAACAGTGTTGAAGAAAGTTGATTTCACAACTTCACTGTACGTTGTAGAAAATGCCTTAAAATGTACTGTGGTAGATAGCCAATCATTACGGAGACATGTGGAGAATTAAAATTTTTGGCGAGTGGTTCAATAGAGTAACTCAGCGGCGCGATTTAACAGCTCTTTCGTGCACTCCCCGTAGTATCATTCTGTACATTCTAAAATCTATAAAAACTAGGTGCATCGACAATTCACTGTAGCGTGGGTCAGAGTCGGACAGATAATTACTGGGGTGTCGGCCGAGTATGGCTATAATAGTAATAACCTGGACGCAGGAAGCTCGTAATTTATGCCCCTCTGTTTACTTACAGCGTGTAAGGTCGTAACATTGTCGTACAAACATTACTACATTTACAGACCATTGATTTATGTATGTATATATATTTTTTTATAGTACGTCGGGTGGAAGACAAGCATACGGCCCACCTGATATTAATCCCGACTAGATATGGGCGAAATGCCGGGAATTTACGATAATTGTCCAAAAAGTACTTATAAATTCCCTATTTATGCCCAAAATTAGGCATTTATTGGGGACAGGTAGGTACTTGTCGGGCACTTATTGTTAATGCCTGGTATTTCGCCCATCTCTAACAGACTACAATCTCCGACAGAATAAAGTCTACATATACAAGTGTAATAGAACAAAAGTTATTTAACATTATTTTATATTTACTTACTTAAAATTTTAAACGTCTAATTGAAACTACGACGTTTTCAGTTTTGTTCTGCGAAGTAGCATTTTAACTCGCCTTTTAGAAAATACAGGAAATGGTTGTTCCTCGATTATGTACGCTCATTAAACGATTAGTTCGATTTTAAATCTTGTCTTTAGATGCTTTATAAACTTATGCATATTGTAAAACCGGAGTTTCATATCGGTAAAGTTCGTAAATTGTTAAATATATATAAATATCTACTAATATTTCGTCGAGCCAGTAGAATTTAGAACAAGTCTAAAGGCTAGTTTACACGAGGCCATCGCTGGCTGCCAGTCTCACTGGCAGCCAGCGATGGCTTGGTATTTGCCTTGTCTAAACAGTTCTTCAAGCCAAGCCAGCGCTGGCTGCCAACGCTGGCGAGAATAGAGCGCCCGTCTATTTTACAAGCCAGTGACCTCCGCCCGCATACCCCTCGACCACCACTGTTGGTATACGGGTCTCCCTTCAATCTAAAGGATTAAGATCCTACTCTAAAAGCCACTGACTTGACTATGAATACGGCCGAAAGAGATGATTTAACGTGCCCTCCAAAGTACGGAGTTGTGCTCGAGATAAACATAACCATCCATAGGCGGGCTTACAATCGACGTTGCTGTACTTGTGTGATTGTTTATACAGACATGCGCGACGATGATTTCGAGGTTCTCAGGACGAGAAGCTCAATTATAAGTCTAATTACAAACCCATTTTCTAAAAAAAAATATTTAAATACATAATAAATTAGTGAATGAGTGTATTTGCAAGCTGCCCGACCTTCATCTCACAGAATACCGCAGTCAAATAACAATTCCCTTGAGGGTTGTTGCTCTTGCGAGTGAGTGAGGTCATGAAGACGTTGCTGCGTAAGCATCGGGGGTGGTGGCACGCGTGCGATGTTTCATGTTGCTAGCGTTAATATGGCTACGGTAACAGCTTCACATCAGGTGCGCTGTACGTTTATCTGCCACCCGATGTAGTATAAAATCAAAATTGATTCACTTTGTAGCCAATAGTAATATATTATTTTAATAATTTCATTCTTATAAAATGGACTTTTCCGCCAAAACTTTGGTCAACCATAAAACAAGTCGGCCGTAACATATTAAAATGAAAGTACGCAGATCGTTCTAGTCTTGTGTGTTTTATGATACTGTTAAATATTTATATATTTTAGCAAACTTTCATATACCCTAATGATAGTTATTCATCCCACTGTTGGGATACCGGCCTCCCCTCAATCGTTGGGGTTTAGAGCATACTCCATCACGCTGCTCAACTGCGGGTTGGTGGAGGCCAGTGTTTTCAAGCCTCCTAAAGGCCACTGACTTGGCATAACGACTGTCATCTAATAACAACAACCGGGACGGTTTAACGGCTTCCGTCGACCTGCAGTTGAGCAGCATGGTATGGGGTATGCTCTAAAACCTCTTCGATTGAGGGGAGACCGTGCGATGAATAAGGGTTGATGACGACGAAGATTTTCGATTAATCGCTCAGTTTCATTTCTTTAACCAAATATAATAATGACTAATGTTATAATAAATTACTTGTACTGTTCCACGTAATTATATTTACGTCGAATGTATAATTACGTGGAACAGTACAAGTGCTTTATTATAACATTATGATAATAATGTTCCAGCAAGTGCCAACAATCAACAATGTCAACTTTAAAATAATGACTAATACGTCTAGTATGATTTACGAACTTAATCAAGTAAACTCCAACTCAGTTTAAGCTTTGTTCATTGACGGGAAGTATCCCTCTAATCCCTTTTACGGGAAGTCTAGCGCAGAAAGAGCTATCGTATCGAGACATAGCGTAGCGCAGATTAACGAGTTAGCGGGAAGATTTAACTGGATTGGCAGCCGATAGTACAGTCAACAAAAGCGAGTCAAAAATTAAAATATAGACAACTTAGGAAATTATTTGGGATTCATCATCAACTTATAATCATCCTACTGTTGGGATACGGGCTTTCCCTCAATCAAAGGGGTTTAGAGCATAACTAATCACGCTGGTCAACTTCGCGTTGGTGGAGGCCAGCCCCCTTATCACCATCTCTTATTGCGATTCAATAATTGAATAGAATGCTTATTCATACCAATAAATAAGCGACTCTATTTCCATTGCGATTCAATTACTGAATATAATGCTTATTCATACCAATGAATAAGCGACTCTATTTCAAATGGAATAGAGTCGCTTATTCATTGGTATGAATAAGCATTCTATTCAGTTATTGAATTGCAATAAGATATGGTGTTCGGAAAAGAGTCGGTTATTCATTGAATCGCAATAAGAGATGGTGATAAGGGGGCAGTTCGGTGTTTCCAAGCCGTCTAAAGGTTACTTAAGAATCTTAAGATAAGGAAACCATCAGGCTACCCTTCTTTTGGGATACGGGTTTCAACTTAATCGAAGGGGGTTTCGAGCGTACTCAACCACTCTGCTCAACTCAGCTGTACCGGCAGCCCGTGCAATGTTTTCAAGCCGTCTAAAGGTTACTTGAGATTGAGATAAGGAATCCCATCCACAGACAGGGAGGCTACGTTATGGCTACGCGCAACGACGCCATTAAGCTCCTCGACGTTGTAATTAGACAATAGGCAAGCTACCGATCTAAGAAAATCGTATTAATTAATTCATTCGCTTTCGAGAAAACTTTATTTGTAACACGCGGACAGAGTTACTCGTCTTTTATACTGACGTACTCGAATTTTGCAATCGATATTATATCTGAAAGACACATAATATTTATGCTTATATACTAATGAAGTATAGATTTATATTCCAATATATAATTCAAAGTACAAATAATTGGAAGTTTTTAAGCATGTTAATAAGTTTGCCATCATCATCATCAGCCTGTATCTACTCATTGCTGGATATAAGCCTTCCCCTATACTTTCCACATGATACGATCCTCCGCCTTCCGCATCCAGTCGCTCTCAGCTGCTTTCTTAAGATCATCGGACCATGTAGAAAGAGGGCGCCCAACACTTCGTCGTCCTTTGCGCTAATTTTGCTATGAGATAGTATTAAAAAAAAATAAAGGTTATGAAACAAAATTGAGTTATTTTTCTAAGTAGATCTCGGAAACACGTTTATTTTGACGCACCCACGTACACGTACGCTCCCAGACCGAGTCGGAGATTGAATTAAACGAGCTCATACTTAGCGAATTGAGATTGATTTACTGAATGAAAGCTAACTTTATTTCCACTTAACAAATCATACTTTCAACTATTTTAAGTAACTATTGCTATTATCTCGAGTCCAATATTATCTGAAGAGATTTTAGAAATAGTAGACTTTTAAGGAATTTCGATAGAGTTAACTGAGATTTTTATCTTATCTTTGGGTGTGTCCAAAATCTCATAAAAAATACCGATTGGTGTTAACGGTCATACGTTATTAGTGGAGCCTTATCAGACAGTTAAAAATAGTTTTTTATTTGTAATTTTATAGTTATCCTATGCAAAAGTAGTGCAACTATGCACACAACATACTCGTGTTTAATGCATTTTTCAAAAATATCCTACCGATATAGAATAAATTATATCTAAGATTAATTTACTAAATTGTCATATAGGTACTTAATTTTAATCCGTATTAAATTTTAGTTAATAGGAATTAAATTGGCATTCATTTTGCGATATCCCTAGGAATTTCTGAAAAACGGAATAATTTCCTTAAAATTTTATGTATTTATATGCGTTTACAAAAAATGTATTTAAGTATAATATCAGTTACCTAGTACCCATAGAACAAGCTAGCTTTGCTTAGTTTGAGACTAGATGACACTGTGTGATTTGTCCAGAATATATTAAAAAAAATAGTTTTTCTATAGTAGTATCTAGTATCTATAATATATATATATATATTTTAATAATTTATTATCATTATCAGATTTATGTATAGGCATACTGTTACGTTAAACACAAATGAAGTTGTAATTAGTAATTTATAGGAACGGTGAATATTAAGAATAATAAATGACCTAGGCGGAATGCCATATTTCTTACCTTGATCTTGTTAATAAATCGCTTGTTCAATACATTCACTTATGCTGTAAATTACTTTGAGAATGATTTCAACGTAAATGGATATACTCGTACGAGTACATATATGTTTAATCATAAAAGGTTACAGATTACGTAAATATTTGTATATATTTAAAATGAAAAATTCGCCTCCCCGCCTAGGTGGGCGTGGGAGTGACGCCTTTATCAATTTAAAAAATACTTAGACTGGCAAGTTGGCCAAAATCAGCTATTAAATAAAAATGTACTATGGGTACTAGATAACCGATATAATACATAAGTTTTTTTTTGGAAATATAATAGACAAACAGACATGTTCATGCACACAAATATTTGTCTTGTGCGGGGATCGAACCGGCGATCTCGGAGTCAAAGTGGATGTTGCTAACCATTCGACCACCGAGCTCGTTTAAAAAAATTCTCAGTTCACATAACGTGCACATTTTACTAAGTGAATATCTCATACGGGCACATTCTGTTCCAGTCGTTCCTAGCGTTATTTTATTAAGCTCAATAATTCGCCGAGTGGGTCACAGAGGGAGCGGGTGCCCAGGAAATGGGACCAAATTGTCGCTATTTATTGCTGTGATGCTCCAGGCACATGAGACCGTAGCAACACGATTCCGTTTTAAACCAACGGTTAAAATGTACACCGCCTCAGTAAAAATTTTATAAAAAAAAAATACGTACATTTTATGACAATATTAGTGCGGTTTTTGATTTAAATGAAATAATCGAAATATATACTGTTTGTAATAAGTTTACTTCGGTTTGAGAGATGCTTCTGAAGTGCAGATATAAGTTTTAAAATATTTGTTTTAATTTAATTGTCTTTCGACCAATGTTTGGACTACAGTGTTGAGCACTTAGAGGATGTATAAAAACGTCTTATTTGTCATGTTTGCATATTATATATTTCTTTTAAGAAAAACATTCCATCAACCCAATTTGTCAGATTAGTTAGTCAGTCAGATTTCTATTTCTATCAATATTATATTATAGATAATATATATTTATATATACATATATTTTTTTGTTTATTTATAGAATATTGCTGATGGTCAGCTAATGACTTTATGAATAACACATTAAACTAAATTGCAAATATTTCGGCTCCTGTTAATTTATCTTAAAATATTAGATCACAATATATAATATTATCACTACAAGAACTTTTCCAAAATTTTGTCGTTTCAAGTTGCTTCGGGGCTAACGTTAGATCTTTGATAGATAAAAACTCAACTTTGTTTATATGACACGACATACCTCATTATTGCCTTTATGTTTTGTAGTGAAGTATTAATTTCTCTCACATTTCTACTCAGTGAGGTCATACCTATTTTCTATTAGCTCCCTTCTAAAGTTTACACTTCTAGTCTGCGGTTGTCCGTTACTGTAACTATTTATCTGCTCACGGTAGAGACTCTGGAGTTGTGGTACTTAGAAACGTGCGTGACGTTCTTGGATCATGTTAACAAGTCATAAGATTAAGCAGTGAATGTATACCTTTTTGATGGGTAAGAAGCTTTATGACTTCACTTGATAAGACCAGATTACAGTATGACTAGACTCATTCTATGATTAAATCTCGGTATGACGGTATGTACTATCGCATTTTAAACAGATTGTAATATATAGTCGTTTTGTAAAGTTAGTCATTCTATGTCATTATTCTCAACCTGTATCTCTTCACTGCTAGATATATGAGTAGGTTTATAAGGTCCAAGGCCTTATAAACCTATTAGAAGAGATCAGTGCTTTCCATTATATGCGATCCTTCGTTTTCCGCAGTTGTAGAGTTATTAAGTATATATCTTTGGTAATGCAAGCTGCATATTCGATACTATACAGTTGAAATTAAGGAAACAACTGACTGTTGTAGTACACCTATATGTTTAAATTTTGTAATGCAAGAAATTCCAGAACATGTAATAGATAAGAAGGCGTGGAAATCATCCCATAGTCTATATTTTACTCTACTCTATCATAAATAAATAACAAAATGTTTAATGGGTATATATCAAATTCAAATCAATCAAGTTGTATTGAGATGAAGTATAGATAAAACGTAGCGATTAGAGCAAATTTTTATGCTTTTGTAAAACAAACTTTGATGATAAAACTGGCAATGTTTGTATGATAATGGTTTTACATATATATATACGGCTTAAATAAAAGAAACCGAAACAAATCGAGCAACAAAAAGTAACTACACGATGTAACAGCCATAAACATGTTAATGATCCGCTTCACCTCATTACTTGGACCAAAACAGGCACTAACTACTGTGCACTGGCTGCCGTATCCTCCTAGACAGTACACTTAGCTGATTTATTGCGGAAACCACATACATACTTATCCTGGACGTGGGAGTAATCTAGTTATCTCTTTATAGCTTTGGACATTGAAAGTTTTGAACACAGAAAAATATTAAAAAGTTTTATTTTAAATATTTGTGTTACAGTGCGCCAAAAAAGCGGTATATCTTGTGAATTTATGAGTACTAACGTCGTACAGCGAACGACGGAGACAGCTTGGAGTTTCTCTAAGGAATCGCATTCGGAACGAAGGAATACGACGGAGAACCAAAGTGGTCGACATAGCAATCATAGTCAGCAAACTGAATTGGCAGTGGGCTGGCCATATCTGCCATCGCAGTGGAAGCCACATACGGGGCGACGAAGCGTCAGACTCTAAACGGACCTCAAGAAAGTAGCGGTTGGATGCGGAATCATTGGGGAAGGTATATCCAGCAGTGGGTAGATATAGGCTGACAATAATGATGATGATTATCGTTCTTAATAATGACATTTTTGCGGTGTAAGTGACACACCATGATCTTTATAGTTAAAGCCCATCTCACTAGTACGTGACACACCTTGCCGACTAGCAAAGGAGGTTCGTGCGAAAGCGAGGTAGGGTAAAGCGTATTAGTAAGCTGCCTGACTGGGAAAGTACTTCTACTTCACAGAATACCGCAGCTAAATAACAATTCCCTTGAGCGTTGTTGTGTTCCTGCGTGTGAGTGAGGTCACCAGAAAGGAAAGAGTTGCTGCGTTGGCAACAGGGTTGCCGGCGCGTGAGCTATATATTGCGAGCGTTAATACGGCCACGGTAACTGCTTCACATCAGGCGCGCGGTATGCTTGTCCGCCACTCGACATTGTATAAAAAAACATCATTGACCTTACCAACATTTATGTTTGTCAGGAAGTTTTGTCAAAACTAATTGACTACTTTCTTGAGCGACTACACATGTCCTTTTGTTATGGTTGTACTTACGTTATATCGTTGTTACACATGATTGGAATTTGCTCTTAAACAATGCTCATGTATTTACGTAATGGTGTTCGGTACCGATAACATTCTTGTGTTGACTTGGTCACAGTGAGTAAAATGCATAATATAGTGCACTAAAATGTATATAAGCACAGTAAAAGTAATCAGTACTACGTACAGCCCCCTTACCACCATCTCTTATTGCGATTCAATAACTAAATAGATTGCTTATTCATACCAATGAATAAGCGACTCTGTTCCATTTGAAATAGAGTCGCTTATTCATTGGTATGAATAAGCAATCTATTCAGTTATTGAATCGCAATAAGAGATGGTGGTAAGGGGGCAGTACTACTGCCTGCCGCTCTCCCATATCGACTTCACTTTGTGATAAATCTGGAACAGTTAATATGGCGCCGCACGCACACACGCTCATTCACGCTCTGCGCGGACGTCATTGTTTATGTAGTAGTAAATGATGCGTCATTTGTATGGAGTGGTCGGGGTGTGACCAATACAGCCAAAACGCAGATACATTTTTAATTGAGAAAAAGAGGGGTTTTACAAGATTGAAACCTTTGTTTATCTATACGTGGCATTTTAGTAGCACGTTTTATTCTTTTACTAGTTTCCGCACGCGGCTTCGCCTTCGTGAATGTCGGGTAACGCTTTAAACTTTTTTTTATCCCTCGGGAACACCTCATTTTTCTGGATAAAAAATATCCTATTTATTGTGGACTTCTAAAATAATGTATGAAAAATTTCATGGCAATCGATTTAGTAGTTAAGATGTTGAAAGCGGAACAAACAAACAAACTCACTTTCCAATTTATAATATTAGTAGGGTTTAAAAAGGTGTTATTGCGTAGTTTGTTTATTAGCTAGCTTTCGACGACCAAGGAAATATATACTTTAAAAATTAAAGCGTAAATTTTGGGAGTTTGTGTGGATGTCGTGTGTAATCTTCGAGAATTATCTATTCAAGCATCTATTTGAAATAATCTTTGGATATACATCTCAGAGCAGATCATGCTTATCAGCCATAAGGCGATTGTAACTGTAAGGAAGTAGCCGTGCACAATATTCCCTTATCCGTCGCCTTGACATCGGCGTACCTGCTTATTACTTAGATAGGGGCCGAAACGAGAACAGGGATGTATTGTAGGAAGGGGTGACAGAATTTCGAATGTGTGGTTTAAAGTCTTGTTGAAATCTCTTGTTAAGTTAGTGCGCGTAGTATTATAGTATTAGTTACTTAAGACTTCTTATCAATATGAATAACTGTTGCGTACTGTACTATCAACTTAGAAGTCAAGAAATAAAATATCTATATAAAATATGTATATTGTTCGATCTGCATCATTTTTTTACGATTTAGATATTAGGTCAATAATAAAAGCGGTTAATATAGATGAGACGAAACCTTCCTTTCGGCATAAAGATGGTAATACCAAGTTTCAAATAACTGACCTGCCCCCTTACCACCAACTCTTATTGCGATCCAATAACTGAATAGAATGCTTATTCATACCTATACTTATGAATAAGCGACTCTATTTCTGAAATGTTTATTAATAAGAATACTTATTCATACCAATGAGTAAGCGACTCTATTTCTGAGTCGCTTATTCATTGGTATGACTAAGCATTCTATTCAGTTATTGAATCGCAATAAGAGTTGGTGGTAAGAGGGCTGAAAAATATTATTTCCAACGCAAACTTAGCCACCCCTTTGGGTTGAACATCGAGAAATCCCTTCACGACATAAAATCAATAACCCTGTCCAATTCACATATTTCTCTGTATTCCTTTCACTGGCGAATTCCCATTATATTATATGTATGTAGGTATATTATTTATAGAATGGTACAGGACGGTAATAAGTAGATAATTTAGAAATTAATTATAAAGTAAGAAATTCAAATATTTTTGCGACACGCTTCCTGACCAGGAGCAATTCATAATATTGGACCGGTCTGCAGGAAAATGCGTGGAAGTCGCCGAATGCTTGACATAAATTATAGTTATTACTCTATAAAATATAAATATGTAATGAAAAACAGTAAATTGTTTTAATTAATACAAAAATCTCAATGTTTATATAAATAAGATGTATGAAACAGCTGACAGTATTGTTGAAAAAAAAAAACGCACTAATTGGTATATGTATTTTAAAAGGACACCCCTGATCTTAATACGGCCCTGTACATATGGGGTGGGTGTTTGTACTAGCAGATCAATTTAATACGTATATACGAGTATATGTATGTATATGTATGAGGCGACAAATTATCGCCTACTACACAGATAACATCAAACATGTTTCACGACATACCCACGAGCATTTCGAATACTTTGCGTGTTTATATTTTTGGGGGAACTAGGTATTGAGTTCACGAATGAAAGAGTAATTTTCTTTGGAATTGATTGGTCTTATTGATGTCACAACAAGGTGAATATTATAATAATGATATAGAAGAAGTAGGTGGCAGGTGGGTCTATTTTCCCTTGAATAAGAAAAAGTAGAGGCAGCATCCAAGTAATCTTTTCTTTATATACCAGCAAGCATAGGTACGGTCTTCCTTGATGTAAATCTTATAGACATCTTTATGCCACGGTAACCGTGGCATAAAGATGTCTATAACACATAGAATATTACTTGCGTGCTCACACCTCAGCATCTCTTTACGTTTGGCGACCTCACTCGCAGAGACACAACAATCCTCAAGGGTATTGTTATTTAGCCCCGGTTTTCATGTTAGTTATTACCAGCCTCTCTTAAAATTATGGCAGGTAAGTTTCTCGTTTCTCCCTTGATTAAGGAAAGTAGAGTTAGTATTTCACTATGAAAGCTTATAACTCATTCAGGCTGAACGGATGCGGTTGAAATTTGGCACACAGTCGATATTCTGAATTAACATATAGATTGCATTTTATCCCTGGCCCGACACTGAGAATCATAATGCCAGTTGATGAGTTAATCCCCTACAAAATCACAAAAACGACCAACTTTTACTATGCAATGGAAATGGAAGTTGCACAATAGAAATCAAATTCGCAGTACAAAAGTCACCTAATATTTTTTTAGTTCTTTAATTTCGGAGTTGTCCTGCTGATGCCTTGATCGAGGAACTGAAAAACTAGAGAATTACTTACCGAATACCATTGCGTTACTGAAAAAATACAAAATAATGGGTATAATAAAAAATAAGGGCGCGTTCTACGTCTCATACGACTCTCCCTCCTGTCCTCCCACTATTCAGCGGCATTATGCACCACGTGCATATGAAGTTAGCTTTGGTTCTAAAGGTGATCATGAACCACTTGCATGTTAAAGTTTGTAGTGTGCATTTATCGGGTGTCGATAAGAGTAAAGAAAAGTCTATCAATTTTGTTTTGGAAATCTACGTTAAGGAATTTAAAAAATCCTATGGTATTGCGCGTTGTATAGGTCCGACCTCCCAAGCCACTTACGTACATTAAGACAGACAGGTGGCAGCAGGAGACCTTGGCATAACCTATTGTATCCTCTTTATAAATATTTATCTGCAACACCTACGTGTTACGTAGTAATTGTATGATTTGTAGTAACGTGTGTAGGATTCGCTGTTACGAGTATATTCGGCTGTTACTAGTTACAAAGGAGCATACATTAACGACGCCATTGACAAAAAATTAGCTCATAACAGATTTCATCATTAACGCATATACATCCTACTGCTAGGACACACGTTTCCCTTAAATCAAAGAGGCTTAGAGTATATTCTTGCATGAAGAGACTTGTGATAAAATTATGCTGTGTATCATTCTGAAAACCCCAAAAAGTAATTTTAGGTTACTCGGCAATAGTAAAATGCTGTTATTTTGCGTTATTGTTAAAACGACAACCTTTTAGTAACAAATATAATCAAAATAGGTTCTTCTATTAAAATACTGTCGCTACTAAACATCACGAAGTCACTGCCGAACCTTTTTTAAGCTGTCTTTTTAGCAGTAAAAAGTGTCAGCCAGCTTTGGTTCTTAACTACGAGTACACTCCTAAAAGGCCTTTAAGAACACCGTGCACTTTACCGGCCCACCGGTAAAGTTTGAGAAAACAAATTCATCCAAGGATCGGCTAGTTCAACGTTAATTGATTTTGATGCGAACATTGTCACCGCGAGTCACGAAACACGATTATATATTACCTAAAATTATGTATTAGCTTATTTGCCTAAAATATAACAATGCAAAATTGATAACCTACGCAAGTCTACATTCAATACTGTTATAATTCACTTCTATCTTATGTAGATAGGTACTTTACATTAATCTTAAACACATTAGGTAGCTTGTGTGAATAAATGTTATAAATAGGTTTCGGAAGTTTCAAAAGAACCATAGGTTTTCTGAAAAGCATTGTAAAAAAAAGTAAATAAATGAGCAAGAAAATAAACAAGAATTTTATAGCAAAAAAGAGATGATCCATCAAATCTTTTGTTCCTTATCCTTTAGAGAGTAGCCATGCAATTACAAAACAGACGGACAAAAGAATTTCGACTTCAGTAAAATAAAACTTGGAAGCGACAGTGGAGAACATTACGATTTCCATATTTTATTGCAGTAAACATGGCGCCGGTGTTATTAGAGTTAGATTTTGGAGTCGCTTTTGTTTTAGTATCTTATTCAAGTCAAGGAATATTACTTAGATTACCTTTCAAACAGCTGTAAGTCAGACTTGTCAAAAATTTGGGATCGTCATCATCAGCAGGATATAGACCTTCCTCAATGCTTTTCACCAAATGCGATCCTCCGCTTTCTGTATCTAGCCAAAATAAAAGAAAATATTACAAGCAGTAGAGTAGAGTAAAATATCAGAAAGTTTTTTACCAAAATCCACCATATTGCATATGATTTTCTCTACTTTATTTTTACTTTATATTCGTTTGTGGTTTTTTAATTATTAATTAAGTGACGATAGCCTTAATCATAGCTATGTAAGCCTTCGGGCTGGTGGTTTATATGGAACTACATTGCGGAGTACAGTCCAATCTTTTCTTCGTTATATCAAACAGTTGTCATCATATAATTTGCACTAGTTTGTTTAGTATCCCGTCCAATAACTTTTACTGTTACTATCTCTAGGTTAGCTGGAAGAGATTTAACTTAAAAGAATATTCACAAAATTGTATATACTCCTATGCAGATACCTAAAAGTCATAAAGGCAATCGACTCGATATTTATGAACTTACATACTACTTTCATAGCAATTATTTAGATGATAACGTATTTCTATTATTTAGAAATTTTGTAAACGTGAGAACTAGTATTATAGTTTGTATCTAAATGAAAGTTCATTTTATTATAAGTAAATTCACACCAATACTTTTTAGATTGGTTCTTTGTTGTACACTTACCCACATTACCTAATATAATAGTCTCGCACAGAGTTTTTTGGTGTCATTCTAGTGATATATACGTTATATGGTGGACGTCGACGAATATGGTTGAATAGCTAACAAACATAGCTACATATGGCGTTATATGGGATTATTAATTGAGTTAGAGTTTCACGAAAAACAAATTTTCCAAGAATTATTACAATTCTGGAATGTATAAGCCTTTATAATTTCAATTTTATCAAAATCGTTAGAGCTGCTGACAATTACAACAGTTCCTCTTTTAAAAGGAAGACAGACGTTAACTAGCGTTACCACTGAATAAGAGATCATAGTTTTTTTTAATAAAACTAAGGTGGATAACAAGGATACGAGCAGCCTGATGGTAAGCAGCCATTGCAGTCTATGAACGCTCGATATAGCAGAGGTATTCACGCGTTGGCGACCCTGTAAAAGCCTCTTCACGCCTTTCTTGATGAACCCCATATTATAAAAACGAAAATTGCAAAACATTATTATTCACGTAAAGTTAATGAAGTATTTTTACATCTGCCCCCTTACCACCATCTCTTATTGCGATTCAATAACTGAATAGAATGCTTATTCAGATCAATGAATAAGCGACTCTATTTGAAATGGAATAGAATCGCTTATTCATTAGTATGAATAAGCAATCTATTCAATTATTGAATCGCAATAAGAGTTGGTGGTAAGGGGGCTGTTATGTAATATATAAGGCTATTCTGGAATATGTAAGCCTTTATAATTTCAATTTTATCAAAATCGTTAGAGCTGCTGACAATTACAACAGTTCCTCCTTTAAAAGGAAGACAGACGTTAACTAGCGTTACCACTGAATAAGAAATCATAGTTTTTTTTAATAAAACTAAGGTGGAAAACAAGCATACGAGCCGTCTGATGGTAAGCAGCCATTGCAGTCTGTGAACGCTCGATATACCAGAGGTATTCCCGCGTTGGCGACCCTGTAAAAACCTCTTCACGTCTTTCTTGATGAACCCCATATTATAATAACGAAAATTGCAAAACATTATTATTCACGTATAGTCAACGAAGTATTTTTACATCTGTTATGTAACATTTAAAATATAGCACAGGGAAAGTTGTACGTATAATTGCCGTAAATGGCCGTTTTTCCAAACCACCGCACTGTCTGTATTTAATCTTTACACTTTCTATATACACCTGTCTTCTTCTTAATAGTATAGGTAGGGATATAGAATGCTTTTACCTCTGTGGATAAGAACATGTTTCTTCTTTTCAAAAAATATGTTTGGCACTTTCGGTCGTCTGATCCAATGTATATATAAGCTTTGAAATTTATTCCCTTTTGCTGCCATTGTTTCTACACAGGATGACAAGACTGTTAGAAATGCAATAACTTTCGCCTTCCTGTTTTTCACGAAGGATCTGTCGAGTTTAGCTAGGGTTGTCTGTGTAGTCTCTTTATATTGAAATATATATTATTTTGTCTATATAGTACTCAGTATCAATCCATAATCGTCCCACTGTTGGGATACGGGCCTCCCCTCAATCTAAGGGTTTTAGAGCATACTCCACTACGCGTGCTCAACGTGGCGGAGACCAGTGTTTTCAAGCCGCCCAAAGGCCACTGACTTGGCTTAATAACTGTTATCTAATGACTACAGTCTTCCAACTGTACTGACAGCTTAACGTGTCCTCTGAAGCACGGAGGGGCTCGAAATAAATAAACCCATCCATAGACAGGTTATGGTCGACGTTGCTTAACTTGCGTGATCGATTAGACTGTCACGCGCAACTACGCCATCGTGTTCTTCATATATATTACTCCTACGAGTATATAGTACGTTTCCTCATTATTCCTTTCAAATCCAGTTGAATGTCTAATCTGAGGCTTTAAGGGTCCCTCCATGTAAAAATCAAATGCTTAGACTGAGCAGCTTGGGTGTATCAGCAAGTACGTAATTTTTTTATATGTATAGGTACAGAATGTCACATCTATATGATACTAATGTATCGCATACGATAATTCCTGCCTAACAAGATGTTTTCGATCCCAAGAGTCTCCTCACTGCTGGTCACATAAAACTTGTTTTATGCGTTTATTTTATGTCTAGGAGCACATCATACTTGAGAGTCTAATCCCATATTAACTCTTACTGCGTACAGAATACGAACGAGGCAAATTAAGTGTTAGATTTGATGCCCCTTTGCAATACAGGGTGATTACTTTGGCGCAATGTTTTAATTACCTACCTAGAGGTTATTCATTCAACGTCTACAGGCTATTTTAACAATCACTAGATAGAAACTTTCTCCTTCTTGTTTCTCGTAAAGTATCTTCTAAGCTAAGATTGCCAGTCGTGTATCATTGGAATACAAATTAATTTTTAAAATGTACTTCTCAGAGGCTTGTTTCATTTATGCTCAAAGAAAGACAAGAAAATCGTTATCGATTAACTAGTTTTTAAATGTAAATTTTGTGATTTGGTAATTTTATTTTATATCCGTAGAATTGCTTCGATATCGTAATATACCATTGAAAATAGGAAAGATTTGGCCTGGACTAGAGTTGCCTATTGGTTATCATCTAAATTAAATTCTATATACTATACGTTAGTGACAAAATCTTAAGAAGTTTTTCGGGACCTAAGATAAGATGCGATAAAAACATGGAAAAAATACAGTGAATGAAAATCTTAGTTTACACGTTTATTCTTACCAAACAGCATATTTTTATCAGTGAGATTGATATAACACAAGTAGCAACCCTATTTACATCGAATGCTGAGCATTCAGTTTCCGGAACATGTCTGCCGCAGACTCCACTTGAATCGGACGCTCGGAAATATCAGCATCTACGTAGTCTACCTGCTGTAGGTATTACTACAAAATCTGTAGTATTCGTTGTGTTTCTGAAAAGATAGCTTTTACTTTTTGTGGCAAGAAATCTAATGGATAAATTCTCTTTGTTCCTTGATACTTGCAGGAAGTGAAATGTTTCGTTTTTTAATGGCTTTAGTGTAGCGGTTTTGTGCGAAATTTTCTAATATTTCGTGTCACTAAATACAAGTACTTATGGTTTTGGCATCGTTTGTGTAATATTACGTAGTACTATTACGTATACTGTGGTAATATGCAGTCTATGTTCATCCAGTAAGTCTAAATATCAGAAAAAGACTTTTTTATTAATCGGATGAGTGGCTTTGGTTTTTTTTATCTCCTTCATTCAAAGGTTCAAACTTTACCTCTTGTGTTAGTCTTTGAAGTTCCTTAAACTTTGTCCATTGTCAGGCATATAAAATTTCATGATAAGAGGGAAAATTATCATGTAAATGTAATGTCAATATTACACAGATATTTTTATTGCCTTCGGAAATTGCACCTGTGCTGTCTCTCAGCGTAAAGGTATTTGCGGTATCTGTTAAAGTAATTATATGATTATGCATATTAATTATCAATGTTGTTCTCGTAAGTTTGCCCGCATCGACTGTATGTATGTTTTATCTTAATTATTGTAAGTCTAAAGCTATCGCAAAAAGGTCCACCAGAACTGTACCAACTCCAGTTGTGTGATGATCTAATGAACAACAGTTATTATATTTATAGTTAATAAAAAAATCATCCAAAAACTCTTTATTTGCCAGAACGTAATATTTTTTGAGATATTAGAAAGGGTCACACTTTTGTTACACATAATATAGAGCAATAAAGCATAAAATTATCAATATTATTTCAAATTAGGTTATAGGTGCATGCAATACAAAGACGAGCTCGGTGGTCGAATGGTTAGCAATGGCCACTTTGATTCCGAGGTCGCTGGTTCGATTCCCGCACAAGACAAATACTTGTGTGCATGAACATGTCTGTTTGTCTAGGTCTAGGTGTTTTCTATGTATTATATGTATGTATTTACGAAAAGAAATGTATTTAAGTATAATATCAGTTATCTATTACTCATAGTACAAGCTTTGCGCTTAATATGGGACTAGATGGCGATTAAAATACAATTTAAATAATAATAAATATTTATATAAATAAATATTTCTAGACAATTTACATAGCGCCATCTAGTCCCAAATTAAGCGTAAAGCTTGTGTTATGGGTACTAGACAACAGATAAATGTACTTAAATACATTTTTTTTTTGTAAATATATAGGTACTTATAATACATAGAAAACATCCATACCAAGACAAACAGGCTTGTTCACACAAATGTTTGTCTTGTGCGGGAATCGAACCCGCGACCTCGGAGTCAAAGTGGCCATTACTAACCATTCGACTATCGAGCTCGCCGGTTTCATAGAGTAAAATGAATTTACAAATTCATTTCACTCTATGAAGCTACATACCACAAGTTAATTAAAGTAACCCGTGCAATATTAACTCGCCATTTTAGCCGTCTGCCTGGCGATATCTCTGTAATATCTGTGTATCCAGCTACCAACTTGTCTAAGCTTAGTGCATTATTTCTATGCACTTATCAGTGTCAATGACCTCATGTTTATCGTTTTCATTAAGGGGTTATTCATACAGCTTATTGCGCATGTTCTTTAGAAATTATCTTACAAATAAGTATGTAAAACCAACGAAATTTATCCAGAAAGTAAAGTACAAGTAAGGAAAAAAGTGTATGATTCTTACAATGTCACATGATGGCACGACACTTTCGGTAGATTTTTCCCGGTAAATATCACGCAAAAATGTGCCCCGAGTCGCGAGTTCTGGAAAAGTGACTGGAGATGGACCGACGATCAGCCCCCTTACCACCTCTATACTCTTACTCTCTTGCTCTCTATACTCTTATTGCGATTCAATAATTGAATAGATTGCTAGACTTGAATTGATTGAATAGATGAATAAGCATTCATACCAATGAATAAGCGACTCTAATCTAGTTGAAATAGAGTCGCTTATTCATTGGTATGAATAAGCATTCTATTTAGTTATTGAATCGCAATAAGAGTTGGTGGTAATGGGGCTGATAAAGATTTGATAGGGAGCCTGAGACCTGGGCCCTACCGTCGAAGCCCCTGCCGATTACCATCGGAATTTTTGAATGCGAAAATGAAGTTACTGCTTAGATTGTTGGTAATTATGTTTTAGCCAGCTGGAAGAAACCTTAGAGCTCTACCGATTAAGCTGAAGTTATTTGTGAATAACTTTAACCTAAGGCCAATTTTTGGAACAAAAAAAAACCTAACGTAATCGACTTCAGCTTCGGCGGTAGGGATCATTGTGGAAATCTAAGGGAATGAACTATGTTCAGCAGTGGACGTCCTTTGGCTGAAATGATGATGATTTTGAATTTTAATTTGGAATACATACTAAAAAGAAAATATAAAACAGATTCCCTGCTAACATTAGTAACAAGTGGGAAAAATATCGCGTGGCGTCTATGTGTTTTGTGCCATTACCCAGAGGTCTCAGAGGAAAGTTCCAAAACGCTTTCGTTGTGTTGTCACCTTTCTCTGTTGTTACTTTTTGCGGTTTAGTTTCATTCCTCATCATATTTTGTTCAATGCTGCGGTCTACCATGTTTACTTGTTTGCATAGTTATCTACATTACACTAGGTATCAATTATCTCGGCACGACCTTGTTAAGCATGTTTACTTTGTCAACGGCAGGAAATTCATTAAAATATTTGACTAATGCCCTTTGAATGTCGACTGTTCCATAAATTATGGCTACTTTCGCCTATTATCGCCTAGTACCTTTTGTGTTGGTATAATTTTGTTGTTTATTTGTGAATCATTGTTAGGAAATAACTTCTATTTACCTTTATTGGTTAATATCAGGAGTCATAGTTTCTTGACAAGCATTCTCATTGCTACGGGTACAAATTCATTTTTCTGAATTTTATCTATTGATTTGCAACGTGGCTTCGCCTAAGTGAACTCACTGATAGAATTATCCTGTGTTTGGTAATCTAAGATGATAATAATATCTCCCTGACAAAAAACGGCTAATCCAAATATATATTTTGCCAACGGCTGTGATATGACTAACATATTCATGATATATAGCTACTATAAACTCTCAGAGTTCCTCTTTCATGCAAAAGGGGAATTCGTTCCATCACAACTTTCCGAAATTATATACAAATAGACAAAGGGGAAGCACAAGTAGAGATAATAGGTATAAAACAAATAATACACCATAAGAGGGCCTTCCACGCGATGGTTCGACTATACACAGTAAAGGTCGCAGGGATATGAAGGATACAAATAGCACAAACCGATCGTTGTGGAAGGTTAGCAGTCAGCCTATGATCAATAGAGGACTGTTTTGCTGTTATGATGTGATTATAAAATGTCAGTACTAATTAATGTGCATGATATATTTACAAATACCATACTTTATTCAGTTTATAACTTTAAGCAACGGGTGAGTGATACCACCGCTGATGTTGTAAGCGTAGGTCGTATGTTTGTTTGGTGATATAAAAATACCTACCTAACCTAACCTACATTGTGGTTCTGCCGGGTAACGGGCCTAAAAATAACGAACAAAACCCAAAAACTTTTATCTTAAACAAAATTCAGTCTAAGCGACATCATTGTGAAATCATTGGCAGATAAGGACTAATGAACTTAGATTTTCTTGACTGATGTGTTGATGAATGTGTCACTTTTAATATGATTTATAGCGGAAGGAACCATGACGAAATGTTTGCCTTGTCTTATAAAAATCTTGCTCCGAACGTTAGTCACTTGCTCAGAGTTGGCAATTACATTGCGCCATGCAATTTGGACATTAAAGTTTTCTATTGTCATCTTTATTTCGCAGTCGCTTAAGGCCAGGTTTACGCGAATTTTAATGTAATTAGAACTGAAGTCAGTACTAAAAATAGTTGGTGTACAATCATAGCTAACTATTGTTTGATGCTAGTCTATTATTACGTTCTCGTTTGTGGTCGCCTCTTAATTAATTGGTGTAGCAGTCTCTTTGATATAGATGTGTGTAGTTAGATACACTTTTAGATTATTAATTTAGGCTGAATATTTCTAAAACAAATCTTAGAGTCAATTAGTTTTCCGTTCTAAAACTAGCTAAATTCTAACTAGTACATCGAAATGAGTAAATGAACGATATTTAGGCAACTAAGGTAACAAGTATTTAAACTGCATTCTTAATTCCTTTACACCAGTTTGGCTGCATAACTTTGATGTTTTTATATCAGCGCATTTTCGTTGGCTATCAATCACATAAAAAGGTTACACAGCTGTAATTTCGAGTCAAATTTAGTCAAGCAGAACTGACACTAATTACCCCAGGTTCCTTTTGCTACATAGTATATAGCAGGTACCATTAAAAATAACACAGTTGTAGTGGATCATTATTTTTGGTCATTTTGCACGATTATGTGTTAGTCATGTTTCCAACTGTCATTGACCGAGTCTAATAATTTGCTATACCAATTTGATGGCGGTCACGAGCCTGATGCCTGATACTGACGCGAGGAATGATTCCCGGTACATTTTAATAGTCAATTGGACGTTTCGTCCCGGCGTCAATTTGCATAAATTGATTGCAGCTTGCACGCGGTTATGGCGGGCGCGGTTCGCGAGGTGCGCGGACGCCGCGCCTTGGTCGCCCGACAGGCGCGCAGGCAGCCGCAGTCGCGCGCCCAACCGACAAACTGATACACGTACAACCGTAATGCTTAATTACATCCTCGCCTGTCGCAATTATCCGGCTGTTTAACACTTTTACAAACCAATTGCTCATTTAAAACTAGTTGACCAGTTACGTTACGGTCGCGTCGCGCGAATCTCGCGGCGTTGATGGCACCGCTGTGTATAATTCGGCGTCCTGTGTGGTTATCTGAATAACCCATGTTCCAGTGATTTCGCTATTTGTGTTATTATATAATTTCGTTCTCTAGTCAGTTCCACCGCAATGCGTCAGAGGTATCAGCTGAAGCAAAGAGTGTACGTACCCTCATAAGCTTATGCCGTAGAACTCTTAGATAAGTGAGTGCTTAAAGCCGATAACCCAATGGCCAACATGTCAGACGTGACCGCACTACGGACAAGTTCACGTATTGCCGACCAATATTTTTTTACCTTTTGAATACAATGGCTAGAAAGTAAAATGTGCGTTCGTATTCAAAACGAGTGTGATGTTTAAAACAATAGCATTCCACCGCGCATCGCTGGCGTGTCTGATAAAATCTATTATCAAAAAGGATTTTATGTTTTTATAGTTGCTACTTATAATGATGATAATATGTTACTTACGTAACGCTTTTGTAATTCGCATACTTTTAAAAACATATTTCTCGCAGTTTTGAATATTAACAACAACGTATTCTTGGAACCAAAAGTTACTTTTAATTACTGGCGGAATATTAGATTAAGACAAAATTACTGGTCCCTATCAACTCACGAAAGGCAACGCAGGGGAGTGATAATTGAGTAAATCAGGAAACAACACATTTGGTGCTGTATTCATTGTTAGATTCGTAAAGTGGTATTATACTTGGTCGCATGTTTTGTAATACAATGGATTGTTTGACAGAAAGTTTGATCGAGACAAAACAACCGACTGTAAAGCAGACACGCATATTACAGTCATCTGAGGTTACATAAGAATCACTGGTTCGTTTGGAATCTTACTATTAATAGTGGACTCCAAAATTAGTATTATTATAATATAAGCGTAAACTAAAACTTCATTAAACCCTTAACCATTACTATTTACCTTACCTATTACATGCTATTACATAGCAAGAAACGTTAAATCGAGTTTTATATATTCGCGACATATTCTAGCAGTTTGAAGACATGCTTCCCAAAACGTATACTGCGTGTTATTTTTATTCCTATTAAACTTTAAATAGCATTAACTTCAAAGTAACAAAATGTCGGTTGGATCTATTCTATATAACAGAGTTCAAATTATTTATGACCTGCCCCCTTACCACCATCTCTTATTGCGATTCACTAAATGGATAGAATGCTTATTCATACCAATGAATAAGCGACTCTATTCCATTTGAAATAGAGTCGCTTATTCATTGGTATGAATAAGCATTCTATTCAGTTATTGAATCGCAATAAGCGATGGTGGTAAGGGGGCTGATCATTGAGATCATTATAGTGAGCTCAAACACGATAACTCTACTCTAAGTTGATGAGTAGTTTCCTGATAAATTCCTGAAAAAAGCTGCACAAATTAAGTCACTATAGAAACAAAAAAAAAATCAAAATCGGAATGGATACATTTGGCAGCTGCTTCCATAGACAGACATAGAGATAATAAATAAATAAATATTTCTGGACAATTTACACAGCGCCATCTTAAAATCGTCCCAAATTAAGCTCAAAGCTTGTGTTATGGGTACTAGACAACTGATAAATGTACTTAAATATATATTTTTTTGTAAATACATACTTATAATATAGAAAATACCCAGACCAAGACAAACAGACATGTTCATGCACACAAAAATGTTTGTATTGTGCGGGAATCGAACCCAGGACCTCGGCGGCAAAGTGGCCATTGCTAACCATTCGACCACCGAGCTCGTCTAACACGTAAAACTTTAATTCTCCTCTATTTTAAGTGATATAGACTAGTGTCTATAGGCTACGGCGACTGCTTACCATCAGGCAAGTCGTATTCGTATGTTTGTTTGCCACTTTAGTTGCATATCGTACTTTCAAACTTTCGCTTTGGATGATTTATGAAAATAATAACGGGAATTAACGATAATGCATAAGGGTATTTACATACCTTTATTATTGCCTGACGTCAGCCTGTGACCACGGTCGGTGCAACCTGTTCGAAACGTCAGGCAATAATATAGTCCTTATGCATGATCGCGTTAATTCCCGTTATTCGTTTCATTTATTTGTATTTTTTTTTCGGGGTCACAATATAACTAATTAACGAGTTTATGGGTTAAAAATAATATAAAGGATTAAACTCTTTTTTTCTGTAACTCTGGCGAGAATTGAGGTACATAGTAATGTCATGGAGCAGCCAGACTTACAGAAGTATCTTAAGTAAGTAAGACCGCACAAGCAAATTAAAAATTCTCTAGTACAGAGCGTTGTTGTATTCCTGCGAGTGAGAAACTAGTACAAGAAGTCTCGACAGAGTTCACAATAATATCGTTTTATTTTTTATATCGATTCACTTTTATTTTCAAACCGAAAAATTGCTGTTGCAATGTTTGTTTCATAATGCAAGGCTAAATACCTGTGCAAAGTTGTATTTGTAGTAAGAAAGTTGTTACTTACGAATTAACTACATATTGAAGCTTAATGACTGCCTGCCTGCCTCCGCGAGTGGTGCATTAGCTGCAAGGGACCAGTAGTAGCAAAGCTCGAACGGTAAATTGTGTTGTAAGCCTTGCGTTTACCCTAACTGCTTCATATCAGGCTGGTATGCACGTTTACTCGTCGTGGTATAAAAATATGCTCATGTTTATAAAAGGATATTCCAAGTACCTACATTAGTTTCTCAAAATCGTGGTCATGAATTTGTCGCTCCAATTTCTAGGTCGTCTAGCCTTTTTCTGTCTGCCATGTCGTTTTCTGCCTCGGTGGTCACCAGCTGCGCTGTCCGCCGAAAATCTGCAACAGTCAAGAAAATTATAATTTCATGATGCAATCAGAATGTTGAAAGACCAACGTTTTAAATGTGGTTAGAGAGAAGGCGAAGGCCAAGCTAATAACTAATGTTTCAATTGCTGCACTTTTGTATTTATATTCTACTAGCTAACCCGACAGACATTGTCCTGTCTTCTTCTGTTAACAATGAATCATCATCATCATCAGGTCATTTTAGTCTCCACTGCAGGAGCACGACCCTCTCTCGACTCTCCCACACAGAAGGATGAACAATGAGTATTCAATTCGAATTGGTTTAGGACAATCTATCAAATACCTAACAGTTCTGTCAAACGACGTAAAGTTACATTAGAAGAGTTAATATGGTCTGTCAGTTTTCTTAAATTTTCGCAACTTTCTTATATTTTTCTTTCGAATCTTCTCCTGACAATAACAAATACAAATTAAAAAGAAATAACGAAATCAGTCTAGCGGTTCACGCGTGATGCCGTGACGAAGGGGAATAGGGATTTATACATATATATTATATAGATTTGTCAAACCAGCGAACGACAGATATAAAGATAGAAATCCTGATTGAAAGCGGTAATAGTGCCTTCTTAGAACATAAGAAGAAGATTTGTCCCTCGCCTGCTCCTTATGAAGTTACAGAATTACTGGAATTCAGTAGCTTCATAAGGAGCACTAGGTCGCTATCATGCATAAACACAAATTTTTGCGTAAAACTTTATTAATTAAGAAGTATAAAGGCTTCATCACCATCACTCAGCCAAAAGACGTCCACTGATAATAATAGGCCTTCCCATATTACTTATCATGTTGAGGAGTTTCGCCATAACCACTTGGCATGTGGCATGGTGATCGCACCGTAAGGCGGTATTTCTGCTGCCCACCATCTGTTAATGTTTACTCCCTTATGCCGCCTCCTACGACATCCACAGTATTAGACAAGATCGGGCAATCTATGCAGGTGCCGGCCATTCAGGATGTTTTATGTCATATTCAAAATTTCATGAAACAATGTGGAAACAAAGAAAACAGTGTTCGCGAAACACGAAAAGTGTCTAATCGACAACATGATCAACAATTTAACTTAATAACACCAAACGGATGTTTATACTAAGCAAATAAAATATATCCAACGAGAAACCAACCAACTTAAATCAGATAATGTTTTCAGGAGTTTTGGTTTAATACCAAAAGATAAGGACAATAATTGCTCTATTTTTCTTTACACAAACTATGCACATCTTCCAATGACTCGAGCAAAGCTCGGATCCAGATCTATTTAATGATATTGGTAAACCAATATTTTCTTAATTTACATTTTGTCTTACTTGGTTTTGAATGTAGGTTGTATTTTTCAACAAGTGTAACATCACCGATTGAATAATGATCTGAATGCGTTAAAACCATAGACTTATAATATGTTTATAGACGGATAATACACTACGTTTGTAGACGCGCCGGTTTGGTGTGGCAAACATGAGATAGAGAATATTGTAGACTAGTCATGTAACAGTTTGGCACATTTTTGCGCTTTCTTTTCAAAAAACTAGCACGTGATGCGAAATAAAAAAATCTATGTCATATCATTACATGATGATGGCGCAAGTTACTCTTAGCATTACTCTTTATTTTATGTAAGTACGATGGGAACCAATTTGTCTATAGTTTTCTCTGTCTATGTTTAAACCTGATTATGGCATTATTAGACGTTTTCAGCGAAACCACGAAAACAATTTTAACATTACCTAATACAACCGGTATGTGGTTGAAATGCACATTACCAGCGCATAAATCCCGGCTGTTAATCTGGTTTATTGCAACCTTAAGCATTTCTGCCAGTTTGAAACCTTGTTTGTTATTCAAATTAATATAATTGTTTTCCTTTTTTTTCAGGTAAGTCATCGAGTAGCATGTATTTCGAAGCAGTCGAATAAGGTTACGTATTATTACAGTTCGATGAGGGCGTCAGCAGACATGCTACTAGCATTAGCGACCGACGAATTAGCTGCTTTTTCGAAGGTAAATGCAGCGACCGATTACCCTCCGTTGCATACAAAAGCACCGATCACAGCAATAGAGACGCAGCTAGTCGCAAAATCGCGATGTAGCATCGATGCAATCGCAAAAACACGAATTGCCTAAGATGTCTGTTATGGTTCTAAGAGCACCTATTCTCTGCCATCATTAGATGATAATATAAGACTACTAGTCCTCGTGCTGTTTCTGTGGTATCTACATCAGAATTTCGAACTACTTATGAGATTGGCACATGAATATGGTTAGATGATGCCCAATGACTGTAGCGCAAAAATCATTTCCTCAATTTGCACCGCGTTCTATATTTTCCCCGGTGCCGCAATGAGTACAAGTATTTTTTAGTTATCTTGTTCTATAGGATGTATCAAATGAAATAGCGTAAATATACATTACGAATTCGTGATGTGTTAAAACATATGCCTAATTGCATCGAGTACCAATACTTTTTTCTTTTGTTGGTTATGTCCATATACTATAAAGCGGGGACTCTTTCCGAGCAAATAGGAGTTTATTACCTATACAAAACAATCCAAAATGATTTATTGAAGCTACGCCAACCTGCAGTTGAGCAACGTGGTGGAGTACGCTTTAAGCCCCTTCAAATAAGGAAAGACCTATATATATCTCACCAGTGGAATGACTATGGGTTGATGCTGACAAGATAGGGCTCTAAGAACACTAAGTGAAGGGATGATTTTTTTGCAAACAAGTAATGCACCAAGGTTCTGATTAACATTCACCTCATCGTTACTAATATTATAAATGTGAATATGACTTTGTTTGTTACGCTTTCACGCAGAAACTACTCAACCGATCATCATGAAACTTAGTAAACATATTCTTCGAGGTATCACAAGTAACATGGGATACTTATATAGATATTTTTATGTAAAAAATAAAATATTTTTTATGAAAAAGAATTTCACGCGAGTGAAGCCGCGGGCAAAAGCTAGTAATATTATAAATGTAAATATTTTTTGTTTGTTACGCTTTCACGCCGAAACTACTCAACCGATCATCATGAAACTTTGTACTCATAATCTCAAAGGTATTAGGAAGGACAAAGCGTTTTATTAAAAAAAAAAATATATATGCGGCCGGAGCCGAGGATGGAAGCTAGTATTAGATAAAGGCAAGATGGTGGTAAAATGTAATGAAACTCTGTGGTTATCAATACCAAATAAACGATTAAGAAATGGTATTCACGAATCTCCGGTTCGATTTATATCGCCCGTAAAGCAACAAGTTTACGATTTCATGTTACTAATGGTTATATAAATGCGAGTGTTAACGTTTTACGCTTGCTACAAGTATTGTTTTGGTTCAAAAATAGTTCCATGTTCATATAAAATGACCTTAATTTGAGCGTTTGATATGCATGAATTATGTGGTCTAGTTTGTTTAATTGTTATTTATGCGCTACAAAGTGTCTGTGAAGCAATTAATTTTCTAATCGGGACGTAAGATTATAAATATTGATATAGTTGGTTGACGAATTACTTAATTATATTCGAATTCTAATAGAGATTTTTAAAGTTTAGGAAGTTCTCGTCACGTCACATTGTTGTATAACAGTATTGAGTAGTGTCGGGTAATTTTAAGAAAGAAAAAAACATATATATTTTCAAATTGGGAGGATATTCATACTATTAATCGTATATAGAGCGTCAAACTTCAAGTTTAGGGGTGCCCCCCATAGATGCAGGATCTGTATCTATGGGTCGTAACTACTATTCTATGAAATATTTTTCCAAAAGTTACCCAAATTATTAGTCATTATTCTTTTATTAGTCAATTATCCTTTCCATTATACAATCAATATATTTTTTGCCTTCATTTTATTTTTATTTATTAATTTAGAGTAAAAAAAAACAGCGATGAAAAGTGTATTTATTATTTAAATGACTGTACCGCCGCCCTCGATATTATCCACGCGTTAAAATGTGATAAATTCAAATTTATAGTTGCATAGATTACAATAGAATAGTGAGAAAGTGTGTAGATAATTGAAAAACTATGCTTCTGGGGTACTTATATAATTATAATCTCTAACACTTTTAAATAATACAAACTTAAATTAAAATTTAGCTTCAATCAATTTATTTTACGTCCAAAATATATGCTTAAGAAAATTAAGGCAAATCGTACGTGAAAAAGTACGATCTTCATTTAGAGATGGAAAAAGTAAAAACATCTCATGTGCCGTAACAATTATAATCTATAATTTCTTATTGCTTTTATTACAGTTATCCTGCTTTGTGAGCGTTAATTAGGTAATTGGGTATCCTGTTTATAGCTTCTCCCATTATGCTGTTTCCTTCATTACAGGACATTTAGTAATAGGATACGGTTTCATGTAAAGGAATATATAATGTAAAATTTGCATTTAATTTTGTAGAGAGTTTACGGAGGGGTCAAAACTCTTAATTCTTTATGAATATATTAACGGGAATTAACGCGATCATTCAGTAATAATAAGAGTATTTACATACCTTTATTATTACCTGACATTTCGACCAGGTTGCACCGGCTGTGGTCTCTCTCTCTCTTTATTTTCTTTAGTTTTTAATTTAACATGCATGAGTAAATCTTTTTTTGGGGGGAAAATACTATAATACGCCTAATTGCAAGCGATTAGCAGTTGATTTTCCTTACTTATTTATCATCAACATGTCAAGTAGCTTAAATATATCATACAAAGCGGTACAAGTTGGTAAGTCAACGACTATTTATAAATCGACTTATCCGTAGTACAGAGTCCGATATGATCATGGAGCAAAATCGAGGTCAATGGCTAGATGTAACAAGGAATATGAATCATTTATTTTCGGATATATAGAATAGAATAACATTCAACCTGATATAAGCTGACTGGGGAAGTACCTCCACCGCACAGAATACTTCAGCCAAATAACAATTCCCTTGAGGGTTGTTGTGTTTCTGCGAGTGAGTGAGGTCACCAGAAAGAAAGGAAGAATAGTGTATAGCTTGGCAACGGATAGGCGACACCTTGGTGTTGCGTGTTGCTGATCTCCATGGGCGGTGGTGATTGCTTTCCATCAGGTGACCCACATACACGTTTGACCACCGCTCATATAAAAAAAAAATTAAAAAAAAAGATTCCCATAAAAACTCACGAAGTGAACTATCTACCCTATAGATCGGGCTTTATTCTATAGATGAGTCGAAATATATACACCGAAGTCTTCTTTGACAAATAAGTACATTACAGCAAGGAGGGTTATAATTTTAGGCATTGGATGTTTCAATTTAACTTCCATTGTTCAATATAGCTACAACCACTTTTCCTCAATATAGTTGTTTTATAGTATTGTAATAAATTAAATTAACAATGTTACTCAACGCACCATATTTGGCATAGATTACCACATCTTATGATCGATGTTTTATGTCTTTTGTTCACGAAAAGGGCAAGTCCGATCGTATCGTGCACAAAAATTGTGTTATATTTTTATTTATTTTTCAATACGTTAAGTTTGGTAACAGTTTGTAGTATATTTATTGCTAATTAATAAATACGAAATTGTTGTTTGTATATCTTATTTGTTTGTTATAGTATATAAATATATTGAATCGTAAATCGAGAGATCGGCAAATCCCCGAGCATTAAAAAAAATACAAACCAAAAGGATTAGATTCCCAATAAGGAATAAAAAAATAGAAATGGGTAAAACTAATGTATGTAACCTTACCCATTTGTAATCATAGTTGATTGAATTGAAAATTAGCAAACCTGCATTATAATTTCGTAATATAATTCAGAGTTGCAAAGAATACAATTCAATTAAAAATATCATAATACAAATCCTAACTACGAAAGCAATGTTTGGTTTATGAAGTAGGTAGTATGAAGTAGAGTATGTAACGAATTTTACCAATAAAAATACTGACAAAACTTTATAATTTTGTCCACAAAAAGGTGCGAAATCTCATGTAAAGATAAGTCGTGTTTATCCACCATACATAACTCGTATTTAACAACTTACTCGTATAATTTCCTCTTCCAACAAATACTCCACTGTTTCACGTTTAGAAATGAATTCCAATATCTCCCGAATGAGTGCTCTTGGAGGACATGTTTCGATGTCATTGACTTAATTTAATTACCTTCTTATATTTACAACATAATATACCTAAATTCGTTTATTATTCTCTCCAAATGCGTTTGTTGTGAGCTAACTTAAAATTATGTAGTCTTAAAAATATAATAATTAAAAATATATAGTCTATACATTAATTCGATAACTGGCACCTGAAGTATTTTTTTTTATTGTATATGTTGCTGGTTTTCCCCGTCTAGATTTTGTGTAGTAGGTAATATTATTAAAATTCATCTAAGATATTGTAATAACTAAATATGTATATTAAATTAAATGTGTCAATCACATTTCTTTGTTGAGGAAACCATCTAGTTTCGTTCATCACGATAGAGAGAGGGACGCGTCTGGACATTTGCCATTTTATGTAGCTTTATGGGGTGTAAATATTAAAAAAAAATATTATTTGTGTGTGAAAGTGTGAGACTGAATTATGTTTATAATGGCGTTTATTTATTTATTGTATGTACTTGGGATTAAGATGATACAGTGGCGTTAATACTAACGATGAGATCGGTGGTCGAAACACTGGCTGTTTGATTCCGAGAGTCGAGGTTCGATCCCGCACAAGACAAGCATTTGTGTGCATGAACATCTCCGTTTGATCTCGTCATTTTTTATATATTATAAGTATACATTTATTTTAAAAAAATCTGTTATCTAGTACCCTGTGTAATTTGTCCAAAAACACTTTTCATTTATAATATTTTGTTTATGAATAATGTAGATAGATGTATGTGTGTCTCTAGAAACATCACGTTATCAATCCTGTAAACATCTGGTCATAATTAGTGAGTACTCTTTTGTCCCAGATATTATGTGCATAGCTACTCGTTATTCTGTAATAGCTAGGAGCGTAGATACAAACCGGGTACTTGTTTCAAGAATGCGGAATAGGTTCTAGTGGCTCAAGCAAATCGTTAGTGAAGTTGGCTCTCGTTGCGAGCCCGTTCCACTCACCGTCGATATACTGCACCATTTAATTATCATGCAGATTAAATTACGTTAAAACATAGGTCTTACTTAAGCTGGTTTATTAGAACTACTGTGTACGTAATTCTAATATGAAAAGTTAAATATGTACAGTCAGTAATAGAGGTGATTAACATGGTCCGCAGATGATGCATGGCTATCCAGTTACTTATTGTTGGTAAAGTCGTCGTGGTGAACTCTTATTCATCCCACTGCTGGGATACGGGTCTCCCCTCAAATGAAGGGGTTTAGAGCATATTCATTCCACATAATTAACCATATCTTCTGTAACACTTCAATATATTTCTTTAAAGTCGATAGCAATGGTTTTAAAATAAAAATAATGATAGTTTTACTCGAAAATCGGAAGCTTGAAAACACTGTCCTCCGCCAACCCGCAGTTGAGCAGCGTGGTGGAGTATGCTCTAAACTCCTTCGATTGAGGGGAGACCCGTATCGCAGCAGCGGGACGAATAAGGGTTGACGACGACGATGACAAATCTTTCCATTGTGAAATCCACAGTGTGAACAGTAGAAAACTCTCAACACTAAATAATTATACTGATTATAATAACAATATAGATTAAAAAAGTAATTTAAAAAAAGACAGACTAAGACACACAAAGTTATTATTACGATACACGAGACCGCAACTATCTAAAACAACATATGAGTGGTTATGAGATTACCAGAAGACAATGCCGAGAACTAGAGTAACAAGTTCCCAAGAACCGAGACACGTGAAATTGTCGTGAAAGGTGCTAACAAGCATTTCGGCACAAGGCTAAAAGTGGACTGTAATTACTAAACATTGGCCCACTTGCCGCAATTGATATTGAAAACAAATTTATTTGCACCGATATCTCCTCCTCTGTATGCAGAAACGTCGACCATTCATAAAATTTTCACAATTCAATTTAGTTATGGAATGGAATTGTTGGAAACACTTTTTCTGAATTATTGTATTAATTTTTGTCTACTTTCTTTTTTTCTCTCTCTCCTCTAGTAAAATGTTAAGCAGACATCAAGAGGGGTACTGGAGCACTGAAATACAGGCCTCGGACTAGTCCAGAGTCTCCGTTCTCACAAAATAAATTTACAGTACTAACCTCAAACTTCAAACTCGTTATTGAACTGTCCAAAGATCAAAACATTTTACGCGGCGCGAAATTCTACATCTATATGTATGGGGGTAAGCAATAATAACAAAGTACAAACTAAGCTAAAGTAAATAAAATGAACTAATCTTAAAATGACTTAATGAAAATAAAAGCTCTTGCCTCCCTGCCGCATAGGGGCTGATTTTCAAAGCATAGTTAAGTATTTTTTTTTATCAGCAGTAATTAGTTTCAATTACTTTCAATCAATCTAAAAATCTACTTAGAAAGTGAGCTTATTAACACCGAAATTGTTTCGAATTTCATAAAACTTTCAAACAATAGAAGGCATAAATAAGCCGAAAAGATTCTCTTTTAAACCGAGCATACTTCAATTTCTGCGAATAATTAAATAACGGTATAACATCAGTTATATCATACATAAAGCAGAAATGGAATAAGCTAAAAGCATTTTTGTAACGGTGGTCCGTTTCCTACTGTCAGAATTCACCAGTTATTATGATTTCGTGAGACATGATAGATATCCAAGAATCCTCAAATGTGTCTACGTTACCACACGAATTCCTAGTTGGTTAATTCATGGGATATTTTGTACAAAGAGTACATTCGAGTATAATTTATTTTAGATAAACATAACATAATGCTACAAAAGTCCGCCTTTTGTGTAGCCTTATGTTGTGGTCAATAAACCTACCAAAAAGACTACTAAAGGCGGACTAAACGCTGAGACATTTCCTGCCTAAAAAATTTCGGAAAAAGATAAAGTCGAATACTTCAAATATTGCAATAAGATATAAGTTAAAAAATTGATAAACATACTCCATTAATACTTCACATTATATCCACAATAAATACGGAATGTACAACTGATAAAATAGAAATAATTTTTTAACGATGATTATTATTGTCTGGAGAACATTCTTTTTAATAAATCTAGGGCTAGGGCTCAGGTAAAGCGTTTTAGAGAAATAGGTATTACTCGTAAATGTGACGTAAGTAACAGTGAATAGTAGTTACAGCGAACACTAAAGGGTTGGTTAGGTACATAAGGTCAAGAGCGCCTTTAAGTAAATGAAGTTTTCACTAGAACATTCTATTGAATAAAATTTATTTTATGGTTTGTTTTTCATGTCCAAAAAGTGTTTTCCATGTCCAACAGTTATATACCACGGAGTTGTATGTAAATGTACACGTATTATTATATGTGTTAATACAGATTCAATGTCGGTGATATTGTTTGTTTTCAGCAACCGTGTAATTTATTCAAGAATGTTCATATTACATATAACTAAGTTTTCCGTACAAAAATAATAATTCGTTAATGAAGTTTTATTGTGCATCCATTGTTGGTCATTGTTCAATCAGCATAACATGATTGAACAATGACCAACTACAAGTACAAGATGAGGTTAAGTTATTATATATTATTGTACACAAAGACGCCAATAATAATCACAAGGTTGGATATGTAAATAACTATTAAAGAAAATATTAATTTGCCGTAATATTTGTGATCTCATAATGGATAGCTTTTTAATGACGAAAATTTTAAAGCTGTTGTTGTTGTTCTAAGTATCTTTATTGTACAAAAAACAGTGGCAATAGGTACATAGTACATATAATAAAAATGTTGACATACATTTTGTACAAAGTATAGTTGTTTTGTAAAGATAGATAAGGGATAATATATAGGGATAAATATAAAGGGATAAGTAAATAACATACACATAAAGGGATCTCTTCCAGCCAACTTTTGAGCATTTTATGTGACACACCAAAAAAAGGCAGGTGAAGTATACATATGAGCAGAACTGTATTGGAACATATCTTTTTCGTGTATGTACTTATACATACATGAAAAAGTAAGCCTATGTAGAAATACCATTATCACCAAATCAATACCTCACCTTAAGGACACTCATACAATTTAAAGATATCTTTTTTTATAGTTTTTGATTGTTGTACATTTTTCTTTTTTTGACACAATATTTGCTGAGACAAAGGTATTGAATCTTGACGTAAAAAAAACTACGGTCGTTTAACAGAAGGAATGTATCATGGATTACTTCTGAAGTGAAGGAAAAATGAGCTTACAGTATGCAAAGTCAGTTAAGAAATATTTTACTCTGGGGTCTCTCAATGTAAACACATGTCTAAATGGCCGCAGTGGGCATTGCGAAAGGGACACATTTATATAAGTACTATTTACCTGTTGTTTCAGTCCCTTCGGTCAGACCCTCGTATGTAGGAAGCCCGACAGTTGAATTTTTAATTAAATAGGCGAGAAGGGGAATGACAAATGTTTTATTATGCATTGTAAACACGTTAAATCTAAGATACCTATATTTAGGCAACTATATCTAAATATAATATAGTTGTAAAAGTTAACATAAAAAAATGTTGAATATTTAGATATTGAAAGAGAACTTTTTTGTATTATTGTGTTTATTTACACCCGTATTCACAAACATTACTATGAGGTCTCACAGTGCGCGCGGACGCACAGGTACACAAAAACCTATTCATAGAGAACACTTGAGTGGCGGTCGGCACTGTGCGTCCCTTAAAATGAACGCATAGCTAAGGGAGCCAGCTAGCTATATTATGCAACGCATAGTGTCATTTTGTGACCAGTTTACGTCAAAAAGATAGGTTATGTTCATTTCTCATGTTTGGTTTTGCTTGATTGAGGTTGTTTTTGTTGCTTTAACAATGGATTATAGTAGCGAAGAAGAGTTTGATAATTTATATCAATGAGCGAAGCAGAATAAATACTAGAAAAGTGTTACGGGATTTCCTCCTTTTGATTATTATTGTTCAAACACAAATCGACGCATCAATTACTACAAAATCACCACAAAACACAAAATAAAAATAGTTCTCAGGCAGTATATTATTTAAGAGGTTATAATATAATAATATTAAATATTAAATATTTCTGGACAATTTACACAGCGCCATCTAGTCCCAAATTAAGCGCAAAGCTTGTGTTATGGGTATTAGACAACTGATAAATGTACTTAAATACATTTTTTTTTGTAAATACATACTTATAATACATAGAAAACAGTCAGACCAGGACAAACAGATATATTCATGCACACAAATGTTTTTCTTGTGCGGGAATCGAACCCGCGACCTCGGAGTCAAAGTGGCCATTGCTAACCATTCGACCACCGAGCTCGTCGAAATTTTATGAATAATGAAATGTCAGTCACCGAAGTGAACTGCGCAACACAAACTAACCAATCACGCGACTCTATTTAACGCAGTGCGTTTGCTTATTCAAGTGCCGTTAAAGTATTGTTTATGAATTGAAAGGCTCGCCATGTGCAACGCACTGATAAATGCATTACTTCGCATAGTATTGTTAGTTTTCATAGACAAGTATTGTTTGTGAATACGGGTGTTAGTGTCATTTGGATGGAGGGATCTGACTGAATCTTGAACTTAGTGATTCCTGTTAGTTAGTGAATAACTTATATACATCCTTTGGATGAATACTTTCCTTGGATAGATGTAAAAGACCGAAAACTATCGTTATCGAAGTTTACTCAGTAGTACACGCCTTTCGGCTGAAATAGTGTAGATGAATAATAAACTACTTGTTACAAGGTGCCAGGTTTATTTTGCGGTACTAATTTAGGTAGGTAGATAGTTATCCGTAGAATCAAGGTCTTTAATAACTTTTTAAATTCTTGTATACACATCCAACAAATATTTTTTTTGTTTAGATATAGATCGAAGTTCATATCTAAATATCCTATATGTCAAAGGCATATAGACATTTTTGTATCGGAGTAAAGATCACTTATCTGTAAGCATTTGTTCTACAAAATCATTTCATTCTATGACAGCTAAGTTCATTTCCAGGGTTTATTAAATAACGAAAATAATCCAACACGAACACGACTATAAACATATCACAAAATGTCATGTTCAACCATGTTTTAAATTTAGCTACCATTAAAATAACAAAAACATCCCAAGACCATTCATGTGACAAGGGTCTCATCACTGTTAGACAGTGCTAGTAGAATGGTCTCAAAGTCCGAAAATGATAAATGATACCATTCATAGAAATCTCCTTATTACAAATGGTCATTAGGGCACCTGTTCCATTGCTGACAAGGAAACTACAACATATACTTTCTCGTTCAAATGTGTATTAGATATATGTACTTAGGTCCCGTTTCAATAAAACAGATATACTCGTTGTCAACCTTTGTTCATCATACATCACAATACGGGTCTCCCCTGGAAACTACACCCTAGCCACTCCATATAAATGTCGCATCGTTTACTGTCTTCATTTACTACATAAACCATGACGTCTGTGCAGAGCGTGAATGTTCCAGATTTGTCTCAAAAGGGAGGTGAGGTCGACACAAGAGAGCGGTAGGGAGTAGTCATACTGAACTATTACTTATACTGCGTCTAAACTGAAGGTGTTCAGCCCCCCTAGCCAAGTGTAACTAGTGTTTAGTATGAAAATTGACAAATGTCACGTGATCTATCTAACGTTCGTTACGCTACGAATTACACTTGGCTAGGGGGGCAGCTCCCTTACCACCAACTTTTATTGCGATTCAATAACTGAATAGAATGCTTATTCATACCAATGAATACGCGACTCTATTTCAAATTGTATAGAGTCGCTTATTCATTGGTATGAATAAGCATTCTATTCAATAATTGAATCGCTGTCGCTTATTCATTGGAATGAATAACCATTCTATTCAGTTATTGAATCGCAATAAGAGTTGGTGGCAAGGGGGCAGAACGTACTCCAGCACGCTGCTAACTGCAGGTTGGCGGAGGTGGGATGCTCACTGATATACAATCAAATGCTCATTGTTTCCACTGCCGGCGACAACACTTACTATATTAAATTTTCCGCAATACAGTAGCTATCAAACGTCACCCCTACAACGTCACGTTGTGACGTTGTAGGGGTAATCGCGGGATCTGTGGCATAGCGGCGAGCTTGACGAGCTCGGTGGCATAGCGGTCAATGACGCGGCTACGACACCAACGCTCGTGGGTTCGATTCCCACTCAGGACAAACATTTTTGTGCATGAACATGTCTGTTTGTCTTGGTCTGGGTGTTTTCTATGTATCATAAGTATGTATTTACAAAAAAAAAATGTATTACGTATGTTTATCAGTTGTCTAGTACCCATAACACAAGCTTCGCTTACTTTGGGGCTAGATGGCGCTGTGTAATTTGTCTGACAATATTTAATTTATTTTATTTTTTCAATATCTACTGCACTGATTTTGAAAATTCTTTTAAAGCCACGTTATTTGTGAATGTCATATATTTTTATTTTTCGGGGTTTATTACTTGAAACAATTAAATCAAATCAAATCAAATAAAATTGACTTTTTCGAAAACGCGGGCGATGCCGCGGACAGAACCTAGTAGGTATAACATTTTTTGATATGAAATTCGGAAAGATATTTCATGAAAAATATGTAGTGAGGATGTTAAAAAAATGTAGTTCTTAGTATTACTAACGTACCAATAATATTTATTTTTAATAAAAAAAATTCGTACATAACCGTAAAAAGACGTACTGTTTAAAAAATATATTATTAGTAGTTCATAATAGTTACGTTAGTAGAAAATTAAATTAATAAATTTAATTTTTTTATTAGTATTTGTCAACAAAAAGATAGATTGTCAACAAAAGAGCAACTAGGCCGATAATTAGAACAAAAATTTGTTATGAAATGTGTATATTATATATTGAGGAAACTCGATTTATATTCTTTATTACCGACTGTACAATAAAGGTGTTGCAGACCAACAAACAAACTTTTCGAGCGGGTCTCTACCCGGGTTTACCGCAGCACTCACAACTTATAATTATTTGAGAATAAAATGTTGCATGTGTGGACGAATGACCCAAGTAACAAATTGCATAGAGCAATAACTTACGTTACAACTGACTATTGCAATATTTCGACACTATGATATGGTATTTGAATAAATTGTTGGTTACGTTCATGCAAAATACTGTCATACTTTAAACGCAATAAAATGCCACATTACACATAACATAACGTAATTTATTATTACCTCGTCGTTGTCAACCCTTATTTATCCCACTGCTGGGATACGGGCCTCCCTCAATCGAAGGGGTTTAGAGTATACTCCACCACGCTGGTCCAATATGGATTGGCGGAGGCCAGTGTTTTCAAGCCTCTTAAAAGCCATTGACTTGGCTTAACGACTATCATCTAATGACAACAGTGACCGACACGGCTTAATGTGCGTTCCGAAGCACGGAGGAGCTCGAGATAAATAAATCAATTCATGGACAGGCTACGATGGACGTTGCTTAACTGCGTGTTCGATTAGACTGACACGAGTAACGACGCCATCGAGCTCCTCTATCTATTATTACCTACTGAATAGTTAAATCTTGGTAAAGACTCTCGTAAAAAGTTTGTTTGTTGGTTTGTAACACCTTTATTGTACAGCCGGTAATATAAGTAAGTAACTTGGGCCGCGGAATGTAACAACAGAACTCTAAACTGAATACACAGTTAATAAATTAATTTGTATTTTAATTCCATTAAACATTATTCTACGGGATTGTTAAGCTAAATCAGCTATTTGACAATGTTCTAAAATTGTATAAATTATTTAACAATATCGTAAAATATACAAAACTAGAACGATCTACGAACTTTCATTTTAATATATTAGGTTCGCGTTGATTTATGCTCGATCAAAGTTTGGTGGGAAAGTCAAGAAACAATAAAAAATTGATACTTTTTACAACGCTAGCTATGACCTGTAATAAAATCACAACTTTATACGAAATGGAATGAAAATACGTGATCAAACTCCTGTCAGTCGTTGGATACAAATAGCACCTGATAATATCAGGGTGGACACATTTAGTAATCGGAATCCGAGAATTGCATCAAGTCGATAAACAATCGAGTATCGAATATTCAAGGTGGTCCAGTGGGCCAGGAAGAATGCAGTTTGCAAAGAGCTGCTTCGGACCTTGTAAGATATGCATTGTGTTATTTTATTTAGGACGGAATTTGAATTGCAATTTTTATCTCCAGTAGATATTAGATCACGTCGATAATCTAGTAATTCTAGTACCTATATTGTGCATACGCTAATATGTGTTAGCCCGTGTATTCTACAAAATATTTAAATAATCACAGTTATTTCCTATACAAATATCTGTTCCAAAGTATTATGTATTCGTCAGGTATTGACATTTTAATCTAAAACCCATATATCAAAGAAACTTAAATTATTAATTTTTTCTGGACAGTTTACACAGCGTCATCTAGTCCCAAATTAAGCACGAAGCTCGTTTTATGGGTACTAGATAACTGATAAATGTACTTAGATATATATATGTAAATACATATAAAACACCCAAACCAAGACAAACAGACATGTTCATGCACACAAATGCTTGTCTTGTTCGGGGATCGAACCCGCGACCTCGGAGCCAAAGTAGCCAGGCTCCTCTAACAGTACTATAATATACGTATTGATTTATAAAACAATCACTATTGCATACGTAAGTTTTTTTTTCTCTTTTCATCTGCGATCAGGAAATTAAACTATGAGCAGATCTGTTGAATGTCCATTTGACTTGCACGAGGAGTGGTCCATTGACCTCTGCTCTCTCTATTTTATTTAAGGTCTAATTGGACTACATGGTTGCGCTTAAGTCTCTTCGGATCGGATGATTGATTATCAACAGATCGGTCGCTAAGGGATTTGGGTGGGCTGCTAACTTTGCTTTGTACTTGACGGAATATTCTTTGATCTCCTCGCCAACTGTGCTGATGAAAATGAATGCATACGTAAGTAACATTAATAAATGATACATCTCAGGCTAGTAATCTCAGTAAGTAATTTCGTGAGTAAGCATTAAACAGAATTTCCTTATTCGCCTAAGAGAAAGCTAAACTGTGTTCAATTCTTGATAAGCAAAGTGAGCTTGGATGTAGGCATGAAAAGAGCCAGTCATTTTGCCCTCGGCGTAACCATATGACTCTGGCTGTTAATTTTTACAACTCTATTCGAAGTGCGATAGCCATCAATTACGCCAATTAATCTTTGAAGTATTAGCCTCTTGGAATTACGTAAAGTTAAATCATTATGCCCAGCCATGTATAAAATACAACGTTTCATTGGGTCAGATTTTGGAATGATATAAATTTATAATGAATGACTAACAAATACTTGATTCTAACTAGCTATTATGTCATATCTTTCTCTCTCATCGTATTGGTGTACGCAGATGAACGTATATCTCTTCCATAGTTCTTCATTTAAATCTTGATGATGGGGTTCTAGTCCAGGCCAGCTCTGACGTCTTTTTGATGTCATTCAACCATTATTTACTGTCTGCCTATACTTTGTATCCCTGTCCGGGGTCGCCAAAACCGGATTCTTAGATTTCATCTGTAATAGTTTCCGCGGGAGATATGTTCTATGGTACAACGTGATATTTCAAGCCCTAATATGATGCTGATTTGAATTTTCTTCTTAATGGCGATAGTGATGTTCCCGCCAATGCTTTTTGTTAACCCCAGTAGGTATGTAGTCTAAGTATGTGACTTTGCTCAGTAGGTAATATGGTGCTGATCCAATAATAAAATCGTCTGTGACCAAATCGCGTGGGGTAATTTTGTCAAACACGCATGTTTATTACCTTTTGAGTTTGAGGAGTATGTCAGAACAAGGTAGTAATTATTAAAGTGCGGACCTGTATATAGATAGATACAAAAATGTATATCAGTCGGATTGAGCAATGATGTCACCATATGTAGATTGTAGCCAAAGCCAAGCTCAATTGCACGTGGTGCACTTTGCCGATTAACAAACCCTTATATATATACCCTTTCTCTGTTTCTCAAGAGCCCCGCTCTTGAGAAACAGAGAAAGGGTATATCAAACCCGACTGGTGAAGTATACCTCTACAATGGATGACGCAGTCAAACAACAGTACTCTTGATAATTATTGGATCATTATGTTTCTGTGAACGAGGAAGGTCACGAGAGGTGAGAAGATATATTGCAGGGGTCAAAGTCACGGTAACTGGATCATATCAGGCGGGCCGTAGGCAAGTTGTTATCAAATGTGGTATATAGAGAAAAGGCAAAACGATATTTTTGACCATGTCACTACAGTAATTGGAAATATTTCTAGCTAACAGTAAATACAGACACACTTTTTTTTTAACTGTGCATCAGATTGTATCCTAAGCTTCCCTAAGCCCAAGATTTTTACTATCATAAAAATTGTAATAAATCATAAGAAAGCCCTCTTGTAGATTCATTAGCGTGCAATAAAATTATGTACAATGTACCTGAACCAAAGGCAAGGTGTGGTCCAAATGCACTGTTGGCCAATTGCTGGACACCGAAAGGTCAGATGGCAAGTGACGGCACAATCGACTCTGATGTTCGGTGCTTGCGAAACGAGCATTATTTGTGGGATGTACACAGCACAATAAATCAGTGGAAATGATTTGCGAATTGCCTCGTGTCTTCCCGCTGCCGGTTTCTATAATGAAACTTGTTAGTTATAGATTTTTTAACGAAATATTTAAATTTTGCAATTGCAAGTAAATAATATGAGTTTAATGGTTTAGGTTACCCGAGCATAATAATCGTAAACCAGTAGATGTAATGTAAGCAGACAATTTAATTTCGCCACTTGCCAATAAAATAAAAGAAATGAGAAATCGTAATGTGGCTACTGCAGCTCTCGATACAGAAATACAGTAGATATATAAAACAGTATCAACTGCAATATCAACGGCATACAAATTTCGGAAATTACCGCACTTTACAATGCGCTATATCTGTATAGCGGTAGCGTTACGTGCAGCTGGCGGCAGGCTATGTCAAGCTGAGTGTGGCAATGCAATACATTAGCTGCTCTACAATATGTTTACTGTGACAGAAGTACCTGTTAGGTGCTGTATAAGTAATAGTTATACGTACAGTATGGCCAATCTCTGCCGCTCTCTCGTATCGACCTCACCTCCTGAGGTGAATCTGGAACAGTTTGTATGGCGCCGCAAGCACACACGTTCATTCACGATCTGTACAGACGCTATTGCTTTTATAGTAGTTAATGACGCGATATTTGTATGGAGTGGCCAGGGTGTGCTAATACTACTGTCACAGTCAACATACGAGTATACTATTCTAGCATTGTTGCGCGAGATCAACCAACCTGAGCGTTAGGTCAGCCAATGGAATAGAGTAACCGCAGCATTATGTCATTGGAATCTTTGTGAAACAACAAAATTACATAGCAACGGTTGTTGCAAGCGTCCGTAGGCTGAGAAGACTGCTTACCAGGCAAGTCGTACACCCTAGTTGTATAAATAAAATGTATTTGTTGCGAAAGCAATAAGTTCAGCGTCAAAACGAAAGTGTTCACATATTATGTTTGTCATAAAATCATGAAATTAAAACCAAATCTACAATCCATAAGCTGAATGAGACTATCTAGTGCTCGTAGAAAACTTTAGACTATGTGTTCTGAAAATATGCGAGCGTGCCTGCGAAGATTTCGCATGGATTAACCAACATTCCCATATTGCCCAGCTCGGGCCATGGGCTAATGTGAGCATGTCGAATCTAATAGCCGGCCAAGAAGATAGTGTTGATGCTCTTGTAATTACACTGCCGACAATAGAGTCGTGCAAGAATGAATTGGCACGAGTCGTGTGTTCATTGAATGAATTGTCTTTAATGTGAGGTTATCTCTGGCAAGCAATGGAAAGTTTTGTAATGGGCTGACACTTTTATATTCATATATTGCAAAAGCCTTTTGGAGAAATCTGCACAGGTACTAACGCTGCCAAGAATCAGTACGAAATCACTTTTGAAGATACAACTTGAATAAAACAATGCTAAATAAAAGGTTAAATGGCAATTTGCCATTTATTATAAATTTCTATATGGCTACAGTAACCGCTTAACATCAGGCATGCTCGTTTGGCTCCCGGTGTCGTATAACCAAAATAGAGAAAATGATACTAATAGATGTTCTTCAGCTCCTACTTCGTTCTACTACTAGTAGGAGCACGAGAATTTTATTCTTCGTTCTCCTACTCTTCCGTGGGAGCACGATAAATCTTCATTCTATATCCTGGTGCTCACACTCTCACATGACTCTTACATTACAAATACAAAGCCTTTTTGACTTGTATCGCTTCATATCAGTACATTAAATAGAAAGATCTACATAGACACTAACTGTTCCACGCGACTTCTTCAAAAAGACTTCATGCAGGTAATGAGCCATGTCTCATGTGAGAGTGTGTGCACCGGGACTTAGAATGACGGCTTTTATGGTCCTACTAAAGAGTAGAAGCACGAGAAAATAATATGATGTCCTCGAGCTACTGTAGGAGAGCGTGGTAGTAGCTGGGGAAACGCCGCGTCTTACCAGGTCGTGAGATTAATTGGCCAATTAAAACATTTTGCGCTATCTCACTTCTGTTTTGAAATCCGAGGCATGACAATCTATTTGCCGCTGTGGTGACAGTTCTTGGATAATTAACGTTGTAAATTCTCTCTGCTTTAGTTATTTACGCTTGGCTTAATTTTAGAACCATTTAGAATTAAAGTTGAACTTAATATCTTCCATTGTACAATAAAACAAATTCTTCGTTTCTATGACACCACATTGCACTTGCAAAAGTTGCACGATTATTTTTTTACTACTCTAGGACTTTCCTCCCCCATCTGCCATCACTGACTTGGCAGTGGCCAGCGCACTGCCACTTTAGCCCGCTTACTCCGAGAGCTATGCCGACAACTTCGGTTCTCCGTCGAATTTCTTCGTTCCGGATTCGATTCCGTAGAGAAATGCACACACACAGAGCACAGCTCTCTCAATCGCTCGCTCCGCGACTTTCAATTTGCAGACCAGCTCAACGGTTAGAGTCTTAAGTTTCTGCACCGTAGCTGTAGGTCATGGTGGGGAGGATGCACGGGTTGAAGACTTTGATTTTTAAAATTTGCGGTTTATGCGAGGAATAAATGAACGAGAAACGAATAATATTAAAAAAAAATCTAAGATATCATACGGTATGCTGGTAAACTGTTACAGTTGCAGGGGCATGTCAACACATCTTCACGGCTTTTTTTAAAAGAAATGTTCATTCAAATAATTTTCAATGCAATAAATGTCACATAACATCATTCGTCATATTTACCTGTCCTCCATCGTAATAAAAACCATTTCGTTGATAGTGCAATTTGCTTCACAAAATAATTGCGTATCGAGTTGCAGCATGTTATGTCACTTACTGAATTAAGCGTGTAATAGGAATGGCTCAACAACTTTGCGCAATAAACTTTGTTTAATTCTGACTGCGGTGCAACAGAAAACATGTGTTTCGGAAATCCCCCATGCATTGTTGCGAGGCAAGGGATGTTGTCGTTAAAAGTTTCCCAGAACTGAGTGGGAATAAACTTGTAGAACATTTTATATACGAATCTCGGTTAGTAATTTTACTAATTGATTTTAAAGAATGGTTTTTTATACCTCTAAAGCGGCTATCAAATATTCGACACGCTTGATTTGAAAACAGTTAACACAGACCCTGTACTTAGATCAGAAATGATGGTAATTGTAATTAGATTTTTTTTGACTCTTTGTTTGTATATATAGGTACATATATCATCGTCGTCGTCAACCCTTATTCATCCCACTGCTGGGATATCGGCCTCCCTTCAATCGAAAGGGTTTATATGCTCCAGTACACTGCTCAACCGCGAGTTCGAATATATTAATATAATATTATAGATATAATATTGTATTGATATATTCCAATTCGCTGCAACTCGTATAGGTAATAGATATATTACCTATACGAGTATATATAATATAATATCCCACGAGGCAACGGGGCCAGCATATTGGGAACTTTGCCTACCGGCAGCGGTTTATTAGATTAGTTTTGCTTTTAGTGTTTATGTATGATATATAATTAGTTTTAATTTCATCATCATCATCATCATCTCAGCCATTGAAAGTCCACTGCTGGACATAGGCCTCCCCTCTAGATCTCCAATAAGACCGGTTAAATTTTAATTTAGATGTATTTATTTAATTTACCTATTTTAAGTATTTGCAGTATATTATTATTTAGATAGGTACATTCTATATAATAGTATATCAATAATATTGGTAATTGCTTTCTCAGGAAGATTTTGGACTCGCAATTAACCCCCGAGCGAGGCAGGGTCTTTCTGTAGAACCATGTTCAATTTTAGCATAATGTCAACAAACACATCATAAAACATCAGTCGGTACTAAAATTGTTCAAGGATTTTCCAATTGCCGTACATGTTAAATTGTTTAACCAATCGAAACAGAGACGTCATAATATCCGTCCCATGAATTTCTGTAAACGACATGTTTTAGATTTTGCGGACATTTTCTTGTTATAAAACTAATATTACATTCCAATTTGTTATTGTCTTGTGTCTTTCCACTTTTAGTTGATCGTGATTAGTTATATCGTTGTTAAAAACAAAAAAAGAAAAGGTATGGCTGTGCCATGGACACGGTCGTGTGTTCTACGTAAATGCATTATATGCACCATCTCAAAATGGCAACGCTTCCCCCTTCCCCGCACGCGATGTTCCTTAGTTAATATTTTTTTTGATTCTTCTTATATCCAGTGGTGTGATTGTATTTTGGAAGGAGATGATAGTTATGTAGCTGCAACACCAAACTGTTGAATTGCCTCCCTATGGAAGCAATTTTGAAGACAGATTCACAATCAATAATCAATAGATAAGAGTATGACATGTAATTTGAATCGCATAATACGCAATTCAAAATCACATATGAAATAAATATTATTTAAAACTTTGTTTGTGTAAGACTAGACTGTAGAGACTAGACTCAAGGGCAAATAAACAGATTAAAAGACACATCAGTGGAAAAAAATAAAAAATTGCATTGACGCGGCGATATGGCGGTAGCAAGACAGATTAAATAAATCATCAATTGCTGGAACCCGAGTCTCTCTTAAACTGCAAAAGTACCGAAACCTGCATCACTCCCTGAACTACATAGATTTAATACGGTTTCATCATGTTTGTCGCCATAAACTCTAAAGCTACTTCACCGATATTTATGATCGCACATTGTATATACTTCAGTCCTACCTGAGAAATACAATAGGTTTTATGTAATTCATCCCAGTTATATTATAGGATATAAAAGTTTGTATAGACGTTCACGTGGACGAAGCGCTAGGAATAGTTTCTGACGATGTTTGTTGTATAATGGACGTATGTGGGCTTATTCTAAATATATCTGATTTATGATTAAATCTATCAACGCACAGCTCAAACGGATCGGGTTCAAATTTGGTATACAGGTAGATATTATGACGAATTTTCATTCATACTTTCTTAACAGACGCCTCAGTTCTCAGTGTTCTGGGAGCTTAAGCTTATTTGCTTTTTGCCCGGTTGAGTACTCGAGAGTTGATGCCCCCGAAGCTGGGGGACTACCGCCGAAGCTGAAGCTGCTTACCATTGGATTTATTGATAGCCAAAATAGATCTTAGGTTTAAGTTAATGACAAACATCTTAGTTGACAGATCTCTATGGTTTCTACCAGCTAAGCTAAACACAATTACCGCCAATCTAAACTAAACTTAGATTTTTGCAATAAAAAATTCCGATTGTAATCTGCTTCAGCTTCGGCGGTAGACCCCAGCTTCGGGGGCATCAACCCTCGAGTAACTATGCCCCACCTGGACGGGCGTGCGAATAGATATGGGATTCATCAGCATTGATTTGCATCACGGATCGTGAACACGTGAATACATAATAACAATAATATTCATTTATTTGTTCAGCACAAAGGTGTCTTAAACATAAGTACTTACAATTTTAACGTAACATTACATAATAATACAGCATAAGTGGTGAGAACCTGGTGCCTGAATTAGGTTTGGTTAAAACCTGACTTATCGGTCATCAGCCCCCTTACCACCATCTCTTATTGCGATTCAATAACTGAATAGAATGCTTATTCATACCAATGAATAAGCGACTCTGTTCCATTTGAAATATTAATTGGTATGAATAAGCATTCTATCCAGTTATTGAATCGCAATAAGAGATGGTGGTAAGGGGCTGGCCTTCCCTTGTTGTTTTGGTAGGTATCTATTTGAGTGACTTTTACTAATATTTTATTATAAAATATACAAGAAATTAATACACGTGACTAACCAATTATGATGAGCGGATGAAAAAGCGGATGTTACTAAAGAAGACAAGAAAGAGAGGTATCAGAGTGATTGCTGTGTGAGGAAAGTCCGTTGGACTTTGAACGGTAGTGTGCTGGGTGTGTTGGGATGAGTTTATGAGACATGTGCATAAGTAGAAAATTTTGTAACGGAATGCAATGAGTGTGAATTATACATGTTGATGAGTATTATATTTTAAAACATGTAAAAATACGTAGCATACAGAACTTATTAATATTATAAACATAGATAATTTATAGGGATGGATGGAGGTATTTTACGGATGTTTGTTGCGCTGTTACGCATAAACAAATGAGGGTATAAGGGTATAACGTAACTTATTTTACAACTCCTGATTTTCTGAAACCCATTTTAATGTGAAATCTGACCGGTAATCTTAGGATTTTGCCTACTAAAACTCTTTACTTGCTCTAAATACCATTAGTAGAGTTCACGGCATAAAACTTTCTCAGTGTGAATTTAAATTCCAAAGTAACCTTACGTTACGTGCGTGCTTATGTCAAGGACTTTATGAAAAATAAACTTTGTAATGGAGTTTTTGAATTACAGTACGTTTATTTTTAAAAAATCATATTGTACTTAATACGTACCTGTTAAGACTTTTTAAGTAAGTATAACAAATTTTTATTTGAGTGTTATATTTGATGTGCCAGCGATCTTAGTCCACAAAGTTATCGTTATGAAAGTGATAAATTGGTCGTAAATTTTATGAAAGCACTCATACATGAAACTTCGCGAATTTTATAGAAAAGACCTCCTTATTACTGCAGCCTATAGATTATATTTTTGTACTACGTCAGGTGTACATAAGCATACAGCCCGCCTGATGAGAAGCGGTTATCGTAGTCATTTTAACTCTCGCCACATGAAATGACGCGCTCCGCTACCCCCGCTGCCAACGCTGCAGCTTATTTCTTTCTGGTGACCTCACTCACTCGCAGGAATATCACATCATTCCTGAAAGGAAGTATATATAAGTAACCGCTTCACACCAGGCGGGCCGTATGCTTGTTTGCCACCCGATGTAGTATAAAAAAATAAGAAACACAAGCCTCTCTAAACGTTCAAAACACAATAATTACCTTTTATTTTATGTTCATTTGCAAAAGAAGCAAATTGCCATAATTTTGATCAATTTATCGCGAAAATTACTAAAACTCCGCAGTGCTGCGGATGTTGTTATTATGTAGACCGTACCTACGCTAGAATATTAGTCCAAATGACTATCGTGTACATACTCGTATTGTAGTGCCGTGCGAGTACGTCTCAGCGGATTCAATTACGATTGACCCTTGATCCTCTGAAGCGCCAACAGGACATGTCCTGCGCTTAGTATCGTTGATTGCATTCATGTACCGTTCAGCTGTATGAATTGCTAAATATGTCCAATTAGCTATTGAAAAGAGCTTAGATTGCTCACATAAAAACATATCCTGCTAGCCTGCACCCGACATTTCGCTCGTGTTTACTTTTTTAAATAAAAAATATCCTATGTCCTTCCTAATACCTTTGAGAATATGTGTACAATGTTTCATGATGATCGGTTGAGTAGTTTCGACGTTAAAGCGTAACAAACTCACATTCATATTTATAATATTAGTAGCGATTAGTAGGGATTAATCAATTAATATTATTAAAACTCACGTGAGACATTATACTAAATTAATTAGATAAATTAAACGGGTCACTCATGTGTTTTTGTCGGGAAAGCCGACTAGTTTCGATCTCAAAAGGAGACCTTCATCAGGGCGAATGTCCAGACACGTCCACCCTTTGTATCTCGCGCCGGACACTGCGCGCCAATGCGCGCGCCGCGCGACTGGAAAGGGTGGTGGGGGGTTGGTGCGTTCAATGCCCAACCCCTCATCGAAACTAATCGGCTTTCCCGACAAAAAGACGTGAGTGACCCGTTTAATTTATCTAATTAATTTAGATTAATCAATTATTACAAATACGAAAGTTTGTGAGTATGGATGTATGTATTTTGGTTGCTCTTTCATACGTAAACGACTGACTTGGATAAAATTCCACATATATCATTCTACATATAAAAAATATCTGAAAGCCAATTCTGATTAATTATTTTACGATCGCTGAATTAAAGTTGACCGAATCGAGATAGAGTCGTGATCGTCGAGATGAAGTCACGGAAAAGAAGGAGTTGCTGCGTTGGCAGCGGGGGTGGCGCGCGTGAAATATTTCACGTTGCGAGCATTAATATGTACACGGTAACCGCTTCACATCAGGCGGGCCCTATACTTGTCTGCCATCCAACATAGTATAAAAAAAGTAAAACAACTGAAAGCCGCAAAATGGCCAGGGCACTGTAAAAGCTATTGTTTATGTTAAATGTTTCAAAAAAAATACAGAAGAAGGACATTTATTAAGAAATAATTTAATCTTTACCAATTTATCAAACGTACGGAAAAACATTCAATTCAATATTATTAAAAAGCAAAGCGAAAAGAATTAGCCCCGATAAAAGTTTTGTAAAAAGGTCTGAACCTTTCAGGTCTTTGTCTGAAGTCAAAATTGTGAATTACCGCATGGGACTGAAACGAGGCTTTGTCGGTGCGTACGTTAAAAGTGCAAATTAAATTTCTCGGGGATATCAAAGGCCAGGGCAGCTTATCTAAATTGCATGACTTCAGGTTTTCATGAATAATACAATGTAAGAGGGCCCTAGAGAGAATATTTCAGCGGCGATTCTGGCAAATTATGACATTATTGTGGTGTTTGTTTTACCTCTTTACTTATTCAGTATATATTTGACATCTTTCTCGTTTTGTATATAATGTATCGAGACTTTGACTTTGACGAGATTTTGACGAGCTCGGTGGTCGGATGGTTAGCAATGGCCACTTTGACTCCGAGGTGGCGGGTTCGATCCCCACACAAGACAAATATTTGTGTGCATGAACATGTCTATTTGTCTTGGTCTGCTTGTTTTCTATAGTATTATATGTAAGTATTGACAAAAAAAAAAAATTTAGTATTATACTAGTTGTCTAGTACCCAAAGTACAAGCTTTATTTAGTTTAGGTGTGGTTTAGGACTAGATGGCAATAGGACTAGAAGGTAATTTGACAAAATTATTAGTATTAATCCTCAAAATGTAATCTAATCTAATTTGACTAATACGTTTAAATCCAGCATCACCATACGGCAATAAAAAATAAGTAAGAAGAATTACATAAATATTAAGACTTTAATTTTGTGTTAATTCATTGTCTTGTATTCAACTACTATATTTTACATGGGCTGCATTTTGGCGACTTTGGTTCAACCGGTTCGACACAGACCATTTTTATTCAAGTTATACCAACTTCATGACAATGTGTACGAGTATAATCTGGTTTTTAGGATTGCATAACACATGCAGATGCTTCTCACCATAAGACACAAGTGGTGGGTCATCGTCCCCAGTTTCACTTTCAAGAGCTTTATCAGAGCGTTGCCATGGTGACGGTGGCCTGGCCACGGCCCGTGCACTTTGTAATTACGCAATTATTGCCGTACCATAAACCCCACGACGTTTTCACTTTCCAATAAATAAGACAGGAGCTGCCACGTATTGACGATTTATGTGACTACCCATAATATTCTCCGATGCCTGATCTCTTGAACGGAGTTCAAGTGAAAAGTTTGTGCTGTATTATGTTATTATTTATATTCATTCGCTACAAGTACGGTATTAGGTATACTATCTCTTTTGCCGGTGGCAAAGTATACTAATAGTACTATACTACATACAGATAGCCATTCACTCCCTTTGTATGATTCCGTACTCGGTCATTTACGCTCTATACAGAAAGTCAATGTTTATGTAATAGTTAAGGATGCGCCATGATGCACATACGAACATACGAAGTCGAAGTATTTGTGAATTTCATTGTAATCGTAAACTGTAGTAGGTAAGCCACTACCCCGTACCTACCGATTTTACAATCGTACTCAAGAGATCTTTCATTATTTCTGATGGCAGACAGTTCATTATCGAATAAGTCACGATTATTCCGATTCGTTTGTAATAATTCGATCGATTACAATTTGTTTTTATCGATGTGATGAACATATATTTCTTAATACTTCATTCAATTCATAATTCTCCATTATCGCGTAATGATTTTTATGTTCGTTATATGAAGAATTTCAAAGAGCTAAAAAACGTATAGACAGAGAAAGAGAGAGGGAGAGAGAGAGATAACTCATCTTTGTAAAATTTATAATTATTATTTTTGTAATTTTGCAAACCTACAACTGTTTTGTGGTATAATATATTTGTAACAGTTACACAAAAATTACGTTTACAATTACGTACGATAACAAAACAATTGAAGTGATGTTATTGTGAATACTAGGCACCTACTAAATAATATTGTGCGTTTCATTAGTCATTGCATCAACATATTGCAAATCGATGTTCTAAACATATATTTGGCATGCAAATTCTAAATAATAAATAAATCTATATTTCTGGACAATTTACACAGCGCCATGTACTCCCAAATTAAGCGCAAAGCTTGTATTATGGGTACTAGACAACTGATAAATGGACTTTAATACATTTTTTTTATAAATATATACATGTAATACATGTGTATATATATACATGTAATACATGTACACTAAGTGGCCGTGTGGTTTCCGGCAGACTAGAATAAAATCACTCCGTCTCTTCCCGTGGATGTCGTACAAGGCGACTAAGGGAAATACATTTTAAAACATCGATCAGGCCTCCCCAACCCGTCTGGCCAGCGTGGGGAGTGTAGGCCAAATCCTCCTTCTGTCAGGGACGGACAAGAGAGGGTCGTGCTCCTGTAGTGGAGACTAAAATGACCTGATGATGATGACCCAGACTAAGACAAACTGACATGTTCATGCACACAATGTATGGAACTGATGGAACCCGGGACTACGAAGTCAAAGCAGCCATCGCTAGCCATTCGACCACCGGGCTCGTCCAATTGATTGATATGATAACAATTGTATAATTTCATCACCAAAAAGAACCGTGTAATCTGATTTTAGGAGATATAATATCAATTCCAAAGAAGACCATGTAATTGAAGAAGTGTTCTAAGAATTTCTGTATAATATTTCAAATAAATTTATGGTCCTACTGAATCAGTGAGTGTGTATACAGTTACCTGATACGGCACATTGGCTAGAGGTACCATTTCTGTCAATGACTGATACAAATATTGCACACACAGACAACTTTTTTGTATAAACTAGCTTAGGAATTAAAATATGCTGGTATCGTCGAAGACTTTTACCAATTTTTTTTTATATAAGTAGCAAGCATTAGATGGAAAGCAATCACGACCGGCCATAGATATCAGCAACACTAAGGGGTCGCCGATCCGTTGCCTTTTAAGGGTAAAATTGACTCTGTTCTTGAAGGCTCCCATGTCGTATTTATTTGGGAATACTGTCGATGGAATTTGATTCCACAACTTCACAGTTCGTGGTAGAAAATGTCTAAAAAAGCGTACTTAGTAGATCGCCAATTATCAATATGATATGGATGAATATACACACTATATTTGGACCCTGTAATGTAGAATAGATCCAACCGACAAACTATGCCAAATTGAGAGATATACTTAGCGAGAAACTGCAAATCTAGTTTATATATTCGCAACAGATTCTAGCAATTTGATGACATATGCTTCACAAAACTTATACTCCTTGATTTTTTTATTCCCATTTAAACTTAAAATAGTTTTAACTTAAAGTTACAATATGTAGGTTGGACCTATTCTGAATAACAGAGTCCATTTAAGGTGCATCGATAGCATTCGTTCGAAACATTTATCTGTATAATACAGCGTTGTGATGCTTTGACTTATCAGCCATGAATGATGCACAATAGAAAGTCGTTACACTTGCCGGTCGGTCAAGTGAGTTCGAGGTCGATTGTGCCTATCACCCACACCGAGCTGCAACTAGCGAACAATAGTACGATCTGTGTAGGCTATGCTCCCACAGTGCGTGTACAATCGTCAATAAAAGATAGTTATCTAGTGATTATTTATTCTTTAAGGGTGAGGCCAAACGAACGTAATTTTGTGAGTTGTGAGTCGCGTAATGCACACCGGTTTCATATAAATGGCGAACTCATGTTGCGTCGTCACTGTACATTTATATGGAACGGGCGTGAATTACGCGACTCACATCTCACAAAATTACGCTCTTTTGGCCTCACTCTAATACTTTATTTTCGTCTGTGTACTTATGAATTCTACTAGATGGTCCGAAGACCTTAAGAAAGCGGCTGGATGCGGAAGGTGGAGGATCGTATTTGGTGGAAAGCATTGGGGAAGGCTTATATCCAGCAGTGGGTAGATATAGGCTGATGATGACTTATCAGAAATGACTCTGATTGCGGGAATTAGTTGCTAATGCGTGTTAATTCAAACAACGTGATTCAATCATTATGATACCGTAAGAAACTTCCAGTATCACCTGAACAGTTTGCGTTCCAGTTATTAATTAAGGTATTTTTCACTTTGGTGATGTTATAAGAGAGTTGGAGATTTTCGGTAGATATGCATTAAGTAGAAAATAACTATAAAATGCGTGAAACCGAGGCCAGGTAATCTTAGCAACAGTGTATGGATATGAGGATGATATTAGTGGCGGGTGAGCGAAAAATATATCAAAAATATTCACCAGTGTTTTTCAAAGTGTGGGACGCGATCTCATAAGGGGTCCCCTAGTCTCCACAATGGGGTCGCGGAAAGTCGCGAAGCTGTAAAAAGAGTGTTCAAATATACATTTTTATTAATAAAATGTTCATTTCAGAAAGTATTCGACGGCTATATTAGATTCTTCATTATTTATTATATTAACCGATATCTAACTATGAAAGTAAATAAACATGTACCGATTTGATATACAAATATCAAATTCGTACATTGTTATTTATTTATTATAATATTTAATAAAATACATATAGGTTAGGAATCTGGGAGGGTAAAGGGTCGCAACAGACTTCTACATATTAAGAGGGTCGCGTCATGAAATAGTTTGAAAAACACTAGTGCAGTGTTTTTCAAACTATTTCATGACGCGACTATCGTTGCTGATAGTACATCAGTTTCGTAATACAGACATCTGGCGCGAATTGTTGATTTATGCGCATCCACAATGATGTTTACGTCCTCACGCTTCGATGGCATCTCATCGAGATCTGCACATGGAGCTGTAATGCAACCGTTGCGTGTTTTTGTGAAATTGTCTTCTTGAACAGGCAATACACACATGGAATATACATCCGAAATGAAGCTATATGAAATTGACAGTTGTCCCGTCCAATATTCGTATAATTAGTTGCAATTATTTTAATATTATAAATTTCACAGCGAAGCAGTGAGGTTGTGCGTTCGTGCGGATGCATATAATTAAGTGTCTATTGTGTCTGATTTGATTGAAAATAATTTTAGCGGTAATTGATACATGTAGTATGTCACAAGTTATTTAATATGACTAGCTGACCCGGCAAACGTTGTTTTGCCATATAAATTTAGGGGTTGATGGTAGAAGGGTGAAAAATTGAAGATGTATGTATTTTTCAATGCTAAATCAAAACAAAATAAAAATAAAAATGTTTGTCAATAAAATAAAATAAAATATTTAGGTGTGGGTTACCCTTATCATTTAGCGGTATCAAAAATAGATGTTGGCCGATTCTCAGACCTACTGTTTCGGAAGAGTTTGGTGACAAACATCGCGACACGAGAATTTTATATATTAGAAGATTAATATAATGTAATGCTACTAATAACTATGTGTACAACATATAATACACAGAATTACCATAGCATTTGTATACTTTCGTATTTTTGTTAATATGACGGTGATATAATACAGCAGAAAGGTGTACGTTCGGTTTTGCAAAGGAATATTTAGTTTACCTCTGAGGTTTGGCTATGATGAACACTGACATCGACCTGACATTAACATTAACCTTGTAAGAATCTCTTCACTTCCTTTGAACCCAAAGGCTTTATGATAGCAGTAGTAGTTACATAAAAAGTATTGCATTTTTTACGTTCGAGGTCGAGATAAATTATCAGTGTCATCTCAAATGTCGGTTATCATGCATCCAAGTATCCTTGAGCGAATCTCAACAACTTGCCTTATCATGGTAAAATATCAGTTATGTAATGGGAATTTTTTGATCGATTACTATGTAATGAAGAAGTTTCGAGTTTTATCTAACATGTGTGTATTACTTGCATTTTTTCATATTTCATCATATCTAATTTCGATCGACTATTTCCATTTTTCGAATGAGATATAGAGACTTGAAAGGAGAGAGAGAAATTATGACATCATTTTTGTATAAACAAAATTGATGTCATAATTTCTCTCTAAGCTTATAAAAGCTTAATTAAAAAAATGGGGTGTGGCTGTGTCATGGACACGGCCGTGTGTTGTACGTGAATACGTTATATGAACTAAAATTATCTCAAAATGGCAGCGTCTCCCTCTCCCCCGCACGCGATGTCTATAGTCCTTACTTAGCGTAATAAATGCTTTGATCCTTCATCTATCCAGTGGTAGGATTGAATTTTGGATGGAGATGTAGCTGCAACACCAAACTGTCACCCCTCGTTTTGTTGTCATTCCTTTTTTTGAATTCCCTCCGTATGGAAGCAATGTTAAAGACGTATTTACGTCTAAACCAAAGCAGGTTATCAATTGGTATCAAACTTCTCAAAATATTGTTCAAGTCACGCTTGATGGATTTACAAAGGGAACGAATTACAAAGGGATTCACTAATAAAATCTCCATCTAAAAAACGTTTACATTTGTTTGCGAATTGCGATCGATCGATCATTGAGGTCCTCAGCACACCTTTTTATTCAGTAGTAATATTTCCAATTTTCGCAGTTGTCTATATCAAATCACTTTATTGCTTGAGTCACATATTCACTTATTGGTACCCTCCGTCAAAGTAGGACAGGCTATTTGTTATGGTGTCGAAAGTATTCCCTTTACTTGTCACATGCAGACGTGTAGCGTAGCGAAAATGTCTTTATACTGCGAGTGTGTCATTCGTGTTTCAGAATACAAAACAGCGGCCTGACTATTTGTATGTAGAGCAAAAGGTAGAGTAACTTGTAAATCGATGAATGTCGACTATCAATGGACATGAAAGAAAAATACCGGCCAAATGCGTGTCGGGCCACGGGCTGTGTTAAGGTTCCGCAGTTGCCCGTCACAATATGTCGTCTAAATCGGTTCAGCGGTTTAAGTAAGATGAGGTAACAGACACAACATTTTTTATGGCGGTCAACTATTCCACGTTAACTTTTTTTGTTGTTCTACTTTGGTCTATTTATTTATTTGGTTTTTGGTTTTGTTGCCTAATCCTGACAAACAGGAGACACAGAAATGGGCATGTATCGTGGGTCTGTTTAATAAATAGTTACTAGTTGATGAGTGCAGTTTGAATCCCCAATATACTCCGTGATATGATCCTTTGAAAAACTTTAATACCTACGTATGTATATTAAATTTTATTGGTGTGGGATCTAAGAAAGTTTGGACTAAGTAAAGGCTAATGGCGACGCACGTCTGGGCTGCCATCTTTATGACCTGTTAAAGCTGTAAGTTCTAGTATCACACGTGTGCGTTATAGTGCGTGGGCATTCACCATAGAAATAGCATACTTTAACGCAAATACGTTGAACGATGCTCTATTCCTATTTCCGCTTTCGGCATTTGAAATTAAAATGAATTATTACAATTATTGCATAAAATGTGAGAATATTTTTAGAACACGTTTGAAAAGTACTCATTTAGAATACATACAAAATATTTTTTATGTCTAAAGTAAATTGTAATAATTCATTTTAATTTCAAATGCCGAAAGCGGTGAGGCGGGCGAACTAATAATTAAATTTTTTACACCTTTGTAACAATCTAACGTGAAATAAATGTGGCTTATTCATTAAAAGTATTTAGAAAATAGCCTAAAATATCTTCATCAAAATATTCTTTTACAATTTAGAATATATACTTAGACACATTTATAAAACTAGACCACGCTCGGAACCTCTTTATTTTCCGATTTAATTTAATAGGTCCATACAGGCAAGTGAGTGATACTTCGTGCGTGAGTGTATTGACTGTTGGAAAACACAATACTTCGCTATACAAGTTCAACCATTGTCGAGAAAATTTTCGCTTACACGCTAATGTGTTCCGTTAGCCCAGCATCGAGGTTTAGAAACCGCGTAGGTACCGGTCGAGGGTTCCTTAATGACGGTGGGTTCATAACTTTTTAATTACTGTTCGGTACTACACACCTATACACGCCGAAGTTTGAAGAGATATCGGAAAATACCGCTAAACCAGCTCTTAGTAGTTATCATCTTTATAGTAAATCCTAATATTAGTAATTAGTATTTACTATGCTCTTTTTTTGTCTCTAAATAGAAGAACAAATCAACATTGATCCGTTGTTCTTATTAGTATTAGTAAAGTAGTAGTAGTTTAAGGTAATGATTCCTGACATAATGCTGACCTTATGCATGATACTTACAGTTCAAATTAGGTACATTATCTAATTATCAGGCCGGATCAATCCATTCACAATTTATCTCGTGTCTTCTAGAATTATACCGAATTCTTCTGCTCTACTATCTGGTCTAAGCTTTCATGGCAACTCAAACACTCATCTCAATGTGCTCATTTCTTTGAATCTTGAATCTTTGTTAGACAAACTGGAGTATCTGCGATTCTCACAACTACACTACTTTAATCTAATTTAAGCTTCATAACTTTGAAACGAGCTTAATGTCGTATCATTGGTGGTATCAGTGACTCTACTTATTTCAAATCAATGCACCTACATATCCACCTAACCGTAATATGTCTAATCTAATCTATTCCACCTAATCCCCATAACATTGCAGAAAATCGATGGAAATATGAATTAAGGAATACAAGTTGCTATCTTTTATTTAAAAATATTGAGTTGGCATGAGCACTTTATGGCGACAGCTGAAAATGAGTATTTTTTGCACAATGTGCAAAAAAGTCACACTGAGCTGGGGCCGTTTGCTTGCTGCAGCACACACATGCATCTTGTTATTCTGCGCTTTGTATTCTAGTGTATAAGTTCTTTTTTGATTATTTTTTAACTACATTTTTGTATGTGTATGACTGTAGTTTGTAATAAACGTATCTATCTATCTATTTAAAATCAGAGAATATACTTATGACATTATTATATTCAATCAATACCATAATGATTATATCATTGACACCTATAACGAATTCGTTGAAAGTCATGTTCCGTGAAATAATAGGTATGATTACAATCATTTTAATCACTTTTAAGTATTTGTACGTTCAATTATGAACTCTATGGTCTTATGCTTTAGTGGTTAGCTCACTCATGGATTATGTTGCTGTGGTTTACAGAGGTCAAATTGATATTCGATATATGACACACGTCGTTCTTAAGCAGGTGTTAATTGCTAGCAACAAATGATTGTCAGCTCCCGCGAACTCCCATTGAACAATTTGTTTTTACATTATATCATATTTGTTGTTGTTTTACGAGTAGTTAAGAGTTCTAGATTACATTATTTCGATATATACAAAAGTTGTCGACATCTAATATATAATAGTAGCTCTCAGAGTCAGCAAGCTGAAGTGGCATGGGGCTGGTCACATCTGCCACGTCAGTGATGATGGCAGATGGGGAAGGCAGTGGGGCTTAAAGTGGTAGCCACATATGGGGCAACGAAGCGTAGGGCGCGCCCCCTTTAAATGAACTGGTGACTCCAAGGGAACAGCCGGCGATCGGAGGATCGTGTATGATGGAAGGTATTAGGGAAACCCTCCAGTGTGTGAATCCAGCAGTAGATAGATGCGGGCTTATGATGATAATGATGAAGATAAATAAAATTTATTTTTGGACCTGGAAACAAATTTATCTATTCAACTTGCTATTGATTCGACAAAAGACAATAAGAGAGTTAAAAGAGCGTGGTCTTTCACGTCTCTTTTGTATTTGCTCTGCTCAATTTTATCGACTAAAATAAAATCTGCACGTACGAAGTGAATGAAAGTACCTACAGATAAAATTGAATTTCGTATCGCAAAAGGCTCCTGAAAATGATATTTGGCAGAAACAAAATGAGACTCAGTTTTTCTAAACGAATTTGTACTGTACATACACATATCGAAATAACATTTGCTGTAGAGGTTGTAAGTAGACCTAGTATAATTATTTATACTTGATTTTCAATCGTTATGCGGTTTTTACCTGTATTTTATTTGACTAAGTGAGATATTGTAAATAATGTGCACAATTTTTTTTTTAAGCTTTTGCACCTACCAACAACGTTGGTAAACTAATTGGATGATTTCATTTCAGTTGCTATATAACGCTAGATTTACAATATTTCTTAATTATTTAACAGCTCTTGCGTCGCAACGCAAGAGCAGTTAAATAATTAAAAATTATTAATGCTAAACATACCAAATAAATATTATTTTAAATGTTTGTTTTTGGTCTACAAGTCGCCCACCGTCTTCTTTCGAAGTTAAAACTTCAATTGTATACTGTTGTTTTTAGGAGCAATTGGTGCTGGACTTCAACTTAACTGCAAATATCCCTAGTTAGTTGTTTGTATGCTTGCGAGTGAATGAGGTCACAAGGAAGTTTCTAATCAGGTGCTGTCAGCAGCAGGACCGGTAAGGCACGAATGAGACTTCTTACATTACAAGTTACTCAGATGTTAATACCATAGACGCTACGTTAACCACATCAAGTGGGTCGTATTTTTTAATTCTATTTAAGACAAAAAGCAAAGAGTATTGCATTATGGAAGTGTAACGGATGTAGATCGGACAAACATCTAGAGTTCGTCGTCTAAAATGCCTTAACCTCGTTTAATTAATAGGTATCACAGGACAGGTTATCGCTAGTGTGCTCACAAAAACCGATAGTGAAATCAGCTAAGCTGGAGTCTCTTTTACCGTTAACGTGCGGTTAGTGGGCCACTTTTTACAATTTATTGGACGCAATGCTAAACTGATGGTCATACTTGCCCCACTGGCGATTTCACACAAAAACGCCTAGAAGGAAATAACAAGTAATAATTATATTAGCTGTGTGAAACGAAAAATACTACTTTATATATATTTTAGCATATAATCTAGACTTTTAGTGATTTTAATTTCTGCTGTGAGAGTGTCTGAAGAGGACGATTTCCTTATTTTGGAACAGATCGTTTTTGATGTTAAGGTGATGGTTTTCGTTATCCAATTTGGCGCCCTACCGCCCAAGCTGAAGCCGATAACGATCGAATATTTTGATTCCAAAAGTTAAGGGCTTAGGTTAAAGTTAATGACTAACATCTTCAGCTTAATCGGTAGAGCTCTAGGGTTTCTACCAGCTATGCTAAACACGATTACCACCAATCTGAGCTGAAGTTTAATTTTCACACATAACATAAACAAGAACACACACAAATAACGTGGTTATTGGTATTGGTAAAAGAATTTTCAAAATCGGTTCAGTAGATCTAGAGATTACCCCTAAACTTTAACTCTTTAAAATATTACTACTTATAGATAATGATCAGGGTTGGATGATAGGGCAGGAAAAATATATATATCTGGATCAGACTTTTAATATTTTTCTAATTTACGCTTGCTATATAACGTAGAAAAATCTATTGCTGCGTCTAAACCTAAAGCTTTATTTAACCTTACATAAAAATTTATGCTAGACTGCCCATAAAATTATACCAATATTTAAAATATGGCCTCAACTTTATAGGTACGGTTAATAATTTCGACCTCAGGCCGTCGTGATGGATAAAAAACTGTCGGGAAAGATTATTTTCCCACGGCCATCATTACGCGGCGAGTGAGCTGGGTGTCGATGGCTCGGTATTTAAACATTATTGTATTTTAACACCCAACTGTTTGTCGTGTACCGTATCCCTCATGTTTAATTACTTGCAGGTATGTGAGTACCAGCTGTATAAATCTCTACTTAAAATCCAATCGATGTTCTAGATTATTTGTTTGTAATACATCCTATAAATATTGAACGAGTAAGTCGGAGTGATTCTATTCTAGTCTGCCGGAAACCACAAGGCCAGTAGATCCTCAGCCTACTCGGTAGAGCTCTAGGGTTTCTACCAGATAAGCTAAACGCAATTAGCAACATTTTGACCAGTAGTTTAATTTTCGCATTAAAAAAATCCGATGGAAATCGGCTTCAGCTTCGGCGGTAGGGCCCCAGGTTAGAGGTCACAAACTGAATGTTTGTGGCGCCTTTCATTACTGTACAATCAAGTACAATGATGTAGAGTTGTAGACGGAAAAGTCGCCGGAAAAATGTCTTATAGCTTCCTTCTCGCAAGACATTACAAACTGCCCCCTACCACCAACTCTTATTGCGATTCAATAACTGAATAGAATTCTTATTCATACCAATGAATACGCGACTATATTTCAAATTGAGTCGAGTCGCTTATTCATTGGTATGAATAAGCATTCTATTCAGTTATTGAATCGCAATAAGAGTTGGTGGTAAGGGGGCTGGATTCTAAAAAAATTGGTACAAAAACCTACCCCAAAATGTGCCGCCAGCGCAAGCCTGCTCAGCCTGCTGGTAAGTCCCATTGTTAAGTACTCTGTAATGATCGTTATGCCGACGTCATTGTAAGCGGGTATAATGATCCTGAGCAAGTGTAGAGCCTGAATATGCTCCTCAAAGCGTGAATGTCTGTGGACACGTACCGACATTATGTAAAAGTATTGCTCTATAGTCCATTTATACTATCAATTGCCGTAAATTTTTGTGTAAGTGGTTCATCAACATCTTTGAACCAAAGCCAACTTCACCTGCACGCGGTGCACCCTGCTGCCTGACAAACGAAGCTCTGGCGAAAAGAGAGGTAGGGAGCGCAATTGTAAGCTGCCAGACTGGGGAATGTACCTCCACGTCACAGAATACCGCAGCCAAATAACAATTCTATTGGTTGTTGTGTTCCTGCGACTGAGTGAGGTCACCAGAAAGGAAGAAGATGCTGCCTTGGCAGCGGGGGTGGCGGCGCGCGAGCGATATTTTTAAGTTGCGAGCGTTAATGTGGCTACGGTCACCGCTTCACATTATCTTATCTTATCTTATCTTGAAATGGGTCCAGCGCCGCAGCACCGGTGGCACGTCGACCCTCTTGGATCTTTTGTGCACTCCCTATTCTTTAGTAACTCTCCCCTGACTGTCTGAAGACATGTTCCATGTACTTCAGTACGCCTTTAATTGGGAAGAGCCTGAAGTCCTCCAGGTCTGGGTACGCCTTTCCAAAGATTACCATTCGTTTGCCAGCTAGGGCATCACATTGACACATCAAGTGCTTCATGGTCTCGTAAGGTGCCTTGCATGTTCTGCATTCTGGGCTATTAATAAGTCTCATCTTGTGTAGGTGCCCACGGCAGGCGTAATGTCCAGTCAGTGCCCCAAGGATGAGACGTATCCGTTTCCTGTCGTATCTCTGTACATGTTTGTACCAATTAACTGTGCCTTCGCCGATGGTTTCCTTAGAGTGAAGTAATCCACTCATCTCCCTCCATTCAGCCAGATGCCTAGACTTGGCCGTGTCATTTATGGCCGTAATGACTGTTCCATATGAGAGACCTACAAAGGGTTCAGGTCCAATAAAATTCCTGCTTGATCCCTCCCTTGCCAGTTCATCAGCCTTCTCATTGCCTTCAACGCCTGTATGTCCCGGAACCCAGACCAATTCCAGGGCATTATTTCTGCCCAGTTTATTAAGGGCATCAATACCCGCAAGAGCAAGTCTAGATTCCACCCTGTCAGAGTTCAGGGCCATGAGAGCTGCCTGACTGTCACTGAGAATGTAGATGTGTCGATTAGCGACCTTTTTGTCTATATTCATTTTTGCACAAGCGGTTATGGCATACAATTCAGCTTGAAATACAGTAGCATATTGTCCCATACTCTGACTGTGTTGTATGTCCTTAGAGAAAATGCCGGCTCCTGTACCTTCCAATGTTTTAGAGCCATCAGTGTACCATATGAGGCTATTTTCCTCTTTGGGCTTGAAGTCATTCTTCTTCCATTCATCTCTGGTTGGAAGATGTATTCTATAGTTCCTTTTGAATATGTACTTCGGCAACATCTTGTCACTGCACATTTCCGTTTTTCTTTTGAGTTCTAATGTATACTCCATTTGCGTATGCCTGGTCTGAGGGGAATGTCGATCCCATAGGCCAGCTTTTTCAATCCTGTATAAGGCTTTACTAGCCTCCGCCTCAATGAATATATGTAGTGGTAACAGTTCAAGGACCATTTCCATTGCTGCTGTAGGTGTAGTGGGAAATGATCCCGTGACTGCACAGCAGACTATTCGTTGCAGTTTCGTCAGTGACATCTTACTTGTCACTTGTCGTACCTTCGGCCACCATACTAAACAGCCATAAGTTACTATAGGTCTTACCATTGCTATATATAGCCATCGCAGAATTTTTGGTTTTAAGCCCCATGTCTTCCCATAGGCGCTTCTGCACATATTGAAGGTTCTTGTTGCCTTTTGAAGGACATTGTTCACATGAACATTCCAGTTGAGTCCCTTGTCCAGTGTCACTCCAAGATATTTAACCTCATCAGACCATTGCAGCTCCTTGCCATACAATGATACTGTTTTTAGACCAGTTAGGTTCCTTAGCCTTGTGAACGGAACTACTGTGGTTTTCCCTGGGTTGATAGACAGGTTGTTTGACACACACCATTTCTCAACAATCTTTAGGGCCGTGTTCATAAGATCCGTCACTATGCTTGGAAATTTTCCATTGATTAGAATGACTATATCATCAGCATATCCGATAGCCACTGTGGGTCCTCTGTTCAGGTCATTAAGAAGTGAATTCACTACTATACTCCACAGTGACGGTGACAGTACGCCACCTTGAGGGCAGCCCTTTGTGGTGCTGGCGTATATTTTATCGTCCATAAGCTCAGCATTAATGATCCTGCCTTTGAGCATGCTTTGTATCCATCTACATATTGTATTTGGTAAACCATGTGCTGCTGCAGCCTTGTTAATGGAGTCGAATGTTGTTTTATCGAAGGCTCCTTCTATATCAAGGAATGCTCCGACGCATATCTCCTTGTTTTCAATTGCCTTCTCTGCTCTGCTTACAACGTGATGTAGGGCAGTCTCTGTCGACTTACCTGACTGGTATGCACATTGCAGCTTGTGTAAAGGGTTTCTGTTCAGAGGTCCATCCCTTACATATCTGTCTACCATTTTCTCTAAAACTTTAAGAACGAACGATTGTAGACTTATAGGTCGATACGCTTTAGTATCCTCGTATGTGGCCTTACCCGGCTTTGGGATAAATTTCACGTTTACCCTGCCTAATGCACTTGGCGTATAACCAAACGCTAAGCTGGCTCTATACAGCCTACATAGGTGTGGTATGAATATGGGGGCTCCTTGTTGCAGCAAGATAGGGTAGATACCATCTGGGCCCGGAGACTTATACGGCTGCAAGCTCCTGATTGCCCATCTGATTTTGTTATCATCCACCACCTTTTTAGCTATGTCCCAATCATACCTATACGTTCTTACATTGTTAGTAAGTGCATTATTGATGTACTCAGTGTCATCTTTATCCAGTTCTTTAAAACCAGGGAAATGGGTTTTGAACATTTCTACTAACGTTTCTTTCCCAGTTTCCGTGAGTCTTCCATTCACAGTCCTCACTGCTGTTAGAGGATTTGCTTTTACAGAAGACATTGCTTTCGCCATTCTCATGCCCTCCGGGACAGTATTTATGGCTTCACAGTGCCCTCTCCAAGCTTTTCGTTTCGCCCTCCTGACAGCTTTGCTGTATTCCGTAAGGGCCTTATGATAGTCACCAAAGTCTTTCTTGGCTTTAGCTACATTGAAAGCTCTTCTTGTTTCCTTTCTCAGCCTAGCTACCTCGTTGGTCCACCACGGCTCCTTTTTAGTTGTTATTTCTACTTCCGGACAGTTGTCTGTCCAGGCCGTCCTTATAGCAGTGACAATACGATCTGCTTCCAGTTCTATATCAAGAACACTGTTTAATCTACAAGTAGGCGTCCCCAGCTCTAACTTCAGGTCGTCTTTATATGCAATCCAGTTAGTATGTCTGGGGTTCCTCCTTCGTATACATAGCGGTGATGATCCACAGTCATACCTGAAACATATATAGTTGTGGTCCGATAGTGTGACCTCATCAGACACATGCCAATCATATATGCTTTTACTTGCCTTATTACATGCCAACGTAATATCTATAACTTCTTGCCTTCTAGCATTAAAGAAGGTTGGTCTATTACCTTTATTTAATAACTGCATGGATGAGCTTACCAGATACTCGTTGAGCTTCTCTCCCCTGGTGTTGCTGTTGGAACTGCCCCAAACAATGTGGTGTGCATTCGCGTCGCAACCAATGATGAGTTCCTTTTTCTCCCGCGCTCCATACCTTACCAAGGTATCAAACTGCGTTGAGATGGGCTCCCTCTCCTCATAAGGCAGATATGCCGAGGCCATTATAATGGTTTTACCATCCTTAAGTTTTATTTTTACGGTAGTTAAGTCCCTGTAACATAGATCATATAAGGGCACCGCATCTATGCCCCTCCTGACATAGATGCAGGTCCTCATATCATTAGTAGCGCTTTTATACATAATACAATCATTTAAGCTACCGAAGCCCTTTATCTGACCCTTGTAAATATAAGGTTCCTGGATTAGGGCAATGTCATATTTATTTAACCGCAGCTCTCTTGAAAGTATAGCTACGGCCGCCTTGCAGTGATGCAAATTAATTTGAACGCACCTGATTCCTGCCATCTTGACGTCTAGGTGTACTCCCGTCCATCAATTTATGAGCCCTCCTCCGACGAGGGCTCCAATGTCGCCGTGGCACTAAGGTCCAGCGGCGCTGGAACCGCATAGAGGGCGCCTATGTCCCCCAGTATCTCTGAAGTCGCCGGTGATGCCAAGTCCATCCTTTCGAGACCCATAGACCCCGGCTCAATGTAGGGCAGCACCGGCGGCAACAGATGCTCTTGCTGCACTCGCAGCACCTGCAGACTCGGCGTCGAAGAGTGCTGCTCTGCCGCAGCCAACGGAGATATTCCGCTTAGCCTGCTTAATGGTGTTACTGGTCTGGAACCGCTTCACATTAGGCGGGTATATGTAGTATAAAAAAATTACTACCTTTTATTTTGCATTGAGCATAAAAAGAACTCCCCTAATTAGGCTTCGCTCTGATTCATATGGATTATGGATGTATTATTTTTCCGATCTTAAGAGGAAAATCACTATTGTACGTTTCAATACGGGATTAATTAAAATGCGTGGCGCCCCACTCTCACTTGATCGCTTCGATTCGATAGAATAAATATTAAGAAATAGATAGCAGTAGAAAAAATATTTATGAAATATAAAAATAGATTATTATTCTTCTCATATTAATACAATCACTTGACCATTTTGAGACAGAACAGCAAGGGGTTCTTCAAGAATGACGTGAAGAGGTTTTTACAGGCTCTGCAACACGTGACTGACGTGTTGCAGACCCTGTAAAAACATGACATTATTGCGAGCGTTTGCCAATGTTTAATTGTAAAAAAATCGACATTTCAACTTAGACAAACTTCTACTATATTGTAAGTGATGTATGTAAACGCTCCTTAACAGCATTAAGAGCATCGATTTAACGGCTGCCGCCTCCGCGACAGAATTTGCAATTAATGTTGTTTATTAACTCATTACAGACGTATGCCTCAGTTGATACACTCTTTGACGCTTTTGTGCCATCGACACCGTTGTACATAATTACCTGGCTGTATCATGTAATTGGTTACTCGAGTGATTTTACTTTTACGTATCTATCGATCATTCTTTTGTAACTAAAACAACTTGCAATGGGTTCTTGTTTTTAGCCGATTTTTTTTTTACTTTACTTACTTTGTGTTTACTGAACTTGTGACTCATAAAACAGTGATATAGTTAGATTCTGTTTTTATTGACGTAACGTCGTATATAAAAGTATTGTTTGACTAATTGCCACCTGTAAAACATTATTCTTGACATCTGTATCAAAATATGCATAAAAATGGAGATTTTTTAATTTTTTATTAAATATTACCTACTATTAACTACAAATAGTTAAATTGCCCTTTGTCATAATTTTTATGGAAGGAAACAGTGTGCAAAAGAGAACTTCATACGTTTTTAGGGTTCCGAACCTCAAAAGGCAAAACGGAACCCTTATAAGATCACTTTGTTGTTTAGGGTTCCGAACCTCAAAAGGCAAAACGGAACCCTTATAAGATCACTTTGTTGTCCGTCTGTCTGTCTGTCTGTCTGTCTGTCTGTCTGTCTGTCTGTCTGTCTGTCTGTCTGTCAAGAATTTCTATGTCGAGAATGCGTGGAGGTATCAAGCTGAAATTTGAACTGTATACTCAGGTCCACGGTCCCATGAAGTTAAAAAAAAATCAAACTGCTAAGTTTACGTAGAAAAAAGTTACGGCCGTTTATTCAGCAAAAAACGCATATTTCGACACACTCAAGGGAATCAAAACCTATAGGGTACTTCCCGTTGACCTAGAACTATGAAATTTGGCAAGTAACATCGTTATAGACTACAAGTACAGGAATAAATCTCAAAACTATATATTTGTAAATTGATTTTAAAAAATAGGGGGTCTATATTTTTTATAGGGTGTCGAAATTTCAAATTGAAGCTACTAGTTCAAATGGGGTATCATATGAAAGGGCTTGATGTACACATTGCAAAATATATTTTATTTATTTTTTTCGACGCATTATTTCTTATTTATAATGAAAAATATCAAATTTAATAATGATACTACGTACATACGGAACCCTCGGTGGGCGAGTCCGACTCGCACTTGTCCGGTTTTTTTTTATTTTCTTTGAATATTAGAACTTTACGATGTTCTCGATAATTTTCGTTCTATCCACAAATTATTATCACATCAACTCACAAAGTTCATGTAATGTTTTTTCACACAAGATTTTCTTTAGAGGTGGGGTTTAGCTTTATTTATTTTCAATGAGTTAATGTTAAAAAAAAGTAACACGCTAAAGAAACTGTTAATAAACATGTTATTACTCAGACACGTTCAAACTAACTCTTAATTTATTTGTGTTATCTATTAGCTTTCCACTTAAAAAAGTTAATTTTAACCATATTGACGCTATGTTAAAATAAACAAATAATGTAAAATTAACAATACGTTAAAAATAACAGTATCGAATCATGTTTAACAGTGTTATGCTTTTAATTTGATTAACATAATAATTTAGTTATTATGACTTTTAACACCCGCATCTAATTTGCTATGAGTTTTCCCATACAAATAGACATAGCAAGTTGATATATTTTTCTTTTTGGGGAAAAATGTTGAAATGATGATAATGAACCATTCCTTGTATATCACCTGATAATGTGTACATACATCGATGCATACATATTAAATTATAATCACATTAAGACGAGCTCGGTGGCGTAGCGGTCAATGACGCGACACCAACGCTCGTGGGTTCGATTCCCACACATGACAAACATTTGTGTGCATGAACATGTCTGTTTGTCTTGGTCTGGGTGTTTTCTATGTATCATAAGTATGGATTTACAAAAAAAAAAAAAATGTATTTATTTACGTATATCGTTATCTATGTTTCTTTCTAACTATTTCCGTCCCATCGAGATACGAAGAACCATGTTACCAGAAACTCAATCAGATAGCTAACAAGCCGCTCTGTCGACTGCTTTGTTGTTAAGCTCTTATTAAATAAAGTTAATTGGATCTACAATGTCCATTATGTAATAGCGGCAGAAACAAAGAAAATGTTATTTAACTATAGATTGTTGTTGAGGTGAATCAATTGTACTATGAGTATTGCAACATGATTTTAAGCAAGAATTATAACACCAAACTATGAAGGGAGAGTAACAAGAATTGAGCAAAGCCACGCAAACCATTGAGAGCACACGCTCTGGGAACAGTGGCAGAACAGTGGCATTTCGTAACAATAATTGTGGTACTTTTTCTAGAGCACTTCCTCATTAATGGGACGAACGCTTTGTGATGTGCGCAGCCTCGCCGGCACAAAAACGCCCCGCTGGGAAGCGATATTGTGCTGTGGAAACAAAAGTGCCTTATTGCTTACAGACACGTTGTCTCTTGCTTTTAAATTCATTAGCATGTTTGGAAGTATAGAAGTTTATACGAGTATATGGTTAGATGATATGTGTGTGGAGAGTAAGTAAAGTCTTAGTGATAGACACTATTTATTGTGTTATTTCTATTAATAAGAGTACAAATAATTTCAGTTACACAGAACTACTAATATTTATGACAATTTGTATATCCAATTTATATTCGTAATGAATGCGGACCGACTGGCGGGAATGAGTCACGCGATATCCAACATTGCTGATATCGCTACACATGTTTTATAAAATGTAAGGTGAATAGTTTGCATCGGCGACATTAGAGTGATACACCTGACTAGCAAAGCTAGGAAACTGCTTGCTTTCAGACGTGTCTACCTGAATGCTGGTTTGCACCATAATGATATAAGAAATGTTCAAAAGTTGGTTTATACAACTGCTACTCTTGCTTACAACTTTCTTTCTTGCTTGACAAAAAAAAACAAAATTTATTACGTAGCATGACATGACAGTCATTCGAATAACGACGTAAATTCTTGCAGCGTGTCGGTTTATTGGCGGACTGTTTCGGCTCGCTAGAACATCAGTGTTACATAAAAAAAATATAAAATATTACTACAAGTACAGATAAAGATAAAATTTGTCTCACGGAGAATTCTCTGACAAAATACGGGTATACAAGCATATAGTTTATATATCAACTTTTAGCAATACATACGAATTATGATATATTACGATATAAGTTATTCGACCAATCTATTTTACATAATCTTGATATTTCGAACATTCGGTAGAATACACAAAATCTCTTCTCAGACTTAAAGGTTCTAAACCGTCTCACAGTTTGTAATTATACAATTGTACAATTATATCAATTGCCCTATATATATTATATTGACAAGCTCGGTGGTCGAATGGCTAGGAATGGCCACTTTGACCCCGAAGTCGCGGGTTCGATCCCCGCACATGACAAACATTTGTGTGCATGAACATGTGTGTTTGTCTTGATCTGGGTTTTTTCTATGTAATATATGTACGTATTTACAAAAAAAATGTATATGTTAAGTATAGTATCAGTTATCTAGTACCCATAGTAACAAGCTTTACTTAGTTTCGGACTAGGTGGCGGTGTGTAATTTGTCCAGAATTTTTACTTTTTTTATTTATTATATATTCTAATTAGTCTTGGCTTGCTTCACTAATCAAGTTCATTTGGGACAGCAGGCAGGTTAAATATATTTTGCTGATGAAAAGAAACCATAAATTATTTTTCTGGCGCACTCACACGTCACATTTTACGTCGCACCTCTCACCGCTAAAAGGATCACCTTTTTCCAGTTGTAATTACTTGTATCTAAATATCTTTGCGGTGGTGTAGACGGATGGTGAGATCTTGTCACCGCGCTTTCTAGCTTCAAAAGGCGTTACGCTGACTACATTCCCTGTGGGTACCAGCTTTCAAGCACCCGTAACGGAGTGACATTCTAGCTGGCCATCTTTGTCTAAGTAGATACTTGAATATTCACGAAGTCTTTAAGTCTGGGCAAGAATAAAACAAACTTGCCGCAGAAATGAAAGTGCTAAATCACAATTGAATATGCAATGCGTTTACGTAATTCTTAATATAAAAGTCATAAAAATCTAGATAGTACTTTTCGTCTCACCGATATCTTTAAAGTCAAAGTCACCTGCATGTGATGCAAATGAGGCTCGAGAGGATAGAGACGAACGGCATGTCGAGCATGAATGGGAGGTACCTCCACCCCACAGAATACCGCAGCAAAATAACAATGCTCTCAAGTTCTGTGAGTGAGTGACAGCCTCAGCCACAGGTTAGGAGATGCTACATTAGAAGGCAGTTAAGTCTATATGGCCACAGTAATCGCTTTACATCAATGATCAGGCCGTACGCTTGTTTGATACTCAGCTTCGCATAAAAAAGAAGATTGATTGATAACTGCGACTCCAGTGTACAAATTAATTACCAATGTTCACATGTAATCGTAGGTTATGGTTATGCGAACTTTCTAATTGTGCTGTTGAATTTTTTACTCATGATAGAGACAATCGGACAGACTTTTATTATGGCCAACAAGACATTTTAAGCTAATAATGTAATATATTCAAAAATCATTTTTTAATAAGTTTATGTCAAATTTGACTTGCAAGATTTGATTACAGACACCCCGGAATTTATGAAAGGCACAGACGTTCTAAAGAGCAAAATTAAAATTTATAGTCGGTAACCTAATATAGCCCTAGATTAAAGTCACACAGATCGGTGAATATTACCGCAAGGACGTGTAAAATATAAAATCAATATGGCCCCTATTAATAAAACGGTATTTGACTGGGCAAAAGATTGCTAGCTAGAATTAATTTATGCAAAAAGTGGCCGGTGTACCTGTTTTGATACCCGCTATGCTAGGAACCAAATTTTTGAGTATTCTAAAAGCATATCGATCACGCCAAAACTGTAAAACAACTAGTAATAAATAAGCAAACCAGCTTAATAGCAGTGCGGTAAATTAATCGTGCACAAACAGCAATTATGTAGAGTCATAATGTGATTTATGTTTTCACTAATTCCCTGCAACATTGATTACTTCGTGTTACTTTGTTTTATTCGAATTATACGATGGTTCTCTGTTCTGGTTCAAAGTAATATTAAGTACTGGCTTCGGTCAGCGCATTTTACATACATTTATATTATCAATCAGCATCAATAGTATGACCGTTTCTACCAGATTTTGTCATCTTTAATTAATTTATTTTAAGAAAATCGCATTTCATTGACCTTGACAAAGAATGTACATAAAAAATACATATCTAACTAGTACACAAATACATATCTAACTCGTGACCTGCCCCAACTTGGTACTGGTGCAATTTAGAATAGTCATTTTATCGTGAAACATAGTATGCATTTAGCATTTTTATACTCGTTGTAACTTTTAAACGAAAAGTTCGATTCTAATTACGGTCCCAAATTGAATTTGCAACGTAATATGAAAAAAAAAAAAAATTGACATGTTTTAAATATTCGGATCAAGTTCTTTTGGGATCCTTTGGGATATGATTGAGCTACCTTATATGATACATACCTAAACGTGTCCTATAAAACGTATCCTGTTATCGCCAGGTGATCCGTGTTAATGTGTTTCAAAAAGGGCACTTAAACAAAATGAAAATTAACCATGTCGGACTCGAACATAACATCCATTCAACCGTTACCATGTTTACGTACCAAAAGCATGTTATTTTAGATGTAACTAATCTTCTAGTTACGGAAATCATGGAACAAAAGTAAAACGGATGAACTCAATACTGTTTGACCATGGTTTGACCGTTGACCAGTTTTACTAAAGCGGTGTCACTGAAGAACTGAGATGAAGAACCTAATGAAAGTTTTTAACAAAATGTATAACGACTTCCCAGTAAAACGTATAATTTATTCCCAGTACAACGCACAAAACGTATGTTAAATTGCCAACAAATGAGTAAAAATAGTTTAATTCGTTTTTACCCGGGTAACTTACCCGTCATTTACCCGCCGTGCATCTCTACACTTGTAATACAGTACAGTAATTTAAAGACAAAACGTATGTACTTAGAAAGTCTTTCATATAGAAAATATGAATGCTTTAAGGCACTTTACCTGTTTTTAAAGAAAAAAGTACAGATCTAATATTGCACAAGATTTGCATAGTTTGAGTCTAGACAGCGTTGTGTAATGTGAACATAAATATTTATTATGTATTTAGTCTAGTCACAGTATACATGAAGTTGAAGTGGTTAACTTTGTTACGGAATACGATAGTGTAGAGTTAATAATATTATTATTTATTATTTTCAAATGTTTTGGTAAACAACTCTATTCTAAGTAAATACAATCGAAATGAGCAGCTTAAAGCAGTGCTGCATATAGGGGCAGTCTATTCTGCCTGCAATAATTTTGAGAATGTTGTTGGGGCTGTCCCGGATCCTGCGCACTAGGGACGCACATCTTTTGCGCATAGTTGCAAAAAAGCATTCCACGCGTGCTTCCGCGAATGCCACATACTCGTATATGCCTGAATACAAAATCTTAAAAATAATTAGGTACATCTTTACCTATGGAAGAAATGTTTTCAACAGTATGTGTTAAGCATGTATGTATAATTTTTTAGCACGCTCTGCAGCATAAACTTTTTGAGGGATTTCAATATATGAGGTGTAGTTAGATTAGTCTTAGTTGTGGAAGTGCCACGGGCAACATTATTACTCAGCGTCTTATTAGCTATATCCCAAATTTTAGTCCGACCCGGCGCCAGTGGTTTGAGTGTGCGTGTCTTTTATAGATATAGATAAATGTTTTAAGTATATATTTATGACTTCGTGAGGACATGCCGAGTTAGTACCTCAATGTCACAATTTGTCAATGAATCTACGACAATGTGAAGAGAGTATGTTGGGTGGCACTCAAATTTTACAAAATAATGTGCTTTTTACATTCTTTGTCGAGGTCAATGAGATGCGATTTGCTTGAAATTATTAAAATCTTAATTTACTTAAAATCTGGTAACAAGCCATCAGTTTTACGACACTCAAACATAATGAGTAGATTGTTATTTTATTATCCTCCAAGAATCCAAATGGAGCATATAGCATGAGCCGCCATTTGGGATGACCTGCCCATGACCACAACCACTCTGCCAAGAGTGTACGACTGAGAAAATGAATAGGCGTATATAAATCATTTCAGTAATGGAAAAATAAATATTTTGTAACCAATTTCCCAACAATAGCAGTCGTATGAAGTCACAGCGAAATTTACTGTCGAAATTTACTGAAGAGCTAGCGACCGTTCTTCAGTAAATTTCGATCTAGTGCCACAGAATCTAGTGCCTATCAGTTGACAGAGTCCCGTATTTTATTTATGTAAGTCACAAGACTTTGCTTGCCAGTAAGTCCTTTCACTTAATGATATCTTAGAAACTTTTCTACTTCTTGGACCATTTCTGCCAGTCTGTTCGCTCCAATTCCGTGTCCTCATAATTGATACAGATTAAGTAATTTGTCCGAACAAACAGAAGTAGTCCTTGTGGTTCGTAGCATAAAGCTCAAATGCTCATGCATGCTCTTAAAAATAAGGCCTTTTTTACTCCGACCTTATAATTACTGCGGAATAAGAACTCTCCAGACTAAGAGGCAACTTCTAAGAACTTCCCGAATGAATGTGGTTAATTTAACGGTTCTTTTGAAGATTGTTGCGCAATCTTGCAAACATTCTGTTTGAAGGAGATTATGAAAATCAACTTGTGAAAATCTTTCAGCTTATAACTTCGATGTTTTCTTTGTAACGTCGCTGAGACTTTTGATACTCATGTTTAAGTAGGTATAGTCGTATCGACTATTAATCGGACGTTCCTCTTTAATGTTAATACCAGATATGTTAATAGCCATCGCGGCGTCGTGTTGATCGTCCAGTAGCCCCATGTAGGCCAGGAGTACCATGGTCGGCGAGGTCGATGACCGACAATTCCCCTCCCCCTTCGCCCTTTGCCGTCGTCTCTAGACCCTGCATTACTACATTTCTCTTCTCCGGCGCATTGCACGAATTACCAGCTCGCGTCGCGCTAGACCAAACACGACTTGTTTTGCTAGTTTTTACTGAAGAGAAATATTTTGTAGAGCCCTTTCTAAGTTCTGCAAACAAGTGCACATTTCTTTACGATTAATCTCTTTGCAGTGAATACGTCAAATTTTTGTTTTCTACAAATTACACACTGCCATCCAATCCCAAACTAAGCAAAGTTTGTACTATGGGTACCAGATAACTGATATGATACTTAATTTAAATACATTTTTTTTGTAAATACATACATAGGTACAATACATAGAAAACACCGCGACTAAGACAAACAAACATATTCATGCACACAAATATTTGTTTTGTGCGGGGATCGAATCCGCGATCCCGGAGTCAAACTGGACCATTCAACCACCGGGCTCGTCAAAAACTAAAGGATAAAAGCCAAGCCAGCCAAGTATATGCTCTATCAGTTTTGACAAAACTTCCTAACAAACGTAAATGATGCTAAGATCGATCTCATAAATGTTTTTGAGAGCCAAAACAGACCTTCTTAATTTTAAAAATACAAACGAATGTCAGTCTAACTAAAGGCTTATTTATTTGGCTCACTGTACACATGAATATTTCTCAGACTAGCTAATTGTTTGGAGTTAATGTGTGTGTGTCTTTGAATGAAAAGAAGGAGAAAACAATTTTACTCAAAACAATACGAGTAATCTTTTCTTTTCTGGGATGTATAGTCAATGATTAGAGTTTCAAAATCAGAAACATCATTGTATATATAAATAGTTTTATATACCACTAGGGTGTCAAACAAGCGTACGACCTGCCTGATGGAAAGCAGTTTGTGCTATATTTAATCGTTTTGATCTGAATAGCTATGTGGTTATGTATTTTAGCGGTCACTGATCGTATTCGAGGTTAATCGAGTTATCTCGAAGATTGCTCAACGGGTCTTCAGTGACGTCGCCCGCTTATTGCCCATTTCCTCTTAATTTAAGTTACTTATTGACTTCAAACGTGATCACTGAGTTAGAATTTGCTTAGAATCTGTGTAGGTTTATTAACCTTTTAACCGTCCCAATCTAATTTTCGGGCCTAAATCGCCTCTGTCGTAAATACGACAGAGACGAACCTGTGTTCGTTTATTTTATAGCGATTTTTCTAGCTTACATCTTATAATAAAAAACCGGACAAGTGCGAGTCGGACTCGCCCACCGAGGGTTCCGTAGGTACGTAGTATCATTATTAAATTTGATATTTTTCATTACAAATAAGAAATAATGCGTCGAAAAAAATAAATAAAATATATTTTGCAATGTGTACATCAAGCCCTTTCATATGATACCCCATTTGAACTAGTAGCACTAGTAGTTTCAATTTGAAATTTCGACACCCTATAAAAAATATAGACCCCCTATTTTTTAAGATTTATTTACAAATGTATAGTTTTGGGATTTATTCCTGTACTTGTAGTCTATAACGATGTTACTTGCCAAATTTCATAGTTCTAGGTCAATGGGAAGTACCCTATAGGTTTTGATTCCCTTGAGTGTGTCGAAATATGCGTTTTTTGCTGAATAAACGGCCGTAACTTTTTTCTACGTAAACTTAGCAGTTTGATTATTTTACAACTTCATGGGACCGTAGACCTGAGTATACAGTTCAAATTTCAGCTTGATACCTCCACGCGTTCTCGACATAGAAATTCTTGACAGACAGACAGACAGACAGACAGACAGACAGACAGACAGACAGACAGACAGACGGACAACAAAGTGATCTTATAAGGGTTCCGTTTTTTCCTTTTGAGGTACGGAACCCTAAAAACGAAAAGCTTGTAAAATTATTATAAATGTTGAAAATAAATTAAATTGCCGGTTCTTTTCCGAAACTGTTATTTCTTTAATATTAGTATGTTTCCCTTGATATTGGCTAATTGATACATAAGCGTTGGAAAGCTTCGGTCTAATGGGCGGAAATCCGTTGGTAAGCAGTGCAAACCTTTAATTGAATAGGTAGAACTAAATTTGTTGTTAATATATTAACGTTAATAACCGCTATATTTTGTTACGTGCTGACTATGAATAGTTTCTCTAACCGTTAAATAATAATTATTGTAACTTTTTTTTCTTTCTATATAAGTGGGGGCAAGCGAGCATGTGGGTCACTTGATGGAAAGTAATTACCACCGTCCATAGAAATCAGCAACTCCAAGGGGTCGCCGATAAACGCACAAACTTGTGTCTTTGAGGGATTCAGTTGGACTAAGTTCAATCTACACCAATCAGAGACGTGTCTAAGAGACGTCTCAATCGTGTTACTAGTTCGTGTTATTAGTTCAGTCAATAACGCAAACGCCCATGTGACCCTTGAGAGTATTTTATACTCTTGGAAACTCTGTACTGCTCAAGATATTGGGATAATTAATAAATATATTGGCAGTTAGATTAAACTGAAGACGTATATGACAAATTTAAACAGAAGTCAGATTTTCGCAATCTAATACCCGATGGAAATCAGCTTCAGCTTAGACGGTAGGCCCCCTACTAAGGTGCTTAAGCTCGTTTATCTCGTTTAGCTCCGAGATCCATTTGAGTATAAAATCATTGGCCATTTACTAGCAATAATAAATAACATAAGAAAGGTCAAAATACCTTTACCTCCATCGAATCAGATCTAGAAAATTCTAGATAGGCTGAAAATGTTAGAAGATTTGAGGCGGAGCAACTGCCGCATTCCAGAATTCACTTTCACGAGCAACCTATCACGAGGTCTGGAAAATCATTTATCATTTAGTCGGGTAACCATACGCAGCAAATTGGCAGTAGTTACCATTTAAATAATTGATTTCGGCCAACTTTGTCGGAATATTATAAGTATTTAAAAAAAAAAAGGAAAAATCCACCTCCGCGCCTGCCTAGCTACGTATTAAACATTTAATACCTAAGTTTGGTGTTTTTAAAATTAACCGAATTTCATCTGCAACGATGGGCTGCTATGCCTTGTTTAGTAGTGCAATACTTAATAAGTAGATGGCACCACACTGCTATTTCGCTCCAGTAAATATGAAATGTAAAAATTCGCCACCATCACAAACTTTCCTGGTCCATGACTTTGCTCAACTGTGGGTTGGCGGTGGCCAGTGTTTTCATGCCACCAAAGACCAGTTATTTGTACTTATTTGGCTTAACGACTGTCATCTAACGACAACAGCCGCAATCGACGCGTCGGCTTAACGTGCCCTCCGAATCACGGAGGAGCTCGAGATAAATCCATAGACAGGATACGGTTGATGTTGCTTAACTGAGGTGAGCGATTAGATTGACATGCGCTACGATGCAATCGAGGTCTTATGACATTTATTAGGGTTGTATGTAGGATTTTATGCCATTATTGGGATGTTATCGTCCAGACTGCAATAGCGGGTACGTTGCGGGTGCTATACGACAAAGTCGAACATAAGAATGTCGTATTGAGATTATGATCATAGGATTTTACTGATTTACTATACAGCTAAACCAAGTTGCTAACAAAAATTTTTATATTCTCTTTCGCTATAAATGTTATTTTGTAAAAGTTTATGTTTGTAGAAATTCTTTTCACATTTTAGAACGACTACAGACTTAAGTTATTAAGTTGTCAGTGAAGGCGTACAAACTTGCCATTGCCTGAGTACTTACTCGGTTCTTCTGCCTCAGACTTTCACCGTTCAAGCACAGGTTCTCTCGGTAGATGAGTCTCTGTAGAATTGACATACATCGCTTTATTGTTTACGTAAAATACGAATAGCTTTTATATGATTGCATGTAAGTTTATATACTTCCAAACTTTAAAGAATGCCGGCTTGCACCATCTTATTAAATAATAATAAATAAATATTGCCAGACAAATTACACAGCGACATTTAGATGTTGGGGTTAGCCCCAAAGTAAGCGAAGCTTGTATTATGGGTACTAGACAACTGATAAACATGTACATTTTTTTTGTAAATACATACTTATGATACATAGAAAACACCCAGCCTAAGACAAACAGACATGTTCATGCACACAAATGTTTGTCCCATGTGGGAATCGAACCCACGAGCGTTGGTGTGGAAGCCGCGTCATTGACCGCTACGCCACCGAGCTCGTCAATTTTATTTGAATTTTGTTTATTATTTGTAATCAATGATGATTATGTAGGACTTTTGTTTTAATTAAAACTATTATTATACAATTTAGAAACATGTGTATAAAGTACAAATTTATCTATGAATGTTCTTAGGAGGTCATTGGGGAGGTACCCTAGCAGTGTATGCCAAATTTCAGCTCGACCAGGGTCCCTACCGCCGAATCTGAAGCCCATTACCATGGGATTTTTTGATCCCAAAAATTGGTATTAGGTTAAAGTTATTGACAAACATCTTCAGCTTAGTAAGTAGAGCTCTAAAAATATCCGATGGAATGGGATGAAATCGGCTTCAGCATCGGCGGGCTCTGGGGCCCCCCAGAGCCACCGGCTAAGTTGAAGCCGATTCCCCCCGTATTTTTCAATTGCGAAAATCAAACTTCAGCTCAGATTTATGGTACTTGTGTTTAGCTTAGCTGGTTAAAAACCTAGGAGCTCTACCGACTAAACTGAAGATGTTGGTCAATAGCTTTAGTTTCTTGCCAGTTCTTCTCAAGAAGCCCCGTGGCCGGAACTGGCACTTAAATTCACTTTCACATTCAAGATAGTGTGATGAAAGTGAATCTAAGCTCTGTGGATTTAGAGTAGTAATGATTTAGATACATGTTCTTATATTTAATTTGTATGACGTTTCTAAGTACTCTATAAAGTCCAAGGAATAAAGATATTTTGATTTGATTTGATTTGAATAACTAAAACTTAAGATCTAATTTTATAATTAAAATATTCGATGGTAATTAGCTTTAGCTTCCGCGGTAGGGCCCCAGAGGACTTACCGTTTAATTTATGCTGAAGCTGAAGATTATTTGATTGCGAAAATCAAACTTCAGTTTAGAGAGTTCAGTTTAGAAGGAAACGCATTTGCGCGTTTGCTTAGCTGGTAAAAACCATGAACCTCTACCAACAAAGCTAAAAATATTTGTCGATAACTCAACTCTAATACGTATTTTTGGGAATTAAAATATTAAATCGAAGAGAATCGGTGTCAGCTTAGGCTGTAAGACCCCTGTGACCAGTGGTCGTCGGCACGTCTCAACGTGCGTTGATAGATCAGTCAGTAACGCTTGTCTATGATAGAGATCTAGCATCTTTGCAGGTTTGGTGTGTATTTATTAATGGAAACATGTTTATAAAGCATTGCTTGTCGACATTATTGTATAGCACGTTCGTTAATTATATTGTCTTGAAAACTGAAATGGCATATTTGAAATCAGAAGTAAAATATCAAAGAGTACATACAAAATTTCGAAACCCTTACAATCATATAGAAAATATTAAATTGATCCACTAAAAAAAACCTGATTTGCACATCAAATTAATCTGATCACACATCAAATACTGCATCATAGGTTAGGTTAGGTTTGCAATGTATTTATTTGATGTTACGTTATATAGTATCCCAATCATATCACGTATTTTTAGATGAGACCAACTAATACGTGGAAAAATTACAAGGTTTTTCTGTAGTTATAAAATTGTTGGATGTTACTGACAGTGAGGCTATAATTATATTAAAAACATGTCAGTAAGATATTTAAGTGCAATTTTAACAACACGAATGCCGGATATGTCTTAATAGTGTTTAGAGCTATGCACATCATCTGTATTTATTTATTAGCTAACCCGTTTTCAAGGTATTTCTTCTTACTCGTATTCTATAGAAATAAACCTACAAATGCAAAAATAATTTAGATTTATACTTATAAAAATAAATAAATACATACACAGGGTTCATGAAATCGTCTATCGTATGGCTATACCACTCCTCAGTAATATTATACTGTGTCTGAATTTCTCGCTGAACTGCATTTCAATTTCTTGGTATGAAAAGAATTGATATTTTCCCTGGCTTTTGTGATAGTAAGGGAACGTAGTACAACGCCTTAAATAACTATAACATAATTAGATACTGTTATCATAGTAGTAACAATACTTCAACATTTTCACAAGAACTGATAAATTCATTATGAAAATTAGGTTAAGAGCTTTTATGCAGCACCCTAATGCCGCCATTGTAGAAAAATTGTGTAGCTCGTAATTTTTTTCTCTGTAACTTCGTCCGAGAATATAATAAATGTACTGTTTTTAACAATAACGCGCGATATAAGTAAACAACAACATTTTAAGTATCGGCGAAGTTACTTAAAAGACTTTATCGTATTTTCGAGGGAAGTTACAGCAAAATATTAACTCTCTTTACGAACCAAGATTAGATTTTTGGCATTGCCAGCCCTAGAGCCCTGCATAAGTAAAGCCCCTTAAGTGAGTGTGTTTACGTCCACATTTCATATTAGAATCTGAGCAGTGGCTTTAGCGGAAAGTTTCAGCAACTCGTAACAGAAAATATAACGCAACCGTAGTAGCAATATTAATATTTGAATTACTTATACGTCATAAGGTATTAAAGTCGTAAAGTGTTGATTCTGTTCAAAACATCATCTTTTAAAATTATATTCCACGACTTTGTAAGGTTTTAAAAATTATAAGGATCTTTACGATGGAAATTCACTATCTATTTCCAATATATCCCACAATAAATATTATTATAACATTTTTTATTATAACATAAAATTTTTTTCTCCGTATTTCTGTTAGATTCACGGGCTTTTAAACCCGGTCATTTAATAGGCGTGCGCGGGAATAAGGATCCAACGCGTAGAGGCTCCATTGAGAAGTTTAAAATAATGTTCTACACCCGTGCCCCAATCCAGGTTATATCAGTGGAACAATATACCTATGAGCAGGTCTCGGCAGGTATTGGAACTATTGCTTATGTGTGTTAGAAAATAAACGGGCTATGAGGATGATCTGGATGATGGATGATAGACTAAATTCAGTATTATGATTAATTTAGAGTTGCGCGGCTATCTCTACATTATTATTGTAAAATAAATAATAAATAAATAAATATTTCTGGACAATTTACACAGCGCCGCGCCATCTAGTCCCAAATTAAGCGTATAGCTTGTACTATGGGTACTAGACAATTGATAAATGTACTTAATACATTTTTTTAGTAATACATAGAAAATACCCTGACGTACCTGACAAACAGACATGTTCATGCACACAAATGTTTGTCTTGTGTGGGAATCGAACCCGCGACCTCGGAGTCAAAGTGGCCACTACTAACCATTCGACCACTGAGCTCGTCAAAAGTGATATTTTGAGGAGATAACGTTTTAGTCGTAATAGAGCGTTATACCAACTCATATCTTTCTTTTTCTTCTTATTTGTAAGAACTTTTGCCTATATATAATGCAGAAAAGTTTGTAACCTAACGTTCCATGACGCGTGCTCTCCCTACCGGATGGCTCAATGATCCCACGCTACCTGATACCCTTGTGTGGTCTCTTTATTACTCTGTGTGTGTACTAGTATATCTAGAGGTAACTCTCAGTATCAATAGAGTCTGTGGTTTCCGCACTCGCATACATCCCGTGTACACTCAATGAAAGAGACGAGTAAACAGGGCCGAGAATTAGAATAAAGATATTTTAAGAAATAATCTATGTATTGTGATACTTATTATGGAATATAATTAGCGAGATACGGATTTAAAAAAATCATATTAATCTGTTTTAATTTTATTTTTAACTATTATAATTATAATACATCGACATCAACCCGTAATCCATTTTTGGCGGTCGCCGCTCTTAATCCTGGCTACACAGGAGACACAGAAGTGGGAATGTGTGGTGTGCCCCCGTCCCGTTTATAAAAGAGTAGTAGCACAGTATAAGTAAGAGTACTACGTACAGTAAGGACTCTCCCTGTCGCTCTCTCGTATCGACCTCACCTCCCCACTGAGACAAATCTGGAACAGTTTGTATGGCGCCGCACGCACACACGCTCATTTACTCTCTGCACAGACGCAGTTGTCTATGTAGTAGTTAACGATGCGACATTTGTATGGAGTGGCCGGGGTGTGGTAGTAGTGTCACTTGATCCGCTGTATGTGTCTTGGCACATTATTTTTAAAATGTTAAAAATTACTTAGAATCACAAGTTATTCTCTATACACGCATAATTATAATTCCATATACATTCATATATACTTTCTAAGAAATAAGGATAATCATTCATACATGTAGCAGCTGGCAGCAATTTGCGGAAGTGTACTAGAAAACTATTCTCAAACTTGCGGTACAGTCGTTTCTCGTTCCGAGAGCGTCGTTTCTGTCTACTGTCAATACATATAATAAAACAGTAGGAACCGCGTGTCTGTACATTTGATAAAATTAACAAAAAATGAGTGTGGGCGATAAAAAAAGAGTAACAGAACACAAAAAAGATTTTTTTGATTTTTTTGTCTGTCTGTCTGTCTGTCTGTATGTACTCGCTAATCTTTAAAACTACTGAACAGATTTTTACGCGGTTTTCACTAAAAGATTAAGGTCATCCCTGAGCAACATATAGGCTTTGTTTCATCGAAATCTGATGTCAGATTAAAAAGTTATCGTCATTTAAAGTTTAAAGAAAATTTTTCTTTATAGAAAATCACTCATCACAAAATCTAAGAAACTACAAGTGATAGGAGTCTCAAATTTTGTACGGGGATTCCTTTCAGGACGTAGATGCTCACTAAGACGGGAATTTGGAAAATTCAACTCCTAAGGGGGTGAAACGGGGGTCCAAAGTTTGTATGGGGAACCAAGATTAGTTGGACTATTTTATACGAAACTTTACACGAGATCTTCTGTAGATAAATGAGTAAACACGTGTTTCAGGATTTTTCAAAATTCAACCCCTAAAGGGGTGGAATGAGGTGCAAACGTCTGAAAATCGACATGGGTATTGTTTTTATGGTTTATCGGGTCGCTGATTCCGAAAACAACAGCTATTTTATAATCTAACATAATCGACGTGACACAAGAGCACTCCTATGGGGGTGCGATGGGGTTGAAATGTTACAATATCAATATGGGTGTTGATTCTATGGTTTTCTAAAATGTCATTTACGAAAATGGCATCGATTTGAAAACGTGGACACGAAATTTCCATCTCGGTATAAAAATCCAAGATTTGGAACACCTGATGCAGAACCATAATGGTTCAGCTAAACTATAAGAAATATAAAAATGACGCCTTAGCAAAAGTTGTTCAGTCTGATGAGTATAAATAGTTTAACAAAATATTGATTGTATTGTAAAAAAAATAACCACACGCAGTGCTACTTTTATTCTTACCTGCTACAAGTTAGACGCAATAGTCTTATTTATTTTATATATATATAAAATAATATATGAAATATTATATATATATATATATAATAAATAAAACTATTGCGTCTAACTTGTAGCACTCGATTTATATATATATATATATATATATATGTATATATATATATATGTGTGTATATATATATATATATATATATATATATATATATATATATATACTAGCGGCCGCCCGCAACTTCGTACGCGTGGAGTTAGTTATTTGCAAATAATTTTTAATTACATTCGAAAAAGCTAAATACCTAATGAAAGGAAAAAGATGAAAAAGTTAAAAACAATCAATATCTAGACGAATTTTTAGAATCAATGAAGTCGACGGATATTATTTTTTAAAACCTCTTTGTAAAACCTAAAGTACTTTTTATTGTTATAATAATACATCCCTCCTTATAATAGTAAGTATGTAGTTGTTTTCAATATTTTTTATACTTAAATATCATTTAAAATCCTTCTGCCATAATTACTTTAACTCCAATAACATTGGATTTTCATACAAATTTCCAACCCCCGTTTTAACTCCATAAGGGGGTTGATTTCTAAAGATACATTATTAGTACACCGCCACACCATCTATAGAGCATAAATTTTAAATTTCAAGTCTCTTGCGTCAAAAACATAGAACTTTCATACAAACTTCCAACCCCCGTTTTAACCCCAAAAAGGGATTGATCTCTAAAGATACATTATTAGTATACCTCCACACCATCTATAGAGCAAGCATTTTAAATTTCAATTCTCTTACTTCAAAAACATAGAACTTTCATACAAACTTCCAACCCCCGTATTAACCCCAAAAAGGGGTTGATTTCCAAAGATACATTATTAGTACACCTCCACACCATCTATAGAGCATACATTTTAAATTTCAAGTCTCTTGCTTCAAAAACATAGGACTTTCATACAAACTTCCAACCCCCATTCTACACCCTTAGGGGTGGGGATCGTAAAATCCGTTCTTAGCGGATGTCTACACCCTATAAGAAACCTACCTACCAAATTTCAAGTTTGTAGGTGTTATAGTTTCTGAGATTTCGTGATGAGTGAGTCAGTGATTTTCTCTTTTATATATATAGATATATATATATATATATATATATATTTATATATAAAGTTAACGTGGTCTGTTTAGTCAGTTTTATATAGACGTGTACGCTAAAATTGAAATGGAACGATTGGTATATATTCGCACAAACCAGAAGAATGCGTGCATTTGCGGGACGCTATGTAGCAAGATTTTGTGACTCAAAGTCTTTTAAACAACGAGGGGAAACTGTTTTTCTTAGATGCTTCAGAAGGGACTGGAAAAACATACCTGACGAGAGCAATCCTCGCTGAAATCAGGCGCCAAAATAATATCATACAGCAGCATCGCCAGGTATTGCAGTCATAATATTACCTCTAGGCGGAAGGACGCAAATACAATGTTCAATATTCTACTCGATTTATACAGAACGGAAACACCGACATGCTTTGTGACACGAAACTGTGTCAAAGCGAAAATGTTTCAGGATTGCTGTCTAATCGTTTCAGATGAATGCGAAATGGCCAACAATGTGGCTTTATCGAGGATTAGTAACGAGGTCTTTTCATATTAGCTCCCGAAGGAAAGACTCCCTTCATTTATTTTATATTTTTTTTTGAAACTATGGTGTCTATCTTAAATAAAAATAATAATTTGTTGACTTTTAACGTATAATACTGCCCCAAATATTTTCTTATGTATCTACTTTAGTTCGTATTTGTATTAATATGCCGGAATCATAAAGTCCACGCGAACGAAGTCGCGGGCATCAGCTAGTCTTTAATATAGCAATAACTTGTTCCGACAGACACTTGAATAACTATGTATTGACTTGTAACTTGTTTTGTACCGGAAGGTCGTATGAAATTCTAACCATTATTGCATAAGTAGGCATTGTTTAAGTTGCAAAGCTATGAAATATATTCAAAATTCCTGGTAATATCTGTTTATAACTTAAAACTATTGGCAGTTTTGTCACACTTTAACAAAGTGCCGGGATGGAAAGTATCCTATGTTATCCAGATCATTATTATTATGTGTATGTGAACTTTCATCCAAATCCGGGGCCCTACCTACTACAGCTACAGCCAATTCCATCGATTTTTTTAATTGCTAAAATCAAACTAATGTTTACATTTATACATGTGTTTAGCTTAGCTGAAACTCTGGAGCTACTACCGAATGACCTGATGATGTTTGTCAGTAATTTAAACGAAAGATATATTTTTCGAATCAAAATATTTGGGGATTGGTGGTTCATCAACATCTTTGAACCAAAGTCAACTTCACCTGCACGCGGTGCACCCTGCTGACTGACAAACGAAGCTCTGGCGAAAAGAGAGTACCAGACTGGGGAATGTACCTCCACCTCACAGAATACCGCAGCCAAATAACAATTCCCTTGAGGGTTGTTGTGTTCCTGCGAGTGAGTGAGGTCACCAGAAAAGAAGGAGATGCTGCGTTGGCAGCGAGGGTGGCGGCGCACGAGCGATCTTTTATGTTGCGGCAACGGTGACCGCTTCACATCAAGCGGGCCGTTTGCTTGTCTGCCACCCGACGTAGTATTAAAAAAAATTCAATGGTTTCTCCTTGAACTCCCTCCCTGAAACAATAACAAACATCCATACTCACAAACTTTCACATTTGTTATTTAGTAGGCAGAAAGTAGGATTGAAAACGGCATAGATCAATATTATCGTTCTGAAATAATGACATTCTTTTGCAGCTGCTCGGTTAGGGCAATTAGGACCTTACAAAATAGCCGATTTGTTGTGCCCCTGCGAACCAGGGCACCAGGGAATTTCTGAGAATTATTGCGTTGGCAACGATCAATAATAATCACGCATGAGCGATATTCCTTTAAGCGAAAATGTTTGCTTTCATACTACTCTGAAAGGCATTGCTTTTTCCACGCTCTTAATAATTTAAATAACATAGGTACTAAATACATGAGGAGCTCAATGGCGTCTTGTGTGTGTCAGTCTAATCGAACACGCAAGTTAAGCAACGCCGACCGTGTCCTGTCTATGGATGGGTCTATCTATCTCAAGCTCATCCGTGCTTCGGAGGGCACTTTAGGCACCGGCTGTTGTTATTAGATGACAGTCGTTAATCCATGTCAGTGACCTTTAGGTGACTTAAAAACACCTGCCTTCGCCAACCGTAGTTGAGCAGCGAGCAACGATGTGGAGTATGCTCTAAACCGCATCGATTGAGGGGAGACCCGTATCCCAGCAGTGGAATGAATACGGGTTGACGACGATGTTTGCTTTCCGGACTATACCGAAAGAGAACGTACACTGAACTTTCCACACTCTCATTGACCTTTTTAATAATTTTCATAACTAAATACATCAAAGTATATAATGTACTTATAATATCTGTTTGTTTCAGCCAACGTACCCGTTCGTATGAATCGGACGACCATGAGAGGGGGGCATGCGAATGGTGCGAGTATGCCCTCGTCATCACTCTCGCGACGATCCTCCTCATCGGAGTGTCAGCACTGACCATCTTCTGGGTGATATGGTACCGCGGCAATTATGCCTGGGCTGAGGGCTCGCCTGCTAAGCAGTTCAACTTACATCCGACGCTTATGGTGGCTGGATTCATCACCTTTAGCGGGTTTTGTGAGTATTATAATTTGAATCGTGCCTATTTGAATTGTTACCCGTGATGTGCTGCAGTGACTACATTCTGTAATACTTTTTAAGAGGAACTGACTAAATAACAGGTTCTACCTAAATATAGACCGGATTCCAGAGTACCTAGACAAAATTGTATAATACTCATAGCATATTAAATTTATACCAAGTATCTGCAATAATATTATTAAAACTCTCGTGAGATTATATGAGATTAGATTAAATTAACCAATATATAAAGTAACACGTCCTGGCTGACTGATTCATAAACGCCGTGGCAAAACTACTGAAGCTAAAAACATGATATTTGTACCGTGACTCCACTAAGAAGGGATTTTGCGATATTCACCCCCTAAAGGGGTAAAACGGTGTATCAATATATGTATGTAACTTTTTTGTTTGTGGTCTGTTTGGAATTTCGTGATATTGCTCTTTGACATAATTTAACAAAACTCTAATTCAATATTTTCTAAAATTCGATCTCTTGAAGGTAAAAAGGGGTATTAAACTTTGTATGGGGGGAAAAATATTAAATGGGCATTTCAGCTTGGAACTTTGTAAATGTAGTCCTAAAAGAAAATAAGTCAACACGTATTTCACGATTTTTCGATATTCAACCCCTAAGTGGGTAAGTAAGGGTATGAATGAATTTCATACATCTACGCGTATGAAGTCGCGGACAAAAGCTAGTTAATTACATTATATTAAACGGGTCACCAATTTTTCTATAGTCAATAAAATAAATTTGCTACCATTAGTTATGTAATGCGATAATGTTAAGAATATATATGATCTAAGTAGCTAACTAAAAATCGTCATTATATTCATTAATATCATCATTCGTATTTTTTTTAAAGAAAAAAAAGTAATTTCTGCTCTTTATCGTCATTAATTATTATTATGCATGTAAAACAAGTTGTAACTTAGTTTTAACAATTTTTCAGCGGTACTCCTGTATCGTATCTGCCGGTGCTTCAGACGTATCTACGTGAAGCTCCTCCATGCCATCTTCCACGCCCTGGCGTTCCCGTGCATCGTGATTGGATTCCTCGCCGTGTTCGACTACCACAACAAGTCTGGGATCAACAACTTCTACTCTCTGCATAGCTGGATTGGCTTAGTGGCTATGGGACTGTTTGGACTTCAGGTGTGTGAACCTTTAATAATATTTTTTTTACACAAATTAAATAATGATTGATAAAAAACTTAAAATATAAAAAAGGAAGAATATAAAAAAGGATAGAACTATGTTTATAAAATATGTAAAATTAATAAAAGACACTACTTCTTGAGCTCGATGGTTGCGCGCGCGTTGGAATCGATCGTTGCGTGTGGCAGCCTAATCACGCAAGATCCGACTGGGGAAGTATCTCCTAATCTCAGAATACCGCAGCCAAATAACGATTCCCTTGAGGGTTGTTGTGTTCCTGCGAGTGAGTGAGGTCACCAGAAAGGAAGGAGTTGCTGCGTTGGTAGCGGGGATGGCGGCGCGCGAGCGATATTTCATGTTTCTAGCGCTAATTTTGATACGGTAGCCGCTCCACATCAGGCAGACCGTATGCTTGTCGACGTACAGTACGACGGACCGTATGCTTGCATACGACGTAATACAAAAAACCGGACAAGTGCGAGTCGGACTCGCCCACCGAGGGTTCCGTAGGTACGTAGTATCATTATTAAATTTGATATTTTTCATTATAAATAAGAAATAATGCGTCGAAAAAAATAAATAACATATATTTTGCAATGTGTACATCAAGCCCTTTCATATGATACCCCATTTGAACTAGTAGTTTCAATTTGAAATTTCGACACCCTATAAAAACATAGACCCCCTATTTTTTAAGATCTATTTACAAATGTATAGTTTTGAGATTTATTCCTGTACTTGTGGTCTATAACGATGTTACTTGCCAAATTTCATAGTTCTAGGTCAACGGGAAGTACCCTATAGGTTTTGATTCCCTTGAGTGCGTCGAAATATGCGTTTTTTGCTGAATAAACGGCCATAACTTTTTTCTACGTAAACTTAGCAGTTTGATTTTTTTTTAACTTCATGGGACCGTAGACCTGAGTATACAGTTCAAATTTCAACTTGATACCTCCACGCATTCTCGACATAGAAATTCTTGACAGACAGACAGACAGACAGACAGACAGACAGACAGACAGACGGACAACAAAGTGATCTTATAAGGGTTCCGTTTTTCCTTTTGAGGTTCGGAACCCTAAAAAAACAAGCATACTGTCAACTAATTTTGAAATCAAGAAAATTCAATAATTCCATACAAATTGTTCGTTTCACTGATCATTTTTACGTATATTTAGTTAGTCGTGTTTTGTTTTTCGATATTAATATACATACGTATTATTTTCACTATTTTCTTCAGTCCTTCACGGTTTTGTTCGTTCTGTATACCCATTTGTCATTGATATGTATAAATATTACTAGCGGCCCGGTACGTGCTTTGCTACGTATAAAGTGAAATAATAAAAATAAAAAAAATTGGAACACCAAATTCATTTATTCAAACAAAAAAATATTTTATTAATTGCTAGCTATTTTAAAACTTAATCCAAAACATTTGGATAAACAATATTTTTTGTTTTTCCATTTTGAGCATGAATAAACAAACGGCTGGGGGTACCGACTCTGGAACAGGCAACATAAAGTCGAAGCACGTCGAAAATGAAATGACCGCATGAATGACATAACAACATGCTTGTTCTGTCAACACTGAAAAAAGTTTCAATTTGACAGCAAAATCCCCATTAACAAAATGATCCGCCATTTATTGAATTCATTTGTTACAAAAAATGTGATAAATGAAGAACCGCTCTACCGATTTTGTGCAAACTTCACATAAACCATCTACTAAATAGTCCGAACAAAGCCTAAACATTTGGTTTGGATACGTTAGCCCATTCTTGAGTTATAAAATTACAACGAAAAGTGGCATTGATTTTTATGTATATAGATTTCTTTTCTTTTACTGAGGTACCGGCCAGTCGAGGTATTCAACTACCGTATTGTATGCAGTTACATACTTGTAATACCAGTTTTACGTGCAATATTTTGTTAATGGTTCATGAATTTGTATATTCTTGTCATTAAAATAAAACAAAGGATTGTCTAACAAAACAACTATAAACACGTATTTCTGGTAAAGATATGGATGGACCAATTTATGGTATACGACGCGTCTTTGACAATTAATCATTGACGGGTCAAGGATATTTGTAGTATTAGTACGTAGTACTATTATTTATACTGTGGTATTAGCTGAATGAATGAATTAAACATTTATTTGTATCTCGTAACACACACATAATTAGTTCTTTCCAGTATTTTGGCTAGTTGCGAATGTTACAAAATTATAAAAACTCTCTATCACTAACGTAAAATACATAAAACTAGAACGATCTGCGTTATTAAAATTTTAATAACTTATGTCCGACGTGTTTTATGTTCGATCAAAGTTTGGTTGGTGGGAAAGTCCATTTTAAAGGTATGAAATTATAAAAAATAAATATTACCATTGTAGAAACAATAAAAAATACTATAACTTTTGTTACGGCACTGGCTTTATAAACGCAATATTTAACATAGCTGTCGTACAAATTTCTGATTTAATGCATATGTCGCAGTCGTTTTGTATAATTCGCCATATTACAAAACGGCGAGCCGTTTTAAAAACCAGGGCCGTTTTGTATTACGGCGGGTCAACGATAAGCCGGATTGTCATTACTATACGTTCTACAAAATGTCGGCACACGTTTAGCCGCATTGTAGTAAATTCTAATTGTAGAGTGACCACACTAACAAAGTAAAACAGTGTTTGCAAAATAAAAAATGCATTAAGAAAAGCTATCTCCAATTTAATTAGTTTTGTGTTTCTTAACTAATAAATAGGATTTGCCCGCAAAATAATAGATTTGTCACTAAAATGAAGTCACCAAACAATATAAAATCTATTCCCCAATAAATCACCTAAAACCATGGAGATTTAAGGTCTAGTACCAAATAAATGTTTTTATATGTATTATATTGTCTATTATTAATAATTAAGCTTACTTGGCACCACATCATTTATCATCTAGGTTGACGGAGCTCCGCTTCGCGGAGCTCCTATTTCCGATGACAGGGCACAAGAAAACCCTAACCTAACCAAAAATCAACTCAAATCTAACCAAAACATGATTTATTACATTTACCAAGTATTGGTAAGATTCGTCAGTGAATATGACGCCAATGTGACTTCACCCCTATTAGCCATTTTTTTCATTAAATTAAGGAGCTGATCTATTTATTAGGAGACAGACCTATTATTTTGATGATCAAACGAATTAAATGATACTAATAGTTTGTTAAGCTGATGATTTATATTTGGAGACAGTTTTGATTAAAATGATGACTCGCTTCGCTCACTCGGCTCGTGCGCTGTGTATGTCAACCTAACGCGCTCCTCGCTAACCTACGAGAGTTTATAAGGATTCCCCGGTACACCAGACTCCATAGTCACCTTAGCGGTTTTAATATGCATTATAACCTCTCAAACTCGTTCCTTTGTCCACGGTTTACTATTCCGCATTGAGATTCATATAAATCATTTAATTGCACGTTAAATTTGTCCTTATAGTCATAGGACTTTAATATAATAAATTCGAAAATAGTTTCCATACACATTCGTCACGTTGTTGTTGTAATGGCAGGTAGCGCCACGAGTGTAGAAAATTGGTACTAAAAACTGCCAAAGAGGCTGATATCGAGCTGCTGTAATACATTACGGCTAGCCGTGTCGATGAACACAAAGCGCTGTATACAATGCGGCAAACTATCATTCAGCCGTATTGCAATCCGGCTTATCGTTGACCCGCCGTAATACAAAACGGCCCTGGTTTTTAAAACGGCGAGCCGTTTTGTAATATGGCGAATTATACAATCAGACTGCGACACATAAAATAGCACGGTGTGACGTCATAACGTGGTGGCAATTTTCGAAAATAAAATGGGATACAAGCCTATTTATTACTTGTTAACTTTAGTGAAACATAGTGTTAAAAAAAACACAAAAAGAATCATATGTGTGCCGCAGTAATACAAAATGGCTATAACTCAACTACGAGTACATGTTTTTTTCTAACGAACAAAACGCTGATAATATAATCTATTCATGATAAAATGACATCCATCCATAATAAATCGTGCTTCGGAGGGCACGTCAAGCTGTCGGCCCCAGTTGTTATCATTAGATGACAGTTGTTAAGCTATGTCAGTGAGCCTTTGGAAGCTTGAAAAGACTGGCCTCCGCCAACCCGCAGTTGAGCAGCATGGTGGAATATGCTCTAAACCCCATCAATTGAGGGGGACCCGTATCCTAATAGTGGGATGAGTAGGTTGAAGACGACGATTCCTAATAAATAGATCAATATAACTTATACCTTACTTGCCATATTGTTATCTCTCACATTGCTAAGAGAGGAAGTTAAATTCCAAAAGCTTCTTACTCTTACTAATTTCTTCTGATTAAATTCGTTGTGAGCTCCCCGGAACGACAATGGACTTCACTGTTCGTTGTCTTTTTTGGCAGGCGCCGCTGTTAATCCTGGCTACACAGGAGACACAGTGATGGGAATGTGTGCTGGGCCCCCGTCCCGTTAAAAAAAAAATCAATACACCTATTGTTAATGTCGAAATTTGCAATCGAAATATCGGCGCATTCTGAGCAATAGTTGCTTAATCTACCCTGAGCGGTTGTATAAGGTCTTGTCTTGCCACTCTAGCGTCCAGTTATGTTGTTTAAGCGACCGAGCTATGGCATAAGCGGCTATCTTGTTTATTCACTAATACACTTCAATTTCCAGAAAAAAAATCTCATATCGCATAAACATTATATTTGTACACTGTTTTGAGTTTTTGGGTTAAGTAAGTAAAATTGTATGGATTATAAATAAATATTTGAGCACAATTTATACAACGCTATCTAGTCCCAAATTAAACGCAAAGCTTGTAATTGCTATGGGTGATAGACAACTGATAATTGTTTTTGTAAATACATACTTATATAATATATAGAAAACACCCAGAGCGAGACAAACAGACATGCACACAAATATTTGTCTTGATCGAACCCGCGACCTCGGAGTCAAAGTAGTCGTTGCTAGCCTTCGATCATTAGTGCTTGAAGTTGCTAGTCATTCGACCACTGGGCTTGTCGGGTTATAAGTATTATACTTAATTATGGTATATTTACATGCATATATACTGGAGGGGCATTTTTATAATTTTTATATATGTTATAAAAACCAACCAACAAAAGTATAATTTAGATGTCGGGCAATGTTCATACTGTCAAGTTAATATCAGTAGTTAATTCTGCTTTTATGTAAATTTCAGTACGCAGTTGGCTTCTTCAGCTTCCTACTGTTGTTGATCTGCAATAAGGGCACGGCTGGTTTCCGCGCCTCCCTCGTGCCCGTTCATGCTGCATTCGGTATCCTGACCTTCGTCCTCGGCGTTGCTGCCTGTCTCACCGGTCTCACCGAAAAGGCAATCTTCGAACTTGGGTATGTCTTTCAATATTTTCATTCAAACTTAAATTCAACATTTTCAAGTGTCTTTGTAGCTTTCAAGTTTGCATTAGAATATTTTTGTGATTGGAGATATCTTTGTACTATTTACAGTATTTACTATCACTTAAAATTTTCAGGATCTGTTAAAAAGATCGAGAGAATCCGATCAGTCAGATCAGACTTATCAATTTAGGAAGTATCCGAGCTATCTGTTCACAGGCTCTGAATTTGCACTAACAGTGATAAATGTTATCATTGCACTGATGTTGATAAATTATTATTATAAGATTTCACAAACAGCAAAGATAAGTAACAATACTATTCCGCCTTCCTAGAAATTAACAATCATACTAAAGGCACACTAGACATTATGACGGCGGCTTTGCTCACTTTCACTGAAAGTAAATGGAAAACGAATGATTTCTCCAATCGCATCACCCCGTAATCTGTGAATGTCGCACGTTTGCGCACAAACAATCACCGCATGTTTCGTATGTTTTTCGTTGCCCGTTGCTTGTTATGTGTACGTATTCACAGCGAGAGGTACAGCACGATGGTGGACGAAGCAGTAATCGTGAACACTATCGGCATGGCAATGATCGCGATCTTGGCCGTCGTCATGTATATCGTCTCGAGAGACAAGTTCCGAGCCGCGGAGTCACGTGACAGCCACATCAGAGCTTCAGTTGATCTCTAGATTTAAACGTCTATTATTTTCTGGAGTCATTGATTTATTATTTTCATTTACATGTGCCTACATCTTTATTTTCAAATATAACTTTTGTACAGATACATAGAACATAATGTTAAATTTAGAGTTTTAAATCAATGGCTGCAGCAAATATTTATATTAGATAAGATTATTACATTTCGATGAGATTCATGATGACAGAGTTTTATTATGAAGAAATGAAGCATTTTGAAACGTGTAATAATAGGTAGGGGAAAAAGTCTTTTCGCATTATAGTATGTATGAACTTGTAATAAAATCTCTTTGGTTATACCATTTGTATCTAGCAGGTTTTGATATCTATAAAAAGTTTAAATTTTAAAAAAGATAATTCCAAATTCAAATTAGGTAAATGTGTGATTTTCATTTGTTTTTTTTACTGTCAAGATGAGTGAATCTAATGAAGAAATTCGATACATTTTAAAATTTTACTACAAAAAAGGTAAAAATTCAACGCAAGCTGCGAAAAAAATTTGTGATTATTATGGACCTAGTGCAGTGTCTGTGAGAGTAGCACAAATTTGGTTTAAGCGTTTTCAATCCGAAAATTTTGATGTCAAAGATGCACGTCGCTCTGGTCGCCCTGTTACGGATAAAATGGATGCCATTTCTGAAAAAGTGGAGCAAGATCGGCATATCAGTAGTTACGACGTAGCTGAAGAACTAGGAATTGACCAAATAACAGTTTTGGCGCATAAAAAGGTCGTGGTCAAAGACCGGCCAGGCTTCAGAGACTCTGGCGAAACCCGGGTTAACCCGCAACAAGGTGATGCTGTGTGTATGGTGGGATTGGAAGGGAAGATATTCATTATGAGCTGTTACCGCCAGGCAGGACTATCGATTCTGAACTCTACTGTGAACAACTGATGAGATTAAAGCAAAAAGTTGAGAGAAAGCGGCCGGAATTAATTAATAGAAGGGGTGTGATTTTTCATCATGATAACGCTAAACCTCACACATCTTTAGCCACTCAGCAAAAATTAAGAGAGTTTGACTGGGAGGTGTTAATGCATCCGCCGTATAGTCCTGACCTTGCACCTTCTGATTTCCACCTGTTTCGGTCTCTTAAGAATTCTTTAGGCAATGTCAGGTTAACATCACGAGAAGTCTGCCAAAACCACTTGTCGCGGTTTTTTGAACAGAAGTCCCAAAATTTCTATAGTAATGGGATCATGTCTCTACCTACAAGATGACAAAAAGTTATCGAGCATAATGGCACCTACATACTTTAGTTAAATGTAAATAAACTTTATTAAAAAATGTTTTGAATTTTCATATAAAATACGAAAAGACTTTTTCCCCAACCTAATATGTGTCTAATACCTTTGGAGGGTTTGTAAGTGCAAAAGATAGATAGATATCTAATAAAAAAAATAATATTGAGAGTTTTTAGGTATATAATTTATAGCTATTTTTATTACAAATATACTCAAATAATAACTGTCTTAAGATTCGTAATAACATTTTAATCAGTAGCAAACAACCCCTGACCTGACCCTGAAATTCTAATTGTTTCATTAGTGGTTTTGATATGATTAATTTGGTTCACAACTTGCGCATTTATTCATGACGTCAAATTGCAATGGTTATATTGGTTATGTCGCTAAGCAAATATTGCTTTTCGACGCATATTACCAGATACACAATCGACCAGGTACGCAAGTGACTTGGATCTCATATACCCATTGGACGATAAATCCAGGGGTCCTTCCGCCTAAGCTGAAACCGATTCCAAGCGAACATTTTCATTACAAAAATAGGTAGTAGGTTCAAGTTAATGACAAACATCTTCAGCTTAATCGATAATATTATAATATAATAGATATATAGATATATACAATTACTACCAATCTAAATTGAAGTTAGATTTTTGCAATCAAAAAATCCGACGGTAATCAGCTCCAGGTTCGGCAGTATGGCCCCAGATGCGCAAATTGTTTTCCATGCCCAAGTTAGTACTACGTTAACGGTAATTGAGATTAAAAATGTATGTTATTTCATTAATATTAATTAATAAATAATAGAGTGAAAAGTGTTAGGGCCAGAAACTTAACTGACTGACAAATTGCATATGTGAATCTCTTAGTTTTCAATAGATCTTTTTTTTAAACGAGGCTATAAGGCATTGATGGTCTGTATCAGACCAACATAGAATATAAATAAGTAAACATTATTTTTATAGTAAATGTATTGAAATTTTTACTTAATTATTATAGGCGTAAGAAATATTTTTTTATTGAAAAAAAAATAAAAGGTACCTAAGTTTGTTGATATTAAAAATAAAATATTTATATCGTACATTGTCTTTTAATTTGATTGTCAGCATGCTTGTAAATTTTATTGGCATGATTTTGGATTATGTAAATTATCTTAAAAATTGTAAATTGATCGTTGCACATTGAAATTTATACCGTCTTGTGTGGTTGTAATAAGGGCGGTTTTTGAAGTATAATTGTTGAACTGTTGAGTTTAAAAACTCCCATAGACACTGAAAGTTAGAAAAAATATGTACGATTAAAATACGTAATTTATTTGTAAAATTTATGTGTATGCGGCGCATGCAGAGCATATGAATTTTAAAAAAAAATACCTACTCAATATGTGATACTGTTTTAAAACATTTAACAACACAGTATAAATGTAAAAAAAAATACATGAACACGAAAACAGTAAGAGAGATAAGAAAAACAGAGTGCTTAGTGCGAGTTTTTTTGTTCGCATTCGATCATGTCAACGTAAACAAACCGACCAAATAGAGAAGAACTCTCATGTTGTGAATTTATAAGACGCGTGTTACATATCAAAATTATGTGGCTTACTTGCTCACATTTTGAACTGAGCAACCCGGCAAATTTGGATATGTAACACGCGTTTGGTAAATTCAAAATAATAATATGTAGGTAACTTTTTCTCAATTTGATCGGCTTGTAAATGTGACCAAAAACTCGCGCTCTTTTTAGACAGAAAATGTACTTAGAAGAATACTCGATATCAGCTTCTGTTTTCATCGTCAAGTTTTCTCTACTCGTATTTACTATTTTCTTGAAACGCATAGCACACTAAGCTATTACTATATATTTGGCGCGAGACACTGCTATATGCGAGTAAGAGACGGTAATATAGCCTCTCTTGTCTCACTCTATATTTAGAGTCACGATATATTTATCGTATCTACTTAGTGTGTGATGAGAATTAAGAAATATCGACGGTTTAAAAGACATTATGTGCTAGTGCAAAATTACAGGTTTTTTCAGCATTAACCTGAAAGTAAACGTTTTGGTTCACGTTAAATGATAATACAAAATATTGAACATATCTATATAAGGAACTACATACCCAGCTCTTTTTTTTTTCAAAATTTTGATTTTCAGAGAGGCAATCCTCGTAATTAAAATGTAGTCAAAATTCAGTTTCGATCTAATCTCGTTCTCATAAATTTTGTATTCTCGTAAAACGAAACGAAATTTCAAAGTTTAATTTAAAGTATGATTATCTCGAATTATGACCGAGAATTAAACTAAGAATAGTCAGCTAACAATAAAAAAATATTTTCAACAATCATTAATATATATAATTTTATTCAATTCATAATTCAATCTAGATCCGGGTCAACTTTCATTTTGCGATCGTAAAATAATTACGAGAACTGGCTTTTGATCTCAAACTAGAATTAATTTAAAAGTATACTCCAGGATAATTGCTAAAAGTATAATTAGCACGTTTGTCTTCTAGATCGTCGATACATATACACATTGTCTATATCATCGCGGAGAAGATAAACTAATAACAAGACTTTGTTTTATGATTTTCATCCATTTTATTTGTAACTAAATTCACTGATTCAGAACAAAACAGTAAAGTAGTCTTTTAAAACAGAAGACTATACAAGTAGTAACAGTACTAGTAGACTAGAAATCTCTACTATTACTGATTCAATTTCGCATGGCTTTTTGGGTTTGGTTTATTTAAGGCATTTTGCTTGTTGCATGTTCAATATAGATTGGTTTAAGACCACAAATCGCTCATCTAGCAGTATTAAATATACTTAATCCCAATAATAATATAATCCAATACACAAAATATCATCTTGATATTTTGTGTATTGGATAACTTTTGAAGATTCATAATTCATAAAACGCTATTTCACTAGGTATAATCCTATGTACTTATTACTTTAAGCTCTAAAGTCGAACAATTATATTTACTGCTATGTGAACGAGATCTTATTTGCATGTATAATATAATATATAATTAAATCGACTTAATTACTTATATTATTTTAATTATTATATAATTAATACTTAATAAAACTTGTGCAGAGTACTCTATCTAGTGCTCATCTAAATTAGCTCCATTACAGATACGTACTGTTTTTTTTGTAATTACGTCCATATTACCAGACTTTGTTTGAGTGTCATTATTTTATGTCAGTAAATGGACATTTTGTCGGAATTCTCACCAAACTCAGTCCGCCACAGTGATTGAATTTGATGGAAAAAAAAATTACGGAGAATGTAAAAGTTTCACACAACATAGAGCACAAAAATTTAAGCACAAATAATGCACCAAATTTTCGACAAGACAAATATGTTGTCGGTATAACGTACTAATCAATAATCGAGGAAAGAGAAAAAAAATATATATTTGTTGCTTATACATAATTATGTACATATATATACCTATACTATAGTATTGGACTGCTGTATCGACTCTACCACTGCGACATAGTCACGTTATACCACTGTGGAAATACACTGTACAAACAATAATCCGACTCACCTGATGGTAAGCAGTTGCTTTTTAAGTTACACTTATAATTTAAACTATATCTGCAGTACACAAGCTTAGCAAGATCACAAGTGAATAGAAAGTAAAGTTTTGGTCAAAAACAAAATCGCATTAAATTCATTTCCGTCATTTTGTGACCAATCTACATGTTTGCAGAACATAATTCTAACTGTATTGCAAATTAGTGAAAATTTGACTACTGCATTTGAACATATGATTTGTATAATCTATACGCAGTTATTTTGTACCTAGTTACTATAAGTAACGTTTCATAAATAAAAAATAAACGCTTTTCAAAGACCTTGTGAGCCAACCTATTCGATTAAGTGCACCCACGATACTACCTATATTAATCCATTTTTTATATAAGTACATATATATATATAAGTACATATATATATATTTTTTTTCAGTTTGTATATAAGTACATATATATATATTTATTCGTAAAACTTTAATTTTCTAATTGATATTTTACAATGTGCATACTAACCTTGGGGCATGCGGTGTGCAGGAACGAATACCAGAATCTCAAAGACGAATCCATCGTGGTGAACGCCATTGGCATGTCCGTGGTGGCCGTGGCCATCGTGGTCCTCTACACCGTGCGCGGCACCGGAGGCTACCGCCTGCGCAAGGTGGCCGCCCAGCACCCGAGCTAAACTCGTACCCAACGAACCTAACGACTGCGCCAATGTAAGCATATTTGGCCACAAAACGCTGTTAAATTAAGAGATTACTAAGTTGTGCGTAACATTTCTCTTGTTCGAGATATAACTGATATGTACCCATAGTTTAAAATTTCAAATATTATACTTTGTAATGTTAAAGGCAGAGATATCTTAATCCATAGATCTTTAGGTACTGGGTCTGTGTCTAATGATTGCCTTTCAAACTGAAGGCACTCTGTAGAGCAAGCTGAAAACGATTCGGATCTAATTTTTTAAGTTATAATTATGGTCCTAGATAAGAAGACGATTACAATTATCATTTTCTGAATCAAAAAACGGATCTAAATCGACTTCAGCTTAGGTGTGACCTCAAAATTATGTTATCTTTAACTCTCTGACCATTTCTATAATTTTGTACTGAAATTACACTCTAATCTAGTAATAGTAGAGTGTTATTTAATAAATACTAATTAAATTATAGAGATGGTGATGACGGAGCTCGTATAAAACGATTGATTGATTTATGTCAGTTCTATTATGTATTGATGTATTTATGCGTTTCTGCATTTAAACCACCTTAAAACAACAGAAATGTTATGCATTAGATGCTCACACTTACTTAAAGCAGTACTGGTGTTCATAAATGTATGTAATATATTTACTAATAGGGCGTGACTTCTATTTAACCTGTCCTCCCTTACTCCACCTTAGTAGGCTCCCCATTTAAATGCCTTACTTCCACTCTTATTGCTGTGCTTATTGTAAGTACCAAAAATGTGAGCATGGAAATGCCATCTTTATTTTAGTAATTTATATGGTTTCATGTGAAACATGATTTCTATTGTGAAACATGTAATATTATTTACCTACCTTTTATTTTTACCTTTTTCTTTAACGGCGATTTGTATCCAAAAAACATTTTCTACATTTTTTAAACTGGTACCTTTCGTTTTTATGCTTAAATAGTAATTTGTGAGAACACCATGACTATGGGCGTAATTTATCATAAGCATAAATTCGAATAGTATATTTCATATTTCTTTAATAAGCAATTTTATGTAAGGAGGAAAATGACGAATTCAAATAAACATTCATTAGTTTGGTGTTATTTATATTTAGCACAATTGAAGCAGTTGAAATATTTTTTAGCTCAATTTGTTAACTTTTAGTTACACAAATTTTATCTTGGCAACATTTTACTATTGTTCTCGCGGTTGTGCGTTGTTTCATTATAAAATTGTTAGATATTATTGTGAGTTATTCCGTCTTAACTTTGGTTCATCAACCTACCTTTAGGTTTTTGAGCGGTCATTAGTCAAAATTTATTCGACTGACATGGAACTGTAGATTTACATGCAATTAATTCCAAAACAACTTTAAGCTAATGTAAGTAAGGTAGTAGACTTAGCTAAATAACGCTATTTAACTGATTGAATTGGAGATGAAGGTACAATTTGAAGGTGAAGACATTATTTTAACTTATATTCGACCCGTGAAACAGTATCATCGAGGACAAACACTCATTTCCATTTCAAGTCCATTGTACTCGCCGTTCTGTGGTAAATTAGTTAGAATTAGACTAGATGAGTAATTCGTCGAGTAAGTAAGTATGAAATCGATGTATGAGTGGACGGTGCATAAACGACCTTTAGACCGCAATAGATTTTTGATATAATTCTCATTTTCGAACGAAAATACACCAGAGGCCATACACATTTAGGTATCGAATTTTGGTATCAATTTAATGTAGGTTTATAGTTAAGATATTTTAGGTTTAACTTGTATATACTTTTAAACTAATTAATGTAATGTGCGAGTGTTCGATAGATGTAGAATGTGATGGATTTGTAGCGAAATACCATTTAAATATTTATTGATCGGTAAGATATACATAACGGCATCAGAGTGGATAGCGACAAGTTTTGGGTTGTCTTATTGGCAGCGAGTATTTTTGTTAGATTATTTGAAGATATATTTACTTTGCATGAAATTGCAATTTCTGATAAATCAATTTAACATCAATTGAATTTATGATTAAGTGATCAGTGTAGATTTACACTTTGCATAAAGTTATAGTTTATATTATATGAGACAAGTGTTCATCCAAGTTGCCAAATTCGATGTAAAGTGGTCATGTTTGTTATAATCAATTATTACTGTGTATTATTACATACATACATAAATACATGTAGCATGTTTATCAATACTTATAGGATAATGCTCAAGGTGTTTAATTTTGTAAGAGGGTTACCTATATACCTATTTTCCTTGTGAGTCCAGTAAATTTTCTATTAATTAGACTTATAAATGTATGGCATTTTTGTAAATTGCATTCCAAGAATACATTCGATAATTTCCATTGTTTTTGATAATATACAATCCGTACGAAGACTGCATTCATAAGTAGGACCTTTTGTATCAAATTACAGAATTTGCGATGATTTTTGCAAAAGAGTATTTACAAATTTTAAATATTCCAGTTTTTGTGGATCCCTTTGTAATATTGGGGCCAACTTTTTATATTATTATAGATTCCCCGGTTTGTACAGGTGCGGCGGATTTTTTTAATGCAATGTTTTATTAGTACCTACCTATATAAATTATATTACCTACACATTATACCCGCTACTATGGATTTGTTATATTTTCGATTGCACCGAGCGATTTAATACGGTACCTGCTTATTAATGTAATATTTAATAGTGATATTGTTGTTTTAAATTTTCGGCTAAGTTGCGTCAATACACACGACATCACGAGATTGAATTGTAAATTTCTTTGGATATTTGCTATAAGTATCATTGAAATATAGTTTCGAGTTGAGTTGACTGCAGTTATATTGGTTAATATGAATTTTATCACTGTTTTAACTTTTGAAATATTTATACGGCATTCATATGGTACATTAAAATACTTGTATTAATTATGCGTTGTTTTATTGACTACGAACCCTTCTACTGCGTCGCGTACGACAAAGGCATCAACTAAGGTTTTTTTGGCAAATTTAGGAGATGCGTTTATGGTACGCGCGGCAGCCTATTCTACTACCTATAGCATATGTCTTCCTTCGACGGAGAACCAAAGTAGTCGACATAGCTGTCAGAGTCAGCGAGTTGAAGTGGCAGTGGGCTGACCACATCAGTCATCGATGGCAAATGGTGGAGGAAAGTCCTAGAGTGGAGGCCACGTATGGGGTGACGAAGTGTAGGGCGCCCCCGCCCTAGATGAACCGACGACCTCATAAAAAAGTGGCTAGTAGCGTTTGGATGCAGAAAGCGGAGGATCGCATATGGTGGAAAGCATTGGGAAAGGCCTATATATATTCAGTAGTGGGTAGATACATGCTGATAATGATGATGATGATGACAGCATATTTCTACAGTAATATGGAATGGGAATGAATGATAAATTTCTTACAAGCTTTCTGAAAACACACAGTAAATGTCATTGCTGCATCTGGAAAAAAACGTACAAAAATGCAGTGTTCGCAACTTTACATGCGGCAGAATACAGTTCACAATTGGATCCAGTACTTTTTAGACGCTATGGCCTGTTCAGACAGGGCATTTAGTCCAGCAAAATTTATCGCTTACATGGATCACATAACATAACGAAGGACCTCGAATTGGTGTGCACTATTAGGTGCAGTTGTAAGCAATCTATTTTGACGGACAAAAGTCACTCGTCTGCGCAGGCCTGCGTCTCTTCGTTCACGTAGGTATATCTGAAGACCAATTCTCGTATTATTTTACGATGTCAGAATGAAAATTGGCCGAATTTTGAATTGACTAAAAATGATTTGCTTGATTTCAATCATTAAATTATATCAGCCCCCTTACCACCATCTCTTATTGCGATTCAATAACTGAATAGAATGCTTATTCATACCAATGAATAAGCGACTCTATTTCAAATGGAATAGAGTCGCTTATTCATTGGTATGTATAAGCATATTCCATGCAATTCAATAACTGAATAGAAAGCTTATTCATACCAATGAATAAGCGACTCTATTCATTTATTCCATTTCATTTATTTACTCTATTCCATTTGAAAAAGAGTCGCTTATTCATACCAATGAATAAGCGACTCTATTCCATTTGAATAGAGTCGCTTATTCATTGGTATGAATAAGCATATTCCATTTGAAATAGAGTCGCTTATTCATTGGTATGAATAAGCATTCTATTCAGTTATTGAATCGCAATAAGAGATGGTGGTAAGGGGGCAGTTCTTATTGCTAGCAGACTACACTATTAGTTCGTTTAATTTTCGGTCATATTTAGATACTAGCTGATGCCCGCGACTTCGTTCGCGTGGACTTTATGATTCCGGCATATTAATACAAATACGAACTAAAGTAGATACATAAGAAAATATTTGGGGCAGTATTATACGTTAAAAGTCAACAAATTATTATTTTTATTTAAGATAGACACCATAGTTTCAAAAAAAAATATAAAATAAATGAAGGGAGTCTTTCCTTCGGGAGCTAATATGAAAAGACCTCGTTACTAATCCTCGATAAAGCCACATTGTTGGCCATTTCGCATTCATCTGAAACGATTAGACAGCAATCCTGAAACATTTTCGCTTTGACACAGTTTCGTGTCACAAAGCATGTCGGTGTTTCCGTTCTGTATAAATCGAGTAGAATATTGAACATTGTATTTGCGTCCTTCCGCCTAGAGGTAATATTATGACTGCAATACCTGGCGATGCTGCTGTATGATATTATTTTGGCGCCTGATTTCAGCGAGGATTGCTCTCGTCAGGTATGTTTTTCCAGTCCCTTCTGAAGCATCTAAGAAAAACAGTTTCCCCTCGTTGTTTAAAAGACTTTGAGTCACAAAATCTTGCTACATAGCGTCCCGCAAATGCACGCATTCTTCTGGTTTGTGCGAATATATACCAATCGTTCCATTTCAATTTTAGCGTACACGTCTATATAAAACTGACTAAACAGACCACGTTAACTTTATATATAAATATATATATATATATATATCTATATATATAAAAGAGAAAATCACTGACTCACTCATCACGAAATCTCAGAAACTATAACACCTACAAACTTGAAATTTGGTAGGTAGGTTTCTTATAGGGTGTAGACATCCGCTAAGAACGGATTTTACGATCCCCACCCCTAAGGGTGTAGAATGGGGGTTGGAAGTTTGTATGAAAGTCCTATGTTTTTGAAGCAAGAGACTTGAAATTTAAAATGTATGCTCTATAGATGGTGTGGAGGTGTACTAATAATGTATCTTTGGAAATCAACCCCTTTTTGGGGTTAATACGGGGGTTGGAAGTTTGTATGAAAGTTCTATGTTTTTGAAGTAAGAGAATTGAAATTTAAAATGCTTGCTCTATAGATGGTATGGAGGTATACTAATAATGTATCTTTAGAGATCAATCCCTTTTTGGGGTTAAAACGGGGGTTGGAAGTTTGTATGAAAGTTCTATGTTTTTGACGCAAGAGACTTGAAATTTAAAATTTATGCTCTATAGATGGTGTGGCGGTGTACTAATAATGTATCTTTAGAAATCAACCCCCTTATGGAGTTAAAACGGGGGTTGGAAATTTGTATGAAAATCCAATGTTATTGGAGTTAAAGTAATTATGGCAGAAGGATTTTAAATGATATTTAAGTATAAAAAATATTGAAAACAACTACATACTTACTATTATAAGGAGGGATGTATTATTATAACAATAAAAAGTACTTTAGGTTTTACAAAGAGGTTTTAAAAAATAATATCCGTCGACTTCATTGATTCTAAAAATTCGTCTAGATATTGATTGTTTTTAACTTTTTCATCTATTTCCTTTCATTAGGTATTTAGCTTTTTCGAATGTAATTAAAAATTATTTGCAAATAACTAACTCCACGCGTACGAAGTTGCGGGCGGCCGCTAGTATATATATATATATATATATATATATATATATATACACACACATATATATATATATACATATAATATATAATACATATAATTGCGTCTAACTTGTAGCAGGTAAGAATAAAAGTAGCACTGCGTGTGGTTATTTTTTTTACAATACAATCAATATTTTGTTAAACTATTTATACTCATCAGACTGAACAACTTTTGCTAAGGCGTCATTTTTATATTTCTTATAGTTTAGCTGAACCATTATGGTTCTGCATCAGGTGTTCCAAATCTTGGATTTTTATACCGAGATGGAAATTTCGTGTCCACGTTTTCAAATCGATGCCATTTTCGTAAATGACATTTTAGAAAACCATAGAATCAACACCCATATTGATATTGTAACATTTCAACCCCATCGCACCCCCATAGGAGTGCTCTTGTGTCACGTCGATTATGTTAGATTATAAAATAGCTGTTGTTTTCGGAATCAGCGACCCGATAAACCATAAAAACAATACCCATGTCGATTTTCAGACGTTTGCACCTCATTCCACCCCTTTAGGGGTTGAATTTTGAAAAATCCTGAAACACGTGTTTACTCATTTATCTACAGAAGATCTCGTGTAAAGTTTCGTATAAAATAGTCCAACTAATCTTGGTTCCCCATACAAACTTTGGACCCCCGTTTCACCCCCTTAGGAGTTGAATTTTCCAAATTCCCGTCTTAGTGAGCATCTACGTCCTGAAAGGAATCCCCGTACAAAATTTGAGACTCCTATCACTTGTAGTTTCTTAGATTTTGTGATGAGTGATTTTCTATAAAGAAAAATTTTCTTTAAACTTTAAATGACGATAACTTTTTAATCTGACATCAGATTTCGATGAAACAAAGCCTATATGTTGCTCAGGGATGACCTTAATCTTTTAGTGAAAACCGCGTAAAAATCTGTTCAGTAGTTTTAAAGATTAGCGAGTACATACAGACAGACAGACAGACAGACAAAAAAATCAAAAAAATCTTTTTTGTGTTCTGTTACTCTTTTTTTATCGCCCACACTCATTTTTTGTTAATTTTATCAAATGTACAGACACGCGGTTCCTACTGTTTTATTATATGTATTGATAATCACACTGTATTTAAACTTTGAAGTTTCATAATGTGATAAGAGAATACCAAATGTGTGAATCGAAACTGAATTTTGACAACATTCTAATTATGAGAATTGAATGATATGACGACTCTTCATTCTTTTCCACGGTTACATCTCATGGTACCTGTACATTTTCCTTTTCATAGAGAGTGAGTAACAAGTTACCGAATCACAATTGGGATATATTACTGTGAACGTCTGACATCAGTGAACGTGTCAGTGCTCATTAATAAATGCTATTATTATACCTACATTTGAAGAATTCTTCAACGAAAAGAACATCATTCTGCCTGCCTCATAATTTTTTTATGCCCTGCCATATGTGAAACTATTAATTTACCTATACCATCTGTAATTATTACACATATGAATGCAATAAATAAATAAATAAACGTTTAGATGCAAAATTGTACGTATGTCAACAATCGCCAATGTCTCTGGTGTATGATGTGATATCGTGGATAGTGTTTCGGAATCGATACACCAGTGAATAATGATAACATACTAAGACTTATTTCATACTGTCAAGACATTGAGAATCTAATATAAAATATTCTGTCAAGCTCCGGATGACCGTAATTGTCGTGAGATTTGAGTACTGTTACGAGCTAGGGTTCTGGATTTGGATGTAAAACGCCAATGACAACTTGCAAGGATTTATTCACGCAGGGTCTGGTCTGCAGGTCTTCACAACACGAAGTCCACACGAAGATTCCAAATCGCAGATCAAATCGAAGTCCAATAGTATCGCTGAGGTCGTAGGTTATCACTTGTCTCGCAGGTAGATTCGCTCGAAGTTTACTCTTCCGAAGTCCAAACTGAACTGCCTATGCGCCGCGGCGGTCGCTATTTATATCCGCCGGCAAGGGTTCTCGAATGTTCCCGTATGTACATGCAAGTACTTCCCATCGGTAAGTCATCGTAATGTCTCGAGACACATCTCGAACATTTTCATGACATAGTGTTATGAACCTTATGGCACTAGACATACGGGTCATTATTGCTTGCAGCGAAGTATGCGGCGACTATTCTAGAAGGTTCCATTCTAGATCGTTCGAGACAGGACCGCGACAGTACTAAACGACCATACCGTGGTCCGTTACCGTTGGCCGTGTTTTCCGGCAGACTAGAATAGAATCATTCCGTCTCTTCCCGTGGATGTCGTACAAGGCGACTAAGGTAAATAAATTATCAAACCTCGATCAGGCCTCCCCAAGGCCCGTTTGTCCAGCGTGGGGAGTGTAGGCCAAATTCTCCTTCTGTCTGGACGGACGAGAGAGGGTCGTGCTCCTGTAGTGGAGACTAAAATGACATGATGATGATGATGATGAAACGACCATACACCAGCTAGCTTTTTCTTTTTTTTTACTACGTCGGGTGGCAGACAAGCATACGGCCCGCCTGATGTGAAGCGGTTGCCGTAGCCATATTAACGCTCGCAACTTATAATATCGCTCGCGCGCCGCCACCCCCGCTGCCAACGCAGCATCTCCTTCCTTTCTGGTGACCTCACTCACTCGCAGGAACACAACAACCCTCAAGGGAATTGCTATTTGGCTGCGGTATTCTGTAAGGTGGAGGTACATTCTCTAGTCGGGTAGCTTACAATTACGCTCCCTACCTCTCTTTTCGCCAGAGCTTCGTTTGTCAGTCAGCAGGGTGCACCGCGTGCAGGTGAAGTTGGCTTTGATTCAAAGGTGTTGATGAACCACTTACACCCCAAATTTAGCTTGATGGTTTTTGACAGAATATACTCGTAGAGTGGACAGCTCATCACGCGTTACAATTGCGCTGTAAAAACCATCTCTAAACCAATGACATAAGAACGGTTTTGATCTGCTGTTGACTGTACCAATATATCTAAAGAGACACTGCACGTAAATTCACGAAAACATATACCAGTTCCTAGTTGTTAGTCACGCTCTTGCTTTGCCTTTCGGATAAAAATGTTAATATACGAATATATGCAACTTGACAATTTGGTATAGCATATTGGAATAATCGAGAAACAGAAGCTCGGTCTTGTTGAGTGCGTCAGTCTAATCGAAGCAATGTCGAGCGTAACCTCCATGGATGGGTTTATTTATATTGAGCTACTCCGTGTTTAGGAGGGCACGTTAAGCCGTCGGTCCTGACTGCTGTCGTTGCAGCAGCTGCAGTTTAGCAGCCTGGTGGAGTATACTTCAAACCCTTTCAACTGAGGGGAGACCCATATCCCAGCAGTGGAATGAATAGGGGTTGACGACGACGATATTGGAACAATAAAAAATATAAATATGGCGACAGAACATTTTATTCATATTAATTTATAGACAACCTCCATCTAAGAGTAGTTTATATTTTGCACATGAAAGCTAACAATGTAGTCATATCTACATACAAGTACCTCTTACTACAAAACATGATTTAACGACAGTAATCTTTATTTCGAAAACCGTCCATTGAGAATCAATCAAGTAGATAAAAAAAAAATGCAAAAGAATAATAATATTATTTATAATAAGTTTAAGACATGTCTAAGACCACAAGGGTCTAATGACTGTATAAATGTTTGAGTCGAAAGTCGTCCAATGTTGAACATTGGCTTACTTTAGGTGATTCATCGTCGAAACCAACGCCGCCAATGAAAAATGCTAGTTTGTGAATATAGACAAACCATGACAACAACAATTCCTAGACATCCAGCGGGTTGTATTCCTGTGAGTGAGTAAAGTTAACAGGAAGGGACGAATTGCTGCGGTGGTAGTTGCAGTTCGCGACCGCTATTTTACTGTTGCAAGCGCCTATAGGCTAAGGTATATATATAAATGTGAGTTAAGTGGTGTTAAATTCTTTATTGTAGGTACTTTGTGTTGAAATTGTTTTTCATAAAGAATAGTCATTTTTATTTTTGGGTTATAACTTTTTTTTTTTAATAGCCGGCATTAGTTTCGATAATGTTGCCCCTTAAAGATAACATTCGGGGAATAAAATAGGCGCATACTTCCAAATAGTAAACTGTAAAGTATTTAAACTATCGTTAAACCATGTTCTACAAAGTAATAAGACTTTTATCAAAGAAAATTTATTGAAAATCACTGAAGTAATGCATAGCAATAGATACGTACGTAATGTAAGCAATTTTACCATAAATAGCATGAGTAAACGAGGCAATTTTTTTCTTAAACGTTCTTGAAAATACAAATAAAAAATACATTTACAGTTGGGGATACGTTCATTTTGGTAGGGGTATCAGCGATGCACAAGGCGGGACCTCCGCACTTCCTCGCTTCGCCACTTGTGACACAGAATAATACTACTTATGATGCCCGCGCGCTAGTGCCGGGCTACCTGTGCTCTCCCGCAAGTTGATATTTGTTTTACACGTGCGCGTGCGTTTGGCCTTGTTTGTTTATTGTATTGTTCATATTTATACTAACAAAATATGCCTTTAAAACGTGTCTAGTTCAAAGTCAGACACGGTACATACTCGTATATAACTAAGTATTTTGACCTATTATCGATTTATCGATATACTGAACACAAGACCAACGCGCTGCACAAGCCGCATTCCATGCGTTCACCACGAACGTCATCCCCACATGTAGACGGAAGCGAAGCTCGATGCTCAGTTCCTAACTAGTCCCCCAATAGCTAACTCCCAAGCCTTTACCACAATATACTATTAAAAATATGCAGAGTAACTTAAATCTGATCACGTGGGTCTTTGAAAGAATTTGGTATACCAGGAGTATTTAAAGTTTATATACATGTCCCATGCCTTTATGCTAATTACTTTACATACGTAGATACTAATGCGCATTATACAGAATAGTACAATAGTAATAAAATTACGTTGATATTAAATTAAATGGACCTGATAAAAACAATATGAGCGTACAGGGGCCCTAACACCTGAGCTGACCACGATTCTGATCATACTGAAATAGCAGTAATAAAATATAACTCAATAATAATATATTATAATTATACAATATTGTAAAAATTCGATCTGAATAGCTATGCTTTCAAAATTGATATCTAAGCGTCCGCGTAGTCTCCGAACAGTCCCATTAACAGAATTTGATCTTAGGCGATAAGGCCCCACTGTTCATTAAATTACGTAAGAGTATCTTTAGAACTACACTCCTTGTCTAGCTACGCATAAATTATACACGAGTGAGTATCCAATGCGTCAACACGCAATTAAAACAGTTAAATCATTGCGCACTGATTATTGCTATCCAGTTCAACCTAGTTATCGTGATCGAACTTATCGATAGTACTGTACAACCTGCATGGTCTCGCTTGAAGCAGTTTGAGGATTCTCATTTTAGTCACGGTTTCGTTTTCGCACAAAATATGTATCTGTGGTACAGTCCGAGATACCTAACATGAGATTTACATCTGTATAAGTATCACCTTTCGCTATTGGTATCAGAGATGCAGAAAGTGCGCGACAGGGTAGCGCGCGAGAGACATTCACCTTTGGAAACGCACAGACCGGCTCAGAGAGGAGAGCAGAATTTGGTGGCGTTTAAAATAGAGTTTTGGATCATTGGTATAAGGTTCATTTTTTAAATTAGCTTCTTTTATTATATGAGAATGCACGAGAGCCGATGTGAATTTTTAAAGTAAACTTATGCCAATGATATAAAGCTCTATTTTAAACGCATTCAAAATCTGCTCTCCTCTCCGAGCCGCTTTGTTTGAACGGTTGGTCCGTGTAAGAACGTGCACTTGTACAGGAGCCACGCATCAAGCAGACTGTTATTTTACTCTGTCCGTATGCAATCAAACAAATACAACTCTCGTCTTACACTAGTGTACTTTCAAACTTCACAGATCTTTTTAACGTTAGAAAATGTACCATATTACCTAAATATCACGAAAGCGGTACTAAAATAACTGCGAAATCATAGACAAGTTTATGAGACAGTTCAAATATTTAAATCTTGTGCCGTAGCATCTAGGATAGGAGCATTTACTGTATTCGCATCATAACCAATGACGAATAATGACGATTGATGTTTATATTGGTCGTACAAAATTTATAGCCACATTACTTAGAAAGAGACAACTTCGTTAAATTTACATTTCTATCAGCCGTATAGTTTGAACCTTCCAATTGTACACAGCCCATAATGCCGTGGGTCTCATCTTTGATGACAATGTATCTAAAAATACCTTACGTAACATATGAGCCCTTATTACAATAAATTTACAGTAAAATCACAATCAAACTACAAAAATTTGGCGGCAATCTTGAGCACCGTTTAAAATAAAATACATAATAAAGATATCTATCTCTATATAAGAGTAGCTATCTGAATAGTTTCCAATTAGGCGCAACAGTGTGTAAATATTATTTTTTCACAATATAACATTCAAATATCGATGACTAATAACAATGATTTCAATAAGTACATTAGATTTAAATTTTTTAATTGTCGTTACAGATAATTTTATCATGAAAATAGTTGTATTAATTCCACTTACGAGCAATTGTGATCAAAAAAGTGTTTGCTTCTGAATAAATGTCTAACTATATGTGTCACCACATGCCCTCTTTCGGCTAGATCGATACGATAAACGTTAATACAGCGCCCTCTACAATCATGTTTAGTTTAGTTCAACTTTCGGCCACCAGAGCGATGCCACATAAAATAAGCAACTGTGAGGACGAGACGAGTTCCTTTTTTCACCCGAGTTGCGATCGCAATAAATCAATTCAATTTTTTTTTTTCTTCCATCACCGTCTCTGACGCCCCCCGCTTCACTGCTAACAATTACTCATGTAATACTTTTTCAACTACTAGCAACACATTTGCAAACAATTATACCTCCCTAGCTTAAAAAAAAGAGGTTTATTGACGATTCGTGGTTTCTGGTTTGTCGCTTCTTTGTTGCAGCTCGCACACATTCAAATTCATGCTACACAAACGTGTAGCGCTATTTATTTATATAATAGTAGTAGGCATTACCGACGAGGCATTTCTATGAAGTGGACGAGGAGTGGCATAGGTTTGTTTTTTGTGCTTGCTGCACGATCTACTATTTTCATGATTGTAGCAGTGGAATGTCATTAAGATGTTTAAGCTCAATAGCAAAAAGGAGTCCCTAATGGCGATTACAGAGTAAAAGTTAAACTAGATAAACACCCTGAAACTTTGGTCGACAAGAAATCAATAATTACGATAATATGTAGAGTACTCCAATATTATTTCATTCATAGAATGAGAACATGACTAATAAATTTCATTTGAAGAAAATATTTATAATAATATAGTATGTGCTAGCTATAAATAATAAATTATGTATCTCGAATCTCATGTACAATCAGGAAAGGAAATAAGCAACTCGAACCGCGGATAAAGAACCAATTTTTTCAAAAATATACAAGAATTAATTTATAGGAGTTTTTCTTTTTCACATATCTTTATCCTAATTCACCGCCCTTGTTACTTATTTCTTTTGCTAACTGTACGTAACGCTAATATTTGATGTCTTACTTCACTGGAACACAGTAGTACAGTCAACCCCAAAAGTATATACTTTGTTTTTTCTTCAAAAGCTGAAATAGTGGTATAAGTAAATCATTATTATCAGAAACAGAGTAAACTTATGTTTGAAAATTGCAATTTCAGATTGGAATAAATAAATTTTAGTAATAATATTAACATGTTTTTGTTAAACTTATTTCCTACACGTATACAATTGGATATTACTAGTTACATAAATAGGAAAACATACTCGGTCAAAGTGGAATAATTTAATCATTTATTATATTATATGTATTAACGTTATGACGTGTTAAGTTTAAAAGTTTGAATTGAGTCATATAGAATAGACTATGAATACATTATAAATTTGAAAGAAAAAAAAAAAAAAATGTAAGTTTTAATTTAGAATATACTATTGGCGTTAACTGTACTATTCATGAGAAGAAAATAAATCTATGTATTTAATTCTACTTAATGATGTAATGACTATTTTTGTGAGAAAGTTAAGTCGACTTGCAAAAATATGACATCTGTGTTTTAATAAGTACATAACGCGTGTAACATGCATTATAATATTCTAAATATAATTTAGGCTCAGATCTAACTTACCTTACTGAATATTGAAACATTTCCGTATAATTTGATAGTTATTCAAGATAGCATGCAGAATCGAATCGATAACAATAACGAAATTTTTGACTTATAAAATTTTACCATAGTTTAAGCAGACGTACTCAATCTGCACTGTTTTTAGTTCTTGTTTCTCTAAAGAATATTCAATTTTAAATAGACATCTAATTTATGCATTCTTAGTTAGTTTACTGTATTGTAATACAACGAAAACAATCAAACATCACCCTATTCTACGCCATATGGAAAAGATCATAGATAAGAGTTGTGAAGATTTTTAATTATTAGAGATGGGCTGACTATAAGGAGTTGGCAGACTAGATTAGTCAATACTCAAATAATCGATAAAAGAAAAAAAAAAAAAACATTGAACATTGGTTTAATGACGATCGGGGGCTTCGTTTGTTGATATGTCCGTATTCGTTTTAGAACGAAACGCTAAAATATTTTAGCTTATAATTTAAATTGTTTAAGTACTTAAATTAGATTAAATCTCAACAATCATAGTTTTATATAATAATATTAATAAATAAATATAACAATTTTATAGTCTACACACTCACAGCTCCTGTGCCGAATTAATTTGCTAAAGACGAATTAGATTTTAGAAAATACTAGCTGTCCCGGCGAACTTCGTACCGCCTAACAATCAATGAATGTCGTGGTACATATTAGCTGAACTAAATTTATGATTTTATGGAATTAAAACAATGAATAGTAGAAAATAATAGAGAAGCTCGATGGCGTCATTGCGCGTGTCAGTCTAATTGAACACGCAAGTTAAGCAACGTCGACCGTAGCCTGTACACGGATGGGTTTATATTACCTCGAGCTCCTCCGTGATTCGAAAGACACGTTAAGCCGTCGGTCCCGGTTGTTATCATTAGCTCATCTTGAGCTCCTCCGTGCTTCGGAAGGCACGTTAAGCCGTCGGTCCCGGTTGTTATCATTAGCTCATCTTGAGCTCCTCCGTGCTTCGGAAGGCACGTTAAGCCATTGGTCCCGGTTGTTATCATTAGCTCATCTTGAGCTCCTCCGTGCTTCGGAAGGCACGTTAAGCCGTCGGTCCCGGTTGTTATCATTAGCTCATCTTGAGCTCCTCCGTGCTTCGGAAGGCACGTTAAGCTGTCGGTCCCGGTTGTTATCATTTAATGACAGTCGTTAAGTTAAGTCAGTGGCCTTTAGGCGGTTCGAAAACACTGGCCTCCGCCAACCCGCAGTTGAGCAGCGTGTTGGAGTACGCTCTAAACCCCTTCGGTTGAGGGAAGACCCGTATCCATAAAAACTGAAGATTTCATAAAAATAAAGATTTCCTTATTGTTAATTTTTTTTAAAAAAAACGTTTTGTATTATTTTTTTTAGTTTTGAAATAGGTTTTATCATTTTGGTGATTTGTAATTGTCATTTCTTTTGATGTTTACTCTGATTTGATTCTTGCGCTCGAACCCCATGGGAAAAGCGTTTTCACCCCTATCGATTTGACATTTTTAAATTTTCATAACAAATCACAGACAACTTTCGCGACATAAAAGTGACACCAATTGATTTGACGTTTTGATATTTGACAACCAATAAATATCGCAATCCCTTTTTCAACTGTCACTTTCATTTGTATGGGAAAATGTTTTTTCTTTTATTTTATTTTTTCGAGAAATTTCCAATGTTTTTAAGAGTTATTCTGCTATTCGGGACGGAAACAAATCCAACAAATCAAAAACCATGGCAATCGGTCCAGCCGTTCTCGAGTTATAAGTGTTGTAACAAACACGACTTTCTTTTATATATATATATATAGATAGATATAAACGTACTATATACTCGTACAGCTCATTATAGCCGGTATATTTTGATGACCGATTTTATTTTGAATATGTCTATTGAAGAAGCGAAAGCCGGCCCAACTCTAATAATGTCTTTGCATATAAGTGCGGAATTAGCATATCAGTTAAGGGTGCGACAGAGTCAGAGCGCTACAGAAGTCCTTAACTGACCTTTCAAGGTGCGTTTCCACATTATGAGCGCAGTACAGCGAGTTGTGATATATATTAAAACACAGCTCACCTCAGCTCAGCTACGCTTTAGTGGAAACGCGCCCATGATCCGGTCATAGTACACGTTTTCGGTAATAAAATACATTGGTATTTTTTAAATTGTAAATATTACTATCACAAAAAAAAGATTTTACTAAATATTAAAAAAGAATTTAATTTAATAGTTCTACTGTTGTTACATCCTCCTTGGCGGGTGTACTATACTGAGACCAAATACTATTTAGGCCAAAAATACTATTATTGATTTATACACATGTTATACTGTGAGATACGATTATAATAATGGAATGGAATTAGTTTTAAAGCATTGTATAATTGACGGTTTGTATATGTGGGACTTCAAACTGAAATGGTCTATGACCAACTTTGTAACTTAAAATATCTTTGGTGTAAAGAAAAATGGCACGCGTGTTAACTTATGAAGATTATATATATGGTGTTTCTAAAATAATCATAATAAAACCATGAATATTCTTAATTATAATATTATATAATAGAACTTTGCTGGACAAATGCAATAATAATACCAAAAGTTCGATTGCTTGCAACCGACTATATCACATTTATAGTTTGTGATTTGCAATGATTTTTAATCGTCAAATTGTAACAAACAGGAAAATAAATTGTGAAGTAAATGCATACAATTGTGCGAACTTCTCACACTATTATTTGGAAGAATTTAAATAGTCATGTCGTATAAGTAGGTACGTAAATAATTTACATTGTTATGCTACATTTATAATTATTTGCCTTACTTCGAAAAAATATAGAACTTTCCCATTTTCGAACACATAATACAGTCATTTGGTAGTTTTGTCCTGGAAAATTTTCCGGGAGTTTTCAAAATTGGTAATTTTATAGATTTTAATGTGTTCTTTCCGAATTTCAACTTTGGCATTTCGCCGCCATATTAGAAAAATGGCGCCTAAAAGCAGTTTTTTGACAATATCTCCTATACTACTCATTCTCCAATAAAAACAGTCTTCAATATTTTATTTTTATATATGTCAGTTATATGATTTTACAGAAAAAAACGGTTGAAATATATATTGTAGGTTTTCATTTTGTATAAAACTGTGTTTATCGTAAAATTTATTCGAAAGGAGATATTGTCAAAAATCTTTAGGGCGCCATTTTTCCAATATCACCATATTGGAAAAATGGAGCGTGCTAGCGGAAAATATACGAGGTTGCAAAGTCGAAATTCAGATAGAGCACATCAAATCTATAAAATTGTCAATTTTCAAAACACCCGGATAATTTTCCAGATAACCACTAATTTTCGAAAATGACTGTACTAATAGTAAACATTTTAGACTATTTTGAACTGGTACGATATTGATGCATGCTTAGTACATTTTGAAAATATTTTTTATAGTGACTGTGTTAATTTTACATACATAATTATAAAAACCATATAACAGTAATGCAAAATTCTAAACAACATGAGAGCTAAAAATAAGATTTGTGACATAAATAGAAAGCCACTGAAGTATGTTTACAATAGAGAGGGGCATTATTTTACATGAAAATTTATAGTATCTTAAATAATATCATGCAACGATTCATTCATTAAAATTTATTGCCAGATAATTTTCCTTTACTACTCTGGCACTGATATTTTTTTTTTGAAGACAATAGAGTTGACTAAGAAGGCAATAATAATTACATAATATTATAAATCAGAGAATCGTTTCACACACAAACACACCACATAGAGAATACTTCCGACCGACATCGTAATAACGAGAGACATGTCGGCTTTAACACAGCCAATTTTAAGGGGCCAGATCGTGAAAACTGTGAAAAGAGTGTTACGATTTTTCATATTTAACCTATTTAGATATGATTGATATCAATGATAATTTGTATATATTACAATCAAAGACCAAAAAATATTGTATGATTATATTAAACTCTTAAAATCTAATAGTTGTTTTATAATAAAGGTCAACAAACGCACAAAATTGAGAAAAAATGCAAAAACATGCCTTCGTATTTTTCAGATTTAACCCAATAAATCAACACAAATTGATAAAAAGAAACACTTTTTGAACACTGAAGAAACCAATAAATATAACATATACTTTTTTTTTGTACCTTTACAAACAAAGACTTCCTCTTTTAAAGCCCTAAAATCTAGATATGTTTTACGTAAATTCTCCATAGAAAAATGTATGAAAAATGACGCACATTCCGATATTACGAATTAGTACCTAGCGTCGCCGCTAATCGCCAGTGTGTTTTTATATGTCAAGGTGACACCACGCGCGTCGGATGCTCCAGCCAAATTACGTGTTGTGAATTTGTGTTTTTTGTGAAAAACTGTAAGTATAACTAATTTACCAATATAATGAATGTATATAAATCGTAAAAAATACAAAGAATGAATTAGATACTTTGTTGAGTAGGTTATTTTATGAACCTTGTAAAATATGTATCAATTCAGGCTTGAAACATGATTTCAACATGCTATAGCCAATATCATAAACGTATCTAGTCGGTAAACGAGGGTTTTTTTCGCAGGACTGATTGAATTTGAATTTGCCAGGGAAAAGAAAGTTTAGTACGCATTATAAAAATATGAAAGCCAAAAGATCTCGGAAAAAATGTAAGTTCCTTCCTACTTATTTATTTATCTGCCTACTTTACTACGTCTTGTCCTAAATACCTACCTAGAAAAAAATTAAGAGATTTCTGTGAAAGTGTCATGTAAAAATCCTAGTTTTATTTGTGTGCTTATCCTGTCTAAGTAGTAATAATAATATAATTTATTTTCATTTGAACAGGGTACATTACAAAGCTTAATACAATACCTATGTCATATGATTTAGATCGCTTGATTCAGACATATACAATAGCATGTAAATATTGGTTTGTATTATAAGTAATAAAGTCAATTTCTACCTAGTATTCGTTTTCATGTTCATCATTATTGTCTAAATATCAGATTGTGGAAGTAGGTATGTTTCATAACAGAAATAGCACGGGCACGCGGCTTTGTCGATATACTTACCGCCAAAGAGACGCGACGCGCCTAGGGTCTGGTGTTGTACAAAAATTACAAAATAATTATAAAGTGGATAATAATGATGAATAATATTTCCAGTATTGAAAATAAAGAAAACCTTCAGGCCGAGACTCCAAGCAACACTGCTATGCTTAGACTACACACTATAGACGTAAGTTGTTATACGTAATTCTTGTAGACTTATTACATAAATAAACAAACTACCTTGGGGTGTAAGTGGTTCATCAAGATCTTTAAACCAAAGCCAAATTCACCTGCATGCGGTACACCCTGCTGACTGACAAACGAAGCTCTGGCGAAAAGAGAGGTAGGGAGCGTAATTGTAAGCTACCCGACTGGGGAATGTACCTCCACCTCACAGAATACCGCAGCCAAATAACGGTTTCCTTGAGGGCTGTTGTCTTCCTGCGAGTGAGTGAGGTCACCAGAAAGGAAGGAGATGCTGCGATGGCAGCGGGGGTGGCGGGGGTGGCGGCGCGCGAGCGATATTTTATGTTGCGAGCGTTAATATGGCTACGGTAACCGCTTCAGATCAGGCGGGCCGTATGCTTGTCTGCTACCCGACGTAGTATAAAAAAAAAAAATACCTAGTTAGTGATGGACGAAGACAAAATCTCAGTAGGGTGAAGTCTTCTAGTATCGGCCTCCTCCTAATATCGGCCTTTGCGAGAAAATGGAATATAGGGTAAGTGCTCCATTGAATGAACCCGGCATTCCAAACTTTGAAAATTACAGCCAGCTACTTATGAGATCCTAACCAAAAAATATTTTATTTTATTATGTTCACAATTTATTCATGATTGATACAGTATACATATTTTAGCAAAAATGCTGATAGTTATTGAGATAATCTGCATTTTATACAAATATGGGGCATATTTGTATAAAATGCAGGTTATCTCAATAACTATCAGCATTGAACACACAAATCACCAGAGAATGAACAAAAAAATCCAGTGAATAAACCTTTTGAAACCCATTGAATGAACTACCACTTTTATATATCAGTTCTATATATAAATTATTATGTAAGAGTTTATTTCGGGTAATTGTTATTGTAAATATATATATTTTTTTATTATATTAAATAGACGATATGATTACTATTATAATTGCGTGTTACTTGATATTTTATAACCTAAAGAGAACTATCTAACATTTTTTTTTTATACCACTAAGGTGGCAAACAAGCATACGGTCCGCCTGATGGAAAGCAGTTACCGCAGCCTATGGACGCCTGTAACACCGGAGGCATCACATGCGCGTTGCCGACCCTGTAAAAACCTCTTCAAGCCCTTTTTGAAGAACCCCATGCTGTAGTCTCCTGGGAAAACCTCAACAGGCAATTCATTCCACAGCTTGATAGTACGTGGAAGAAAACTTCTCTGGAACCGCACAGTACGTGACCATTTCGGTTCTAAAGTGTGAGGATGAATTCCCTGTCGATGGCGAGCGGTGCGCCTGTAGAAGGAAGCCGTGGGCATCATGTCAAACAACTCCTCTGAACACACCCCATTGTACAAACGGTAGAACACACAAAGGGACGCAAAATCTCTTCTCAGACTTAAAGGTTCTAAACCGTCTGTCAGTTTGGGATCGTCAACAATCCTCACAGCACGCCTTTGAATCGAGTCACAGGGTGCAAGCTGGTATCTAGGCGCTCCCGCCCATAGATGGCAACAGTACTCCATATGCGGCCGAACTTGAGCTTTGTATAAGTCTTTGCCGCGGGTTGAAGTAATGTTTCGCCCTGTTGAGCACACCTAGTTTCTTCGATGCCAGCTTGACCTTCCCCTCCAGATGACATCGAAACTGGACGTCGCTGGAGATGTCAACTCCTAGAATACCAATACTATTGGCGATGGTGAGGGGTGTGTTTTCGAAGTGTGGAGCCACAGCAAATGGGGTTTTCTTAGCGGTGAACGCGCAGACTTGTGTCTTAGAGGGGTTAAATCGCACTAAGTTCTGTCGCCCCCAGTCGAACACTCTACTTAGTGTGCTCTCAATTTGCGACACAAGTTGTTCGCGGCTCTCCTCCACCAAAGAACGAGGGATATTTGCGCGGCCCGTGTAATAAGTGTCCCCGGTGCTGTCGTCCGCATAACAATGAATGCTGTCATTATACAACATATCATTAACATGCAGCAGAAACAGCGTCGGGGACAATACAGAACCCTGCGGGACGCCAGCATTGATGTCCATGCTATCGGAGCAACTGCCATCTACAACGGCTCTAATGCTTCTGCTGGACAAGAAGCTAGCAACCCATTCGCATAGCCCCTCTGGCAGACCGTAAGGCTAAGATGCCAAATGCTTAAAACATAATATTAATACTGGATTATTATTATAAAATATTTAATATTATTATTCATCACTTCTATGTTAGATTCTCCTTTCTCTTCTAAACTATTATATTTCTATAATAGAAGATTGGTTCTATGTCATCATTATTTATTAATTTCTTTTTAGCTTGCATTTTGCTGTCTTTCCATGGTCGTTTCAGCTGAAAGGCACTTCTATGTGGAGATCTTTATTTATTTTATTTAATCAGTTCACTCCGTCTGGTTTTCGTCCTGGGCACAGTACTATTACTGCACTTCTAAAAGTTACTGAAGATATCAGGCTAGGTATGGAGGATAAACTGGTAATAATAAAAGAACACCTCGTTCGAATATTGGTCAAAAAATTGACAACCGTTTATAAAAGTTGTGTACAAAAAATTAGCCAACTGCATTAAGGCTAAGATGCCAAATGCTTAAAACTGTGTGTTCATTGACTAGATTTTCTTCAATTTCGTGATCCAATTATCGAACACCCCTATAATTTATTTATGATAATTAAAATTTATGCAATCTGCTTTTTGTAAGATAAAACAGTTCTTTTTACATCCTACTATCAAATTTTGTTAACACTATCACACTTATAGTGTCTACAAAGTGAATATCAAAACACGAAGTCTCAGCAATGCCCTAAATTCTGCTCCATACAATCAAAAATACGACAGAATACTTTCATTTTAGGCGGTCGCGATTTTGAAACTATAGGTCACAGGCAAATACCTGTGTGTTCAGTTGACGTAATATAATGTTTCGATTGAGAAAAAAATACTGGCTTGAGTAGAAAAGCTTAGATTTCTTATTATATTGAAAAATGTGTGTTTTGTTCATTCACTGGTGGGTGTTAATTCACTGGAGCACTTACCCTAACTATTAAAATAACCCTAAAATTATAATAGTTTTTATTCAAAAAGCGACTCTATATGCGAATAATCCATATTTTGGTGCGGGTGCTTCAATATTTGAACGTTCAGTTGGCAATAGAGCACGCGCCGGTACCGACTTGTGTTGTTTAGTGGCAGTGGCGAGTCAAATCCTGGTTGCGAGCGCATTGAGTTAGTTAGTATTTAAATGGAATTAAACATACCTATGGTATTTTATATTGTTTTTTATTGAAGAAAAACCAAGGTTTTTACATTTACTTGTCTTTTTTATGAAATAATCGCAGGGTCGAGGTTAGGGATCTTTATTTATTGATAAATCCCAATATCGGCCACCCGGCCGACATTAGGAAAATGCATGAAAGCGCTAAACAACATGTTTAGCTATTTTTTATGTTAACAGGAATATTAATAAGGTTAAAAATGAAACAACAACTTTTTTTATTAAAATTATTGTCCTGAACCGACTTTACAAACAACCAGTTTTTATTACGTTTATTTATATAAAACGTTCAAGATTTTGATCTAGTGTTATGTGTTTCAAAGATGTATTCTAAGGGAGTTCTTAGCTATGTTTGAAGAAATTTGGCCCATTCTTTTTTAATTATTTTTTATAAAAAAAAATAAAGCCATTATCTTTCTTTACAGGAACTAGTTATTGAAAACAGTCAAGAGGGAAAGGTGGATGAAGTGGAAGTTGGGCGTAGAGTAATAGATATTTCTTTTTTTCATAAAGCTCTTCAGGCCATAGGGGACCACGGTCCAATGGATTGTAAGTTAAGTTACCTCAGTATAATAGGTGAAGTAAAAGTTGGTCTGGACTCAAAACTCATCATGAAATGTAGTATGTGTAGTATGAAGTTTACTGTGTATTTGGTTGAAAAGAAAGAAGATAGCATGGAAGTGAATCATCAAATTGTATCTGGTATCATATCATCTGGTGGGAGCTACTCTCAGTTAAAAACATTAACTGCCGCAGTAACCGTTACCAATCATGTCACCTTCATTATACAATGAAATTAATAATACGGTTTGCGATTGGTGGGAAAAGACAGCAACACATTCCATGGCAGAAGCTGTCAAGGAAGAAGCAGAGTACGCAGTCTATAGGTAGTGTTGATAAAAATGGTACACCATTAATATCTGTTGCTGTTGACGGTTGTTGGAGGAAGAGATCTTATGGTAAGAATTTTTCCGCCTTATCCGGCGCAGCTGCGATAATTGGCATTAAAACTAATAAAGTATTGTTTTTTGGAGTTAAAAATTAATACTGCGTAGTCTGTGCACGAGCCGCAAAGAACAACAGTCAGCCCCCGGAACACCATTGTTTCAAGAATTATTCAGGATCATCTACCGGGATGGAATCGACCATAATAGTTGAGGGGTTTAAACGTTCCATTGTTGATCACGGTGTAATTTATAATAAATTTGTAGCAGACGCGATTCTAGTACTTATAAAAAAATATTAGATTCGCGTCCGTACGATAATTTAATAGTAGAGAAAATTGAATGCAAAAATCATCTTTTACGAAACTACTGCAATAGCTTGGAGAAACGGTCAAAAGACACTAAGTATCCTTGCGAATTGCGGAAATTCCTAAAAGAAAGGTATTTGCGTTTAAGAACGGGTGTAAAATGCGCGATTAAATATTGGGCGGATCAAAATCAGTCACTCGAAGAAAAAATAAAAAATCTTAGTGAAGATATCCTAAATGGTCCACAACACGTATTTGGTAATCACCAACATTGCAAGGAGTATTTCTGTAGACCTGATACTCGTCGAATAGAACCTGTTGGATTACTTCCAACAATTGTTGGATGCGGATTAATGGACGCGGTAGAAATTTTAAGTAAAAGACTGTCATATCATTCTAGAAGTTTAATTCATAATTGCACAAGTAATATAGTTGAAAGTTTTAACGGAGTAATTGCCAAATTAGTTGGGGGTAAGCGTGTAAATTATTCTTCCCGTGGTTCTTATGCGGGCCGATGCGCAGCTGCTGTTGTGTCTTTTAATACGGGATCGATTCATAGTAAAACTCATGAAGTCATATTTAAATGTAGTCCGATTCCTTTGATCGCGAAAGTGGAAAATTGTAATCGTAGAAACCGTTTAATTGCTAAACCTAAATTAAGATTGAAAAAAAGCCACAACACTGTATCGAAAGACGCTCACTATGGACCAAACTGCGAAAAACCTGATCTGAGTCCAGAATTATATGAGAAAGCCAAGCCATCTTTTTTAGCCGATTTAAAGTTGTCTTGTGCTGAAAGAGAGGAGCTTGAAAGGTCGACCCATTTGCAAAGAAGTAGTGCTGAGTGGATGAGTACAAGGAGAAAATTACTAACCTCATCATCATTCGGGGAAGTTTGTAAAAAACGAGAGAGCACAAGTTGTGCTGCTTTTGTTGGTAAAATCGTTTATGGTAGTAATATCTCCAGTTTGCTTGCTGTACGGTACGGTATCGAAAACGAAGAAACCGAAATTAGACAGTTAGAAATTCAAAAGAATATTAGTATACAAGGTTGCGGTTTGTTCGTCGACGATCAATATGAATTTCTTGGTAATACACCAGATGGCATTTATGCAAACGGTTTAATTGAAATTAAGTGCCCACATTCTTTAGCTGGCATGACTCTTGATGAAGCAATGGCCAAACATACCTTTTGGGCAAGGCTTCCAAGAGTTATGTCATAAATAAAAATCATAACTGGTATTTCCAAATTCAGGGACAGGTACATATTACTAAAAGAAACGTTTGCATGCTTGGCATCTGGTTTGGTGCTACTGTACCTATGAAAGTTTATATTTTAGAAAAGGACGACAAATTTTGGAAGGAGAAAATGGAGATGAAATTAGTTAGGTTTTATTACGATTGCCTACTTCCAGAATTAGTTGATCCTCGGCAGTCACGAAGCATGCCCATTCGTGACGCGCCCAGTATCATAGAGGCTATGAAAGAGAGGAAAGAAAGAGCTTTACGTGTTTTGAAAGAGAAGAACGCCTAATGGTTTTGAAAGAGACTGAGGTAACTTAACTATCCAGCCGGTCGATTCACGTAAACACGCCAGTCCAAAAGTCGTTTTAACTTAGAAACTTAGAAATCGCCTTTTGGTTTTCTGTTTTAAACGCACTTACTTATCTAGTCTTGGATTGTCATAAATCTTTCAATAGCTCAATTACTATACAATTCCTATACGATTTTGAAGAGTTACCTGGTGTAAAGAATCATCAAAATTGTTTCAAAAATACAGCGAATTGAGAATCTTCTTCTTTTTTTAAGTCGGTTAAAAGGGCTTAATTTGCAAAAAACGAAGTGACATTTTTAAGTCCCTACGCTACGGTTTTTATTACGTGAATCGGGCAGCTGGTACTCATTCTGATAAGTTTTGCAATAGCAATTGATTTTATCATCAAATTAGCAGAAATCAAAATTTGATCAGTAATCGTTAAAATGAAAAAACATTAGAATTTTGAACTCATATTTTGTTATTGTTTACTTACTTTTAATTAGTATATTAATAATTTATAAACTTGTGTTTCATTTATTTTTGTACAACCCTAGCACGCTTTTTAGATGGCGACTCATATTTGTTATTGTTTACTTACTTTTAATTATATGAATCATTTTTATACTTTCGTATACTAGCGTAGCAAAAGTTATTAACTCAAAAATTACAAGCAAACAAAGTTGAAAAAAAAGTTGACATGGCCGATAATTGGTGCCACCACCCTATTTGAGTTTACGCAATAGGCACATTTCCTTGCGTAGAGATATACACTAGCGAGGAAAGCTCGATGATATTTCGACCGTACTTCCTACTGAATTTGCAATTATTTTGTTGAATGAATATTTTACGAAATAAGAATAAACTTTGGTAGGAAAATTACAAATAAATACATAGTTGGAATTTTTGGTAAGTAGAATACAAAAAGGTCAGTCCGGACCTGCTCTTGATTGTTTAATATAAATAGAAAAACATAAAAATTGTGTCTCAACTACTCTTATTAATCTAGTAATTAATATTTATTATCATTTTATAACGAAAAACTAGTCTTAGAATATTTTACACTCGTCGTTTATTTCCAATAATTCAACATTTTTGTTATGCTGTAAATATTCAACTTCAATAACAATTGGAACGTTTGTCGCAAAACATTTTGAAAATCGCGCTGTCTTTGGGTCATTCACCCGCCCCGTCGGTTGTTTCAGTAAACAGTAGCGCTGCGGTCGCTCGAAACCGATGTCGCGCCTAGACAATCTAGGCCCTTAATGGTATAACAACCGTAATAAGCAGTCGGTTGTTACCACTTGGAACCTTCAAATCAGACCTTGTAAATGAGGTGTTCAAACCTTTAGGCCTTGAAGTATTGGGGGAATTCGTTGGAGATAGCACGCACGAGTGCCTGATCTTCTCGGCTGGCTTCCGCCTCTTCGCAGAAAATGTGAGCGAAGCACCTCAGTAGATCTTGACGGCGATGGAGATGAGTACCGTAATCTGTGTTTCTGATAATTCCTTGGAGGATTTTTAGATATTGTTGGCGGCGCTGTAAATGAAAATGTACCTATAAAGTGAAAATTTGCAATATGGTGATTGGCGGACGAAATCGCTCCGCAAGCATAATCTAATTGATTTTATCGTCATTGACTCAATCTTTGTACAGTCTAAGTTTTATTTGTAGCTTTAGTTTTTATTGTGTGCTTGTTGGGTACACTCAGATATTTTTTTTACATACTACATCGGGTGGCAAACAAAAGTAGACACTGCCAACATATAGTATCACTCGCGTGTCGCCATCCTGGTAACCTCATTCTCTCCCAAAAGTACAACCCTATAGACCTCTTAAGAATTATATGCCTGCGGTCTTCGGTATAATGGCGTTACATCTCAAGTCGGGCAGAGTATCATTACGATGTGTCCTACCGCTCTTCTGTAAGAGCATTGCAGCGCACAAAATGCAGGTGTGGTTGGCTTAGGCTCAAAGAAGATAGCGTATACCACTTCCATACTCAACTTTTAAATCGTTTTTAATTGTGATTCATATCCATAAAAAGAAAAAAAAAATAGTAACCTTGTCTCCAGGCGATAGGTCGGCGAGTTGTCTCACAATGATGTCAATGGCGACGTTCACGTCGTTCGTGTAAAAATGATCAGCAGTCTTCTTGCGGCTGAACAGGTCATTCACAAGCTTTAGAACCGAATGTGCCGGCGCCGGCTCATGATCAAACAAGTGCACTGGATCTTCTGGGGAAAAATACGTAATAGTTGAAATAGTTATATTAGAAATTAAATACATAAGTCGTGTCCTAAAACGCCTAGTATTCGGAGCCGTAAAATTATAATTAAAAAGTGACTTCACTAAAGTCTATTCATAGTTGAATCTCGATTCAGCCAACTTTCATTCTGCGATGTAAAATAATTACGAGAATTGGACGTAGTTCTTTCAGACACAATCGGTTTTCTCTTAGCTCTCTGTTAGTACCTAAAGTTTATTATTACTTGCCTTCTCGATTGAGCAGCAGGAAAATTTTCTCACTAAACGTTTTAGCATTGTCTCTTGTTTCCAAAGCTTTCAACAGCAAGTTGTCCGGGATATTGTCGAACTGTAGGTTATACGCGAGCAGCAGCGTCAAGAATAGGTCAGGAATCTGTTCATCTACATCTGACTCTGGCGGATTCTCAATTAGCTCCAGTAGGAATTGGGCAAACTCTATTCCCAGTTGTTCTGAAAATATACGTAATGCATATTAAAACGTTTAATACTATTAAGATCCGTGTACATGAGGATGACGGGTGCAGGTCAAAAAACACAAATTCTATACACACGAAAGCAATGTTCTAGCAATGTAAGGAATGTGCATAAAATTTACAGCAAAGTGCTTTTATAAAACTACAGTTATTTCAAAAATTAATGAGTCGCCAGTCTGATATCAGAATGGCGGGTGTATTTTGAATCTGAGCATTTGCTCATTTTGTCATACATAGATAGTAAGCAATTTTGCTTACTATCTATGTATGACAAAATTAGCGTAGCACTACTCCGGCAATGTGTTCAAACCTATCAAAAGCACAACCGGATGCGGCAAAAGGTATGAGAGTAATTTAGAAAATAAAAAATTTATTATTGAACGCCTGTTTAGTTTATAATGGCAATCACCACGAAATATATTAAGTACATTTTAAACATACAGGGGTTGGTTTCCTAGTGTAATGTAAATGGGATAACTCTATTGCTCCCTCAATGTCCAAATGGGGAACTAGTTTTCCAGACGAAAGCAATATTCTATGTGAGGAATGTGCATAACTTTAAAGCAAAATGCTTTTACAAAACTATAGTAATTTCAAATAGTTAATGAGACGCCAGCCCGATATAAGAATGGGGTTTGTATTTTGAATCTGAGCAAATTTCTTACTATCTAAAAAAGCATTAGCATATGAATGTTCCGGCAATGTGGTTGAACGTACCAGAAGCACAATTAGATGCGGCAAAAGGTACTTGAGCTCTTTATTTCAATTTTTATTTAACATAGCGCACTTATATTTTTCTTTTATATTGTGTATACTATGTGTCAGAAGAAATAGGAAATACTGAGTATTTCTGTTTCCAGATGTCGCTGAGTATTACACAAGTACCCATATTTTATAAACGAAAAAATTAAAACTCACATCCGAAGTACGTAGCCCCCTATACGATTACGTCCTAAGTAAACATAATTTTGATAGTTACATTTATAACAGTCATTCGAAAAACTGATTACACTATACAGTAAACTGTACGCTAAAGCGTACACTGCATATAAAACACTTACCAAAATGTGTGACTGGTAATTGATCGCCCATAGACAACACCATAGAGAGAAGTAGAGCGGAATGTGAGAGTCTGCTGACGGCCGTAGGGTTGTCGATCATGTCGCGCGCTATCTCCGCAGGCAGGGCTGATAAAGCTAACGTGGAAAGAGCAGTGCGATCTAAACCACACATGACACCAAATGCCTGGAAAGATCATTTCAAAACGTTTTATTTCTCTAGTAACTTGAATTTTTGTTACTGTTATAATGTGGAATTTTGTTTTTTTTAAACAGTGAAGTAATTTTATTTTTGTCCATAAGATTTCGGACTTTTATTTTTAATCGCAACATATTCTAATAGAAAATTCAGTATTTGTTGATACTGGACTCACTACTAGATATCTCCATTAACGCATATTATTAATGAAGGTAATATAAAAATATTTTTTTCGTGGTAATGATACATGCTCTTTATAGAGTCCAAATATCATTTGATTGTAATGTTTATTCTTTCTATTTCTTTATTAATAACGCACATAGTGTAATATCCGTCAAGTGACTCTTTCTCTTACTGTGTACAGGGTCGGCTGGAAGAGATCTCTTGTAGAGATAAGCTCACCTTTGTACACTTTTGATGTAACTATGTTATGCTAACTTATGTGCAATAAAGAATATATACATCTCACCTACATAAAGCGACAAAAGATTATTGACACACACAAAGAGTAGAAATACTCACAATAACTTATATTATTAACAGCATTATAATATATAAATACATAAATAAATATTTATGCCACGACGACCTTGCAAATGGTGCTAATAATTTCGATGAAATGTGCATCATATTTATGATTATTTTGTTCCACAGATGCGAAAAATTTCTATCGTATCATCGAGAAAAGCTGTATCTTCTATAACGCCATCTTCAAATTACTATGTTAAGTAACTACTCCACAATAGATGTTACATGACGTGTTGGCTCAAAAAAACCAAGCGAAGCTCGGTTATGCAGATAATGTATATTATGTAGCTTATTTAGCTTAATAACTTGCCTGTAGTAACAGCTGTCTGAGAGGCCATCTAGTTTCCATTTGGTAGTACTGTACAAGAACACTAACATATGCATAGCGATGGCTGCTTAACACATGTCGAGAGATATTAACATCTGCGTCTGACTGTAAATAAATAAACAAAAATGTTTAATTCGATATTCGAGTAACTATATAGTTTAATTATTTAAGGCTAGATGTCCCTAGTAGACTTTAATTTAATTTAAATGGGTTTTTACTATAACTTCATATTTTTTTCAAAAGCGGCACTATATAGCTGCAAACAGCTCTGTCCGTCTATGGCATATTCTATGATATGATCCGGTAATACATTATTTGTAGATGTCTGGGTGGCTAATAAAGTTACCCTCCAACGTTCATCAGGGGTCTCTGTTGGTCTGACAGGAAATATCTGAGGTGTACTCAGGAAACATATAAAAGCATTTTCTACATAAGCTGCCTTATATGTATAATATTTAGTTTAATTCTTTCATAATACTCAATACCTTCTTAATTATGATATTACCATAACGGAGATCAGTTCGAGAAGCTGAGTTTGTAAATCATGAGCATCGTCATGTAGCGCCCAAGCTCTCTGCTGGGCATCATTGGCAGCTTTTGCTAGAGCATTCAATGCAATCGACATTCTGACAGCATCTGGAGCGGCATCAATCGCACTCTTTGGGCATGTGATGTTGCTGCTAGCTTCTCGTAGGAGAGCTTCGATTATTGATCTCGCGGCACCGCTTGGGAGGAATTCCTATTGAGAGAAAACATCTTATGTTTTATTCACTTCGGAAATCAAACAGAACTCAAAAATAAATAAATTCAAAATATGCATATATATGTACTTTAAATTGGTTATTATTATTTTAAATAGTTATTTCGGCCAACTTGCCGGAAAATTATAAATATTTTAAAAAATGGAAACATTCACCTCCCCGCCTAGATGGGATTCATATATGCTGATTTCACAAGATTTATTTTAGAATTGCCTTATAGGGTATGTATACAATTGTTCTTTCTTTACCACGCCGGCAAGAACGCCTTTCTTGATCACAGGAGCTGGGCTATCTTATCAGCGTATTGCTTTTTTTTTATTGAAAATTCAAAATAACAACAAATTTATGTGCAAATAAGTGCTCCTTTTTTACCCAGGGTTTGTACCAAAAACACCTTTTTCAAAAGTTGATACTGTTGATCGTTGGTACTTGTTGAAACATTATCATCATAATGCTATAATTTCTTAGCGGCGAAGCCGGTCAGTAAAAATAAACATAAATACGTAATACATTATAACACCTTTTTCTTTTCTTTTTTTGAGATATAAAGCAATCGTTGTTTTTTGTTGTTGCTGATGCTGATTCCTGCCACTTGAACGTGAGTGGTCTTTGTCAAGCCACTGGATATCAAGCCACTGAAGTGGCATGATGGTGAGTGGCCACCATTATATTAGAGTGATAACGAAAAAAAAAAAATATTTACCTTCAATGAAATAAGCACAGTTTCCACAGCTACTTTTGACAATTCATGACTCAGCTGTGTTTCCCTCCGCACAGCTTGTACTATATCATATATGGCATTGGGTTTGAGGCTTTCACTGCTGTCCTGGCTATCATCTTGGTTATCAGTGTCTGATGACAGCTGATTAGATGGAATCTTAACATTTTCTTCATCATTATCTGTAACTTTCAAGGATCAATGTGGATGCTTTTATTAACTAAGTAGCTGTCGCATGCGTCTTTGTTCAAGTGGAAATAAGATATTTTCTTCAACAAAAAGTATATATGACTAAGAAAAAGAATGTGCCATTTCAGACTATATTTTATCTCTGTGCCTAATTTCATCCAGATCGTTCACCCATTCCTGCATGATGGAATTATGTATTTATAATTAGTAGTGACAAAAAACATAAGACTATTTTCTAAATTGTAGATCTAAGTTAAATCATCTCTAGAAGTATATTATTGTATAAATTATAACATTTTATAATATAAGTCTATATTGTTGATACTTCACTTAATTTTTATTGGGAACTACTGTAAAATTGGATGTTATTTGATTTTAAATATCCATAAATGAGATAAGACAATTCTAAATTCTATATCGGAAGATTTCATATTCCTTATTTGGCCCGGAAAGCTCAACTCGTTTTCGCTCCATGATCACACTGGACTCTGTTCTACGGATGAATCAGTTTATTTGTGAATATTAATTTAGTATGGGGAAGGAAAATTGTTCAATCTATTACATTGACTAGTTGATATGGGATTGTTGAAATTTGGTTGAATAAAATTCTAATCCAATCCCAGTTATCTGGGTGAAATTTTACTTTTTATTTTAAATATACTATTTTACCTTTCGAAACAGTGTCATTCTGTAACTTCGGTGGCAATTGTGATGGATCTCTTTCTTCAGATATTTGTTGTTGGGACACCACAGGCCTTAGGTCAAATGATGGGGACACCCCATTAGGAGGTGTGCTGTCATCAAAACGTGGTGGTGGTTTTGGTGCCTGAGGCTTCTTGCTATGAGGTTTCATGGACATTTGCAATTGCTTTTTCTTCTCATTCAATCTAGTTAGCAGTTCCTGTTTTTGTGATGTCACTGTAGTACTTTCGTTTAAATTCTTGATACAGTCATTAAGAAATGACATAAAGAATTCTGGTTCAACCTTAAAAAAGAAAAATTATATTGCAACTAACAAAACACAATTTTATAAAATGGACAAGGCTGCACATTCGCCCGATGGCACGGAATTAATATGGATAATTAACTAAGTAGTCAAAGGCTTGGCAATGAACATCAATGAATTAATCAAACCATTTAGTAGCCCCTGTCTATTCATTTCAGAGGTCACAAATCCAATTCATGACACACATCTACTACTCTATTAGCCAAGTACCTACCTTGACTGAGGCCACGTAATTCGAGGGAACAAACCCAACGAGACCTTTTCTATTCACAACATGCCACCAATTTCGTTGCTTGGCGTTATTTTGCTGAAGGAAGAAAAATTCGCCTTCATTGAAAGTCAAGGTCTTTGTCAATGTAGCTTCGAAATCGTATAAAGCTTTTAGCATTTCACAGTCATCTGAAATCACATAATTACAGTATAAATTCGAATCCACACCTATACATCCTATAACACCGTAGATATGCAGGCATTTAACACACCGATACTATTTTGTCCGTCACCCATATTGCTTGCGAATAAAATAACTCAATTTCCCTTGAATTACTTTATTTAAATTTCATAGCAGATTTGTAGCGAACGCAACAAAATAATTTATATTAGATTTATTTAGTTTCTGTTTTCTTTCATTCAACACAAACTCGACCAATAAATCAATTTTTTACTTCTTCTTCAACTTGTCTTGACTGTCTTTTTTGCTGTCACTGTCATTATCCAAACGCTCGTCTTGCTTGTTTTTGTTTGATTGGCGACGATTATTTAGTCGAAGATTATTTCTGCAATATTAAGTTATTGTCACACCCTGGCCACCCCATAAAAATACGACAACACAAACCGCGTCTGTATACGTGCAACTGCGTGAGTAAATGCATTAGGGCGGACTGCATAACGAAGTAGGTACGTCCCGCTGTGACGTAGGTGGTAAGACGTAAGTGGTACATACTTTAGGTTATATTGTACTACATAATAGTTAGCTATATTTTGAATGTTTATGAGTTTGAACTGCATTAAATCCAGTTATGTTACCGTACTACACTAAGCATTTTACGCGGGTTATAATTGATTATTATAAGTACAATCCAATGTCGTGGTTATGTATTGAAAATATGGAATAAATAAATATCAATACATATTTAATTTCCAAATAATCCGAAAACATCGAACTGTCGACAGTTCGATGTTTTCGGATTATTTGTTAACAACTATTTCTTTATCAAACATATTTTCTGTACGAAATAGTGTCGGTGTTTCACATCTGACAGGGCATCCAACAACGGCGATGGCTCATTTTTTTTTTATACCACTAAGGTGGAAAATAAATATGCAGTAACAACATCGCAAACAACGATTGCCATTAAATTTTGAATAAACCTATCTTTATATCAGAGTGCTTATTGCGAGTTTTTTGTTCGCGTTCGATCATGTCAACGTAAACAAACTGACCAAATAAAGAAGAACTCTCATGTTGTAAATTTATAAGACGCATCAAAGACATATCAAAATTATGTCGCTTACTTACTCACATTTTGAAATGAATAACCCGGCTCATTTGGATGTGCAACGTGTGTGTTTGTTCGGCTTGTAAACGTTAACACCAAAAAACTCTCACTAAGCACTAAGCACGCAGAAGTCCAGAATAAATAGGTACCTAGGTAATAATAATTAATAATAATATATCACAAAGAAATTAGCTAAGTATCTCTGTATAATATATATTCCCGCGGGATGACCAAAGTTTATCCTATAGGTAATCGCGATAAAAGCGAGTTTGTTTGTTCCGCTTTCACGCCTTAAGTACTAAATCGATTACTAAGTTTTTTGCGTAGGGGGCATAGATACATCACATTAGACGTCCATTATAAATTTCGAGCCAAAACCGAATTTCCGCCAAAAAATTGCATGCAGTGCATGTTACCACTGTTAAATTTGAGAAGAAATTTGGCACACTCCACTCGTTCTCATCTTCATTGTTACAATGCAGGATTACCTAAATCCCGCCATTTTAAATACAGCGGCTGCCATAACATGGTGATTTATATTTTCTGCATATGAAATGACTTGATGAGCGAAATAATATCAGTAAACTTTAAAAAGTTTATTATCAACAACCAATAAAAGCGTGTTTCAAAAAATATGTTTTTTTCAGGGACTCAAAAACACCTTCATAAAGGATACACATTCATAACGGTTACAGATTCAATCTGTTACAGAATTATTCCTGTAACACTTATTGGCGTGTTTTAAACCTGTTTCGCTAGTAACACTTATAAAGTGTAACAGATATAAACGTTTCTGTTACCAATCTGTTTAAAACTGTTTCTACATTTTTTGTGTGTACCTACGCATCATACTTACCTACGTCCACGTAGGCATTCGACTCGCGGTAATTTTTTTTAGTATAACCACAGTATAAGACTGAGTTGCGTCGATTAGCGCGTTTACTAAACCGATTTGGCCGAGTCGAAAGCGATGTAATGACTCGACTTTTTAAACCGATTCAAACCGATTTGAGCATAAACCGAGTTGCGTCGATTAGCGCGTCTATTAAACCGATTTGGCCGAGTCGAAAGCGATGTAACGACTCGACTTTTTAAACCGATTCAAACCGATTTGAACATAAACCGAGTTGCGTCGATTAGCGCGTCAGCGCGTCTTGCGTCTACTAAACCGATTTGGCTAAGTCGAACTTACTTACGCATCTCGCTCGCGTCTCTGTGCGCGCATTCGCCCGTTTGGCCGTTTGACCGTTTGCTTGTTTGGACGTTTGCCCGTTTGCTCGTTTGGCCTTTTGCCCGTTTGGTCGTTTGCTCGTTTGGCCGTTTACTCGTTTGGCCGTTTGACCGTTTGCTTGTTTGGCCGTTTGGCCGTTTGCTCGTTTAGCCGTTTGCCCGTTTGGTCGTTTGGCCGTTTGGCCGTTTGGCTGTTTGGCCGTTTGCCCGTTTGGCTGTTTGCGCGTTTGCCCGTTTGCTCGTTTGGCCGTTTGCCCGTTTGGCCGTTTGCTCGTTGGCCGTTTGGCCGTTTGGTCATTTGCCCGTTTGGCCGTTTGCTCGGTTGGCCGTTTGGCTGTTTGCTCATTTGGCCGTTTGGCTGTTTGCTCGTTTGCCCGTTTGCTCGTTTGGCCGTTTGCAACAAGTAAACGAGCAAACGGGCAAACGGCCAAACGGCCAACCGGCCAAACGGCCAAACGGCCAAACGGCCAAACGAGCAAGCGGGCAAACGAGCAAACAGCCAAACGAGCAAACGGCCAACCGGTCAAACGGCCAAACGAGCAAACGGGCAAACGAGCAAACAGCCAAACGGCCAAACGGCCAAATGAGCAAACGAGCAAACAGCCAAACGGGCAAACGACCAAACGAGCAAACGGCCAAACGCCCAAACGAGCAAACGGGCAAACGCGCAAACAGCCAAATGGGCAAACGGCCAAACGAGCAAACAGCCAAACGGCCAAACGAGCAAACGGGTAAACGACCACACGGGCAAACGGCCAAACGAGCAAACGGCCAAACGGCCAAACGAGTAAACGGCCAAACGAGCAAACGACCAAACGGCTAAACAGGCAAACGAGCAAACGGCCAAACGGCCAAACAAACAAACGGTCAAACGGCCAAACGAGCAAACGAGCAAACGGCTAAACGAGCAGAAGGGCAAACGGCCAAACGGGCCAACGGCCAAACGGCTAAACGAGCAAACGGGCAAACGGCCAAACGGGTAAACGGCCAAACGGGCAAACGTGCAAACAAGCTAAATAAATATACATTGCTTTCGACTCGGCCAAATCGGTTTAGTAGACGCGCTAATCGACGCAACTCGGTTTATGCTCAAATCGGTTTAAAAAGTCGAGTCCGTTACATTGCTTTCGACTCGGCCAAATCGGTTTAGTAGACGCGCTAATCGACGCAGCTCGGTATATGCTCAAATCGGTTTGAATCGGTTTAAAAAGTCGAGTCGTTACATCGCTAAAAATAATGAATATTTGTCAAAATGGTAATTAAATTTTAATACATTAATCAGATTTTTTTTTTAATTCTTCGATGCTGTATATACTTACATTTTTTTATATATTAAAATGCTATAATACAGAGCCGATGTTGAGGACATAAGCCCTCTTTTTTTTTTCTTTTATTCATTACCTTCAAGTCAATCAAAATTAACACAAAATTTGGAATTGATGTCTTCTAATAGTTTTTACCGCGCGTTATTGTTCTATGATTACGTAAATAAACCTCCGTTAAAATTCCGCAAAAATTGTACGAAGGCGGTGGCGGAGGCCAAGATACGATTTCTTGCGGAGCTTCCTCAGTAACGGAGGCGGAAGCGAAGTTCCGTTACAACCCTATTTAAAACTGTGGCTATACTATACCATAGTAGTGAGAAAGGGAAATCCCCAATGGCCCCTAAGGAGTCGGCGCGGGCGGCATCGGCATCGACAAAGCTGTCCGGGGCACGCGCTGCAGCGCTGTTGCCGTTTGTATCTTGTACTTAACAATACCGCAACGCCGCGTGAGCTGTTGCAATCGGTATAGTTATGCCAATGTAAACCTTATTGGCTGTAACAGTTATTAACACTTATAAACCGGTATTTCGGAAAACAGATTCAAAGTGTAACACTTTCTTTCTGTTTCACTTTAAAAACAGAAATGAAAAACACTGTTCATAACACTCCATTCGGTTACCGTTAAAGTCCCTGGTTTTTTTTGTTCTTATAAAATTATTATTAACCAATTGGTAAAGTTATTTGACTTTGAAACAGTGAAAATGTCTGCAACGTTTTAAGTCACAAAGGTCAATGATGCGATGAACTCTGATAACGGTACTTTGTAATTCCCCTGAACAATGATATCTATTTAGTTAGTGCATATAGGCAATGTAAAAATCCTGTTTATTCAAACAAAAAAAAAATTGCATATCCAAAAAGGACATGCAATTTTAATGAATGCAATGCCTTTTTAATTTTATTTTGATGTTATATTATGGTTTTCTTGCTCTATAAAGATAGTAGGTATACATAAGAAAATGATGTTATTCAGTGGAAGATTCGTTTCACGAAATAAAAAAAGCGATTTTTTTCGATTTCTTATGCAAAGACTATAACTATAGAAGGAGTTTTTCTATAACACAAAATCTTCTCGAATTAACTTAAAAAACGAAAAAAACTTAAAAATCACACATTTTGGACTTTACCGACAACACTCCATACAAAAAGCAAGTTGTGTTTGAAGTCACACGTTCCTATTATAGGAATTGAAATATAAATCAATTTTTTTTACGACAGATAATTATGTTAAATATACGCTCATGTAGCCAATACAACAAACATTAAAGTATTTTTATTGTTTCTCTAAAATTGTAATAGGTATATTTTTAGGGTTCCGTACCTCAAAAGGAAAAACAGAACCCTTATGAGATCACTTTGTTGTCCGTCTGTCTGTCTGTCTGTCTGGCCGTCTGTCTGTCAAGACCTTTTATCTCGAGAATGCGTAGAGATATCAAGCTGAAATTTGAACTGTATACTCAGGTCTTTGTCAGGTCATGTCAGTAAAGTGAGAGGGCCAGTGATGAGGAGATCGATGAATTCTACGAATCAATAAGCACCACCTTAAATGCTATACCTAGCAGAAAAATATCAGTCGTTTTGGGAGACTGGAACGCCAAAATTGGAAATACCACAAACGATGACCACATTCGCAATATCGTTGGAAGGTTTGGCTTGGGCCAAAGAAATGACCGCGGTCAAAAACTTTTAGAGTTCTACTGGTGCATTAAACCTGGACACAGTGGATGAATTTCTTTACCTGGGTTCCCTTATAACTAACAATGGTTCTTGTGAACGAGACGTGCGGAGGCGTATTGGAATGGCAAAGTATGCCATGAGACAGCTCAATCGTATATGGACAGACAGGAACATCTCTCGAAACACCAAGATCAGACTAGTCAAAGCCTTGGTGTTCTCTACCCTGCTCTACGGAGCTGAAACATGGACGTTAAGGAAGGCCGACCGTTTGCGCATTGATGCTTTTGAGATGTGGTGTTGGAGACATATGCTGCATATACCCTGGACAGCTCACAGGACCAACGCATCAATACTCGAAGAAATTAAAATCCACACGAAACTCTCCACCACATGTCTTCGCAGGGTTTTCTAGTATTTTGGCCACATTGCTAGGAAAAGCGGAGACAACCTTGAAAAACTATTGATAACCGGCAAGGTTGAGGGAAAACGACCTAGGGGGCGGAGTCCGATGCGTTGGTCTGATCAAATTCGATCTACACTCGACACCACCATCTGCGAGGCCATCCATACAGCAACAGACAGACACAAATGGCGTAATATTGTCCGTACGAGGATCATGAGAGGTCACGACCCTCAACAATGAGGAACACGACTCGAGGAGGAGGACTCAGGTCTACGGTCCCATGAAGGTGTAAAAAAATCAAACTGCTAAGTTTACGTAAATAAAAGATACGGCCGTTTATTCAGCGAAAAACGCTTATTTCGACACATTCTCAAGGGAATCAAAACCTATTTATAAAGGGTACTTCCCGTTGACCTAGAACTATGAAATTTGGCAAGTAACATCGCTATAGACTACAAGTACAAGAATAAATCCCAAAACTGTACATTTGTATTTAAATCTTAAAAAATAGGGGGTCTATATTTTTCGAAATTTCAAATTGAAGCTACAAGTTCAAATGGGGTATCATAATATGACATCACGCCCTTTCATATTATCACATCAAGCCCTTTCATATTATGAAAGGGCTTGATGTGCACATTGCAAAATATATTTTATTTACTTTTTCCGACGCATTATTTCTTATTTGGAAATTATACCTACGTATTATTCCTACGCACGGAACCCTTGGTTGGCGAGTCCGACTCGCACTTGTCCGGTTTTTTTTTATTAGTTTCATCCTTCTAAAATGAACTTTTTCTGTTTTGACCATGAAACAAGTCCTAAAATATTTAAAATTAACACATCACACATTATTCTAGTTTGGTGTATTTAACAATATTAATGAACAATTTATAGAATTTTATATAATTAATATATAAAATATAAATAAATGAATACTTATATATTTCTCGACAATTTACACATCGCCATCTAGTCCCAAATTAAGAGCAAAGTTTGTACTATGGGTACTTAGACAACTTATAAATGTACTTAAATACATTTTTTTTTGTAAATATGTACATACTTACAATACATAGAAAACACCCTGACCAAGACAAACAGACATGTTCATGCACACAAATATTTGTCTTGTGCGGGGATCGAACCCGCAACCTCGGAGTCAAAATAGCCATTGCTAGCCATGCGACCACCGGGCTCGTCAATATATGTGGGATAGGCACGTTGTTCTACTTTGTGTTAAAGGATTATTATTAAATAGAAGTCATTTACATATACCAATTTCTTTTTAATTTCCCACATATGTATCGTATATGTACCTATTAGAAAATCATCAATTAGCCTATTGCTATTAATCCGGCGTTACAACCCCTGGTTTATTCTTACATACATGAGAGAAAAATACAGATAACAAACATTACAAATTTGGCATTTAGTATAACAATTCAAGCGATAGTGGTCATTTTCCACCGAGAATATTGAGTCGAGATCTCGGTTTGCATTTTGTTTGAATTATTCATGAAGGTTAAACGGACAAGACCCCGCTGCAGAGAATAAACTTGCACGATATTGTTGATAACGATGAATTTAAACAAAGCAATTTCGTTGAACTGCTTTTAAGTACCTATTCTCTACGGGTTTAATCAAAATCTGGAAGAATCTCTCGAATAAAGTTCTTCTATCCATGTATCACATACATTGTCCGTTTCGCATGAAATACATATTTGACTATTTTCATATATCCTACTTATGTGTAATTTCCGTTTCTGAAAATTTAATTAAATTTGATTTGCCATTTCTAAGCATATCTGAAAAAAAAAATTATAATAATCAAAAAAACAATATAATGCTTCCCCCAAGTTTAAATTTTTTGCCAAATCCCAATTTTTTTCGTTAATAATACCTATCACGAAACTGGGTCATGTCATAGAATAAATTATATGATATAAATTGTTGTTGTTGTAATCTTTTTATTTTACTGTCGACAGTAGTACTTAGACAGTAGTATTAAGCTTTACACTTTGACCTTTGGACCATTCTAATGTCGCCGGATTAGAAATGGTTTGTGCAGTGCAACTAGGTATAACGCGGCACTATTGCTATTTTTTTCGCGTAGTAAATAACGTCTTAAAAATATTTCAAATATACATTTTAAATATTGATGCTTAAAATGTATATACATATACATATACATATATATACATACATATATATATATATATATATATATATATATATATATATATATATTTATATATATATATATATATATATATATATATATATATATATTTAATAATCTGTCGGGCCACAGCGTAACGTAACGTTTCAGAGCGAACTTCATCGATGGTTTTCTTAATAAAAGGTTTCATATACTGCTTCTCTATCTTGCTCCTCCAGGAAATGTAGTAATTTTTTATGCGCCATTTATAGACCAGAATGTCAATTTTATTCTAGTAATTGTTTTGCGATCGTAGAATGAAAGTTGACCGAATCAAGATGGAATTATGAATTGACTAAAAATTATATCATCATCAATACATATAATAAAACAGTAGGAACCGCGTGTGATAAAATTAACAAAAAATGGGTGTGGGCGATAAAAAAAGAGTAACAGAACACAAAAAAGATTTTTTTGATTTTTTTGTCTGTCTATCTGTATGTACTAGCTAATCTTTAAAACTACTGAACAGATTTTTACGTGGTTTAAAAGATTAAGCTCGTCCCTGAGCAACATATAGGATTTGTTTCATCAAAATCTGATGTCAGATTAAAAAGTTATCGTCATTTAAAGTTTAAAGAAAATTTTTCTATAGAGAAAATCACTGACTCACTCATCGCGAAATCTCAGAAACTACAAGTGCTAGGAGTCTCAAATTTTGTATGGGGGTTCCTTTCAGGACGTAGATGCCCACTAAGACGGGAATTTGGAAAATTCAACCCCTAAGGGGGTGAAACGGGGGTCCGAAGTTTGTATGGGGAACCAAGATTAGTTGGACTATTTTATACGAAACTTTACACGAGCACTTCTGTAGATAAATGAGTAGACACGTGTTTCAGGATTTTTCAAAATTTAACCCCTAAAGGGGTGAAATGAGGTGCAAACTTCTGAAAATCGTCATGGGTATTGTTTTTATGGTTTATCGGGTCGCTGATTCTGAAAACAACAGCAATTTTATAATCTAACATAATCGACGTGACACAAGAGCACTCCTGTGGGGGTGCGATGGGGTTGAAAATGTTGAAATGTCATAATATCAATATGGGTGTTGATTCTATGGTTTTCTGTGACGTCAATTACGAAAATGGCATCGATTTGAAAACGTGGACACGAAATTTCCATCTCGGTATAAAAATCCAAGATTTGGAACACCTGATGCGGAACCATAATGGTTCCGGTAAACTATAGGAAATATAAAAATACCGCCTTAGCAAAAGCTGTTCAACCTGATGATCATTTTTTGTTGAGGTATAAAAATCCAAGATTTAGAACATCTGATGCAGAACCATAATGGTTCAGCTAAACTATAAGAAATATAAAAATGACGCCTTAGCAAAAGTTGTTCAGCCTGATGAGCATTTTTTGTTGAGGTATAAAAATCGAAATTTGGAATACCTGATGCAGAATCATAATGGTTCAGGTAAACTATAAAAAATATAAAAATGACGCCTTAGCAAAAGTTGTTCAGCCTGATGAGCATTTATTGTTGAGGTATAAAAATCCAAGATTTAGAAAACCTGATGCAGAACCATAATGGTTCTGGTAAACTATAAGAAATATAAAAATTACGACTTAGCAAAAGTTGTTCAGCCTGATGAGCATAAATAGTTTAACAAAATATTGATTGTATTGTAAAAAAATAACCGCGCAGTGCTACTTTTATTCTTACCTGCTACAAGTTAGACGCAATAGTTTTATTTATTTACAAAGGTAAAGTGGTCGGTTTAGTCAGTTTAATATAGACGTGTACGCTAAAATTGAAATGGAACGATTGGTATATATTCGCACAAACCATAAGAATGCGTGCATTTGCGGAACGCTATGTAACAAGATTTTGTGATGCAAAGTCTTTAAAACAACGAGGGGAAACTGTTGTTGTTGTCATAAAGTCCACGCGAACGAAGTCGCGGGCATCAGCTATTACTTTATAAATATGTACATTAATTAACATCAATTGTTAGTGCTAACAACATACCATTCATATTTTGTATAATTTTCGATCATATTTCGAAATCACACTTTAACCACCTTTAACTTAAACTTTGATACTTCATCGGCATCAACCCATAATCATCCCACTGTTGGGATACGAAGATCTCCCCTTCGAAGGGGTTTAGAGCATATTTCTCCATGCTCCTCAACTGCACATTGGCGGAGATCAGTGTTGCTTTGAAGCCGCCCAAAGGCGAATTAATGACTGTTATCTGGTGGCAACAACCGGGACCAACAGCTTAACGTGCCTTCCGAAACACGGAGGAGCTCGAAATAAATAGACCCTTCCATAGACAGGCTAGATAGGCTACGGACGACGTTGTTTAACTTGCGTGATCGGTTATACTTGACAATGCGCAACGACTTCGCCGAGTTCCTTTACACTTGACAATTCATATTGTTCACCAAATGTGATATTAATGAAATCGAAACTGGATCGAAACTGAATTTTGACGAAGTATATTTCAATTATGAGAATTATCCCTCAGGGGTCAAGGAGACATTAGGTATTACAAACAGCTCAGGAACTTCTGCGTCAGTTTTGAAATAATAAATACTTATACGCAAACATTTTGTGGTGTTACTGTTTTATCAAAATCTTTGAACCAAAGCCAACCTCACCTGCACCTGGTGCACTTTGCTGACTGACAAACGAGGCTCTGGTGAAAAGGGAGGTAGGGCATAGCGTATTTTTGAAGCTGTCCGACTGGGGAAGTAAGTACCTCATAGAATACCGCATTTGTGTTTCTGCGAGTGAGTGAGGTCACCAGAAAGAAAGAAAGGAGGCTCTATAGCCTCCTTTCTTTCTTTCTGGTGACCTCACTGCCGGCCTATGCCGGCAACGGTTCGGCGACCCCTTGGTGTAGCTGATGTCCATGGACGGTGGTGATTGCTTTCCATCAAGTGACCCACATTCTTGTTTGCCCCCCTCTCATAAGAACAAAAACATGATGTGAGCGACTTCTGATTTTCATTATGTAGTACTTGCATGTAAATAGGTCTTTTGTTGTTACGCCGTCAATTTTTCCATAATTATACGCCATTGTGTAAAATTTGAATACGGTCATTATAACTTTTATGTTGGTAAATCTGCTCTAGCAGTACAAAGTGCACGGCGGCGGAAGTGGCTGCCAGTGAAAATGGCGGGCCTTAGTAAAGGGGCGAAATGTTCCGAGTAGTTAGTGGTTTTCTGTGCACAAAATACTTGAATCAAGCGGCGGTTTTGCGCCGGATTGCGACATTACTCCCCCGAAGCCATTACATAGCTTGCTGGCTTCTGAATGCTATTCAATAATAAAAGACGTGCCTACATTACGTTTTGGCTTTTCAAACATACTGAATAGGCTATGTAAGTGGGTCACTTCGGCAGCGCTAGTTATATAGTAATATACATAATAGTAGTATTAAAAGTAGGAATAAAAAATAGCATTGTTTTAATTTGTATAAGAATGTGTGCAGGTTTCAAAAGGCTGGATCAAGTGAAAGAAAGCCTTTGTAATCAATAATTAGGATTTGAAGGCCAATGCTCATAATTATTTCACATCGCAGAATGAAAGTTGACTGAATCGAGATTGAACTGTGAATTGGCGGAAAAATGTATACTTGATTTCATTAATTAATTAATTCATATCAATTCTTAGTTTGTGTGATTTTCATTCATATTTCGATAATAATCACTCTTTAAATAGTTTTCCAGATATCGAAATTGATTTAATCAGCGTAATTAGTGAGCAGCGTAGTAGAGTATGTTCTAAACCCCTTCGATTGAGATCCCAGCAGTGAGATAAATAAATAAATAAATATTGTCACACAAATTACACAGCGCCATCTAGCTTACTTTGGTAAGCGAAGCTTGTGTTATGGGTACTAGACAACTGATAAACATTCGTAAATATACTTTTTTTTTGTAAATACATACTTATGATATATAGAAAACACCCAGACCAAGACAAACAGACATGTTCATGCACACAAATGTTTGTCCCGTGTGGGAATCGAACCCACGAGCGTTGTGTCGAAGCCGCGTTATTGACCGCTACGCCACCGAGCTCGTCGATGTCGATGGATGGGATGTTGAAGGTTTTGTGTAGCATCTGAGTGTAGTATAAAGGTGTATAATCATCGATATTTAAATTTAATTACTTTGATTGTATACAGCAAAGAGTTAACTTAATTACATTTTAGGAAACAATTTTATACATCTTTGTTATGTGTTGGCTGTGACAGCGCCACGATGCTACATGTAATGATGTGATGATCTAAACTACATGGATCGTTCTTACCTGTGTTAGGATTAGGAATATGCGCAGAGAAACTTTAAGCTTTTATACTATAACGAAGGTCTAGTCGCTGGCTATTAGACAGCTAGCTACCTAGCTTAGTTTTTATTATCACGGAAATTTAGCTTTTCCATGCGCAGTTTACAAATAAACAATTTACGAATCAGTTGCCCGTAGCCGTAGGCAGACACGAATGAAAGTACTCTTATTCGTATCAAACAAACATGTTTTTTCCTTATTAAGCATGTTAAGCAACGGGCATTGCATATACATCCTATGATGTCCCTGTTCCCATGTTAGTAGAGCAGAATATGCGCAATAAATTGCCAATGAGTCGGAACATGTCTTTTCTTCATTTTGTCCAGAGTTTTTACGTTTATTCAGAAACGCAAGGATTACGCCGAGATCAAATGCCTTGACCTATTTAAACTATCCGACCCCGAGATAAAATGAAGCAACGGTCGCTCTACCTCATAAAAGTTTATCAAAATGTGGACTACACCACGGGGTTAGCATTAGAGTGTAATCTTAGAAATATATTTTCTGGGTAACACTGATTTATACATTAAGAAAGAAATGAAGGAATTTTAGTGGAATTTAATAACCATTGTACTACTAAGTAAGTAGGTACTATTTACAACGTATATTTACAAACTTATATACACACCGTAAAGTCAATATTATATTATATAATATACATAAAACAATGAAATTTGTTTTGAATAGGCTTCGAAACGATTTCACCTGGGGCGCTACCGCCGAAGCTGAAGCCGATTACCATCGGATATTTTTTTTTAGAAAAATAGGTCTTACGTTTCAATTATTGACAAACGTCTTCAGCTTAGTCGGTAGATCTCCAGTGTTACTATCAGCTAAGCTAAACACAAATACCATAATGTAACATAATTATAACTTTGAATTTTGATGATATGAATAAGGAATAGGTAATTGTCGATATGAAGGCTGATAGGGATGACTGGAAAAAAAAGATACCTCGCCGATCCAACAAATGGGAAAAGGACAAGCCAATGATGATGATGATGATGACCTGAGGGGCAATTCTCCTAATTAAAATATAGTCAAAATTCAGTTTCGATCCAGTCTCGATCTCACAAATGTCACATTTGGTATTCTCGTAACACAATATGTAACTTCAATATTAAATTTAAGCGGGATTATATCGAAATATGAGTGAAAATTAAACAAACTAAGTTACTTTGCCAACAACAAGAATTGATAATAATTAATTAATGAAATCAAGCATATAATTTTAGTCAATTCACAATTCAGACTCGATTCGGTCAACTTTCAATCTACATTCGTAGAAAAATTACGAGAATTGGCCTTCTGGTTTAATTTTTGTCGAATACTCATTTCGTCTATACGTCTATATTCTGATTTTTTGCCATGGCTTGACAGGAGCATTCGGATTCCAGCCGGGAATAATAATAGTAGTCGGTCTTTTTTGTCCGGGAAATTGAGCACTACGGGCCAGTCTGGTATAAACAGGGAATGGTCGTAGCGGTCTCGGGAAAGTATCGATGGGGTAATGTGGTCTAGGGATATTGATACTGTCATGAATGTCAAAAGGCAGCCTGATTTCTCTTGCGTTCCGACGATTATGTCCTGGGTGTGTTGCTCCAGTATCCCTGCTGCCGCTTGAAGTGGTATGACTTCCACCACCTCGTTTAGCACTTGGAGAGTCTAGGCTTCGCGCATACCTGCGGTTAGGATCCATTCTTACATCATCAATCGTCGATCGTAAATATGGATGGTCACCGGTAGCCGGCGCTCGGTCTATATTGTCACCTTGGTACAGCCATAGAGGTTCGTCATTAGCACTTCGAGCATACCTGCGGTTAGGGTCCATTCTGACATCGTCAATCGTCGATGGTAAATATGGATGGTCACCGGTTGCGGGCGCTCGGTCCATATTGCCATCTTGGTACAGCCAAAGAGGTTTATCATCTGCACTTCGAGCATACCTGCGATTTGGATCCATCCTTATATCGTCAATAATTGATGGCAAATAAGGATGATCACCGGTAGCAGGAGCGCGGTCTATGTTGTCATCTTTGTATAGCCATAATGGTTGGTCATCTGCTTCTCGGACTGTTCTGATGATAACCGGTCTGTGAGGATTCAACCGAGGTGGCCTGTATGTAGGCTGGATAAATCGTTGACTCGCCGATTCTCCGACGAACAATAAAACAGCTCCAAAAAATACAAATTGCTTCAACATCTTGGATGTTGTTAGAATGCGTTTTAGATTTGTAATGTGATGATATTATCTTCCGAACCATATTTATATTGCTACACGAGGAAATATGTTCTGTGTTGACGGTTTGTTGAGTCAGGAGCAGGGAACTTACCGCGCATGTTGTGATTATTCATGTAGAACAGAGCTCTCTCTATAAGTGTCTGAATCACATAATTAATATGGTCTGAATGATAACCTCATTTATGAAGATAATATTGGCCTCGACCAGTGGAGGTGCACAAGATAAGTAAATTGTTGTGGGAACGGGACTTACCGCTGTTTGTATATAGATGATTTCTCGATAGTTTTATTGCAACGCCGGTCACGACGAGATCAATGACTGCAATAATGGAATGAGTAAAGTCCCGTTCTTACAACAATGTTAAACCTGAACAAAAAGGAAATTTCCACGTAAGTAATAATATTTTGTTTCGACGAGCTTGGTGATCGAATGGTTAGCAGTGGCCACTTTGACTGCAAGGTCGCGGGTTCGATTCCCGCACAAGACAAATATTTGTGTGCATTAACATGTCTGTTTGTCTTGGTCGGGGTGTTTTCTATGTATTATATGTAAGTAGTTACAAAAAAATAAGTATATTTAAGTATTATATCAGTTATCTAGTACCCATAGTACAAGCTTTACTTAGTTTGGGACTAGATGGCCGTGTGTAATTTGTTCAGGAATATTTCTTTATTTATTTAATTTACGTTGACGTAGGTATAGCACATTACACAACTTTTGAATTTGGAGGCTACTTTTAAGGGGCTAAAATTGAAATTAAAATAAAAGTATTTTTGCTAAATATACCGTGTGACGAATCAAATGATAATTGCTGTGTAACTTGATCTCAAATAAAGTATTTAAATATTTTTTTTACTATGACGGATGCTAAAAAAACGTGGAGGCCGCCGGATGTATATAGGTTATCCTAGCCATATAGATGCTTGTACGTGTAATACAAATAATATCGCTCGCGCACTGCCATCCCCGTTGCTAACACGGTATCTCCTTACATTTTTTGACCGCGCTCACTCGCAGGAATACATTGCTCGACGGCATTGCTATTTAGCTGTGGTATTCTGTGACGTAGAGGTACTTCCCAGCCGGGCTCGACATGACACGGATGGGCAATGTGTAATGTGTGTAAAATAAGTAGTTTTAGTTATTTTGTTGAAACACACGCGAAACAATGGCTAGTTAACGCTTAATTTGCCTATCCATAGTCCAATGAATTAACACTGTTTTTCATCACAGAGATTTAACATTTCATGGTTGATTTGCAACGTAACGTCAAATTTTAAATTGAAATCATGGCCGTGTGGTTTTCGGCAGACTAGAATACAATCACTCCGTCTCTTCCCGTGGATGTCGTACAAGGCGACTAAGGGACATACATTATAAAATATCGATCAGGCCTCCCCAACCCGTCTGGCCAGCGTGGGGAATGTAGGCCAAATCCTCCTGTCTGGAAAGGACGAGAGAGAGGGTCGTGCTCCTTTAGTGGAGACTATAATGACCTGATGGTGATGATGAAATCATGGTTTCCTAAGTTACTATACATTGTATTACAAATAGTAGCGTTAGCTGGAAGAGATCTCTTGTAGAGATAAGCTCATTTTTGTGCACCCATGTTGTTACCTAATTTGTTATTTTTTATACTACCTCGAGTGGCAGACAAGCATACGCTCTGGCTGATGTGAAGCTGTTACCGTAGCCATATTAACGTTAACTAGACTTCGATCGTTAATGATCAAGCTAGAGGTACGTACGTAGGTACCTACACTATATATCATGAGATGTTATTTTCTATAGTAATTATGTATAAGTAATATTTATTACGTAAACCTGCTTCTTAGTTTTGCTTCTTCAGAACTACGTAAATGAATTTAAGCTTCCAAAAGTTGATTTTTAGAGAAATTTTTTAGCGTTAAGTTCTCCTTTTATTCGCTTATATATTTTGTGGTCAACAAAGTTTAAAAAAAAAAGAATTGGTTGTCGGTAAAGTCGGTTTATAGACGATCATTATATGTGATAACGTCATAGGAAAACATCGGCCGATGGAGTCGAAGCGAGATAGATGCGTCTTTAGCCGCGCTCTCGCTTGCACGCTCAGCTCAGGCGGAACGTGACAATGAGTCATGCTTTTTCGTGCGTACAGCTGGCGTTCATCGATTTAAAAGACGTTATAACGTCAAAAAATCTATTCCAATAAGACAAAGAAGTAAAAGTATAAAAAAAAACCGGCCAAGTGTGAGTCGGACTCGCCCACCGAGGGTTCCGTACGTAGGATCATTATAAATTTGATATTTTTCATTATAAATAAGAAATAATGCATAGGAAAAAATAAATAAAATATATTTTGCAATGTGCACATCAAGCCCTTTCATATGATACCCCATTTGAACTAGTAGCTTCAATTTGAAATTTCGACCTCCTATAAAAAATATAGACCCCCTATTTTTTAAGATTTAGTTACAAATGTTTAGTTTTGAGATTTATTCCTGTACTTGTAGTCTATAACGATGTTACTTGCCAAATTTCATAGTTCTAGGTCAACGGGAAGTACCCTATAGGTTTTCATTCCCTTGTGAATGTCGAAATAAGCGTTTTTTGCTGAATAAACAGCCGTAACTTTTTTTACGTAAACTGAGCAGTTTGATTTTTTTACAACTTCATGGGACCGTAGACCTGAGTATACAGTTCAAATTTCAGCTTGATACCTCCACGCATTCTCGACATAGAAATTCTTGACAGACAGACAGACAGACGGACAACAAAGTGATCTTATAAGGGTTCCGTTTTTCCTTTTGAGGTACGGAACCCTAAAAAAAGGTTAGGTCGTGTACATTACCTCACTGACGGTAAGTATTCTGGTGTCCTATAACAGATGTTATAAGCATTACATCAAAATATTCCGTCCACGCGCCGCGCTGGTCCAGCCGGCAGGTGTCCTGCTCCAAATGCAATATTAACGCTGCAGTATTACGTGACAGGTTCCACCTGTCGCAATACTCAAGTTTTGTGTTACACGTGTGTTTTCAGAATATGCCCCACGAAACGGAGAAATAGTGGAGCTGTTACCTAAATAATTAAAAGAAGCAGATGACGAATATATTTCGGTGGAAATTAATACAATAAGATTATATGTATTATTAACAATGGTTGGAGTAACACAGTCAATTTTTCCCCTAAAATGCTGGCAATGGGTTGACCGTTCCGTCGGGTGATCCACGTGCTCGCTTGCCTCCGTCTCATATAAAAAAAAGGCACTGATTTAAAGAGGCAGTTGTAAATAGCAGTTTTGGCAAGTTAAAAATTATAAATGGCACGTTTAATAAATAGTTCAGCAATCAAAACTAAGCAGTAAAGTAAACAAAAATGAGTAATAAAAAATAATGAAATGGATCAGTGAATATATAATTATTTAGCAGGAAAATAATTAAATGGGCGGTAAAAATTACTGAACGAGCGATTACGTGTGGGCAGTTATAAATCGGATTTTTTTCGGTAAGAAATCTCATTCTAAGCAATTCTATAAACAATGAGGTGGTAAAATAAAATAAAACAGTACTTAAATAGTAATGAAAAATAAATTACTTTTGCTTTGACTGAAGAAATTAAATAAAACAAATTGTAATAGGAACCTTTATTCGTAATTCGAAACATACCTATGTAATTAAAATGACATAGAATTTGCTTAGTAGCAGCTAAAATAAACTTATTGTATAATAAGAGCAAGTTTGGCTTTCGACGGTCTGCCTCTCTTCCTTCTTTGTCCGAGTGGAATGTTTTTAGCTTCAACTGGAGGTACGGCGTACCTACTTCAAGCGTATGGACAGGCCAATTATATGTTTACACATATACATTTTATAAAAGTTTGGGCAAGTACATGTTCCTTGAGTCCATTCTTCTTTATTTTGCGGCAATATAACTTCCCATTTATTGAAAAATTGCTCTTTAAACTCATATAAAATTTTCCCAACCGCCAATCCCAACGGCCGAAAATCCGCCCAACTAACGAACATTTACCTCTCTTTTCAATAAATTTGAGTTCGGGTGTCACCGCTCGCTATGATCAGCCGAAATATTTTTCGAACTGTTCATTCCATCATTTTTACCGCTCATTCAGTTATTGGACTGCTCAATTATTTTTAGAATTGTTTAGAATTGTCCATGTTTTACCGTCGCAATAATTAATCAACCGCCATTAAATTAAATAACTGCTAACAATATGTTTTTCAACTGATCATAATAACATCTTTAATATTTAAATAACAGCTCAAAAAATTAGTTAAATAAAAAATAAAGTTTAGTTTGTATGGAAATCATCGTAACTAAGCAAACCAACAATGTTATCTAAATTGAAAATACATAAATATACACATATACACATATATACATATATATATATATATATATATATATATATATATATATATATATATATATATATATGTGTGTATATTTATACACTATTATGATATATATATGTATATATATATATATATATATATATATATATATATATATATATATACATATATATATATCATAATAGTTACCTGTCGTAGTTATCACAGTATAAGTAATAGCACTACATATTACTACGTACAGTATGGCACCGAACGCACACGCGCTCATTTACGCCCTGCACAGACGCCATTGTTTATTCTAGTAAACGTCGCGACTTTTGTATGGAGTGGCCGGGGTGTGCCTGTATGCCAAATTAGTCTAGTGATTTGAGCTGTGCGTTGATACATCAGCCAGTCACGGTAGCCTTTTATTGATACAGTTTAATGAATTAAAAAAAAAATAAGTGAGGAGCTCGATGGCGTCGTTGCGCGTGTCAGTCTAATCGAACACACAAGTTAAGCAACGTCGGCCGTAGCCGTTATTTATCTCGAGCTCCATGCTTCGGAGGGCACGTTAAGGCGTCAGTCAGTAAGGGGTGAAAAGCAAGCATGTGACCGCTTGATGTCAAGCGGTGACTGTAACGGTAAATTGTAACATAATTTGTAACCAATAGTTGGTTTCCAGTCTTATCTCATATAATTTACATCTCGTATTACGTTATATTTGTTTTGAAAAAGTATTTTCATCCTATATTACGTTACAAACTATTATATTTATATTTTAGCTCTACAAAGGCTTCGTTTAGACTTCGTAGCAGGCAGTGTCAGACGCCGATACGAAAATAAACACCGAAAGAGACAACTAAGTACCTAAATAATAAACGGCGTACCTACAGAAGTACATGGAACATGTCTCCAGACAGTCAGAGGAGAATGGCTATACGATTAGGGAGAACACAAAAGATCCATGAGGGTTGAAGCGACACCGATGCTGCAGCACTGGATCCACTCTAAGATAAGACTTAAAAAAAAAAATATTTTTCACTGCATTACAAGGGGCAATTTTTAAAAAGCAATAACACCGGCCCCCTAATATGTCCTCGTAATTTCCCGTTCAATATTATATTCGCCGTTTCTTCTTTACATTAAAAAAACTAAAGTTAATACATATACACAACGAAAAATATATAAAGTATACCAATAAAAAGAAAGAAAAGCTACATTGCGTCAAAAAAAAAAAAACTCCTCCGCATCGCTGTCAGGGGGTAATGTACCCAGAAGGCTAGCAGCATGGCCACGTTGGCAATGCTTATTCGCTGGGCGAGAAAAACTCCAGTCCTCTGGTTGTTTTAGGTTACAATTATAAAAAATGAACATACTACCACAATATAAGTAATAGTACTAACGTAATACTACTATTCGTTCTCGTAAGTATCGCTATGTGCTGTCTATGTACTCGCTAATCGCTCGCTAATCTAAGTATTCGCTAGGTACTTTCTTTTCGCCAGAACCTCGTTTATCTATCAGTCACCAAGTTATACCACGAATTTCTTTGTCAGGCTTTTGTCTCTTAGAAAAACTCCGAGAATAATTCATTATTTTAACTGTAAATAGCCCGATGACGAAGCTGCAATGCAGGGTCAATGTTCAAGTTTATTATTTACCCTCTATGCGTGGGATGGACACTTCTGAGGTTTCAATGTGAGGGAGACGGTAAGTATTTGTCGATACCACCACAATCAATTGACGCAAGAGGGTCTCTACTAGTCAAAGATATTGGGTTACATGATATTCTAGACTATTTGACAAGCCCGGTGGTCGATTATGCTACTTTGACTCCGAGGTCGCGAGTTCGATCCCCGCACGAAACAAACATTTGTGTGCAAGAACATGTATGTTTGTCTTTGTCCGGGTGTTTTCTATGTATTTACGAAAAATATATGTATTTAAGTACATTTATCAGCTGTCTAATACCCATAGTACAAGTTTTGTACTCTTAATTTGGGACTAGATGGCGCTGTGGAAATTGTCCAGGAATATTTATTTATTTCCTGTTTAATTTGCTGATTCCATACATACATACTTCTTATACCATAAGGAAGACCATAATAAAATATATAATTTACGTGCAGCTTTCTTTGCGAAACTCACACAACGTCCTTGTACAAAAACAAAATGTTCTTTACTCTGTATTATAAAACAAAGTTGTGCTAAACAGCGAGGAAAATAAGGTAAATTTTAGAGAGCGAGCGTGAAGATATCAGATTCTCTCGTCAGATCTACGAAAATATGAAATTACAGGCACAAGCGACGAAATTAAACTCATATTTTAAATCCTAAGAGCGACAGTGCAGACGTAGAGACGTCTGAAATGATACATTTTAATAAAAAATGTACGTAGACACTCAGGTGAAAATATGGAAACTGGGCTAACGAACTAGGAAGATCTATATTTAGGTACGTTTGAGTCTAATTTACAAGGCACTTCAATATACGTATTAATGGCGCATCAGTTCAAAAGTAAATAGTTCACAAAGTAGAGTTTCCTTGTTTCTAGTTTGTCTATATAAATAAAACTCGAGAACGGCTCGACAAATTTGTCTAATGTTTGTTTTCATATTTTAGTTAAGGCTTAAGGATGGTTATTATGGAGAGAAAAATCATAATAATTGCGAGGAAAGCGACTTGAAAGCCGGAGCGGGCCGCTAATTTTTTATAAATATACTATGTTTGGTGGCAGACGAATATACGGCCGGCCTGCTGTGAAGCGGTTAGCGTAGCCACATTAACGCTCGCAAATCGCAACATGAAATATTGCAATTATCGCTCGCGCGCTACAACCCCCGTTTCCAACGCAGCATCCTGATGACTGACCTTGGTCGTGTGGTTTCCGGCAGACTAGAATAGAATCACTCCGTTTCTTCCCGTGGATGTCGTACAAGGCGACTAAGGGACATACATTATCAAACCTCCCCTCCCCAAACCGTTTGGTCAGCGTGGGGAGTGTAGGCCACATCCTCCTACCGTTTAGGACGGACGAGACAGGGTCGTGTTCCTGTAGTGGAGACTAAAATGGACTTGATGATGATGATGATCCTGATGACTCTCGTTCGCCGGATCACAACTAACTAACGGATATTGTTATTTGGCTGAGGTCTTCTATGAAGAAGTAGCTTGCTGGTAACCTCACTCACACTCAGGAATACAACAACTGAAGAGAAATGTTATTATTGTATTCTGTGAGGTGTAGGTAGTAGTAGGTAGTGGTACCCCAGTCGAGCTTGCTATTACGCTCGCCCTAAAGGGTTTCCTATTTGAGTGGGAAAGCCATATCATCGAATTTTGTTACTTCGAAAACTCCTCAACGACATTTCTATACTGCGACGACTTGTTAAATCGACGTCTTGTTACTGCGATGTTTCGTTACTTCGAAAAATTGTACTGCGAACGATTTTACTGCGAAAATATCATTCTGCGAAGCCTTGTTTAATCGACATCTTATTACTGCGATGTTATGTTGCTTAAGAAAAAAATCTTTGAACAATCTTACTGCGGAATCCTAGAAGGTAAGTACCTTGATTTTCTTTTTCACAACAAGCAATTAAGTTTGTGAAACAAATTTTATTGGTAGCGGTCATTCCGTAGTTAAAAATATGTCTTGTTTATCATAAAAAAATCTGAAAACTAACGTTACTTATTGTTGTGAAAAAGAAAATCTAGGGTACAGGAATTTACCTACTTGGATTCCGCAGTAAGATTGTGCAAAGAAATTTTTGGTAAGCAACATAAAATCGCAATAATAAGACGTTGATTAAACAAGGTTTCGCAGTATGACATTATCAAAGTAAAATCGTTCGTAGTAGAATTTTTCGAAGTAACGAAACATCGCAGTAACAAGACGTCGATTTAACAAGTCGTCGCAATATGGAAATGTCGTTGAAAGGTTTTCGACGTAACAAAATTCGATGATACGTCTTTCGCACTCAAGTAGGAAACCCAGAGCGGGTTTCCTACTTGAGTGCGAAAGACGTAATCTCTTTCATCCTCATTGCCCATACCTAAGTATATAATCAACAAAACACTTAATACCGTAAACTTATTTTTGTAGTTAATTATTATTTATTTAATGTAGTTAATTTGTTACGTGACCCATATAGCAAAATATTACTTATTGCAGTATGCTAATAAGGCTATAATTACATGCAAGTAAAACAGAAAATTGCAACGCTTCAAACAGTTACGTAATTGTTGTAGATGCTAATTAAATTCTGTATAATGAAAATTTCCTTTTTGCATAAAACAGAAAGCTCTTTATGCAGATACCAGGGTACACCAGATGTATAATGAACCAACCATCTGAGTTGTACCACCCTTAGATTAAAATCAAGTTAACACAATTTTGACAATTTGTGTAGGTAAATGGCAAATTTAAACAAATTATGTTTATTGATCCGCAAATCTAAACAATAAATGTACAAACTCTAGTTCCACCATAAATTATACGAACAGAATAATGCAGCTTAGTAAATCTACAATTTTACAACCAATATTAACTTCAATTCTAACTTCGATGGTTTCGAATAAACGGCACAAGACCTCATTTTGCCATTAAATTGGTCGTTCATCTATAATATAGTAGGTTATAAAATCTATCTTAGTTTCACGATAATATTTTATGTGAGTTTGAGTTTCGAGATGTAAGTGGCATATCACTATCTTTGAGCGAAAGCCAACTTTACCTGCACGTGGTGCACCCTGCTGATTGACCAACGAGCGAGTCAGTTCTGGCGAAAGATAGTTAAGTCAGAACGTAATTATAACTGACGCAACTGGGGAAGTACCTCCACGTAACAGAATACAATAATAAATAACATTTCCATTCACTTGTTGAGTTCCTGAGAGTGAGTGTGGTTACCAACAAGTTAGATGTTGCTGTCTTGGAAGCGGGGATGGCGGCCCGCGAGCGAAATTTCATGTTGCGAGCATATTACTAGCTACGGTATCTGGGGGCACGGCATCGCGGCAGTGCCCCCGCCAAGTCAAGCAAAAAGCGACACGGCCGTACCATCCTTTTCTCGAAGCAATTCAGGCCATTTTCGACCTCATATAACTTCGTTATGGATAAAACTAGAAACCTGAATTTTTAGAAACCACCGTACAAACACAGTATATTGCATATATCTTTCAATTTGATCCAGTAGTTTAAGAATTATAACAACTCAAAGTTCTTTATTTTGTCACTCACTGACTGACCGATCATCAAAACTCTAAGACACTTCTAGCAGACATAGAAGATTCAAATTTAGAATACAATTAGTGTTTAGGGTATAAATCAAGGAAAAACTAAAATATTTTGCAATTTCGGTTTAGTTTTCTAGAAACCCCTACTGCATAAATAACTTTGTAATCCCATATAAATATAAAGGATTACAAAGTTACATTTGCAGTGAATGAATCATAGGTGTAGGTGGGTACCTAGATATAATTTATGTTTAAAAGTGACTTCATCATCATCATTATCAGCCTGTATCTATCCACTGCTGGTTTTAAGCCTTTCCCAATGCTTTCCATCGTATGCGATCCTCCGCTTTCCGCATCCAACCGCTCCATCTCGAAAGGGGGTGCCATACACTTCGTTGCCCAATACGTGGCTTCCACTCTAGGACTTTCCTCCCCCATCTGCCATTGCTTTATTTAAAACATAAAAGATTTTTAATATTGATATGGTCGCTATAAGATTTTGTTAGGTTAGCTAATTACGTAATAACTGAAGACAGAAGGTCCCTTAAGTAGGGACTGAATAAATTAACTGACTTGGTATTACATGGATCTCATAACTTTTTACGGTAGAAGATATGAGTTGCGAGACTTGGTTTTTTTTTACAAGTTATGTTTTTGATGGCATTCGTTTAATAGGTAGATAGTATAAAAAAAAATATTCCTGGACAAACTCCACACGGCCATCTAGTCCCAAACTAAACAAAGCTTGCACTATGAGTACTAGACAACTGCTAATAATAGTTAAATACATTTTTTTTTTGTAAAATGTATACATATAATACATAGAAAGCACCCAAACTAAGACAAACAGACATGTTAATGCACACAAATATTTGTCTCGTGCGGGGTTCGAACCCTCATGATCGGAGTCAAAGTGGCCATTGCTTACCATTCGACCGACTCGTCAAATCGTATAGAAAAAAAAAACATGATAAAACAAGCACTGATATTATTTCCTCTCTGTATTATGCAAAAGAATCGGCAATTTGGACGAGGTAACTCAAATGTGTTAAGCGAGGAGTCAGATTGGGGTAGTGTTTTCGATGATACAACTTTAATGAGAGCGGATTGCACCTCAGTGTACACCTGGAGCGCATGTAATTACATTAAATATACATGAATCCAATATCGTTTGGAGCTATGGGGCATACAATGCCCATTCGAGTGTATTGGCTGTATGCTGTTCTAAAATCTTCATATGAAACCACTTGAATTGAAATGTATGAAATTCACAAGATGTATTAGTTATTTCGTAGAATAGGGATGTCGTGAGTGTAGTATGTCGCGGTACATGGATATCGAACAATACGGGGGTAGATTAAGATTTATCGATCTCGACAACGGAGCCAGAGTGACACCGCTGAGACAGTCAGCCTGTGACCACGGCCGATGCAACCAGGGGCCCTACCGCCGAAGCTGAAGCCGATTACCATCGAATATTTTGATTCGTAATTTAGGGCCTACTTTATTTATTTATTTAGGTGTACAATACAGATTACAGTTTTTCTAGTATAACTTATAAATAATGCTTATTATATACGAACTGCAATCCAATAACACGTACACACAACATTAATAACTTTAGCGCTCTTAGCTATACATATATTAAACACCTGCGCGCGAATACGAGCGCGGACACGAACGCGCGCACGCACGCGCGCATACAAACATATAAACACACACATTCATATATTAATGTACACATACATACACACACATGCATATAAATATACACACATATACACATACATTGACACATATACATGCACACACATACATACACACGCGTATACGAATCCACCCACACGCATACGCGTACAAAGGTGTACTCATATATGTGCACATCAAATTACTATTTGTATAAAAATTAGTTAAAAACGAAACACAGTTTAAATAAAGTACATTTAAGTTATTGCGAAACATCTACAGCTTGATAGGTAGAGCTCCATTGTTTCTATCAGCTGAGATAAACAGAAGTGGCCAGGGGCGCCGGCTTTTAGAAAACCTCATGGGTGCTCATGCTCATTTGATGACTCGAAAAAAACGAAGTGTGAGACCCACAAACACCCAGACTCAACACAAATATCTGTTTCATCAGCAAACATTTGTGTTGGTGCGGGAATCGAACCGGCGACCCTTGCGTCTCAACCGGTGCTTTATACCACTGCGCTAAACGGGTCGTCCTCGTCGGGTAATGAAAAAGCGCCCATCCCTAAAAGGACATTATTGATCTGTTTCTTGATGTCTATTCTCAGGGGGTGCTCGGCAACCACTGTTTATTTCACATGGGTGCTCGAGCCCCCGAGCACCCACGGAGTCGGCGCCCCTGGAAGTAGCATAAATCTAAGTTGAAGTTTGATTTTCGGAATGAAAAATCTGATGGTAATCGGTTTTAGTTTCGGCGATAGGGTCCCTGGTCGAAACGTCAGGCAATAATAAAGGTAGGTATGTAAATACCCTTATGCATGATCGCGTTAATTCACTTTGTGATTTTTCATAAATTTATGTAATAGATATAAATAGTTAGCAACGGACGTCACAACTCACAACGAATAAATAACAATTTATACGCATTTAAAAAATACGCAGTAAAAAATTATGTTATCGCTTCGCTACTTACGCTTCGTTCGCTGACCTAGCGAGCGAAGCGAAATCAATAAAGAAAAAAAAAACAGTTTTTGTATGTTTGTGTACGATAAATTCTCGAATCCGTTGTTCGATCCGTAGTTGATAGGGAATATAAATACAAACGACTAATAAAATACTTAACTGTGTTCTGAAATTATAAAATATAAGTTGAATGGGACGATCCATTGTAAAACGATGTCTTTAAAAAAATGTTCGCCAATTATTATTTTTTTAAACCAGAGCCAACCTGCACATGGTGCACCCTGCTGACTGCCTAACGAGGGTAGGGCACAGAGTTATAAGCTGCCTGACTGGAGAAGTACCTCCTCCTCACATGACATGGCAGCCAAATATAAATTCCCTTCCGGGTTGTTGTGTTCCAGCGAGTGAGTGATGTCACCAGGAAAGGAGTTGCGCTGGTAGCGAGAGTGGCACCGCGCGAGCGATATCTCATGTTGCGAGCGTTTATATGGCTGCGGTAACCGCTTCATATTAGGTGGGCCGTAGGCTTGTTTACCACCCGAGTTGTATTAAAAATGTCGTAAAATATTATCCAATAAGCAGCTTTGTGGAAGTATTTTGTACTCTATACGTTGATAATGTCAGAACTTCATAAAATTTTCAAGAAAGTTAACAACCGTTTGGTAAACAGTGTTCATAATTAATATATTACCAAAATATATTTCGTACTCATCTATTTCATCATAAACGTTTATAAAATCCTAAGTATACGTGTTCATAAAATAATTGCAAAGTTTTGGGTTATTTCAAAATATGCATAACCATGGTACCAACCTGTGATCACATTTTAAAACTAATTTAAGATGTGGGTTAGAAAGTGTTTTTCCTATGTTGCAAGGGCGGATCCACCGTTGTGGGCACGGTGGGCATGCCCACGACCCTAAGAAAAAAGGGAATTAATCAAATTAAAAAGTCCTTCATAAGTCATCATTGTTCATAGCAAGTTCGTACTCCGACTCGTCCTTGCCCAATTTTCGGATGGCTGTGACCACAGCCTTTTTTGAGGGCTGGATCCGCGCCTGCTATGTTGGCATAAAAATTGCAAAGTCACTGTTTATTAGGAAGTTAAAAGAATTATTTACATACAGACCAGTTTTATATAACAAAGGCTGGTGCAAAGTGAAACAGATTTTTAATGTATTTCTTCTGTTTCAGTGCAGAAATATTTTTAACGACTCCAACGGCACGAAAGTAGAATATGCTAATATAAATGAAAGTATGATTTATAAGACAGGCTGACTCAGCCTGTGACCGCGGCCGGTGCAATCTGGGGGCGCACCGCCGAAGCTGTAGCCGATTACCATTGGATTTTTTGATAGTGAAAATCAAACTTCTACTTAGATTTATGGTAATTGTGTTTAATTGTGGTTAAAAGTATAGTTTTTTTTTTTTTTTTTTTTTTTCTTTTATTTAAGTAGCTTAGTCACACTTGTGACTATGTCGCTCCGTTATGAATCCTTATGTTAATTACTGCCTGTGTTTGAGGCCTAACCTAACCAATTTATATAGTAGCCTTGCTGATTCCGACATTGGCGTCGCCAGAATACTGTTACAACCTCCTATTTCTGACTGGATTAAAAGTATATTGTCAAAAACTTGTCTTCTGAATGGTTCGTTTCGAACACACTCCATTAGTATGTGATACGCGTCTTCGATAACATGTGTTCAGCTTAGTTGATAGTAACTCTGGAAGTCTACCTACCAAGCATAAGATCATCATCATCAGCCCCCTTACCACCATCTCTTATTACGATTCAATAACTGAATAGATTGCTTATTCATACCAATGAATAAGCGACTCTATTAGATTGAAATAAAGTCGCTTATTCATTGGTATTAATACGTAATCTATTCAGTTATTGAATTGCAATAAGAGATGGTGGTAAGGGGCAGGTCATTTTAGTCTCCACTACAGGAGCACGACTGTCTTCCGTCCCAGACAGAAGGAGGACTTTGCCTACACTCCCCACGCTGGCCAGAAGGGTTGGGGAGGCCTGATCGATGTGTATTGTATTTCCCTTAGTGGCCTTGTACGACATCCACGGGAAGAGACGAAGTGATTCTATTCTAGTCTGCCGGAAACCACACGGCCAAAGCTGATGTTTGTCAATAATAAATATTCGTGTCCAAAATATTCGATGGTAATCGGCTTCAGCTTCGGCGGTAGGGTTCCTAGTCGAAACATCATAAAGGAATATAGTGTATACTAAGGGTGCATTGGCGAAGGTACAGTGAATTGGTACAGACATGTATATAAATGTGATAGGAAACGGATGCGTCTCATGCTTGGGGCACTGACGGGCCATTATGCCTGCCACGGACACCTATACAAAATGAGACTTGTTGAGAGCCCATAGTGCAGAACATGCAAGGAGTCTAACGAGACCATGAAACACTTAATGTGTCAATGTGACGCCATAGCAGGCAAACGAATGGAAATCCTAGGAAAGGCATACCCGGACCTGGAGGACTACAGGCTCTTCCCTATAAGCGGCATAATAAAGTACATGGAACATGTCTCCAGACAGGCAGGGGAGAGTGTCTAAAGGATTAAGGAGAACACAAAAGATCCATGGGGGTCGACGTGTCACCGGTGCTGCAGCACCGGACCCACTCTAAGATAAGATAAGATAAGAAGGGTGCATGATCGCGTTAATTCCCTTTATTATTTTCATAAATAAATGAAAGTACTATAAAATACCAACAATAGGTAAGGATTTCGGACCTGTAAATAAGCAATTTGTAACAATGAATTCTCATGAGATTAATTTCAACAAGGACATTGTTACAATGAGGCAAGGGGACAATATTATTACAGGTTACAACAAAACAATTTGGAAGGAAAGAAAATTGTTTCCTGCGTTCGTAATAGAGGATTATGTTTAATTCTTCCCCAATTTCATGACAACCTCGTTACTGTAATCCTACTTCGACCCAAGGATAACACGATTCTGGAATTATGAAAAAATATTTATGTAAAGAGTTCAGTGGTTTGTATGCTTGAAGTTTATTTAGACGTTGGAAATTAACAGTATGTTTGAATAATTTCTATATTACGGGTAAACTTTCTTGCAAATTCCGTGAGTTAATTCGGCAGACGGAAGGGGTTTAGAGCATACTCCACTACATAGCTCAACTGCGCATTGGCGGAGTGTTTTCAAGCCTGTCCACGGATGGGTTTACTTATCTCGAGTTCCTCCTGGTTAGGTCATACATGTTTTCATTCGTGTGGGTATTTCTCAGTCTGTAATATTCAGGCGTGGATCCAGCCCTTAAAAAAGGTTGTGGTCACAGCCACTTGAAAATCGGCCAAGGAGGAGTCGGAGTACGAACTTAAAGGCTGGCAATGGATCGGCGATCCTTTGGTGTTGCTGATCTCCATGGGCGGTGGCAATTGCTTTCCATCAGGTGACTCACATGATCATTTGCCCCCCTCTCATTAAAAAAAAATCGGTTGTCTGTAAAGTCGGTTTACTGACGATAGTTGAACGTGACAACAAAATACTGATGGAATGTTTGTATTTTTCATAAGAAAATTTTAATGGAATGCCTCAGAGCGAGGTAACGCCGCATGAGTCATGTTTTTTCGTGCGTGCAGCCGGCTCCATCGAATTATAAGACGTTGTCACGTCAAAAATAAAACGAACTTGCTCATGAACAATCATGACTTATCAAGGATTTTGAATTTGATTATTTATTTTTTCTGAAGGGTTGTGGGCATGCCCACCGTGGCCACAACGGTGGATCCGCCATTGCTGCTTGTTTGATCTATGGGTAATGTTTCTGCGGTGAGATCATATTAATTAAGAATCCTCATTATCAACGTGCATTTTTATGATGCCAGAAGATTCAAACTTTTCAAAGAGAAAAGCCGTGCTGCGACTATGAGATATAAGTAATGTGGTTTGATTATACAAGCCGTGTTAGCAGACTCGTGGCCGAGTTTTATAAAGGAACGGTGGTAAATTGAAAAGAAAGTTTGCTTAATAAATTCAACACTTGAAGTGTAGCCTTGCAGTCGGAGCGCGGTTGCGTGCAAAGCTTATAGAGTAACGCTCTTGATTTAGTGAGAAGTTGATTTAGCATTTTAGGTAACAGGCGCTGCCGTGGATGGATGAAGAAAAATATATAATTTGCTATGTATGTTTATTTTATTTTCTGCAGTAATTATAAATACTAATTTATTAGTCGCAGTATTATATTTTACTACTTAAATCTTAGTTTTTTTTTTTTGCTTCTTCAGAACTGATTCGTGATTTTCTGCTTGTCTCAAAGGTTGACTGATAGAGAATGCTTTTGGCGTTAAGTCCGCCTTTTGTACCCGTGTTTATAATTAGCGGTCAATAAAGTTTTTAAATAACAGAAGCAGTTGAGATAAAATCAGGCTTTATTTGAATACAGTTTTAATATGAACTAACGAAAAGAATATTATTTATAAAAAGTTTAAACTAACTTAAAAATCTATATCTATTTATAACGTATTTTTTAGGGTTCCGAACCTCAAAAGGAAAAACGGAACCCTTATAAGATCACTTTGTAGTCCGTCTGTCTGTCTGTCTGTCTGTCTGTCAAGAATTTCTATGTCGAGAATGCGTGGAGGTATCAAGCTGAAATTTGAACTGTATACTCAGGTCTACGGTCCCATGAAGTTAAAAAAAAATCAAACTGCTAAGTTTACGTAGAAAAAAGTTACGGCCGTTTATTCAGCAAAAAACGCATATTTCGACACACTCAAGGGAATCAAAACCTATAGGGTACTTCCCGTTGACCTAGAACTATGAAATTTGGCAAGTAACATCGTTATAGACTACAAGTACATGAATAAATCTCAAAACTATACATTTGTAAATAGATCTTAAAAAATAGGGGGTAGGGTGTCGAAATTTCAAATTGAAACTACTAGTTCAAATGGGGTATCATATGAAAGGGCTTGATGTACACATTGCAAAATATATTTTATTTATTTTTTTCGACGCATTATTTCTTATTTATAATGAAAAATATCAAATTTAATAATGATACTACGTACCTACGGAACCCTCGGTGGGCGAGTCCGACTCGCACTTGTCCGGTTTTTTTTTAAAATGATGATAAGTGAGTCTTATTAATATTTTAAAATACTCACTAATAATAAAAGCCAATAGGTATATATCACTACATAGTATAAAACAAAGTCGCTTTCTCTGTCCCTATGTCCCTTTGTATGCTTAAATCTTTGAAACTACGCAACGGATTATGATGCGGTTTTTTTTAATAGATAGAGTGATTCAACTGGAAAGTTTATATGTATAATATATGCATAACATAGTAGAAAAACACTGATAATTTAGAGGTTTCTAATGTGATGTCGTAAATAAACATATTTTTTTGCTCTTTCGTTGGCTGAACCCAACGAGATAGATCAAAATAATGTAGTACAGTATTGTTCACCTTAAAATGGTCTACAAAAAAGTTCGCGATGGTATATGTCTATCTCTTAGTGGTAACACACAATAACCGTTATTTTATCCTTTGCTTTTTACAAGAAATAATGCCTTATTTACGAAGCAATTTTAAGCAATACAGAATTAATCCTTATCCAATTAAGTACCTTAAATACATTGCACATTTAATATAGATCAATATGGCCCTTCACAGCATGTAATTTAAATGAATAGTTTAGAAGATATTACACATTTAAAATGCAGGGACATAACGGCTGTGGCGGTACCGGCCGCGGAGCCGGCGGCGTGTGCCTATAACTGGGGAAGGACTGGATAGGACAAAGCGCAAAGACCTTCTGTAGTACATTTAGTATCAGCATTGCACCCGTGCGAAGCCGGGGCGGGTCGCTAGTTAATTTTATATAATTGTAATGTCCTGTATTATGTAAATGTATAATCAATACGTAAGATTATGTAATACTTACAAAAAAGTAGTTAGTGGAATAACAAAGTCATTATTTTGTGAATTAAAGTTAGTCTGAATTTAAGTAAATTTTGTTACTGTTATTAAAAAGTAAACAGTTTGATATGGTCTGTTGTTTGTAGCGGAGCGAATGGACATGTCATGATATACTTATAACAATAACATCACTTACACTTTACAATCAAAAACATACTATTTAATAACTTAGTATTTCTTTAAGTTACATCTGTTTAATTTGCAAAATTTGTAGTAAATAAATGTTAGAACACAGATTCAGCCCCAATAACCCAGTGTTATTCTACCGCTTCTCCGCCAATTTGCAGTTGAGCAGCGTGGTGAAGTACGTTATAAACCCCTTCGATTGAGGGGAGACCCGTATCCCAGCAATGAGACGAATAAGGGAAGACGAAGAAATTTACTGCTTAACATCCTCAAACATTCGAACAAAATGGACGCGTGATACGTCGTGCTCTCAGGTTGTGAAATGAACTTATTATCCAGGTTTTCTCAAGCCCCACCTCTGGTGTCGTGAGGATCCATGAGTGCTTATTATCAGGCAGGTCGTACTCTGGTTTTCTATCGCAGTGGTATAAACAAGCAGTACAAAATTCGGACTTTGTAGATATATTTTGAATTATTAGTATTAGAATTACATATTAATATTATTAATCAAAATGATATATCATTGGTTTTGTTAGATAAATGAATAACTTGAAGTCTGGAAGAAATATGCCAATTTTATTTTAGGCACTTAGCTAGCACTTAGGTACATTTTGCGTGATATTCTATCCCGCCTACACAGGCTGCTAGTTATAAATCCCGTTTATCGACTGAGTGCCTACCTAAATTGACTCCAACAGCACCCTAAAAGCATATTACAATTTGCACGCCGAAAAATAAACAGCAATAAATCATATAAAAGACGAGCTCGGTGGTCCAATGGTTAGCAATGGCCACTTTGACTCCGAGGTCGCGGGTTCGATTCCCGCACAAGACAAACATTTGTGTGCATGAACATGTCTGTTTGTCTTGGTCTGGGCGTTTTCTATGTATTATAAGTATTTATTTACAAAAAAAATGTATTTAAGTACACTTATCAGTTGTGTAGTACCCATGACACAAGCTTTGCGCTTAATTTGGGACTAGATGGCGATGTGTAAATTGTCCAGAAATATTTATTTATTTATATATACCGGATAACTACAACGGATTTCTAAACTGTTAAGAAATTAGTAATATACAGGGTGAAAGCGATAAATGATTTGATCTGAGATGTTTTTGTCGTGAATACGTCAAAAAACGAATGATAACAAAATCGGGGGATACAGTTTAGTGTTGCAGGTACTATAATTGTTGAGGATGGCAAAAGAAACCAGAGGGGCAATTCTCGTAATTAAAATATAGTCAAAATTCAGTTTCGATCTAGTCTCGATCTCAATTATGGGGTAACTCCGTTGAGATATCAAGAGTATTCATATCTCAAAAAAAATGTATTCGAGGCATATATAATGTCGATGTAATGAACAGCTGTAAGCCCCTATTTAAAAGATCAAATATCTTGCCTCTTCCATGTCTATACATCTATGAAATGTGTCTTTTTGTTAAAAAAACGACCATTTGTTCATTAAACATAGCGATTATACATCGTCTAGAAGTAGACATAAAACCCGACTAATCGTACCTAATCAGCGGCTTACACTTTATTCTAACAATGTACATTGCATGGCAATAAAATTTTTTAATCATTTACCAGACAATTTTAAAAACTTAAGACTGACATTATTTAGAAAAAAATTACATGAATGGCTCTTAAACAAATGTTATTATGTTATAAGCGAGTATTTAAATGACCGATTTATTGATATAAAATGAAATTATTAATTAAATTATGTATTGTTTTTGATGTATTAATTTTATTGTATGAAATATGAGTAATTTTCCGATTTTTAATATAATGATAAATAACTTAATTTAATAATATAATAAATTGACCGAAATATTTGCACGCCCCTGCGAGGGTAGAATAAGTTGAACATTTTAATATGTATGTGTCTTTGTTGTACCTTATTTTCGCAAATAAATTATCTTATCTTATCTTATCTCACAAATGTCACATTTGGTATTCTCGTAACCCAATATGTAACTTCAAAATTAAATTTAAGCGGGATTATATCGAAATATGAGTGAAAATTAAACAAACTAAGAATGTTACTTTGACAACAACAATGATTGATAATAATTAAATCAAGTGTATAATTATAGTCAATTCACAATTCAATCTCGATTCGGTCAACTTTCAATCTGTGTTCGTAGAAAAATTACGAGAATTGTCCTTCAGGTATTTCGTGCTGACTGTTTCATATATTTTTCTGACGAACTAAAATACAATTGTTTGGAATGTAAAAAAGAAAATATTACTGAAAATTTGAATATATTGGCCAAAAAGGATATATGCGCAAGCATGTCGCCAACAATCATCTCCATCCAAAATTCAATTATACCACTGGATAGATGAAGGATCAAAGAATTTATTACGCTAAGTAAGGATTACGGAACATCGCGTGCGGCGGAGGGGGAAGCGCTGCCATTTTGAGATAATTTTAGTGCTTATAACGTATTCACATATAACACACGGCCATGTCCATGACACAGCCACGCCCCATTTTTTACGTATATATGTATTCTACCTAGATCAATTATAGCAAAACGAAGCAAGGTAACTGCCCGGCATTCATAATCATACTCGACTTAAGAGTATGCAAGTAGCCTGCATGACCTGCTACTGCTCTGCTTGCGTGCTCGGTTGGTTTACTGGGTAAAGGTCCTCTCGTCTGGTTGGTTCACTGGATGAAAGACTCGCATCCCGTGATATAACCGCAAGGTTGTCACACGGGGCGCATTAGCCGTTAAGTATAGGGTACGTTGCCCCGCATTCATTCAGTCCCGCACCACTTACCGTCGCGGGAAGACGTTAGCGCTTAACTAAAATTGTAGATAAAATGCATTCCTGAGTTCGAATCCGGAATGAAGAAAATCGACGTAGAACTAAAGTGGTCGTTGGAGCTCTCAGAGTTACAGCTTTAGTGGCAGTGGGCGGGCCATATCTGCTGAGTTAGCGGTTGCAGATGTAGGAGAAAAGTCCAAGAGAGGAGGCCACGTACTTGACGACGAAGCGTATGGTGCTCCCTCTTTAGATGGACCGACGATCCCAAAAAAATGACTGGTAGCAGTTGGAGGTGGAAAGCGGAGCATCGCATATGGTGGAAAATTTTGGGGAGAGCAATATATATCAACCTATATCAAGCAATCGGTAGCAGAACACACAAAGGGACGGTCGCGCGCCGCCAGTCCCGCTGTCATCGTAGCAACTCTTTCCTTCCTAGTGACCTCCCCCCTCACAGTAACATAACAACCCTCTAGGTCTCTAGAAAATTTATATCAGGCTGTGCACTTTTGTGAGATAGAGGTATTGCCTCTTTCTGCAATTTATAATTACACTGTCTACGTCCGTTTTGACACAGCTAGTCAGCAGGGTGCACCTCGTGCACATAAGGTTGAGTTTGGTTCATAGTTGAAGGTGAGCCACTTACACCCTAATTATAACACAACAACAAAGTGGTACGTAAATATTACTTTTTTTTTCCTGGACAAATTACACGGCCATTTTTGTTTCAAACTAAGCAAAGCTTGTACTGTGGGTACTAGATAACTGATATTATACGAGTACATATACAAAAGATATATAAAAAAATGTTTGATGTCTGATAAGATATACAAAAAAATGTATATAAGTATACACGTTTTTTTTTGTAAATATATACATATAATACATAGAAAACACTCAGATCAAAACAAACGTACATGTTCATGCCCACAAATATTTGTTTTGTGCGGGGATCGAACCCGCAACCTCGGATTCAAAGTAGCCATTGCTAACCATTCGACCACCGAGCTCGTCAATCAGCTTCATTGAAATCTGCTCTATTCTCTATCCACCACCTTGAATTATCACGTAACCTTTTATCCTACTTGTTGGTTTTATATTATTCATTCCTTTTTATTTACAAAGGTGCCAATCGAAGCTCCGCACGTCCTCGTCCCAGAACTCAATTCGAGAACTGGGTTTTTTTAACTTACCGCAATGCCGTCATCTGCGACCGCTAACTTTCTATTGTGTGTTCGCACCCTTATTAAAAGTTTCAAACTGAACCAACTACAAACTGCAAACGCTCGTGCCTGGAATAAAGACCTCTGTTTATTTACCCCATAGACCTCGAGGATAATTCTCATGGACTGTGTCATCCGGTTTAATAGCAAAAACAGCATTAAAATAAAAGATTTAAAATTCTTGTTTCCAAACAACCTGTATGGGTATTTCCACATTTTTGTATGGGAATGAATTATTCCGATAGCTTAAAAAAACTTCTCGAGATATACTGAAGATAGATTGAAAATTTCAATTTTGGACTTTCCCGTTGCTTTTCCGATAACGCTCCAATCTGCTCCATACAAAAGGACTTACAAGTTACTTGATTATGACGTCATATTTGTATGTGTTTATTGTGTATGGCATTTATGTAGCTAGTGTGATAAAAAAAGTTACTGATTTTTTATTGTTTCTCAATTACCAATATTTTTACGAATTTATTTCAACCTTTTAACATGGAATTTCTCACCAAAACTTCGATCGACCATAAAACAAGTCGGACGACATATTAGAATGAAAGATCGCAGATCGTTCTACTCGTATTTTGGTGTATTTATATGTTGTTAAATATTTATGCAATTTTAGAAATTTCGCATATCCTATTATAATGGAAGAAGAAACTAAATGACTGACTGGCTAACAGGTTCAACTAGTTGAAACTGCACTGTCCACATTTTGTTATTTTTCATGAACGTATTCATTATGAAGCATGTAGCGTTCATTCACAAAATAAAGATTATTGAAAATGCGTACCTACAATGAGATAATATGTCTAAACAACCTCCACTACCAAATAAAATTGAACTGTAAGTAGTGTACGCTGAGCGCTGCATATTGCGGCCGATGAAATAAGGAGTGATTTAATAAAAAAGTTGATTTAAAAAAAGAAAAACCGACTTCAAGAAACCTAGCAAATATCGAATTTTTTGAGATTCGATTTTTCTGGGATCCCATCATCAGATCCTGACTTGGTGAATATGGGACGACCTTGCAATCATACCCTTTCAAATAAAAAAATAATAATTAAGATCGGTTTACAATTCGCGAAGATATCGAAGAACATACATACAAAAAAAAACATTCAGTCGAATTGAAAACCTCCTCCTTTTATGAAGTCGGTTAAAAAGAAATTAATAAATAAATAGATATGTGGTGAGACTTGTTCACAGATTCCTGATTTCAGTCTAGTTACAGACAATTTACTCTATGACTATACCAAATTGCTTGTAACTAGTTCGAAATCAGAAACCTTTGAATATAGTGTAGTGTAGATAAAATTGCTTCTAAATTTTACTCCCTCAAAATAATAAACAGAACATTTCTGTGAACATTTCAATGAATCAACCAATTTTGTCTTCAAATTAGTTAAAATTGGCGCAATCGAGTCTATGTTAAAAAAAGCTTCTGTATGTCTATGCAGTACACTATCATGTCGTAAGGGGCTGATGTCATGTCACCTATTCTTTGACGCAGGTATCTAATTAGAAACTAGGATTATTGTGATCAAGCCTTTCTTTTTGTTGTTCAGAGAATTAATTATCTGCCTTCAGTCGCACTCCCTTCAGTGGTGAAGGTAGTTACAGATATTTTTGGGTAGAAGATAATTATAACAACCACTACCGAAATTTATATGTTCAAAGGGTATTAGACAAAAGACCAATTACCCGACAGCTCGCTATTTACAAAGTTATAAAGCTTGGTCAAATAAAGTAAGAAATCGGTAAACTACATTAAATTGGTTTAATGTTGGAAAACATAAATAAACTGTTTTAGCACACCCCGGCCACTCCATACAAATGACGCTTCATTCACTATTACCACACTATTACATAAAAAATGACGTCTGTACACAGGAGAATAAACATGTGTGCATGACTTTAACTATAAACAAAAGAGTATATATGCGAGTGTGTGTCAAATGTATGGTAGTATGTAATGTTTTATATGTAATGTATTTTTATGTATATTATTAAAAAAATATTAGCAATCAGCTTCTCTAAACATAGAAACTATAAGTGTGCGAAATTTCATTCTCCTCCGTCCGCACAATTTTCACAAAAAGGAGTACAAAGTTCTTGCTTCATGTATTAATATATAGGTGTACAAATAAAAGAAAATACTATAAATAAACCAAATCCATTTCATTGCCCTAAAATCGTATTCTATTCTATATTTTGATTAAGTGTAGGTATTATCATTACTAAATGACACGTCTTTGCTCACTTTATCGTGATCATTTTCAGTATTACTTATGACTTTTTCTGTGCCTGTAATTTATATATGCTATTACGGTGTTATCATCATAAAAAGAAATCGTTAAAATATCTTTGCATCCAATAGTATCTACACGCAAAGACTCGTTATTAATCTAGGCCGTTAAATAAAAAAATTGGGCATGTCAACAGAGTAAGTAACAAAAATGCCGACTCGGCACGCCAGCCTATTCTCATGGATCAATCAAAGGATACCTACCCTATTAGCAAAAACGTCGACGTACCTTTTATGTTGTTTAAAATAAAATTATTTAAAAATTTTTGCAAGAGTAAAATTTGTTTGCCATATTTTTGACGTATATTTTTAATTTTCACCTTTGAGTTTATCGAGTGCCGAGCGCTGTGATGGCTCGTTTGTTATTATAATAAAATTGTATCGATACAGCAGCGCAGCCAATTAAAGTTTTTTTTTTACAAAGAAAATTTTGCTTAGCTAAATGAATAGGTATTTCTCGGCTATTTATAGGAGGCCAGAAAGATACACTCCCATAATAACCTATGACACAGTATTATCTAATAGCACTACGTACAGACAGTATGACCGCTCATTGCCGCTCTCTCAACTTCACCTCCACTCTGAGACGGATCTGAAATAGTTTGCATGGCGCTGCACGGACACACGCTTATTCATGCTCTGCACATACGTCATTGTTTATGTAGTAGTTACCGGCGTGACATTTGTATAGAGTGGCCGGGGTATGCCTATGGTGTGTACTATCTATATACGCTTGATGATAGTGAATGATGCCGGATAGTATAAGCTCTACTTTCTCATAGGGACCTACTCGTATGCACTCTGAGTATGTTTCTATTTTTTTCTGAGTATTTTGCTCTTATTTTTGCACGTCAACATACACAATACAGGTTTACTTATATTTACTGTGTGTGCTATACAAGCATATGCTACGAGGTAAATAACCTAAAAAAATGTATAATGAAATATTAATTTATTGAACAATATGGAAAAATTCATCGTGGCAACTGCTTAACTAAATTTAAGCATGTCAATATCAAAACTGATATTATGCCATATTTAAGCAAGTATACATACGAGTATATCAACCTGAGACTTTAACAAAGTATGTAGAAGTGAACTAAAAATGTAACCATTCATTCCTAGACCATCGTCTGTGCATCATCAGAAAAATGAGTTTTCAGTTTCCCAACATCTAACTCGCAGTTTGTCTACAAAATCGTAATAATAAAATTATTCTACTACGGCAAATAGATAAATCTGCAGGTGAGCGTTAACAACTTAATAAAACTTTATTCATTAAATTCCTCGTGGGCCTCGGGGCGAACAACCAAACTAGGTGGGCAGTAATTACGGGGACACCTAAACAAAGCCCAATTATTTTTAATGTCGTCTAATAAAATACAAGCAAACATTTTGAGAATTCAATTTAAAACGTTAAAGGTTTTCTGGCATCTAATAATTTATTTGTAGTTAACCTGTTTATATTATTATTATTGTAGGCGTATTTTGATACAAATAAATGAGTGATTTGATTAAAATTATATATTGATATAATTACAAAAAAGTAATCAGCAGGGTTTGAAGCAGAGTATGTTTAGATAACGATGTCCTTTGTATGAATGTATTTTGTAGTCCGTTACTTATTACTACGTACTAAGTATTCAGGAGTCCGTGCGACCTAAAATTAATTGAATCATAAATAGTATATGTACCTAAATGGCAAATTTTATGTGTGTGATAATACTGAGTGAGTGATATCGTTAAGCACGACAACTTAATGTAAACATCGTAATAATCGTAATTGCACTGTTATGTACTTGTGTTATATACTTTTTAAGTTAAAGCAAATGAGAAGGAATTCCGATTCTCAAGATACGGGTCAGACCAAGTTTGAGAATCGAGGTCCATTTATATAAGCTAAAAATGTTTTAGTGTTACTACATTGTAATCTAAAATTATTGCATTAGTGAAATAAAAGATTATTATTATTCAAATACAACTCGAAATGTTGTTGGTCGTAACGAGTGCTACGCCCGATTTACACAATAAAATTCAAGTACAAGATTATAAAACACTATGTCGGTGTTACTCATATTTCATATATTTATTGGAAATAATAGTATGTCAACTAGTTCACCTAATTTATGTATATAGGTCTTGTGATATCAATACAGGTTTCCTTTCCTTTTTTTATTTCTTTCCATCATCCACCTTTTTATACATTCATAATTTATTACGAGAGCAACCTCCAAATTTTTGAATACAAAATGTATTTGGCGTATAATTTTTTTTATCAGAAAATTGTACGGGAACCAATTATTTTTTGCTAACAGCTACCAATGGGTACCATAGTCCCTTGAAGTTCGGGCAGTGATTAAAATTTCACCCTGTATAATGGAGGCGACTGTGCGAATAGCACCGAATCGGTCTCGTAGCGACTCTGTGGCAAACGAGGCACCGGGGGCTCGTTTCGATGGATCAACACGGCCGCACATCACACCGTAATGAACTTTGCTAATAAAAATATGAAAATATAGCCTGTGAGGATCATCGAAGAGGTATGGGTGAGTTCTGACTTACTTAGCGGTCGTTATTTATAAGTATGTACTTAATACACACATAATGTGTATTACTGTGTAACACGCGTAGTACTATGTGTACACATGTATATGTGTATATACATGTAATTATTTGAAATAATTACATGTATTATTGTATAATAATACATGTAATTATTTGTCATTATTTATTTATATATTTAATTTCAATATACTAGGGCATAACGCTAAGCGTATTATCGTTCTAAATAACAAGTTCCCTAAGGAACTCCGACGATATATCGTTGCGGCACTCAATGCATATACTCGTAGCATCTTCATGGTGACCATATTCTATACCATGTCGACAGACACAATTACAATTATTTCACATTTCAATTATGTGACGTAATTGTTATGTTCTTACGTATGCATATTATATGATAACACGTCCTTGCAGACCATGAATGAGCGTGTGTGAGTGTTGCGCCATTCAAACTGTTACTACATACCTTAAATAAATAATAATAAAAAAAGTTTAAAATATAACGATTTAGTTTAAGCTTCGATCACCTATACGTAGATTTAAGTAATGATTATGGTGGTTACTTATATTAAAGTCAAACTTAAAGAAAAAGGTAATAATTTTAACAAAAGAAAATGTAGATACAGGCTCAAATAAATCACTAAGCAATTAAATTACAAACATAAAAAAAAATACAGCCGAATTGAGAACCTCGCCCTTTTTTGGAGTTCGTTAAAAAGAAGCAAATTTAATCCAACATTAAGTTATAGTGTAATCGCGGCAAGGTGACGCTCGGTGTAGCTCATACAAACGCCTGATCTATCTTCAAAGGACGTTAGATTTCACTTAGCCAATTATCCTAAGCCTCTGTACAAGGCAGTTATGATAAAGATGAGAACTTAATTGAATACACAGAGCAGCACGGTGTACCCATAAACGGATAATTTGTTCCCTCGTGTTCTCAGAAGGAACTGTGAGATCGTGTAATTAATAGCTGAGATATTGATACATATAATAAAGCAGTAAAAACCGCGTGTGTTTATTTAATAAATTTATCAAAGAAATGAGTAAGAGAAAACAGTTTCGGGGTGTAAGTGGTTCATCAACATCTTTGAACCAAAGTCAACTTCGCGGTGCACCCTGCTGACTGACAAACGAAGCTCTGGCGAAAAGAGAGGTAGGGAGAGTAATTGTAAGCTACCCGACTGGGGACTGTACCTCCACTTCACAGAATATCGCAGCCAAATAACAATTCCCTTCAGGATTGTTGTGTTCCTGCGAGTGAGTGAGGTCACCAGAAAGGAAGAAGATGCTGCGTCGGCGGCGGGGGTGGCGGCGCGCGAGTGATATTTTATGTTGCGAGCGTTAATATGGCTACGGTGACCGCTTCACATCAGGCAGGCCGTATCATGCTTGTCTGCCACCTGACGTAGTATTAAAAAAAAACTGAAAATCATTGTTTTAAATCCTTTTACTCTGTCGTACGTCTACGTCTATCTGTATGTACACGCTAGTCGCGTGTAGCTACTACTTTACGTCTGTCTGTATGTACACCCTAGTCTCTTAAACTACTGAATATTTTTTTACGGTTTTCACAAATAGATTTTGCTCAACATATAAGCTTGGTGTCATAGTAGTATTAGACAATAGTACGATTATCAGCATAATAGAGACCTGCAATTAATAAATTCTGACATAAAAATAGAACATTGATAAATTGTTATCAATAAAAAAAAGCTTGGTTCCATCGAAATTCAATTAAATAAAAATAAAAAACCGGCCAAGTGCGAGTCGGACTCGCGCATGTAGGGTTCCGTACTATCTATAAAAACGGCAAAATAATCATGTCTGTTGTATGGGAACCCCCCCTTAAATATTTGTTTTATTTTAATTTAATTATTTATTTTTAATGTGAAGATATAATAACTAAATATTATAAGCGTCTATTAATATAAGCGTCTACCTGTTGACGTTATCAATATCGAGTAAAAATAAATCATGTTTGTTGTATGGGAGCTCCTTTAAATATATATTTTATTCTGTTTCTAGTATTTGTTGTTATAGCGGCAACAGAAATACATCATCTGTGAAAATTTCAACTGTCTAACTATCACGGTTCATGAGATACAGCCTGGTGACAGACGGACGGACGGTCGGACGGACAGCGGAGTCTCAGTAGTAGGGTCTTTTACCCTTCGGGTACGGAACCCTAAAAATCATTAAAAGGGGCGAAATTTGACGCAGACATCAGCTAGTTATATAATAAGAGATAATTAACAAAATATAGTGTGAACAAGTATGAACTTCACTAAAATCTTGAATAGAGACAATGAATTATATATATTCCAAAACTTGTTACACTAGTATAAATTTGAAGGCAATTAATGAACAAAGTTAGTGTATGCAATGCGGTATTGTGATTTATGCAAAGAGTTTCCTTGCTAAAACTGTTTATATTTGGTGCTTGAAGCGTCCGCAGCTGGATCTAGTTGTTTCGCAATCTTGGCTAAACCAAGCGGTTGGTGTAATTCATGAATGCGAATATTTTTTTATACTGCGTTGCGTGGCAGACAAGCATACGTCACGCCTGATGTGAAGCGGTTACCGTAGCCATATTAACGCTTACAACATTAAATATCGCTCTCGCACCGCCACCTCCGCTACGAGCGCAGCAACTCCTTCCTTTCTGGTGATCTCGCTCATTCGTAGGAACACAGCAACCTTCAAGAGAACTGTTATCTGGCTGCTGTATTCTGTGCGGTGGGGGGCACCTTGTCAGTCGGGCAGCTTACAAATACGCTGCACCCTATCTCTCTTTTGCCAGAGCCTCTTTCGCTGGTTGGCAGGGTGCACCACGTGCAGTCGAGGTTGGCTTTGGCTCTAAAGATTGTGGTGAGCCACTAACACACCAATTTAATGTTTTTTTTATATATATAATATAGTAGACAGCAAGCAAGCATACGACCTACCTCTTGTCAAATAGTTACCGTAGTCAGTAATCTTATCAACTCAAGCAACGGAATTGAGCGATGTTGCCCCTGATGCTGACGCAGCTTTTTCATAGGTAGGTTTACTTATTTCCGGTATCGCAACCTTCCAAAGAAATGTTATTGGTCCCCAGTTACATTGCTTGTTATTCAATACTAGTGGTCCGCCTGGCTTTGCACGGGCGTAATGCAGAATTTTGTAAATTTGTCGTCAAACCACAGTACATTTAAGTAATAAGTACCAAGTGCATATGGCTACTCTCTGTCGCTCTTTCATATCGATCTCATCTCCCCTCTGAGACGAATGTGGAACAGTTTGTATGGCGCCGCAGGCACACACGCTCATTCACGCTCTGCACAGCGTCATTGTTAATGTTAGTTACCGACGCTACATTTGTATAGCCGGGATGGGGTCAAACTTAGTTCAAATCCATGATACAATAGGTATAGTGGAGTAAGAAGTACCTAGTTCGTCTAATCGTGTTTTTTTTTATTAATCGTTAAAGTAAGGCTGCTTAATACTAGGTACGTGGGCCATCGGGTAGCCCGCGGACGGATTCAAATATGCCCACCAACAGCACTGCCCCCCTAGCCAAGTGTAATTCGTAGCGTAACGAACGTTAGATAGATCACGTGACATTTGTCAAAATCGAATATTTTTGTATGAGAATTGACAAATGTCACGTAATCGATCTAACGTTCGTTACGCTACGAATTACACATGACTAGGGGGGCTGGTCGACTGACCGTCGACAAACGATTGGTCTTTTCGATGTAATTTTGAAATAGTGTTCATTTAAGTTGGCGCAACAGCTGACAAGAAATCGAAAATATGGCCCACATTCAAAAATAAAGCAGCCTTGTGTTAAAGGATACAGTTAGTTGGGTTTCCCCGGTTTGCATCATTTCTATTATGTACGAAATTTTTGAGTAAGTTAAACGCTTTACGTGCAAGTTTAGCTACATGTTGTTTAGACCCCTTTGGTACATATCTTCTATTTGATGTATGTAGATACAGGCTGCAAAAGATGATGATGATGAAAAAAATATGGGACCAATTTGGAAGTATACTCTTTTAAATAAAAAAAGTTTTATTCAAATCGGTTCATAAATGACGGAGTAATGGAATAACAAACCTAACAGTGGGTAGACACAGGCTGATGATGATGATGATAAAAATTGGTCTCTTAATGAGACCAATTTTTATCATCACTTCACTCACTTCACTTGAGTACTTATTCACATTTGACATTAGTGTTTAATGAGGTAGGCGACCAGCCTTTCTGATGCATATTTATGTGTGTCCCTATTGCTGGTATCAAAAGACGTAAGGTCAACAAAAGATTGAATACGACACTCAGTATGAAGACCTTTGATGAAGTTCCGGGTCAATCCAATGAATAGATCATATGCAGTCTCACCTTATTGAAGAGTGTCTCAATGAATAGTTATGTTTTCCAATTTTGACGAGCTCAGTGGTCGAATGGCCACTTTGACTCCGAGGTCGCGGGTTGAATTTGCCTTACAAGTCAAACATTTGTGTGCATGATCGTGTCTGTTTTGTGTTGGTCTGGGTTCTTCAAGAGATTTCTAATAATATGGATATTCTCACTTTTATATACTCCTAATGTGGCAAACAAGCATGGAAAGCAGTTACCGCAGCCTATGGCAACCTGCATGACACGCACGTGGCCGAAAATATCTTCACTCCCTTTCCGGCCAGCGGGTGAGTTTACTCTAAGTCGCCTTAGGGGTAAACTCGCCCACTTGCCTGAAATTTTGTATGAAATATTACATACAAAATTGGGCGAGTTTACCCCTAAGGCTTTTTGAAGAACCCCAGGCTGTAGTCTCCCGGGAAAACCTCGACAGGCAGTTCCAGTTACAATAATAGTACCTGGTTGACCAAGCTTTGCTCGCCGTATTTTAAGAGAAAATGATTATTTCCAGATTTGAGACTGAGATGTATAAATATGTATGATGTCGTGGCATATATATTTATACGTTACTAGCTGACCTGACAGATGTTGACCTGTCTAAACTTTACCCAGTGTACCCAGAATATCCCACTAAAGTTTCATTGCAATCGGATGAGCGGTAAACGAATGCATAAAGGACATACAGACAAATATTATATTATATATATTTACATATATATATATGTATATATATATATATTTATGTAACCGTCCCAGAATACAGAAACTGAATTGAGGATCTTAATTTCGTAGGTACGGAATTCCATACAAAACATTTATTCTTTATTTATTTAGAATAGTATAGAATATATTACTTATATTATGTTATTAATAAAATCACGTAATTACTCTTATATTTTTTTTTACATTTGACGAGCTCGGTAGTTGAATGGTTAGCTATGGACACTGTGACTTCGAGGACGACTGTCATTAAATGACAACAGATCTGACCGACGGCTTAACGTGCACTCCGAATCACGAAGGGGCTCGATATAAATAAACCCATCTATGGACAGACTACGGTCGATGTTGCTTAACTTGCGTTTTCGATTAGACTGGCTCACGCAGCGACGCCATTGGGCTACGCTTTCGAAATTTCATATGTATGAGAAAGATACAATCTTTTTCATACATATAAAATTGTATGAGATTTGTAACATAATGAGAAAGTGCAGTAGGTAATAAATTATTTGAATATCTTTCAGTTTTAGTAGGTACCTACCTGTTTTTCAATCGCACATTATTTTTGTTCCGGAAAAAATAATACTTAAAAATATTAATAGTTCTTTTTATCATATGACATATCTCGATTATTTATGTCGTACTAGGGCGCGTCCAGACCCATCATGATTAGACACAAATGATGGATTATAAATTAAAAACCATTGTAGGCAAGTCATGTTTTTTAAATTAATTTATTTTGAGTGTTGCTGGCAGCGGATATTACTGTGAAACAAAGTACAAACAAAATGTCAAACAGTTAACTATGCCGATGGATCGATTTTTATGAAAATTGGTACAGTCATAATCTTCTTTTTCTATTCTATATGCATTAATTTATTTAAACACTTTAGTAAACACAATATACAATGGAAACATTCTCTAAATCCGGCGTAACACAGCCGGAATCCGTCCCAGAATACAGAAACTGAATTGAGGATCTTAATTTCGTACGTACGGAATTCCATACAAAATATTTATTCTTTATTTTATTTTCTGTTGCATGTTTATCCAAAATGTATATGCATGTGTGTTTATGTGTGTGTATGTTCGCGTGCGAGTGCGCGCCCGTGTCGTATTCGCACGTGGGTAGAGTATATTATTCTGTGGCGCTGGCGTAAATTTATTTATGTATGTATGTATATGTATATACATATATAGATAAGAGCGCTAAAATTATTAATGTTGTGTGTACGTGTTATTGCATAACAGTTCAGATGTAATAAGCAATATTTATAAGTTATATATTAGATTGAACTGTAATCTGTATTGTGTACCTAAATAAATAGGTAAATCAAAAAAAAAAAATGTTTATCTATTTCTTATGATATGCCTCCCTGCAATAGAGTTAAAATATATTATTTTCCTAGCTCATTGGGTATGTATTATATATATGTGTATGTATATACGTGCATGTGTGTTTATATTTAAGTGTATATATCTGTATTAAAATTTACAGCTTAAATATATACATTAATATTTCTTTTGTCTACCTACACTCAATGTTTGTAATACCGAGCTAAAACTTTAGATAATTCGTGTAGGCAGTGTAGGCACCCACGATACAGATTCATTCTAGTGTGGGTACCACTGTACAATCACAGTATAAGTAATAGTACTACGTAGTACAATGTTATTATTAACTCTCGCAACAGCCTCACTTCATCTTCTGTTATTATACTATTATATGAATAATGTTTGTAAGCTTGGTTCTTAGTATCTTATAACAATAAATAAATAAATAAATAAATATTGTCAGACAAATTACACAGCGCCATCTAGCCCCAAAGTAAACAAAGCTTGTGTTATGGGTACTAGACAACTGATAAACATACGTAAATACATTTTTTTTTTGTAAATAATACTTATGATACATAGAAAACACCCAGACTAAGACAAACAGACATGTTGATGCACACAAATGTTTGTTCTATGTGGCAATCGAACCCACGAGCGTTGGTGTCGAAGCCGCGTCATTGACCGCTACGCCACCGGGCTCGTCAACAATAAAATATTAATTTAAAGTTATCACTCTCCTTTATTTTTTTCTTAAAGTAGCGACAGTACACCTATCTCTAATAAGCCTACTACTTAGAATACTATTTAACTATTACACTAGTTTTTAAACATTTATACCTAAACCACGCCGAGCCCAATAATGATAGCACATATAAAAAAACATAATAAGTATCAGTATATTCCGACCGCGGCTCCACCTGCATTGCATACACAGTAGCATACGTCCTTCCTCAAGGTATAATCTATGCCCATACCAAATTTAATTGAAATCGGTTCAGCCGTTTAGTGGTAATAAGGCAACAAACAGACAGACATACTTTCGCATTTATAATATTAGTATGGATTGGCCGAACCTGTTCGTAGATACTCGTATAATGTATACTACATTACGGTATATTAACTACACCGTCGATACTACTCACGTAAAATAGTTCTTTACAATATTAAAACAATATTAAAAATCTTTTGTTTTAAATAAAGAGATTGACTTATATGATTGACACAAAAGATTTAGGTATCTAGAAAACTGGACGGAAATTGCAAAATATTTTACTTTTTCCTTGACTTTACAGTAAACACGAATTGTGTTCTAAATTTGAAGCTTCTAGGTCTGCTTGAAGTGCCTTAGAATTTTGATGATCGGTCAGTCTGTGAGTGAGTGAGTGACAAAATTAAGGAACTTTGACTAGTTATTATTCTAAAACTACTGGTTCAAATTGAATGAAGCTTTAAATACACCGTGTTTATACAATACCTGTTTGGTTACAAAAAATCAGGCTCCTAGTTTTATCCACAACGAAGTTATAGGGGGTCGTAAAAGGCCTTAAGTACTTCGAGAAAAGGATAGTACGGCCGTGCCGCTTTTTGCTCGACTTGGTAGGGGCACTGCCGTGCCCCCAGATATTAGAGTTCTGAGAAGTTGCTGAACGATTTTTTAGAATCAGATTTGTCGTAGGCGGTCTTACTCCCCCGCGCGGTCGGATTTTCATAATAAAGCCATCTGCAAAATGGGCCCACACCGAATGCCGCTGTTTTAGACTTCCCTATCGCCCTTGCCAATTTATTTTATATGCTTTCTCTTTATCACGTCTAACTCATTATCTTATTATTGGCATTTATGGCATTAATCGACTCATGAATACGAATTCATGAGTCGATTAATGTGATATTTTGGATAATCTTCATACATTTTTAAGAGCATTAAAAATCCCTGTTGTTGTAGTTTACGAATTATAGTTTTTTTTTTATATGATGGAAAGCAATCACCGCCACCCAAGGAGATCAGCAATACCCAAAGTGCCGCCGATCCGTTGCCAGCCTCCTTCCTTTCTTTCTAATGACTCACTCGCTGGAACACAACAAACCTCAAGGGAATTTGTATTTGGCTGCGGTATTCTAAGTGGAAGTACTTCCCGAGTCGTAATAATAATGTTTGTTACTAACAGAAAGCTTTTGAATTTAAATGCAAACCGTTCACCTTTCAAATGAATCATTAAATGAAAACAGAAATTTAATATTTTTCACGATCTCTTTGTATATATTTTATTTCAAACATATCGAGTTCTAAAGTACAGGATATTCCCCTCGCAGTAAAGTTACCTGTCAAAAGAGGATAAAAGAAAGTCTTACGTTCCAGGCATATCGGGGTCACTACTGAAGCACCCTCAAGTTTTGAACGAGATCGCCTCGTACCCCCGACACAAGGATGAGGCGCTTTTACAAGATAAGGAAAGGCCAGAATATAAGAGGATTGTATTGTAGTGTCTTTATTACGTTATTATACAGGCTGTGGCAAATTTTTTGAACAGTTGGGGGTATTATATATATATTCTTTATCTAATACATATATTAAACTCTCGTGTCACAATGTTAGTTACCATACTCCTACGAAACGGCTTGACTGATTTTTATGAAATTTTGTGTGCATATCGGGTAGGTCTGAGAATAGGTTATCTATTTTTTATGGCAAAACAACGTTTGCCGTGTCAGCTAGTTGCATATAAATTATACTGTATAGATAGTATCACTACTTATTATAAAACAAAGTCGCTGTCGCTGTCTGTCCGTCCCTATATATGCTTAAATCTTTAACACTACGCAACGGATTTTGCAGCGGTTTTTTTAATAGATAGAGTGATTCAAGAGGAAGGTTTATATGTATAATACATGCATAATATTGTAGAGAAGCACTGATAATTTTAGAGGTTTAGAAAGAGAGGACATTTTTTTGCGCTTACATTGCAAACGCTGGCTAAACCCCACTACTTAAAAAGATCAACAAAAAAGTCCGCGATGGTATATGTCTATCACTTAAGAATAACCCACAATAACCATTTTTTATCCTTTACATTTTACTGGAAAAAATAGCTCATTTACGAACAGATTTTAAGCAATACAGCATTAATCCTTATCCAATTAAGTACGTTAAATACATTGTCCATTTAATATAGATCAATATGGCCCTGACAGCATATAATTTAAATTAATATTTCCGAATATATTACAGATTTAAAATGCAGGGACATAGCGGTGCGGCGGTACTGACCTGGGGTCCTACCGCCGAAGCTGTAACCGATTACCATCGCATTTTTTGATTGCGAAATTCAAACTTCAGCTTAGATTAGTGATGGTTGTGTTTAGCTTAGCTAATAGTATCTTTAGACCTCTACAGCCCCTGGCCGGCGGCGCATGCCTATAAATTGCGCGTCGAAGGCCGCACTTCGCCCTATCTATCTATCTTCTAAATATATAAAAGAGAAAACCCCTGTCTCGCTCACTCACTCACTCACTCATCACGAAATCTCAAAAACTACAAGTGCTAGGAGTCTCAAATTTTGCACGGGAGTTTCTTTTAGGACGTAGGTGCTCACTAAGATGGGAATTTGGAAAATTCAACCCCTAAGGGGGTGAAACGGGCGTCCAAAGTTTGTATGGGGAAACAAGATTAGTTGGACTATTTTATCCGAAACTTTACACGAGTACTTCTATAGATAAATGAGTAAACGTGTTTCAGAATTTTTCAAAATTCAGCCCCTAAATGGGGTAAAATGGGGTCAAAAAGTCTGCAAATAGTCATGGGCATTGTTTTCATGGTTTACCTGGTCGCTGATTACGAAAACAACAACGATTTTAAAATTAAACGTGGCTAACGTGGCCATAGTCCCCTATTGGGGTGCGATCATTATATGTGTCGTTTTTACCATTATATTATAAAACGACGGAGTGGCTGTCTGTTACCTCTTCACGCTTAAATCTGTGAAAGGTCATAAGATAGTTTTTGTCCCATAAATTACATGTTATTGTTATTTATTGTACCTGTAGGGCGGTTCTATGTTCGACTGTATGTATTTCTATGGTTCCCTACCCAAAGGGTAAAAAGAAACCCTATTACTAAGGCTCCGCTGTCCGTCCGTCCGTCCGTCCGTCTGTCACCAGGCTGTATCTCATGAACCGCGATAGATAGTTGAAATTTTTACAGATGATATATTTCATTTGCCGCTATAACAACATATACTAAAAAACAGAATAAAATAAATATTTAAGGGGGCTCCTATACAACAAACGCAATTTTTTGCTCGTTTTTGCCCGCAATTGATAACGGCAAGAAGTAGACGCTTGAAATACTCACATAATATTTAGTTATATTATATTCACTTTAAAAATAAATAATTAAATAAAAATAAAACAAAAATTTAAGGGGAGCAACAAACGTTTTTTTGCTGTTTTTATAGATAATGGTACGGAACCCTTCGTGCGCGAGTCCCGACTCGCACTTGGCCGGTTTTATTTTTAATATAGTTTCAATGATTTCTCCGTCAATTGTACAGCAATTTTAATAATCTTATGTGTTTGCTAGAGTACACTCTTCAGGTGGTTCCATATTAATCAAATTAGAGAAAGGGTTGTAATTTATAGGCATTTATATGGATATGGATATGGATATGTAATTTATATAGATACAGTAATTGAGGAGTTTTCTGATGTTATTGAGTTACATAATTTGCATTTGGAAGTTATCATGTGACACTGGTGAGCCAACGAGGAACGGTTAGGAGTTAGGCAATAGTGTTGAGTTTTCTTAATAAAGTTACTAATGTATTTTCGTCTAGAAGGCACTATGTCACATTATCATAATAAATAATAAAAAAAAATATTTACTAAAAAAGAAATAAACTTGAAAAAAAAACCAACTGAAAAATAAATACACGAAATAGACAAAACTCGAAAACAGCTCGATCTATTCTGCAAATTTTTATTTTAATGTTTTCGTTAAGGTATAATAAAGGTTCTTATGGAGAAAAAAGACGTAAAATTTGCGAGGAAAATAAAACACCACTTTCTACCCGTGCGAAGCTGGGGCGGGCAGCTTGTACATAATATGGTATGTAAAGGCGAGCTTGTCTCTTTAAGAGATCTCTTCCAGCTAACCTGTGCTGTGCAATGATTTTTAAAATAACGGATAGCAGTATATGCAGTAGTAATATTATATGAAAAGTATTACTACTGCATATACTGCTAACGACATATTATCTATAAATATATGCAAAAAAATAAATATATATATATAAAAACATTTTTATATTACGTTGGGTAGCACACGCCTAGTGTGAAAAAGTAGCCATGTGAACGTTCGCAAATGAAATATCGACCCCTGAAACAGCAACCCCTTTCTTTCTGGTGACTGCACTCACTCGCAAGAACACAACAACACTCAAGGGAATTGTTATTTGACTGCGGTATTCTATGAGGTGGCGGTATTTCCTCAGACGGGCAGCTTATAAATACACTCTCTTTCGCCAGAGCCTCTTTCACTAGTCGGAAGGGTACACCACGTGCAGGTGAGCTTGGTTTTGGCTCCAAAAATCGGGGAGAGCCACGTACACTCCCTTATAAAATTGTACAAAATTATTTATTTTCAATTATATGCCTTAAGAACTGAACAAAGACTACGGTAAGCTACTTAATACTTAGACAGAAAAATATAAACTGCCTTGGCATTTTATATTTTTCTGTCTAAGTATTAAGTATTATCATATTCTTAGCATTAGCCTAAGACTATAATTAAGTGTAGGTTTGCCAAGACCAGTGGAGGAGTAATCAGCTTCATCTTATACGCAATTCACCGAGATATATCTCAAAAGAAAGATAATTTTATTACGATAAACCTGTAAGGTTGCCTAAGACAACATTGGCCGGACTTGGGGTTGGTTTGCCAGGATTTAAGAAAGAAATCCATGCACGTTGTTGTTTTTTATGCTCTTAAGATTTATGTATTATGATAACATCATTGGTATGTGAGGATCAAACTGTAGTTAGATTTTTTTAAATAAAAAGATCAGATCTACATAGTTTTCAATCATGTTCGTTCTGACGTGATAAAACAGCATGTCGTTTTATGAGATACTGTACAAAACACGATAGATTGCCATTTTAGTGCGAAATTTAACTATGCATAATTCACGACTAGAGGGCGGCGAGTAAAGTTCTATATTTTCCCAAATGGGAATTAATAATTTACAGAAATACCCGATAATAGGGTAAAAACGAATTACTTATACGAACTAAAGCGATAAAATTCTCTCGTTGTAGACGATCGAACATACGTTGTGTGCATTGTAGATAGTATAGCGTTAAAGTAGTGTAATTAATTTTTACCCAGTTTTTATGCTTTGGGACTTTACCGAGTATTTACCGGGTAGATTCCCCACTATATTCATGACGTCGAAATAGATTCTTTACTGAGAGCATCATTGCGTCTTTATATTATTTATTATCTGACATTATCACAAGGATTCAAATCAAGATCCATGGCCCATAAAGGAATATCAAATCATCATTGTCATGATCATCGAATCGAGGCTTTTGCTTTACCAGATGATTCGAATCAATATTTAATCACTGCTTTGCACGAATTGGAATGGGTTTTCATAATTATATAGGTACTGAAATACTATACTTTCTGAAAAACGAAGGGAAAAAGTTGAGCATTTTTTTTCTAAATAGATGCAATTTCAGATACGGACTCGCCGCTTATACTATTATTTAGATACCCGTTCTGCTGCGAAACCTTTAGCAGTAGTATATAGCCTGTAAATCTAATCATTTTTTTTATACCACGTCAGGTCTAAACAACCATATGGCCTGCCTGATGTAAAACGGTTACTGTTGCTAACAGACGCTTGAAATATCAGCAATACGATCACCACGGTGCCACTCCAGGGCTAACATCTTGGCAGTAGCATCTCTTTACGACTGGTAAACCTCACTCACTCACAGGTACAGGTGAGGATTTCTTTGAGCTGGGGATAATACTCAAGTTGGTCTTGTCATGCTCGTCTGTTAAGATAATGAGACACTTGCACCACAAATCTACGTCTACAAGTTACGATGAATCTCATGAAAATTTATTATTTGTACTTTTGTACAAATACTTAATTTTTAAAATTAATTAATGTTAGCAGTCTTAATATAAACAAAATACAAACTAAACAACTCAAAAACATGTAGACTAAAAAGCTGACGAAAATTAGAAGCAATTTACAGTGTATTTGCTTTTAGTGAAGATTTTAATTTGTGAATTTTAATAAGAACAGAAATATTATAAAGACTACTAATTGAAGAAGTTTCGCACCAACAAATTTGTTTGCCATAATTTACAAATTAATTTAAAGAAAGTCTTTTCTTTTAGCCATATTATATTAGGTATACCTTAAATTCAAGTAAATTAAGTGATAGACAGCGAGCTTCAATTGCGTCATTCACAACTGTTCGAAATCGAGGGAATAAATCGTTTTGCAAACTGCATTAATTGCATTGCGACCGTTATTAACATCGAATGGTCAGCAATCTGGCTAGTTTGTTTGCTTTGGTTGTATTTGCTTAATTGCTGATAGAACAAAAGGATTAAAGTGGGTAAAGGTCAATTTTTTTTCCGTGTCCTGAAAATCGGAAACATTGAACGATGAGAAAATAATATCTCAGTATACTATCTACACAAATATGTAACAACTGTCTCTTTTATACCACTAAAGTCACAACAAGCATACGGCCCGCCTGATGGAAAGCAGTTACGTAGCCTATGAACGCCTGTAACACCAGGGGCATCACAGGGGGGCGTTGCCGACCTTGTAAAAACCTCTTCACGCCCTTTTTGAAGAACCCCGCGATGTAGTTTCCAGAGAAAACCTCGACAGGCAGTTCATTCCACAGCTTGACAGTACGCGGGATCACTAAGGTTCCAATGTGTGAGGATGAATTGTCGATGGCGAGCGGTGCGATTGTAGAAGGAGGCCGTTGCCATCATGTCAAACAACTCCTCTGAACGCAAAATCTCTTCTCAAACTTAAAGGTTCTATCTATCAGTCATATCTTCTATCTGTCAGTTTGGGATCGTCAACAATCCTCACAGTACGCCTTTGTTTCTTTGCCTTTGTTATTCACAGGAGTCACAAGGTGCAAGCTGGTATCTTATGTTCGATCCTTCTTGACAGAACTTTCGACGATAGGTTCTTTAATTCTCGACGGATATTCTCTTTGAGGGCTTCCAGACTCTGAGGCTTGTTGACATATACTCACACTCACTAGAGAGGAAAGTTAATCGGGCGATCTTGCCGGCCAATGCATCAACAAAACGAGCGATTAAGCGATCAGAAAATGCCGCCAAATTAAGCTCAAATTTCGGCTGTGGCTTGTGCAGTAAGTGCCGTTGCTCCATTCTGTTAGAACCAGAAGCCCTCTAGTGGGACTAGATTCATCCAATTGATGAAGGAAAAAGTCGGTAAGCAAAGCTGTTTAGCGCTAATAGCGCTAATAGCTAAAAAGTGAAAAAGGAATGTTAGGATAATTTACTTTTTGACTCTGGAATACATTTCAACTTTGATTGGGTGTGTTTAAGATATTTAGCCATTTTCCCTTGTCAACTGTTTGGTTCACTGGCACATTATTCTTAATCGCATTTTTGACTCTGTAAATATCTTAAATCTTTTACGAGTATTATAACGTTACAAGGAAACGTCAATTAAAATTTAATACATTTATTTTTGAAGATAAAAATTAAAAAAAACATCAAATAAAAAAAATAATAATATGAAAGTTCAGTCCGTTGCAGTCGTCAGTCGTTTTCACAAATCGGGGAAGGTTCAAAGCTTCGAGGAGCAGCGCCAGAAGTGGTCCAAATACAAGTTGATTGTTAGGTCCTGTTAGTGTTCCAGCGGGCAGCCTGCCCAGCTGGACTGGACTGGTAGGGCCGGGTTTGACATAAACCCGACCAGGGCACGTAGTAGTTGACCCCAATGGAGATAATATGGTATGATGAGTGAAGAGTGAAGAGTTAGATCAGGGGTCTTCGGGGTATAGATGACCCCTCGGACAGAGCTCTCCACCAGGTAGGTTGGGGTGCCACCCCTAGAGAGGCTTAACGTGACTGTGGCTTCTTGACGACTGTTTCTTGACTGAATCCATCTATAAGGGTGATCCGGGTTATATAGCCGGGTCGTGTGTTCTGTTCTTCAATCTAAAATATTTAAATTTTGAATTAAAATATTACAGTTTATTTTTCAGTTGCTAGTATTTTAAAGACGAAAATCCATAGATCACAGTGGTATTTTGAACAAATCTATGGTTTTGGTAGTTAAAAAGTAAAAATAAACAAAACGTAAATTGTCATCTGTCAACATAACCAAAAGTTGAAAATATTAAATTTTATCAATTAATAAAGAAATTTGGAAGGTTTAGCGAGTGAAAATGATAAAAGAAATTATAAATTATCAAATAGAAATAATAGTATATAAATTGCTACGGTAAGAATCACAATTTTATGTTGAGAGATGCGTAGAGGAAATCTATACATTTTTATGCAATTTAGGTAATTAAACACATTTTTACAGGAATAAACAGCAAAAACATAATAACTAGTAGAGAAAAGGAAATTAAAATCTGAAGATACAAGAAATAAGAAGTTATATTACATTATCCCCCCCCCCCCCCCTTACGAGAAAAAAAAATTACTGAATAAATTTTTTCACAAGGTTAAATAAAATAAAGTATCAACAATCCTGTCGTTCGTCTATCATTCATAATTCCCTAACACACGTCTATCATACATAGGTAGGGTAGGGTTCACATTCAATGACGCCTACTCCAATGTTAATACTTGAAACGTGACAGCTTGGCTTATTTTTGAGGTGTAGTCAACCGCACCTTTATAAGACCCATATGAATTAAAATACGACAGCTTGGCTTATTTTTGAGGTGTTGTCAACCGCACCTTTATGAATGAAATTAGCGATTATGTACAATGAAAAAGAACTTCTCTTTGTAGAAGAAGAAATTGGCCTTTACCTTCACTAGAATTAGTTAGTGAGAGTATTAGAAGAAGATAATGTATTATTAAATACATTATTGTAGTAGATGTATTCGCGAAGTGCAAACACATTTTAGAGGAAAAGTATAAAACTTTAAAAAATAATTATTCGATTTATAATAGGCCAGGAATTAAATCGAACTTATTATGATGGTATAATTACAATGAGGTATGAATGACGAAGATATATAAATAATATTAAAGTTAAATAAATATTTACAGTTTTATATCTTTAATATGCCATTTGGCCCTAGATCCATCAGGATCTTCAAGAACATAAACCAAAGGAGATAGCTTTTCAATTACTTTAGTTTTGATAAATTTAGGTGCTAGCTTAGCACTAAAGTAACAACCAGCATTGCTCAAAACATAGTTTTTACGCCAAATGACGTCACCGACATTAAATGTTTTAAATGTGTGTCTAAGATTATATCTCGAAGCATTTTTATCATGAGCAACGTGCAATGCTAATTGAACTTTATCAAATTAGAAAGTAAACCCAGATTGCTTGTATAAATGTCTCTTGGCAAGACGGTAAGTTCGTCTAAGTTTTGTATATTAGTATATTGAGAGCCACAAGTAATAATTTCTCGACCAAAAACTAAATATGCAGGAGAGAAACCTGTTACTATATTGACCGAATTATTTATTGCAAATTGTATTTTAAAATTTGGGTTAAGTTGTCTTGGACTTCAAAAGGAGATTCAGAGATATTTTGTGGAGGAGAATAGATTTTTGAGAGTTGTTTCTTTAGTTTAAAAACGGAATCAGAAGGTTCTTCCAACCGAATTTGAATTTCATACTGAAGTTCAGCTTTATTCAGTAATTCATAAGAAATAGGTCTAGCCATAATTAGTTTTCATTTAAAATTAGATTAACCGACTTTGAAGTTAATATTAATTTTTTTTTACCGACTACCTAGTTTTTGGTCAAAAGGAAACAGAAAAAAAAAATTACAAACGCGTGAAACCCGACAAGCAAACTTGGTTTACTAAAAGTGTCCCCCTAACTATAGGTGTATGTAGGCTAAAGGTCCTGAGTCCACCCGCCCAGACTAGTCGAGTAGAATACTCTACTGGTTAGGAAGCGCACAGGATTGAGTATTAAGATTGCACAGTATATTCTACTGTAACAATCAGAATGACCTGTCCAAGACTTATACTGGTTGGACGCTTGGCGCAGGTTTGAGTAAGTGTTGTACCCCCACCCAACGAGTGTGTAAATAACTACTGTAAAGTATACCTAATCGAAGAAAAGTTAAGAGGCTGAAAAAAATAAGATATATATAGATTAGATAGTTAAGGTATGAGATGAGAAATGAAGTGAACCCTAAATTGGAGTGATAGAGACTAAAGGTAGGGTCAGGGTCAGAAAACTATTGGGCGCCAAACTATAACGTTACAAGGAAACGTCAATTAAAATTTAATACATTTATTTTTGAAGATAAAAATTAAAAAAAACATCAAATAAAAAAAATAATAATATGAAAGTTCAGTCCGTTGCAGTCGTCAGTCGTTTTCACAAATCGGGGAAGGTTCAAAGCTTCGAGGAGCAGCGCCAGAAGTGGTCCAAATACAAGTTGATTATTAGGTCCTGTTAGTGTTCCAGCGGGCAGCCTGCCCAGCTGGACTGGACCGTCGCGACGCATAGTGTTCAACACGTAAAACATTCAAAACGCAAAATGTACATTTTTGTTCATTTTCGACTGGTAGGGCCGGGTTTGACATAAACCCGACCAGGGCACGTAGTAGTTGACCCCAATGGAGATAATATGGTATGATGAGTGAAGAGTTAGAGGGGTCTTCGGGGTATAGATGACCCCTCGGACAGAGCTCTCCACCAGGTAGGTTGGGGTGCCACCCCTAGAGAGGCTTAACGTGACTGTGGCTTCTTGACGACTGTTTCTTGACTGAATCCATCTATAAGGATGATCCGGGTTATATAGCCGGGTCGTGTGTTCTGTTCTTCAATCTAAAATATTTAAATTTTGAATTAAAATATTACAGTTTATTTTTCAGTTGCTAGTATTTTAAAGACGAAAATCCATAGATCACAGTGGTATTTTGAACAAATCTATGGTTTTGGTAGTTAAAAAGTAAAAATAAACAAAACGTAAATTGTCATCTGTCAACATAAACAAAAGTTGAAAATATTAAATTTTATCAATAAATAAAGAAATTTGGAAGGTTTAGCGAGTGAAAATGATAAAAGAAATTATAAATTATCAATTAGAAATAATAGTATATAAATTGCTACGGTAAGAATCACAATTTTATGTTGAGAGATGCGTAGAGGAAATCTATACATTTTTATGCAATTTAGGTAATTAAACACTTTTTTACAGGAATAAACAGCAAAATCATAATAACTAGTAGAGAAAAGGAAATTAAAATCTGAAGATACAAGGTTTATATAAGAAATAAGAAGTTATATTACAGTATATATTATCTCATATTAAACATTTCATTTATGATAAAATCTACTAAACATATTCAATTTAGCATTTACATTTGTCTAATTAAGAATATCATGTATAGCCTCAAAATATTAATTACTTATTTTATAAATTACTCCCATAAATAATACTCAAAATATATTCTCAATTCTTACAAATAAATTAACATTATTCATAAGAATAAAATTGTAAATATTAATTTCGTTTATAAGTTTTAAGCTAGTAAACAAATGTTGATGCCCAACCTCTCATTCAGCTCACTTTTTCCCTAATTGCGGACGCCCATGACATTTTAGCCACCTTTTCAATTGTTCACAATTATGAGCTTCAACTGAATCATAAATAAGTGAAGCCCCATCGATGGTTTTTCCAGAATTTATTTGTTTGTGGAAATAATATTCCTTGCCCAGCCATTGTTGATTAAAACAGTCCGAAAGTTTTGAATTACCGCCATTTCAAAATGGCGCTACGCATGCACTCGTCTTATGATTGAGACGTCTTTCGACAGGGTGATGAGTTTTGTGTCAACTGTTATATTCACTAACCTTCCGCTTTTAAACTTCCAAACTATCCAAAAAATAAATAATTAATAAATATGTTGCACTACAAAGATGGTCTAGCAGTTCAGAGAGAAAATCGATGAGGGAAGGTAAGGAGAGACGGTGGAAGGATGAATGAAGAAAACGAGAGAGGAGAAGCATAAGAGAAGTGCATAAGACTGTAGAAAAGGGAGAGGAATGGGGAAGATAGACAGAAGGCGAGGAGAGAGAAGAGATCGCGTGACCGTGTCGCCACCACCGCCAGCGACATCGCTACCACCGCCAGCCAGGTAGCCATTGTACCGCCGCTCGCAGTCGTCCAGTTCACAGCTTGGTGGTTCAAAAACACGATCCGCATTTGAGCACGATGGCTAATTTCGTTTTAGGTTATTTCAATAAAAAGGAGGTCCTAATCCTATCAGTGGAACTAGTGTTAGCTGTGAATTACGACATCAATATGGAATGCAAGTAGATTCACTAACGGAGATGCATAATTTAACGATTTAATTAAGACACCCATACAACTCTATTATTGGACGTAGTTATGCCATATGAACTTAATCCACAATTTCCTCAAAATTGTGTTATATAAGCTCACAGTTCGCAGTTTTGTACCGCATCTCTCGATATCTAGTGGAAACATCCAAAAAGCCTTTCTTTTTCTACACACTAACAAAATTTTTCCTATGAAATTTCCCCGACTAGCAGTTTATGCTATGAGTAGACCTGTCAGTTAGTGTGTTGTCCCTTACAAAAACTTTACTTTCCTTATATACAGAATATTCTCATTTACTTACCACATTGAATGACAAGAACTTCCAGGAACAGAATTAATTACAAACAGCGTCGTCAGTTTCTAAACGCACGTTGTTTGGGATGTGTATGTACATATCAACCACATTTTCTATTTATTTATAGCTATGTTGATTATTGAACTATTGTGTTTGAGTTTCATTCACACGAACTGAGATAAAAATAGCTATTATATAAATATTTTTTGTAATTACAGAATGGTCCACGTATTAAAAGTAATTTATTATCGTCTATTTAACTAGCTTGTCTAGTTTTCAACCTAATTTATTTATAAACTGTAGAATAAAATTTACCAGGATTGGATGCTTCTTGTTTAACTACATCCAATTCGCTTCAACTTCATGACTATACGTAACGTCAAAATCTTTCTTTTGTCGTCCCATTTGACTGATGTAGCATGTAAGGTTAATCATTACTACATAATAGGCCGAGCGGCTGTATTGTTAATTATGTAAGTTCCATCGCTGTCACTAACAGGCCCTCAAGGGTAGATGGCGGTGAAAATAGAACAATCGATCCCACGACACTATTGCATTCACAGAGCTTATGCATCGCTGATGAGATTTGAGTGAGCGGACGCTTCAAGGTTTGCATTAAAATAGATGCTCCAAAATTTTTTGACGCGATAACGTTTCATAAATCGGTGACTGCAGACTGCACGCACGAAAAATCATGACTCATTGTCACGTTCCGCCTGAGCCGATCGTGCAAGCGAGAGCGAGGAACGAGCTATCTCTCTTCCACTCCATCGGCTGATGTTTTCTTATCACGTCAAATTATCGTCCGTAAACCGACTTTACAGACAACCAATTTTTTCTCTCCATAGACCTCGCATATACGTGTATATTTTCTGATTGTTCTAATAAAAGAAAAAAGATTTTATTACATTAAATAAAAAATATTGTAGTTGTTATTTATAGAAGAAACTGACTGACTTATATATCAACGCTCAGCCCATACCGCTAGGTCTAGAGATTCCAAATTTGGCAAGTAGGATCCTTATGACATCTAGGGGTTTCAAAATTCATCCCATAAGGGGGTGAAACGGGGGTCCAAAGTTTGTATGGGGAAACAAGATTGGTACAATTATTTTATCCGAAACTTTACATGCGTACTGCTATAGATAAATGAGTAAACACTTGTTTCAGGATTTTTCAAAATTTAACCCCTAGAAGGGTAAAAGGGGTCAAAAAGTCTGAAAATCGTCATGGGTATTGTTTTTATGGTTTATCGGGTCGTTGATTACGAAAAAAACAACGATTTTAAAATTCTACGTGGCGAACGTGACCATCTTCCCCTATTGGGGTGCGATGCGATGCGTTTGAAATGTTTATATATCAATATATGTGTCGTTTTTACGGTTTTTCGGAACGCCAATATATACTAATATTATAAATGCGACAGAGTGTCTGTCTGTTACCTCTGCACGCTTAAATCACTGGACGGATTTAGATGAAATTTGGTTCACAGATACCTTGAGTCCTGGGAAAGGACATAAAATAGTTTTTGTCCCAGAAATTATCTGATATTGTTATTTATTGTACCTGAAGGGCGGTTCTATGTTCGACTGTATGTATTTTTTTTATGTTTCAGTGATTTCTCCGTCAATTGTACAGCAATTTTAATAATTCTTACTTGTTTGAGAGGGTACACTCTTCAGGTGGTCCCATATTAATCAAATCAGGATCTGATCATGGGCTCTCTGGGAAATCGAGAGAAAGGGTTGAAATTTATAGGCATGAACATGGATACAGTAATTGATGAGTTTTTGATGTTATTAAGTTACATATTTTGCATTTGGAAGTCATCATGTGACACTGCTGAGCTGATGAGGAACGGTTAAGAGTAGGCAAAAGTTTTCTTAATGAAGTTATTCATGTATTTTCGTCTAGAAAGCACCATGTCATTATTACTTACCCATTATGGTTATACATAAATAATAAAAAATATTCACTAAAAAAGAAATATACTTAAAAAAAAATAAACCAACTGAAAAATCCTGATGCGAAACAGCCATGAAATGACTACCACCTACCTCCTGAGATTTTTAAAGTCGGTGTAAGTTTTTTAAAGTTAGATTTATCCTTTTTAAGCTGATGGAATAAGACTTGTGTTATCTTAATTGGTTTTTAAATTTGTATTTGACGTCAATCAGTGCTTATGCGATCGCGGGCGGCGCGGCGGAAACGGGACGGGGGTAATAGTTATCGGGAAAGTTCTTGCATTCGTATTTAGTACAATTAAAGGTGCTACATGAAGGTGGTTGCGTGGCGTGTTAGACTTGGCTTGGATAATCTAAAATGCCCGAATTTCACGCAAGCGAAGCCGCGGGCAAAAGCTAGTATACTTATTAAAAAAAACGTAAAAAAAGAAGTGAAAACTTGAACATTAACGTTGTGCATTTTTGAATATTTTGGAATAGTTAGGAAATAATTTCGCACGAATTGCTTTATTTATCAGTATAACAGTACTATCATTTATGTGGTAAAATTCAATATTCATTTATTGCGCTATTGTACACAAACATAAACTATTCAAAGCAATGTCAATGGTATCATCTTTGCTTAAAGTTGGATTTTGTTGTCTCGCAGCTTTGTGTTATGAATTGTCATTTAGAAACTATTTCTAGCTATATCTATTAGAACTAATCATTAAAATATTCAAAGAATTCTCAATCGTATATGTATGTAGTTTCGCAGCTTTGTCTTACTAATTTTTGATCAGGACACGTGATCCTGACGCGAGTTTATAATTTTTTAACCATCCCATAAAGTGAAGAAGCCGTTGAAGAAGTTTTCACTTCAAAAAGAACTAAAAGTTTACTCACTGTGTTTCGTTCATCAAGCCCTTTCATTTGAAACCCATAGATTAGATCACATCATATAGATTAGAGTAAATTAGATAGCCCTCTTATGGCGGACGCTACATTAGATTAAAAATGGCGGCAATTAGATAATCATTCATTTTCACTAGAACCAAACGAGTTTCAGTACAATGCGTCAAATTTAGCTTGCTAGATTTGATTATAAATACGCGGCACCGTGAAACTAAGTACGAAAGATTGTAAAAGACTCCTTATAATTGGAATACTATTGCCACTCTTGTTAGTACCATATAATATCTCTACTTCCATATCCCTACTATTATTTTATATAATTATAAATGTAAGTGTGAGTTTGTTTGTTACGCTATCACGCTCAAATTACTCTAGTAATCATCACAAAATTTTGTACACATATTCTCGAAGGTCGTATATGTATGTAGTTTCGCAGCTTTGTCTTACTAATTTTTGATCAGGACACGTGATCCTGACGCGAGTTTATAATTTTTTAACCATCCCATAAAGTGAAGAAGCCGTTGAAGAAGTTTTCACTTCAAAAAGAACTAAAAGTTTACTCACTGTGTTTCGTTCATCAAGCCCTTTCATTTGAAACCCATAGATTAGATCACATCATATAGATTAGAGTAAATTAGATAGCCCTCTTATGGCGGACGCTACATTAGATTAAAAATGGCGGCAATTAGATAATCATTCATTTTCACTAGAACCAAACGAGTTTCAGTACAATGCGTCAAATTTAGCTTGCTAGATTTGATTATAAATACGCGGCACCGTGAAACTAAGTACGAAAGATTGTAAAAGACTCCTTATAATTGGAATACTATTGCCACTCTTGTTAGTACCATATAATATCTCTACTTCCATATCCCTACTATTATTTTATATAATTATAAATGTAAGTGTGAGTTTGTTTGTTACGCTATCACGCTCAAATTACTCTAGTAATCATCACAAAATTTTGTACACATATTCTCGAAGGTATTAGGAAAAAAATAGGACATTTTTTATAAAAAAAAAGTAAACGCGGGCGAAGCCACGAGTAAAAGCTAGTAGTTTTATATACTACTAAATTACACTCTACTAGCAGTCGACTTTGTTGAGTTGCATTCCGTTTAGTAGATATCCAATAGATCTAATTAATATCTTATGAAAGGAATGAATCGATTTATAGATTATAATTATGTAAATATATTGTGGAAATTATCATTTTTTGTTTAGCCGATGTTTACGGCATCCTATCATAATAGTAGATATGCACAAATTTCAACTCTATACTCTCAGTGGTTTGAAATTTGCCTAAACAAGTTAGCTCCTTTTTAGGATCCAACACTTAAAATAAAAATAAAAACCCAGCGAATACATTATTAAAAAGTCATTTAAAAATAGATGATAATTTACCATTTCCCCTGTTTTGAATAGTTACTCGCCCTCTGGAGTTTCAGTTGTAATACCGATAAAAATCTGCGATCTTCGATGCCTCTGTTCTAAAATTATAAAAAATATTTGTGAGTGTCGTAAAATATACAAAACTAGAACGATCTTACAATTTTAATAACTTACGTCCGATCTTTTTTATGATCGATCAAAGTCTGATGGGAAAGCCCATTTAAAAAGGATAGTATTATTTAAAAAAGATATTAACGTTCGAAAGTCAACAAAAAATACTATAATTTTTGTTACAGCACTAGCTACATAAACGCAATATTTGATATAGCTGTCGTAATCTGTCAAAATTCTGTTTTAATGCATACAAAAGTACCTAGGTATCGTCAAGTACGTCTTAGCCTTTTGTATGGAGTGTTTTCGGGAATTTTGGAGTAGTTATCTCAAAATCGCTCTCGTCTCATATCTCGAGAAGTTTTTATGCTATCGAAGTAATTTTTTTTTCACCTAAAGTTATATTACATCGTCTGCCAGCTATAGTATACAATATACAAGCAAATAAAAAAAATAAGCAAATAAAATTCATTTTTATAGAAATTTTAAGTCATTGAATTCGTTTGTGTATCTACTGATTTTTTTATTGTTATATATTTTTAAACTGGTATCCCCAGTTTAAAAATAAATAAGTTCACCTTCTGTAAACAGTCATCGCATAGTTTGCCATAAAATTTAATCAATCAATAAATAAATCACACATATCGTATGTATGGAGTGTAGGGGCTATGGATACCTATGAAAATAGAACAATCGATCAATGACACGACACGAATGCATTCACAGAACTTATGCATCGATGATGAGCAAGCAATGGACTGTATAATCTGCATCTGTAGGGTCAGCGATGAGCTACCATTTTAAAAGGAAAACTCTTACCTGATTTGGTATTCCAGTAGACGTTGTGTCTATGTTGCGTCCCGGAGACTACGGCATGATGTTCTGCAAAAAGGGTGTTGGATTTAAAATCGACTCTGGAAATCAATCGATTGTTAGTTAGGGCATAATCGAGCGTGTTGGTTGACAACACTCGTTTCGCCGGTGCGCGCCGTCAGGGGGCGCGCGCGCGCGGCAGTCTCACATAATGCTCACGCTAATGGTCGCTGGTAGGCCGCTGCATAGACTCCCCGTTCTGGAAAGCGGTTGTTGTGTTGTGTTGCTTTGGGATAAGCCTCGCAGCACATACGGTAGTCTCGCGACCTGGAGTTCGCGTAGCAGTCGATAGTGGTCGCCCGTAGTTCGCTGGATGGACTCGCGGGGCTGACAAAAATATAACCTAAGCAACGTGGCGGTGCGCGGGGCGCTTCTGGATCGCCGGGGTTTTGTTGCTGTGCTTAGCTTCCGGATAAGCTAATGCACATACGGGTATTCGCGACCTGGAGTTCGTGTTCTAACTTCTGGAACCGCGCTGGACCGCGGATTGACGCCGGGACGCGTCGAAAGTTTGGACAGTGTTAACAATGAGTGATTGATCGCTGGGTGACCTCGGAACACTGAACTGGTTGTGGTGAACGAATTCCTATTATTATTATATATATATTCCTGTCCCTTAACCCTTATTCCTGTCTGCGTGAACCCGTCTGGATTACGGTGAACCAGCGTCGCGAATGGGGTAAGTTTAGATATAAGTTTAGATTATAATTATTAGGGTTGAGTAGGCAATTATTCAACAAAGGGTGTGAAGAAGTTCTTCCAAGGGCCACCAATGTGTGACTATTGCCTCTGGTGTTGCACGCGTCCATAGGCTGCGGTAACTGCTTTCATTCCATTTTGATATTTATCGCACTGGAAACTGTCATCCTCTCGTAACACTTCATTATGTGTTCATATAGTAATAATCACTTGTTTCTTCGCCACACATGACATTTCCACACATTTTGGATATGATTATATTTATGGCAAATAATCGCAATATCACCTTCTTCATAATTTCACGTTCGTTCACAAAAATACACTTAAATATTAACATTACATGTATATAATGATATGATTGTAAATGTCTAGCGCTTTAAAGATTAGGTAATTGGAAGAACCTAAGTATTTGAAACATTTTCAAGAATTTATATTAAGCCAGAAGCAGTTCCGCTTACATAATATTTCACATATGTCATAATAGCTTTAAACGAAAATATAATATTACTATTCCAAAATGCATTTAACAAAAAATACATATTATTTTATCCACCCTAATATCTACCTTTTTACCATTTTCTCAGAATAGAGCGCGTGTGAAGGACATCGCGACACAAATATTGGTACATATATATTAATATACATACTTAGAAAACAATGTTATTTCGCCCCAACTCCATTTGGGGAAATATTCATGTCCGCATAATGGCGTCTTTTATCTAAAAAGCCATACCAAGTTATCGCACCATAGTAGGTTACAAAGATATAAGCAATGTCACCATTGTTGTTGTAATGGGCCCAGTTCACGGTCGGCTATGATGGCAATCGCCATCATTTATAGGACACGATGGTCTGTGATCGGCCACATCGGTAACGATGGAGCATAATCGCCGCTGTGTCAGTTTTTTGATTAACATAAAAAAAAGCTGGGCCATGATTGCGTGCATCCATACGATCGATGATCAATCAGTACATATATGTTACCGAAATTGCTGTACGGTTAAGTTTAAATTTCTACCTACGAGCTACGTATAAAAGACGTTTGTTTACATTACCGAGTAATTTTAATTACAATGTAGAAGCGGCAGTATGCTCGAGATCAATGTCGGACATATGAAAATTATTACAACTGCATAGTGATTTTAGCATTGATGGCCAATTCTGTATTTGTATAGCACAGCAAATCGTGTACAGGAACCGTTATATCATAGGTTTTTTTACATAACGTTTGACGTCAAATCGTGGGTGGAAAATGCGAGTCAAATATGGAACAGCCCTCTCATACGGACGAACCCGCAGGCGGAAAACTTTATAAAACTAACAACCCGGTTTGTACTTTTATGGTAGCATCCTTAAGCAATGTTATTAAAGTATATACTTTTCCATTAAAGCCACCGGCACTCTAGGAAACATAACACTCAACCGAGCTAGAAGTTACGACACCGCGTGTTATATACCAAATTAAAAGTTTCCTTGAGCATAACCATTAGTCTGCAACTTTTCAAATCAACTACACAACAAGTTGAAATATTATACTTAATTTTAACTTACTTATGGAGCTTCGAGTGTATACGCTGCTTTTATGAATTTACCAGAAAAATGTAATTTTCAAAATAAAAAAGCCGGTCAAGGGCGAGTCGTACTCGTGCAACGAGGGTTCCGTACAAACTAGTAGGCATGTAAATTGTGCGAAATAACTACAAATTTACGGTTTTTGGATTTTTTTCCTTTACTTGTGCTACATGACATTGCTTCTTGCCAAATTTCATGATAGGTCAACGGGAAGTAGCCTATAAGTTTTCCCTTTGCGAATGCGAAAATCTGCGGAACATAAACGGCGATATCTTTTTAAGAGATTGCAGACCTGAGTATGTGATATTAATATCAACTTGATACCTCCACGCGTTCTTAAGATAAAAGGTCTTGACAGATAAACGGACGGACGGACAACGAGGTGATCTTACCGGGATCTTATGGGTACCGTTTTTTTTTCCTTTGGACTTAAGTACGGAACCCTAAAAAACGTAACTACCTGTTTTTTGGTGTACTCACTGAGGGACACTATAGATTTGCTGTGTAGGAGTATCAGTAGCCACCACCAAAGAGGCAATGATTAGTGAAGTCTGTAGACCTAAGTAAAATGAAGGCTGCCTTCCAAGGCAGTTTCGTGAGTTCTCACGACGAAATTCACAAGGGAATAGAAAATGTCCTTCTTGCCAATGACATTATTGCCCTGTGGCACAATAAACACCTCGAACCTAATAGATCCCGTTTCTTAGTGACCTAATCCTTTTTTTTACGTGGGGAAATCCGTTAAGGATACCACGCTGCCCATAAGCGTGGTTATGTCGGACTCTGCTGCCATGAACCAGTGGGGCTGCCACTGGTTCATGGTTTTCATGGTTCATGGTTCATGTTCATGGTTCATACAGACTAAAACCCCACGATCTCCTTCTCTCCGCCAAATGGCGAGGTCACTGGAACTGCGATAGCATAACCTCCGCGACCCCGCCGACGGTTGTCCGTGAGGACCCTCCTGGGGAACCCGAGTTTCTCCCCCTCCTCGATAAGTGCGCACTGGGAAACATACGGCACGCCGACACCAAGGGTTATTTTTAACGGGGATTTCTTCCTCGCCTGCTTGGGTATGATGAAACCGGCTCTCCGGGCGTCCTCAGACATTCCCGGCCTAAGTTTCACTGCCCCCCCCCCCCCTCCTCCATAATTTTTTAACGAGGTTTTCTTCCTCGACAATACGCAGCCCCAATGTACCCGACCACTAGGCACACTGAGGAACGCTCCTCCACTGTGCGCCTCACCGTGACCTCTGGTAGCTTAGAGGGACGGGAGGCGCAGACGCCCAAAAGCGCAGTGCAGGCACTGCACTTCCCTCAATTGTCAAAACATTAGCCAACGGTCAGAAAGATCTCCGCGAAGAGAAGTTACTGACCGTTGTTGCCCAGGGTGCACCAGGCTAAGGCTGTTGCTGACAAGTCGTTTTCACCGGACATATCCAGCAAGTAGTGACCTAATCCTACTCCAACTGCTGTCATACCAAAACTAAATTTAATGTTGGAAGATAGATTATATAGGTAAGATTACAGTACTTATACTGTGGTATTATTAGTGGTTAGGTGGAATGTGGTTCTGGAATCTAGATAATCCAAACTAGAATAACTCATAAACGTAGGTACTTTCAAACTTTACTCGAACTTTACAGTTCAGAAAGGCGAGGAAGAAGTTTTAACTTGGTGGATAAAAAGGTAGTCGAATTATATACATTGGGAGCACTCACTCACCCATCCACTTACATTATGGACAAACTCGTGCAGAAAAACTAGTTTCTCACAAAAGCAAGTCGAATTGAACTCGCATGTATTCGCAGGCATTATCAACACAGGGTTTACCTTTTTTTCTGTACTACGTCGGGTGCTAGACAAGCATACGGCCCGTCTGATGTGAACCGATTACCGTAGCCATATTACCCATAGTAGTAACCATAGTAGCCATAGTACCGTAGCCGCTTGCAGCATGAAATATCGCTCGCGCGCCGCCACCTTCGCTGCCAACGCAGCAACTTCTTCTTTTCTGGTAACCTCACTCACATGTAGGAACATAACAACGCTCAAGAGAATAGTTATCTCCCCCGAAACTCCTTTTCAAAACTATGTCCTTCCTCCATGTGTTAAAATCTACTAAGCTCAACTTACCTATCTACCTTACTACGCCTACAAACTTAACCTTAGTTCTTATCATGTTAGGTTAAATTCGTGACTAGTGTGATTATAAAAATATTCGAGTCTGTTTTAAACCTAATGCTAAAGCGTGTCTCCAAAGTTAACGTATCCGTCGTTTAGCCGCCAAGGCTTCTGACCTTGGCGGTTCACACCGTTTCTATAGTCGCCTGTCACGTTATCATAATAATATTGTTAGGCTCATAGTACACTAATACTGTTGTTAGACATTTAAAAACCGTGGTACATGGCAGTTGAGCTTCACTTGACTAGCCATCTCTCTAAGTTTTTAATACCTTGTTTGCCATATTGCTATCTTTAATTTCAATAATTTGAATACCAAAAGATTTTTCCAAAAAATTCGTTATGAGTTCCAAGACAGTAATTTTACCCCTAGGACTGCAGTGAACTTCATTCTTCATTGTCATTTTGGTCAATTGGATCGCCGCTGTCAATTCTGGCTACACAGGAGACACAGTGGTGGGAATGTGTGGCGGGCCTCCGTCCCGTTTAATGCTGTTGCCTGTCACAACTGTTAGTAGGCTGCTAGGAGCTACTAGACCTAGGTCTAGTTATATCATAACTCAATATCATCGTCTATATTTTAAATAAATATAAATATAATAAATTTTTCAACACCTTGTACTTTTATCGCTTTATTTTTTTATTATTATGGCCTATTCACACTTTCCATTCTACGATTTTCAGTTTTTGATGCGATTCCCTTTTCTTTTTTTCTTTCATCTCTTGGATCCTATTCTAACTACTGGTACTATTATTCTTACTATTATGAATACTGGCAAATATTTTTAGCCATAGGTGTATTATTCTAAATACTGCTAAGCTTGCTATGTCTGCTGGTGGTGGGAACAAACAATTTTGCGCGTCAAATTTTTGCATTTAGTACTTCTTTATTGAACTTGGTGGAAGCTGTCCTTTATTTCATCGTTACTTTACAGACATACAATTACTTTTACTACAGCTGATCAGTCACCCACCCTGGTGCAAAAAGTGAAATAAAAAAAAAGAAAACATCAAGTTGTCTTACAAAAACTGTTTTATTTTTTAGTTTGATACGCTAAATTTTTTTTTGGTGGGTAGCTGTGTATTACATAGGACGTAAAAAAGTACACCTCTATAAATTAATTGAATTTTATTAGTTATTTACAGTTTTTATACCAACATTTAATGTAATTTATATGTTGGTCCCTAAATTACCTGCTAGCAGTATTTCCTATCTATTTCTTGTTCGTGGTTCTACAATGGCATCAAATACAACAGTGCAACAGACCGTCGAAGACTTGATGAAGGTCTTTAACAGCAGGATGACGGATTTTCAGCGGGAGCTTCAGAAGATTGGTGCATCATCGGCAACTCCAACTGTCAGTTCACTTGCTGCTGACCTCAACACCTTTCAAGTGTTTATTACGTCCTCACTAAATATTTTACAACAGCAAGTGGAATCTATAGCACAACAGCTAGATAACTTCGAGATGAGAACACGGCGTAAGATCTTGCTGATGCATGGAGTCCCGGAAGATAACGAAGAAGACACTGCTGACACCGTCGTCAAGATAGTCACAGAGAAATTACGAATCGAAAACTTCACTACAGCAGACATAAGACGATGCCACAGGATGGGCCGCTCCTCTAACAGTAAGCCAAGACCAATCATACTGAAGCTCCAGGATATTGGCATGCGTGGGAAACTGTGGTACTCAAAAACCGCACTTAAAGGTAGTGGCATCACATTGTCAGAATTCCTGACGAAGTCACGACATGATGCTTTTTCGGTTGCTCGTGAACACTTTGGGATGTCAAAATGCTGGACCGCGGACGGGATGATCGTCGTCGCCGGCCCCGATGGTACGAGGCATCGGGTTTCTACGATTTCTCAGGTAAATGAGCTTGTCACGGGTTCCCTGTCACTGATTGTGGCCTCGGCGGCGCCCGAGACCACGCCGGCGGCGCCGGAGTCCGCCTCGGCGGCGCTGGAGTCTTCCCCTGGTGGCGATGTTGTCAAGAAGATTTCGGCGGTGACGGCGCCGGCGGCTCGTCCCAAACGTATAAATAGGAAATAAACTTTGCTGTATTTCGTACATTTTTCATAATAATTCATTTACTTTTCTTTTATTATTCAGGTATAATTTATTTTCAAAAATTGTCAGGTAAATAGAAATACATTTAACTAAAGTATAATTAATTAGAAACAGAACCATGTATTGTTGTATTGTAATTTTAGTAACCTTGTTTTTCTTTTAATGTGAATGTCTAAAATGTGTAAAGTGTCATGCCATACACTTGCTCTGATCCCGAAGACTTCTTCTTTTCTTTTTGGCAATCACAAACATTTAATAATTATTCAGTTATTATTATTTTTTTTTATGTTATAGTTTAGCGGTTCTGGATACTAGACTTTTCCTTGTATTTTAATTCGACCTGTACAAGTTTATTTCATGTTGTAGTTCTATGCTTTACTTCTTCTGTAATTAGTTGTGCAACTATTTGCTTTGTAGTTCCTTGCCTGCTGGCGGGTGGATGGAGACAAAGTTTATTATATACATATTTTTTTTTTTTTTTTGTAAATAGTAACTACTGTAAGTATAATATATATTATTATTTATTATATTGGAATATATATTATAGTTTAAATTAGTAGGTGCGTATAAATGTCTGACAACATGGGAGAATGTTATACTTCTATGTCCTCATTATTTTCCAGTGAAGAAAGTTTCTTTAGTTTACATAATCCACTTGACGAAGTGCTTGAGAGCACTTTTTCGGATGTGCCAAAGAATTTTAACGCTATACACATCAATGCGCAAAGTATACCAGCACATTACAATGATATGCTGACTTCTTTCGGGTCCAAAAATATCCATGCCATACTAGTGTCGGAATCCTGGCTTAAACCCTGTCTACCATCTACTTCGTACTCCTTGCCGGGTTACCAACTTATCAGAAATGATCGTAAGGGAAGACGTGGTGGTGGTGTTGCCGTATATCTGCGTGCTAATATTCCTTTTAACATTATTTGTTCCTCCGACGTTTCGAATCCTTCTGATGAAGCTGAATATCTCTTCCTTGAAATTTTCCTATCACATACGAAAGTTCTTCTCGGTGTCTTTTACTCCCCCTCTTCCACGGTCAATTATTTTTCTACTTTTGAAAGCACTCTTGAAAACCTTATCCCCTCCTTTAGCCACGCCATTATTATGGGAGACTTTAACACGTGTCTCATTAAAAATGACCATCGCTCTAATGCACTTTCTTCTATAACTGACTCTTGTAATCTCACTATCCTACCACTTCAAGCCACGCATTATTTCCCCAGTTGCAAGCCCTCATTGCTCGACTTAATTTTAGTTTCCTCGTCTGACCATGTAGCCAAGCATGGTCAATGCTCAGCAGATGCTTTCTCTTTTCATGACCTAATATTCCTTTCCTACAAACTCCGTGCTCCTAAGTTAAAACCCAAAATCCTCATGCAGCGTAATTTTAGTGCAATCAATACTGATAAACTTCGCGAGGATGCGAAAAGCTGTGACTGGGCGGGTGTTATTAACGCATCGTCAATTGACGAACAAGTAAATTTATTCAACGATATCCTTTCTCAAATTTACAATCGACATGCGCCGATACGACCAGTGCGAGTAAAGCATCTTCCTGCTCCTTGGCTTACTGATGAGATCAAAGTATTTATAAAGAAGAAAAATTACTTAAAATGTAAATATAAGAATGACCCAGAAAAGTACCGTGAACGATATATTCGCGCTCGTAACCTTAGTAATAAGATGTGTAGAGAAGCTCAGCGCCGCCACTTTCACTCTTCAGTCGAGAATGGGTATCCGGCTAAAGTCTGGAGATTCCTAAAGTCATTGGGAGTTGGTAAAGATAGTCATAGCAATCCCAACAACATTGACATTGATAGCCTTAACAGGCACTTTTCTACGTCTGCTACCTTTGATGGCAACATAAAAACTAGCACAATACACTCCCTTTCATCGCTACCAGCTCCCGACTTTCCATCATTTTCATTTGGTCAATTTTCTGACTGTGATGTTAAAAAGAACGTACAAGCTATTGCTTCGAATGCTGTTGGAACTGACGATATCAGTCGTCTCATGATTTTACCTATACTTGATATCGTACTTCCCATCATTACTTTAATTTTAAATAACTCAATTGCATCAGCCACATTTCCTTCTGCATGGAAAGATGCAAATATAATACCATTACCAAAAAAACACAATCCCTCTTCTTTCTCTGACTATCGACCAATTTCCATACTTCCATTCCTATCAAAAGTTTTAGAACGTTTAGTCCACCAGCAATTAAATACTTTCCTTTCTAAAAATAACTTACTCAATTCTCTTCAATCTGGTTTCCGTCGAGGCCATAGTACAACCACCGCGCTCGTCAAAATTACTGACGACATCCGCCTCGGTATGGATAACTCTAAAGTTACTATTTTAACGCTTTTAGATTTTAGCAATGCATTCAATACAGTTGATTTTGACGTACTTTTGAGTTTGTTGCGTTCAATTAACATATCTCCAGCAGCAATTGACTGATTTCGTAGTTACCTGTGTGGACGTCGGCAACGTATACGGATTGATGATAACTTCTCCTGTTGGTGTTATACTTCAGCCGGCGTACCACAGGGTGGCGTGCTATCTCCTCTTCTGTTCGCCCTGTTTATCAACTCCATCACCTTGCAACTTCGTTCTTCCTACCATCTTTATGCTAATGATCTACAGATTTACCACCAAACTCACATTGATGATCTTGCGACAGCAGTGGATATAATAAATGATGACCTGATACGAATATCTGATTGGAGCAGATTACATGGACTGGTTGTCAACCCTGTTAAAACTCAAGCCATTATTATTGGCAGTGCTCGGTTTATTGCTAGAATTGATTGGCATAGTATCGCCCCAATTGTCTTTGATGGAGTACATATTCCTTACAGTGAGCGGGTTAAAAATTTGGGTATACTTTTGGATAATACTCTTTCTTGGATTCCTCAGGTGGCCGAGGTTAGTAGGAAGATGTTTGCAGCCATCTGCTCTCTTAGACGGTTCAGAAATTTCCTACCGATTGACACTAGAATTACGCTTGCACAAAGCTTACTTCTCCCGATCCTTGATTACGCTGACTCTTGTTACCTTGACCTCACGGAAGAGCAGCTTGGAAAACTTGAGCGTCTTCAAAATCTCTGTATTCGTTTTATCTATGGTCTACGTAAATATGATCATGTTTCGCACTTTCGATCTCAGCTCAAATGGCTTCCTATCCGACTTCGCAGAAACCTGCATATACTTTGTCTCTTATATTCTATTCTCTTCAATCCTTTCACGCCTTTTTACCTTAAGGAGTCCTTCATTTATCACTCCGACACCCAATGCAATCTTCGCAGTGCTCTCCAACTACGTCTTAAAACTCCTTGCCATTGTAGTCAGTTCTTTACTAAATCTTTTTCCGTGCAAGCAGTTCGACTATGGAATTCTTTACCACTTCCGATTCGGCAAGCTCAAACTCTGGACAATTTTAAAAACTTAGTCAAAAATCATTACCTCTCAAGTGTATCAAATTGATTACCTTATTGCGGTACCAGTATTTCTCAAAATGTGTTAGTTTGTTTTTCCCCTACTGTTTGAATGAAGTGTGTGTTTATAAATGTTTTTTATTTTAACTATATGTATGTGTTTATTTATGTATGGTATGTATTATTCATGCAATAATCTTATTTTATTGTATTATCATGTATGTGTATGTATATAAATGTATGTATGTGTTGGTATAGATCGATATATTTGCTGCACCACCTACCCTTTCTACTTTGATACTCTCCTCTACCCAAAGGTTGCCTGGAAGAGATTGCGTAGCGATAAGGCCGCCTGTTGTACTTTGATATGCTACTGACCTTTGTATTATCTATATTGTTGGTGCAATAAAGAGTATTGTATTGTATTGTATTGTAAATTCTTTTATTAGGTATAAATGTCATAAAATAGGTTATTATGGAAAGAAACGCGTTGTATGCGGCAATCCTTAGTTATGAAAGTGATTTCGAGATGTCACGCTACCACGCAGACTTCATTCCAGAAATGCTCTTTGGATCTTAATGCTATGGGACACCCACAATATAAAATTAGACTGACATTTTTTTTAATCTATAAACAAAAAGAGGGGTATTGTTAAGTCTGTGACATTGTAGTGCCCCAAGGGCTGAATCGATTTGAGTGTGGTTTATTTTCTTAACTTAATTATCTGAAACCGAACGGAGAAGCATCAAATAGATTACATAAGATATTTACATGGAATGTCTTTGGTTGCAGATAATAAAGATATTTATAGGTTATTCTAATGATTATCCCTAGCGATTCGTGCCATGAAGTACTTAGCAATATTTTTCGATATTCAGATGGTTCAATTAAAAGCTTAACTAGATGGGGCAAATAATTTTACAAAAATCAATGTCCGCCTTGTGCTTTTTTTTTTTTTTTTATATATATACCACCAGTGTGGCAAACAAGCATACGGCCCGCCTGATGGAAAGCAGTTACCGTAGCCTATGAACGCCTGTAACACCAGAGGCATCACACGCGCATTGCCGACCCTGTAAAAACCTCTTCACGCCCTTTTTGAAGAACCCCATGCTGTAGTCCCCTGAGAAAACCTCGACAGGCAGTTCATTCCACAGCTTGACAGCTTATTTTGTACATATGTTTGCTTTGACTACAATTTGCTCTTCATCATTATAGTTTGCTCTGCCATTCTACGTACGTTTCTGTTTTTCCACCCTGCAGAATTGAATTAATTATCTTGCTTATTAACATTTTTTTAGTAATAAGATTACAAACCTTTAGAGCAGTTAAAAGAACAACATTAATCATGAGCAAGGAGATTGTACTTCGCCAGTTGAAAAGCCCTAGACAAGTTAAAGTGTTTGGCCTAGATTACAAGGATGCCAAGCGAGGTTTTAAGTGCTTAAATATAATATTCACGATTAATCATGTTGGTATTTACGTTTCTAATAAGAGAGCATTCATTAGCATACCTTGAACGAAATATTAAGACTGTTTTAATTGAGAATTGCTCTGAAGGTATCAAATCAATGACGACGATAAGAAATTACTAACTGAGACAAAAAAGACCCGATGGCAAAATTGTAACATTTTTTTTTGTTGTTCGCCAATACTATTTTTCGTTAACGCTAATTTAAATTGTTATTGTAATAATATTCCTTATGTGATTATCGCATAACAACAGACGAATCTAATGGCACCTCATAGGTTCCGTCAAGCGGTTTAGGCTGCAGAGCGTTCCAAAGAAATATACACACATACACCAGTCTTCTTCGTCAGGCGGGTAAAAAGAGAGAGTTCAGAGAAATCTAATCAGTCCAGCGGCAAAGTAGACATTATGGAGTAGGTAGACAATAAATTCCTTACAAATGTCAAATACTAAAGCGTTTGACAATAAATTCCTTACAAATGTCAAATACTAAAGATTTTTAATATTGATATGGTCGCTATAAGATTTTGTTCGGTTAGCTAATTACGTAATAACTTAAGACAGAAGGTCCCTGAATAAATTAACTGACTTGGTATTACATGGATCTCATAACTTTTTACGGTAGAAGATCTGAGTTGACGAAGTGAGAATAATTTTACAAATACCAGTGAGGTGTTGTTGATGTTAAGATTAAGAGTAAGATTAAGACCTATTCGAAACACCTGATATCATATTTATTCGTTCTGCAATAAAAGACGCGATAGATGAATTAATTAAAAGGGCCCAGATATGTGGTCCTCATGCATCTCCACTGGCCTCCATATCATCACTGTTGACATAAAACATAAAAAGGTTGACGACCAGTGGTATCTAATAGGTTCTTGCCACGTTACCGCGTTGTTGCCATTTGTTGATCATCTTATAACATCTTCGAGTTAGTTACAATACAATATACTTTAATTGTTGTCATCTTGTCATTCAAAACATAAGCACGATGACGTTTTGTCATATTCATATCATTTTAGAATTTGTTCAGGCCTGAAAAGACAGTGAACCTGTGTGCAGACGAAATTTATGTTGCGTGACGTATGGTAAATATTTGTTATTTCATTATGGTTTAGTTCCAGAGCCAAGGATACGGTCACGACTATCTATACTAGTCACAATTTTTAATGTTTATTAAGAAGTAGTAATAGTATACAGTGCACAGGGTGTTGGTGACTTACCGTCATTATAAGTGTGAGATGCAACCACACCTGCATGCGATGCGGTTGTGTTTGGACAGCATATGATTCATACCCTTTTAAAAAATAAGCTTATAATATTTATCGTCAACCCTTATTTATCCCACTGCTGGGATACGGGTCTCCCCTTAATCGAAAGGGTTTAGAGCATACTTCACCGCGCTGCTCAACTACGGGTTGGCGGAGAATTTATATAATATTGTTTTTCCAAATTAACGCCCTTTTACATCATGACGTTTTCGACTTGTTTTTTTACAAGTTATGTTTTTGATGGCATTGGTATCACTCGGTCAACTTAAGTAGGCCAGGCGTGCATTTCACATTACATATTTAGGCGTACGTGTTCATCGTTTCCATGCGAGTTCCACTCGAACTTGCTTTAGTTTTTATAATGAGTCAGATCTACTGTTCGGGTACTTTAAGCTAAAACCAATTTATGGAATCAAAAATTCCAGGCGTAATCGGATTCGGCTTCGGCGGTAGACCCTACCGCCGAAGGAATTTATGGAATAAAAAAATCCGATTACCACCGATTTCCATAAATTGGTTTTAGCTTAAAGTTATTGACAAACATCTTCAGCTTAGTAGGTAGAGCTCTAGGGTTTCTACCAGATGAGCTGAACATAATTACCAACAATCTAAGCATTAGCTTCAATTCAAACGCATTCAAAAAATCCGAAGGTAATCGGCTTCAGCTTCGCCGGTAGGGCCCCTGGTTTCTAAAGGAAAAAAAATGTCTAAATAACTTTCTACAAATCATCATTATCATTATCCCAGCCACATAATTGTTAAAATTAGTTATTCAAATGCTGTATTTCTACTGCCCGTGGGAAAACGTAAATTGAATTGTAAAATTCTTTGATCTGTGAAAGGTAAACAGTCCATTAACACTTAATAACGTTGTTTATTGTTCACTAATTCAATCTAGTCGAGGTGAACGTTCGCTATTCAGAACGTAAAATTTTTGGCCGCTCCATAAATGCTTTGTCTATTAGTTCGTGTACATTGTCGAGAATTGGATGCGTTTTGTTTCAACATTGATTTGTGATTTTGACTATTGATTGTATGAATTACTCACATCGATGGTATATTTGGTTAGATGTTACCAAAATCACAGCAGCGTGACGAATTATTATCTAATGTAAAGGACCACCACGTTATCTGAAGTTAAAGAATCGTCTGTTTCGATTGCTAGACTGCTATGCTCAATCAACGCACGGGTATTTACACAATTTATTAAATATTGTGGCATATCCAAATTTTTTTCAGTCTATAAAGCTGCACTAATGGTCGAACCCTTATTTTTATTTAATTCATTAGATTAAGGACCCTTAAAACTAAAAAAAAAATCAAATATTTCATTTTTGGCCTTATTAAATTAATTAGGAGATTACTTAAAATTACTGCAACTGGAGATGTAAATAATCAACTCTTCTTCGATCGCGTGCATTTTGTACAAAATTTATGGTTTTTACTTGTCCTTTCTATTCTCCACCTTCTCACTTTTTTGGTTTGAAACTTACTACTTCAAACACTCCTTCCTGTCTTTTCTCTTTTATAAGTAACTAGCTGTCCCGGCGAACTTCGTACCGCCTAACAATCAATGAATGTCGTGGTACATATTAGCTGAACTAAATTTATGATTTTATGGAATTAAAACAATGAATAGTAGAAAATAATAGAGAAGCTCGATGGCGTCATTGCGCGTGCCAGTCTAATTGAACACGCAAGTGTTCAATTAGATTAGCACTCCTCCGTGATTCGAAAGACACGTCCCGGTCCCGGTTGTTATCATTAGCTCATCTTGAGCTCCTCCGTGCTTCGGAAGGCACGTTAAGCCGTCGGTCCCGGTTGTTATCATTAGCTCATCTTGAGCTCCTCCGTGCTTCGGAAGACACGTTAAGCCGTCGGTCCCGGTTGTTATCATTAGCTCATCTTGAGCTCCTCCGTGCTTCGGAAGGCACGTTAAGCCGTCGGTCCCGGTTGTTATCATTAGCTCATCTTGAGCTCCTCCGTGCTTCGGAAGGCACGTTAAGCCGTCGGTCCCGGTTGTTATCATTAGCTCATCTTGAGCTCCTCCGTGCTTCGGAAGGCACGTTAAGCTGTCGGTCCCGGTTGTTATCATTTAATGACAGTCGTTAAGTTAAGTCAGTGGCCTTTAGGCGGTTCGAAAACACTGGCCTCCGCCAACCCGCAGTTGAGCAGCGTGTTGGAGTACGCTCTAAACCCCTTCGGTTGAGGGAAGACCCGTATCCATAAAAACTGAAGATTTCATAAAAATAAAGATTTCCTTATTGTAAATTTTTTTTAAAAAAAATTTATTTTATTTTTTTTAGTTTTGAAATAGGTTTTATCATTTTGGTGATTTGTAATTGTCATTTCTTTTGATGTTTACTCTGATTTGATTCTTGCGCTCGAACCCCATGGGAAAAGCGTTTTCACCCCTATCGATTTGACATTTTTAAATTTTCATAACAAATCACAGACAACTTTCGCGACATAAAAGTGACACCAATCGATTTGACGTTTTGATATTTGACAACCAATAAATATCGTAATCCCTTTTTCAACTGACACTTTCATTTGTATGGGAAAATGATTTTTCTTTTATTTTATTTTTTCGAGAATTTTCCAATGTTTTTAAGAGTTATTCTGCTATTCGGGACGGAAACAAATCCAACAAATCAAAAACCATGGCAATCGGTCCAGCCGTTCTCGAGTTATAAGTGTTGTAACAAACACGACTTTCTTTTATATATATAGATAAATTCATAATTTTCACAACCAAATTAGAAATAAGTAGTTTTTGTTTTTTTGTTTCTGTTCCCAATATTTGTTTTAAGCATCCTAAGGGCGCAGCCGGTAGGATACCCGTGGTATTCTGCTGAAGTAAAATCACGAAATTGTACCATGGGTGTAGCATGGGGATTCTGGTACAATTTCGTGATTTTACTTCTCCTATACAGTTTTCTTTTTCCATTTCCCCTCTTCTCTTCTCCCTCTCTATTAAGTTTAGACATTTCCGTGATGACCGAATATTGTATTCCTCGCCATTCTTCTACTTTATTCTCAAAAAAAAAAACCTACCTCGATTCGCCGTCTTTTTTATCTCTACCGCTCTTTTTCTTTAAGAGAGGCTCAAATACGCGCAGTTTCATATTTTTAACTTCAGTGGTTCCGGTTTAAAAAAAAATCTTACAACGTTACCTCTATTTTATACTAATAATTGCTGAATTTTGATAAATGCTCATGTACGTGTTTCATTATTTCTATTAAAATCTTGGGGTGCAAGTAGCTCAAGATGGTAGCATCTTTAGAGTCAAATTCAACTTCAAGTGCACCCCGCCGTTGACCAAACGTTTCTCTGGCGAAAGAGAGTTAGGACACACCATGCCCAACTGGCGAGTGAAGCCTCTGCAACGATAACTGCATACTATCAGAAAGGTAGTACTTATGACGAGCTCGGTGGCGTAGCGGTCAATGATGCGGCTTCGACACCAACGCTCGTGGGTTCGATTCCCACACAGGACAAACATTTGTGTGCATGAACATGTCTGTTTGTCTTGGTCTGGGTGTTTTCTATGTATTATAAGTATGTATTTACAAAAAAAAATGTATTTACGTATGTTTATCAGTTGTCTAGTACCCATAACACAAGCTTCGCTTACTTTGGGGCTAGATGACGCTGTGTAATTTGTCTGACAATATTTATTATTATTATTATTTATTATTATTTACCACCTTAGCGGCATAAATAAAAATACACTGTCATATTATATCCAGGATCTTCTCATTTCCTCATTTTCTCATCTCTTTTTCCTAATTTTGTATGAATTCAAAATATTGATCCCTGATTTTTAAACATGTACATTAAAAATATCATCATCATCTTCAATAACGATACGTATATGTTTTCATACTAATATTCGTATCCTGCAAGAATACAAGTATCTCTTCAATAGAGTCTGATAATACTATGACAAACTTTACTCAATTAAAGTTGTCATTTACATTTCCGACTGTAAAAAAAACAGCTCGGCCGACGACTGCCTTTAGATATTTATCCTTCTGTGAATATTTATTTAAAGAATGCTTACTTTATAAAATTGGTTTTGCTAATGGAAGGGCCCTACACAAACAGAAGGAAAGTCAATTAAGCGATTACTTATAATTAGAGTTGTCATAGCGATTAAATTTATCGTACGGCAAGTGAGCCTTGTTTGTGTTACAGAAAGCGTTGGTGTAGTGCAAACATGGTGACTAATAAACGATTAATACATCATAGGTACCACAGGCGCCCGCATCCGACTACAGAATAAAAAAAAACGTATTTTTAAACACGTAGTTTTTTTTAAAACAAGGTTTTTTAAAAAGAACAAAAGATATAAAAATTAAAATCTTGCATTTTCAAGCGAACCTAACAAGTATACCAAATTTCATCTAAAGTGGGACCGAAACCAAACGAAAGTAAATAAGTAAATAAATGCTTGTAAGTAATAATATGTTTTTAGTTTAGGTTTCAGTAACGAAATCTGAATTAAAAGTTCATCAGGATTAAACGGCAACGTTAGAATTCTAAGATACTTAGATATTTTGTTAGTTATGGGTAAATAAAGGAACTCACAGATATCATATAGTTATAAAGGAACTCGACGAGCTCGATGGTCGAATGGTTAGCAAGGGCCACTTTGACTCCGAGGTTACGGGTTCGATCCCCGCGCAAGACATTTGTCTTGTGCGGGGATCGAACCCGCAACCTCGGAGCGGAACGAACCAAAGTCGACATAGCTCTCAGAGTCAGCAAGCTGAAGTGGCAGTGGGCTGGCCACATCTGTCGAGTCAGCGATGGTAGATGGGGGGTAGGGTGTCCCTTATTTTTCAAAGTTTTTATTTTTTAACGCATAGGTCTTAGTTATGTTCCTTTGCTTCTAAAACACTCGGAAATAATTTTTTAGCTTATTTGGAATACGATAACCCGTGCCGACTTACATCGAATGATGTTCATACAAGTTGCGCGAAAGTAGCGGCGCGTACTTGCGGAATTTGTCATTTGTTCTCAGTGATTATCGTGATTAACACGTATTATTTTACATTTAAAATATGACAATCTAATTAAGATGCAATAATAAAAGTATTTTCTTAGTTGATGCCATAAATTATCAAATAGCAGGCGCAAAGCTACCGTCTAACCGTCAAGTTCTTGCAGTACTTTTTTAAGATTCGTGAAGTTAAATTGACTGTTAGTGAAAGCGCAAATCTCGTCATTCGAGAGTGTATTATATTTTTGGAAAAAGGTTAGAATCCTTACCAGAGCTATACCTAACTGTGTAAAACAACTTGTGGATCTTCACCATACTTGGAGCGAGTTGCAAAAAAAAAAAATACAAAAAAATACAAGATTTTTACAAGCGCCGTGGGAGGATTTCCAAAACAATTTAGATATTTTAATATATAGATAATTTATTCGATATAGCACATGCTGATGCTTTGGAAAGAATGAAAATAGAAGACGATAAAATATTTTTATTAAAACAAAAAGAACCAGGGGCGTCCAGGATGTTTGGCGAGTTTAGACAAAAAGTACGCCGAAAAGGAAGGATTTTTACTACACAAGATTTTACACAAACGCAAGGACCTGATAATAAACCAACCAGTTCTGTTGAAAGCCTTAAGGAAACCTTGCCATCCACCTGACAAAAGGTAAGTTCTGGAACTACTACAAAAAGAGGAAGGAAAGACTATATCGCGCCTAAGTTAGTTGGAACATTAGATAGATGTCAATTAAGCATAAGGGATTCTGTCTATATACTCGCACTTTAGGCTGTGGTAGAAGCACATCTAAGCTGTGATGATTTTCCGACAAACAAATCGTCCTTTCAACGCATTCGCACAGAGTAGAAAAGTTAGAGTGCAATCTATAAAATCAGATTTTCAGAATAATATGCCTGAAATGGTGACCGTTCACTGTGATGGGAAATTATTACCTGGACTGGATGTCAGAAGTTCTAAAGAAGAACGTCTGTCAATTTTAATTTCATTTGGAGAAAATGAACAACTTCTGGCTGTACCCAAACTGGAGAGCTCTACCGGCCAGATTCAAGCTAAAGCTGTGTTAAACGCACTTTATGACTGGAACCTCGACGACAAAGTCCACATAATGTGCTGTGTTTAATACAGGACGATTGAAAGGAGCTTTTGTACTTTTAGAACAAAAACTACTCTTTGCTTGCCGCCAAAACATGTATTGCTTGATCACTGTAAAGAAAGAATAAAAACAAAGTTTGCGACTCTTTGTCCGAGAACACAGAAACACCAGAAATCTGTTTTCAGGCTGTAAAAGAGACCCTTAAAAGAAAATATCCTGCCTGATCTGTAATGTTATCTTTAATAATAAATATTTTATGAAATATAAATATATATATATATATATATTTTAATTTCTTTAGCTACATAACAGTCAGGGTTAAAAACAGCAATTTTCGAAATCTTCAAGCTTCTGTCGGCACGGGTTAATGTTGACGTAGGAAGATATAATTTTGTATTAAAGTAAGTCTGGGCAGTTTAAAAAGAATTAGGGGGTATGCGTTTCGATATTAAAAAAAAAAATTTTTTTACCCATATAAGGGACACCCTAATGGGGGGAGGAAAGCCCCATTACGGGCGGCGAAGAGTAGGGCGCCCCTGTCTAGATGAACCAACGACCTCAAAATCTCATATGAACGAAAGCATTGGGAAAGGCATAGGCCTTGTCCATCCATCAGTGTTCATAAAAATATTTTGTCAATAAAGTCCTTTTAAATTTATTATTATTTATTAGGTACGACCCTATAACATCCAATTGTTACGATTTCTTTTTCGTTTAAATTAAATTACATACATATAAACAACACCTATACCACAAGTTATTTGACATAGATATCAAAAATCGAGAAACACTCTCGAAAACAAATAACACGACTCTACGTGGGAAGTTGGTGTTTATGCTAACTTTCCCGATATTCTAAGAATTCTCTTCCAAACAACAAATTTCAACGCAGTGCGAAGCGTGGAGCGAATCACCTATTGCGAAAAAAAACAAATATCGCATGAACTTTATTCAAATTTGCGAATACTTTATTGTTACGAAGAAGCAGCCTTTCTTCACAAATATTAGACACAATATTCATAAGAATATGTCGCGATTATGACGTATTGTTTGCGATTTTGGTGTCAGAATATATTTATAACCACCGACGCTAAAACGACGAGGTATTATAAGTTTGACGTGTCTGTCTGTGGTATCGTAGCTCCCGAACAAATGAACCCCTTTTGGTTTTTTCCTTTCTATTTGAAAGGTAAATTAGTTGGAAGTGTTCTCAACTATGTTTGATGAAAATCGGTCCAAGCTGGCCGCCGCCACAAAATGACTGACTACATATTTTTTCACAACAGGTTCTATATGGATATCAAATGAAAGGACTTCACTAATAGAACACTATTTCAAATAAATTTCAAATCCAAGATGGCCGTCACCACAAAATTGGCATCAATGCAAAATTTTTTCACATCTCCCTCAATATGGGTATCAAATGAAAGGGCATGATATAGTTTTTAAAATATATTATTTAATTATCTTGTTATATATTTTAAACGTCCCACAGCACAGCTTGGCTGGAAGATATCTCTTAGAGAGTTAAGCTCGCGATTGCAAGAGTTAAGCTCGCGATTGCAAAACTACAAAATGTTGCATTTGTATTAGTTTCAAGAATTTTTATATTGTGTTTGTTTCTAACAGTTACACTTGTTATGTATTTTATTTATGTGCAATAAAGAATATACATATACGTAAATGTTCAAGAGCAGTATTAGTTGTATCAATGACAGCATAGATTTTTAATGGCATTCAGGAATTGTCAGAGTAGGTACAACCATTTTTTATACTTCCCTAATCCTTAAATTAAATTATTTTTTTCTGGACAATTTACTCAGCGCCATCTAGTCCCAAATTAGCGCAAACCTTGTACTATGGATACTAGACAACTGATAAATGTACTTAAATACATTTTTTTTAAATATTATAAGTATGTAATACACAGAAAACACCCAGACCAAGACAAACAGACATGTTCATACAAATGTTTGTGTTGTGCGGGGATTAAACCCGCGACCTCGGAGTCACAGTAGAAAGGTCGAAAGGCTAGCAATAGTGCTAGCCTTTCGACCACTGCGCTCGTCGCCGACATTATTAGTCATAGGAGTGATATAATCAGGAGGGATATTTGACGACCATAGAGAAAAATTACCAGCAACGGACAATTCACACGAAGCTAAACTACTGAGATTAAACATATACAAGCAACGTAACGGCGAGGCCCGTACTTACTCCACCAAAGCGGAGACAAGCGGAGATGAGATGAATTTTCATACTCTTCATACCTTGTTGTACTCCGCTTAACATCGCATGCGGTGTCAAATGTATAAAAATACGTCTCCTCTCCGCTCATCTCTGCTTTAGTGTGATCCAGGCCTAATAGTCTACAGTATTGTATACTTTGGCAGTTATTAGTATTATAATTATAACAGTTTTCTAAAAACGTATGAGGTGATTAGTGGTTTTTGAGCAAATATAATAAGAATGTACCTAATGCACGCGAGAAGCTTAACAAGATTTTTGTCAGTATTAAGAATCTATCTATAAACATACTACTGCTGGGATACGGATCTCCCCTCTACCGAAAGGGTTTAGAGCATACTCTACCTATATACCAATATACATTTGTGCTCAGTGTGAAAAAGTGCATGCCTTGCGAAATTTACCATAAAAAGGTGAGTAAAGTCAGCTCAAGAGAGATCCGGAGTGGCAGAGAGTTGTTCCGTATTTTTTTTTACGAATGGTAGACAAGCATACGGTCCGCCTGATATGAAGCGGTAACCGTAACGCTCGCAACATGCAATACACCGGTATCTCCGTTACCAACGCGGCAACTCCTTCATTTCTGATGGTAGTGATGTTAGCTGAACGTGAAGCCTGTATGTATCGCCTGTCGCAGGATGCCGCCCGCCCTTCGTTTCATTATAAACACATTAACGTCGACATACGAACCACGAGGTACCAGCCACTGTTGGTAATTTTCTCAGTTCCGCAATAACCTTCCATCGATACCTTCATAACGGCGGCATCACATTGCCACATTATGCCGGAAACTTTGCAACATTAAAGTCGAATAACTGCTGTTTTAGACACAAGTGAACTAGTTACAAACAACTATTTCATACAGACACGGAATTATTTCAACAATTTTGCATAGACGGGTAATTTGTTTTCATGACGTCCACTAGCCTCCATATATTATATTCTTCTGAAAGTATTTAATCGTTATATTAAAGATTTGTTATTTCAAGTATTGTTGCTAACAGTGGTCGTCAATTTTATTTATGTTTACTTATTTCTCTATGGGCCGAATCCGGAACGAAGAAATTCGACAGAGAACCAAAGTGGTCGACATAGGTCTCAAAGTCAGTAAGTTGAAGTGGAAGTGGGCTGGCCACATCTGCCGACTTAGTGATGGCAGATGGGGGCCAAATAGCGTCACACGAGTATTGTAAGACCTAATTATGTGCAGTTTCATACACTACTTTATCTAATCTCATGAAATAGATGGTAATTATATATTAAATAAAACCATGAAGTTAATTTAACAGCTTTATTTCTTACTTATAAATCTATTTGCAGATCGAGCATGCATGGTGCGCATGCGCACCGGCAGGCGCCGCCGCGGCGGCACCGCCGTGCTCACAGGTTATGTAGAAATTTTTTGCAACCTTGCTCCTTGCTGCTATATCGAAATGGAAAAAAAAGTTATTTTTGGATACAGTTGTTCTCAGTGATCGAACGTTTAGTTTGGCCGATGTATGAGCTGTACATTTTATTTATTTATTTTAAAATTTTCACTGTCAATATTTTCAGAAACGATATCCACAGCATGGTAGCGTTAATAAAAAAAAATATTCAATTAAATCTGTCAATTCAAATGTATTTAATTTTATTTCTATGTATTTTCTATTCGATAAAGCTAACTGTTGATTTTTTGCTTCTTTTTACGGTAACTTTTCCTTTTTAAGCAACACAACATCACAAATGAGATCAATTTCAAAGAATTAACAAAGCACAACTACCCCTAATTTCAATAGTATTTATGAGCCTCAAAAATATATTCATCAAACAAGTTTTAAAACAAATTGTCTGCTAAAATACAAGTGTATAAGTTAAATGTAAGGTTACTAAAAAGAAATATGACGGTCTGAGCTGAAAGTTTCAAAACAAAATGGATGCCCGCTGGCATGATAAAAATTTTGTAGGGGCATTCTTCATAATCCTTTATTTTTGTTGAGATTCCAGATATTTAATTTTTTTCCGTAAATGACTGTTTTGCATTGCCCATTATTACAAACATACACCATTTAGGTTAAGACCTCCCGGTAAACAATTGCAAGGCTTTCAGAAGAACTTACACGTGAGCAGGCTACATATAACTGATCATGAGAGAAGCAGTCCTGTCTCAAGTCAACCCCAGCGACCTTTAGTGACTGCCCCTGAGCTTTGCTAATGGTCGTAGCGAAACATATCTTTTTGGGAAATTGAAGTTTCTTAAATTTAACGGGGTGGTCTGAGGGAATCATGTGAATGCGTATAAAGAGGGAATCTCTCTGTAACTGTAACTGTAACTCATCGTTCCAGTTGTCGAATACATGGTTAACAATGGTGGCACGAACCTCCTGATGATACACCGCCGTTCCATGCAAGTAGTAGGAAATGAAACGGAGCAGGCGAGCTCCATCACCTTCCAGAAGTATGAATCCAGTCAATCATGACATCATTGTTTGAAAAATATAGAACTTCTGATATTAAGTAGGTATACCCCATAAAGTCAACTTGGAATCGGTTTTTCAATTAATTTTCATATACAAATACTATAGCGCCATCTAGTGATGAGTTAGATAAAATATAAATATAAAAATTTTAGGCATTTTTTGGCTGGCGCTGGTCAAAGGTTAATCAGTTACTCCTAGACATCCCCTTTTTTATGAACAACCATTCCACCAAGTCTCAAAAACATAGGTCGGTTTTCAAAAATACGGTTTTTTTCAACCCCTATTTTCAACCTCTTATGCGCCTACGGTTTTTAGGTGAACATATATCCAAAGTTTCAGATTTTTAGTTTCAATGGTTTTGGCTGTGCGTTGATTAGTGAGTCAGTCAGTCAGTACGGATAAAGCCTTTTATTATTATAGATTATTTATTATTATTATTAGTACACGTGTAAAGTTGAGGTTAAAATAGTCCAACTAATCTCGTTTCCCTACACAAAATTTGGACCTCCGTTTCACCCTCTTAGGGGTAAAATTAGAAAAATCCTTTTAAGTAATTTCGTATCCACTATGTTATATTTTTAAATCGATGCCATTTTCGTAATTGACGTCCCAGAAAACCATATAATCAACACCCATATTGATATTTTGACATTTCAACCCCATTGCACCCCTACAGAGTTGTCACGTCGACTATGTTGGTTTATAAAATAGTTGTTCTTTTTTATAATCAGCGACCCGATAAACTATAAAACAATACCCATAACGATTTTCAGATCTTTTCACCGCATTTTCGACATTTCAACCCCATCGCACATCCCAATGGGGGATGATTGTCACGTTACCCACGTAAAATTTTAAAATCGTTGTTGTTTTCGTAGTCAGCGACCCGATAAACTATAAAAACAATACCCATGACGATTTTCAAACTTTTTCACCCCTTACTTTCTTATTTTCTTTTTTTACTCCTTTAGGGGTTGAATATTGAAAAATTCTAAAACACGTGTTTACTCATTTGTCTTTAGAAGTACTCATGTAAAGTTTCGGATAAAATAGTCTAACTAATCTTGTTACCCCATACAAACTTTGGACCCCGGTTTCACCCCCTTAGGGGATGAATTTTGAAAAATCCTTTCTTAGTGTACCCCTTAGACCAAGAAACTTACGTGCTAAATTTGGAATCTCTAGAGCCAGCGGTTTGGGCTGTGCGTTGATATATCAGTTAGTCAGTCAGTCCGGAAGGACTTTGACTTTTATATAATGTAGATTTGACAGTAACTCGTGACGTAGTCTTCGTAATATACCTACCTGTCGCGAGAATAACATATCTGGTATTTTTCTGCCATAACCATATAAAGCTTTTAAACGTTTAAACACAGTCTTATTTCTGCAGGCAATATTATATAGATAAGGAATAGTCCGATTACATAGTTATTTTATTAGTTAAGTTTAATGCGAATTCTTTTCTAAGTTATCGATATAGCTAAAACTTAACTGGTGCCACAGATAATGTAAGTTACTGTGAAGGAGCCGATTAATCTATTCGTTTTAGAAACTTGGAAACCACGCAATATTTCTCTCTTATTCCATTCCAACTTATGTGTATAGGTTTTTATAGGTATTCGTAAAATAAAGTCGAGATTATGTAAAAAAAAAATCTTTAAAGCAATAATGTTGTACGTGTAAGTACATTAAGACATTAGGAATTATAAAATCTTTATTTGTAAGTTAAGATTTCATAAGTGTGAGGAGCTCGGTGGGAACATTGCGTGTGTCAATCTAATCGAACACGCAGGTTAAGCAACGTAGACCTTAGCCTGTTCATTAATTCGTAGTCCTGTTTATTTATCTTGAGCTCCTTCATGCTTCGGAGGACACATTAAGCCGCCAGTCTCAGCTGTTGTCATTATAGATGACAGACTTGGCTTAAAATCAGTGGTCTTAAGGTGGCTTGAAAATAGTGGTCTCTGCCAACACGCAGTCGATCGGAGTGGTGGAATATGCTCAAAACCCCTTCAATTGAATACCTATATCCCAGCAGTGGATGAATAATGTTTTAGGACCACGACCTAAGTATAGACAAAGTACGTAAAGTGTCATCCCGCAGGTAGGTACATGTATTTTAAAAAGATGCACAACTAAAACATCGAACGCGCAGCATGCGCCTCCGTAAAATTTTTTTTTCGATATCCCGAATTGATATCGGAAATCCAAGGTCACTTAACATTACTACTTTTTGATGCTCTACACGAATCCGAAGTCAGAATTTCGAAATTTTGAGTTTCATGGCAACGGACGGACAGACAGAACGACTTTTTTTTGGGAAAACCAAGGTCACTTTTTACATTACTACTTTTTGATGCTCTACATGAATCCGAAGTCAGAATTTTAAAATTTTGAGTTTTATGGCAACGGACAGACAGAACGACCGGACGATTTTATAAACTCAATGAATTTCGCTGAATATCAAACAACACCAAAGAGAATGTTCTAGACTCGCAACCACAGACGTATTGGGAAGCAAACTCAATGCAATTATGTATGTTATAATACAGGGCATGCCACGTTGTGTGAAATGACAAGTAAGCAACATAAACTTTGTTATTTTTTTAGGGTTGCCATTCGTCTAGGTTCCCCCGGATTTGTCCTAGTTTAGAGGGCGTCCGGGGAGCATCCAGGCGCAGTTTCATTTGTAGTCCAGCCCCCTTACCACCAACTCTTATTGCGATTCAATAACTGAATAGAATACTTATTCATACCAATGAATAAGCGATTCTATGCAATTTAAAATAGAGTCGCTTCATTGATATGAATAAGCATTCTATTCAGTTATTGAATCGCAATAAGAGTTGGTGGTAAGGGGGCAGGATTAAAAGTTTTTCACCCCGCACCATGCATTTCCGCACCATGCTGCGAATAATCGTCTTATCACAGAATAAAAAATTGTGCTAGTCCTGAAACGCACTGATGATGGAAAGAAATCCGGAGTTTTCACGCATCTTGTTCTGGGTCCCTGCCGCCGAAGCTGAAGCTGATTCATCGGAATTTTTGATTGCGAAAATCAAACTTCAGTTTAGATTTATGGTATTTGTATTTACTTTCATCATCATCATCAGGTCATTTTAGTCTCCACTACAGGAGCACGACCCTCTCTCGTCCGTCACAGATAGGAGGATTTGGCCTACACTCCCCACGCTGGCCAAACGGGTTGTGGAGGCCTGATTGATATTTGATAATGTATTTACCTTAGTCGCCTTGTACGACATCCACGGGAAGAGACGGAGTGATTCTATTCTAGTCTGCTGGAAACCAGACGGCCAGTCAGTATCTACCTTAGCTGGTAGAAACCCAGGAGCTCTACCGATTAAGCTGAACATGTTTGTCAATAACTAAAATGCGAACCCTATTTTTCAAACCAAAATATTCGGTGACAATTTCACAGTTTCAGGTTTCAGCTTCGGCGGCAGGGTTGCTAGCATACAGAGATGGTAACCCTATTCTTGTATAACATAATTGTTGATATATAGTACAAAAATAGTAACATATAGTACTTACGAAAGAAATAATATATTCAAAAATAGCTAGTTTTATGGCATAGGATATATTTCTGTGACACTTCGACCCACTGTTAGGCTTCGTCACCGACTAATTATAGGTAAGTGCTCTTTATTCAATAATATCAGTAATTTAGGTAATTTGAACTACCTATATATAGCAAAATCGATGGACATGTAAATTACTAAGTAGCACTGTACTCAACTAATATCATAATTCGCTAGTTGATTATTATTTCACGATGTTGAGAGCAGATGGTAGCACGCATATTTGGAATATTGAAAATTTAATTTAAGCCTTCTTAATCTGCAGTATTCATCATCAGGTCCATTTTAGTCTCCACTACAGGAGCACGACCCTCTCTCGTTCGTGCTAGACGGAAGGAGGATTTGGCCTACACTCCCCACGCTGGCCAAACGAGTTGAGGAGGCCTGATCGATATTTGATAATGTATTTCCCTTAGTCGCCTTGTACGACATCCACGGGAATATACGGAGTAATTCTATTCTAGTCTGCCGGAAACCACATAGCTCTTATATATACATAGCTCTTAGAGTCAGCGGGTTGAAGTTTCAGTGGGCTGGCTACATCTGCCGAGTCAGCGATGGCAAATGGGTGAGGAAAGTCCTAGAGTGGAGGTCACGTATGGAGCGACGAAGACTAGGGCGCCCCCTCTCTAGATGAACCGACGACCTTAAAAAAACTGGCTGGTAGAGGTTGGATGTGGAAAGCGGATGATCCCATATGGTGCAAAGAATTGAGAAATGCCTATATCCAGCAGTGGGTAGATACAAGCTGATATTGATGATGATGATTAATTTTATCCAAATGGAAAGAGCGTAAAAGGAAATATAAGACAATTTAAAAATACACAGAACATTTCGAAAATCCGAAGATATCGAATAGATGTTTAGCGAGCTGAAATGGATACTCCTTTCAAAGTCCCAGCGTACGTGGCCTGGGAGGGCCTCTTACAAGAAATACACAGATTGTGCTATTAAGCGAATATGTTGACCCATTTCGTATAAACTAGGTCAATTATAAACATTACCCAAAGGATTATCGAGTGGGTTATCGATACTGTTCAAATTAATGGGAAAACAATAAACAAACGCTTGTTATTGTTTTTGGAAGTAGGCGGCATTCCGTAGAACTTCTTGCGTACCCGTTTGAAAGATGTAATACGAATGTTTTTGTGTAATGTTTATTTTTTGCTCACTGAAATAGAATATTTTTTCTTACGAAACTGTAAAACATTTTGTGGGTGTACGTGGCTCACCTCCAACTTTAAACCCACAGCCAATCTAACCTGCGGTTCTGGCGTACTCTGACGAAAGAGGTACGCCACGACGAGCCCGACTGCGTAAAGGCAATATCAATGTATGACCACAGTATAAGTAACAGTACTACATACACATACATAGACGAACTCGGTGGCGTAGCGGTCAAAGACGCGGCTTCGACACCAACGCTCGTGGGTTCGATTCCCACACAGGACAAACATTTGTGTGCATGAACATGTCTGTTTGTCTTGGTCTGGGTGTTTTCTATGTATCGTAAGTCTGTGTTTACAAAAAAAAATGTATTTACGTATGTTTATCAGTTAGTCTAGTACCCATAACTCAAGCTTCGCTTACTTTGTGGCTAGATGGCGCTGTGTAATTTGTCTGACAATATTTATTTATTTATTATACAGCATGACCACTCCCTGCCGCTCTCTCGTGTCGACCTCACCTCCCCTCTGAGACGAATTCGATTAAATTCGAAATTACCGATGCGACATTTGAATGGACCCTGCGCTCTGTGGTTGAGTCGCAATATAATGCGTTCCCGTTATTATAATTGTTATGAATTTTGTAACAGACAAACCCCATTATGAATTAACTCTTGGTTACTGATAATTTTATTTACAGAGTACAGTTAAGTTTTCGGCCCGTTTATAATTGAATAAATAAAATATTTCTAACATTTATTTAAATAGATACCAAAACAAGTATTATGAATGTAAAATAATACGAAGGATATTAGTAATAAAATCAGTAATAAGTTTACTGCTTTTTGCACATATTTGGTTCAGATTGTGCCTAGTTTCTTTACAAAAAATTTAAAATGTAACAGACGATTATGTCGCCGTTCAACGCATTCCTTCAGAAATGTCACAAAAGAGATACCTAGGTACAGAAGTCAAGCTTATGTATGTACTTCGTTTTCCGTGTCTGCAGTCGCCTGTGGCACTACGGTTGCTAACTTTGATTTACATAAAAGTTCACATACGCGCTATATATCATTTCTATTCTGTCCTTGACAATAGTGTTCCCGCGAGTAAGGTAAAAAGTAAAATAAAAATTCTCATACTGTTGTTTAATGTTTCTTATTTATCATCATATTATAAGGCTGCTGCCAAATAGCACCTCAAGTGTCTTTAATTTATGAGTTTATGTATAATAAACCACGTTTAAATACATTTGTTTGCGAGCTACCAAGGTATAGTTAAATTTACACCACAATACACCACTTGTGAGTTCGCACGATGTTTGGTAAAGGCGTAATTTTATTCTATTTTATAACGTAGTATTAAAAATACGATGCCAGTGCACCGTACAAGGGGTTTAAACACGCTATCTATCCACCCGTTAGTTATATTTTCAGCTTCACCTTGGTAGTTATATGGTGGTTAATTCTTGCAGCTAAATTTTAAACCCCTAACGGACTTAGCTGATTTTTTTATGCTTTATTACAACTCGCATAATGACCCACAGACAAAACTCAGGGTTTCTCCAAAAGACAGAAAGAGGAATGAGGATTGCAGAAGCAAAATTGTCGATATAATCAGGAAGCTAAAGCGGCTGTGGTGGCAGATGTCTATAAAGTTACTGATGGCAGATAATCCAGGATTATGCTTGTAGCTCGTACCCAAAAATGGATACTTCTTCTCAATATGGACCGTAGATCACAAAAAAGCGGTAGAGAATAGGATCCGGAAATATGTTCATGCACACAAATGCTTGTCTTATGCTGGGTTCGAACCCGTGACCTCCGAGTTAAAGCTGCTATTGTCCACCGAGTTCGACATTTATCTATCTGTTGGGTAAATATGGGATGATGATGATAAAACTAGAGGCCCCATCGCCTAAGCTAAAGACGATTTTTCGATTTCGAAAATCAGACTTTAGTTCAGGGTTGTAGGGATCATTATTAGCTGAGTAAATAGAGCACCAGAGCTCTACCGGTTAATCAGAAAATCATAACTAGTAAAGCCAGCTGAATCTCAATATTCGAAATTTTAAAATGTGATCTGATCGTCTTTAGCGTAGGCAATCCTACGGCCTAAGCTAAAGACGATCAAAATTCAGTTTCGATCCAGTCTTGATCTCACAAATGTCACATTTGGTATTCTCGTAACATAATATGTAACTTCAAAATTAAATTTAAGCAGGATTATATCAAAATATGAGTGAAAATTAAACAAACTAAGAATGTTACTTTGCCAACAACAAGAATTGATAATAATTAATTAATGAAAACAAGTATATAATTTTAGTCAATTCACAATTCAATCTCGATTCCGTCAACTTTCAATCTGCGTTCGTAGAAAAATTATGAGAATTGGCCTTCTGTAATGCTCTGTTGTCATAGGCATTGCGTAGAGTAACGGAAACGCTTTGATATAGACGTTTCACGTTAACCAACGGCCGTGTGCACCGTCACAACCCACCCATATTTTTATAATTCTAAATTGAAATCAAGACAAATACATCCCTGTGTCATCAAAATTAGATCCCGCATCGATGCAAAACTTTAACGTGCGTGTGTGCGTGTGTGCGAACACCTTTTTTTTTTTTTTGGGAAGTCCAACTTCGCCTAGCGCTCAAATTTAATTTTGACGAGCTAGAACACGTAGTGTAATAGAATACGTATGTACCCTTTACGACCTTTAATCATAGAGTGAGGGCTTTTATATAAACGTTAGCGGGCGGTGCGAAATTTCCAAATTAAATCTGAACTTTATTTACGAGAATTCACCGGCCCGTATAAAGGGAATTTTATCTAATTGGTCTTTTATTCCAGTCAAGAGTCTTAATTTGAAGAGTGTAAAAGGCTAAAAATCATTTTTAAAGCCAAAGTCAACGTCACCTACGTATGTTGCAACCTGCCAATTAGCAAACAGTGACTTGTCAAAAGAGAAGTAGGGCACAATGTTATAAAGTATCACGAGTCGGGTACCTAAGTATCTCCAGCATATAAAATACCACAGCCAAATAACAACCCTCAGTTCCTGGAGGATTCGTATGAGTGAATTACTTTACTGACAACCTCAATGAATGAGGTCGCCAGTAATTTACTGCACTTAGAATCGTTCCTATGCTACAGCATCGTGACCCAACGTTTTTTTCCGTGGCACGAATCCCAGGTGAAGGAACGGTGTGCTAGCATATCGGAATTACTATACGCGAATTGAAAGCTTTTTACCCGACTGCGGCGAAGCCAAAATGAGGGTTATTACATCTGATATTGTATAAAAATAAACCATGGATTTAACTTAATTTAGAAAAATTGTATAAAAGTAAAAAGAATACCGTTAGTAAGATTAGATTGAGTAATCAAGAATATGAAAGTACAGATTGAGAGACTCGGAGCTTACTGGCTGTGGGAAAATATGGAAAGAGTTAGCGATTGATATTGAAAAAGAAGACTATATGAACACACCACAGGAATTTCGCGAAGAATTATATAACATGCTATGTGTAAAACATGCACCATGTAGAATCTGAAGGCTTGTTCTGAATTTTAGAAAGAATTTTCAAAATTTGATGACTGCTTTTATGGATTACTTTCTAAATTAAAACGTATAAACTCAATATTTTAGTAATATTATTTATAGCTATAATCATTGACGTATAAATTACATTGACATATTATCGTTCGGTTTCTTACCTTTTAATTCATGCTAATTATTATAATAACCTTTCATAGCTTTTTATTAGATCAGCATTTCTCATGTAAAAACTGTTACTAACACTCAAAAATAAATCAGAAATCGATTTAATCTATTGTTTAAATTGATATAATTTTTTTTTTTCATAACACGACTTCAGAATTCTGTAAAGAAGAAGACGAAAGTCAGAATCTGTTCGTTGAGTGTAAATAACACATAAAAGTATAATACAAATCAATAGGAACAAAATACAATGGCGGACCGCTGTCGTATCCCATGGGGAATGTTTTTCAGTCAACCACAGAATACCGGAAGAACTATTGTTTCGTGATAGTCAAGCATATCGAATGCGAAGCGTATATAATATATACATGGTGTTAAAAATATGAGCCAAATTTTAGGTCCCATCCAGTATCGAGTTACAGAAAATAGCAATTTATGCAACATAAAAATAGAAAATAATAGTTATTAACAAATATTATTAACAAATATAAAAAAAATATGAAAACATTACGGTTGCTAGATATAAAGTGTGATATATTTTTATTATAAATCGATACCATAAAAAGTATATTGAGGAGCTCGATTATCGAATGGTTAGCAATGGCCACTTTGACTCCGACGTCGTGGGTTCGATCCCCGCACATGACAAATATTTGTGTTCATGAATATGTATGTTTGACTTGGTCTAGGTGTTTTCTATGTAACAAATGTATGTATTTACAAAAAAAAAAATGTATTTAAGTACAATAATACCAGTTATTTAGTGCCCATAGTACAAGCTTTGCTTAGTTTGAGACTAGATGAGCGTGTCTAATTTGTCCAGGAATAATATTCATATAATGCTACAAGAGTTTTATAGTCATTGTATTATTTGAATAATAAAGTCCACATCTACTGGATCATTTTTATCTGAAAAATCTTCGGATTTTTACTTCGGCGTCGGCCACCTGCTTGTTTGTTGCACAATTTATAGTAATAAGTTCATTATGTAACTATAGCGTTGATACGCATTCAATGTCTTAAATAAGTATAATTAACTAGCGGCCCGGTACGTGCTTCGCTACGTATAAAGTGAAATATTAAAAATAAAAAAAATTGGAACATCAAACTCATTTATTCAAACAAAAAAATATTTTATTAATTGCTAGCTATTTTAAAACTTAATCCAAAACATTTGGATAAACAATATTTTTTGTTTTTCCACTTTGAGCATGAATAAACAAACGTCTGGGGGGTACCGAGTCTCGAACAGGCAACATAAAGTCGAAGTACGTCCAAAATGAAATGACCGCATGAATGACATAACAACATGCTCGTACCCACTGTCAACACTGAAAAAAGTTTCAATTTGACAGCACAATCCCCATCCGAAAAAAGTTTCAATTTGACAGCAAAATCCCCATTAACAAAATGATCCGCCATTTATTGAATTCATTTGTTACAAAAAATGTGATAAATGAAGAACCGCTCTACCGATTTTGTGCTAACTTCACATAAACCATCTACTAAATAGTCCGAACAAAGACTAAACATTTGGTTTCGATAGGTGAGCCCGTTCTTGAGTTATTAAATTACAACGAAAAGTGGCATTGATTTTTATATATATAGATTAAAAATTATAGCTTTAAACGTCTAAATTGAGCTATTTCAGAGCCCATAATCTAAGTATAACGTAACAAATTATTGTATTTATATCTTCGTTCTGTATTGAAATTTGAGCAGCGCCTATTATTACAAAACAAAAATGTAAAGATATAATTACATTATCTACGAATAAGGTCGGCTATGAATAACAAAGCGACGATATTAATTACTTTTTCAAAAGACTGTGGCGCCTGAAATGCGGCTCACCCTGTTTTCAAATTCATATAATTTAGAACAATGAAACATCTATGATCAAATTAGGAGTGTTTAATTATTAATGGGACGTAAAAACATTTTTTTTTTCGATTTACTAAATAAAGACGTCATAGTAATATATACGTAAAGAATTACTTAGATAGCATAAATACTTCTCGAGATGTAATAACTTGAAAATCATAATTTAGGACTTTTCCGTTGCTTGCCCGACAATACACAGTAGGTCAAAATTCAAATAAATGGAAAGATAATATTTTTTTTTGTAAAATAACGTAGCGGTATAGAGTAGTGATGTAACGAATGTCAATTTCTAGACATCCGCGAATGCGAATGCGAATGCGAATATCTGCCGTCGATATTCGCGAATACGAATGCGAATACGAATATTGACTTTTGTATTTGGCGCCATTTGTCTATGGCTTTATTTTGACAGCTTAGTTGGCACGCGAGTTACACGCACACATTTGTAATTATTTGCATCTACTTCCGAGCATTGTCGAGCCGATCCGAAGAAGGCCGATTGCTGTTTGATTTACGAATTACGAGTGATGTTTATTGTTTAGTTAACAAAAAATTCTAACAGAGAGATAATTGTGAGCTCCTTAGCAGTTTTATCCCAGGACTGCAGTGAACATTGTTCATTACTTTTCTGGTGATCGCCGCTGTTAATCCTGGCTAGTAGCCAGTTGCTACACAGACAAAGTGGTGAGAATGAGTGATGGGACTGAAACTATGAATCTGCTTTGAGTTCCGTACGATCAGTATACTGTACTTCATTCTTAAACAGACAGGCCCACAGGAAATCCAAAAACACTTTCAAATAGGTCCAATCTTTGGTACCTATTTGAAAGTGTTTGTGTTGTAACAAACAAGAGAACCGACTTCCAACATAGATGTTGAAATTACCACTTACTATATACACTACATATACTTTTCCTCGTCCGCAGTTGGCATTAAAAATGCAACACATTTATGCTGTTATGATTATTATAAACTAAAAAACAATTTCATTATAACTTCACGTTATGCAGTAAGTTGTTTATTTAGCACCAAGTCATAAAATAAAAACTTTTGAGTAGAGATCATTAGATTTCATGTATTATTTATTTAACGGAGGATATTTCATTAAACTTCTACTGAAGTTTTAAAACAAAAATCTATTATTTTATTCTATTTACTAGCGACCCGCATTGCAATGCTGATACTAAATGTACTACAGAAGGTCTTTGCGCTTTGTCCTATCCAGTCCTTCCCCAGTTATAGGCACACGCCGTCGGCTCCGCGGCCGGTACCGCCACAGCCGTTATGTCCCTGCATTTTAAATGTGTAATATCTTCTAAACTATTCATTTAAATTACATGCTGTGAAGGGCCATATTGGTCTATATTAAATGCGCAATGTATTTAAGGTACTTAATTGGATAAGGATTAATTCTGTATTGCTTAAAATCGCTTCGTAAATAAGGCATTATTTCTTGTAAAAAGCAAAGGATAAAATAACGGTTATTGTGTGTTACCACTAAGAGATAGACATATACCATCGCGAACTTTTTTGTAGACCATTTTAAGGTGAACAATACTGTACTACATTATTTTGATCTATCTCGTTGGGTTCAGCCAGCGTTTGCAATGAAATAGCAAAAAAATGTGTTTATTTACGACATCACATTAGAAACCTCTAAATTATCAGTGTTTTTCTACTATGTTATGCATATATTATACATATAAACTTTCCAGTTGAATCACTCTATCTATTTAAAAAAACCGCATCATAATCTGTTGCGTAGTTTCAAAGATTTAAGCATACAAAGGGACATAGGGACAGAGAAAGCGACTTTGTTTTATACTATGTAGTGATGAGTAAGTTTCGCTATGGAGAGCAACTGAGAGTGCTCATACACTGTAGGTAAACTACATTTGTACTAGGGAGATGTGTTTTAATATTTTAATACAAAATAATATTTTAATACGAATAAAACGGGTTGCACTCCGGGAGTGCCGGCAGAAGTGAAAACTTGAACATTAACTTTGTGCATTTTTGAATATTTTGGAATGGTTAACACGAATTGCTTTATTTATCAGTATAAATACAATAGTCATTTATTGCGCTATCGTACACAAACATGACAATTTATATTACATTAAAAATAAACAGCAGGAGCAGGCATACATTTTCGCTGCGTGGTAGAAAGAGAGGGGGATATTACTTCCTCTCCTACGCCGCGCCGGGGGTCTACTCTCCCTCCGTCTTACGAATTTTCGATCAGGTCACCTCTCCTGTTTAACGTTTTTTACCCATCCCAAAAAGTGCTCAACGCCGCTAAAGAAGTGTTCACTAAAAAAAAAAACGATTTTTCCTATAGTTACAACTTAGTTAGATATTTTTTTTTGCCCTCGTAAACTATATTATATTCCTTTAATGCAAAATTGCAATCTTTCCATCTGTATTATCATGTTTCTAATATATCTACGGTTAACGACGTATGAGTTCATTGTATTTATAGTAATAAACACATAGTATCACAGCGTAATGCACTTATATGTACAGGGTGAAGTAAATTAATAGCAATCCAGTATATCCAGGCGTTGTACATCTTCTTAGGTTCGGCCGCAATAACTTAAAAGGATCTTCCTCTCGAGCTAAGTTACATTGAATAATTTAGTAGGAAAAAAGTTTTCAAACAAAACTTGATACTAGGTCCGAACTACGAATCAATAACATTATGCCTTTTTCTTTCATTCATTTTTATTAGAGGTCACCTTTACATTCACGCATTTCTTACCCATATCATATTATATCTCATACAACCATCCACTTTTTCAGTCTTACTCTGTGGTTTCCTTCATTCTTCATTCAAATTCATCGTTTTTAGGGTTCCGTACCCAAAGGGTAAAAAGGAACTCTATTACTAAGGCTCCGCTCTCCGTCCGTCCGTCCGTCCGTCCGTCCGTCCGTCCGTCCGTCCGTCTGTCACCAGGCTGTATCTCATGAACCATTATAGTTAGACAGTTGAAATTTTCAGAGATGATGTATTTCTGTTGCCGCTATAACAATAAATACAAACATAAAAAACAGAATAAAACAATTATTTAAGGGGGCTCCCATACAACAAACGTGATTTTTTTGCTCGTTTTTCCTCGCAATTGATAACGGCAATAGGTAGACGCTTGAAATACTTACATAATATTTAGTTATACTATATTCATTTTAAAAATAAATAATTAAATTAAAATAAAATAAAAATTTAATGGGGACTCCCATACTAAGATAATGGTACGGAACCCACGAACGTGCGTGAGTCCGACTCGCACTTGGCCGGTTTTACTTATATAAATAACACGTGACACAACGTGTTTTTTATCATAATGGTTTATATAGAGACTATATTCTAGAGACTATTTGATATTAAAAATGATGTAAAATTATGATAAATATTAATGAGTACGCACGGCGCTAATGCAAGTCAATTGAGGACTGATGTTTAATGAATAATGTAGGAAAATATATAAGCGGACGCGTTGTGTTGAATTTGTAATGAGTTGCACGTTGTTAAGCCTATACAGATCATCATCAGGGGCGGGGCGCCCAACCCTTCGTCGCCTCATATGGGCCCACTCTACTCTACGACTCCACTCTACGACTTTCCTGCCCAATTTGCAATTATTGACTCGGCAGATGTGGCCGATCTACTGCCACTTCTCTAGTACTATTACTTATACTGTGGTACTATGTCGACAACTATGGTACTCGCTCGAATTTCTTTGTTCCGTATTCGGTCTATTAGAGAAATTCGAAGCATAGATCTCTCCAACACTCGCTATGTAACTTTTTGTTTATGGACTAGTCCGACGGTCAGAGTTATTGTTTATGCACCGTAGGCATTATATCGTTAATACTAGATCGTATGTGTGAACGTGAGGAGCACGATGGCGTCTATACGCGTGTCAGTCTAATTGAACACGCAAGTTAAGCAACGTCGCTCGTAGCCTGTCCATAGATGGGTTTATAGATCTTGAGCTCCTTCATGCTTCGGAAAGCCGCCAGTCCCGGCTCCCGGCTGTTGTCATTAGATGACAGTCGTTAAAAAAAGTCAGCGGCCTATAGGAAGCTTGAAAACACTGGCCTCCACCAACTTACAGTTGAGCAGCGTGGAGGAGTGTGCCCTAAACTCCCTCGATTAAGGGGAGGCCCGTATCCCAGTAGTGGGATAATTAAGGTTGACGACGATATGTGAACGTACAGGTAGAAGGCTTTGGTCTTTGTAGTCTTTTTGTATACTGAAGCGTAAATTGTAACATATTTGGAATTTTATTAAGATCTTTTACCAATAAAATCAGAAGAACTATTATACGCATAATGTATTATATTTAACTACTCTCTACCTGTAAAATAGTTTAAGTTAGTAGATAAGATTTAATGGTGAAAATAGGTACTGTAGTACGGATAGTTAACCGATTTCGGTGTTCGAAGCTCTGTATTTACTTATCAAACTGAATCTGAATACATGAATATGAACCTACCGTAGGCGCGATGTGATTTCTAGTCTTACCTAGTCATTTGTAAGGTAAAGATCTGTGAAACAAATTATTACGTAGAGTAGCTCTACAATATAAGACGTAAAATTATTATGTTGGAATTTTAGCTGACAATTAACGTCCTTTCTAGAGATATCTATAAACAACTACTTTCAGAATTTCAGATGATAAATCCCTCTAGCCATGAGATGTGAAATATTTTAGCTTTCTTTCCCAATGATCTTATTATCTTCATATATTTAAATCACGCAAGTTTTTATCGCGGTTTTCTTTTGATACCATTGTGTTGTTCCCTGTTGTTGACGCTGCCTTGGGGCGTTTTCGACTTGTAACAGATGAAAGTATTAAAGCGTACTGTTCTCTAAAACTTCGGGATATTTTGCTTCATTATTTAAAGCTATAAACACTATAAATGAAATATCCATTTACCACAAGCCCACAAGATTATATTATTTTTTATATACTGCTATATTTATTTTATATCAGACGGGGGTAAACAAGCATGTGGTTCATCTGATGGAAAGCAATCACCACCGGCGATGGAGACCAGCAACACCTAGCGGTCACCGATCTGTTGCCAGCCTTTTAAGGAAAATATAGACTCTTATCTTGAAGGTCGTGCCCCATGTCGTAATTGTTCTGAAATACCGCTGAGGGAAGTTGATCCTATACTAATACTTGCTTTAGCAAAAATAACATATGAATTGAATTGATTCTAATTTTTAATGACTTCATGAATTCAATCTGTAGATAATCCACCAATTATTTTTACAATGTCCTAATGCTAAAAATGTTTTGTCTTAAGGTCACCGTTTGTAACATTTTTATAGTAAAACTAGCTGATGCCCGCGACTTCGTTCGCGTGGACTTTATGATTCCGGCGTATTAACACAAATACGAACTAAAGTAGATACATAAGAAAATATTTGGGGCAGTATTACACGTTAAAAGTCAACAAATTATTATTTTTATTTAAGATAGTTTAAAAAAATATATAAAATAAATGAAGGGAGTCTTTCCTTCGGGAGCTAATATGAAAAGACCTGAAGCGTTACTAATCCTCGATAAAGCCACATTATTGGTCATTTTGCATTCATCTGAAACGATTAGACAGCAATCCTGAAACATTTTCGCTTTGTCACAGTTTCGTGCCACAAAGCATGTCGGTGTTTCCGTTCTGTATAAATCGAGTAGAATATTGAACATTGTATTTGCGTCCTTCCGTCTAGAGGTAATATTATGGCTGCAATACGTGGCCATGCTGCTTTGTGATATTATTTTGGCGCCTGATTTCAGCGAGGATTGCTCTCGTCAGATATGTTTTTCCAGTCCCTCCTGAAACATCTAAGAAAAACAGTTTCCCCTCGTTGTTTAAAAGAATTTGAGTCACAATATCTTGCTACATAGCGTCCCGCAAATGCACGCATTCTTCTGGTTTGTGCAAATATATACCAATCGTTCCATTTAAATTTTAGCGTACACGTCTATATAAAACTGACTAAACAGACCACGTTACCTTTATATATATAACGTTATATATATATCTATATATATAAAAGAGAAAATCACTCACTCACTCATCACGAAATCTCAGAAACTATAACACCTACAAACTTGAAATTTAGCAGGTAGGTTCCTTATAGGGTGTAGACATCCGCTAAGAACGGATTTTACGATACTCCACCCCTAAGGGGGTAGAATGGGGGTTGGAAGTTTGTATGAAAGTCCTATGTTTTTGAAGCAAGAGACTTGAAATTTAAAATGTATGCTCTATAGACGGTGTGGAGGTGTATTAATAAAGTATCTTTGGAAATCAATCCCTTTTTGGGGTTAAAACGGAGGTTGGAAGTTTGTATGAAAGTTCTATGTTTTTGAAGTAAATGGCTTGAAATTTAAAATGCATGCTCTATAGATGGTGTGGAGGTGTACTAATAATGTATCTTTGGAAATCAACCCCGTTTTGGGGTTAAAACAAGGGTTGGAAGTTTGTATGAAAATTCTACGTTTTTGACGCAAGAGACTTGAAATTTAAAATGTATGCTCTATAGATGGAGTGGAGGTGTACTAATAATGTATCTTTGAAAATCAACCCCCTTTTGGGGTTAAAACGGGGGTTGGAAGTTTGTATGAAAGTTCTATGTTTTTGAAGTAAGAGACTTGAAATTTAAAATGCATGCTCTATATCTATAGAGCATGCATTTTAAATTTCAAGTCTCTCCATACCATCTGGTATGGAGGTGTACTAATAATGTATCTTTAGATATCAACCCCTTTTTGGGGTTATAATGGGGGTTGGTAGTTTGTATGAAAGTTCTAAGTTTTTAAAGTAAGAAACTAGAAATTTAAAATGTATGTACTAATAATGTATCTTTAGAAATCAACCCCTTTTTGGGGTTAAAACGGGGGTTGGAAGTTTGTATGAAAGTCCTATGTTTTTGTAGTAAGAGACTTGAAATTTTAAATGTGTGCTCTATAGATGGTTTGGAGGTGTACTAATAATGTATCTTTAGAAATCAAACCCTTTTTGAAGTTAAAACGGGGGTTGGAAATTTGTATGGAAATCCAATGTTATTGAAGTTAAAGTGATTATGGCAGAAGGATTTTAAATGATATTTAAGTATAAAAAATATTGAAAACAAACAATAAAAAATACTTTAGGTTTTACAAAGAGGTTTTAAAAAATAATATCCGTCGACTTCATTGATTCTAAAAATTCGTCTAGATATTGATTGTTTTTTGCGTCCTTCCGTCTAGAGGTAATATTATGGCTGCAATATATATATATATATATATATATATATATATATATATATATATATATATATATATATATATCAATATATATAACGTAAATAAATGAAACTATTGCGTCTAACTTGTAGCAGGTAAGAATAAAAGTAGCACTGCGCGGTTATTTTTTTACAATACAATCAACATTTTGTTAAACTATTTATGCTCATCAGGCTGAACAACTTTTGCTAAGGCGTCATTTTTATATTTCTTATAGTTTAGCTGAACCATAATGGTTCTGCTTCAGGTGTTCCAAATCTTGAATTTTTATACCGAGATGGAAATTTCGTGTCCACGTTTTCAAATCGATGCCATTTTCGTAATTGACATTTCAGAAAACCATAGAATCAACACCCATATTATTATGACATTTCAACCCCATCGCACCCCCACAGGAGTGCTCTTGTGTCACGTCGATTATGTTAGATTATAAAATAGCTGTTGTTTTCGGAATCAGCGACCCGATATTATAAACCATAAAAACAATACCCATGTCGATTTTCAGACGTTTGCACCTCATTTCACCCCTTTAGGGGTTGAATTTTGAAAAATCCTGAAACACGTGTTTACTCATTTATCTACAGAAGTTCTCGTGTAAAGTTTCGTATAGAATAGTCCAACTAATCTTGGTTCCCCATACAAACTTTGGACCCCCGTTTCACCCCCTTAAGGGTTGAATTTTCCAAATTCCCGTCTTAGTGAGCATCTACGTCCTGAAAGGAACCGCCATACTAAATTTGAGACTCCTAGCACTTGTAGTTTCTGAGATTTCGTGATGAGTGATTTTCTATAAAGAAAAATTTTCTTTAAACTTTAAATGACGATAACTTTTTAATCTGACATTAGATTTCGATGAAACAAAGCCTATATGTTGCTCAGGGATGAGCTTAATCTTTTAGTGAAAACCGCGTAAAAATCTGTTCATTAGTTTTAAAGATTAGCGAATACATACAGACAGACAGACAGACAGACAGACAGACAAAAAAATCAAAAAAATCTATTTTGTGTTCCATTTTTTGTTAATTTTATTAAATGTACAGACACGCGGTTCCTACTGTTTTATTATATGTATTGATTGTCTGTAATACAGTAATAAATAAATAAAAATTCAAGTTACAAAGAAGTGTGTGTAACATTTTTACAATGTCTTGCTTCTTTAGTATCCTATCTACCTTACTCTTCTTTCCTCGACCACTTTTAAAATTACATAATTGTAGTTATCCTTCCTTTATATTTCTCTAATTTCCCTTCTCTGTGAACTACTAAACAATGGCCCTTCTCTACAACGTAGTACTATTACTTATACTGTGATACTACTATTACTCCTTTATGACATGTTTTTTTCTTCTTCCACTTTACAGCCCCAACTCTTTCTCATTATCAATACGAACAACAATCGAACAGGGTTGGCAAATTACAGGCGCGGTTCGTTCTTTATAGGTTTTCTTTATAAGTCTTAAGTTCTTTCGGTAAACGTATTACCAAGACATACAATTATTAAGTAATATGTTTAATTATTTATTTATTTCAATATCTACACAGACTTTACAGGTATGCACCCAAAGCGACAATATGGCTAAATTACATACTTAATTAATAGTATGGGCCCACCACAAATTCTCACCACTGTGTCTCCTGTGTAGCCAGGATTAACAGCGGCGAACGTCAGCGGCGAAACAGTGAAGTCCATTTCAGTTTCGGGGGTGAAACTACGGTTGCCTTGGTACTCATAACGAATTTAATCAGAAGAAAATAGTAGGTAAGAAGCTTTTGGAATTTAATGTCACTAGTAGATATACGCAATTTTATTGCATAGACTATGTATACGAAATTATGTAATGTTATAATTTTAGTTCTGAGAGATAGCAACCAATAACGTTACATAGCTACAATTTTGTCAGAAAATAACACGAAAGTAAACATTTCGTGTATACATTTGGGAATGTTTACATAAACAAAGGCAGATTTCGAGGAATAAATTAATTTGTTGAACGTTCTATATTAGTGACCGAAAGTTCAACTAAGAAATAAAAATATTGCGATACATTTATTTACATACATCAAAAATATAGATTCTGATGTTTGATTTATATAATAATTTATTGAGGGAGATTATTTGTGTACAATATGTATTAAAATATCTTATACATATATTAGGATATATGGAGTAATATACTCTATAAAGATATCACCTAGTAATATTTAGCCCTAGTAATAGCGTCACAGCTTGAAGGCAACAAAAGTGATATGTAAATACGAACAACCCAATAATTAAATCTGATCGTTCGCGGTGTAACATAATAAATCAAACTTAACAAGCCAGCTAATTACCGCAGTGAATTCTTTGCACTTTATATAAACAAAGAATCTCACAACCCAATTAGAATCATAGCTGTTAAATTCAGACTTCAAAATATCTTATTGTATATGATATGGAGAAAGTTTCAAGTAGATAAAGTCATTTTCGTTATGTATCGTGTGCAGATAACTATATAGTTACCGAGATAGTTCGATGACAAAACTTCAGAGCGGTCCTTTCTGACTACAGATGACTCTATTATGGAAATTGTTCCGTCTGAAACGTACAGATAAGTGAAGGTTACATGTGAATTATACATGCCCTCCTATTGGCTGAGCGCACAGACCTGAACGGAATAAATATTGCATATCGGCACCAATTCTGGGCCGTACAACTTTTTTTATACATCGGAAACGTTTTAAAAAGCATCTACGGCTCTGAAGGAAATACACTATCATATTTCATAACGACGCCTATTTGTGAGTCTGAGAGCGATTCGCATAAGAATTCCCGAGCGATGGCTTCGAGAAACGAGCACACGAGATACAAACCGCGGCAAACATTGAAGATGGCAACACTGACATGAGGGGGATCGTGGCGTTGGCAACATTGCACGTTACTCTCCTCCTAGTACGGCGTGTTTATTCTGCCGAGTATATCGACCGGCGAGCGGCCGCGGGCGCGCGCCGAGCCGCCGACCCGCTCAGTCGACGCCGACCCGCCGACACTGCCTCGTGCCTCCGGCTCGCACCAATGACAGCCGCCGATATACCAACAACAAATCGTTCTCACCGCCAACATTGAACTTTTACTCGGTAACACTCACCCGAAGGACCAAGCCATAAACAATTTTGAAATAACTATTCTCTCTGAGTGAAATACCGAGGAAAAACATTCTAGTGTCATGTGAAAGTGTTAATACCATCTTGCTGCTCTTCAGGCGGCTGTTCAGGAGGTAAGTTTAATGAAAATAACCAATATTAACATCGAAGGTCGGGGCTAAGGTCTACTTATAGAAAATCATAACGACCGCATATGTAGTAAACGCGTTGCTACGTTCAGATCTCGATAAGAGATTTTAATCTACTGCAATAAATTAGAAACTACGTAATATGAAAGCTAGAATTTAATAGTTAAAAGCTTATTTATGGAGGTTAATTTAAGTTTCTACTAGGAACTCGCAATGTTGTTGCCCGCGGTCCAATGACCGTGTAGAAAGGTCTACGGCGTAGACCGCTCGTAGTAAACCGTAGCAATTAGTGTCATATTCCGCACGTTTATCTCTCCACTTTTATAACAGTTTGCAAACTTACTTACTCTGGTACATACCTATTATTATAAGTACCTACATTGTTTACTTTTACATACTTAGTTGTGTTGCTAGAACTCTAAAAAACGAAACAAAAAGTTTCACGTCACATGGTTTATTATGATCTATACTTAATATACTTAAAGTAAGAAACTATGTTACTACTCGTAGTATACATAAAAAAAAGTACCTTTAAGTTAATTTCAAAGGGTCTCTTGCATTTTATTACAAACACCTCTGAAGAAGGGTCGTACCGTGTCTGATTTGTTTTTTTAATCTACATTGCGATTATTTTACAAACTCAATTTACTCACAGTTGTAATTAAAATATTACGTTACCGACTATCATTATTATTTACGTTAAAAAGGTTTTAACTTAATACGAGATAATAGCTGATCTAAGAAACATTTTATTAATTTTAAGTATATTGACCAGCCATTTATAAAACAATGGTGAAAGAACAAAGTTCTCCATTCAGAAAATTTCTAAAGAGGTTGTGCATTAGCAGTGGGGTGTATACTTGTAATACAAGTTTCGCACGAGCCTTAAGCTCGTGCAAAACTTGTATTACAAGTATCTATAGGCTATGATAACAATCAATCGAATCATATGCTTGTTAGCGAGCAGCGTTGTGATTGTTCGATTGTGATTATTTATTCTTCATTCGACGCGTGAATTGCTCTACATTTTCAGCATTAATTTATACAACTTTTGCTGCATCTCCTTTCAGATGTTTGCTTTTGGGTGGTTCTATCATAACCTTCAATTTTCACATTCCATATTCATTCATCTTTTTCAGATTTACAGTTTAGTATCTGGGCAACCGAACTTTACTAGGTTTTTAGGAAAAAACAAAGCCAGAATTAAAACCTACATACATTTTTCGCTCTCATAGAGTTTATGACAGAATATTTTTCAAGATACAGATTTTGTGATTATATTTGGGCAAACCTCTCATCTCTGTGTACTACCGTAGAACCACTCTCGGGCAAACGACAACTAAGTTGTAAGCCCAAACGTGATATTAACATTTACGGTCTTTTGCCGCCACACGGTACCGGGTGGTCCTTATTGAATAAAAAAAAAACAAAAGAGAAATAAAATTGTTTCATTGCTCTTTCGTTTCTTGATATTAATTTTTATTCTAAGAATGTCTTAGAAAAATATCCTGTAAAATTCTTTAGATAAAGGTTTCAGATTTTGCACTGAACTAAATTCAGCGGATTCTTAAACCAAACTAAAACTGACAAATTCGTGCATTGAGTGAAATAGAATATTTTTCACACGAGCCTCATTAGCGCACGTTATGCTCCAGAGAGTTACAGATGAATGATAAGCCGAAAACTAACATGGAAGCAAGAGAAGCATATTTACATAACAATGAGACATACAATGACATGTGCAACTAACCACCGAAATAGACATCAATTTGGAATTCATTATGCTTGAGAATATAACACACGTTATAAAAACTTCTAAACGACTCCCCACACAACTATTTATTTTAGACAAAGACAAAACTAAAACGAAAAGAACAACCTTTACGAGAGCCGCTTAAAACTTCTATTGTATTTTTAGATCCCAATAAAACAAATGTTTGTTTGTGTTTAATAATGTATAGCATGCAATTCGCACATTAATGCGATGGGATTTGGCTGTAATGCTGTAATGTAGCTAAATCCGTAACAAATAGGGACTGCAACGCGCCACGTCTGTCGACCTTTGTGGTTGACTTTTGCATCACTTGTGGCAACCTCATTTTTAATTAAATATAAGGTGAAATGGGAATCGCCCCAGGCTATATTAAATTTAAAATTCGAGTATTTTAAATTTAACCGACGTTTCCGTCGTTTGGTCGACCTTCGTTTTGCATTCGTTGAATGTTAAACCAGCCTTATTTTCTCAATCTTTAATGGGGTTGCCTCCATTAAGAAGTTGAAGTTTGTTTCGTTCCTTTGTGAATATTGAATTATTTGGCGCGATACCGAGGCGGCGTGAATTATAAGTGTTTTACAGGTTGTATTTTTTCACGTTCCATTGTAAACGGGACGGACTACCATAAATTTGAATTTCAGACCATCACCATCCCGGGCTAAAGCCGTTGTATACTGATATATTGATGTAATAAATGTTATAAACTCATAGCGCTAATTCGGATTTATTATTAGAGGATTTAACGGTTTATTTTTGTACCTTGTTGTCCATTTTTAACCGCCAGTGAGAACCAAAAGGCTGTTATATTTTTAACGCGCGTATCCCAGATGAATAGACCGAATTAGATTATTTTTATACTACGTTGGGTTGCAGACAAGCATGCGGCCCGCCTGATGTGAAGCGCAACATGAAATAATGCTCGCGCACTGCCAATCCCCGCTGCTAATGCAGAAAGTCCGTCCATCCTGTGACCTCACTCACACACAGTAACACAACAGTAAGTGAAAGAAGTAAAGAGAATATAAAGTAAAAAATTATGGAAATTCATGATCATTTTCCACTTAGAGAAAGTAATGATTACTTGCGTCATCATCCTGAAAATAATGGTTGCCAAAAGTCGATAAAGCTTGTTTTTTTATGAAGCATTGCAGTTATATCTCGTTACTCGATTAATTCGACATTACCGCGGCGAATGCGCACTATTAAATTAATGCATAGATTATGAATTAACACGAATAACAAACAGTTACTTTGTTCTATTTATTCACTATTTAACTACGAATCCAAGTCCAATGTTTATTGGTATACATACAAATGATATTTTTATAGCACAAAGACGTTGACATCCTATTAGCTGCTATTAATCTATGAAAATATAGATCATATTCTCAAACAGTAATAAATCGATAATTCAATGTCGTATTCACAATTATTGCAGACAGAGACGATAAGGTTCATTAACTGTTAATGCGACATGTCTAGACATTATGAAAGTGCTTTCGTTTCCAACTGTTCCTGTTTTTAATTTATTCAATGTATTAACTCAAAATTGCTTTCAAATAGATAATTAGGTAATAATAGGATCGGTTGTATCCAGCAGTGGATAGATATAGGTTGATGATGATGATGATATGTGTAATCAAAGCTATTAATGAGCACATAGGATGGAGCACTATTTATAAGGCAATTTGAACTACACTACTTTGCGTGCTTCCGCCACCGAAACAAAGTAGTGTAGATCAATTGCCTGTAAATTTGAGTTTCGCATAGCAATTAAATACACTATTCATAAATTATAGAGCACAAAAGCTATAGCAATAGTATTTGTCAGTAGTGGAGCAGGTTAGAGACGACCACAGCAGTCGAGGCAACAGCGGTGGCGATATGTATTTTATATTTGAATCGATAAATTACGATTAATTAGTAAGATTAAATAGTAAGTCGTCACATGTACACTCACACAGATTTTTATAGGGACACAATGCACTTGTGGTGCTCCTGGTGTTATAGGCGTCAATAGATGAATACGTTACCCACCTTAGTGGTAGTAAGTAAAGAACAATCATTCTCTATATTTTATTTGAAATTATTATGCTGAAATCAATATTCATATTTCATAAAAACAATTACAAGTCATTAATCGTAATAATTGTTGTTCAAAAGAGAAGCACTTGCTAATGTTTAGAATTTCGGAAATCCAAGTTGGAAACTCTGAGGTAGAGAATAAAAATATTAGCATAAATTATTTCTGTAGGACATAATTTCGCAAATCCGCTGAGGGTCAACTTTTCAAAGGGAATGTGTTATCTCGGTCGTTCTCCGTAATGCCCCGAATCGGGGTTTCCAACAAGATACCGAACTTTATAATCTTGATTTAAACTTTCTGAAGCACAGAACAAACTAAAACTTATCAAGTTTATTAAGCCATCTACGTTTCTTTTTAACCTATTACTATTTTCCTATGATTCTTCATCATCATCATTATCAGCTTGTATCTACCCACTGCTGCATATAGGCCTTTCCCAATGCTTTCCACATGCGATCATCTGCTTTCCGCATCCACCGCTACCAGCCACTTTGTTTGAGGTCGTCGGTCCATCTAGAGAGTGGGTGCCTTACGCTTCGTCGCCCTATACGTGCCCCCACTCTAGGACTTTTCTCCTCCGACTCGGTAGATGTGGCCACCCCACTGCCACTTAGGCTGACTCTGAGAGCTACGTTGATCATTTTGGTTTTCCGTCGAATTTCTTCGTTCTGAATTCGATCCCTTAGAGAAATCCCGAGCATTGGTCCTTTCGTCGGTCGCTGTGCAACTTTTAGTCTGTGAACCAGCCCAACAGTCTGTCCAAGTCTCTGCACCATAGGTTAAAGCGGGGAGACGCACTCATTGAACACTTTCGTCTTCAAGCATTGGGGTATATCTGCGGTGAGGATGTGTTGAAGATTTTCATAAGCTACCCAGCCGTCGAATGTATCTATCGATCTATTTATAGAAGTTACCCCGGCCCAGCTGTATGGCGCGTCCGAGGTAGACGCAGTCTTTAACCACTTAAATAGCAGCATTCTCTAACTGGGCTAGGGATAACGAAATTGTTGAACATAAACGTTGTGTTGTTTCGTTTTGTCAAAACTTATTACTAACCCTAGGGACGAGAAACAGTATTGGGATCGTTTAGCATTCGAATGAGATCCACCAGCAATTCAGCTATATCGGTCAGCCGTATCAGTGGTCATAACCACGTCATCGGCAAACAGCAGATGCATTCCGTTAGAACAGTAGTTCCACCAGCTTTCAACAGTTCTGTTGTAATTTCGTCTTCACCAGGAGCGTTACCATTTTTCAGTTGTTTAAAAGCTATTTCAATCTTACCCATGCTGATGTCAGGAATGTCTTCGGTGTACTGGCGGGTTAACGGAGCTCAGAGTCCGCCAACATTAGTAGCCTGTGTAGGGATAGGCGCATAAAATCTCTCTACTTCCACAAATATTTCCGGATTCGAAGAGACGACTTTAAGAGACGGCTTTAGCTTCGACAGTTGCACTTTTCATAAAGACTATGAAAAGACTTTGAGACCATTATTGCGCACTTTCAATGCAATTGGTATAGCAGCTTTGAACAAGCAGATTAGAAAGCCAATACGGTAAGGCTTTCTAATCTGCTTGTTCAAAGCTGCATACTCTGTCAAAGCTCTTGCAGATGCTGTCACCTCTCGTCGTCTCTTCATAAGAACTAGAGTCTCGCTTGAGAGCTTAGCTTCCCTACCTTTATGTTGCCGTCCAAAATGTTTTTTGCCGATTTCGTGTATTATCTCCTTTATTTCTCCATGTCCGGCGTAGTTATCAGCGAGCTGAATCGGTTATGAAGTTCCAATTCGAACTTCTCCAAATTTTGAATAATTTGTGGAAGAGTCGGACGTAGATTCGACCTTTTCCCAATCGCAATATTTACTTAGTGTATATTTGTAGATCGTCGGTATATATATGGCAAGAGCAACTGAGCGAGAATGACAAGAAATTTATTAATATAGAAAATAGTAAAGGTGACAAAATGCCACCTTGAGGAACACCAGCACAGGGGTCGATTCAGTTAGATGAATCACGATCCACGCATATATGTCTTCACTCTATCACGTAGAGTGTCATCAAAAAACGAGAACAATATGACGGTGAGTAGGCCATTTTTACATAAATGATTGTTAAGTTGCTATTTTTGGTTATGCTCACCAGCTCACCGTGAACACAATTTTGGAAAAATCTGTGTAATGTTAGAATATAATTTACTAGAATCAAACTATTTCCTAGGTACATAGAACCTAATAGTTCCTTTATTTACTAGCCAAGTTAGATTGGTACACTTATTTTGCTTTTTAAGCATGATTTGTGTTTTCACTTCATAGAAACTTTTGTTGTTAGTTTATTAGGTAGACTCAGCGGAATGAATAGAGAGATTATTAATCATTAAAGTTAGTGAAGAGTGTTTGTAGTACTTACATATTGCTATTAAGAGCACTAAATATATTTAGACATCACAAGCAAACATTTTTCTTGTCTGCTTACCATTCAATTTAGATGCCTTTTTTACCCGACTATGGCAAAAAGAATACATAAACTACTCATCCGATTTTGATGAATGAGGTCTCAAACGATTAGTTACTATGATCCTGGTAACATAGGTTATATTTTTATGAATGGATTCTCCGTTGCCTTACTGTTAGTATAAATAGGCGCGCGCAATTCCAAAATATCATCTTATTTACGTAATCCAAAAACGAACCTTATACACATATTGAATTGAATACGTTCTAGCTTATTACATAGTACTTCCGATGGATCTAAAAAAAGCCACATTCCCATTATCTATGAGTGGAAGGAAAAGACTACGTGCCAATAGTCCCTGATGTTGACAGGCAGAAATGCTTGAAGTCGTCTCAAGGAGTGGAGTAAGGCTAACTTCGCTTATGTGTGGTTGAGCTCCACACATAAGCAAAATTAGCCATAGGGTTTTGTCTCTCGACAGGGTTTGATCGAAAATTATGCCCAACGGCGGAAGAGATAGAAATTATTTTATCATTAAAACATTAAACTTGCGTAATTTTAATGTAGTATGCGCTGATATTCAGCGCATGGATTCATTAGACCATTTAGCAATGGCGGAAAGATCTTGATTGATTACGCCAATAGCATCATCAAGATTTGATAATCTTAAAGAATGCAAAGCATCAGCATTTGGAGATCATCAACAGAAAAATGATATGTAATGGATAGCAAGGAATTTCTATTATTCATGGAAATAGAAAAGAGAATAGGAAAAAGTGCTGGCTCCTGAGGAACACCGGAGCTGAGCTGACACCAGCCAAATTTACTACCTTGAACCTTCACCAATTGGCGGCGATTGAGGAGATATGAACTAAATCAAGACAAGGCTAATGGCGATGGATTTACCGCACGCAGCGTGTCAAGCAATATGTCAAAGTCTACCGTATTAAAAGCATTTGTGAAATCAAGTAAAACCAGAACTGTTAAATTTTTGTTGTCCATATGAAGCCTAATGTAATGTAATGAGGTAAGACATTCGGTTCACTTTTCGGGTGTTCGTTTGTGACGCTTAGTGGTGTATCTATAGAAATATAACATCATTGTTTGCCACATTCTATTCATAATACGAATAGTATAGCCAACGGTCTCCACTACAGAATTTGATAAAATCGAAGCGCTTAGACTGATTCCGCTAACATAGTATTAGCTGAATCAGTCTAAGCGCTTTGATTTTATCAAATTCTGTAGCGGAGATCGATATCAACGTAGCTATACACGCTACGCATGTTGAAGCTACTTTGCCGATATAGTCTATGGTTAAAAAGTTATTGTCTCATCCCATGGGAATTAATGTCTGACATGCTATCCAAATTTTATTTACAAAATCTAGGCATGACGAGTCAAAATATGATTTCTTTTGTTTATTACTAATACTTTAAGTTTGGAAAATAACTCATAAGCCAGACAATGTCACGACAAAGTCGTATTACTTGTTCAACATCAAAATGAATATACGTTTATGGGATTATAAAAATGGAATTGGGTTATTGTTTTTTAAATATCAAAAATTAAAATATGATATGATGAAGCCATCACAAAATTTTACTTTTTGTTCTAAAAGGTTATATTATTGGATTAAACTGGAAGATAAATATTACACTATTACTCTTTTACTTGAAGAGATTTTTTGAATAAGTAAATACATCCACAACTTACGCGCACTCTTCGTACGCGCATTATAAATTGGTCTAATTATTTAGAGTTATTGATGCTTAAAGAAACAATGTCTCAGTACGTCGTTTGCGCTGAAGGATTTCATAGTTCATTATATGAAGTGACTAATTGAAGCGATTGAACTTTATTTTAGTAATTTACATAGACGTATACAATACAATAGGCGTGGCAAACATGAGACAGAAATATAAAAAAGAGATAAAAAAATAACCGAATTTCATCTGCAACAATGGACTGATGTGCCTTGTTTAGTAGTGTAATACTTAGATTAATAGGTAGATAGCGCCACACTGTGACTCCACAGTAGTAAAATATAAAATGCAAAAATTCGTCCGACCGGTCATCGAGAGGTCGTGGGTTCAAATCCCACCTAGGCGGGAGAGGTGGATTTAAAAATATTTATAACTCATGTTATAAATATTTTTTTCAAAGGGAAAAATCTCATAGCAGAAACAAAAGATCATGTCAATCCATCTCATTTATTTACATGATGATGATGTAAATTATCAATTTGTCTACAGCTTTCTCTGTTTACGGAAATGAAGTTACTTATTTTATTAAATTTCGAATACCATTCATACAATGAACATAGAAGATATCTTTGAACTATGTACTTCTAAACAATGGGAAGTACGTAGTAATTACAATACGGGTTTGACTAATAACATCCTACATTTCCGAAGGTAAAAAACAAATCGCCCCCACCTGAACAATCGGAATTAATTAAACTACAGCTGACGTGCACGTGTATAAAATGCTATTGTTAAATCCTTTGACCAAATTGGTTTTGTATTCCACTGGATGCGTGAATTATAAATGAGATACGCTAGGTGGCTGAAATACGGCGAGCTATGACGTAACAAACGAGGCGATGTAACAGGGTCAAGGTTTGAACTGAATTTACTGTTCTTGAAATCTTATGACTTGATAAAATTCACTATGTATTTGCTTTACATTTTCTGGTTTATAATATTCACGCATCGGCTACATAACCGTACCTAAATATTAGGTCACTGAATACTGTTTTGTAGCAAAATATATTAAGTGCCTACTGCAGAATAATATATATCACTGGCTTTTGCTTCTGGCTCCATTTGCTTACAATTCGAGAGACTAGCCAATGATCTTCTCTAGAGTTCAAGCTGTATCCATGACCGAGTTTCAACAAAAACGGTTCAGTGATTTGGTCGTAAAAGACGAATAAATAAGCTGACATACTGTAGCTTTTACAATATTAGTAAGGTCGTTAGGATATTCAATATAAATAAGTAAATATTTTTGTACAATGTACACAGCGCCATCTAGTCCCAAATTAAGCGCAAAGCTTGTACAATGAGTACTAGACAATGGATAAATGTAGTTAAATACATTTTTTTTTAAATACATACTTATAATACATAGAAAACATACGGACCAAGACAAACAGACATGTTCATGCACTCAAATGTTTGTCTTTTGCGGGGATCGAACCAGCAGCGTCCTCGGAGTCTAAGTGTCCATTACTGGATAGTCTGTTGTTTCCGAATTATCACGTGACGCAACAGAAGGACTGCAGTTAAATCAAATGTACCTTAGCACAAATGTGGATGACGTCCTTGAAATTAGCTACTTCGTCTCATGTTGGTTTAGTACTACAGCATATTTATTACTTATTCAGGGTCACAGCTTTACTTTCATTCACCATTTTATATCACAATGCAAAGAATTAACTAGTTTAAAAATCCGCTGGAGGTTGACTTGAGGATCCTTGGCAAATAATCGAATAATGTCTTTCAAGAATGCTTGCCGATGTCCAGAGCGCTGCAGCTGATTTAAAGAGTGAACAGTGTGCATTGCAAATCTTCATGCGAATACTTGATGACTGTATCCAGAATATGGGAACTGTTTACAATTTATGTAGCAATATCAACGCTTATCGTACAGTTCTTATTTTTCTGTAAATAAGGTGTATAGCGAGTCGGGTTCGCACACTCAATGTTCCGCACCGCATTTACAACAGATGAATATTTTATGTTTTCTATTAAAAATAAAAATTGCATTTTCAAAGTTATACGACACTATAATTCAACTTGGTTTAGACGTGTCCGTCGCAGATTCGATCCCCGCACATGACAAGCATTTGTGCGCATGAACATTTGTGTTTATTATGTACTGGGCGGGTATTACATAAAAAAAATGAATTTAGTACATTTATCATCTATCCCCACCCATAGTACAAGCTTTGCTTATTTTAGAACTTGATGCGCTGTAATACTAATTTAAAAAAGCTTGGTTTAAAATGTTTTGAAAATTCAAATTATCAATCACAATTCATCAATATTATAATTTTTAAATCTCACACGAAACAGTACAATAAATATGTGGAACAGTTCAAGTGCTTTATTAATAACAAAATATACTAAACGGATCACTCACATACGCACACTGGTTCAGAAAAAGTAAAAAATGGAATTAGGGATTTTAGATTTTTTTTCGATGGTATCATGTGGAAAATGTTACAAGTAACATATTTTGTATCTTCCATTTTTCTTGAAAATGTATAGTTTCAGCTTTAAATAAACTTTTATAATATTTTTGTATGAAATGTTTATTTCATACGAGTTTATTACAAAATGATTTACTTTGTTAAAGATGATTACATATAGCTTATATAGGGTTATATTAGTAAAAGCTCATACAGTAACAACTTTGTCCCAGTGCGTCCCCGTTTACAAGGAAAATACAACTAAATATTCGATATACCTCAGCTTATTATTTTCATATAATATGTGTTAGTTTAAACAATTCAATAATAAAATGATATTTTATTGTTTCTTGCTTCAAAATAAATACTTTTAGTTAGTATTTTAATTTGATTTCTAAATATTAATAACACAAAACTAACCACATTAGTAAAAAACAGTGTATTCATACAAGATTATGTACTGTGACTGTGATACTGTATTTCATCTTTGTTTTTATTTGTTAAAATAGTATTTATCATGTGTACTTCAAATTTGGATCTTTTTTTAATAATGTAGGACACTAATAGTTGTTCTAAACCTGAAGTTTAACTTAATAGGATTTTGTCGGAATTTCATTGGTGCTTTTCCGAAGATGAGAACATTCTGTGGAATGTATTGTGTGAAGATACGGAACAAGTGGAGAAACTCAAACTACACAGTTTACAATTTCCTTAAACAACATAGTACCTGGTTAGATAATGATATTTCTTGGCCTAATTTTGTGAAAGTTCATTTGCCCGGAAAATCTTCAGATATTGTTATATATTCTAATCCTGAATCATTGGGTGAGTTAGGTTTATTGGAAACCGAAGAAACTTCAGGTGACTTAAAGACGAATTCTTACGAATTGATAGAACTTCATTTTTCTGGTGCATTCACACTAACAACAAAAAATATTGTACCAACTGTCAGTACAGCTGTGATCAGTCCTAGAAAACCTTCTAGTGAGCTAGGGCCTAAATAAAAACAAAAGAGTGCAAAGTCTACTTCTTCTAATTTCAGTTCAGACTTTTACAAGCTACATATTTCGCATTCCAAGAAAACGGTGATGAAGCTATGTGTCCTGCAATAAAATTTTTGATGAATCCTGATAATGTCAAAAAGTTTTTTATTGTAATGAATACAGTAAACTACCAAGTGACAAAACACTCAGCCGAAATAGCGTTATGTTTGATGACATCATTGAAACTGTCCAAATGGCAGTATTGTTGTTTGCGGAATAGTATTAAAATTGATAATACACACATTTTACCATCTTAACACAAAATTATGGAGGCTAAGAAGTTGAGCTATCCGCCAGAAAAAGAAATAGATTTATCGGATAGTGGTGTCAAATTAAGATCACTGAAGATCTGCATATATTGACGATTCAAGTATTTTCATGTCTTCCTTGGTTCCTTTAAAGTTACTATGTGGTAATGATGTTCTTTGGAAAAACAAACAACCATCTTCAACCATGTTTTGTAACCTCTATTTTTTAAATTTGCCAAAGAAAATTCGCTTAATATTAAAGAGGAGACGGAAAGAATTATGACGGAATTAAAAAAATTGAATCCATCTTATTTTAAAGAAGGTGTTTCAGTTACACATCAGCTACTTATGACTATGGTTGATGGGAAAATAATTTCCAATTTATCTGAAACTTCCAACCAAGTCTGCGACATATACAAAGCAACATCTTCTGAAATGAATAAATTAATAAAATTGAAAGATAGGAATTTAAGTACTGATGTGTACCTTTCATCATTACATTCATGAATACGTTGCATGGAGACTATATTACATATTGCAAGGACTGCAAGAGGAGATACAAAAGCAAATAGGGAAAAACGAACATCTGAAATACAAAAACGTTTTCGGGATGAAACTGGATTGCTTATAGATATAATAAAGCAAGGATCTGTAACGACAAATAATGAAAATACAGCGCGTAGAGTTTTTGCAGATCCTCAAAAAACAACCACGATTACTGGAGTAAATCGAGATCTAATTGCAAGATTCGCCATATTTTTAAGGGCTCTGGCTTCAGGTGAGCAAATAGAAATTTACAATTTACTCAATACGCATGAGAAACTGCTCAGTTGTTTGTCCAGCTATACGGTTGGTATTATATGCCATCCAACGTACATAAGCTTCTCATACATGGAGGTGATATCATTAAAGACTTAGATATTATGGATTATGCCAATAGGAGCGCTATCGGAAGAAGCAGCAGAATCCAGAAACAAACATTTCAGAAAAATCAGGGAGTAGCATATCATAAATAATCTACTGATTTGTTCCGATCCTTTTTTGTCAACAATGGGACCAAAAATGGGCGTTATAACAAAATATGTCCTTCCGAATGAAGTAAACTTTTTGCTTGCTTCAACAGTTGAAGAAGTCGATGAACCTTTTAAATTTGCCAGTGTTGATGATCCATTATATTCTTCAACAGACATTGAACAATAGTTTTTAGCGCGTAAGTATGTTTAATTTCTTTAATATTTAAAATAAAATGTCATTTGTATACAAACTTTACTTACGTATTTGGTACTACATTAAAGAGTACTTATCGCATAAACGGGGACGCACTGGGACAAAGTTGTAACTGTATGAGCTTCTACTAATATAACCCTATATAAGCTATATGTAATCATCTTTAACAAAGTAAAACATTTTGTAATAAACTCGTATGAAATAAACATTTCATACAAAAATATTATAAAAGTTTATCTAAAGCTGAAACTATGCATTTTCAAGAAAAATGGAAGATACAAAATATGTTACTTGTAACATTTTCCACATGATACCATCGAAAAAAATTCAAAAATCCCTAATTCCATTTTTTACTTTTTCTGAACCAGTGTGATACGTCACGCCCTGATGAAGCTGTCCATTTGAGATCGAAACTAGTCGGCCACATCAATATTATTCTCCTCAATAAAAAGAAATGTCCCGATTATCTGATCGATAAAATAATGCCTATATTTGAACTCAGAGAGCTGAAATTTTGCACAGTTTCTTTTGTCATAGCTAGAAATAAGGCCGAATAGTTCGAAATTCCCAGGATGGTACATCATCTTGGCTTCTCTACGAACTAGAGAATAATTTAGATTTTCAGTTTCAGTTCAAATTGCCTTTATACAGACTTCAAATTTAGCAAGCCGACCATAAACTACTTTCAGAATTATTTAATAAAAAATATAGTTAGTCATAAATTTTGTGTACAGAATATACACACTACGTTCAAAGGTCAAACGTGCAGTACCTACCACCTTACCTTTGACATTGAACAAAATTATGTATTTATTACGATATTTGATAAATTAATTTTGTAACCCTAATTATTTTCTATAAATAAAGTAAGGAAATTTGAATATCGTAAAAAAAATCTGTTTTATTCATAATTAAAAGTAACGCGGGTAGTACTACTCTTCTGACTGACGGAGAACATTCACAATATATTTATGGTATTTTTTTTTAAAATAAATTTATGGACTATTTACACAGCGCCATCTAATTCCAAATTAGACGCAAAGCTTGTACTATGGGTTAGTACAATTTCTAGTTCGTGTCTAGTGTAGTGTTGTGTAGTGTAGCAGTGGTTGTCTAGTGACAACTGATAAATGTATTTAAATACATTTTTTTTTCGTAAATACAAACTAGACATGTTCATGCACACAAATGTTTGTCTTGTGCGGGGATCGAACCCGCGACCTCGGAGTCAAAGTAGCCATTGCTAGCCATTCGACCACCGGGCTCGTCTAATTTGTTTATTTATATTTATTGCATTTATATGTGTACAGATGGTATAGGTAAATTCATATGACACTGGAAGGGAATTTTATTAGGCAGGCAGAACGATGTTGAAGAATTCGTCCAATGTATAATAGCATTTATTAATTAGCAACCGTTCCAACACTTTGCCCGATTGTTCCCTTTTTATGATTTCGGGGATTTTATTATAGATTTTTTACGGCCATAACATTGGGACAAGCGCTGCACAATTATAAAGTAGATTTAGGTAAACATAATTTATTTTTTGTCGTAGTGGATATCTTCACGGTATATCTGCTGAATTTTGAAAAAAATGTGGGTATTTACGCACGAATTTACATATAAAATATAACGAATTTACATATAAAAAATGTGGGTATTTACGCACGAATTTACATATAAAATATATATAGATGCAAGATAAGTTAACATGTTATGTTTTTTGCAGCTTTCAGGGCGTTCCATGTTGGCAAAAATTCTTATACACTTTTTTTTGTAGAATGAATATGTCTTTAGCAATAGAGCTATTTATTTTGATATCTAATGTTACAAGTACGTGACAAAACCAGCTCGAAATGGGTCATCTCCAGATTCGTTAAACACGTTTTCAGCTAACTTATTACTGTTGAAAATTGTGAAGCGCAGATTCCCGGGCAAAATTGCAGCTACAAATTCATTGCTTTTTAGCAGCTGAAAGTTACAATTTTTATACAACTGCTTATGTATTGTCATTAAATATACCTTTATTATACATAACTACAGTGATGATTTCATGATAATAGTGAACGAAGGGTAATTAAGAATGAAATAAGAAGTCCAGGATTGAACGAAATGCCTCAGTACAGGTGCATTTATATCCCCCGCCACCATTTTCAGGACTTCATTGTTACTTAATATTATGATCTTCTATTTAATTCTATCCAAGAGTTACTTTTTGCTTTGAGAGTTTGTAATAGACTGACGGACAGACCGCTTGTCCTATTTTGATTATGAGAAACAGATATTTCGAAATATAATGTGTGGCGTATTAGAATCAAATTGATATTACAAAGGTCGTCATTGTTGTCAACCTGTATATAGGACCGGCTTTAATTTCTCCAATGCTGTCCATCATGTCATTTTCCACTTTCCGCTTTTCAGATTCAGTGCATTTAGACAGGGATTCCGAACCTAAAATATTTAGTAACCACTTCACATCAGGCGAGCCGTATACTTGTTTGCCATCTGCCATAGTTTAAAAAGTAATTAACTATCTTTACATTATTAGTGCACTTTTTTTGCGTATTGTTATACAAAACCCAAACCGGGTTTTGTATAACAATACGCAAAAAAAGTGCACTCCCTGATGAGCAGGTTGCATGATGGGACCAACGGGTGTTTAAACATGTTTGCTGTTTGGATTGACCATAAAGTTTAACTTTGTGGGTTTGACGGGACGTATTTTTCGTCACTGGAACGGATTAAAAGTCCATTTAATTATGAACATCGAACGAATATTTATAAGTGTGTATTTTTATTACCAATTTCTGAAATGAGAATTCTGTCTGAAATGAACGTACTATTTCTATTTATTGCTATTTCGTATTATAACACTACTGACCCTGACATCGTGACATCGTGCTATAATTTTTATTTACAGCAATGAATGATCCAGTTACGTTTTCGCGTGTTCATATTTGTAGGGTATTCTAGTTAGCATTATTCAGATAAGATGTTTGTCGTAAACATTTCTATAAAAGTTTCAAACAAAATGTTTATTGGGTACTTTTTTATCTGTTACTTGCTACATTATTCTATTTAGTGCATATACTATAACTATTGTATTAAAGCTCGATTACCACTGACTCGTACATCATTAATTGACACAATTGTTCTCCTAATTCCCATATAGATAGTAAGCCCAGAGTTTTAATAGAGCGAGAGATTCTCTACATAGCCATCAAAACTCTGGTCAAAAAAAGTTACTTGGGAAAAAATCCGAAATCTTGGAAAAGTCTCCTTTATCAGGTCGAACCCCACTTGCCCGTCGAAGCGGTAGAAGGTAGCTGGGTGGATACTCCCAAAAGTAATTATTGGTAACCATCCAAATGTTAGTATATAATTTTATTATGGGCTGTGTACTCGTATTAGTAATAGTTGATTTTCATGTCACTCATGTCAACTATCCATTGATATTACTAGGAACTTCTTCACATTTAGCGAGCGTTGTTATTCTTGTGTTTCTGTGTTATTCATATGTTGTCATTCTTGTGTTATAAAAAACGCCTTGTTATTTTTCATATATAAGATATTTGCTTTTCATAACTCTAAAAGTACGTGCGTATATAACATAGATTAATGGTGAGTCACCGTTTCACTGGGATCGCAGCTAGGTTCTATCATGAATCTATAGTATTTTGTTAAATTATGGTATGTTCTAAAATGAGCACGAGATGCTGTATTCTGTGCTAAATATACGATAGTGCTAATAAAATAAGTCTGCGTATACCCGTTCAGTCTTGGGAGCAAAGAAAAAAGTACCCAAAGATTTTCAATGTAAAAGCACGATGTAAGAGTTCCGTCACATAGTTTTAAAATCCAATTCAAGAATAGTGCCTTCTCAGTTGGAATGTATTGTTAGAATGTTCTACAGCTACAGCTGTGCGCTGGGAAATTGGAATGAATTCTTTATCGAAGCGTTGATTTACTGCCTAGTCGCTGCTGTATTGTCCTATAAAATTTCAGTACGAATTCATCTGCGGCCTGAACTAACCTCGTTTTAATTTACATTCTGGCATCTATCCCGATAGTTGTATAAAAATTACTAGTCTTTTTACTATGCTAATTTGCGAATCTCGCTACGTTACATTAATTATAAATTACTTATGTCTGTGTGATTGGACTGATTTTTGACGTATGTAAATACCGATGTACCCACTACAAAGCAGAAACCATTAATAATATATAATTAACAAAGTAGTCTCGCAAACACCAAGTCTGATCAGACAACCTCTGGTCTCATATAGACCAGAGCCTAGGCTCTAAATGAATACCAAATAAAATAACAACTACGGGTCAAATAAACTATAACAAATTTGAAACATGAACTGTTCCTTAGAATAATAAGGCTAACTGTTCATACTTCAACCGAAGGAACAATCTTTTGGGAGTCAACTTCCCAGCCTTTGGTCGCATTGCGAGTTAATGGAAAAATAACACTTTGAGCTCGGGTGGATGCCTTTATTGATTTGTTGTAACAATCTTAATGATGTACAATTTTTAAAGAAATCATTTAAGATTATACGGATTTAGAATCGACATAACGTAACAAAACGGAACGACTAGCACAGTTTAGAGCACACTATTAAACAACTACTAGTGTAGTTAGTTATTTCCTATTCTCGTAACTTAAGGTGTCAGCAGAAGCTAATGTCGATTTGTAACGTTTAGTCTAATCTAACCTAACCGTTTTATATCGAATATTGCGAAACATGAGTTCATCAAATATTTAATTAGCCATCGAAAGTGTTTTTTAATTCACTAATATTTGTATTAGAATTTTTGCATTCTACGCAGACAACTTGCGTCGTTTTTCCCATACGAAATTGTGTTTACATATGGTGTTTCCATAACCCCGTCCATTTTGACACATTTTAAGGAAAATTATCGAATACCACTATGCAGGTTTCAGAGAGGTTTCTTTCAGAGAACTTACATATTGAAGAATGAACTCCCTGACCTGGGGCCCTACCGCCGAAGCTATAGTCGATTACCATCGGATTTTAGATTACGAAAATCAAACTTCAACTTAGATAGAGTCGAGCTCGGTGGTCGAATGGTTAGCAATGGCCACTTTGACTCCGAGGTCGGTTCGATCGCCGCACAAGACAAACATTTGTGTGCATGATCATGTCTGTTTGTCTTGGTCTGGGCGTTTTCTATGTATTTATTTACAAAAAAAAATGTATTTAAGTATTATATATCAGTTATCTAGTATCCATAGTACAAGCTTTGCTTAGTTTGGGACTAGATGGCCGTGTGTAATTCCAGTCCAGGAATATTTATTTATTTATTTATGCTACTACTGTTTAGCTTACCTGGTAGTAACGATGGTGCTCTATCGACTAAGCTGAAGATGTTTGTCAATAACTTAAACGTAAGACCTATTTATCGAATCAAAATATTTCCGAAGCAGAAGCCGATTCCAATCTAATATTTTGATTCGATAAATAGGTTTTAGGTTTTAGTTATTGACTAACATATTCAGTTCAGGCGGTAAAATTCCAGGGTATATACCATCTAAGCTAAACACAGGTACCACAAATCCAAGTCGAAGTTGGATATACGCAATCAAAAAACCCCCTAGTTTAGGGTTCAAGAAAGAGATCAAAGGGGAGAGGAAAGGATATCTCGAGAGTGATACCCAAAGAGTAATACAAAGGAGATACCACCTTAGTGATATAAAAAATAACTTTTGTGTCCGTAGACCACAAGAACTCTGTGTATTTATCAATTATTTTTCAGACTGTTACTTAAGTACATTTCCAATACAGGCTGCATATGAAACATAAGAAATAAATAAAATGTTTTATTGCAAAAGTATTCAGCAAATTTCATGAACATAATTAAAATAAGGATAAATATAGTAAACACACACAAAAATTTCCCTTAATTAATATAACACAGTCTAATGCTTTCATGAGAAAATTCATGTGGGCTTTCACTGTGGGAGGCAAAATTTAATGGCCGCTTTTAAGTTTGGTGCTTAGGACGGATTATTTAACGTGTATTAAAAAGTATAAAGTAGCTGTCATATTTAATTATATAATCCTCATGTAACCAAAATATGTTAATAATTAGTGAAAAGAAATCAGAATCCTTCAGGATCAAAAGACTTATTTTAAGAAGAAAAATATACTACTTTTTGGTGGGAGTATATTTCAGTACATGATATTTATGTTTATTTTCCACTGCATTAATAATAATAAATAAAGTCCGCAGGACAGCTTGCGGCGAGCTGTTGTGTGAGCAGCGACACCACGGACCCGAGTCTCCAGAGAGGCGGTCAGGGCCTTCGTCTCCGACGTGTCTTCATCGGTCGGAGTGTAAACATAAGAAGGCCTGCAGGACTCTCAGCTCTGGCTTGCCTTCATTGGCCGTCCAGAGAGGAGCCGCTAGAACTATATGCTCCAGGAGTGGAAGTGTTAAAGGGCATCACACCGCGAGTTACTTCGGAGAAAGCGTAGCATATCTCTCGACATCCCTGAGTTACTCACACCGGTGTTGCCCCCAGTCGTTTTTCGGGCATTTCGGGGGCCCATCTAGTGATAGGCAAATAAACGCAAATAACTAGCAATAAAAGCAGTTATTGTAGGCGTCCGTCCCTCTTCTGTAATAGCCCGGTATTAAGTTCACCAAGATCTCATCTCCATAGCCCATTTATTTTCCATCACACTTTGTAATAATCTCAATGCCTGGGTATATCGTTCCATTGATATATCCTCGAGCAGGTCACGGCGGGCGTACAACATTACATCAAACTTCTCAAAGGGGCCTCTACGTGTAGGATCTATATCCCCGCGCACGCCTATCGAATGACCGGGCTTCACCCGTGAATTAGGAAGGATAAAATAAATATTTCTGGATAATTTACACAGCACCATCTAGACTCATCATCTTGTACTATGGTACTAGAAATTACATTTTTTTTTTGTAAATACATACTTATAATACATAGAAAACACCTAGGCCAAGGCAAACAGACATAAACGTGCACACAAATGTTTGTCTTGCGGGGGTCGAACCCGCGACCCCCACAAAGTCAGGTACTGGTTCCATGCGAAAGCAACTAAGTGACCGGTTAATGGAGACGGACGGTGAACGTCTCGATTAGTATCCAGTAAAAATAAGGTAGTCCTTATTTTTAAATTCGTACTCATCGTGAGTGCGCTGTTCTCTCATAATCGTGGTTAGGTTATAATGAGGTTAGATTTAAATTTTACTTTTGTAACCAACTGAGTTTCAGAGAGAGACAGAATCAAATTTTCACCAAAACCATGGCCAATAGCCATTATATTTTCTCTAATTACAATGTACTGATCAACCATTACAGACTAGAATATGCCGTGTGGGTTCCGGCAGACTAGAATAGAATCACTCCGTTTCTTCCCGTGGATGTCGTACAAGGCGACTAAGGGAAATACATTATCAAATATCGATCAGGCCTCCCCAACCCATTTGGCCAACGTGGGGAGTGTAGGCCAAATCCTCCTTCCGTCTAGGACGGACGAGAGAGGGTTGTGCTCCTGTAGTGGAGACTAAAATGAACCTGATGATGATGATGATGATGATCAACCATTCCACTACCATGACTATGATGGCCTCGTAGAAACGCAATGATTCAGAACCACCCAGGTAACACTAGCTGTCTAGTGCTGCCTTACATATAGCCCATTAGTAAAAACATCCCCGAAAACTGACAGTACTTTATAGACAACATAAAGGCATAGGCGCTGTCTACTGTGCGGCCAGGAAATGACCCCGTGAAAGAATTAAAGATGGTGGTGTCAGTGCCAGTGAATCCCTCACACCCCAAAACAAAACCAGATAAGGCGTATAATAGGTATTATTAACCTATTTGAATGAAATCGGCTTTGTATAATTACTTAAAAGTGTTGAAACCATACTGAAACCGAAATATTGAACCAAGACTCAAATTCAATTTGTCCAATTTGCGAGTATCTTGCCATAAAAACATCACTCAGTCTCGCTGGAGGCAGTAAAATTCCGACTCCAAAACCATATTACAAATTGTAAGATAGAAAAAACATATTTTCTTTCCGAGCCGCTGAAAGAAAAGCCGATTATACGTCTCGCGGCGTCACTTCTCTCGCTGTTGTCATCGAAAACCACTTAAGTGTATACATTGTACAATACGAACGTGTTTGTGCTGTGTGTTTGCGAATATGAAACGTAATACTTACTCGCCGTGAACAAACACTCGCCCAAGCTGTCTCTGACGGGGATCAAATTATATTGACACAAATTTGCTTTTACCACACAAAATGATAATATGCATGAAAAATAAGGGTTAGCAACACGAAAGTGGATCATTGAATTTAAACCAAACAATCTCTCGTAATGTTTTTCTAAACCTTATATCTTTTCTCAGATCTCTGTGTGTTATAAGTCTGATTCTAAAAGTATAGTCTATTAGAGAGAATGTATCTTCACATAACTCACAGCAGTTTATAAATCAAATCGCATTTATTGTGTTGTTATAAGTGGGAATTAACGATTACTTATATACTCGTATTAAGGTATAGTGGGTGGATATTATATATTCTTTATTGTATATAACATGGTTACATAATAGTAGTTTTTGAAACTGTTGCATAATAAGGGTTCTTAAAATACGAGTGTGAGTTTAAGAAATGAGCCGAAGGCGAATTTCATAATAGCGTCACACGAGTATATTACCTACCTAATTATGTGCAGTTTCATACACAACTTTATCTAATCTCATGAAATTGATGATAATAATATTTCAAATAAAACCGTGAAGTTAATTTGACAGCTTCATTTCTTACTTATAAATCCATTTGCAGATCGAGCATGCGTGGTGCGCATGCGCGACGCGACGCGCGGCGCCACGTTCACAGATTATATAGAAAAATTTTGCAACGTTGCAATGCATTTGCATTGCAACCTGTTTAATATACCTGTATCCAGGGTTGAAGCTGTATCGAAATGGTAAAAAAGTTATTTTACGATACAGTTGTCCATAGAAGAGCTGTATCGAAATGTAACTTTTTAAATTTATTTTGATGTCTTGTGCGAAAAGACTGACATTAAGATTCTGTGTTTAGTTTTTTAATCTCTAAATTTCAGTATGAGATTAGATAAAACAGTTTAAACAACGTGTACAAGGGCGAGCTTCTTTAACAGATTTCTTCCAGCCAAACTAACAATAGTGAAAAAATTACTTGAAATTTTGAATGAAGAAAATATTATTTGGCTGGTAGGCGAAATATGCAGACATTATATTAACATGTTATGAGTTTATACAAGGCGAAATATGCAGACATGTATATATTACCGTCTACCAGCCAAATAATATTTTCTTTGTCATACAATAATATTATTGTAAAAATTTATTATTGTATGACAAAAAAAAAAATATTTGGCTGGTAGGCGAAATAACATGTCAATATATACATGGGGCACAGTAAAAGTTTTGCACTTCTAGCTAATCGGAACTTTAATGTTAATTTCGAATGTTATAAATTATGAAACGACTTGCAACTTTCTTATTAAAAAAAAATTGGCGGGAAATCATTTGTCAATAGTTTTTTATCACACATCAAAGTTCTACGTACGCAACGAAAATGGAATTAAGTCGAAAAGATTTTAGAGCGATGATTTTTTATGATTTTGAAAGTTCTCTTTCTCCGCAAGACTGTGCCGCTCGTCTTCAAAATGTTTTTGGGAGAGAAGCACCTTGTTTAAGCACCGTGAGGCGATGGGTTTGCTAAATTTGAGAGAGTTCGGCTTTTTTTACATGACGAATTTCGTGAAGGGCGGCCTTCAACTGCTGTCAACGAAAATAATGTGGCTACTGTTAAGCGGCTAATTGAAGAAAACCCGCTGATTTCCTATGAGACAATTCGAGGACTATTGGGGAATGGTATGAGCCAAATTCAGAAAATTTTACACGAAGAATTAAAAGTTCGGAAACTTTGTTGTCGTTGGATCCCTCATAAACTGACAGAGGAGCAGAAGCGGGCTCGCGTGGAATGGTGCTCACAGATGCTACTGAAGAAGTACGATCACGGACATTCTAATGCTGTTTATGACATTGTCACAGGAGACGAAACGTGGATTTATTGTTTTGAACCCGAAAATAAACAGCAATCTTGTGAATGGGTGTTTGGAAATGAGAACAGGCCAACAAAAGTGAGGCAGGCGAGAAACGTTGGTAAAAAACTGATCGCGTTTTTTTCTCAACTACGGGCCCCATCTGCACAATTCCACTTGAAGATCAAAAGAGTGTTAATGCCGAGTGGTATTCTACAATTTGTTTACCCAGGGTATTAGAAAAAGTTCGCGAAAGACGACCAAAAAGCCGCCTTCTCCTACATCATGACAACGCTTGTTCACACACGGCCAACAAAACAAAGTTATTTTTAGCTTCCGAAAAAGTACAACTTGTCACCCATCCTGCACATAGCCCCGACCTAGCACCCTGTGATTTCTGTATTTTCCCCATAATCAAAGATTTGATGAAAGGTTTCATTTTTACCAACTCCGAAGAGGCAGTGATAGCGTTCAATCAGTACGTAAAAAACATGCCTGCCATGCCATCAGATCTGTGGTCCTCCTGTTTTAAAAAATGGTTCGATCGCATAAAAGAAATGTTTAAAATGTAAATGAGAGTATTTCGAAAAGCAATAAACATAATATTTTGGTTATAACATGTTGTTTTTTAAGTTACGCAAAACTTTTAGTGTGCCCTTCATACATGTCTGCATATTTCGCCTACCAGTAAATAATATTTTCTTCATTCAAAATTTCAAGTATTTTTTTCACTATTGTTAGTTCGGCTGGAAGAAATCTGTTAAAGAAGCTCGCCCTTGTACACGTTGTTTACACTGTTTTATGTAATATACAATAAAGAATATATAATATCCACCCACTATACCTTAATACGAGTATGTATGTAATCGTTAATTCCCACTTATAAGAACATAATAAATGCGATTTGATTTATAAACTGCTGTGAGTTATGTGAAGAGACTTTCTTGTTGTCAATTAGTTGATTAACTAATTTGAGTAAAGTAGTCTGGCTGTTTTATAAGGCAACCTGGAGGAAAAGTACTCTAAACAATGGAGATAGCAAATTAGACTCAAGGAAAACAATCCTTTTTTTGTGAAAAGCAACAAAAATACATTAAAACGTTTAAAATACGCTTGCTACACCCATGAATCCAACCCGGCTAAAATTAATGAAAAAACAACATGTACTTTCATGGCATTAATTGATAGGGTCGATCACAAGAATTACTACTTTAACAAACATGATAAATTAAAAGAAAGGAAAACTGAGAAAAAAGTCAGGAAAAAAAAAAGATATGTAAAAATATACTAGGTTCTATCTACATATTTCTTGGTTTACACTATCAGGCTATTCTATCATAGTAGATTTGCAAGATAGTGACTTGGATTCGATGTATATGTAAATGAAAGTATTAGAAATATTAAAGTGATTTATATTTTGTTTTTATTTTTATAAACTTCCATCCACCCGCCGCTTCGCCCACATGGACAATTTACCAGCGTGAATGAATGCCGGATGAAAACTTCCTACCCTATATGTTAATCCAGGTTATAATCTGTGTGCTAAATTCAATCTGAATACGTTCAGCCTTTTTTGCGTAACAAACATGCCAACGTTAAACTTTAACATTTATAATTATAGTAGAGTCATGATCACCAGCCTGTATCTACACTCTGCTGGATTTAGGCCTTCCCCAATGCTTTCCACTAAATACGATCCTTCAGCCGCCTTCTTGAGGTCTTCGAGAGAATCTAGAAGGGGGCCATTAGTCTCTACGAAGAGGCTTTTTAATGAGACAGTAAGATAAATTCAAGATATTCACTCTATGTAAAACAAGGATAGTTCCTTCAATTTTACTAGCCACTGCTAAAAGCGATTTACTCCACACGATTGTTCCTCGAATCAGAATATAACGACCGCTCAACCGGCGCGTATAAAAATTATATAGGATGAACATTGTAAGTGGTTACAAACCTCTACGCGACGAGGACGTGATGCGTTGATACGATTTTATTACGTTCCTTTGTACTTGCCTTATGATATTTAATAATTTCACATTAACGTCGCTGTCATATTACTTTTATTACATTTAGTACTTGTAAGTATTTCTTATGTGACGTGAAAGCATTCCTCCAGGATATTGCTTGGACTGAGAATTATTAAGGCTAGACTTGGGTGGAGTGAGATGGTGCTGTAAGAAGGTGATATTTTGCAATGCACTGCCCGGCATTTCCAAATGCAGTGCATTAACAAAGAACAAGGTTCTTAAATATTATAAGCGATTTTTATCAGCCAGAGTTTGTGGTAATAAAAAGAATTCAGAGATGAAGGAAATTTAACTCGCCTGAAGAAGCACTTTCATCTCAAAAAAAACCACAACACAACCAAATAACAATGTACTTGAGGATTATTGTATTCCTGTGAGTGAGGTTATCAAAGTGTAAAAAACAGTGTATGCTTGACCCTTCGATAATAGACTTGACCATAAAACAGAAGTGAAAACAGAACCGAACGTGACAGCTCAGTTTCATTTACTAGCCACAAAATTTGTGCTCAATACACCTACAGAAATTTTCACTACAAATAATCCAAAAAATACTATTTGAATATTGAAATGGGTATTATATCAACAATAATTAGCATTAAATAAAACGTATTTGTGATTTTCCTAAAATAAAATACAATTTAGTTATAATTATTTAGTATATTTATATGTTGCTCGTTTCCAAAATTCTCATAAGGTCGGCAGTATTATTTCGCTGGATCGCAAAACTAATTATTTGCGCAAGGTTCTTCTAATTCCATTAACAACCATCTGTCACCATACGTCTCGGCTAATCTTTTACTTAATAATAGTCTTTAAAAAGTCGGGCTGAACTGTCTCATGGCTTTCTACACTATGGTGTAGAACGCCTCATATATTCATTATTACTATGATCTACGGATTGCCTCAAGGCAAACGGCTACCCACATCAGGCTTCCCACAGTCGCCATGACGGAGTCATGATCTTGTACCGACACAGGTACATTCCATATACCTTCTCATCCGAGTTCTTGCCAAAGTCCCGAGCTATTAGGATCAAAAACGAATGCTCTCATATATAAATTATTTCATTTATTTATTTTGCACCATTCTAAATTAACATTACAGTGCAATAATATAATAAATTATTACCGTGCATAGTCCAATGTAGCCACTTAGGAAAATATATTACATATTATTTGAACAATCTCATCTGAAATAAATCTAAAGACCTCACGTGACAGATGTTTTCGCAGCCGAAGTTTTTAAACCGGTTTATTCAAGCAAACCGAGCGAATTAATCAGATTTAGAAAGTACTCTGTGTGCCACTGACGACAATGTAGAATGACTTCCCGAGTTCGAAACTTTGGCAAATATTTCGCATACAAATTCAGTGATCAATAGAACAGAAGCGTAAAAGAAATCGAAAGTATATTGTGGAGAAAAGAAAGAACCATCCTAAAAGAGCATTTTGAGAGAAAGTTTCATCTTTGAGCCAAAGCCAAGGTTATCTCCACGACCACCTTGGAGGTGAGGTTTATAATAATTATAACCAAAGTTCGTTGATAAACATCAACGGATACATAGTGTGTTCCGAGATAAAGATATACTCTGAAAGGGGGTGAAAATAGATAAAAAATTATGTATAAAAAAAAATCTAAAAAATAAAAATATGTTTTCTATTTTTTTTCATGAATTATATTTTTATTTTTCAGTAAGGACTCTATGTGTAGGTGCCTATTGTCGGCTTGAATTTTTAGAAAAAAAAAATATCATTTTTATATTTACAAGTTTCTATTAAAACTTATGTAAATATGACTAATGTCATTCATAGTAATCTTCCAAATATATATAACAAATCACATTTAATGTAAGTAAAGTACATGTTATGTAAATAAGGCTTCGGTACACCCTTTATTAATGCAATCATTTACGTCGCAGTGCGTACTTGGTTTCGTTCATTTTCATATTTGCCTTATAGCATCGACGTTGAGCCGCGAACCAAATTTCGTGGAAGCAGTTTATGACTTCCGTATTTTATGGTAATAGGAACAAACCTCCCGGGCTCAGCCGATGGCGTTACACCTTACGTAACTCTCATAACTATGTATCTACGGTAATCGCCGTCAATAATTCTACCTCACTATTACGTTCATTCCAAGCTATATATTTCTTCTTGCTGTACTTGTACTAGAACAAAATTATTCACCTGTTTTAATGATCAAATTTATGTCAATTTCCGGTTACAACATAATTATGTATACATACTTAATTTCTCTACACAATATATAATTAAAAAACTAAATAAAATTACATATAAATAACTTAACATTATTAAATAATTAAATTAAAAATTAAATTAACTATTTCCAGTTAATTAAAGTTAAGATGTTCTTTATTGGACGTATAATAAATCCCATATTATGTATATTCTGTATCTAACCCCTATCTGCCCTCTCGCTGAAACATTACACAATAGTTTCGACGTTCACACCTGCCATGCGTCCCGCGACAATTTTTTATTCACCACCTCCTGTAATAAATTCTCTCCCTCTCTACTACAATTTCTCCTTTCAATCGCTTTCATTTCTTTTCTTTTACTTTATCTCCAAATCTAATATCAATAGGTAGTTTCAAAAGTTATTAGTAAGTAATATTTTTTGTCTATTTCACCTATTCTCTCGATTTTTCCCTAATACCTTCTCGCTATACTGTCAAAATGATGTGTTTTTGCTTCTCCTTTTCTATTCTCTTTTTTTCTCTATTGCCCCTCTCCCTCAAGTTTAGGCATTCATTATCTTCTACTTTAAGTCCAATTTACATACTAAGTGGTTTTGATTTTAAATTAGTAACCTGTCTCATGACTTTCATTCATCCAACCTTGGTGTTCGAATTTCATAATTTTCGCTGCTCTTTTAGTGTTCTCGCCTACGTTCTCGCTGACTGTTTCTACCGCCCTTTTATTTTCCCCTATCCTGTTCTCTATATTCCCTTCTCTCTTTTCAAATTATACGATACTTTTCAACCTCATGTCCAAATTTTATAATTATAACTGCAGCTGTTCTTGGTTTAAAATATGTTTTGACCATGTAGTAAAGTTTTATTTCCTTAACCTTTTTCTTTTACATCCTTAAGTTACGAATTTTCATAAAAGCGAAAACGTGTTTCATTATTTTTATTGAAGCATGCGTGTAATAAATATTCAAGTACGTCAAACAAAAATTTTTTCACCAAGCATTATTTTTCCCCATTTTTTTACCCGTAGTTATGAATTTTGATAAATGCGTGTTTCAATATTTTTTAATAAAAAGTTAAAGTGTAAAATTAAGATATAGGTAGCCAAACTAATATTATATACGCGAAAGTGTCTCTCTTTCTGTCTATTTGTTACCTTTTCACGATTAAACGGCTAATCCAATTTGAATGAAATTTGGCATAGATATAAATTATATCCCGAGGAAGGACATAGGCTACCTTTAGGCGCGATATAACCGACATTCACAAGGACAAAGCTAGTTTATTTATTAAAGGAACATACTGTCCAAATTTCCTAATTCTAGTTTCGAATCTGCTGGTAGTTTTGAATCTGCGTGAATTAGTCGTCGTCAACCATTATTCATACCACTGCTGGGACCGCTCAATCATAGGAGGTTTAGAGTATACTCCACCACGCTGCTCAACTGCGTGTTGACGGAGAGGAGAGTGAATTAGTCAGTCAGGCGAAAAAGGCTTTCATCATTATAATTAAATCCAGACTTATCATATCAGTTTGTTTTGAATATTTGTAATTTGACGAGCTCGGTGGCGTAGCGGTCAATGACGCGGTTTCGACACCAACGCTCGTGGGTTCGATTCCCACACAGGACAAACATTTGTGTGCATGAACATGTCTGTTTGTCTTGGTCTGGGTGTTTTCTATGTATCATAAGTATGTATTTACAAAAAAATGTATTTACGTATGTTTATCAGTTGTCTAGTACCCATAACACAAGCTTCGCTTACTTTGGGGCTAGATGGCGCTGTGTAATTTGTCTGACAATATTTATTTATTTATAATAAATTCTATTTATTAATTTTGTATGAATTTAAAACATAGCATGAAATCCTCAAATTTTATATATGATATTAAAGTAGTTTACAGCCATGCGGTTAAATCTCGCTTTTACGATTATGGGGCCTATCGCAAAGAGCTAGTAATGTAGATAGGAAATATATTTTTATTTCATGTACCATTTTGCCCTGCGATTTCGGAGCGTAATACGTGCTTACGTATTGAAATCATCTTGTTGAGATAAAACTAATGTCATACTTAAGGCAAAATTACCAACAAAATTCTCTGCCTTATGCCGTTAAGTATATAATAGGTAGGGGAAAAAGTCTTTTCGCATTTTAGTATGTTTGAACTTGTAATAAAATCTCTTTGGTTATACCATTTGTATCTTTCAGGTTTTGATATCTTTAAAAAGTTTAAATTTTAAAAAAGATAATTCCAAATTCAAATTAGGTAAATGTGTGATTTTCATTTGTTTTTTTTACTGTCAAGATGAGTGAATCTAATGAAGAAATTCGATTCATTTTAAAATTTTACTACAAAAAAAGTAAAAATGCAACGCAAGCTGCGAAAAAAATTTGTGACGTTTATGGATCTAGTGCAGTGTCTGTGAGAGTAGCACAAATTTGGTTTAAGCGTTTTCAATCAGGAAATTTTGATGTGAAAGATGCACGTCGCTCTGGTCGCCCTGTTACGGATAAACTGGATGCCATTTTTGAAAAAGTGGAGCAAGATCAGCATATCAGTAGTTACGACGTAGCTGAAGAATTAGGAATTGACCACAAAACAGTTTTGGCGCATTTGAAAAAAGCTGGGTAAACTAAAAAGCTTGATATTTGGGTGCCTCACGATCTCACTGAAGACTCAAGAAACTTAATGAACCGTGTACTCATTTGCGATCCTTTACTACGACGTAATGAAAACGAACCGTTTTTGAAGAAGCTTATAACTGGTGATGAAAAGTGGATCACGTACGACAAGAACGTGCGAAAAAGGTCGTGGTCAAAGGCCGGTCAGGCTTCACAGACTCTGGCAAAACCCGGGTTAACCCGCAATAAGGTGATGCTGTGTGTATAGTGGGATTGGAAGGACATTATTCATTATGAGCTGTTACCGCCAGGCAGGACTATCGATTCTGAACTCTACTGTGAACAACTGATGAGATTAAAGCAAAAAGTTGAGAGAAAGCGGCCGGAATTAATTAACAGAAGGGGTGTGATTTTTCATCATGATAACGCTAGACCTCACACATCTTTAGCCACTCAGCAAAAATTAAGAGAGTTTGACTGGAAGGAGTTAATGCATCCGCCGTATAGTCCTGACCTTGCACCTTCTGATTTCCACCTGTTTCGGTCTCTTCAGAATTCTTTAGGCAATGTCAGGTTAACATCACGAGAAGACTGCCAAAACCACTTGTCGTGGTTTTTTGAACAGAAGTCCCAAAATTTTTATAGTAATGGGATTATGTCTCTACCTACAAGATGGCAAAAAGTTATCGAACAAAATGGCACCTACATACTTTAGTTAAATGTAAATAAACTTTAGTAAAAAATGTTTTGAATTTTCATATAAAATACGAAAAGACTTTTTCCCCAACCTAATATTTATCATTATTGTTTTTCTGATATACCTAACCGTAAAAATCTACATATTCTAAAAAAGTACTACTTACGCAGCAGTTAGGTACTTTTGATACTGATTTGCTAGGCTAGGCGTAGTGAAGATCAATATCTACTCCTAGAAACCTAAATCCAAATTAACTAAGCGTTCGCCGCAATCTTGAAACGCGAACTTGAAACCTCACGATGTTTTTCAACCCATGCCCAGTAAACATGTGAACTGTAGTACGATGTCTACTGTCCCAACAAGTCTCTTGCTCGGTTGGTTTACCGAGCGCAAAAGCGGTGCAGGTAAAGGTCCTCTCGTCTGGTTGATTTACTGGACGAGAGACTCGCATCCCCCGTGATATAACCGGAAGGTTGGCACACGGGGCGCATTAGCTGTTAGGTATAGGGTGCGTGTCCCAACAAGTCTTACTCTCCACGGAGTACCCGACTGTGGAGAGTTCGCAGGGGGAACTACGGGTCCCCCTGTTTGGATCAGGGTACCTCGGGGACTGGCGGCAGCCCAATTTGCCAGTCATGGGTTCGGATTCGAGGTGGCTTTATGTGCGTGTAATCACTCACGTGCATGTGGTGTAGCTACAGAGGTCGGGCATGTTCGTCTGCCTGGCCATATTGTCGGCCGGGCGCTCGGCCTCGCGCGTAGCGAGTTGGTTATCACTGGCCTAAGCCGAAGGGCCGCCACAGTGGTTCTCAACGGGGCTTGGAGCGGCCCTTACAGCGGCCGTCGGCTTCCCAGCTGACGTCGCGGCTCGGGTACTTGCCTGCTGAGCAAGGAGGTTGACGGGCGATCGCTTCCGTCACCCCGGTCACCCTACCGTAGGCTCGGGGTAGGTGTTTCTTCTTTGAAGGACGTCGGGAAGTGAGCGCGCCATATACAGCTCCGGTACCTGTCAAGGAAATCAGGGAGCCGGCTATCCGGCGCCCCAGTGTGGGTACAGAAACACTAGGCGCGCTTGTACTTGTACTTGTGCGCCGGGATGTGAGCGTGCCATACAGCTCCGGCTACCCATCATGGAGAATGGGGAGTGGTAGTAGGGCCCCGATGCTTGGGTTCTCTGAGCGTCGGTCGCCACGAGCTACTCGACTTAAGAGTACGTAAGTAGCCTGCATGCAGGTGAAAGCGGAGTAAGACCTGCTACTGCTACGCTTGCGTGCTCGGTTGGTTTACTGAGCGCAAAAGCGGTGCAGGTAAAGGTCCTCTCGTCTGGTTGATTTACTGGACGAGAGACTCGCAACCCGTGATATAACCGGAAGGTTGGCACACGGGGCGCATTAGTTGTTAGGTATAGGGTGCGTGTCCCAACAAGTCTCTCTCCACGGAGTACCCGACTGTGGAGAGTTCGCAGGGGGAACTACGGATCCCCCTGTTTGGATCAGGGTACCTCGGGGACTGGCGGCAGCCCTATTTGCCCGTCATGGGTTCGGATTCGAGGTGTAATCACTCACGTGCATGTGGTTTAGCTACAGAGGTCGGGCATGTTCGTCTGCCTGGCCATATTGTCGGCTGGGCGCTCGGCCTCGCGCGTAGCGAGTTGGTTATCACTGGCCTAAGGCGAAGGGCCGCCACAGTGTTTCTCAACGGGGCTTGGAGCGGCCCTTACAGCGGCCGTCGGCTTCCCAGCTGACGTCGCGGCTCGGGTACTTGCCTGCTGAGCAAGGAGGATGACGGGCGATCGCTTCCGTCACCCCGGTCACCCTACCGTAGGCTCGGGGTAGGCGTTTCTTCTTTGAAGGACGTCGGGAAGTGAGCGCGCCTTATACAGCTCCGGTACCTGTCAAGGAAATCAGGGAGCCGGCTATCCGGCGCCCCAGTGTGGGTACAGAAACACTAGGCGCGCTTGTACTTGTACTTGTGCGCCGGGATGTGAGCGTGCCATACAGCTCCGGCTACCCATCATGGAGAATGGGGAGTGGTAGTAGGGCCCCGATGCTTGGGTTCTCTGAGCGTCGGTCGCCACGAGCTACTCGACTTAAGAGTACGTAAGTAGCCTGCATGCAGGTGAAAGCGGAGTAAGACCTGCTACTGCTACGCTTGCGTGCTCGGTTGGTTTACTGAGCGCAAAAGCGGTGCAGGTAAAGGTCCTCTCGTCTGGTTGATTTACTGGACGAGAGACTCGCAACCCGTGATATAACCGGAAGGTTGGCACACGGGGCGCATTAGCTGTTAGGTATAGGGTGCGTGTCCCAACAAGTTTCATCAAAATCAAATTAGCAGTTCACGAGTAATAGTAAAATATTATTTTTTACGTTGACGCCAGTATCTGAAAAACTACTGAACCTAATTAATTGTTCAAATAACTTAAAAATATATTTTAGTTTTGCCAAATGCCAAAAAACGGATCCCTTACGGATTCGTCATGTCTGTCTGTCCGTCCGTATGTCGCAGCCACTTTTTTCCGATATTGTAAGAACTACACTGTTGAAACTTTGTAAGTTGATGTATTCTGTGAACCGCATAAGATTTTTGCACAAAAATAGAAAAAAAAAACAATAAATTTTGTGGGTTCCCCATACTTAGAACTGAAACTCAAAATTTTTTTTTTCATCAAACCCATACGTGTACATCTATCGATAGGTCTTAAAAAATGATATTGAGGTTTCTAATATATTTTTTTTCTAAACTGAATAGTTTGCGCGAGAGACACTTCCAAAGTGGTACAAATACGCTGTACACTACTCCTTTGCCAGAGCCTCTTTCGACGGTTTCTTTTAAATGTATCGACATTTCGATTAGAAAGTTATCGTGACACAACTAACTGTATATTTGTTACTTACTTCTTCTTTGTTAAGTTCATCGTAATTTAAAATATTGTAACATCTAAAATAGGTACTAATTGAATTTACATTCGTAGTAATGCACAGATGTGCAATGCTCTACTTGCACTTCACTGCCTTTTATATACATAGGTTACATAATACAGTACATGTTCGATTCAGAAAATCTCAAAAATACGAATAAATTTTACAAAAGCCATTCGTAATCTTATTTCGTTAAAAAAATAAGAAGATAATACGCTCAACAGGACTTAATAGATACTTATCCTAAAACTACTCGACAAATTCGAAAGGCGAATGGAAAAGGCAGCGGCCCTATTTTTATTACACAAAGGTGTCTCGGGCCCTCAAAAGAGATACAACATAGAGGGCGACCTTTCAGGGCCTCCGCTTGTTCAGTGAATAACTTGGCCTTTCATGACAATGGCGGCGGATCTTGAAGCGACACGAGCGAAGAGCTTTCGAATTATTACCGATGTCATAGTTAACCTTGATCTGTTCTCGTGATTTTTGTAGATAAAATATTAACGGATTTTTCCTTTACAGATTTATAGTTTTATTAAATTGTAACTTCCAGAGACATTACTATAATACATAAGGTTAACATATTGATCAATTCCTTATAAATGCTTCAACTATTCGCATGTTAATACTAATATCTCTTATAATGAAGAGCAATTGCATTTTTTATAATAATTGTAAATAATTATCATTGTGCGTTTGTGTTCCTATAAAAAAAAATATTAGGAAAATAAAGTTTCTTATCTGCCACTTATTTATTAATTTAACGGTATTTTTTTTTATTGAAAAAAAAAATTTTGTATTATGTGCCATAAATATGTTATTTAATATAAATAAATAAAAAAATATATTTACAAACATAATAACGATAAGTTAAATTTACATATTGATGATTTCAACGGTAGAATAATTATATTTTAAAATATAAGTATGTTTCATACAGTGACGTAGTCATTATTTGAAGTTCATTACTCAAATTAGATTCAATATGTTGGCACCTACTACTAATCGATGTCACATAATTCTAATAAACTACGTGTCTAATAAGATTGGATATTTCACCAGGCTTCAAATCATTTGTATAAGATCAATCCACTGTGGGTCGCTGTGAAGTCATGATGATCAAATGCCAAAGCGATATAGGTATGTGTAACAACCTTCAGTATATATTTTTTTATAATGTCATTACAATTTTCTATATCACGTAATGTCAGAGCAAGGACACATACAAACAGCACTTGGCCTCAAAGTAAATTGCAAGGACTGTGAATTGCATGCCATTGCATTTTTATTTGCGGAATGCGCGCCGGTTGCGGCGGCGTCTGTAATGAAAATGCGGACTATTTTCTATGAAAAATTGAGTAAAAAGGCAAAAACTATTATGAAACTTTTCAATTTTGTTCTTTATACAGTTGGCTAGTAACCAAACTCGTAATTATTTCTTACTAGACTTCGCCTGTCGTTACACAAGTATTTACTTTTTTATAGAGCTTATATTGATTATTGGGAGATTCTCTGGCCACGTATTATTAAAAAAAAACATATACTGTTTCCCAATTGTGCTTTTGTTTCACGTATATATATATTTATGTATAGCTAAATAAAATTTACTAATAACCTAAGTTTGTATAGTTCGCTACTTTTAAAAAGACGGTAAAGGAGCACCACCTAACTCATGACGAGTGATAAGTTTAAATTAGTATTTTATTGCTAAAAAGATTTTTTTTTTTTTATTTATTTATTGTTCACAACATTTTACAGACACACTTATAGTATAATAGGCCTTACACGGAAACCTCGCCGGGTTTATCTGTGTAGGGGAGCCGCTCTATATTTATGTATACAATTTACTGCATGCAATATGTTTTTGATACTAATAATTTTTACTATTGATAATTGTTCACAATGATAACGTTTCTAAACATTCATTTTGTAAGAAATATTTCTTAAATTTACTTTTATATTTTACATCATTTTCATATAGCTCCTGGAGCTCACTTGGTAATTCATTAAGATAGTTTGGAATAATATAATTCGACATTCTACTGCCATATACATTATTCACTTTCGGCAGAAGATATCTAATATTATCGTTTTTAAGTTTTCTTAAATTACATGGTCTCTCATATTTATTTAAAAACGACATTTCATTACATTCTATTAGTATGCTATATTTTATTTTGTCAAATACATTAATGATGTTACAGTATTTAAAAAGTCCTTTGTCGTTTTCTTTGAATTTATTTTTTATATAGTTCGGTACAATAAGTTTTAAAATTTTTCTTTGTAGCCTATAGATATCCTGCAGGTAAGTCTTGTACGTCCTTCCATAGCTGCTTAGTCCGTACCCGATAACAGAGTCTGCCAACGCCATATAGAGTAGTCTCAATGTTTTATACGGTAGCTTATATTTTAAAATTTTTATTTTACAAATGATAGATCTTAGTTTGTCACAAATATGGTCCTTATGCGGCGCCCAGCAGAATCTATCATCGATCAGTAGACCCACATACGTGTGCGATTTTACATTTTCTATAGATTTACAAGAGCATACAGGTACAGAATCATGCAGACACAGGTGTTCGTGAGCCACAACCCTAGGGGTTACTAACGCCTTATTTTGTGATGAATGTATGTGTAATAGTTTAGTTTTTTGCGCGTTTATAACTAATCCCATGTCGTGTGCCCATTTACACAGCATGTCAAAGTTTTTTTGCATGGTTTGTTGTGCCTTATACACGTCCCTTGAAGCAGTCAGCAAGCAGGTGTCGTCCGCGAATTGATATATGGATCCCACATCTATAACATTACACATGTCGTTGACATACAGGAGATATTCTAAAGGTCCTAATATGGAGCCTTGCGCTGTACCTTTTTGTGTCATTACCATGTCACTGTAGTGATCCCCTATCTTTACGGTTGTAAACCGGTTGCTGTGGTAGCTTTTTAATAAGTTTAATAGAGGTCCCTGTATACCACATCGCGACAGAGCGTCGTAGAGAGTGCCGTAATGCAACATATCAGCCCGGCTGAAATCAATAAATACGACCAATACATGTTCCTTGTTATTTAAATAGTTATTCACTTCATCTGTGAATTTTCGTAAGAGTTCTGTGGTACTTCTATTTCTTTGAAACCCATATTGGTGAGGAGTGATTATATTGTTTTTGGTAAGGTATTTTTTCAATTCCTCTCCGATATACCGTTCTATAATTTTATCTAAGCATGACAGTATGGTTATCGGTCGATAGTTATTTAAGTCTGAACGTTCTCCCTTTTTATATACTGGTCTTACTACACCTATTTTTAGTAAGTCAGGGTAAATAGAAGTTGCTAGGCTTCTATTAATAAGATGTGTAATTAATGGTACTAGATTTTCCGAAATGTATTTAATGTCGCATGCTCGTATCCTGTCGTATCCAGGGCTCTTCCTGTCGTTTATACTTTTTATGATACGATGAATTTGAGACTTTCGAGCTTTAGGCATAAAACACGCACGGTCCTGTATGTTTTCATGCGCTTTCGTTGTCAATAAAGGGATATCACAGTCGTTAGAGATATTATTTATGTTTTTACAAAATTCATGTGCAAAATTATTTGCCAAGACTTTGGGGTGACAATTAAACGTTTTTAGAAGAACATCTTCAATACACTTAGTTATTTTTCCGGTTAGTCTGTTAATAATCTGCCAAAGCTCTCGAGGATTCCTAAAATTTTTAATAACTTCATTCTTTATATGTTGATTTTTTATGTATTGGGCGTATTTATTGGTTCTATTTCTGTATCTATTGTAATATAGCCTCTTTTCCGCGTTGCTTACATCGTTGCGGTGTAAGGCATACAACTCGTCACGCTTGCGACACATCTCCTCGAGTCGCCGACTACTCCAAGGACATGACTTACGTTTATTTTTATTTTTAGTTACTGTATAACTACATTTACTATATGCTTCATTAAATTTAATATGTATATAATTTACAATTTCATTCGGGCAGTCATAACTCAATGGCAGATTCCAGTCTATCTTCTTTAATTCTTCTTCGAGCGCGCGGTTCTCGATACGTATAGTATTTATCGGCTGGGCGCACTGAGACAGCGGAGGCGGCGATGACAGCGAGTGTGACTCACTGCCACCGGCGCCGACGCCGCACCGCGCGGGGTTCGGCCGCATCACGTCAAGTATAGCACATCCCGTAATGCAATGATCAGCTGGTGCATCGCCCACCACCGCTGTTAATACATCTGAAGTATTACTACGAATGAGAATGTGATCAATACATGTTCTAGTGATTAGGTCGCCATACTTTTCTATGCGTGTATAGTTCGATATCGCGCTCTCGAGTCCGAATTTACATACTGAGTTTAAATAACTATTTATTATCGGATTCCGCTTTGATATGTCCAAGTTCATATCTCCCATTATGACATAGTTATTCGCTATCGGAACTCTTGCCATTAAGTCAGACAATTCCCGTATGAATTTCTTCTTATTAGTGTCTGGCGGTCGGTAAACAACACATAGTTCAATTATCATAGTGCCTAAAGCGACTTTACCAGATATGCACTCAAATTCCTTAGTAACTACATTGTTTCTCGTAAAGTGAAGACTGTTATGCACATATAAAAGTACTCCCCCACCCCTCCTATGCGTTCTTAACTCTGAGTACATAGTATAGTCTTGCAATTGGAACATGTTTACACAGTCACTCCGAATGTTGACCTCTGTTAATAATATTAAATGAATTGTGTGAGTTGAATTATACACAGTATTTTCCAATATGGCGAAGTTTTTGCGAATCGACGCAATATTAACATGAAATAACACCAATGAGTTATCGTGCAAAGGCAGTCTGTCTGTAAAATCATTCCAATTATTACAATTTATTTCTAGTATATTATTATTCGAAATATTATTATCCATATAGGTCAATATAAGTTATTCTAATTATATAAATTGATTATATTATTATATTATTTATTGATTTAATTGTCTTATCTGTGCGACTATACTGAAATTATTTACTTGTAATAAATATTAGAATAAAATTAAGTAAAAACCTGTCCACCTGCTGTCTAATTTGATTATGTTACACTACTTACAGTCATTCCATGGTTACGGTTTTTAGGGTGTTTTCAATATCTTGCACTGAACGAATTGTTAGAATTTTACACTTTTCCTGTTTTCTCACCAAAATATTTCCGTTTTTACACCATATATACTTGAAATGATTTTTTAGTCCTTCTTTTGTTTTCCATAATAGGAATGCGGTAGCAGGTAATAGCGATTCTCGTAGGTAGACTTTTTCTTCACTGTCTTTTCCAGCATCGGCAGCCGTTAGTTTATTAGCCCTAGCGGCTTCCAGCCATTGGTCACGAGCTCCTTCTCTCAATGTGACGGTAATAACCGGTAACTCTGTCCTTTTTGTTGCTGCATCCGATTGAGGTTTCTTGCTCTTTATGTGAGCTTTCAACACATCTTCCGGGTTCTGCTGTATTGCAACGGCAATGGACTTTGAGATATCGACCGGATTATCTTTTTTATCAATCTCTCTTATGCCGCAAATCTCCAACTGATTTATTAGGTGAGTTTGTTGTACTTGGGTTAGTTTATTCTCTAAAACTTCACATCTGAGGTTCGTATTTTTGAGATTATTTTTCAGGTCAATGCACATATTTTCTAAATTTTTTTTCTCATTCTCGTATGTTCTCATCTTAATGTCAAACTCGTCTATTTTATCTGAGTAGTACTTCAAGGATCGTTGCAATTCTTCCCTTATTATTATGCTGACCTCCTTACGCAGGTGCATAAGTATTTCTTGCACTAATTCGTCATTCTTGCCCCTCATGTTATGATTCGTTTCCGTATCTGTGTTGTCTTCTATTTCATCCTCTTCCTCCGGTACAATGAAGGATCGTCGCTTGGGCTTGGATGGCCCGACGCAGCTTCTACACTTCCATTCCACTGCATCCGTTGAGGATAAGGCGGTCAGTTGGTCGACCGATATAGCTGCACAATTCGCATGTAACCATCTATTACACTTGGAGCACTGCAATCCAGGTATTTTTTTGCTTATAAGTTTTGTGCATTTAATGCATTTCACCATATTGCCACGAAAAAAGAAATATTTTTTATTTTTTACTTATTGCGGGTGATACAACTTTGCGTCACGCAATTACTCACAGTGACAGCGTCCGAACGGGTTCGCTACGAGCGAGCTACTGATACTACAATGTTGCATTGCTTAGCTTGCTTGACTCCCAGCCATGTGAAATTTCTTTATGCATAGTAATGTTGGCTAGAAGAAATCTCTTGAAGAGATAAGCTCGCCTTTGTATACTTGTCTGTTCATTAGTTTATGTATTTATTGTTATGAAAAAAATATATAATATAAAACTACAAGGCGGTGTTTCGTCATAAATAATAGAAGATCAAGACAAAGGAAATCGAAGATGCGGAATCGAAAGTTACTGCTTAGTTCTCGACAAGTTACACTTACGAGTTGTGTTTTTAATGATGTTGTGAATAGGCTACTTGACATTTTTTATTTGTTATATAAGGTGGTCACAAAAAGATAACAATTGACGAGGAATTATTATTAGAGGATATGTTTTTCTATAGTATAAAAACATCTTGAGATATGATAATTGAAAATCTTAATTTTGGACTTTCTCGAAAACTCTCCATACAAAATGCTACTAGACCATGATGAAAAACATTAGGAATGTTTGACGTCATATGATGTTTTGTATGCATTAAATCAGAAAAGATAGCCAGACGTAAGTAATCAAAATGAAAGATCACATCGTTCTAGTGTTGTGTATTTTACGTATTTTTCTAAAATTATAAATATATATATTTATATATATAATATAATACATTTTACATATATAAATTATAACTATATATACAATATATATAGCACTATATATATAGAACATTGTCTAGTAAGGTATAATGAAGAGAGTATTTTTTTTTTTTTTTGTATAATGTTTATGATCATTAATCATTGCGCGTATCAGTGTAATCAATTATGCAAATTAAGCCACGTGTTTATTTATCTCGAGCTCTACCGTGCCTCAAAGAGTACGTTAAGTCGTCGATCCCGGCTGTTTTCATTATATGACTGTCATGAAGCCATGTCAGTGGCCTTTAAGACAAAGTCTTCCCGAGTTTTTAAGTCAGGCAAAGCTTTGCCCACCTTAAAAACACGGTCACGGCCAACCCCAGCCAAAGTGGAACAGTATGGTGGATATTGCTTTAAAAGTCTAAACCGGGGGGTTTAGACTTTTAAAGCAATATCCCCTTAATCGACGGGGGCGTCGATTAAGGGGAGATCCTCAATAAAGAGAGTGTGAGGAATATGGGTAAGATAATATATAGTACCAGAATGAGGGGCTTTGGACGGGGGCGTTTTAAGGAGAAAATTATTTTCTTAAATTTGAGACCAAACTAGACAAATTTTCGATAATTTTTATTATAAATTACAATCGTTAGCCTGGAGATTGTCGTAGCATAGCATACAAGAATATAGTATAGGATATATATTCAAAATTTTCAGGGGATCTTTTGAATTTAAGGTAAAAACATATCTGTGCCTTACCTCTCATTCTCCAAGCCCCGCTCATAAAACCGACGGATGTCATGTGCAGGTAAATTGCTTTTGCTGTAATATTTTGCCTGTAATATTTGCTCGGTTGGTTTACTGAGCGCAAAAGCGGTGCAGGTAAAGGTCCTCTCGTCTGGTTGATTTACTGGACGAGAGACTCGCAACCCGTGATATAACCGGAAGGTTGGCACACGGGGCGCATTAGCTGTTAGGTATAGGGTGCGTGTCCCAACAAGTTTCATCAAAATCAAATTAGCAGTTCACGAGTAATAGTAAAATATTATTTTTTACGTTGACGCCAGTATCTGAAAAACTACTGAACCTAATTAATTGTTCAAATAACTTAAAAATATATTTTAGTTTTGCCAAATGCCAAAAAACGGATCCCTTACGGATTCGTCATGTCTGTCTGTCCGTCCGTATGTCGCAGCCACTTTTTTCCGATATTGTAAGAACTACACTGTTGAAACTTTGTAAGTTGATGTATTCTGTGAACCGCATAAGATTTTTGCACAAAAATAGAAAAAAAAAACAATAAATTTTGTGGGTTCCCCATACTTAGAACTGAAACTCAAAATTTTTTTTTTCATCAAACCCATACGTGTACATCTATCGATAGGTCTTAAAAAATGATATTGAGGTTTCTAATATATTTTTTTTCTAAACTGAATAGTTTGCGCGAGAGACACTTCCAAAGTGGTACAAATACGCTGTACACTACTCCTTTGCCAGAGCCTCTTTCGACGGTTTCTTTTAAATGTATCGACATTTCGATTAGAAAGTTATCGTGACACAACTAACTGTATATTTGTTACTTACTTCTTCTTTGTTAAGTTCATCGTAATTTAAAATATTGTAACATCTAAAATAGGTACTAATTGAATTTACATTCGTAGTAATGCACAGATGTGCAATGCTCTACTTGCACTTCACTGCCTTTTATATACATAGGTTACATAATACAGTACATGTTCGATTCAGAAAATCTCAAAAATACGAATAAATTTTACAAAAGCCATTCGTAATCTTATTTCGTTAAAAAAATAAGAAGATAATACGCTCAACAGGACTTAATAGATACTTATCCTAAAACTACTCGACAAATTCGAAAGGCGAATGGAAAAGGCAGCGGCCCTATTTTTATTACACAAAGGTGTCTCGGGCCCTCAAAAGAGATACAACATAGAGGGCGACCTTTCAGGGCCTCCGCTTGTTCAGTGAATAACTTGGCCTTTCATGACAATGGCGGCGGATCTTGAAGCGACACGAGCGAAGAGCTTTCGAATTATTACCGATGTCATAGTTAACCTTGATCTGTTCTCGTGATTTTTGTAGATAAAATATTAACGGATTTTTCCTTTACAGATTTATAGTTTTATTAAATTGTAACTTCCAGAGACATTACTATAATACATAAGGTTAACATATTGATCAATTCCTTATAAATGCTTCAACTATTCGCATGTTAATACTAATATCTCTTATAATGAAGAGCAATTGCATTTTTTATAATAATTGTAAATAATTATCATTGTGCGTTTGTGTTCCTATAAAAAAAAATATTAGGAAAATAAAGTTTCTTATCTGCCACTTATTTATTAATTTAACGGTATTTTTTTTTATTGAAAAAAAAAATTTTGTATTATGTGCCATAAATATGTTATTTAATATAAATAAATAAAAAAATATATTTACAAACATAATAACGATAAGTTAAATTTACATATTGATGATTTCAACGGTAGAATAATTATATTTTAAAATATAAGTATGTTTCATACAGTGACGTAGTCATTATTTGAAGTTCATTACTCAAATTAGATTCAATATGTTGGCACCTACTACTAATCGATGTCACATAATTCTAATAAACTACGTGTCTAATAAGATTGGATATTTCACCAGGCTTCAAATCATTTGTATAAGATCAATCCACTGTGGGTCGCTGTGAAGTCATGATGATCAAATGCCAAAGCGATATAGGTATGTGTAACAACCTTCAGTATATATTTTTTTATAATGTCATTACAATTTTCTATATCACGTAATGTCAGAGCAAGGACACATACAAACAGCACTTGGCCTCAAAGTAAATTGCAAGGACTGTGAATTGCATGCCATTGCATTTTTATTTGCGGAATGCGCGCCGGTTGCGGCGGCGTCTGTAATGAAAATGCGGACTATTTTCTATGAAAAATTGAGTAAAAAGGCAAAAACTATTATGAAACTTTTCAATTTTGTTCTTTATACAGTTGGCTAGTAACCAAACTCGTAATTATTTCTTACTAGACTTCGCCTGTCGTTACACAAGTATTTACTTTTTTATAGAGCTTATATTGATTATTGGGAGATTCTCTGGCCACGTATTATTAAAAAAAAACATATACTGTTTCCCAATTGTGCTTTTGTTTCACGTATATATATATTTATGTATAGCTAAATAAAATTTACTAATAACCTAAGTTTGTATAGTTCGCTACTTTTAAAAAGACGGTAAAGGAGCACCACCTAACTCATGACGAGTGATAAGTTTAAATTAGTATTTTATTGCTAAAAAGATTTTTTTTTTTTTATTTATTTATTGTTCACAACATTTTACAGACACACTTATAGTATAATAGGCCTTACACGGAAACCTCGCCGGGTTTATCTGTGTAGGGGAGCCGCTCTATATTTATGTATACAATTTACTGCATGCAATATGTTTTTGATACTAATAATTTTTACTATTGATAATTGTTCACAATGATAACGTTTCTAAACATTCATTTTGTAAGAAATATTTCTTAAATTTACTTTTATATTTTACATCATTTTCATATAGCTCCTGGAGCTCACTTGGTAATTCATTAAGATAGTTTGGAATAATATAATTCGACATTCTACTGCCATATACATTATTCACTTTCGGCAGAAGATATCTAATATTATCGTTTTTAAGTTTTCTTAAATTACATGGTCTCTCATATTTATTTAAAAACGACATTTCATTACATTCTATTAGTATGCTATATTTTATTTTGTCAAATACATTAATGATGTTACAGTATTTAAAAAGTCCTTTGTCGTTTTCTTTGAATTTATTTTTTATATAGTTCGGTACAATAAGTTTTAAAATTTTTCTTTGTAGCCTATAGATATCCTGCAGGTAAGTCTTGTACGTCCTTCCATAGCTGCTTAGTCCGTACCCGATAACAGAGTCTGCCAACGCCATATAGAGTAGTCTCAATGTTTTATACGGTAGCTTATATTTTAAAATTTTTATTTTACAAATGATAGATCTTAGTTTGTCACAAATATGGTCCTTATGCGGCGCCCAGCAGAATCTATCATCGATCAGTAGACCCACATACGTGTGCGATTTTACATTTTCTATAGATTTACAAGAGCATACAGGTACAGAATCATGCAGACACAGGTGTTCGTGAGCCACAACCCTAGGGGTTACTAACGCCTTATTTTGTGATGAATGTATGTGTAATAGTTTAGTTTTTTGCGCGTTTATAACTAATCCCATGTCGTGTGCCCATTTACACAGCATGTCAAAGTTTTTTTGCATGGTTTGTTGTGCCTTATACACGTCCCTTGAAGCAGTCAGCAAGCAGGTGTCGTCCGCGAATTGATATATGGATCCCACATCTATAACATTACACATGTCGTTGACATACAGGAGATATTCTAAAGGTCCTAATATGGAGCCTTGCGCTGTACCTTTTTGTGTCATTACCATGTCACTGTAGTGATCCCCTATCTTTACGGTTGTAAACCGGTTGCTGTGGTAGCTTTTTAATAAGTTTAATAGAGGTCCCTGTATACCACATCGCGACAGAGCGTCGTAGAGAGTGCCGTAATGCAACATATCAGCCCGGCTGAAATCAATAAATACGACCAATACATGTTCCTTGTTATTTAAATAGTTATTCACTTCATCTGTGAATTTTCGTAAGAGTTCTGTGGTACTTCTATTTCTTTGAAACCCATATTGGTGAGGAGTGATTATATTGTTTTTGGTAAGGTATTTTTTCAATTCCTCTCCGATATACCGTTCTATAATTTTATCTAAGCATGACAGTATGGTTATCGGTCGATAGTTATTTAAGTCTGAACGTTCTCCCTTTTTATATACTGGTCTTACTACACCTATTTTTAGTAAGTCAGGGTAAATAGAAGTTGCTAGGCTTCTATTAATAAGATGTGTAATTAATGGTACTAGATTTTCCGAAATGTATTTAATGTCGCATGCTCGTATCCTGTCGTATCCAGGGCTCTTCCTGTCGTTTATACTTTTTATGATACGATGAATTTGAGACTTTCGAGCTTTAGGCATAAAACACGCACGGTCCTGTATGTTTTCATGCGCTTTCGTTGTCAATAAAGGGATATCACAGTCGTTAGAGATATTATTTATGTTTTTACAAAATTCATGTGCAAAATTATTTGCCAAGACTTTGGGGTGACAATTAAACGTTTTTAGAAGAACATCTTCAATACACTTAGTTATTTTTCCGGTTAGTCTGTTAATAATCTGCCAAAGCTCTCGAGGATTCCTAAAATTTTTAATAACTTCATTCTTTATATGTTGATTTTTTATGTATTGGGCGTATTTATTGGTTCTATTTCTGTATCTATTGTAATATAGCCTCTTTTCCGCGTTGCTTACATCGTTGCGGTGTAAGGCATACAACTCGTCACGCTTGCGACACATCTCCTCGAGTCGCCGACTACTCCAAGGACATGACTTACGTTTATTTTTATTTTTAGTTACTGTATAACTACATTTACTATATGCTTCATTAAATTTAATATGTATATAATTTACAATTTCATTCGGGCAGTCATAACTCAATGGCAGATTCCAGTCTATCTTCTTTAATTCTTCTTCGAGCGCGCGGTTCTCGATACGTATAGTATTTATCGGCTGGGCGCACTGAGACAGCGGAGGCGGCGATGACAGCGAGTGTGACTCACTGCCACCGGCGCCGACGCCGCACCGCGCGGGGTTCGGCCGCATCACGTCAAGTATAGCACATCCCGTAATGCAATGATCAGCTGGTGCATCGCCCACCACCGCTGTTAATACATCTGAAGTATTACTACGAATGAGAATGTGATCAATACATGTTCTAGTGATTAGGTCGCCATACTTTTCTATGCGTGTATAGTTCGATATCGCGCTCTCGAGTCCGAATTTACATACTGAGTTTAAATAACTATTTATTATCGGATTCCGCTTTGATATGTCCAAGTTCATATCTCCCATTATGACATAGTTATTCGCTATCGGAACTCTTGCCATTAAGTCAGACAATTCCCGTATGAATTTCTTCTTATTAGTGTCTGGCGGTCGGTAAACAACACATAGTTCAATTATCATAGTGCCTAAAGCGACTTTACCAGATATGCACTCAAATTCCTTAGTAACTACATTGTTTCTCGTAAAGTGAAGACTGTTATGCACATATAAAAGTACTCCCCCACCCCTCCTATGCGTTCTTAACTCTGAGTACATAGTATAGTCTTGCAATTGGAACATGTTTACACAGTCACTCCGAATGTTGACCTCTGTTAATAATATTAAATGAATTGTGTGAGTTGAATTATACACAGTATTTTCCAATATGGCGAAGTTTTTGCGAATCGACGCAATATTAACATGAAATAACACCAATGAGTTATCGTGCAAAGGCAGTCTGTCTGTAAAATCATTCCAATTATTACAATTTATTTCTAGTATATTATTATTCGAAATATTATTATCCATATAGGTCAATATAAGTTATTCTAATTATATAAATTGATTATATTATTATATTATTTATTGATTTAATTGTCTTATCTGTGCGACTATACTGAAATTATTTACTTGTAATAAATATTAGAATAAAATTAAGTAAAAACCTGTCCACCTGCTGTCTAATTTGATTATGTTACACTACTTACAGTCATTCCATGGTTACGGTTTTTAGGGTGTTTTCAATATCTTGCACTGAACGAATTGTTAGAATTTTACACTTTTCCTGTTTTCTCACCAAAATATTTCCGTTTTTACACCATATATACTTGAAATGATTTTTTAGTCCTTCTTTTGTTTTCCATAATAGGAATGCGGTAGCAGGTAATAGCGATTCTCGTAGGTAGACTTTTTCTTCACTGTCTTTTCCAGCATCGGCAGCCGTTAGTTTATTAGCCCTAGCGGCTTCCAGCCATTGGTCACGAGCTCCTTCTCTCAATGTGACGGTAATAACCGGTAACTCTGTCCTTTTTGTTGCTGCATCCGATTGAGGTTTCTTGCTCTTTATGTGAGCTTTCAACACATCTTCCGGGTTCTGCTGTATTGCAACGGCAATGGACTTTGAGATATCGACCGGATTATCTTTTTTATCAATCTCTCTTATGCCGCAAATCTCCAACTGATTTATTAGGTGAGTTTGTTGTACTTGGGTTAGTTTATTCTCTAAAACTTCACATCTGAGGTTCGTATTTTTGAGATTATTTTTCAGGTCAATGCACATATTTTCTAAATTTTTTTTCTCATTCTCGTATGTTCTCATCTTAATGTCAAACTCGTCTATTTTATCTGAGTAGTACTTCAAGGATCGTTGCAATTCTTCCCTTATTATTATGCTGACCTCCTTACGCAGGTGCATAAGTATTTCTTGCACTAATTCGTCATTCTTGCCCCTCATGTTATGATTCGTTTCCGTATCTGTGTTGTCTTCTATTTCATCCTCTTCCTCCGGTACAATGAAGGATCGTCGCTTGGGCTTGGATGGCCCGACGCAGCTTCTACACTTCCATTCCACTGCATCCGTTGAGGATAAGGCGGTCAGTTGGTCGACCGATATAGCTGCACAATTCGCATGTAACCATCTATTACACTTGGAGCACTGCAATCCAGGTATTTTTTTGCTTATAAGTTTTGTGCATTTAATGCATTTCACCATATTGCCACGAAAAAAGAAATATTTTTTATTTTTTACTTATTGCGGGTGATACAACTTTGCGTCACGCAATTACTCACAGTGACAGCGTCCGAACGGGTTCGCTACGAGCGAGCTACTGATACTACAATGTTGCATTGCTTAGCTTGCTTGACTCCCAGCCATGTGAAATTTCTTTATGCATAGTAATGTTGGCTAGAAGAAATCTCTTGAAGAGATAAGCTCGCCTTTGTATACTTGTCTGTTCATTAGTTTATGTATTTATTGTTATGAAAAAAATATATAATATAAAACTACAAGGCGGTGTTTCGTCATAAATAATAGAAGATCAAGACAAAGGAAATCGAAGATGCGGAATCGAAAGTTACTGCTTAGTTCTCGACAAGTTACACTTACGAGTTGTGTTTTTAATGATGTTGTGAATAGGCTACTTGACATTTTTTATTTGTTATATAAGGTGGTCACAAAAAGATAACAATTGACGAGGAATTATTATTAGAGGATATGTTTTTCTATAGTATAAAAACATCTTGAGATATGATAATTGAAAATCTTAATTTTGGACTTTCTCGAAAACTCTCCATACAAAATGCTACTAGACCATGATGAAAAACATTAGGAATGTTTGACGTCATATGATGTTTTGTATGCATTAAATCAGAAAAGATAGCCAGACGTAAGTAATCAAAATGAAAGATCACATCGTTCTAGTGTTGTGTATTTTACGTATTTTTCTAAAATTATAAATATATATATTTATATATATAATATAATACATTTTACATATATAAATTATAACTATATATACAATATATATAGCACTATATATATAGAACATTGTCTAGTAAGGTATAATGAAGAGAGTATTTTTTTTTTTTTTTGTATAATGTTTATGATCATTAATCATTGCGCGTATCAGTGTAATCAATTATGCAAATTAAGCCACGTGTTTATTTATCTCGAGCTCTACCGTGCCTCAAAGAGTACGTTAAGTCGTCGATCCCGGCTGTTTTCATTATATGACTGTCATGAAGCCATGTCAGTGGCCTTTAAGACAAAGTCTTCCCGAGTTTTTAAGTCAGGCAAAGCTTTGCCCACCTTAAAAACACGGTCACGGCCAACCCCAGCCAAAGTGGAACAGTATGGTGGATATTGCTTTAAAAGTCTAAACCGGGGGGTTTAGACTTTTAAAGCAATATCCCCTTAATCGACGGGGGCGTCGATTAAGGGGAGATCCTCAATAAAGAGAGTGTGAGGAATATGGGTAAGATAATATATAGTACCAGAATGAGGGGCTTTGGACGGGGGCGTTTTAAGGAGAAAATTATTTTCTTAAATTTGAGACCAAACTAGACAAATTTTCGATAATTTTTATTATAAATTACAATCGTTAGCCTGGAGATTGTCGTAGCATAGCATACAAGAATATAGTATAGGATATATATTCAAAATTTTCAGGGGATCTTTTGAATTTAAGGTAAAAACATATCTGTGCCTTACCTCTCATTCTCCAAGCCCCGCTCATAAAACCGACGGATGTCATGTGCAGGTAAATTGCTTTTGCTGTAATATTTTGCCAAGACACACCAACATTTATTAAATTAGAAAATTTGTATTCATTCAGTATCAAATTCGACAAGAGACTGTTTTCTGACACAATTTAGTATGGCTATGCCATAATAGAACATCATTGACTAAAAAGCAATAATAATTTTAGTAATTTAAGAATTAACAAAAATAATTTTCAATTTATTTTTAACTTATTGCTTCAAATAATATTTAACTATAAGCTTTCGGTAAGTTGGTTGGGAAACAAGTGATGTGAAACGGTTACCATATCCATATAGATGCTCTCAACATGAAATGTCCCTGCCACCCCCGCCACCAACGCAAGAACTCCTTCCGTCCTGATGAGGTACTTCTACAGTCGGACTCAACATTCTCTAGTACATTTTATTTTTTAGAAAATAAGTAATGTCTGCCTTGGGATATTGCGCTATACCTCTCTTTCGCTAGAGTCACATATTTTGATAGATGACGTTGCGCCACGAGGGCGAAGTTAGCGAAGTGTCACTTTAATGTACGGCCTGTCCAAAAATTCTTTATTATGCAAATACACTGAATATTGTGTACGAAACCATCAATATTGCAAATAAAAATATCCGCATGCAAAATCTGCGAACTCGGAGCAATTTTAATTCCGGAATAAAACGTCTGACTCGCATAAAAATTCTAGTACGTAACTTTATGTTGCGCTCTAAACGGCGTTTTATGACAGCCCGTAAAAAAGGCCCGCGAGCCAATTCCATTCCTTAATTAGTCAGCGTTACTGTTCTACGAATTGCTTTTTTTACGCAGAACCAGATTTCATGCAGATTAATATTGAAATCATAATTAATTGAACATGTGTCCTCCCTCCCCGTTATGACCTACGCTGCCGAACCGAGACTTGGGACTGTAACCGTTGGGCAGAGTCCCAAATCTGTTCGGAGACACAAGCAATAGCTGCTCCACAGACTGGTCCACAAACTAAAGATCGCACAGCGAGCGAAGGAGAGCGCTATGCTAAAAATTCGACATAGAGAGCAAGGAAAGCAAAGTTATCGACTTAGCCTTCAAAGTTAGCTAGCTGAAATTGCAGTGGGCCGGCCACATCGGTCGACTCAGTGGTGACCCATCTGGGAGTAAGAACTACAGTGGCGGCCACATGCAGGGCGATTAAGCGTTGGATTCTCCAGTTCTAGATGGACCGGTGACCTAAAAAAGCCGGAAGTGGCTTAATACAGAAAGAGGAGGTTGTCTTTGGTGGAAATCGTTGGGGAAAGTCTATGAAAGTCTATGTTCAGCAGAGAGTGATTTAGACTGATTACCATGAAGATGAACTATTTAACATCAACTATAAATTGGTCTGGTATATTGTTAACATCAGACAAGCCGTGGAATCGATATCAGTATTGTTTCAGTAAATGCCGCAGTATTGCCGTGTAATACAAATGTTTGTCTTGTGCGGGAATCAAACCCGCGAAATCGGAGTCAAAGTGGCCATTGCTAACCATTCGACCACTGAACTCGTCAAAACTTGCTTTTCCTCGCTTCTTTCACTTAGTTGCTTATACATAAACATATACTTACGACTTCTTGATTGTTGGGAAACCATTAAATTTATTATAGAGAGCAATTTAATAAATTTACTAAAAGGATATTACTTCAAAGAACTATGTAAATGTCGAGATTGCGTGTGTACACAACAATTTATGAACACGTCGACATTCGCATCGCGGTTGACAATTGTGTCTGCATGCAGCCTTGAATTTTAGACATAAACTGTAAGTTCCCAAATGTTATCTTATTCTAAAACTAATATTTTACTGTCAGACTGGAAATACGTAACAAATTCGATACTTGTAATCTAGATCCATGATGCACTGCACTCCACATTATAAAGTGTCCTGAATGAAACACAAAAATCTTTACTTGTGTTTATTTGTTTATGCAATAATTGCTTTACATGTATTAAATACATTTTAAATGTGTGTTTTTGTTACGTTACATTGTTGTTTTAGTGTTACATTTTAGATGTATAAAGAATCTCACAAAGGCCATATTTCATGGCCTTTGAGTGAATAATGCTCTTCTATAATTTTCTTTTTTTTTCATAATCGTTTGCTAGCTATAAATTTTTAGTCAATGTCGGCGGTAGTTATTATTTAATTACCTTCTACAGTTTTCTTAATCACTTAATATTCCTATGGTAGGAATTATGTATCAAAATTACAAAATAACAATTAGGTATAACTATATGAAATACTAATCCACATAAAATACACGTACATAAAGTGCCGTAAATTACTTCAGGGTAAAATTATACTCAATTTTAGATTATTACAGCATAAGCCCTAAATTATACCGTAGATCTAACGTACTATTAAAGCACGAAGAATTATCACAATTTCGACCAAAAAAATTATTTGTTTTAAATTTTTATATACTTGAATAAGTCATTTATTTTTGCATAGGTAGCTCGCTCTTATTCTACACGTTTAATGTACGCATACATTAAAACTTAGTTACCTACGCAAAAATAAATTACTTATACAATTATATAAGAATCGTTAACAACTGGCAAAAAAAATACAATCCCTGCTTAACTTAACAATAATTTGACTAAATTTTATTTCAGTGTTTGCAACCGACCTCTTGGTTTACGCATCGCTCGCCAGTAAAGATTCTAGTCGGAGACTTTTCCCGGCAAATATAGCAATCATTGTCATATTTAATACTACTACTAATAATGTCCAATTTACATAAAATATGAATGAATTTATCTCAACTATGGAAAAATATAGACATAAGTCTTCCTCATTACTAACTTTTTATATCAGTGAAAACCTTATGAAAATTAGTTCAACAATTTTTAAGTTTATAACGACCACACAGACGCAGCGGGAAGGCTTTGTTTTATAATAAACAGTGATGAACATATTCTATAAAAAAACAGACATTTTTTTCACAGTAAAATGTAAAAAATTGTAAGATTCGTCTAAACCGAATCAAATTAATTTAATTACACAATGTATACAACTTTAGAACAGCAGGCAAACATAAAAAAAGTTCAAACTGTAAGCTACTGTATAATCAGTGTGACCTCGCGTAGAAATAGCAATATCGTGACACTATTGGCGGTCTCATGTGCGCTCATGCCTATTAATATATGAGCGGTGCATTCAGGCCTTGACCTAACCTTCACCCTTACCGACCCACCCCGGTAGTGGAAGCGGCACTAATATCAAAAACCTTCTGTGAAATGTTTTACAAGTTTCAACTGTACCTCCCGGGCATAATTTTATTTAGAATGCAGTGAATAGTGACCTTTATTCTCACTTTCAGGTTAAGGCTGTTAAAAAGCCGCAGAATAAAATTCTAGCACCAACCCGCATAATTATACCTGTATATTCAAGTTATATTTAGACTACTTTTTGCGTTCAGACGTCATGCATGTGCTTTTATATTTCGCAGCATTATGAATTAACTTCCTTACTTTCTATTTAGAATGCTCAGTTTATTGTTTATTCTTGTTTTTATTATCATTCTATATTTTCCAATATCTAACTGACTGTGTACTATCTATGTAACTTGTAACTCGTTTATACAGCTCGGGCGATTATAAAGAGTTTTTTGAGTGCGTTCAAGTGGGTTTTTGGATAGTTTAAATTCACATTTAGACATGGGAAGCTGAAGCCGATTACCACCGAATATCTTGATTCCAAAAATAGATCTTCCGTTTAAGTTATTGCCAAACACCTTCAGCTTAGTCGGTAGAGCTCCATCGTTTCTACCAGCTAAGCTAAACATAAGTAGCATAAATTAATAAAGTTGAAGTTTGATTTTCGCAATCAAAAAATCCGATGGTAATCGGCTTTCGCTGCGGCAGTAGGGTCCCCGGTAACTGGCGCTATAGTCGGGTTCTAGGATTCGAGCAGGATAAAATCTGTCTGATTCGCTAGTAACTACATAAAAATCTATGCAAAACCATATCATTATATGTCTCAACCTTCCACGTTTTCCTTTTTTGTAATATACAAAAATACTAGCGAATCAGATCATATGCTTGTTTGTCACCTTAGCTATCTAAGGTGACAAACAAGCATATGATCTGCTTGATGGCTTACCATCCGCCATAGAACTATGGATGCTCGTAACCTCCATAAGTATCGCTCACGCGTTGCCGACCCTGTAACAATCCCTTCGGGCCTTTCTTGAAGAGCCCCATGCTGTAGTTCTATTCCGCATATATAATGATTACTTAAACTCACTTTTGTCTAGATTGACGGCCCCCCTCGGGGAGACATCCTGATGTAGTAACCCCCCCTTAGGAAGACGTCAGTACTGTAGAAATCCTGACTTCTACAGTACTGACGTCTTCCTAAGGCTGGGGAGACCTCAGAAAGGAGATATGGTATTGCATAGAAAAAAATAATCAGTCTACATTTATGTAGTCTGGAACATAGTAATGTTCCAGACTTACTACTTACTTATATGTAGGCTGATTATTTTTTCTATCTTGAACTTAGAATTCAAACTAATTAAAACATTTCGTACAAAAATCTTGAACAATTTTATGTTATACCTTCCTTAAAAAAATGAGATTAAAACGTAAAATATTTGATATACCAAAATGTTTTATGTGTTGTCGTAAAAGCCATTTTAAGTGGTGCCCGGAAGTTTGTTTTTATGGCTAATGCAAATCTCAAACGTTCCATTTGAATTGGCTCTGGTGTAACAGCATAAAGTTTTTTACGAAAACAAATACAAGTGAATTATTATATTTTAGTTTAGAGAGGGTTATGTCCAGGCATTCTAGGCAAATGGTTTTCTGCCTTGGAAACTTTCTTTTTATACTACATCGGGTGACAGACAAGCATATTATATGAAACTTGATGTTAAGCGGTTACCGTAGCAATATTAAAGCTCGCAACATGAAATGTCGCTCGCGCGCCGCCACACCGGCTGCCAACGCAGCAACTGCTTATTTTCTTTATAACACTCATGGAATAAATAGTTAAATATACTTACGAGTATGAATAAATGTACTGACATAAACTAAATTATTTCAGGCATATGTGTACACGGCGTTCATAGGCTACGGTAACTGCTTCCATATCAGCGGGCCCATATGCTTGTTTGCCACCTTAATGCCTTTGTCTAAACGTTTTGCTATTATCAAAATATTATTAATGTTTTGAGAAACCGAGATCACCCGTTTGTTTATCTTGGTATTGCCATAAGGCGAAACCGGCCGGTAAAATAAATTTAATTAAGTGGAATAGTACAAGTGATTTCATTAATACAAAATGTTCCAGAATACATACTTACTGCGATGAAATTCGCAAGCGACTAAAGGCGCATTTGCATTTTCGATGATGCTCGGCTGGAAATATGCCTAACTAACTACCTACCTACTACTGCGGGAACTACCTGCACTAGGTTGTGACGTGCCTGCTACGCGCCCACATAACCATTCTAATCTTTTTTCTATGTTGCGCGGTATAGACTGTACTTTTTTCTTTTTTTTATACTACGTCGGGTGGCAGACAAGCCTACGGCCCGCCTGATGTGAATCGGTTACCGTAGCCATATTAACGCTTGCAACTTAAAATACTGCTCGCACGCCGCCACCCTCGCTGCCAACACAGCATCTTCTTCCTTTGTAGTGACCTCACTCTCTCGCAGGAACACAACAACCCTCAAGGGAATTGTTATTTGGCTGCGGTATTCTGTGTGGTTGAGGTATATTACCAGTCGGGTAGCTTACAACTAGTCTCCCAAGCTCTCTTTTCGTCAGAGCTTCGCTTAACAGTCAGCAGGGTGCACCGCGTGCAGGTGAAGTTGGCTTTAGTTCAAAGATGTTGATGAACCACTTACACCCCAAACTTGGCCATTCTTGGCGATTGAAGAAACTTATAAAGACAGAGTCCCGTCGCTAATGAACTGATCAACTCAATACTAACTTCTTTATTACTACGACAAGCACGACTTCAGTGTGTGCGTGACTATGTTAGCATGAAACGCACCTATTACATAAACATACTATACATAGCTTTAGTGGCAAATGTGACGATACCACGGAAACCATAGGGAGTAAAATTCTATAAACAAGGCATGTCATCGTCCATTAATCACTCGCTAATGTTCCGGTAGTACCTTCGTATAGGACATTGAGAGAGTATGAATAATGAACGCGTAGATAGGTTAAAGGGGTTTTTAAATGAAAGTCGAGGTACCTATCGCTCCTTTTGCAAGGTTGTTGGCCGTTTGAAAGGCAATCGACGTGTCTATTTTAATGGCATGGCATTTTTCTACAACTAGTTTTACAGACAAGGTTCATAGAATAATTACGAATTGATGTATTTAATCTTACAATGGAAATCAGCAATGTTGTAAAACAAATATGGCTGATGGTTTACATTCATCTACTGAACCAAGGTTACCAAAAACAACAAACAAGGTAAAGCTGAAGCCGATTACCATAGGATTATTTGAATACGAAAATGACACTATTGCTTAGATTGTCGGTAATTATGTTTAGCTTAGCTAGAAGAAACCCAAGAGCTCTACTGACTCAGCTGGGGATGTTTGTCAATAACTTTAACATAAGACCAATTTTTGGAGTCAAAAAATCCGATGGTAATAATAGGGCCCCTGGTCGAAACATCAGGCAATAATAAAGGTATGTAAAACTACCTTACATGCTTGATCGCGTTATTTCCCGTGGTTATTATAAAAGATTTGCTTGTTTGTACTGGATTAACTCTGAAAATACTGAAGCGAATTCGTCATTAAAATGCTATATAATATAATCGTATCTTTCTATATAGATACTCATCGATTAAAACAACTTTTGTTATGAAACATTTACGAAATCTACTAGTTAATTTAAAAACTACTTTTCAAGAGTTTACAAACCTTATCGGAAATTTTGATAATTCGTCGATAGCAGTCTCCTAGAAAGACACTTAAAATTAGTTACAGTTTATTTTCTTACGCGTGTCCTTTTTAATTATAATGAGACTTCTTTCTTTTATGAGAGGAGGCAAACGAGCACCTGGAACACCTGGTGGAAAGCAATCGTCACTGTCCATGGAGATCATCAACACAAGGTGTCGCCGTTGCCAGCTTTTGAAGGGAAATATAGACTCTCTTCTTGAAGGCTCCCATTTCGCAATTGTTCGAAAATACCGCCGACGGAAGTTGATTTCGCAATTTCACCGTTCGTGGTATAAAATGTCATAGGAAACGTGCTGTAGTAGATCGCCAATTATCAAGTTGATATGGATGGATTGCAAACCTTAACGGAAATATCAATAGTTCATCCGTAGAAGTTTCCTGGAAAGTCACTTAAAATTCAGAATTTAGTTTCTTACACGTGTCCATGTTTGCGAGTTGGTTTCCTTCCTTACAAAACTTTCTATTGTGACATTTGATACAATACACAGTAAAGGTAGAAGTTTATTTCTTGTTTAGGCTGTAAAATGCCGTAAATACGGCGCATGGTGTTAACGTCGGCCGCTTTTGGGTCTACCGTGATTTCCTCACTACTTTCGTATCCCCCAATTTTATGAGTCGACTTAAAGAAACCTTTTTATTTCCCTCACAAAATAGTCTTATACAGGCTGTAAAATTATTACCTACCTATTTAATATTATAAATAAACTTTAATATTCCCTGATTTGTGAATTAATTTTAGTTTTCATTGGAATAAATAGTTACTTTTATTTATTTAATTCAATTCACCTTTTTATTTTCGAGCGATAAATTCTGATGATAAAACTGCTTTCCACTTTCATTGTATTTACTTGCATGTAAATCAGATATAGGATACGTCGACGTCGTCATCAACTACCCTTATTCATCCTACTGTTGGGATATGGGTCTCTTCTTAAAGAAGGGGTTTAGAGCATACTCCACCACTCTGCTCTCAACTGCGGGTTGGTGGAGGCCAGTGTTTTCAAGCCGCCTAAAGGCCACTGACTTGAACGACTGTCATCTAATGACAACAGCTGGGACCAACGGCTTAACGTGCAGTCCGAATCCCATCCATGGACAGGTTGCCGTCGACGTTGCTTAACTTGCGTGTTCGATTAAATTGATACATGAGAGATTTATTTTTGGATATAGACATATATTTTTAATTCAGACTTCTAATTGCTGCTTTCCTTTTTTACAGGTACAGGCACAGCGTTCAAGAATATTTTAAAATGGTACGTATAATATGTATGTACGTCTCTCAATCATCATTGCCTTGACCTTTTTCCATCATTTTAGGGGTCAGCGCAGTATGTCTTTTTCAACGCTTCCGGATACAAAGATCGTAAAAGCCATTTGCCAAAGAGCCAGAATGGCTTCCGGATACAAAGGTCGTAAAAGCCATTTTGGCTTTTACGACCTTTGTAGGCTTTGTATCCGGATGCGTCGTTTTCTTCCATTCAGCCTTATCAGCCGTCATAACTACAGTTACCGCCTTACTTGCCCATATCGTCTCTCTCATACTCCAACCATCTCTTTTTTGGCCTTCCTCTCTCATTATACCGTAGAAGTGTCATAAAAAACAATATATATTGTATTAAAATGAGAGAGGCAATTCTCGTAATTACAATGTAGTTAAAATTCAGTTCCGGTATTCTGTGAGGTGGAGGTACATTCCCCTAGGAGGTAGCTTACAATTACGCTCCCTACCTCTCTTTTCGCCAGAGCTTCTTTGTCAGTCAGCAGTGTGCACCGCGTGCAGGTAAAGTCGGCTTTTGTTCAGATGTTAATGAACCTAAGTGGTTCATCAACATCACCCCAAAAATTAATAACCGAAGTCAAGTATATCATTTTTAGTCAACTTTTATTCTGCGATCGTAAAATAATTACGAGAATTGACCTTCAGATTACAATGGAAACTGAATGAAAATGATGACGTACTTTGACGAACTCATAAGTCACAATCACTACATAATTTAGCTACCCTTTCAGTTAACAGCCTAACCTTTTATCTCTAGTGCGATGTCTACCTCGTAATAGGAGGAAGGAAAGTCGGAAGGGTTTTGGGTTAATACAACATTTATTATAATATTGACTTTGATTAGCCCGCTGCGCTGGTCGAATGGCTAGCAACGGCTACTTTGACTCCGAGCTCGAGGGTTCGATTCCCGCACAAGACAAACATTTGTGTGCATGAACATGTCTGTTTGTCTTGGCCTGGGTGTTTTATATGTACTACATGTACGTGTTTACAAAATAAAATGTATTCAAGTAACATTTACAAGTTGTCTAGTACCTACCCACAATACAAGCTATGCGCTTAATGTGGGACTAGATGGCGCTGTGTTAATTGTCCAGAAATATTTATTTTCTTTTCAGTATAACATAAACAATTGTTACAGATACATGTAAAACAGTATACAAAAAGAAAATGAGAACTATTTTTCCAAGTATTAGTTATATTAGAGCAATGACTGTGATGTCGAATCTTCAAGCTATGACGCCAAAGATTAAAATAATAAAGATATGCTAGTTCATTCTCTTCGATGGAATCCGCATGGAGTCGTATGAACAGATGAGTCAGTCGCTGCCAATCAAACACCACCGCCCCGAGGCAACCTATAGGAGTTGCTCGCAATCTTTGCCGCTCGATATTCTGTAAGTACCTCCTCTTTTTCGTTTCGATATTTTTCTATTGCTTCCGATGCCAAATAAGCATGTAAAACCCTTGATCTAAAGCTATTAGTGTAGTCTATCGTTAGACATAAGTTAGACCAGACCAAGTATAGTTAGACGCAATACACTCTCCCGTGTCAAACTTTACTAACGCAGCTGCTCTCTTCTATTAGTGAACTCACTCGCTGTAACGTGCAGCTACCACCGCTACCACCACAGCAACTCCTATCTTTCTGGCGACCTCACTCACTCGCAGAAATACAACAACCCTCAAGGGAATTGTTATTTGGCCACGGTATTCTGTGAGGTGGAGGTACTTCCCCAGTCGGGCTGCTTATAAATACGCTGTACCCTACTTCTCCTTAACCCACCTTAAAATTTCCTATCTTGGTCTATAAAATGGACCCTGTTTGACTTTTTTCCAGTATCTTAACCATTTATCGAAGCTGAACCAACCTCGCTTTCGCTGAACAACTTAAGCCATCAAGAACGAGCACGTTTCTCCATCACTACAGTAATTATTAGACTGTAGCTGGGATCTCAGGAAAAAATCATGACGCGGATACCCTGGTGACGTCAGACTTGCGTCTGACACATCGCTATCAATGAAATAGGTTGCGACTATGAGTTTGTGTTGCCCTTATTTTATTAACAGTTTGTTGATGGATTTTTTTTTTCTTTCAATCATTTCGAATGGGACACAAAATAAAGGGTTTTAACACGCGATCTCATAAAAAATATACAACTTATTTTAGAAGTCATTTGAGATAAAAAAATTGATTGAATTTAAATTGCTATATAAATTTAAATAATTCTACTATTAAAAAAAGATTGCACTTATTTATATACCTGCCGTAGTAGGGATAAATAAGTTAATTTTAAATTTGATTAAAAATTCTAGTAAAAGTTGCCAGGAAGAGCATGCTTTAACGATAAGGCCACCCATTGAACTATCTTATGTACACGTTTCGTTTATGTTTTGTAATTAGTGCAATAAAGTGTTTGGTATTGTATTGTGCTGTAGTGTACTTTATGATACTGTACGGTACTGTACTGTACTGCGCTGCCCTGCACTGTACTGTATTGTATTGCATACAAAGGTGTGACAAGGGTTCATTTATTAGAAAGAAAAAGAGGAAAGACTTAACTGATAGTTTATGCTCATATGAAAAACGATTTTGACAATTAAATGATGAGATATGGATGACATGTTGGCTTGATTTGATTGGACTGTCATGTTAGTACTGCTGTCGCCTAATATTGCCAATATCTGCATTGATTTTAATACGCTTCAGTAGGCAAACGATTGTATAGCTTTTATGATATACAGTCTGTTATTATTATTTTTTGTACGTATTATTGAATTACTTATCTTGTATTGGCATCGATGTTGTCACTTTTAGCCTGCAGTGAAAAACAGGGCTGAGATCACTCTGTGATCCCAGCAATGATACCTGAGGGTGGCCCAAAATTTCAATATCACATCTTCTATTATAAATAATATTGTATTTGTGTATGTACCTTTACTTTGTTATGTGATGTTGAAATAAATATATTTCTATTTCTATATTTCTATTTATATACAGATGGTTGCCCCGGTCGTCGTTCCGGCCGGCAGAGGGCGAGCTGGCGGACTGCGTGCTGGTGGTGGGGGTGTCGCGGCCCAAGCTTGCCGCGGCCCTCCTCTCCGTCACGTTGCTGTCACTCTTCCTCACTTTCCATGTACTATATGACAGTGCACTCTATAGCATACAGGTAATAGGAATACCGTTAGCACTTATTTCTAACGTAGGCAGGGAATTAATCCTCATACATACCTGAAGTGATCACTTATTGTGCGATTCCAGAGTTTTCTACCTCGAATCCTCAAGTCGTAGAAGTTCATTCTACGACTTGAGGGTTCCCTGCCAAGGTTTTCCTAGTAGACTACCTACAGTATGGGGTTCTTCAAGAGAGACCTAAAGAGGTTTTACAGGGTCGACAAGTCGCGTGAGTGATCCTTCTGATGTAGCAACCGTACAGGTATTAGTTTTGATGACTGCTTACGATCAGGCGGGTCGTATGTTTATTTACCACCCTAGTGATATGAAAAAAACGGCCCGCCTGATGAGAATCGATGACAACTACTTTTTTCTGGTAAAAACGTTTCCCTCGTAACTTCACTTACTGACATGAATAGAAAAATCCTCTAAATTTCTAGGAAATTTACTTATTAAGGAGCCAGCCAATTTTACAGACCACGGCTTGTAGTATACACTTCTAATAAAAGTGGATCCCGAGTATTACGAATGCTACGTACGTGTCGTGATTACGCAGGACTGTCTTATTCTGGATTTGTTACGGTAAATATTTGTCTGTACATATGTACATACCAGCCACCAGCCCTACAGATTACGTCTTCATTGTCACTATCTCCGAAACATACAATAAGATCTATCTAGTTACTCTTATACGTTTTGATTGCTTTAACCTTTATTACATAATTGACGAGCACGGTAATCGAATGACTAGCAATGGCCACTTTGACTCCGAGATCGAGGGTTCAATCCTTGCACAAGACATTTTTGTGCATGAACATGTCTGTTTGTCTTGGTTTGGGTGTTTTAAATACATTTTTAAAAATACATACTTATCATCATACATTTTTAAAAATACATAAGTATAATATCGTTATCTAGTACGCATAGTATAAGCTTTGCTTAGGTAGTTTAGAGCTAGATGGCGGTGTGTAATTTGTCCAGGAATATTATAATTTTGGTTCGCCGGTTACACCATAACTTACTTGGCGTCCATCAGTCAATTGCTAATGATGCCATTTAATGTCACCTCTTGCATGCCTAAAAAATTTCATGTATACATTTTATATAACCTTCAATTAAAATAAAATACTATTGATTTAACAATTTCCGTCGATAGAATAAGACAATCTGTCCTCTTGGTACTGCTTAACCGTTATGTAGTCATCTCGACAGCATGTGTCTGACGTACAAAAGTAAACAATCTATTGTCTCTATCACATCTCTTTGTAGGATAAAATCGGTAGAGTAGCGTTACATTGACTACTAGTTTCATTGTTAGTATTCTTAGCATGCTGGTAGTCCGATTTAACTCTACCCGTGTACGCCAGTCCTTACTACCTAACTTGAATGTTTGCGCTGACCGTTTCTATCAGCGACTCGTATGTCTAAGCGGATTATCAGACCAGAAAGATTGCTTGATACACCACACGCTACCATGTTCAAGCTTAACACGTTAATACTTGGCCCGATTTTGTGACAATACTTTGACACTGCATTTTTATATTAGTGCTTGAGCCGTTCCGTATTTTTCAAATAAGAACGCAGCGGCAGTAGCCTGCAACTGCTGTAACCGTTTCGTTACTGGTAATAAGCTTTAAGTACACAAATAAGACGTGCAGACTATAGCGTTCACCTACTTAAATAGGATGCGCCGATAATAGCCGTTGCTAACTCAAACCGTTCCGTCACCGATGAAAGACACAACACAGTTAGGTACACAAAAAAAACTTGCTGGTTAAAGCCCTTACCTGCTTCAGGTGTTCTGGTACTGGTATACAAATTCGCAGCTCCGGCTATAATAACCTTCGTATTTAGTAGCCAGTTGACATTTATGACGGTCGTTAGGGACACAAATAAGAAGCTATTTAACAATCAGTCTTCCGAAGCGAAAATGTCTTCTGTGTCGTGCGCGCACGAGACACTCTTACTACACTTCTACTCAAAACGGCGCCTTTACCGGTCGATTGAACAAATCGTCGAACTACTACGATTGCTATGACAGGTGTGTCAGTGTGAGTAAACACGCATATATATATATATTGATTGGGATGTTGATATACCTAACGCAATATTGAATATTTGGATGAGCTTTTGTGAGAATATTTATTTACTTAATGCTGTTTCAGTGCCTCGCTGTATAGTGATGGATTCGATGAGTTTGGAGATTCACGGCTTTGCAGACAGTTCTACCAAGGCTTACGGTGTGCGCATTGACCGGATTTTAGAAACTTGAAAAATACATGTTATTTCTTACCACAGTTTAAGTAATAGTACTATTGTACAGTATGGCCATTCCCTGCCGCTCTCTCGTGTCGACTTCACATCCCCTCTGAAATAAATCTGGAACAGTTTGTATGAGCGTGAATGAGAGCGTGTGCTTGCGGCGCTACACGTACACACGCTCATTCACGCACAGACATTGTTTGTGTACTAGTAAACAACGCGATTTTTGTATGGAGTGGCCGGGGTGTGGTGTCACCAAGAGATTTAAAGAATTTTACTGCTATTGCAGTTTTGCCTCTATAGTAAAGAAAAGTATCGAAGGCTATAGCCGACGCATCATTTTACAAACATCACTAGCGACTGAAATAACCGGCGCGTCCGCGAACGTGTTAAGTAAAACAGGTCCAAAAGCCATAAACCTTTGCAATTCAAGCTTACAGTTCATTGACTCAAGTGCGTGCTCTCATAGGGCGTGGCTGGCCAAGCCTAGGTACTAACTAGTATGGCAGTAGTCAGAGTCCCTGCCTATCTCGAAAACCATAAGGCTCATTCTACAATGTTTAACATCACAGCAACAATGTGAACGAAAAATATTATGAAATTTTACCTACCTAAGAGAAGGTATCAAGTTGATATATCACATACTCAGGTCTGCAATCTGTTAAAGCAGTGAAAAAATCAAGCTTCTAAATCGCCGCAATCAAAAGCCGTATCCATTTATGTTGCACTTATATTTTGACATTCGCAAAGAGAATCTAACAAAACCTATAGAGTACTTCCCGTTGACCTAGAATCATGAAATTTGGCAAGGAGCAATGTCATATAGCACAAGTAAAGGAAAAGATCCGTAAAACCGTAAATTTGTAGTTATTTCACACAATTTACATGTTTGTACGAAACCATTGTTGCGCGAGTACGACTCGCACGTGACCGGCTTTTATTTTTAATTTAAATTAATTTGTTCATTAAAATATTTGTCGATAAATCATTTAAATGACAAGATGTGTCTTCGTTTTCAAAGTAACAGAAAACGTTTCAATCTCTTAATGATTTTTAAGCAGAATTGTGGAATAGGCATTATGTAATTAATGTTCGTAGCCGCTGTACTGCAGATAACATAACAGCAGCAGCGTGCCTTTTTTATGACACCCTTGTTGTTTAACCTCGAAGTTATGGGGGTTTTACGATACAACTCGGAACGAGCTCGAAACGCCTTGCATTTCAAAACCTTTTTTCGTGGCGATTTGAGATGATATGGATGATTGGCTGTGTGTGCATTATATGAACACTAACAGGTCTATTAGCTAAAATATTTTCGGCGGGTAGGACTGAAAAAGTGAACACTTAGTTAGTTTTTGGCACTCTATTTAATTTAAATTTAAAAATAGTAAGACTTGTTAGAACCAACTTGAAGAGTAGGTATATACATGTTTTAACTGTACCTGGTACTACGCTGTCAGCTAATATTTTAAATATTCGCCACCACTTTCGCAAATAATAAAATTTATCAAAAAATGGACGACGAGATTTGCAACCAAAATTCCAAAATTAAAACATTCGAGGATACATCTCTCCGCTGGCAAATGACTACAATATTTTTTTTTTTTATCTGGAATTGAAGGCACAAATGGAATTGATCCTCAGAACCTGGGACACATTTGAAAAGAGGTTCTATGTCAATGTGTTGTCACTGCATGGAGTCCCACTGGAGAAACCTCTGGTGAAGATCTAGCTAGAGACTAGTACTGTAGTTGACCTGTGTCAGAATCAACTACTTATTCTTAATAACTCGGGGCAATCTTTTGAGGCATGCTTTCGTTTATATAGAAGCACATCTTCAGTCTATTCTGGTCCGTTGTCGCGATCACGACTACCGTGACAGGAGGAGCACTTGGTTGGCCAAGAGAAAACTGAAGGGAAGCGGAAGCGAAGAAAAGCGGTGTTGACTGGAAGAGATCCCTTATAAGGATAATTCCGCCTTTGTACACTATGTCTTATCACTATAACCTGTGTTATGTAATATTTGATGCAATAAAGATTTTACAAAAAATATATATTTGTTGTATATATTTCTATTTATTTAGAATCATTATTCTTAATACAGAATATATTTATATTTACTGCGTCAGTAACATGACGATTTCACAGCGCCCAGTTATTAATTATCTCAGAAAACAACTCATTTTGATCGAACCTTTCTGATAATTGCGTCGAATGAGAGGGATACGAAAAATTGTTGTGAAAAATATGTATTACAGAATATAGAAACACCTATACAAATCGAAAATAATCTATTTATAACATAAAACAAGATAAAACAAGAAGTTTTAAGAACTTCATTAAATACGGTATTCTGAAAGATGACATGTTTATTCAAGACCAAGATTCAAGGAAAATAACCCAATTACAAATCCGAAGACTTGTAAATGTCCAGAATGTGGCCAAACGCAAACATTGGGACTTGATTAATTACGACGGGGGACCACTGGGAGAGGATTAATGGAAATAGATGTACTGATCATAGCTCGGCATGCTACTTGACGTCAATCCCCTGACGATGTTCGATTCCCCACACTAATGAAATCGACTACATCAATTATAATGCTCTAGTTAATCCAGATTAGGTTTATTTATAGATTTTGTACACAGAACCATTGAAAATGAGTCTAGGTAATATTCGCGAACGCCACGTAAATTACTTTCATTCAAACGTAAGGCAATATTCGAAGCCCAAAATGATGCTAATGTGTTGGTAGTCGGTGCTTCGTGTTGTAACTATAATACTTGATAATTTACTATCGACACTAAAATATTACGTAGAGTAATTTTATACCTTTATTTAAAAAAAACATGTGTGCATTAATTAGACCACACGACTTAAGTAAAACTTCTTTAGCTCTACTAACTTATATCTTCCCCTCAACTTCCGTTCGCCGTTTCCGTAACGCTCTCGTCATGCATTCACCAGCTTACTCCCCAAATCAAGCGTGCGTAAAGAAGTGTCACTTCTAAAATAAAATATTTTTATTCCAACATACCTACTCGTAACATAACTATACAATTTCACGATTGATTATAACTGAAATAGAAAGGTCTCCTATTAGAGAAGTCACAAAGACAAAAACAGAAATCTATATTTTGTGTTAAACAAGAGAAGTATCTAAATAATAAATTCAATATCCTTGTTATTCGAGTCTACCGCAAAAACGTCTACTGACATTATGAAAAGGAGAAATTATAAAAATTTTGTTACAAAATTTTAATTAAATTTTGTTTCGCAGGCGGCAAGCTTGGCATCAGCCGCAAATGAAAACCGAAAGATCTTACAAAGTCAGGAAAGCAATAGCCGAACGATCAATCATCCGATGGCACTAAGGAAAAGGCTCCGACCACCTCGCCCTCCCAGGCCCGCTCGCAGACTCCCTCAGGTATATTAAAATAATTAAGAAAACAGTTTTAAAACAATCCAAAGGAACTTCATCCTCGCTCAAATAGGTACAAAAAGGTACCCAAAATATCGAATTTCAAAACCATTGTTTCCAACGAAACACAACAATACCGAGGCATTAGTATTATTCCCAAGATCGCTAAAGTAATTTAATGAAATCCTGTTGAAACACTTGTTCGCTACAGCTTGAAAGGAAACTAAACAAAACTTTATATTAATTCGTTATGTCAGAAACTGTGAGGAATTTTAATTAATTGATTTTCGTAGTAGTTTTCACTATGTCTTTATGCATCATTGAGAAGAGTTGAAGCTTTAGTTAGAGACTTTAAAATAAAAGTAAGTTCTTATCATTATCAACGTTTACCAACCACTGCATTCCAATGGCTAATAAAGGTTCAACATCATCATAACATCAAGGATCATGGATCGTGTGGTTTCCACCGCGTTATTCAGTCCACTTCGACTTTGAAATATAAACTTAAATATTTTTGTTGCATTATAACCTGAATAATAATTGTTTTAGGCTTTGATTATTGGTGTCCGTAAATGTGGTACACGGGCTCTCCTCGAGATGCTATACCTACACCCCATGGTACAGAAGGCTTCTGGCGAAGTGCACTTCTTCGATCGTGATGAGAACTACGCGCTCGGACTGGAGTGGTACAGAAGTAAAATGCCATTGTCCTTCAAAGGGCAAATCACGATTGAGAAGAGCCCGAGCTATTTCGTTACACCTGAGGTAAGAAAACACTTTATCAACCATAGTAAACTATTTACTCGTATATTAGAAAAGATCCTAAAATACTTCTTCAACTTATCGAATTTATAATATTAAAGTTCACTTTACTGATTAATGTAGAATTACAGGTAACGCAACGAGAGTTGAGGCGAACACAGTACTCACACAGACACATTTTAGGCGCCATGTAATGTGCGCAACTGAGGTGGAAAGCACTTTCAATCTCAATTATATTGAAATGCGTCTGTGTACGCCTGAACTCTCGCTGCGCGACCTGTAGGTACTGGTGATTTTCTTAAATGGTGAATACGCTCAGGTATAATAGTATAATATATCAATCTTTCTATTCCAAAGGTACCAGAACGAGTACGAGCCATGAACTCTTCAGTACGTCTGCTCCTAATAGTCCGAGAGCCGGTGACCCGTGCTATATCAGACTATACACAGCTTCGCAGCCGAGCTACACCATCTGCCCCAGCCCAGCCACAACTACCAGTCCATCCAGCGCCTGATGCCACTAAACCATTTGAGCATCTCGCTATCTCACCAGATGGATCAATTAATGTTGCATATAGGTGAGATTCAAAATGCAAACACATTAGTTGCTCTACCCGTACTTATGGCATATTATTTAATTAATTTATTTTATAATTACCGGTCTACTTTTCTTTTACAGGCCAATAGCAATATCTTTATATCATGCCTATCTCCATCGGTGGCTCGAAGTATTCCCACGAGAGCAGATACTCGTTGTGAATGGCGATCTTTTAATTGAAGATCCGGTACCCCAATTACGCCGCATCGAGAAATTCCTCGGACTGGAACACAAAATCGGTGAGAATATTGAACATTACTCTTAAAGATGTTACAAATTAAGCTGAATAGAAGTAGGTTAAAACTATAGGTCCTTTTTTATTTTCTCAACAGGAAGAAAAAACTTTTACTTTAATGAAACTAAAGGTTTTTATTGCTTACGGAACGACACAACAGACAAATGTCTGCGAGAAACGAAGGGGCGGAAGCATCCCAGGGTAGACCCCGCTGTTGTCACTAAACTGCGCAAATACTTCGTGCAACACAACCAGAGGTTCTACGAGCTTGTAGGCGAAGACCTTGGCTGGCCGGAGGACTAAAATAGTCTACTAAAATATCCAGCGATCAATCAGTTGTCGTGGATAAACTTTATAGTTGTGATCAAAATACATATCAATGTAATTTACACGTATCAATAAAACATATCACTAGGCAGTAAGTTTTTTAAATCGTTTATGTATACATTTAGACTATATTAGATTAGGGCACCTAAGATTATTTATTTATAGGAATTATTAATTATATTTACATAGGGAAATGTATTATTCTATATTTATTAGTTACTTTTGTTGAAATTGCATATTATATTGAATTTATTTGGCATTGTTAAGAGAGGGAACAACAAATTGAATGGAGAAATTAGTAAGATCCTAAATTGTTTTTCATAATTATAGTTAACAAAAGTGTTTTATGTATTTATTTACTTTAAAATAATAGAAGTAATTGATGACAATTTAAGCACTGATTTGATAGACCGACCCACTGAAACCCTGAGCAATATATTTTTATATATAATTAAGTATTGTGTGCGACCTTTACATTTATACAAGTTCATTATACAAATTTGAATATTTTAACTGTATGTGATCATTTCATTTAGTAGGTGTAATTAATTTATATTAGGTATAAGTGACGTAAGCTTAACTGAATTAAATTATTTGTGTAAAATAATTCAACAATGAATGAATGTTGTAAAATTTCGCTTTCTCTTTTTAGATGTCGTGATTTGACCGTGCATTGTTACTAAATGTGTGTTTATGTTAGTGGATGTGGTTTTCTCGAACTTTAGAACGTTTATTCCATATTTTAAAATCCAAAAACGATCATTAAAACTTACGACTTCGTAGCTAAACCTTGTTGAATTAATATTGTTTCCGTAGATCCAAAATTATATGCAATTAGAACTACTTCAAGTTATTAAATCTGTGTGTCTATATGTATATCTTCGCCATCTTTTCATGAGAAACAGAAATTGTTGTGTATGTTGAAAAATGCAAATTATGAAGTACATGGCGCTGATTCTAATGATATTAATTTAAAATTGGAGAGTTTATGAATTCGACGCGGGTTTAGAGTATTCTATTTAAGTGTAACGTCCAAGACTGAAGAGTTAGTTGAATAAGTCTAAAGTAATACCTATTTAGCATAAAATGTCCATAGGTAATACATAAGACGGCGGCACAGTAGCAAGCCTGAGACCCTACCGATGATTTTAGTTTTTAAGAAGAGGTTTTTAAACTCGATTAAGGGAACGCTCCCTTTTAAGTAGATTTGCTTCCAATTCCAAATTTCAGCATCAACGAATATTTATATGTTTTTATAATTCCATTTATGCTATATTTAGGCGCGACATGGTAATACTGACGTGGTTAGAATAAATTAATAACAGTCAGATAATATCCTTCATTAAGCACTCGCTGCAATTATCCGTGCAAGTTGTTAAAATAATGCAAGTTGCAAAACTGTTCCTGTTTTTTTGTTTGATAGATATTTTAAGCGTTCGATGATTTTTATGTACTTGCTTTTCAAATTAAAAAAATATATAAATACTTATCTATGTTGTGTTAAGTATTTCAGACCTAGACAATATATTATATTCATTTTTTTACAAAATAGTTGGTACTCAACGGTGTACGTATGATTAAATGACTCAAATATATAATAAAGTAAAATGTCTGACACTATAACAGGGGAGGGTGATGCTCTACATATTGATTTTTGTATAATACTTAAATTTAAATGTAGTTCTTGGCCTTTAAGTCTCAAATTAATTATTCATATTTATTTGAGACTTAAATTTCGCATATTTCCAAGATAACTTAACGAGTTTGGTTGGCAAAAATCTGTCATTATGCATACAAAATACAGCTGATGACGTAAGCAAGTTCAAATCACATGTCCTTATCTGTCAATAAAGAACATATCTTGTGCTATTGTACCTTGTACCAGTCAGCCTTAAGTTGTAGCAGAGATAAGATATGGTAGGTGCACAAGATCAATGACATAAAAAAATTGTTAAATAAAAAATAAAGGAACTTTACAATTACTCACCTTCCTCACATTGAGTAATGCTAATTCTATCAATGGGGCAGGCATATAATCCAATTTTGTCTGTTTTCTGTAACAAGTATAACAGCCCGATTCTATTCTTTTGGGATTAAGTTTATTATTGGGATATATAGATTAAAAGAAAATAATTATTATAATGATATATCATTTCACTAAAGCCCAAAACACACTACTGCGTCGTATCGCGTCAGAAGCATATTAGTTTCATACATTTAATATAGCTAAAAAGAAACTATTGTGTCTACACATGACACCACAATAATTTGTCCTTAGCCATAGGTACTAAAAAAATGAAACCTATATGCTTCTAATGCATCACTACACGACACGATACAGTAGTATTTTTTAGGCTTATCATAATATTCGTTATTGTTACAGGTCGCGCAACGAGAGTTGAAGCTAAGATAGTACTCACACAGTGTCATTTAAATGTGTACAAGTGAGAAAGAAAGTGATTTTCGTGTTTTCCTTGCTTACATTGAAATGCGTCTGTGTGAGTACTGTGGTCGCCTCGACTCTCGCTGCGCGACCTGGTATAATAAATCATAGTTATCTGAATAAAATAAATTTATTATTATCACATTTATTTATTTGTAACATCTTATTTTATACATTTTTTAATATATAATATAAAAAAAATACATTAAAAAATATAAAAAACAGAATCCCCCCCGATAGCGGGAACAAGGTCCAAACTACCGGTGGTCAAGGTCACAGAGACAGAAACCTCCTCACAATACGTGCCGTGCTGAGAAGGACAGCCTTCTGTATCTGACCTTTGATCCAGCTTCCCAACGTGAGCTTCTTTAGGTGTTGGTCGAAGCTTCTGGCGATTAAGCCGTTGACCGACACGACAATCGGTACAATCATTGTTGAATCGACGTCCCACATATCGGTAATCTCATGAGCTAAATCAAGATATTTGGAAAGTTTATCTTTTTCAGCTTTCACAAGATTAACGTCATGTGGCACAGCGATATCAATAATGACTGCTTGGCGCGTTGATCGATCTATTAACACAATGTCAGGTTTATTGGCTACAATAGTCCTGTCAGTGATAATAGATCGATCCCAGTATAACGTGGCATGTTCATTTTCGAGAACTGGTTCCGGCATATATCTATAATATGGTGCCTCTGCGATCACAAGACCATATTTCAAGGCAAGTTGCTGATGGATTATCCTGGCTACTTGATTATGTCTGTGCAAATACTCGCCGTTAGCAAGATGAGAACAACCGGAAATAACATGTCTGAGGGATTCCCCAGGTAGATGACACGCCCGACAGATGTCTAGCGTGCCATCCTTCATAATGTATTTCCGGTAGTTGTTCGTCTTGATAACTTCGTCCATAATTCCACAGACAAAACCTTCGGTTTCCCCAAAGAGGTCCCCAAAACGTAGCCAGGCTACGGAGATATCAGGATCTACATCAGGTCCATGTAGAGCCTGATAGAACCGTCCATGTAGCTCTTTACCTTGCCATATAGCCATGCGATCATCAACACTCAATATTATAGGTTTACGCCAGTTCTCTTTAGCCAAAGACAAAGGGGTCAATCCTCGATCAATATTAATCACATCCCTATGCATCTCCACGTCAGCATGTAGGAAATATTCCCTGAGGTTGCATATCTCTCGATTATGTAGCGTCTTGGCGTTTAAAAAGCCTCGACCACCACATTTTCGAGGGATATACAACCTCATTACCGATGATCGTGGATGATGCATACGGTGGGTGGTTAATATTGTTCGGACTTTCCGGTCAACGGAGTCGAGCTCAGTTTGAGTCCACTTGAGTATGCCAAAGGAATATATCAAGACCGGCATGACCCAACCATTGTAAGCACGCACCTTATTGCCACCTGATAAAAGACTATTAAGTACTTTTTTCAGACGGCCAAAGAAACGTTCCCTCAATGATTGCTTCATGTCGGCCTCAGCAATTCCCAAATTTCCTGACATACCCAAGTACTTGTAGGTCTCAGTTTCCGAAAGAGATTTCAGGTGTGTAGTATCTGAGAGTTCAAGTCCCTCAGATACTAATATCTTTCCCTTTTTTACATGCATGACAGCACATTTGTCTATACCAAACTCCATTTTAATAGAATTACTAAAGTTTTCAGTTACCTTTAGTAAAGCCATTAACTGGATTTTGCTACATGCAAAAAGTTTTAAATCATCCATATAAAGAAGGTGAGATATAGCCTGACCTCCCCTTCGCAACTTCCCCTTTATTATTATTATTATTATGACAAGAGGAAACGAGCTTAAAAATCAGGAAGCTAAAATCAACTCAGTATTTTAACAACTTGCAATAGGACAAGAATATCAAACATATCAAAAATAAATAATTATAGTTAAGTTTTTAACATTAAGAATTCTAATTTAATAAGTTACAATTTGAAGTTAAGAATTTTATTTGTTTAGGATTAATTCTATAGTTAATAGATAATTTTAATCACTGTTAAATGTTGTGCACGTTCATAAGGTACCTAGTTAAAGTTTTCATTAGGGCAATATTTTTTTAGTAAATTATCATTTAGGAATTGCGAATTGATTCGATAGTAAATAAATATTTGCTGTACAATGTTTAACTCGACTTTGTTTTTTTAATTTCTAATATTTCCTCTGTTGCATTGTATTTCCTTGGGTATTGTTGAGTTTATTTACACTATAAACAACTTTAATGAAGTATTATTACCTTACTCTTAATGTTACCTACGGTCCCTTGTAAATATCTTCTCGAATTTCTTTCTATAAGTTAATCTTCAATAAAATATGAAAGAACTCAATCGTTGTTTCACTTACTTACCATTTTTCTCAAGCCTAGTGATAGTAGTTAAGGACGCCGATAAGGAATAATCGACATTGTCACAACACAAAAACTAAAATATAAATTAGGTTATCATACCAAACGGTTGGTATTTTACTTTGCTTTGTTTTTAAACTTTCGAATATCAAAACAACAACAAAAAATTATGAAACAAACCCTACACGCGAGTAGTATATTTTACATTTTTTAATAGCCGAACTTGTTACGTTTATTAATTTATTATACAAACATTAAACGAATGTAAAATTTACAATACGAATTTGTCACCCAAATAATTTTCAAAGAGTCAAATACAAAAAAGGATTATTTTTTTACCAAAATCTGTTATGATGAAATTTTTGAAATGGCAAAAAATCTACACCATTAACTTGAAATGGTGATCATGTGGGTTGACAATTTGACATACTCTTATTATTGATAATCAGCATCCGTTATCTTCGAAGCCAGTAAGTACATATCTGCATGTCATACTGCATCAATCATATTCATATACCTACTAAAGTACGAGTTTCTCCTCAATGGAAAGGATCTTCCTCGCTGCTCTGCAACGAGTTAGCGAAGGCCAGTGTTTTCAAGCCAACCAAAGGCTAACTTAGCTTAATGGCTGTCATCTAATAATGACTACATCCAGGAGTGAAGGCTAAACGTTCTCTCAAAAGCACAGAGAAGAAGAAGAAGAATAAATAAATCTATCCATAGAGGGGTACGATCGTTGTGGTTTAACTTGCGTGATCGATTACTGTGGCACGCACAACAAAGCCATGAGGAGGCTCCTCATGCCATAGTAGATGCATATATATACGTAACATAATACAAAATTAATGTAAATTCATATTATAACCAGTACATAAGTAATATCATCATCTAGACGGAAGGAGGATTTGGGCTACACTCCCCACGCTGGCCAAACGGGTTGGGGTGGCCTGATCGATATTTGATAATGTATTTACCTTAGCGCCTTGCACGACATCTACGGGAAGAAACGGAGTGATTTTATTCTAGTCTGCCGGAAACCACACGGCCATATAAGTACCACATAAGTAATATAGTACTATTTTATTATTACTTATTATAATCTGTAGTGTAAGTCGATCACCATTATCCTTGAGCCAAAACCTGCACATTTTGCACCCTATGCTGATTAACTCTAACGAAGCTCTGGCAAAGAGAAGAAGTAGTACATAGCGACTGGGCAAGTACCTCCACATTATACGACGGCGGTGAAATAACAATTTCATACCTGGTTCCTGTGTTCCCGAGAGTGGTCAAGGTTGCCAGGAAGAAAGAAGTTGCTGCGACAGCAGCGGTGGTAACGGTGCACAAGCGTTCTTTAGATAATAAAAATATATATATCTCTTACAAACTTATTAATATTTAGAGAGAGGGGTGTTATTACATTTCCTGTATTTTTAGTGCGCCCAATACGGGGAAAAAAGAAGGCCCAATAAGAGCTTTTTTATTCTAAATAGATAAACTTCGCCTGCGAATTTAACGCTAAGTATGTGATATACAGAATTAGCCCTTTGGTTTAAGAGTAATCATGTAAACCATACTTATGGCCAAAGATCTGCCTTTACTTGGAGAGACTCTGCCGGCAGTTGGATTTAGAACCAGCTGCAAACGGCAATATTTTAGCACGGCCTGCACTGTGAAGAGGTGCTCTTTAATCCTGATTACTCCTGCGTTGACATTATGAACTGTAAAGATGTTGGTGAGCCATTCACTATTATCTCATGTCGAAGCCCATTCCAAGCTGCTACCAAAATATTATATTCTACGTTGTGATCGAAGCCTGCAACAATTAATTACTGGTTACAACATTCATCACAGTGGCATGAGAAAGTAACAGCTAGGGGTGTGACACTTTTATTTTTAGCAGTAATTTGTGAACCACATAAAACAAGCTACGCCAAGTATATAAATCTTACTGAGCCCTAAACGGTAACACACCGGCATCAATCACGAGCAAGCAATCTTCATCCCTCAGCGAGAGGCAAATAGAGGTCGTGACCGATTGCAATCGGAGCACATAAAAAATAGCTGAGGTGTACTCGCCGCTATAAATAGCCGGTCAGTTTGAACTAGAGTAATGACCTTTGGTGCAAAGCTGCCCAATTAAGGCACTACAGATCCGAGTAATCCCGTTCCCGTGCTCGTTTACCGAACAGGGTAATGTTTATTACGTGAATTGCTGTTTTTTGTTTATTCCTAATATGACAAACAAGCGTACGATCTGCTGGATAAAAAACTAAGTCTATGGACGCGTGCAATACCTCGGTAGGGACATCACTCGCGTTCGTCGTATAAGAACCTATTCATGCACCTTTAATATCATGAAGTAGTCAAAAGGGCCTAAAGACTGACGTATTCGAGCGGTGTATGTTGCCAGTGATGACATACGGAACTGAGACATGGTCTTTCACTGCGAGCCATATGGGGAAGCTCAGCGAGCGATGGAGGGCACCTATGCCCGAAATGAGGATATCCGCAGCAGAACTACGGCTACATAGCTGATAGAACCGACAAGCGCTGGAGAAAGAAGGTTTCCGAGAGGCGCCCACGTGCTGGCAGGCGCAGTGTGGAACGACCCGCAAATATAAGTATAGTAAGTGTAAGTGGCCCATCACTTTGAGCTAAAACCAAGCTCACCTGTGCGTGGTGCACCCTGCTGACTAACTAACGAGGCTCTGGCGAAAGAGAGGTAGGGCGAGCGTAATAGTAAGCTGCCCGACTGGGAAAGTACATCCACCTGACTGAAGACCGCAACCAAATAATAGTTCCTTTAAGGGGTGTAGTGTTTCTGCGAATGAGTGAGGTCACCAGGAAGGAAGGTGTTGCTGCGTTGGCAGCGAGGATGGCGGCGCACAAGCGATATTTGCAATATTTCATGTTGCAACTTTGGAGCATTTATATGGCTGGGGTGACCGTTTCACATCAGGCGGGCCGTATGCTTGACCACCACCCGACGTTGTATAAAAAAAATATGACAAAAATCGCCCTGGAGAGATTGCGTCACTCGTAATCCCTTCGTGTTTGGACTTAGGTCATCTATTAGTAACATAATAAAAATGTGACTATACCTCTTTTATACTTTCACAATGAGACATGGAAATTTCATTTTATTTTACTCGTACACCATAAATTATTTTTGTGTTAAATTATACCATTCCTAAATCATCATCATCATCACCCACTGCTGGATATAAGCCTTCTCCAATGCTTTCCATCAGATACGATACTCCGCCATCCGCATCCAGCCGCTTTCTTAAGTTCATCGGACCATCTAGAAGGAGGGCAACCAACACTTCGTCGTCCTACGCGCGGCCTCCACTCTAATACCTAAATAATTGTGGTAAATATAAACAAACAAAAACTAAACATGCTTTAAAAGTTGTTAAAAAAAAGAACTATAAAGTTTACTGTGTTTCGCTCACCAAGCATTTGATACGCACATCAAAGGCGTTTGGAAAAAATAAATCAATCTTTCATTAAATTCAGTCAAAATCAGTCCCCGATTGAGCTGAAATTTGGCATAGTCGTGAATGGCGTACCTAAATGGCGCCTTTTCTCATTAAATATGGCAGCTGCTATTTTATGTTGGCTGCTATATTTAAAAAAAATGGCGCTGAAATATGTAAATATATAAATGGCACAGTCGTGAATGGCGCGGCGTACTTAAATAATAGGTGCGCCATATTTCGGCTCAATCGGGGACTGGGGTACCGGCTAAGCTGAAGCCGATTCCCGTCGGAATTTTCGATTGCGAATATCAAACTTCAGCTGAGATTTATGGTATTGGTGTAGTGAGCTTCATCATCATCATTATCATCATCATCAGGTCATTTTAGTCTCCACTACAGGAGCACGACCCTCTCTCGTCCGTCCCAGACAGAAGGAGGATTTGGCCTACACTCCCCACGCTGGCCAGACGGGTTGGGGAGGCCCGATCGATGTTTTATAATATATTTCCCTTAGTCGCCTTGTACGACATCCACTGGAAGAGACGGAGTGATTCTATTCTAGTCTGCCGGAAACCACACGGGTAGTGAGCTTAGTTGGTAGAAACTATGGAGCTCTACCGACAGCTGAAGATGTTTGGCAATAGCTAAAACGTAACACCTATTTTTCGAATCAAAATATTCGATGGTAATCGGCTTCAGCTTCAGCGGTAGGGCCCCTGGAAAGTGAATTTAATTTAACTCGCAAGATTTGATTACAGACACCGCGTGAAACTAATTAAAAGAGAGTAAAGCAATGTCTGATGTTTTAACGAAAAATCATAATTTAGTAATTAGGAACCTTTCTTTCATGTAGCTTAAATAATTACCCTGTCAAGTCAAAGTTTAAGTCTAGTAAAAGTCGCGAACTATGCAAATTAGTCGTTGGCAAGTTGCCTGCCACCGCGCCGGGGGCGCCACAATCAACTTGTGTTAACGTCTTTATTATTTATTAGTATTTAGACCAAATATTTAACAAGTATTGTTGTACTAGGAATTTACTAAAATACATAACTAAATAGATTTCAGTATAAAAAGTTGACATAAAGTGTAGAACGGGGGCCCTACCGCCGAAGCTGAAGCCGATTACCATCTGAATTTTTGATCGAGAAAATAGATCTTAGGTTTCTTATGTTAATGACAAACATCTTCAGCTTAGTCTGTAGAGCTTAATTTATTAAGGTTTCTTGGTAGAAACCTAGGTATAATTGAGTTTAGCTTAGCTGGTGCCAAGCTAAATACAATTACGGCCAATCTAAGTTAAAGTTTGATTTTCATAATCAAAAAATCCGATGGCAATCGGCTTCAGCCTCAGCGATAGGGCCCCAGATGCTTTGCCGTTTTTGGCCTCTATTTATTTTATGGCCTTACCTTTATTTCCAATTATTTTAGAAACATGTATTAGATTCAGCATTTTTTTTTTGTGGATTTTTCTCTACTTTATAGTTGACTGCTAAGCTATAAAGTAGAGCTATTTATTTTACTTATTTATGTTATGCTTTTTTAGTTATGCTAAGCTAGTGTCTAATACACCTCTCGATCTCATAACATCTCTCGATCTTAACTCAACTTTTAAGTTCTAGCACAGTATAAGTAATAGGACAGTATGGCCACTCCCTGCCACTCTCTCGTATCAACCTCACCTCCCCTCTGAGACGAATCTAGAACAGTTTGTATGGCGCTGCACGCACACACGTTCATTAGCGCTCTGCACAGACGTCAATGTTTATGTAATAGTGAACGACGCGACATTTATATTAAGTGGCCAGGGTGTGGTTCTAGTCTTTCTAATATCACTCCTTTTAGTTTAAGGTTGATGGTCAATCGCATCTAGGACCTCGCGTAGTACTACTACCACCTCTATCACAAAACTGCGCGGGACCATTTTATACTGGAAGCGTAACGCTCCGTATGCGTATTTTTTTTTTGAACTTTTTATTATATTGTGAAATACGGGACATAGAAGAATAGGATTAAAGCATATGAATAAATCTAGGACAGCTTATGAGATGAAGATATGCTACATACGGTCTCATTGCTAATACAATGGAAATGAATATGAGTTGGGCACGTTAACTGCCTAAAAAAAAACCGTCCATAGCTTCAACCGTGTGAATGTCAAGTATTGAGCCAAAAAAATCATCCCTCGATTTCCATATATATTATAAATAATATAATTGGCGTAAGTAACAATATTTGGAGAGTAGAGAAAACCTCGACAGGCAGTTCATTCCACAGCTTGACAGTACGCGGGAGAAAGCTTCTCTGAAACCGCACAGTACGCATCATTCATATCGGGATTCATATCAGTTGTTTGGAGGGACTTTTGACATCAAAATCCAAGCAAACCTCGAGTATTTGCTAATAGTTAATAAACAAGTACTTTCATGTAAGTTTGCTAAAACATTTTACAAAGGACTTATTTTCAAGTACATTAATATTTTTTGCACGGTGAAAAAATTGTGCACCGCCAGGCGTTCTGATCTAGATATTTACATAGTTGCTCCCTCGGGGCTGGAGAGCGACGTTTTTACATTTACCGTAAAATATTGTTGTGTTCTCTATTGCTGGACGTTTGATTAAAACTAGGTAGTACGTATTCATAGGGGGTGTAAGTGGTTCATCAACATCATTGAACAAAAGAAGATGCTGCGTTGGCAGCGGAGGTGACGGCGCGCGAGCGATATTTTATGTTGCGAGCGTTAATATGGCTACCGCTTCACATCCGGCGGGCCGTATGCTTGTCTGCCACCCGAAATAATATAAAAATAAATAATTTGTAGCCTGTAGATCAAATAAAAATATGGTAGGTTCACAGACTACGATGACAGGTCGTATGATTGATTTTCCACCCTGTACCATGCCATCTTAAGCGGAATAGTGATTAAGAGAGAGATGGGTATGTGTAATTCAGAGTTCGTCGTCAACCCTTACTCATCCCATTGCTAGGATATGGGTCTCCCCTCAATAGAAGTGGGTTAGAACATACTCCATCACGCTGCTCAATTGAGGGTTGCCGGAGGCTAGTGTTTTGAAGCCGCCTAAACCGACGGCTTAACGTGCCCTTCGAAGCACTGAGAAGCTCGTGATAAATAAACCCATCCATGGACAGGGTACGGCTGATGTTGCTTAACTTGCGTGTTCGGTTAGACTGACACGCGCAACGACGCCATCGAGCTCCTCAACATGATAACATTATTTACTTATTCTTCTATATCTATAAAACCAACCATTAGTGACTAATCTCTCAACACATAGCTCAAACCACTGGAAGGATCAGGGGCTCTACCGGCTATGCTGAAGCCGATTTCCATTGGATTTATTTCATATTGGTTGCGAAAATAAAACTTGAGCTTAGATTTATGCTAGGTACTTGTGTTTAGCTTAGCTTGTACCAACCCTGGAACTCTACCGACTAAGCTGAAGGTGGTTGTCAATAACTTAAACTTGAGACCAATTTTTCAAGCAAAATATTCATGGGTATTCGCTCAACTTCTTTTCTCAATTCTCAGTTCAGATTGAAATTGGCCATAGAGGTAGCTATTATAACGTAAACATTTTTTAAAAAAGGATTATTTGAAAATTCGCAGGCGCAAGCTAGTTTAAAAAAGGCCGGGGCTGAAAATAGTTTGATAGCTGTAAAATGCCCTAAGAATGTAAGCATCTAAAATAAAATATCCAAAATGTAAGAAAATAACCAGAAATATCAATTTTGAACAAAACTCAATCTCTCGTTATTTGCTCACAAGGGAGAAATAAATCCCAACCCTATTAAAACGGGCAACGACATAACCTACTTGTATGTGTCTATAAAGGAGAAGAGTACCTATTATAAAAAAGACGCGATAGCCGTTAAGGTTGCAAAGGACTGTTAAGCTAATACTGGTTCTATGGATTTAAAAAGTAGTCAATGGCTGTAATTCCGCTGTTGACACTAACGAGCAGTGCCGAGGCTTTGATTAACCCAAGCCCTTTAAATCTTGCCTTCAATACATTGTGCACCTTATACACAACAATACCTTTTCCTTGATAAAAATGTATTTTAGTTTTCTTTCAACTTTTTTTACATTAATTGGTGTGTATTTTGTTAGCGGAAAGAACGCTTCTGATTATGTTATTATTCAATTCTTTATCATTATATGATTATTAGTATTTTTTTATATACTTTGTGACCTAACTACTGATTCACGCGTAAGTAAATTTTGGTAATAAGGTAATGTAATAACAGTTTCAAAGTATGAAACTTTTGATTTATGTTTCAGTGATTATGATACCAAGTACCATATGATTTATGACGCCAAGTCCTACTATAATCTCGTAAAACAGCATTATTTGACGTATGAACTTCGTACTATGGCATCCATAATAATATTGTTTATATGTCAAAATGCGTGAGTAGGAACAAAATGTGCATAGTACATGCCGAACAATATTGTTTTATTACGGCAGTAGAGGAGCTCGATGGTTGTCGTTGCACGTGAGCGTAGCCTAGCCAGGATTGGATTTATTTATCTCGAGCTCTACCGTCGTCTCGCCGTCGGTCCCGCCTGTTGTCACCAGATAACGGTCGTTAAGCCATGCCGCTATGCAGTTTCAGCTGAGCAGCGTGGTAGAGTATGCTCTAGACCCATTCGTATACCAACAGTGGCCAAAATAATGCTGTTTTAAGCGATTGTAGCAGGGGCCCAGCATGATAACAAATCAGGTGATTGCATAAATATCACAAATTAAAAATATTCTCAGATTACGTATTTCTGTCTAGCTTGTGCCTGTTGTGCGTAAACAAGTATCCACCAGGGTAAAATATATCTGTTCTCATAGGTCAGTCTTGATCATATTTTATATGTAGGTACTCTAAATTTCATTCAAATCCGTCTAACCATTTCACTGTGAAAGAGTAAAAATCATCTTGCTTCACAAACTTACATGATTTTAGCGGGATTTCGGTTTCGGACTCTGAAACATTAAAATAATTGTTGCTATATCTAGCATACGACCTGCGCGATGTTAAGCTGTTATCATATTATAGATGCTAGTAACACCAGAGGCATCACACTCGATTGCTTATCCTGTAAAAACCCCTTCAATTTATAATAAGTACCTGCATCCACAACATTAATACCCAGCCTCAAAACGTGGCGTATTTTTCTTCGTCAGATATTCCAAGAAGGAAACAAACGATCTTGTTTTCGGGCCCTATCTGATTGACAGCTGACACTAACAGTGTTAAGAGTAAACGAATCTCTAATATCCCGTGGGAGATATTTAAAAAAAAGATAAGTTAAATTTTACAAAGTACGTCATTGCAAAATGGTATTAAACTAGGTAGGAATTTATTTATTTTTATCTTATGTCACAGAATAAATATAAGTATACGTACTCACTAAATCTTGCAAGTTAAATTGGATTCTGTGCTCTCGTGACAATACACGGATACCTAAATGCCGCCACAAAATGGTGACATATAATTTCTAATTAACTTTAATAAGCCCGGTGATAAGGATATGACATGAAAGGGTTTGAAAAGCGGAAGTAAATATTTTAGTTCTTTTTTATTAATTTTAACTAAAACAATAAAAGTTTGTGTCAAAAAAAAAGTTTATTTGTTTATATCTGCCTCTCGACGTAGTATAAAAAAAAACTACACCAGTTACCATTTCCATATAATGATAGGTGCAGGAGTTTGCTTGTAGAACACCAATCGTTGCCTATCAGTAACGACATCACACTCGTTAAAGTCTCGTGAACGAATGACGCTTCCGTTCGTGACCGTATTGCAATTGTAATGACATTTCGTGAAACAAACTCAACTAGAGTTTGTTTCGTGAAGAAATGTCATTACAATTGAAATTCAGGTGAAAAAATAAATTGTACTGACGATAATGATAATATACCTGATACAGTCATTCGTGAAAAATGGATTCTAATAAGCTTCTTTATCTTTTTACCTACTTATAATAAGGGGTGGACTAAGGCCTAGGCAACCTAGACACGTGCCTAGGGCCCGTAATTTTTGGGGCCCGAAAGTTAGGTTTTTAATTTTTATTTTGTAAGTGAAAACACCTTTAGTAGGTTCAGAAATACAATATTGCCTAGGGCCCGCTTTAACCTTAATCCGCCACTGCCTTAGTGATTCTATGTATTAAATATTTACAGATAATACTTTACTATTAATTATAAGTTATAATTAACTAATAATTAATTCATTACCTATATACCATATATGTCGAATAAACCTGTCTTAAAAATCTAAAATGACAAAATTAAGTCGCCTTAATGTACAATGTAGACATTTTCTTTATTGTTATTTTTTGCCTATTTATAATCAATAATAAAGTATTACCTATAAATAATTAAAACATAGAACCACTAATAAATTAAGTTCAAATTTAAACTAAATCGCGTCAAATTATTCCTTTGTATCGCCGTCAAAATACTTTTAAAAGCAGCACCGTCTTTATTTACAAAAAAAATGTGGTTGGATTATATAGGATTAAACTCACACATAATATTACAAGATAAGTAATAGATAGAGTGTATGTTGTATCTCTGTCATCAAATAATAAACATTTGTCGGCGTCTGAAAAAGGATAACTTTTATCTTTAGTGAGAAATATTATAAAAGATAAGAACTACGTCACGTTATGCTACACTTGTGAATAACTTCAAGAAAGTCATTCGTCGTTGCTAACTCTCCCTTCGAGAGACAAAGTTCGAGCTTTTCTCATAAGCTCGCACGAACTTTTTGCAAGCTATTAATCAATAGATTTGTTTCTCATATGAAGGCCACTTATGTTTTATTGACTAACATATAACTTTGATAATAAACTTTTGTTTTCCCGTTTCGATATAATTACTCGTTCAGGTAATTAGAGGAAATAGGACTCATTTATATTAGCAACAGCGTTTACAGTATACTTACTTATATGTTGTTGTTGTTCTAAAATCTTTACTGTACAAAAGAAATACATACAAACATTATAAAGAAAAGGAGAGTTACATATGCAATGGCGGACTTATCCAACATGGGATTTCTTTCCGCCAAACATATGTTATTTATTTATTAAACAAGCGATCCGTCTAATATAATACGGTTAACGTAGCCTATAGACACATGCAATATAAGGTATTGCCTACGCTGTGGCAGCCTCGGTGCAAACGCAGTATCACGTTACGTCTCTCACTGCAGATAAACTACACGGTAACTAACTAAATCTTTAATGGTGTGGTTCAAACCTTGTGATTCGATTCAGAGACGAGCTCTGAGGATTATAGACGATGGCAAGCTCACGGACGGTATTGAACCATTAAGTCGGAGGGGACACTCTTTTCGTATTCTACCGTCTGTACAATGAGTTCAGACGAGTTGTTTGATATGATGCCCACGGCCTCATTCTATAGTCGCACCGCTCGCCATATACGTGGGATTCATCCTCACACATCCGAATCCGAGCCGAAGTAATTACGCACTTTTCAGTTAATCTACAATTACCATAGACAATAATAAAAGGACGTATAGAGAACATGATTCCCAAAGTGGTCTATATCGACCTGCTTCCGGGTCAATTCTGAACTGCAAGGGGGTCTATGAAATTCAAATAAGTTCATTTTCGTATGTATTCATATTCGTATGTAGGACAGGGGATCTATCAAAATTAGAAAATATTTAAGCAAGGTTTCCACGACATAAAAAATTGAGCAAAGTAAAATAGAAAATTGAACATCTGATCGTAGAGCTAGAAATTTATTTAGCAAAATAAATCATTTCAATTTGAATTTGAATTTAAAAAGTTTACAAATGAAAAAGAAAGGATTTATACTATAAAAAAATACAACGGGTTGTACTCCGGGGAGTGCCGGCAGAATTGAAAACTTGAACATTGACGTTGTGCATTTTTGAATATTTTGGAATGGTTAGGAAATAATTTCGCATGAATTGCTTTTTTCATTAATAGATGCATTTTGTTCAATTTCCATATTATAAACACTTTATATATGTCTTAGTCGGTTTGTATAATTCGCCATATTACAAAACGGCGAGCCGTTTTAAAAACCAGGGTCGTTTTGTATTAAGGCGGGCCAACGATAAGCCGGATTGCAATACGGCTGAATGATAGTTTGCCGCATTGTATACAGCGCTTTGCGTTCATCAACACGGCTAGCCGTAATGTATTACAGCGGCTCGATAGCCGCCTCTTTGGCAGTTTTTAGTACCAATTTGGCGTCATATTCACTGACGAGTCTTACCAATACTTGGTCAATGTGATATGTAAATCATGTTTTGATTAGATTTGAGTTGATTTTTCGTTAGGTTAGGGTTATCTTGTGTCCTGTCATCAGAAATAGGCGCTCCGCGAAGCGGAGCTCCGTCAACCTAGATGATGAATGAGGAAATTGACAATATAAAGATCTTAAAGAACTTTAGGTGAGCTAATATGAATCCGTCTTATTAGCTACTTATAATAAGTACAATGTTCTTTTTTCTTATAGCACTTTTTATTTTGCAAACACTGTTTTACTTTGTTAGTGTGGCCACTCTACAATTAGAATTTACTACAATGCGGCTACACGTGTGCCGACATTTTGTAGAACGTATAGTAATGACAATTCGGCTTATCGTTGACCCGCCGTAATACAAAACGGCCCTGGTTTTTAAAACGGCTCGCCGTTTTGTAATATGGCGAATTATACAAAACGACTGCGACATATACACGAACTTTACAAGTATACAGACGCTGAAGTCATCAGCAGTCACCATCCGTGGATGCGCGTAGTACAAACACACACGCACACTCGCAGCAAGCCCCCTGAGCTGTACTAAAATTTACTTTATGTGTTAAGGATTATGTTCTAATTTATTTTAAACGCAAACGTCGTTTTCGAACGAGGTGACACTACGTATTTCATCATTCTATTATAATTCTTATCATCTTTTCTTAAAGTTGAATTTTGTAGTCTCTTTATCTTACTACTAGCTGTTGCCCGCGATTTCGTCCGCGTGAATATCAGTTATCGTGGTAAGACCATTGGAAATCAAATACTTAACATTACCGTATAATTAAGAAAAAAACTTATGGTGAATAATTTATGTAAGTACCTACTAATTTTATACCTGCTTTCAAATTTGTTTGCAAATAATGCATTAATTGCAAACAAATTGGATTACCATAAAAAATGGTTATAATGAGTCAATCTTAAAAGATAGACATATACTGTCGCGGACTTTTTTTTAGTACTTTTAAAGAGGAATAATTCCATCATACATGATTTTTGCGTAACTTTAACTGTTTACGCAGCGCACGCAACATAAGCCCTCAAAAGGAATATTTTTTTTGGTACTCCACTCCTATTGGTGGTAGCGTGATGTTATATAGCTTATAGTCTTCCTTGAAATATAGGCTATCTAACACTAAAATATTTTTTTCAATTCGGATGAGTAGTTCCTGAGATTAGCACGTTCAACCAAACACACTCTTCAACTTTATAATATTAGTATAGGTTAATTTTATATATGTATATGTATTTAAATAATATATATTATAAAATATATATTATATAATATATATTATAAAATATTTAAATAATATATATTATAAAATTGATTACCTAACATAAAAAAAGGTTATACTGAGTTAATTTTAAAAGATAGACATAAAAAAAGAATTTTTCAATTCGAACCAGTAGTTCCTGAGATTAGCGCTTCAAACAAACAAACAAACTCTTCAGTTTTATAATATTAGTATAGATTTTAAAAATGTCAAAACTATTTCGATTCAAACCAATCTCAATCATATCGTCTTTGCTTAAAGTAGGTTTCGCAGCTTTATCTTACGGTCACGTGACACTGACGCAATTTTATCATTTTTTACCCATCCCAAAAAAAGTTTTCACTTCAAAAACTCTCATTAGCTAAGTCTAAATAACAGTGCCTTGTTATTTAGATTTATGAGGTTAAGTCGCAAGCGAAAGCAAGTAATATTTATGTTGTATAAAATAAAGTCGCTTTTCGCGTCTATCTGTACCTGCTTCTAAACCACATGAGGGATTTTGAAGAGGTTTTCACTATCATTTTGAGAATGTCTTCCGGACGGTTAATAAACCGTCACATAATACGTACTTAATAATGTATAATTATAGCTAACAAGTGAAGCAGGGGCGTATAGCTAGTAATATTTTTTTTACATTTGACTTTGCACTATTAACTCATGTAGCTAGAGTCCTTCCCCTCACAAAGTTACTGTGAATTATTTGGTCATATATATTCGTTAAACACGTGCGACATTGAACTTTATGAACTGAGACATAAGAGTTGTTTGACGCAACTCGAATCTAGGGAATTTATTCACATCCCTCGCAGATGTAGCCGCAAGCCTTTGATGTCGCGTTATTTTCTTTGCGTCGATTTCATAACGCAAGGATTTCATTACATTAATTCCCCTACGTCTTAAGACGGAGACTGTTAACAAACAAGGTTAGCTAATTTTAGAACATTATTTCGTACTTAGTAATTATGGAATTTTCTATACTAATTAAGATAAAAGCGTAAATTTAGGTTACGTACTTAGTAATCAGCTTCTATAAATGAAGTAGAAGAAGATTCAAATATCTTGCTTGCTAAAAATAGAAATATATTGTGGAATTTATATATATATACTAACCTCCGCCAACCCGCAGTTGAGCAGCGTGGTGGAGTATGCTCTAAACCCCTTTGATTGAGGGAAGATCCGTTTCCGACTAGCTTTCGCCCGCAGTTTCGCAAGCGTGAATGTCAGTTATCGCAAACAAGGCCACCTCTCGGGAACAATTATTTTTTTCAAGTTAATGAAGTATTTAATCTGTTCTGGATTTCTAAAATGATATACGCAAAATTTCAGCTCAGTATTTAAGGCGTGAAATAACAAACAAACTCACTTTCGCATTTTGATATTATAATATATAAGAGGTACAATAAGTATCTACTTTTGATTCAGTGGATATTTAAATATAAAACTATGTAAAGAAAAAGCAAGAGTGCGGTATAAAATTAACATTGTGTTAGTAATAAAGCACTTGTATTGTTTAACGTAATTAAAATTAACTTGCAATGCATGTTGGCTGGTCTAGTAAATACACTTTTCGATGTATGTATATTAATTCTAAAATATCAGACAGACCGTACGCTTGTTTGAGCTGGTGGTCGAATGGTAAGAATGGCCACTTTGACTTACGAAACTTTGAATTGAATGTTACGTTCCTCGCACAAGGCAAACGTGTGCATGAACATGTCTGTTTGCCTTTGCCGAGTGTTCTTTTACGTATTATATGTATTTGACATGTCATTGTGTAAAAATATATAAATAAAATTTTGCTTAATGTCAAATGCATCAATTTTTTTTGGATTAACAAAATATCTATTAGTTTAACTCGAATGACTTTTTGAATACAGTCATCCTCTTAAGTAATAAAAGAAAATAACTACGTATACCTACTGTTTTAGCTTTTTAATCACAGCTTTTAATTCAGCTCACTTCTACGGCATTCATTTCGTTTTATAAGCATTTTCCGCTTTCATTAATTACCTTCGTGCATTTATTTGCTTTGTAGTTAAAATAATTTAAGGGTAACAAGGTAAAACGTCAATGGTCAAGGTCTGCTCAGAGAGGTCAGCCATTTAGTTGTTACAGTTTTCTGAGTTAAGGTCAATAATACTACTTGTACTACCTTGACCAAAATAAATCTCACAACATATAATCAAATCACCTTGTAACTTAATAGAATAGTCGCTTGATGAGTTGACTTGCACAGAAAACATGTACGTGAATCCATGTGTTCAAAAACGTATTTGCACGTAAGCCAACCCATTTGGGTTATGAAGACGCTTGTTAAAAAAAAAAAAGACTTCTGAACTTGTTTTTTTCGCTTGTAATTCATTGCTGACTTTGATTGTTCTTTTTTTATAACAAAAGTATACAAGTTTTCATAGGCTACTATCGCAAATGATTGTCCCAACGTATGTCGCCGCGCATAGATGAACGAGAAGAAAAGTATTATTTTTAACAGAAAAGTCAACAAACATCAGAGGGGCGATTCTCGTAATTAAAATGTAGTCAAAATTCAGTTTCAATCCAGTCTCGATTTCACTTTGTCAAATTTGGTATTCTCGTATCACAATATGAAACTTCAAAATTTAATTTAATCGGGATTATATCGAAATATGACCGAAAATTACACAAACTAAGAATGTTATTTTGCTAACAATTAGAATTGACAATAATTAATCAATGAAATCAAATATATTATAATTTTTAGTCAATTCACAATTCGATCGCGGTTCTGTCAACTTCTGTTCTGCGATTGTAATATAAATATGAAAATTGGTTATCTGATTAATGATTCGCCTCTGCTGCGCTCAGCGGAGATGCAAGGCAACCACATACAGCTTCTCGTGCTATTTTTATGTAGTCTTAAACTTTCATTGGGAATAGTGGCTTTCCCGCATATCTATAAAAGTTATAAATGGCTAAAATGTCATATCATTCTACATAATAAGACATAATGGGCTAATACGTGACACAGATAGACTATTGACGCGGCAAAAGGTAAGCAGCGTAACAAGCATGGTAGACGATGTACTGAGGTGTAGGAATACGTGATTTCACATCACATGCCATCGTATCGTCAGAGGATAGGACTGGATATAAATAATTTCTACTACTACCTAGTCAACTATATATACTATATATTCGCATATTAGCTTTGACGAACATCGTCGAAACGGAATAACTTATAGGACGGCATTTAAATTATGCATAATCGTACAATATCTTAACATGTTTGTTTACGTTTGTAATCTTCAAAATAGCCAAGTAAATGCCATTTTTTGTATATTTTATTTGTACGTTTCTTTAAGGTAGTGAGGTATAAGAAAGCTTTCTTATGAAATTATTTTCATTAAAAATGCAGTAGTATATTTGCCATTTTCGGCATCACCATCAACCCTTATTCTTTCCACTGCTGGGATACGGGTCTCACCTCAATCGATACTCCACCACGCTGCTCAACTGCGGGTTTGCGGAGGCCAGTGTTTTCTTGGCTTAACGACTGTCATCTAATGACAAGAGCCAGGATCGACGGCTTAACGTGCCCTCCGAAGTACGGAGAAGCACTGGATAAATAAACCCATCTATAGACAGGCTACGGTCGACGTTGCTTAACTTGCGTGTTCGAATAAACTGACACGCGCAAGGACGCCAAGGAGCTCCTACAGTAACATATACACAATTGTTTTGTTTGTTTTGCTTCAAAATCAGTTACGTAGTTTTTATAAGATATTAACTTTGACGTGAAAATAAATATTGCGTTAATACTGTAAAAATCCGATTAACGGGATTCGATAAAACTTACAGTATAAGTAATGTTGAATGTTTTCACTTAATGAAACTTTGCAGACAATAAGTTGTTGTATTCAAATCACTAGCTTAAATTTATTTTACCAGCCCCCTTACCACCTTCTCTTATTGCGATCCAATAACTGAATAGAATGCCAATAACTGAATAGAATGCTTATTCATACCAATGAATAAGCGACTCTATTCCATTTGAAATAGAGTAGCTTATTCATTGGTACGAATAAGCATTCTATTCAGTTATTGAATCGAAATAAGAGATAGTGGTAAGGGGGCTGGGCTCCTACTCGTACCTCCGAAACTGAAGCATCGGAATTTTTGAATGCGAAAATGAAACTACTGCTTAGATTGTTGCTAATTATGTTTAGCTGAGTTGGTAAAACCCTAGAGCTCTACCAACTAAGCTGAAAATGTTTATCAATAACATCAACCTAAGACCAGAGGGGCAATTCTCGTAATTAAAATATAATGAAAATTCAGTATCGATCTAGTCTCGATCTCACAAATGTCACATTTGGTATTCTCGTAACACAATATGTAACGTCAAAATTAAATTTAAACGGGATTATATCGAAATATGAGTGAAAATTAAACAAAATAAGAATTTAATTTAATAACTTTGCCAACAACAAGAATTGATAATAATTAATTAATGAAATCAAGTACATAATTTTAGTCAATTCACAATTCAATGTCGATTCGGTCAACTTTCAATCTGCGTTCGTAGAAAAATTACGAGAATTGGCCTTCAGTTTTTGAAAGCAAAAACACTGATGGTAATCGGTTTCAGCTTCGGAGGTAGGGCTCCTGTTTCATCATTACTATTAACGGGTAAGCAAAAAGGTTTTCACGGAATATGTACATAAGCATACATAGACCATCATGTATGTTTATGTACATATTCCGTGAATACCTTTTTTCAGCTTTATCAAAACGTACAGCAAATGTCGAGCTAAGTAGCAAAGTAGTAATTTTACGATTAAGACTTCTTCTTATACATACCTACAACAAGGTGATGGAATTAAAAATTCGACTGCAGTAACACTTCTATTTTATACTACGTCGGGTGAGATACAAGCATACGGCTCGCCTGATGTGAAGCTGTTACGGTAGCCATATGAACGCTCGGAACATGAAATATCGCTCGCACGACACCGCCTCCACTGCCAACGTAGCATCTCCTTTCTGGTGACCTCACTCACTCGCAGGAGCACAACAATCCTCTAGGGAATTGTAATTTGGCTGCGGTATTCTGTAAAGTGGTGATACTTCCCCTAATAGGCAGCTTACAAATCGTTCTACCTCTCTTTCGTTAGTAGGCGGGGTGCACCACGTGCAGGTGAGATTGGCTTTGACTCTAAAGATCGTGGTAAACCTCTTACACCCTGAAATTATATTACAAATACCTACAAATAATATGATTATTTAAATATCTTTATTGTTAGTACGAACAAAGAAGCACGAACAACGTAAAGTCCACGATTGTAGAACATAATAAAATAAAACGAAAATATAATTACAAGAACTCCTACAATATACACAAATGGCATACTAAGTAGTTCGCACGTGGGAAAAATGGCATGAATATTTTTACATATTGCATACGAGAGCTCCTCACTTTAGAACTAAACAAATACGAGACGCGGTTGTTGCGTACTTTGAGAATAAAAGGATTTGAGAAGTGTTTGTTGTCTTCAAATATTCAACCAACCGACAGTTCCCACTGGTATAAAGTCAACTCCCAGTGAGTTTTAAAGCAACATTTAAGTTTAATATTTTTCTGATCTATGTGGACATTATTGTACTCATATATCAATAAATGCATTTTGTATTTTCAAGAAGAAATTCAGATAAAACCTCAAACAACACATATCTTGGAACTTTTACCCGATTCAAAATAAAACAGATAAGAGAAGAAATACAATATTTCACAAGATAATAGGAAAAGAGGAAAGTACCTGACAAACCAACCGAGCCATGAAATCAGAACCAAAAACACAAAGAGAAAACAGAAAGGTACTAAAGATAAATTTATTCAGTTGAAAAAAGGTTTTTGGCGAAAACCCTTCAAAAATGGTCGCTTAAGGTAAGGCGCTTGGTTTCAGTGACGAATTGTGTTGTAAAGTAAAACGATTTGAACACTCCCCCGCCAATAGAAGTTTTCGCTTTACTAGATCTCGGAGGCTTTAACTGTCACTACTAAGACGAGGGATTGCCAATAGGAAGTTAGCCGAATTCATCATGAATTTGTGGTGATATATTGGCGTCTAACAAGGGCTAGTAATTGTCGTGTCTCCCAATAGCACAATTAATCGATTCATAATACAAACATTTCTTAACATATTTGATTTAGAACGCTATTCAACTGATATGTTGGTTCAATTGCTAGTGTCGTCGTCGTAGTCGTCAATCCTTACTCATCCCAGTGCTGGGACACGGGTGTCCCTTCAAGGTGAAGGAGTTTAGAGCATACTCCAGCACGCTGCTCAACTGCGAGATGGCGGTGGCCAGTGTTTTCAAGCCGCATAAAGGCCACTGACTTGGTTTAACGAGAGTCATCTAATGGCAACAGCCAGGACCGACAGCTTAAAGTTCCCTCCGAAGCATGGATGACCTCGACATAATATAAACCCATCCATGGACAGGCTGCAGTCGATGTTGCTTAACTTACGTGTTCGATTAGACTGACACGCGCTACGACGCCATCGAGCTCCTCACTTGCTAGTATAATAAATGTTTTAATCAGCTGAAGATTTATCTAAAGAGATTAAAATAATAATAAAAAAATATTCCTGAACAAATTACATCTAGGCTCAAACCACAGTATAAGTAATAGTACTCGCTCAAACTAAGAAAAGCGTGTACTATGGGTACTAGATAACTAATATTATAGGTACTTAAATGCATTTTTTTTTAATTCATACATATAATATATGCTCATGCACACAAATATTTGTCTTGTGCGGGGATCGAACCCGTGACCTCGGAGTCAAGTGGCTTTTACTAACCATAAGACCACCGAGCTCGTCAAAATATTATATTTAATAACATTTTCCGAAAAATGTTTAAGTAAAGGTATAAAAATATCTCAGGTCCTAAATTCAAGAACTCTCAAGTTGTCGAATCTTCAAATGTGCTATGTCGTTACGAGCCTTCCGTAATTGCTCCAAAAATAAATATTAAAGTTACTCTCATTTAAGCTGAGTGGCCAGGGGACGTCGTAATTTGGAAGTTAAATGTGATTTATTATCGTATCGAAGATATGATTACGTCAAATAATAAAAAAAAAACAACATATATTTATGCTTTAAAATCCTCGTTTATGATGAAAGAAAAGCATTACAGTGTCATCCATCATATAACAGTAGATAAAATTGTAGATTCGTTTGGATAATAAAAATACGAATATCAACAATTTTATTTCTTTTTTATTTTATGATGTGTTAAGTTTGCAAATCACACAAGTCAAGCACCACAAGTAGTTTCCAGTTTCTAGTTGGGTTTGACTGTATTATATTTATAGTAGTAAACCCACCAACACCCAACAACCACCAGTAACACAAAACTTATCTGATTTATAGAAAAAAACACAAAATTTAAAAAAGTTAATATTATTAAAACTCACGTGAGACATTATACTAAATAAATTAAATAAATTAAACGGGTCACTCACGTCTTTTTGTCGGGAAAGCCGACTAGTTTCGATCATAAAAGGAGACCTTCATCAGGGCGCTTCCGCATCCAACCACTTCCAGCCGCTTTCTTAAGTTCATCGGACCATATAGAAGTAAGGCGTCCAACACTTCGTCGATTTACGCACGGCCCCCACTCTAATACGGTCCTCCCCCATTCTGCCAAATAATTATTAGATTTATTATGTATATATTTAGTTATTAGTAGACCCTCTAACTATATACAAGATTGTTGCGTTACCATAGAATAACTTTTTTAAGAAAAATGAACTGATTACAATGATAATTTCACTGAGCAGTATAGGGCAGTGAAACGTTTCCACAAAATAACCAATCGAATAGCAAAAACACCATCCAAATCGGATCACTAGTTTTGAGAAAAATGCGAACATATTTACGTATACATCCATACAGGTCTAACAAAGAGCCTCCTTTTGAAGTCGGTTAAAACCCATACCAAATCTCCATAAAAATTGAAATCAAAACGATGCATAAAAATTATAACGTACTTTGTTTTTACCCGACTGCGACAGAAGGAGGGTTATGTTTTTCGAGAGTAAGTATGTAATGTATAATTGTTTGGCACGCTCTGCAGCCTGAACGGCCGAATGGATTTTAGCTTGAGAGGTGTCGTTAGATTCGTATTTGCTGTGAGAATGACATAGGCTACATCAAATATAAAAAAAATCAATATGGCGGCTGTGAGCCGCAAAATTGTCGTTGCAGTTCTTCTTAATATATCGATATATATTTGATATATTAGTTTTTGCCTGCGGCTTTGCTTGTATGGAATTATATTATTGTTACGCGTGATTAATAAAGGAACAATATTTTCTGTCACCTAATTTTAAATGTGTTACTAATCTGCAATATATTAGTAAATATATTAGTCATCATTTTAATCAAAACTGTCTCTAAATATAAATCATCAGCTTAACAAACTACTGTTATCATTTAATTCGTTTCATCATCAAAATAATAGATCTGTCACCAAATAATTAGATCAGCTCCTTAATTTAATGAAAAACTGGCTAATAGGGGGAAGTCAAATTGGCGTCATATTCACTGACGAGTCTTACCAATACTTGGTCAATGTAATCATGTTTTGGTTAGATTTGAGTTGATTTTTGGTTAGGTTAGGGTTTTCTTGTGTCCTGTCATCGGAAATAGGACCTCCGCTTTAGATGATGAATGATGTGGTGCCAAGTAAGCTTAATTATTAATAATTGACAATATAATACATACAAAAACATTTATTTGGTACTAGACCCTATATCTCTATGATTTTAGGTGATTTATTGTGGAATCGATTTTATATTGTTTGTTGACTACATTTTGGTGACAAATCTATTATTTTGCGGGCAAACCCAATTAAATCTGTTGTAGGTGCAGTCGGGTCTTTGATTTTTTTAATAAACTTATAACTTTAGGGGCCATCCATAAATTACGTCACACGAATTTCATGACTTTTGACCCCTCCCCCCGTCCTTGTCACAGCTGGTCACATTTGTGAGACTCCCCTCCCCTCCCTAGTGTAACGTCACATATTTTGCAATTTTACAACTAGAGTTGCAAATGTTGAGTTTTTCATTAATAGTTCAAAGTTCGTGTTTTAAAACTTAGATTATAATAGGTTTTGACATGTTACGTCACAAAATTTAGGACCTCCTCCTCTAAGTGTGATATTGTGTGACAAGGGGGTGCCCTTGTCATACAATATCACACTTCGTCGACCCCCTCCCTCCCCTTAACGTGTGACGTAATTTATGGATGGCCCCTTATTAGAAATGATGATGATGATAGCAGATGATAAGAAAAAAATATACCTCTGCGTCCTTTTCACCCGACTGCGACAGAAGGAGGGTTATGTTTTTCGAGAGTATGTATGTATGTATGTATAATTGTTTGCCACGCTCTGCAGCCTGAACGGCTGGATGGATTTTAGCTTCAGAGGTGTCGTTAGATTCGTATTTGCTGTGAGAGTATAGGCTACATCAAATGTAAAAAAAATCAATATGGCGGCTGTGAGCCGCAAAATTGTCGTTACAGTAATTGTTTTTTTCTTCTAAATATTTCGATATGGGTATCAAAACAAAAACGGTAATTTAAAAAACTAAAAAACCCGACTGCTTTTCTGTGTAATTTGGAAATGAAAAACCCCTAAAACTAAGAAAACATGTAGCAGTCGGGACCCATTCTAGAAATGGAGGCTTAGTGAATTTAGAGCACATGTAGGGTCCCGACTGCTACATGTTTTCTTGTTTTAGGGGTTTTTCATTTCCAAATTACACAGAAAAGCAGTCGGGTTTTTTAGTTTTTTAAATTACCGTTTTTATTATTTTTTTAATTAACTTATTAGTTGTTATCGATGTCGCGGTTGAATTAAAAATGGTTTTTGATACATTTCGAACACATTTTTGGTGTGTAGATGGTACATTATTGTTTTTAATTACGCAGCCAGGTCTAGCCGCGGTTCTATATTTGACTAGTCAAACCTCAAAACCTCAGGTTTGACACGCCTTGCAGCAAACCCAAAAATAGATTCCAATTTCAGCATTTACCTGATATATTCGATGATAAATATATTTTCCTACATGTACATCTAATAGGTCAACCTAGAACTACTTGAATGCTCAAAGCTCCTACCCAAGTAAGAGACGTAATGCGTAATGTAAAATTTCGGTAGGGTTGCCACTCTAAGTCGGAGTCAGGTCTAGCCGCGGTTCTATATTTGACTAGTCAAACCTCAAAACCTCAGGTTTGACACGCCTTGCAGCAAACCCAAAAATAGATTCCAATTTCAGCATTTACCTGATATATTTGATGATAAATATATTTTCCTACATGTACATCTAATAGGTCAACCTAGAACTACTTGAATGCTCAAAGCTCCTACCCAAGTAAGAGACGTAATGCGTAATGTACAATTTCGGTAGGGTTGCCACTCCGACTTAATTAGGTTAGTTCACACCCCGATAAAAACTTCTTCGTGTGCTCGGAAATTTTTGTTGGCTCGTTTGTGTTGCTGGTCGTCCAGTGTAAACGAGATGCCAATAGCCTGAGCCTGGTGCACCCTGGGCAACAACGATCTGTAACTTCTCTTTGGTTAATGTTCTGGCAAAGGAGGAAAGCGGGGACTTGGTGTCCACGTGGTTTTGGACGTTTGCGACTCCCTCCTCTCTCAGTTAGCAGAGGCCACGGTGAAGCGCACAGTGGTGGGACGCTCCCATAGTGTAACGAGGGTACGGTTCCACATTCGACTCAGAGGGGAGGTGAGATCGCCTTGTGTGAGCGGCAGGGAGTGGCCATACCGTACGTAGTACTTATACTGTGCTTCAGGTATTGAATATAGCATATACGATACGAGTATGTATACCTAGAAGCAAAGAACTAATATCCGTCGTTGGCCTACCTTCGCTACCAAAATTTTGTTCAGAGAATAAAGCAACTTAATTCTATGTAAATATCCAAATCTTGCACGATATTGAACGTACGATCGTACCTACGATCGACCCCAATTCCCCAGTAATGACATTAATATTGCTATAGGTCAAACGAAGATTTGCACAACGATTATTTTCACGGTTATTGGCCTGGATTCATTTAAAACCCATACCCAAAAACTGTTTTAATGAAAATGATTATATGATGACTTTATAAGTGGTGTTGTACCTACATTCCAAAATCCCGACGAGCCCACCAGTCGAATGGCTAGCAATGGCTACTTTGATTCCGAGGTAGCGGGTTCGATCCATCCACATGACAAATATTTGTTTTTTTTTTATACTACGTCGGGTGGCAGACAAGCATACGGCCCGCCTGATGTGAAGCGGTTACCGTAGCCATATTAACGCTCGCAACATAAAATATCGCTCGCACGCCGCCACCCCCGCTGCCACCGCAGCATCTCCTTCCTTTCTGGTGACCTCATTCACTCGCAGGAACACAACAGCCCTCAAGGGAACCGTTATTTGGCTGCGGTATTCTGTGAGGTGGAGGTACATTCACCAGTCGGGTAGCTTACAATTACGCTCCCTACCTCTCTTTTCGCCAGAGCTTCGTTTGTCAGTCAGCAGGGTGCACCGCGTGCAGGTGAAGTTGGCTTTGGTTCAAAGATGTTGATGAACCACTTACACCCCAAAATACTAGATATAATATTATCAAAAACTACAAACGTCTCAATTATGGGCAAGTTCCATATAATCCTTAATTGGACCCAGTCGACGACCTATTGAATTAAGGGATTTGAGTGGAGCCCATTCGTCACATTATGTCATATGAGCCCCGAGAGCCTCGTAGCTTTGTCTTAGCCGTGACGAGATTGAGCGATTTGCTCACCACTCCAAGTATTCTTTATGTACTAGGCAATTCCCTCACGCTGTACCATTTGAATTTAGATTAGATTGCGTCGAAAGTCTGAACGACTTGGATAAAGACTTTAGTACATAAATCTCTATGACGCATTTCACCTAACAACTAACTAAACAAAATTTTCTGTATATTTGTTACAAATTCAAGTATTTCAATTTTATTGTTATGTTCAAGTGTAGAAACATTCGCTGCAGTACGTTGGGAAACTAAGCGACTCCAGAAATATTTTAGTATCGCATTTAGAATATATTTTACAGAACATGCTTTTAGAAGCTAAAATATTCAATAACACATATGGAATTGAAGTTTTAGATTACAACTCAATGTTTTAGGGCCCCAATAGTGTTAGATACTTAAAATTAGTGGTGCACGGCAGTTGAACTTCACTTGACTAGCCATCTCTTTAGGCTTTTGATGTCTTATTTGTCATATTGCTGTCTCTCACATTGCTAAGAGGGTAAGTCAAATTCCAAAAGCTTCTTACTCCTACTAATTTCTTCTGATTAAATTCGTTGGGAGTTCCAAGGTAGCCGTAGCTTTACCCCGGAAATGCGATGCAATGACTTGACTGTTCATTGCCTTTTTTGGCGGTCACCGCTGTTAATCCTGGCTATATAGAAGACACAGTGGTGAGAATGTGCCCAAAAAAAACACATATGGAATGACCCAGACTTTAAAGAAAGGCTTATTATATTGCACTAGCGCAATCTAGTTACTATCTTTCGGCTCCATCATCGAATCCTGAATACCATCTGTGGTCAAACTATTTGGCAAGAGATATCAAACAAACGCAAACTAGAGTGTCGCGTTTTTCATTACACAGTTCATAAGGCTATCGTTCATTGCATCTTCAATATTATTTTAAAATTTCAGTTTAATAAATCTTGTAACATTTTATTACAGATGCGGAGGAATGGTTATTTAATAATGCAAAAGTTGAAACCGTCTTCATTATATGTGATTAATATAGTATAATCTGCATCATCAGCCCATCCCACTGCTGAGATACGGGTCTCCTCTCAATCGAAATGGGTTTAGAGCTTACTCCATCACGCTGTTCAATTGCGAGTATTTGCGAGTTAGCGGAGGCCAGTGTTTTCAAGCCGCTCAATGGCTAATTTAGCTTAACAACTATCATCGAATGATAACAGCAGAGGCTAATGGCTTAACGTGCCCTCCGAATCATGAACCGACATGAAATCGAGATAAATAAATATTCCTAGCAAAATTACACACTGCCATCTAACTTCCCAAACTTAGCAAAGCTTGTATGAGCACTATGGGTACTACATATCTGATATTATTGATGAATCGACGTGTTAGACGTGGCTTTACTTGCGTGATCGATTAGACTGACATGCCATCGAACTCCTCAGCAATATAGTGTCATTATAATATAGTAAATATATTGTTAAAAACTACCCAGACAGAATAAACTAAACACATTACAAAACTTGGAACTTATTGACCTGACGGTTTACAAAGGTGGATAAAAAACTATAGTAATGAGGGTAAGTCAAGCGAAAGATGATTTGAACAATTTTTTTTATTAATATTGTAATCAGTCAACTAATTCCATTGACTGATTACAATATTAATAAAAAAAATATAGTAATGAGGGTAAGTCAAGCGAAAGATGATTTGAACATTTTTTTTATTAATATTTGTAATCAGTGAGCTAATTCCATTGACTGATTACAATATTAATAAAAAATATATAGTAATGAGGGTAAGTCAAGCGAAAGATGATTTGAACAATTTTTTTATTAATATTGTAATCAGTCAACAATTCCATTGACTGATTACAATATTAATAAAAAAAATATAGTAATGAGGGTAAGTCAAGCGAAAGATGATTTGAACATTTTTTTTATTAATATTTGTAATCAGTCAGCTAATTCCATTGACTGATTACAATATTAATAAAAAATATATAGTAATGAGGGTAAGTCAAGCGAAAGATGATTTGAACAATTTTTTTATTAATATTTGTAATCAGTCAACTAATTCCATTGACTGATTACAATATTAATAAAAAAATTGTTCAAATCATCTTTCGCTTGACTTACCCTCATTACTATATTTTTTTATCCACCTTTGTAAACCGTCAGGTCAATAAGTTCCAAGTTCACGGTCATGAGCACAGTTTAATTTTAACTTAGAAAAATTACAGGATTTTTCAGTTACCAACGGGCCTTTTTTAGCCCTAAATATGGAGAGCCTTTGGAGATTTTTTTTAATTACCTAGCAATTAGTTGCTGCTTTCATGTTTACGCAAATTGCCTACTTTGCTTCAATATTTGTAAAGAAAGTTTCTTCATTTCGTATTCTAAATGACACTGAGTTACGACTTCCTGGAAGCTGTTAGCCGAGCCGCTATAAATCTAAATTTATATATGCATATAACATTGGAACTTTCGTGCGGTCTTTCTAGTCCTTTTTGCGATGTGGATGCCGTGGAATCCTCTTTACGAAATGTTCACTCAATAAACATAATCAAGCTAAATACGTTGCCTCGCAAGTTTTGGTTTATATATTATAGAGCATTTCGTACGAACAAAAGCCTTTTAACACTGACGACTACTGTTATGATTTTCTTATGCCACTAAATTTGAAAACAAGCATACGGCCCGCCTGATGGAAAGCAGTTACCTATGAACGCCTGTAACACCAGGTGCATAACGCGCGCGTTGCCGATCATGTAAAAACCTCTTGACGCCCTTTTTAAAGAACCCCATGCTGTAGTCTCCTGAGAAAACCTAGACAGGCAGTTAATTCCACAATAATACCTGAATAATAGTAATAAAGCTAAGATGATAAGAAAATTAAAGCCTTGTTTTTTTTTTAATTGCAAGTACCGCATTCTGGTAGAAAATGCTTTTAGCGTTTTAATAAATAAATAAATGTCATAATAATAAACTCTTTTTATTTCTCTCGTCTAAAATTAGATATTTTACGTAGAGTATTTAGGTAGAAATCGATAAATAACGTGAAAAACGTTACCCGCTGCCAATTTGCCTAGAACTTTGCATTATCTAGTACAATAGCGATACTGAAGTCAATGATATAGAAATATTGTCAAAGTTAACAATGAAAAGATTATTAAAAGGCTCCAAAACAAAAGCACACAATAAGAAATAGATTAGTACTAATAACAAAACCGCCATTGACGTCGCATCTAAAGAACCGGCCAAGTGCGAGTCAGACTCGCGCACGAAGGGTTCCGTACCATTATCTATAAAAACGGCAAATAAAATCACGTTTGTTGTATGAAATGTAACAAAAATAAAACAAGTATTTAAAGTTATTAAATTTGCCCTTTAAATACTTGTTTTATTTTTGTTTAACTATTTACTTTATAAGTGAATATATAACTAAATATTATGTGAGTATTTTAAGCGTGTACCTATTGCCGTTATCAATTGCGAGTAAAAACGAGCAAAAAAATCAAGTTTGTCGTAAGGGAGCCCCCTTTAAATATTTGTTTTATTTTTGTTTAACTAATTATTTTTAAAGTGAATATATAACTAAATATTATGTGAGTATTTGTAGCGTCTACCTATTGCCGTTATCAATTGCGAGCAAAAACGAGCAAAAAAATCACGTATGTTTTATGGGAGCCCCCATAAATATTTATTTTATTCTAACAAAGAATAAAACTTAAATTAGTATTTGTTGTTATAGCGGCAACAGAAATACATCTGTCAAAATTTCAAATGTCTAACTATCACGGTTCATGAGATACAGCCTGGTGACAGACGGACGGACGGACGGACGGACGACGGACGGACAGCGGAGCCCTAGTAATAGGGTTCCTTTGTACCCTTTGGGTACGGTACCCTAAAAATCAGAGAGTTCGCACTACTTTGCAAGAACTTGCAAATTAGATCGTATTGTGCCTTCCTGCTATGTGATATATTTTTTTTCCTACGTCTTTTAGTCAATAACAGATAAACTGCCAGATATATGACGAGCACGGTGGCCGAGACTCCGAGGTCGCGGGTTCGATTCCCGCACAAGACAAATATGTGTGTGCATGACATGTCTGTTTGTCTAAGTCTGGGTGTTTTCTATGTATATATGTATGCATTTACAAAAAAAAATGTATTTAAATATAATATCAGTTATCTAGTCCCAAACTAAGCAAAGCTTGTACTATGGGTAGTACAAGCTTTGATTAGTTTGGGACTAGATGGCAGTGTGTAATTCGTCTGAGAATATTAAATATTATTATTATACTGTAATACTCTTTTTGCCATCCATGTATCGTATGAACCGATACCTCTTTTGAATTTCGGTATCATTTGTATTTAAAAGTGTCGTCAACCCGTATTATACCGCTTCTAGGATACGGGTCTCCCCTCAATCGAAGGGGTTTAGAGCATACTCCACCACGCTGCACAACTTCGGATTGGCGGAGGTCAGTGTTTTGAAGCCGCCTAGAGGCCACTGACTTGGCTTAACAACTGTCATCTAACGACAACAGCTGGAACCGACAGTTTAACGTGCCCTCCGAAACACAGAGGAACTCGAGATAAATAAACCCATCCTAAGACCGGCTATGGTCGATGTTGCTTAACTTGCGTGATCGATTACACTGCCCCGCATAACGACCCCATCGAACTCCTCAATTCAAAAGTCATTCAATAGTGTATGATTTTAAAACCAGCGATGTATACAGATGAAACAGATAAACTTCTCTTTAATTTTCGCCGTAGTCGGATAAAAATACATTCAGTAGGCAGAGTTGGCGATGGTCGAAAGAATGATCATACGATGTGCAAGCTGTCAAGTAATCTTTGTTTATCAAAGAATTTTACAGTTGTTAAATTCTGAGTGGAATTTACAAATTGAGCAACAGGTTAAATACCAACCAGTGAGCCGGAAATAGGCTCATTTGATGCCAGGAATTCCTACAATCAGATAAATTTAGATTACACACTAATATTTAGCTACAAAATGATACTAAATACGTGTTACGTGAACGAAATGGAGTAAGAGTAACAGACGTAAAAGGTAACTGTGTTCTTATTAGATTTACAGAACGACAGAACCTAATGACGATTTAAAGCTTTTTTTAAAGTTATAAACTATAAAATTGTAAAGTAATAGATAATTTATTTTGTAATGCGTAATGCCACAGAGACAGAATAATAGAATATGTCGACGTCATTTTCTAAAATGTTACATGAGATTTCTAAAAAAAATCCGAAGGTAGGTCTGCTTATATTTTTTTTATATAATGTCGGATGGCCAACAAGTATACGGCCCGCCTGATGTGAAACGGTTACCGTGGCTATATAAATGCTTGCAATATGAATTATCGCTTGCACGATGCCACATCCACTGCCAACGCAGTAACTCCTTCCTTGCTGGTGACTGCACTCACTCGTAAGAACACAACAATCTTCGGGGGAATTGTTATTTGGCTGCGGTATTCTGTGAGACTGAGGTTCTTCACCAGCGGGTAGCTTATAAATACGCCAATCTCGTGCCCAAGGCTCTTTCGCTAGTCGGCATGGTGAACTACATGCTAGTGAGGTTGGCTTTGACTCTAAAGATCGTAGAAAGCAACTACATCCCTATTTTTTTAATATCAGACGTAGCGGAATAGATGTCTTGTCTATTGCTGTAAAAGCGAAACCCGTAAAAATAAATTTTATTTGTGATTATTGTTTGATTTATATTAACTTTGTAAACGCAATTGAAACTGTCAAAACTCACTGGCTCCGTAAATAACACTGTTCGTATGACTGTTGTTTCGCTCTCTCTATACCTACCATTGATACGAACTGCTCTGTTCCTTTTCGAAAATATTTTCTTTTTCTGATCTTGCAAATTAGTTTGCTTTGTGCCCTAAATCCTTCAATTTTATTACATCAAATTGTTGAAAAAGTTCCGAGTACCAACAATTACCAGTCTCAACGATTTTATATAAGTAAATAGTAGAGCAGTACGTCGTAATTTACATAAATATAAGTATGTAGTTGTAGCTGGCGGTAATCCGGGAGGGTCCCAAGATAAACCGGCCGCGGGCCGTAAATCTGACAAGATTGATGACGCCTCTGACCTTAGCCTTCCAAGTCCGACAAGAAACTGCACGCCGATTACCATATGCCGCGATATAGATGTAAGATATTTTTTGGCTTTCGTTTTAAGTTAGCTTAGTAATTCCGTGCATATAAGGGACGATGTGTTCAATTTAATGATTCGTTAACTAATTAATACCTAAAACTTATAAAGAAAATCAGATAAAAAGCAGTAACAATACTGCAGTGTATCCACAATTGAACTTTTACGGCTAACAAACAAAGTCATAAATTTCAATGTATTATATGTATGTATTTACAAAAAAAATGTATTTAAGTATAATATCAGTTATCGAGTACTCATAGTACAAGCTTTGCATAGTTTTGGGTCTAGGCCGTGTGTAATTTGGCCAGAAATATATATATTTTTTTAAGTACTTTAAGTTTCTAAAACATCTTCTTCATATTATTATCATAATTAAAAACTATTAGATTAATGTCTTATTTTAATATAGATTAAAAAAAACATGTGCAAACTAAATGCAGTAGTTTGCATGCAAACTTAAACTTAAAAAAAATCACGATGAGAATCATGCTCATGAGCTAACTTAAATAAGTTAGCTTATGAGCTACCTTGTGGTGGAAGCACGCAAAGTAGTGTAAATCGAATTGCTTAGTTTTGTATTGCTCATTTAAAGTATGAAATCTATGTTTAACAGTGTTATGCCTCCATTGTATTAAAACATTATTAACTAAGAGCGATGAATATACTTATGTTAACCATGTTAACTCAGTGCAAAGCATAGATTCTGTGTATTTGTGTAAATCTTTTTATAACAATTATAAAGTAATGAAAAATAGTTATTTGTTATGCAAGGCTGCAAAGTTAATTTTTGGCGCGAGTACCTTGTATTGAAACCTGAGCAAGCGAAGGATTCTAGGATTGAGCCACGAGCGAAGCGAGTGGTTCAAATATAGAATCCTGAGCGTAGCGAGGGTTTCAAAGGTACGAGACGCTAAATAACTTTGCTGCCGAGCGCAACACACAACTTTTCACCTCACTAAAGCGAGGAAAATGTTAGGTGCAAGAAAAACAGTTTTAATAAATAATAATCATCAATGGACTGGCTGCAGAGAATATAAACTATTACTGCTATTACGAAACCAATGAGGTTCTATATATATGTAATTTATTGTACGAAACCTTTATTGAATAAAAATATTCGAATTTTAAAAACACTTTCCACGCTAGCGGATAAAGTGCGATTTTCCACGCAGATTTCGAATGATAAACAGAGCTTTTACGAGCTAGTGAGGTGAAAAGGTTTTTTTTTCATATCTTTATAATTGTTTTTAGTAATCTATAGAATCCGAATATTTTTCATTTAGAATACCACGTTTACGATATGATTAAAATGAGCTCGGTGGTCGAATGGTTAGCAATGGCCAGTTTGATTCCGAGGTCGCGGCTTCGATCCCCGCACAACACAAATATTTGTGTGCATGAACATGTCTGTTTGTCGTGGTCTGAGTGTTTTCTCTGTATTATATGTATGTATTTACACAATGTATTTAAAAAAATGTTAGTGTAAAATGTATTTAAGTATATTATCAGTTATCTAGTACCCATAGTACAAGCTTCGCTTAGTTTAGGACTAGATGGCCGTGTGTAATTTGTCCAGGAATAAAAAAAAATATAACCTGTGTGCTAAACGTTTATAAAAATCCACGTATTTCAAACTCTATAAAACTTACAAATATCACATATAAGAATATTGGCATGTTTAGGTATAATTTATTAATAGCTGCTATTTCTAAGAAAATTACTTTTTCCATTTAACAAAAAAGCAAATATCGACAACTCGATTATGTTTCTTCAAGCAAATAAATAGCTTGTCGAACAAAGTGGAAAATATATCCCATTTTCATCGCGCATGGTATGAGAATAATTTTTCTTTACGAATTGTTACTTCGATCGCAACATCAAATGAATCACGTAATTCACCGAATGTTTTGCACACCGCTCTGCGTGGGCGTTTGGAGGGCTCCCACATAACTAGTGTTGGAACGGATATTTTTTTTACTCGATATTGGCAAAAGCTAGAGAGAGTTTTTCATATTCTAATATAAATCGTACTTAAGTAGCAGATATTATACCCCGACTACGACTTATCATATACAATGCAGTGTCATTTTTTTCTTTTTAACCGACTTCAAAAAAGAAGGAGGATTTTTTTTGTATGTATGTTATTCGATATATTCGCGAATTGTGAACCGATTTTCAAAATTCTTTTTTTATTTGAAAGGGTATGATTGCACGGTGGTCCCATATTCACCAAGTCAGGATCTGATTATAGGATCCCAGGGAAATCAAGGGAAACCCTTAAATTTGCCCTGTGGTTGCCGGCAGAATAGAATTGCGCCACTCTATTGCTCTGCGCTGGATGTCGTACAAGGCGACTAAGGAATCTTGAGTGACGCAATGACTTTTCTCCCGGAAGACGGACAGCAGCGTCTCCCGGGGTAATCGACCAATAAGCTACGCTCGCAAACTGAAGTCAGTGTTTTTTTTAAAAAACAACTTTATTGGAATATAATAATTCAAAACCTAAACAGTCTGTACTATTTTATGAGTGAACTCCAGTTTGATTGTCATCAACGCAGAGACGAAGACGGGTTAATTTTCTTGTTCTATTAAATAGACAACACCTCTATATACCGTTTTTAAGGCAAATAACCTTTCATTTATAAACTGATACGATCAACGACGCCATCGAGCTCGCCATTATTCTTGTATGAAAAAGATTATATGAATATATATGCTAAGACGATTTCGCAAACGGCTCTTACAATTCCAACAAAATTTATCATATATTGTAGGAGTACATGAAGATGAATATATTGAACATAAAATCATAAAATTCAGCATAAAGCCAAATCGTTTTGCAAACTTTTATTTAGTGTCATCGCGTCTGTAACCACATCTTGCAAATTAAAATTGACATAATTCCCAGTGTTCAATTGAGCTGAAATTTGGACTGTCTAAAAGCCGCCATTTAATGCAATATCACAGCCGCCATAGGATGGATATTTGTAATGTACACTCAAAACTCCTTTGATATAATTATCAAACGAAAGAGCTTGATGAGCGAAATACACTAATTACACCTATTAACAAGTAATAAACACTTATAAATATTTAAAAAATGGAAAAAATCAACTCCCCGCCTAGGTAGAATTTAAACCCATTACCTCTCGATTACCGGTCGAGTGCTGCAGAATATTATAAATATTCTGGCAAGTCAGCCGAAATCCACTATTTAAATAATAATTCATCATCATCAGGTCATTTTAGTCTCCACTACAGGAGCACGACCCTCTCTCATCCGTCCCAGACAGAAGGAGGATTTGGCCTACACTCCCCACGCTGGCCAAACGGGTTGGGGAGGCCAGATCGATATTTGATAATGTATTTCCCTTAGTCGCCTTGTACGACATCCACGGGAAGAGACGGAGTGATTCTATTCTAGTCTGCCGGAAACCACACGGCCAGATAATAACCAAATAATAATTAAGAAACACTTAATAAAATATTAGATAAGCATGCACTTAATTCTTTTCTCTTATCACCCACTTCACGTAGAGTACGGGATTCGTAGAAGTGTCGTAGCGCGTAGGCGGTGGCGCGGCGTCGAAATGCGTAGGCAGGCGGCGGTCGGCGTAGCGTGGGCGTCATTCATACAGCTTGGTAGCTAACAAGCGCAAATATTAGGTGTTCTTCGATAAAACCGTTTGCAAGATATATTACCGTAATTTATTTTATCCTATTTGTTTTTCTGAATTCTGTTTTAATTATCGCTATTCTCTCTTATCTCATTTTCCTATAATGAATCCTTATCATCATCATTTCAGCCACAATAAGTCCACTGTTGGACAAAGGCCTCTCTCATAGATTTCCACACTGACCGATTGGAAGCGACCTGCATACAGCGCGTGCCCGCGACTTGAACAAGGTCGTCCGACCATCTAGTAGGTGGACGTCCCGTGCTGCGCTTGCCAGTACGCGGTCGCCATTCTAGAACTTTTCTGCCCCAACGGCCATCGGTTCTGCTTGCTATATGCCCCGCCCACTGCCACTTCAGCGAGCTAATCCGCTGGGCTATGTCGATTACCTTCGTTCTCTTAGGGGCCATCCATAAATTACGTCACACGTTAAGGGGGAGGGAGGGGGTCACTTTGAACTATTAACGAAAAACTCAAAAACACTTGCAGCTCTCTAGAGCTAGAGACCGCGTACATCTATGTAAATGTGCAAAATATGTGACGTCACACTAGGGAGGGGGGGAGTCTCACAAATGTGACCATCTGTGACAAGGACGGGGCGCTGGCTGACAAGACCATATTTTGCCAGTCATGGATCCGGATTCGAGGTGGCTGTATGTGCGTGTAATCACTCAAATGCATGTGGTTTAGCTACAAAGGGTAAGCATGTTGGTCTACCTTGCCATAGTTCCGGGAGATGAGACAACAGGCAGCCAGCTATCTGGCGCCCAAGTGTGAGTACAAAACTAGGCGTACAAAGTGCGTCGGGAAATGAGCGAGCGAACCTCTTTAGGGGAGCGCTCCTTACAGCTACGGTAGCCATCATGGAGATTGAGGAGTGATGGTAGGGCTACTCGACTTAAGAATGTCTAAGTAGTCTGCTTGCAGGCGAAAGGGGAGTAAGACCTCCTACCAATCTGCTTGTGTGCCTGGTTGGATGAGTGCGTGCAAAAACCGGGCGGGTAAAAGCCCTCTTGTCTAGTTGGTCTATTGTGATGGCAATGGTACACAGGGGAGTATCAGCTGTAGACAAGGCTCATTGTACCCTACCTCAATAATTTTCTTTGCCTCTATAGTTAGTTGGTAGGGTGTATCACTTGCGGGTTAGTTGGCTTAGTTCTTAAAATGGATGTGTACTACTCCTTAACAACAAGAAAAGCACCACGCACGAACGCATCATAACATGACAAATACAACGTGCCACTATTAAATATTCTGCCCACCAAAAACTTTTAGCTCTATGATCGTGATTGAGTTATAAACATTCACATTTATAATATTAGGGAAACAAGTAATATTACTTGCGTCACAGATTCGCGTAGACAAATAGATTACTGTATTCGGACTGACGTAAACCAGATCGCATTGGCCGCGTCACACGATGAATTTTCCATTTCTATTCACTGTAGCTTATTTACGTTTAAGTTATCTACGTGAATTATTTTGGGTTACTCATGCAGCGTAGTAAGCAAATATGTGTACTAACTTTGTCCCACTTAAACATAGTACCGGTATAAAAAGTACCCTATGTTTCAATGCAGATTATATTTCGTATCTACAAATTCAAATGGTATTTTGACAGCCTTATTATATAATAATAGATCTTCACAACCATTCCTTTATAACATTAGTAGGATATGAGGAAGAGCGTTCGATCGGCAAAAGAGAGGGTGGCGATTCAAGTCCACTTACACGCGGCGAAAAAACGGTATGTGATTGATCACACGATAGGAGTGAAAACATCTCTCGCTCCGTCTCGTTCCATCCCTGCCGACTTTACCCGAACGAGCGTCACACAGCCGAGTATGACGTGTTATGTATATAACCGAGCGTGACGACTCGATCTCATTTTCAAGCCACAAAATAAAGCACAGCGTTCATAATGAAGTTTTCACTTCAGAAAATACGTGAAATAACAATCATGCTTGTATTTATGATGAGCACGGTGGTCGAATCGAGCAATGGCCACTTTGACTCTGAAGTCGCGGGTTCGTTCCCCGCGCAAGACAAATATTTATATGCATAAACATGTCTGATTATCTTGGGCTGGATGTGTTCTATATAATATATGTTTATATAATATATGTATCTATTTACAAAAAATAAAATATTTCAGTGTAATATCAAGTTATCCATAACCGATAACGAGCTTTGCTTAGGGTTTAAATGGCAGTGTGTAATTTGGAATATTTATTTATGATCCGTATAATAAATAAATATATTTGACGAGCTCGGTGGCGTAGCGGTCAATGACGCAGCTGCGACACCAACGCTCGTGGGTTCGATTCCCACATAGGCCAAACATTTGTGTGCATGAACATGTCTGTTTGTCTTAGTCTGGGTGTTTTCTATGTATCGTAAGTATGAATTTACAAAAAAAAATGTATTTACCTATGTATGTTTATCAGTTGTTTAGTACCCATAACACAAGCTTCGCTTACTTTGGGGCTAGATGGCGCTGTGTAATTTGTCTGACAATATTTATTTATTTATTATACATTTATGTATTAAGTGTAATTATTACATAGAAATCGAGAGGTAAAAGAGAGAGCCGAATATTTAATATTACCGACAATTAAATTGTCGTTTACCACTTTCTTGCCAGGTGTCGACAGGATTCATTAAAATCCGATCGTTAATTGGAATTATCTCACAACAGTAATAACATGGTAATGCACTGATATTGGGTAGATGAGATTTTATTGCTTGTGTATTCTCGTAACACACTACTGTGCACTATGAACAACATTTTACGAGCCCAGTGGTCGGATGGCTACCAATAACTACTTTGACTCCGGTTGCGAGTTCGATTCCCATACAAGATAAATATTTGTGTGCATGAACATGTCTCTTTGTCTTCGTATGTGTATTTTCTATGTATGTACCTACTTACAATATACTCGTATATATTTAAGTATAATATCAGTTATCTAGTACCCATAGTATAAGTTTTGCTTATTTTGAAACTAGATGACTTTGCTGCTTGTTCATTTTATTACACAATACATACATAGTTAAGACAAGTAATAAAATGAGAACATCATCTGAACATCATCAGGCTAATACCAATAATATATTATCTGGGTCTGGGTGGGTATCTGGGTGTTTTCTATGTATCATAAGTATATATTTACAAAAAAAAAAAGTATTTACGTATGTTTATCAGTTGTCTAGTACCCATAACACAAGCTTCGCTTACTTTGGGGCTAGATAGCGCTGTGTAATTTGTCCGACAATATTTATTTATTTATTTTATTTATTATATAATACGATTTTTTGTCAAAAAAAAGTTGGCAACCCTAGTTGTACCACTTGCAGGTGAGGTCGGCTTTGACTCTAAAATTCATGATGAGCCACTTACAACCTATATATATACCTTAATAATAAATAAATTGACGAGCCTCGGTGGTCGAATAGTTAGCAATGGCCACTTTGACTCTGAGGTCACCGGTTCGATTCCCGCACAAGACAAACATTTGTGTGCATGAACATGTCTGTTTGTCTTCGTCTGGGTATTTTCTATGAATTATAAGTATGTATTTACAAAAAAAAATGTATTTAAGTACATTTATCAGCTGTCTAGTACCCATAACACAAGCCTTGCGCTTAATTTGGGACTAAATGGCGCTGTGTAAAATGTCCAGAAATATTTATTATTTATTATTAAATTAAATAGAAGCACATGAGAAGGACTAGTTTTCAAATATAAAAAGAATCACACATAAACAAAATAATGTAAAACTGAGAACCTCCTCCTTTTTTCAACTAGGTTAAAATTTATTAATGTTAAACATTAAGTTATTGAACAAGTGACAAACTCATATATAATTCATAGTTAATTTCCGGCTACACGTAAATACACATGTTTTACTTCAAAAAGGTGATAATTACGTAAATCCAAATAACAGGTCACTTACCCACACGGGTATTTAAGCGGGAAAGCAGGAAATAAAGTGTTTGCCCACTCGTCCCTTGAAATTATTACTTTATTAACATATACAATGTTTTACTTTTTTATTTAAGTTTTATTGCATACAACATTGTTTAAACAGAAGATAAAATGTATACAAGGGCGGATTTATCGCTTTTGGGGATCTCTACTTCTTATTACTTTATTACCTATGTGAAAACGAAAAGTGATTTTCTGGAAATTAACAACCACCCTACCGCCGAAGCTGAAGCCGGTTACAAGCGGTTTTTTTTTTATTCCAAAAATTGGTCTTAGGTTAAAGTTATTGACAAACATCTTCAGCTTAGTCGGTAGAGCTCTAGAGTTTCTACCAGCTAACCTAAACATAATAAGCAACAATCTAAGCAGTAGTTTCATTTTCGCATTCAAATATTCCGATGATAATCGGCTTTAACTTCGGCGGTAGGACCCCTGATTACTGAACGTAATAGTGTTTCACGAGCTCTATCAAATGGTGTCAATAATAATTTAGAAATTAAACTAAAAGTATCTGAAATTGGATATTTTTCTCTGCCGTACATTCAGATCTCACTCGATTTTTTCTAAACTTTACAAGATATTGAAAAACTGATTACGGTTGTATTTAATATTTATTTATTTGTATGTGGGTGTCTTACAGCTCAACAGATTACAATAAATATTCATATGCCAATAACAAGTCTCCAGCTATATGTAGAAATATAAGAACGGTTACACAAGACAAAACAAAAACTTCTACGTAAAAGATTATGTTAACATAATATAAATACAACAAGAAGTAAACAGTGAGTGCATCGTGTATGCTGCTGTAAACGAGCTGCCCCCTTACCACCATCTCTTATTGCGATTCAATAACTGAATAGAATGCTTATTCATATGCAATGAATTAGCGACTCTAATTCAAATGGAATAGAGTCGCTTATTCATTGGTATGAATAAGCAATCTATTCAATTATTGAATCGCAATAAGAGATGGTGGTAAGGGCAGCCCCCTTGGCTGTATTGCTTTTTATATATTTGTTGCTGATTCAAAAGAAGTAAATATCTAGAACCGAATTATTAATTATTGTACCGCCTAAGCTGAAGCCGATTCCCAAAGAATTTTTTGATTGCGAAAAACAAACTTTACCTTACATTAGTGGCAATTGTGTAGTTAACTGGTAGAAACCATGAAGCTCTACCGACAAAGCCAAAAAAAAGTATTTGTCAACAACTCAAACATAACACCTATTTTTGAGGATCAAAATATTCGATGGTAAATGGGTAATGGCAAGATGGTAATCAGCTTCAGCTTCGGCGGTAGGGCCTCCCTGGTGGCACGAAGACACTAACACGTGGTGTCATATTGTGTAGTATTAGTTGTTTCTTTTTATTTTATGTTCGTGCAATAATAGTAGTTTATGAAACTGTTGCATAATAAGGGTTATTAAAATACGAGTGTGAGTTTAAAACATGAGCCAAAGGCGAATGTTATAATAGACCACACGAGTATTTTAATACCTAATTATGTGCAGTTTCATACACTACTTTATCTAATCTCATGAAATATATGATAATAATATTTTAAATACAACCATGAAGTTAATTTAATAATTCTTACTTAAATCCATTTGCAGATCGAGCATGCGTAGTGCGCATGCGCGACGCGCCGCGCGGCGCCGCGTTCACAGATTATGTAGAAAAATTTTGCATGCAACTATGCAAAATTTTTCTACATAATCTGTGAACGCGGCGCTGCGTATTTGTATTTGCATTGCAACCTGTTTAAAATACCTGTATCCAGGGCTGAAGCTGTATCGAAATGGTAAAAAAGTTATTTTACGATACAGTTGTCCTTACAAGAGCTGTATCGAAAAATAACTTTTTAAATTTATTTTGATAGCTTGTGCGTAAAGACTGTCATTATGATACTGTGTTTAGTTTTTTAATGTGTAAATTTCAGTATGAGATTAGATAAAGAATATTAATTCATTAATTACGGGCGAAACTGGGGGCCTACCGCCGAAACTAAAGCCGATTCACATCGGGTTTTTGATTGCAAAAATCGGACGGATCAAAAAATCAGATCGTAATCAGCTTCAGCTTAGGCGATAGGACCCCTGGGTAGAAATGCACCTATGCCATGAATGCTATCTAGCTATAATAAAATCAACAACTCATGTGATATACACATCAATCATGATTCACTTTTAAAGTTTAAGCAAAAGGTTAAGTAAAATAGCCCTTGTTATTTTTTGTGGAATTTGGATAATATGATTGTAAATTGTTTCCTCAACATTGCTTGATATGATTTCGGTATATCTGTAGGGTTAAAAATTTTTTTTTGTTAATTTCTTGTGAAAGTTGTGTTCACCTGTGACTAGGTTACATGCTGGGCCCAGATTTGTACAAAATATATTGAATGTAATCATGTAACCTGTTGGTGTAAAATAAAGAAATAAATATTCCTGGACAAATTACACACGGCCATCTAGTTCCAAACTAAGCAAAGCTTGTACTATGGGTACTAGATAACTGATAATACCTAATATTTTTTTTAATACATTCATAGAAAACACCCAAACATTCATGCACACAACAAATAGTTGTGTGCATGTTTGTCTTAAACAGACATGTTCATGCACACAACTATTTGTCTTGTGCGGGGATCGAACCCGCGACCTCGGAGGTAAAGTGGCCATTGCTATAACTAGTCGACCAACGGGATCGTAAAATAAATTAAATAAATATTACTGAACCTGAAAGTGCTTTACGAGCTGTCTTCAAATCTGTCAAATGGCATCTATTTTATAGAACAAAATGGATCTATCCGAAAAGAAACTGTTCTGACTACCACGACACAAAAGATTTTGATTGATTGTCGAAACTTATCGAAAATTGTTTTTGTTCTGTGAGTGAAAAACATCACGGTCAGAACAAAATTACGGATAAAAGTAAGTGTACCTACGCAGATATAATAAACTAAATATTTTTTTTATATTCTGAACGTTATTGTCTGAATAAACAACTGGACATAGGAAAATTATAATGAACTCGATGTTTTCAGAATGAAACCTGAAACAATATTTGAAATTCATTACAAAAGCTCGTATTGTTCTATTTGGAGAATAAGATATTTCGTACAGGTTTTGTAATAATATGACATAAGATTGAAATGTTATGCTATATTATTACAATACGTAATAATATCTTTGTTACCTGTTCTATAAAGTGAAAAATATTTATTATATTTTTCCTATAAACAATATGGTATTTTGAAGATTTCAGTAGAGGAGTCTAAGATCTCCTAGTAGTAGTCGAAGTAATTTTTTATCCATGATAAAAAATATAATGTCAATAATCATTATAATCAAAATAAGTCATCCAAATATTTCCCGACGGCAAAAATTGAGCGTCTCTGACTTTCATGGATGTTGGTAATTTTAGTACCATTCTCGGTACGAGATATTAAAAAAGAAATTGTGTTACTTAGATTATCTAAAAGACTAATAACCAAAATATTTAAATTTTGTCTGCCAATCTGTCTATGTGTTTTTGAGCGCATCAGTGAAAAACTACTGCAAGAAATTGGATGCGGTTATGCCAATTGAACTACTGAAGGTCTAGTTTAAGATCCTGGTTCATATTTTAATGAAGAATTTAAATGAAGTTATTAATATTAACAGTGTACTTTTGAAGTTCACGAGAACAAAGTCACGGTCGTTTGTCAATTTTTATAAAACAAATAAATAATATTCTTATATATTTATAAATTAAAATAAATTGACGAGCCCGGTGGTCGAATGACTATTTGACTCCGAGGTCGCGGGTTCGATCCCCGTACAAGGCAAACATTTGTGTGCTTGTACATAACCGTTAGTCTTGGTCTATGTATTATATTTTGCAACTGTATTGTCTGATAAAATAAATAGGTATATGTATCGCGAACAATGTGCATTTTTTATATTTTATTACTTTTTTTTATACAAAAAAAAGTTTTGTATAAAAAAAAGTATTTAAGTATTTCATCAATAATCTAGTAGGTACCGGTACGTAGCTTTGCTAAGTTTGAAAGGTTTGAGAGTAAATGGCGGTGTGTAATTTGTTCAAGAATATAAAAAATGCACATTGTTCGCGATACATATATTTCTTTTATCAGACAATACAGTTGCAAGAAAAAAAGAAAAGAGAAGCTAATTCGCTAAAACACCACGGGCATGAATAAAACAAGAAAGAACAGATAAGACGCCCAAATACAAAGTGCGTATGGTTGCAGGGCGTTTCGCTTCCCTTTTATGTTACGAGCAGCTATATTTCCAGTCAAATTAATACGATTAGATACTTTGTTTACAATGTGGTCATCGGTCTACATTATTAAACATTATTAACGGTAATGGTTCACATTATTAGGTTTTTTTTAAATTTTTTTATTCAAAATATTAATAATATATTAATAAACATTAAAAAGACCATTCGCAAAAACCAAAAATGGTTTATCCGCGATATGGTGAGATCACTGGTTCGATACACGACAATGTTTTTTTTTTATATATACAAAATATAATGTGTTATTTTAATCTGGTTTGTTTATAAAGAAATGTTTCAGAACTTTTTACATTTATTGTATCGATATGGCCCTGATTGATTCACCGCGAAACTCAATATGTTTGTCGGTAAATCATTCAACATCTTAGGTAACATATATTCCCATTAGGGTTTGGGTCCCGGGACGTCTCGGGTCTCGAAGTCCCGGGACTTTTCGTAATTTTAGTTGTCTCGAGTCCCGGGACTCGAGACTCGAGACGAGATAAGATTATCGAAATTCATTTTTATTCTCAAATAATTGAAGGAGCATAGCGCCACCTGTAAGTTTATTGAATAACTACGTGGTCTGCAATAAGCCTTTTCATCACAATTTTTTTTAATGCACATGCGTTAGCATCAGCCATCTTTTTCGTACTGTTTTTTGTAAATAACCATACTAAAGTACCCGCTACCCGTATCAAAAATTAAAATATTAATTAAAACCGATTTATTTTTTGGAAAAAGTGAAAAAAAAAAGGAATGTTAGGATAATTGACTTTTTGACTCTGCAATACATTTGAATTTTTTTGGGTGTGTTTAAGATATTTAGCCATTTCCCCTTGTGTTGACAAGGGGAAATGTTTGGTCTACTGGCACATTATTCTTAATAGCATTTTTGACTCTATAATATCCTATTAAACATTTCCTTTATGATAAAAACTACTAACATATTCAATTCAGCATTTACATTTGTCTAATTAATAACCTCAAATATAGAGTATAGCCCCAAAATATAATTACTGTATAATAAGGGTGGGGGTTCTAAGGAATACCCAAAGAAGAGATGCTTTTGCAGAAGCAAGTCAATTATATTTTGTTATGAAAGCGGTTACAAAAAAGCGGGCGGACAGGCGTAACTGTGCCTATAGCTGAGTCCCACACAACCACTTCCAAGTAGGACGATGGCGGCGGATTAGACATGAGTTCGATATATCAAAACGTAACTTATATCGGTTATGAGTTGATAACATAACATATCGATATCCCGTAACCCCATAACCGAATATCTAAACACTGACGCGCGAGGATTCGATATGAAACTGAAACCGCGCAAGAGAACGATATGTTTCGCGACTCGAAGGAATATCCATATTCGCTTCCTCTCTTTCTTAGTAAGCGTAGTTATAGCGGTGTAAAAGAGATGAAGCGAATAAATACATCGGCGCCGGCGCGGCGGGCAGCCCGGTAACAACCGGCAATGCTTTGGTCATTGCAATGTAGAATTTAGCTCTTATGTTTATTAATATTAGGGTTCAGTGTGAATTTTTGCGACTACACTCAGAAGATTGTTTTATATATCCCTTGCATTGGTGGATTTTTCACGAGAAAAATTTAGCAAAATGTAATTACTCGCTATAACATTACGGATTAATTTATATTGACAATATTTATGCAATTATTTTTGTTATTTATTATTGTCGATTATTTTTGTTATTTTTATGGGGTGTATGTGGTTCATCAACATCTTTGAACCAAAGCCAACTTCACCTGCACGCGGTGCACCCTGCTGACTGACAAACGAAGCTCTGGCGAAAAGAGAGGTAGGAAGCGTAATTTTAAGCTACCCGTCTGGGGAATGTACCTCCATCTCACAGAATACCGCAGCCAAATAACGGTTCCCTTGAGGGCTGTTGTGTTCCTGCGAGTGAGTGAGGTCACTAGAAAGGAAGGAGATGCTGCGATGGCGGCGGGGGTGGAGGCGCGCGAGCGATATTTTATTTTGCGAGCATTAATATGGCTACGATAACCGCTTCACATCAGGCGGGACGTATGCTTGTCTGCCACCCGACGTAGTATAAAAAAAATAATTAAAAAATGCAAAACTGCAGTCAATAGAAATCGTCATTCATTACTAATTATTGACCAAGCTTTAGCAAGCGTCAATATTTTCTATCAATATCAATAACTCAATTAATGCGTGCATTTGCAGCGTTTCCGTTAGTTCGCGAATCGTTCCCTAATAAGTAACCCATTATCGTTAACAAACTATATTGCTGATATCGGTCTAAAAACGGTTTGCCATATCGATATGAAAACTTCATATCGGTTACATATCCGTTTTAATAAAATAACGAAAACAACCATGTCTACGGCGGATGCACTACTGAGAATGTCCCGACGTAGATGAAACAGAGATTCCGCGTTTCCCAAGAGATTGTTCCAAATAGGATGCAATCCTTAGATGAACAAGATTCCTGAATACACATAATACAATAATTTCCACGAAAAGGTCATTATTTACAAAATCCAAACCATAGCGTGTTTTACTTTTGATACATCGCCATCTGTTGCGGATTATAATATGTTTCTTACATTACTTATTTTATAAATTACTAGCTGCCCGCCCCGGCTTCGCACGGGTAGAAAGTGTTGTTTTCTTTTCCTCGCAATTGTTATGTCTTTTCTGTCCATAAGAACCTTCCTTATATCTTAACGAAAATATTAAAATAAAAATTAGCAGAATTGGTCGAGCCGTTCTCGAGTTTTGCGCTTAGCAACATTCCTTTTTTATATGGGACCCCCTGGAGAGTGTACCCTCTCAAACGAATAAGAATTATTAAAATTGCTGTACAATTGACGGAGAAATCATTGAATTAAAAAAAATACATACAGTCGAACATAGAACCGCCCTACAGGTACAATAAACAACAATAATAGGTAATTTCTGGGACAAAAACTATTCCCATAGTCGCCTTGTACGACATCCATGGGAAGAGGCGGAGTGATTCTATTCTAGTCTGCCGGAAACCACACGGCCGTAAGAAGGAAGAGTGGTATACGCGGAATAAATACAGTTTCATCGGCACCACTCCCAGTGAGATCTCTGCTTCAATTATACATATTTCGCTGCTAAACATCGACTTAACTTCAGGAAGGAGATCTTCCCCAAATTTTAATAATATTTTTGAAAACTCTTGGGCACGTAAAGTTCTATCTACAGCTTCTACTGCCTTATTGTTTTTTTTTTTCGCATTCATCTGAAACGATTAGACATTTTCGCTTTGTCACAGTTTCGTGTCACAAAGCATGTCGGTGTTTCCGTTCTGTATAAATCGATTATAATATTGAACATTGTATTTGCGTCCTTCCGCCTAGGAGTAATTTATGGCTGCAATACCTGGCGATGCTGCTGTGAGATATTATTTTGGCGCCTGATTTCAGCGAGGATTGCTCTCGTCAGGTATGTGTTTCCAGTCCATCCTGAAGCATCTAAGAAAAACAGTTTCCCCTCGTTGTTTAAAAGACTTTGCATCACAAAATCTTGCTACATTGCGTCCCGCAAATGCACGCATTCTTCTGATTTGTGCGAATATATACCAATCGTTCCATTTCAATTTTATTACACGCCCAAAATAAACCGACTAAATATACCACGTTACCTTTGTAAATAAATAAAACGATTACGTCTAACTTGTAGCAGATAAGAATAAAAGTAGCATTGCGTGGTTATTTTTTTACAATACAATCAATATTTTGTTAAACTATTTATTGTTTTTTTAAGTAGGTTTTTCAGTTCTATTTGCTATTATAGCGTGTTTTTTAGTTATTTTTTTAAATTATAATTTATTGTAAACACCATGTTGTTTATGCAAATAAATTTAGCTTTGTTCTGCATCAGGTGTTCCAAATCTTGGAATTATATACCTCAACAAGAAATGCTCATCAGGCTGAACAACTTTTGCTAAGGCGTCATTTTTATATTTCTTATAGTTTAGCTGAACCATTATGGTTCTGCATCACGTGTTCCAAATCTAGGATTTATATACCTCAACAAAAAATACTCATTAAGTTGAACAACTTTTGCAAAGGTGTCAATTTTATATTTCTTATAGTTTACCGTAACCATTATGGTTCTGCATCAGGTGTTCTAAATCTTGGATTTTTATACCTCAACAAAAAATGCTCATCAGGCTGAACAACTTTTGCTAAGGCGTCATTTTTATATTTCTTATAGTTTAGCTGAACCATTATGGTTCTGCATCACGTGTTCCAAATCTAGGATTTTTATACCTCAACAAAAAATACTCATTAAGTTGAACAACTTTTGCAAAGGTGTCAATTTTATATTTCTTATAGTTTACCGTAACCATTATGGTTCTGCATCAGGTGTTCCAAATCTAAGATTTTTATACCTCAACAAAAAATACTCATCAAGTTGAACAACTTTTGCAAAGGTGTCAATTTTATATTTCTTATAGTTTACCGTAACCAATATGGTTCTGCATCAGGTGTTCTAAATCTTGGATTTTTATACTTCAACAAAAAATACTCATCAGGCAGAACAACTTTTTCTAAGGCGTCATTTTTATATTTCTTATAGTTTAGCTGAACCATTATGGATCGGCATTAGGTGTTCCAAATCTTGGATTTTTATACCTCAACAAAAAATGCTCATCAGGCTGAACAACTTTTGCTAAGGCGTCATTTTTATATTTCTTATAGTTTAGCTGAACCATTATGGTTCTGCATCAGGTGTTCTAAATCTTGGATTTTTATACCTCATCAAAAAATGCTCATCAGGCTGAACAACTTTTGCTAAGGCGTCATTTTTATATTTCTTATAGTTTAGCTGAACCATTATGGTTCTGCATAAGGTATTCCAAATCTTGGATTTTATACCGAGATGGAAATTTCGTGTCCACGTTTTCAAATCGATGCCATTTTCGTAATTGACGTCTCAGAAAACCATAGAATCAGCACCCATATTGATATTATGACATTTCAACCCATCGCACCCCCACAGGAGTGCTCTTGTGTGTGTTATGTTAGATTATAAAATAACTGTTGTTTTCGGAATCAGCGACCCGATAAACCATAAAAACAATACCCATAACGATTTTCAGACGTTTGCACCTCATTTCACCCCTTTAGGGGTTGAATTTTGAAATATCCTGAAACACGTGTTTACTCATTTATCTACAGAAGTGCTCATCTATAGTTTCGTATAAAATAGTCCAACTAATCTTGGTTCCCCATACAAACTTTGGACCCCCGTTTCACCCCTTTAGGGGTTGAATTTTCCAAATTCCCGTCTTAGTGAGCACCTACGTCCTAAAAGGAACCCCCTTGCAAAGTTTGAGACTCCTAGCACTTGTAGTTTCTGAGATTTCGTGATGAGTGAGTGAGTGATTTACTCTTTTATATATATAGATTTACTCCCATAAATAATACTTAAAATATATTTTCAATTCTTACAAATAAATTAACATTATTAATAAGAATAAAATTGTAAATATTAATTTCGTTTATCAGTTTTAAGCTAGTAAACAACTGTTGATGCCCAACTACTCAAACAGCTCACTTTTAACGGAATTCGTTTAATAACTATAAGTAAACATTTAATTTTCTGTATAATAAATGTTGATTTTTTACAAAGAATTTGCTTTTTTTAATAGGTACAATTTTAAACAAAAAACTAACTTAATTATAATATTATTAAAACTCACGTGAGACATTATACTAAATTAATTAGATAAATTAAACGGGTCACTCACGTCTTTTTGTCGGGAAAGCCGACTAGTTTCGATCTCAAAAGGAGACCTTCTTCAGGGCGAATGATACGCCGAAAATTTCTTATCAAAACCAGATTTCGGCCTGTGACACGCTTGAGACAATGGGTGCGGTCTCCGAAGGATAGTGACCCGCTGGGGACACCAGGTGTTTAAGTGAAACCTTGTGACTGTGGCAGCAGCTACGTGGGGGAAACAGGACGCAATGTAGCGACAAGACTCTCAGAACATATTAGGAGCTTAAAAAACTTGGACAGAAATGGTTCGGCGATCACGGAACACGTACTGGATTCGGGCGTCTCTCATTACATCCGATTCGATAAGGCTAAGGTGGTTGCAAAGGAAAAGTTCTTTGTTCCACGTAAAATCCGCGAAGCTATCGAAATTAGTCGACGTCCGAATTTCAACCGTGATACCGGATGGGTATTGCCAACGCCTGGAAACCAGTGCTCCAGTGTGATTCTAAAGAGAGTCACGATACAGTTGCCAATGCTGATACTGTCAGTTTTTACCACCACATGGTAAGCGCACTAGATGATCACGCGCCCGGAGAGATAGAAGAATTGGATCCACCGGCTGCCACTACGTCATCGTCGAAGGCAGCGCTCCACCAATCAACGCACCAACCCCCCACCACCCTTTCCAGTCGTGCGGCGCGCGCATTAGCGCGCAGTGTCCGGCGCGAGAGACAAAGGGTGGACGTGTCTGGACATTCGCCCTGAAGAAGGTCTCCTTTTGAGATCGAAACTAGTCGGCTTTCCCGACAAAAAGACGTGAGTGACCCGTTTAATTTATCTAATTAATTTAACTTAATTATAATTTTGCGAAAGCCCCACTAAAAAAAAACAATAAGTCTCGAAGTGCCGGGAATTCCCGGGACTTTGTCTGTAGGCTGTCTCGTGTCCCGGGACTTTGAACTTGTCGGGATTTCCCAAACTCTAATTCCCATGTCCTCATTCCATACTACTACTACCTTAAGTAAAAATAAGTGCATGTAAATGAGAAACTCGATGGCGACGTTGTGCATGGCAGTCTAATCGATCACGCAAGTCAAGCAACTTTAACCGTAGCCTATCCACGGATAGGTTTATTAATCTCGAGCTCCTCTGTGCTTCGGAGGGCACGTTAAGTCGTCGGTCCTGGCTGTTGTCGTTAGATGACAGTTTTTAAGCCAAGTCAGTGGCGTCCACCATGCTGCTCAACCCACAATTGAGCAGCATGGTGGAGTATGTTGTAAACCCATTTCGATTGAGGGGAGACCCGTATCTCAGCAGTGGGATGAATAAGGGTTGACGACGATGTAAAAAAAGTACAGTTTGTTTTGCATTACACGTACCGGCTGCCTGTAAGCAGGTAATCGGTTTCTTTATGTAAGTACCTTTGGCATACCTTGTCTGAGCACGCAGCAAAACTACGTTACATGTAGTTAACATTCGAAGAAATCGAATGGGCAATTAACGATGTTTTAATAGCTGGCACGCTCATTAGTCAAATTGAATTATTTATCAGAGTCCCGTACCCGGCAGGTGGCTTATCTGCAAGCGACGATAATGCGCCAGTGTCCCAGATTCAGGTCGCGTCCCACTTGGGACGACCGCGTCCCAGAGATGTACTTTGTCCCGGACATATTCCGCAGACAAAACTCATTGTAGGCCCAGGTTAGTTATGTGACCGTGTCATCGGTCACCCTCCAGGGTGTTGTACTGTCCGCGTATGTATAATGTAACTTGTACAATGTCTTAGTTAGGATCAACGTTAAATCGTCGTAACCATTTTAAATAAATGGTAAAATTTTAATGTTACCTTTAATAGGCATATGTATAAATAAATAATCAATAAATATTCTTGGAGGAATTACACACAGCCATCTAGTCCCAAACTAAGCAAAGCTTATACTATGGGTACTAAATAACTGATATGATACTTAAATACATTTTATTTTTTAAATACATATATATATAATACACAGAAAACACCCAGACCAAGACAAACGTCTGTTTGTGCTTTGACAAAGCAGACATTGCTGGCCATTCGACCACCGGGATCGTCGTATGTTAGACTATTGAGGAGCGTGTTGGAGCATGCTTTAAACCCCTTCGAATGAGGGGAGACCCATATCCCACCAGTGGATGAATAAAGGTTGACAACGACGACGACGATGTTAGACTATACTCGTCTTTAGATGTAGGATTGATAATAGGTTGGATATGGCTATTTGTTCAGTCAGAAGAGTCTCTAAACACCGCGCCGCTATATATTTTAACTTGTTTTTTTACTACGTAGTTTGGCAGACGGACATACGGCCCGCCTGACGTGAAGCGTTTGCACATCGCCACCCCCACTGCCAACGCAGCAACTTTTTTCTTTTCAGTGACCTCTCTCACTCGCAAGAACACAAAAATCTTCAATGGAATTGTTTTATCTGACTACGATATTCTGTGAGGTGATGATTCTTCCCCTATCTCTCTTTCGCCAGAAGCTCGTTTGTTTATCAATTGTTGTTTGTTTGTTTTGGGGTGTAAATGGTTCATCAACACCTTTGAACCAAAGCCAACTTCACCTGCACGCGGTGCACCCTGCTGACTGACAAACGAAGCTCTGGCGAAAAGAGAGGTAGGGAGCGTAATTGTAAGCTACCCGACTGGGGAATGTACCTCCACCTTACAGAATACCGCAGCCAAATAACAATTCCCTAGAGGGTTGTTGTGTTCCTGCGAGTGAGTGAGGTCACCAGAAAGGAAGGAGATGCTGCGTTGGCAGCGGGGGTGGCGGCGCGCGAGCTATATTTTATGTTGCGAGCGTTAATATGGCTACGGCAACCGCTTCACATCAGGCGGGCCGTATGCTAGTCTGCCACCCGACGTAGTATAAAAAAAAAAAAAACAACAGGGTGCACCATGTGCAGGTGACGTTAGCTTTGGCTCAAAGATAGTGCTGAGCCATTTACACTCCAAAACTGATATCGAAGATCAGTGTTTTCAGTCGCCCAAAGCTGTTAAACTCAGCCAATTATCTGCAGGCAAATTTGAGTAACCTATGTTCGAAACAGATGCAAATTTATCATTTGTCAATCAACATTATCTAATATAATATCTCGAATATGTATAATCTACCTCAACATTTCTCTATCTGTAAGTGTTTGACCTTTTCACGCACGAATTACTTAACTGACTTTGTTGAACTTTGGTATGCAGATAGCGTGAACCCTGGAGAGGATTAAAGGCTACTTACTCTTCCGTACTTTACGAAACGCCAGGATACCACGGAGGAAAGTAATCTGTTCGCTAATGCGTGGCATACTGTTCTCATCTCTAAAAAAATTAACGTCATGCTGTCCGCATTATAGGAAACCCACAATACACAAATATATTTGAACCTCTTTAGCTGAGCAGTGACATTGTAGATCAGAGTGCCATGTACCATAGTGAGTATACTGAAGAATTCCTATTTCCTTTGGGACCATCCATATATTACGTCACACGTTAAGGGGGAGAGAGGGGGTCGACGAAATGTGACATTGTGTGACAAGGTCGAGGGAGGGGTCCTAAATTTTGTGACGTAACATTTCAAAATATAATCTAATTGTTAAAACCCGAACCTTGAACTATTAACGAAAAACTCAACATTTGCAACTCTAGATGTAAAATTGCAAAATATGTGACGTCACACTAGGGAGGGGGGGGGGGGGGGGGGAGTCTCACAAATGTGACCAGCTGTGACAAAGACGGGGGGAGGGGTAAAAAAATCATGAAATTCGTGTGACGTAATTTATGGATGGCCCCTTTATAGAATTACTAATAGCAGGAGCCTACCGCCTAAGCCGATTCGCATCGGGTTTCCTCCTTCGTGCTCGGTCGACGGACCGACGAAGCACGAAGGAGCTCGAGATATTATAAACCCATTCATGGACAAACTACGGTCGACATTGCTTAACTTGCATGTTCGATTAGACTGACCACCGACTGACGCTACCGACTTCATGCAATACATATAGATGATAATCACATAAAAAATGTTTATATTAAAGCATACGATTACAAAAACGATATCATTTACGACGAGCTCGACGAGAAGGACGAGCTCGGTGGCGTAGTGGTCAATGACGCGACTTCGACACCAACGCTCGTGGGTTCGATTCCCACATAGGACAAACATTTGTGTGCATGAACATGTCTGTTTGTCTTAGTCTGGGTGTTTTCTATGTATCATAAGTATGTATTTACAAAAAAAAATGTATTTACGTATGTTTATCAGTTGTCTAGTACTCATAACACAAGCTTCGCTTACTTTGGGGCTAGATGGCGCTGTGTAATTTGTCTGACAATATTTATTTAATATACATATATTTATTTTCTGGACAATTTTACACAGCGCCATCTAGTCCCAAATTAAGCTCAAAGCTTATGTTATGGGTACTAAACAACTGATAAATGTACTTAAATACTTTTTTTTTAAATACATACTTATAATACATAGAAAACACCCAGACCAAGACAAACAGACATGTTCACGCACACAAATATTTGGCTTGTGCGGGAATCGAACCCGCGACCTCGGGAGTCAAAGTGGCCATTGCTAACCATTCGACCACCGAGTTCGTCAATAATTTATTTATTTATTTAGAAAGTTATCTCAGCTATATGAATCAATGCAATAAGAGTATTATCGAAGTTGTATCGAAGCAATTTTACTTCGTACATAATTTAGTAGATAACAAACAATACAACTGACCCACTATTCGCAAATTGCGTTTACCGAACAGAAGCCTAACATTGTAAGTCAATTGGCCCTTGACTTGTTTCGGACTTGTTACTGACTAGTTACATCTTTTGTGGGTTCACTCAATGCGAAACAAAATAAACTTCGGTCAAGTGAAAATTGTGCGGAAAAACGTAATACCTATGTCCGCAGGAAAAAACAACAGCTGCTTTCAAATTAGATAATATCGGAAATCTAATGATCTTTACAAATGTTATAATAAAACGCTTGTACTCTACAAACTATGTTCATGAATTATCATGTAAACTGTGTTCATGATAATTCATGAACACAGTTTGTTACAAACTAACGAAAAGCTCCAACAGGTGTCACATTTATGCACGATTTTTTCTATTATGTATACGTCTATTTGTTTCTATTATGAATTAATGCAAAAACCATAACATATTATGGTGATAATTAAAACGTAATGATATTGTATAATAAATAATTAAAACTATTACCTATTACTTATACTGTGCTATTACGGAAACTTGATCGCTGTTTCAGCAAATGAGTTTGTTATTGTCGCTGTGATTGCTAAGAACCTGGGCGTCCGAGCTTTGCACGGCGTGTTTAAGAGAAAATTTATTTTCCCAGGAGACAAATATAAGATCGATTTTTCGCCCCTCGATTACTAACGAGTCTTAATTTAGCATACAAGTAGCAATTCATATTATTGGAATCGATGTGTTAGGTAACAACTCAATGTTTTAGGTCCCCAATAGTGTTAGAAACTTAAAATCGTCGGTGCACGGCAGTTGCGCTTCACTTGACTTGGCTTTTAATGCCTTATTTGCCATATTGCTGTCTCTCACATTGCTAAGAGGGGAAGTCAAATTCCAAAAGCTTCCCACTCCTACTAATTTCTTCTGATTAAATTCGTTGTGAGTTCCAAGGCAGCCGTAATTTTACCCCCGGGACTGCAATGGACTTCATTGTTCATTGCCTTAGTTTTGGCGGTCGCCGCTGTTAATCCTGGCTACACAGGAGACACAGTGGTGGGAATGTGTGGTGGGCCCTTTAAAAATACAAGTAGCTATTAGACGTAGGCAACCGTTAAGTATTTTTGAAAATTCTCACAGTAAGTCTCTCAGAAAGATAAGATAGATATAAATAAGTAATTTTATTAAAAAATCATTGATCAAAATCTCAATGAAGCGAACAAACGAAGAAACGAAAATTATATAATTTTACTGACAATTTGATCTACACTACATTGCTTCCGCCAACAGTTAGTTCATGCCAACTATTACCGGCCGGCACCCACTTGTTCGTCTCTACTCCAGCTGTTGCGTCGTATCTGCGACTCTCCAACATCTGAAAGCGAAAAAACATACATATTGTAGCTACTAGCGGTAGTGGGTAGGTGAACTAACTACGTGGCGGAAGCACACAAAAAAGTGTAGAATTACCTTGACTTCTACTAAATTATTATTATTTAAATAGTTGTCTTGGCCAACTTGCCAGATAAATATTTTTTTTTAAATGGAAAAATTCACCTGCCTCCCCTAGGTGGGATTTGAATCCACGACCTCTCGATGACCAGTCGAGTAATAATAATTTAATTAGTTTGGTGTTATCAAAAAATATTTAGTAGTGTAATTACTTAATAGGTTGATGACGCCACACTGTGACTCACGCAGTACAATATAAGATGCAAAAATTCGTCAGGAACACAAACCTTCCTGGTAGCTCAGTTGGAAGAGCACTCGACCGATCATCGAGAGGTCGTGGGTTCAAATCCCACCTAGAGGAGGCAGGTGAATTTTCCCATTTTTCAAAAAATATTGACTTCTACTAAATAACACCTGAATCAATTAACTATAGTATAATTTTACGTTCATGTTTATCTTAAACACAGATTTGCATCGGCAAGTTATGCAAGCGAACGCACGTGGCTATGTATGCGCTCTCGGCAGTCGCACCTCTCACACTTCGCGTCCTTTGTACTGAATACATTGTCTCATTAGGACGAATACGAGAATGAATATTGTATACGGATGCCTTGGACCGGCGCGTCGTATTGCATAATCCAGCCACTAAATGGGTTTAACTATACCTCTGTTTATCGCACTACTCTGTGATTTGCGTTGTATTTGCCCATCTCTCTTCTCGTAAACTACCGGATAGATACATATACTGTGTGTTACTGCTTACTTAATTAACACATACAATTATATACAACGACTAGCGGGCCGCCCACGCTTTGCTGTGGCTCAATCCTCACGTTTACATTACTGCAGCACCATCTGCCGGGCTGATTTGTGAATCTAAACCATCCTGGGCGCCACCCAAACGGATACAAAAAAAATCATTCAAATCTGTCCAGCCTTTTAGGAGGAGTTGAATAACATACACACGTACAGTAAAATTATATACCTATATAAAGAATATATGGACAACTTTTAAAAAACTTAATTCAAATTCAAACGATTTGCTGATAAACTGGTTCTCTATCTATACTAGTATATAAATAGGAAAGTGTGTCTATCCGTTCGTTATCTATTCACGCCTAAACGACTGATTAATACTAATTAAATTTGGCGTGGATATAAATTATATAGGAACTAGCTTCTACCTGTGGCTTCGATTTTGTGTTTTTTTTTTTAGGGTTCCGTACCCAAAGGGTAAAACGGCTCCGTTTTTATTACTGAGGCTCCGCTGTCCATCCGGCCGTCCGTCCATCTGTCACCAGGCTGTGCTGCATGCTGTCATGAACCGTGATAGTTGAGACAGTAGAAATTTTGACAGATGATGTATTTCTATTGCCGCTATAAGAACAAATACTAAAAAACAAAGTAAAGTAAATATTTAAGGGGGCTCCCATCCAACAAACGTGATTATTTTGCTCGCTTTTGCTCGATATTAATAACGGCAACAGGTAGACGCTTGAATTATTTACAGAATATTCAGTTATATATTCAGTTTAAAAATAAGTAATTAAATTAAAATAAAACAAATATTTAAGGGGGGCTCCTATACAACAGACATGATTTTTTTGCCGTTTTTATAGATATTGGTACGGAACCCTTAGTGCGCGAGTCCGACTCGCATTTGACCGGTACTTTAAAACACATAAAAAAAAAGTATGCGATGTTTTTCCTAATACCTTTCAGAATATGTGTATGTGTGTTTCATGATGACTTGTTGAGTAGTTTCGGCGTGAAAGCATAACAAACAAACTTACATTCACATTTATAATATTAAATAGGGATTACCCGGTATGCCGTGGGAATTTTCAAATATCTTTTCTTAGTGAATGCTTACGTCATCAAACCTGTAATACCAAATTTCAACCCAAAAATAGATGTTAGGTTTAAGTTATTGATAAACATTTCAGCTTAATTGATAGCGCTTTAAGGTTTCTACTAGCTAAGCTAAACTCAATTACCATTAATCTAACCTTTTCAAAAAAAGAAGTAAAGAAGAATTAAAATTTTTGAAATCCAAACTGGACCTCGGCTACGATAGACTCGACTTCAGTTTTCGCGGTAGTGCCCCCGATCTGTCTAGTGGCTTGAGCTGTGCGTTAAAAGGGGGCCTTACCTGCTTATTTTTTGATTGCGAATATCAAACTACAGCATATAGATTTATGGTACCTGTGTTTAGCTTAGCTGATAAAACCCTGGAGCTCTACCTAAGAGGAAGATGTTTGTCAATAACTAAAACGTAAGACCTATTTTTGAATCAAAATATTCGATTGTAATCGGCTTCATCTTCGGCGGTAGGGATCAGTCAATAACGCTTGCTTTTTATAGATATAAGAAGATATATAAGCGAAATTACGTAACTTTGCTAACAATTATTTAGTTGTTAAAGAATTTTCTTTCAATAGTTGTTAAAAGTTGTATCGTTGAGAAAGAAAAATAATTAATGCGTTCCTTCGTAGGTTCAGTTGGTCGGAGCGAAAGAAAGATTTATATAAGCTAAAAACCGGACAAGTGCGAATCAAACTTGCGTCGAGAGGGTACCCTCTACACAATGAATATACATATACGAGGACTGACGACGAGTGCCTAGTCGAGCTAAGTCGAACGATTTGTACCAATTATTTAGCCTAATAAACCAAAGCTTGTATTCTACGTATTTGATAGATTGACCATGTAGTTTTGTTAAAAATATAGCTTTAATACATATATGTAAATGAAACTGTATGTATGTTTCTAGGAGTAGTGCCAAAATGATAACCTTGCTACAAAAATTATTTAAATAATTCCATGGTTGATATGTTTATATAATGTAATACAAATAAAAATAATGTTAATTTTTTTTTTGTTTGGAGAAAATTACATACCAGGGCTTGAAACCGGTATTATTTATTATGAAAAAAATACCGTAACCGTATGCTTGTCTGACAACCAACGCAGTATAAAAAAAACTTAACAAATAAATGACACAACAATAACAGTAATCTGCGTTAAAAATGTCCCTGAATGTCCCCGCCTATTCTTTTAAAAGTTCTTTGGCCACTAAATCGAAGTCGTCTGAACAATTCGCCTTCGTAAATAGAATTTGTGGAACAATCTAAAGTTGGTTAATCGCTGGCAGTTTATTTGGTGACGAAGTGAAATGACAGTATTTACGTTTCGCTCTGTTGTTTTTCGCAGCCAACCAAATAATTTGCCATCAAAATATGTAAATGAGCTACTATTTTCTTCGATTTGTAAATGGCGTAGGTATAATGTGGCCACAGTATAAGTAATAGTACTACGAACAGTATGGCCACTCCCTCTCTCTCGTGTCGACCACACCTCCCTCTGAGACAAATCTGGTACAGTTTGTATAGCGCCGCCAGCAGACATGCTCATTCACGCTCTGCACAGATGTCATTGTTTATGTAGTAATAAACGACGAAACATTTGTATGTAGTGTCCGGGGTATGGTGTGGCTAAAAATATAAAAATACTGAAAACGGTTCTAAAGATTTCGATGTAAATTTCACCGAAATTGTAGAGTGGATCTTATAGGAGTTTACAGGGACATTAAATCGATATAGATGAATCACAATTCTAGGATAAATAATTTTATCTTAAAGACGCAGAGAAAAACTCGGCTGGTATATAATATGAGTATATAACGCCGCCTGATAAGAAACGAATTTTCCCAGAAGCATGTCAAGTGACATGCAGTTAGCTATTTTATTGTTACCATTAGATTTTTTTTTTTTATGTACTACGTCGGGTGGCAGACAAGCATACGGCCCGCTTGATGTGAAGCGGTTACCGTAGCCATATTAACGCTCGCAATATAAAATATATCTCGCGCGCCGTCACCCCCGCTGCCATCGCAGCATCTCCTTCCTTTCTGGTGACCTCACTCACTCGCAGGAACACAACAGCCCTCAAGGGAACCATTATTTGGCTGCGGTATTCTGTGAGGTGGAGGTACACTTCCCAGTCACCCGACAATTACGCTCCCTACCTCCCTTTTCGCCAGATCTTCCGATTCAGAGATTACTAAGTAATGTTGAATAGTTTTAATTTGATTAAAACGTCTTATTATATACTTCTGGTTGTGGCGCCATTCCATTTGTGGACCACTAGAGAGACAAATAGGTAGAGTAGACAGAGGGGCAAATGAGTATGTGCGTCACCTGAGGGAAACCAATCACGACCGCTCATAGAGAACAGCAACACTAAGGGGTCAACGGTCCTCCTTCCTTTCTTTCTTTCTGGTGACCTCACTCACTGGCAGGAACACAACAATCCTCAAGCGAATTGTTATTTGGCTGCGGTATTCTGTGAGGTGGAGGTACTTCCCGAGTCGGGCAGCTTAAAAAATACGCTATTCCAAACCTCTCTTTTCGCCAGAACCTCGTTTGTCAGTCAGCAGGGTGTACCACGTGCAAGTGAGGTTTCACCAAGTTAAACCAAATTTAAAGCAAGCTGTTGATGAACCAGTACACCCCTTAATTTATTTTTTTAGGGCATAGCGGAGGCGCCAAATACGAACTAAAAAAATACAAAATTTTGCATTTTTTTTTGTTGCTTTGAATTAACAAAGTAAACACAGCATACCACAGCGTACTAATCGATGTAAGAAATAATGACGGAAACACACAAATTTGTATATTTTATAATTTTATTAATAATTGGAAAAGTTGGAAATAGACATTCATAATATACCTCAAAATAATTCATTCAATGGTGGCAATTATGTCTGGATTCAAGAGTGTAAATTTCAATACAAGCTAGCAGCCGACTCGTACTGTCGCGTCACGCGCAGTTTAGGTCCCCAAGAAGATAATTATAAGATAACAGAATTAATTGTAGTAATTTGAACCTCCTACCAAAACTCAAAAGCCCAGCTAACAGATCATCTGTTCCCATTATTCACACATACTTTACAAGTAATTTGCTTAATTACAAAAGCATCGTATAAAAACATACTTTCGGTTACAAATTGAAACGAGCACCCGTACTTTGTTTGATTAAAAATTCCTTTTCTGTTTGTTTTCGTGGATTAATTTCTGTTAGCGGTGGTATTTCTCTATTAGGATTAGTGGATGCGCTAAATAACATGCGTATATACACGTATGTATATACCCGTGTAAAGGGCAAACCAATGATGATACCCATGTCACAGTATAAATATAAATGCTACGTACCGTATGGCCAGTCCATGCCGCGTCGCTCCCCTCTGAATCGAATGTGGAACCGATCGCAAGGGCTGCCACGCGACGCCGAGGATTACCAAAGATCATTCGTAGTATATAATCTATTCCCAAATGAACTTTTAAATTGTAAAATGATTTATATCTTATTGTGAAATCATTACTATTGGAGTATTTATGTTTTCATTACAAAATTAATCTGTTTCTTCCAGTTTTAACCACGAATTGTAAATATTGTATCGTCGAAATCGTTGATTCAACAGCTCGAAGTTATTAGAGTTTTTGGAAGTTAAATGTTGCTATTATTCCACTTTTTCTATAGACGGACACTACATTATATTGTATTAATGACCTATTAGACCACCACCCGCGTGAAACATTTAGTGTACCACGGTGACGTAACTGGATTTAATCCACTCTAACAATCCCAGTCATGCAAAAAGTTTAAAGATATGTATTTATTATTACAGTATTACCTACAACAATTTAAATTAAAGTAATAGCTTCTTACCTCGCTGCGCGAGGTACCTACTTTATTATGCAGTCAACCATATGGCATCGGCACACACATTCGTACGTATACCAACGTGGTCTCTTTATGTAGTAGTAGTAGTTAGTATGGAGTGACTAAGGTGTGGCCATGTAGTAAATTATATACACACCTATGTTTTAGTGTTCATACCATGTGTGTCCATACCCGATAGATGCTAATGCATCTATCGGGTATGGAACATTCTTTAGGGTTTTAGTCATAGCTATTAAGGTACCTATGACTAAAACCCCAAAGAAAAATAAAGTGAGAAATTAAAGAAGGCTTTATGCAATTTTCGCTCGTTATAGTTTGATATAGGGTGTAATAAAATTAAAGAACTGTCTACTCTAACTGACAGAGAAAAAAACATCACAAAAATCGCGTGGTTTAGAAGAAGATGGCGAACACGAACTGCGAGAATTTTGTATTATACTAAGATCATAGATTTGAAGTCTGTAACTTTAATAACACCTTATTTATTTACTGCATCAGACTTCATGTACGTATCCGACTCTCATTTGTGTGGTTTTGAACTCTTTGTTATTTACTGTCCGTTTATAACCGAACGTGAACTGTGATTTTAATCATATATATTATGTCATCAATATAAAAGTACAAACAAATAGAAATGTAACAACAGCGGCCATTTTCCCATCGGTGCGACAAAGGCCAAATATCAAGGGCCATTGGGAGAAGACGGCGGACTCTCGACGAGAGAGCAGTTAGGCACAAGTTCAGCGTTATCGCTGCAACCAGTTTAACTGGAGCACTCTCCGGCACCCGCCCCCTCGCCTTCCCGTCACTCGGACTGCGGCCAACTTACAAGTTAAAGTTAATTTTCATAAAGTCTTAAATACTTTACGTTTTTTGTTATCTGTTACTTTATTTCAATTAGTTTGCGGGATTTGATTACCGACACCGCGTTATCTGTAAATTGCAAGATTTGCAAGTTAAGTTTCCACTCACTTTCCAGTGCCCGATTGAGCTGAAATTTGAGTCAATCCTTAGGTTCTCGTTTTTTGACGTGATAACGTCTTATAAATCGACGAACGCCGGCTGCACGCACGAAAAAGTCTCAGACTCATTGTCACGTTCCGCCTGAGCCGAGTGTGCAAGCGAAAGCGCGGAACAAGCTATCTCTCTTCCACTCCATCGGCCGAAGTTTTCTTATGACGTTATCACGTCAAATTATCGTCTGTAAACCGACTTTACAGACAACCATTCTTTTTATACTACGTCGACTGGAAAATAAGCAGTTACTGTAGCCGCATGCGACTCAAAATCGCAACATGAAATACTTCCCGCGCGCCGTCACCCCCACTGCCCACGCAATAACTCCTTGCTTCCTGGTGACCTCACTCACTCGCATGAACACAACAACCCAAAAGAGGATTGTTATTAGGCCGCGATGTTCGAGGTACAGGCGCTGGCGGGCGGCTTACTAAATACGCTATACCCTTGCTCTCTTGCCGCCAGACAGTCCAGCCAGCACGTCCACGTTTGTAAGTCCGCAGAATGTACCACGTGCAGGTGAGGTTGGTTTTGGTTCAAAGATGTTGATGTAGGTACCAATTATACTCGTACCATATAAAATCTCGTATATGATTATCTAAATGCCGGCAGCCTGAAACGAGAGAGAGCAAACTAATAAAAGCTTAATTGACTTTTTTTGTTTATATTGTTTAAATTTTTAATACACATCACACCACCTACTAAGAAACATTTTATAGGTACTATTATATAGATCTGTGTGAATATTGATAGCGGCCGTTGCCACATAACTAGTCAATTAATAATGCAATGAGGAGCCTTCGACACGATTGATGTAATCAATCCGTAAAATTGTATAGGACACCTAATACTATAACGACGACGATTTATTGATACGATTATTTGTTATATTCCGGACGTAGTCATCTTCAAAAATTACAATTGTTATGTAGTACAGACAACTCAGGTCTAATCGAACGCGCAAGTTAATCAACGTCGGTCGTAGCCTGTCCATGGGTTTATTTATTAGGAGTTCCTCAGTTCTTCGGAAGGCACGTTAAGCCGTCGGTCCCGGCTGTTGTTATTAGATGCTAGTCGTTAAGTCAAGTCTTTCGGCGGCTTGAAAACTCTGACCTCCGCCAACCCGCAGTTAGCAGTGTGGTAGACCCCTTCGATTGAGCGTATCCCAACAGTGGAATGAATAAGGGTTGTCGAAGACGATAGACAAAGGTGCCGTTGAAGCGGTTATAATATAAAGTTGATACACAAACACCATCTCCCCCCTCGGACATTGGAGACGTTTAGACGTGTTTTGTGTATAGTATTATTTTAATTTAACATTAAATATTTAATAAAAATCGCTAAAATTACTAGTCAACTAACAAAGTCAGTACTAGGAGCGCAACTTGTTGGAGTAGGTTGAAATATTCGTCGGCGCGGCACCGCGAGTGAGGAGTATAGCAATCTATATGAAGTTATCTTGTATTGCGACAACGTCACCGTACACGAGTGAGTAAGCCATTTAGTTATTCATCCGTGCAAGAAAAAGATACATCACCTACTTCTGACGAATAAAAATTAATTGTTGGGAGAGATCTACATAAAGTGGCCGCTACGAAGTTTGTACTAGATCATCGATCGGTGACCAGAATATATGACCCCTGAGACGAGATCGCTGTTTATAATACAATTTAAATCACGCGCAGCTGATTTAGTTCAAAAATTGATTTTTGATTGTTTACTTTGTTTACATAAAACTCGATCATGTCACTTAGACGTACCCCTCCCCCCAAGCCGGCATCTACCGCACCCGTGCAAGCGCCTGTGGACTGTTCTGCTGCGAATGCACCGGCAAATGAGATCGAAAAACGCTTCCTTGATAAAAGCGCGGATCTAAAATCGTCGGGTCTATTACCCCATTATGGTTCTGAGCCAGACTTGAATAATCTCCTCAAAACAAATGTCGTTGAGAGGAAAAAAAGGAAGCATGATGGCGATGAAACCAGTTTCATGACGTCAATAAAACAGATGCTGGACTCTCTGTCAAAAGCACAAGACGAGCGCTTCCATGATTCTCATTGTGTAATCAACTGCATAAAAGAACAGAATACTGAGCTCACAAAATCAGTTGACCTCATGTCCAGCAAGTACGATGAGTTTTTAAAACGGATTGAGGTCTTGGAAACTGAAAGACGGGAGGACAAAAAACATATTAAGTTTTTGGAAGAAAAAATTGATTTCCTGGAGCGCAAAGCGTGCTCGTCGGGCTTAGAGATACGAAATGTTCCGAAATCCAATCAGGACAAACCGGAGTCTAAAGACGATCTATGCCATTTGGTTAAAGTCATGGGTGAATCTATACAAATGAATATTAGGGACTCCGATATAAAGGACATATATAGGATACCTGGGAAGGACTCCTCGAAGCCTATTATTACTGAATTCACGTCGGCTATTACGAAAGAAAAAGTCTTGCTTGCCGTAAAAAGCTTTAATAAGAACAAGCCCAAAGAGCTCAAATTAAATACATCACATCTTAAGCTCGAAGCTCCTGTAAGACCTGTGTTTGTGGCCGAGACCTTATCTCAAAAATCGCAAAGAATGTTCTACTTGGCGCGTGCATTTCAGAAGCAATACGAATATTCATTCTGCTGGACATCTCGGGGAGTGGTATACCTACGTAAACTTGAAAATGGGCCCTTATATACTATAAAAAATGAAGCCGACCTCGAGAAGCTGAAGCACTCTCAATGACTAGTTATGGATATTATACTGATGGAAGTTATTTACATTATTATATCCCATACGTTAGGGCTTTTTGAATTTTCAAGGTGTCTTTCTATGTTTAACCTTAAATGTATTTATTTAATAAACACTCACACACAATCACAAGTTAAAAACTCTTTAATATTAATTTTATTTTTTTATAAACACAAACTCGGCCTAATTAATGATTATTATTATGTAATGGCTACATTTGTTAATCTTACATGTTTTATTGTATACATTACTAGTTTGCAATTAATTTTATGTGAAATAATTTTGAACAATATAGAATTAATTCTTCAAATTCGATAATTTAAATCAATTATGTAATGATATAGATAATTATAATGTGTCTAAAAAACTTGAGTGTGATGTTGAGCAATGTTGTGAGCTTGTACCGAATGCAGCATCTCACGTGACTGTACTTACACAAAACATCCGCAGTATTGGTCTTAACTTTTCGGAACTTGAAATATTACTTGCAAGACTTAAGATCAATGTTGATGTACTTATTTTGACCGAATGTTGGCTTCGAGTAAATGGATCTATTCCAAGTTTGCAGGGTTATCAGGGTTTTGCCACAATAAATAACCACTTAAAAAACGATGGAGTAGTTGTTTATGTTAGAGACGAGCTCAGTTGTTCAGTTGAGGAACCTGCATTCTTGGATGCCAATTCACTCCTTATAAAAATTGGTTCTGACGTTGCGATTCTAGCCATATATCGATCTCCTTCGTATACTAATTTAGATCAATTTTTAAAATCATTAGATGAAACCCTCCAAAGTGTTAGCAACTATAGGAATGTCGCTGTAATGGGAGATATCAATATATCAATTAATTCTAACAACCTGCACAAAAATTTCGATCAGTACTTAAATACTGCCGCTTATCATTCACTCCTACCTACACATGACTATGTAACTCGTGATGCATCTGGAACCTGTTTAGATCATGTTTTACTGAAAACAAGTAAATCTGCTGTGACTTTAGTTATTCAGGCCACTATAACTGATCATAAGCCTGTCCTTCTGAATTTGCACGAACAACTTTCACGAGAGTACGCAACTAAATCTATTACTAAAACTAATTTTCATAAACTTAAAGTAGTAATCGAAAATATTAATTTCAGTCCCGTCTATGAAGCAACAAACCCGAATGACTCTTTAAATTATGTCGTAGAATCCATAACAACAGCGCTAAATAAACACACAGAGACAATAATTTTAGCTAGGCGTAAAAAAATTATCAAGCCATGGATTACTCCAGGACTTCTTCGGTGTATAAAGAATAGAGACAAATTGCATGGCCAATTAAAAAAAGACCCTAATAATGGAACCCTTAAAACTACATATTCTCGATACCGAAATTTTTGTAATTTGCTGTTGAAAAAGGTAAAGAGAACATATGAAAAAGAATTATTGGCAAAGGCAGGTAATGATAATAAAAAAATTTGGCAAGCAATTAAAGGCATCGCAAATACATCTAAAACAAAAGAACCTCATTTGGAACTTTTAAAACTCTCATCGTCTCCGCAGGCTTCAGTTGATAAAATTAATGAGTATTTTGTTAATGTTGGAAAGAATTTGGCCGAAAACTTATTAAAGGACAGCAGTACTAGGGCAATAAATAAATCAAATCTCGTGTCCACAAATAATGTTTATTCTTTTGTGTTGCTAGATACCCACCAAGAAGAAATAGAAAGCTTAATTCTCAGCCTAAAAAATCAATGCGCTGTTGGATGGGACAAGATCTCGAATAATCTACTAAAACAATTTAGGAAAGTGCTCGTCCCGCCTTTAACTTATATTTTTAACCAGTGTTTCAATGATGGCATGTTTCCGGTTTGTTTAAAGAAGTCTATCGTTGTACCAATTCACAAGGGAGGAGACAGAGACCGTGTCACTAATTATAGACCCATTTCGCTACTGCCTGCTATCTCCAAACTGTTAGAAAAATTAATAAACAAAAGACTGGTTGGCTACTTGGAGAAACATAAGCTTCTGTCCGACAACCAATATGGTTTTCGTCAGGCTAAATCTACTGCAGATGCGGTTCATGCTGTTACTAATTTTATTGTGAGTAATATGGACGATCAAAAAAAATGTCTGGCGGTTTTCCTAGATTTGGCAAAGGCCTTCGACACGGTCTCTGTTCCAACTTTGCTGAATAAACTTGAGACTTTTGGCATTAGAGGTACACAGTTGAGCCTGTTTGAAAGTTACCTGTCTAATCGATACCAGTCTACAACTATTGGTAATCATTTTAGCACATTTTTGCCGGTATCTTACGGCGTCCCGCAAGGTAGTGTTCTCGGGCCTACCTTATTTCTCATATATATTAATGAGCTGTGTAATTTCAAGCCTCTGAAAGGCCAACTTATCTCCTATGCCGATGATACTGTACTTTTGTTTGCCAGCCAAACTTGGGAACAAGTGTATAATTCTGCTCAACAGACTTTAAACCTTGTCTATAAATGGCTCTCTGATAACGTACTAACCCTAAATACTGACAAAACGAAATATATTGCGTTCTCTATTAGGAACCTGCGTGTCTTTGATGAGAGTTTGAAATTAGTCGCTCATAGTTGTGAAACGTTTACTAATTGCTCTTGTCGAGAACTGCAGCGGACAAATGAAATAAAATATCTGGGAGTGACCTTAGACTCACATCTGAATTTCAAGAGACACATTGAATTGTTATGTGGAAGGATCCGAAAATTACTTGTGGTCTTTAAAACACTTAGGCATGTTGCAGAACCCTCAATTGTGCGGCAAGTCTACTTCGCTCTCTGCCAATCCTTGATATCCTACTGCATAACTTCCTGGGGAGGTGCACCAACTACTACAATTAAACCTCTTGAGGTTGCCCAGCGTGCGGTTTTGAAAGTGAGCACTTTTCGTGCCTTCCGGTATCCCTCCAACCTATTATATAAAAATTGTGAGGTGCTCTCGGTGAGGCAGCTGTTCATACTAGCTATACTGCTAAGGCAGCACACTGATGTTGAATTTAGTTCAGAAATAACTAATAAACGCAGAAAACATATAGTTTGTGAAAGTAAACAGTTTCATACTGCTTATGCGGGCAGATTTTATTGCTTTCTGGGACCATACATCTATAATAAAGTTAACAAAATAATTTCTATTTACGCAAATAATAAAGCCGAGTGTAAAAATAGAGTAACGACCTGGCTACTTACACTAGGGTATGATGAAACCGAGAAAATTCTGGCGGTTTTGTCATAAGCTATTAGCTATTAGTTGAAAATGTTGGAAGGTATTTAGGTAGTTATTAATCTATTTATGTTTAGATTTTACTCACCCTCTCACACACATTCATTCATATAATCATATTTAACACAGAGAGGTTCGCATTTACACGCCCTGCGTCTTGTTTAATTTAAATATTTACTTATTCTTGTTTTTATTTATTATTTTTTTAAATGTTTAGTTACATTAGTTAAAACTATTTTGTATGCTAGCTAACAATGCAATCACCACGGGGAGTGGCACCGTATGCTGAAATACAGGTATTAAACCTAGTTCGGCTACGGATGCTGTATTGCTACTGCGATGTAATACTCTGTTATATAAGTTAGACTTAAGCATAAAAAATGTGTAATCATTTCTGGAAATAAATTATTATTATGTATCTCTTTTTAATCACGGGTCCAGCCCGGTCATTTGATAGGCATGAGCGGGGATATGGATCCAACGCGTAGAGGCCCCTTTGAGAAGTTTGATGTAATGTTGTACGCCCGCCGTGACCCGCTCCAGGATATGTCAATGGAACGACATACCCATGAGCAGGTCTCGGCAGACGTTGAGACTATTGCGAAGTGTGATGGAAAATAAATGGGCTATGGAGATGAGGTCTGGGTGAACTTAATACCGGGCTATTACAGAAGAGGGACGGACGCCTGCCATAACTGCTTTTATTGCTAGTTATTATTATTATTATTATTATCTGTTTACCTTGATAATGCCTTAGCGGCGAAACCGGTCGGTAATATTAAATATAATAACGTGGAATAGTACAAGTGCTTTATTATAACATTATATAACATTACGGTTATAAATATTTAGAAAGTTACAAAACAGTTTCTTTATGTTTGTCTGTCTGTTTTTTGTTCCAGCTAGTTACAGAGACAGCTGGATCTGTTTTCACTAAACTTTCACTGGCTCATAGCTGACGTGTTAACAAATAGTTCGGTTTATTTTAGACGTTACCTTTATTTTACCAAAATAATTAGGGTTTACTTAATTATACCTATTAGGACTTTGTACGGATCTAGACCAATTGGTGTAGATACAAAGAATAAATTGAATCTAATATTTAATTTGATAGCCATTTTAAAATATAGCGCAATTACGAGGTGTCCTAAAAGCTATGACCTACATTTCTGATTAACATCTATACGAGCTTTTAATAACATTCATTATCTATGGGTTTAAGTACTTTTTACGCGACTGTGGTGAAGCTCGAAAGAAGAATTGTGACTTTCGCCTATACATTTAGCAAGAGAGACAAATAACAGAAAATTAGCCAATTAAAAAAACCGGACAAGTGCGTGTTGGACGCGCCCACTTAGGGTCCCGTACGTAGGATCTAGGAGAATTTGAAATTTCGACTCCTTATAAAAAATACAGACCCCCTATTTTTGAAGATTTAGTTACAAATGTATAGTTTTGAGATTTATTCTTGTACTTGTAGTCTATAACGATGTTACTTGCCATATTTCATAGTTCTAGGGCGACGAGAAGTACCCTATGAGTTTTGATTCCCTTGAGAATGTGTCGAAATATGCGTTTTTGCTGAATAAATGGCCGTATCTCTTTTTTACGTAAACTTAGCATTTTGATTTTTATTTACAACGTTGATTTAAAAAAAAATAGTGGTTAAGTTTTCTTAAATATTCTAATTTGCTAAAAAAATAAGAAAGTTGCGCTTTCTTTTCTTTCTGTCATAAGAACCTTCTCCTGACAGTACAAATACAATAAAAATAAAAGCTTGTAACAAGAATTAGCGAAATTGTTCCAGCCGTTCACGCGAGACGCGATGACATAGGGAAATAGACATTCATTTTTATGTAAATAGATAGACAATAGAAATTTTCTGAAGCCTCACAACACTAACTCATATATTATATACATATATTGCACCTAGATTTTGATCAGAAGAAGATCTCTTTATATGGAATCTTCTGCATTCCATATGAAACGGGGATTACGACATATAGCCGTTCAGAGCTAACCACGCGAACAAGGTTGCGGAAATCGCTACTGTGTCCTCAAATAAAATACATTTATCACAAATAATGAAAAGATTTTATTTTGTGGTGTATAAATTTTGGTGTATAAATGGCTCACCAAGATCTTTAGAGCCAAAGCCAACCTCGCCTGTACGTGGTGCACCCTGCTGACTAATGAAAGAGGCTCTGGCAAAAGAGATGTAGACACAGCGTATTCATAAGCTGACCGACTGGAGAAGTACCTCCACCTCTCAAAATACCGCAGCCAAATAACACTTCCCTTGAGGGTGTTGTGTTCCTATGAGTGAGTGATGTCACCAGGATGGAAGGAGTTGCTACGTTGCACGCAAGCGATAAAGCGTTGATACGGCTACGGCTTCTCATCAGGCGAGCCATATCCATGTTTTCCATCCGACGTAGTATAAAAAAATACATTAAAGACTTTGTTCTCTTCTTTCTTTCTCTCTTCGGAAAACTTCTTGGTAATAAGATATTTTAGGTCACCAGGGCTGTTTTAGAGGAGTTGTTATGCTGACGGCAGAGGGACCAGCGGCTGTCGAACCGCCGCTAGCGGTGTAGGCGCGGCGTGTTGGCGCGGCGGTCAGGGAGACCCGGTGAAACGGCTGTCCGCTGGCCGCCCGCAGGTTCCCGAACCCGGGGATCACCTAATCTCCGCCCCGGGAGGCTGAACCGCCAACTTGTGAAAAGTCCCTGTTGTAGTAGTCGTGCCGGAGGAGGAGACCGGAGTGGACCCGGCTGCTGCAGCAGGGGGGGACCTGGGGCCCTTCCGCCCGCCGCGCTAGCAAACTGCACTACCTGCACTGTGCTGCGGGGGTAGACACCGCGCTTTTCTTGTCCCTCGCGCCGTCAGTGAAATAACTTCTCTCAAAATCCTCTTACCCCCTTTTAATGGCCAGGAACAAAAAAAAGAAGGTTTTTTCAGCGGCGTCCTCATCCACATTCGACGTGGACTTTTGTAACGTCAGAGGACTTCACACAAACATAAATGCAGTTCACCAGCACCTCGAAACTGCAAAGCCAACCCTCCTTTTTTTAACGGAGACGCAAATATCTTGCCCGGCCGATACTTCTTACTTATTATACCCCGGGTACAAACTTGAACATTCTTTTGTACGTCGAGCCGGGGTATGTATGTACGTCCGGGACGATATTTGCTGTCGACGTCTTCACGGCCTTGAAGACAGGGACCTGTCAGTGTTGTGGGTACGCGTGGATCAGGGCGGCCGCACCCGTATCTACGCGTGCCTTTACAGGTCTCATAGCGGTGATGCAGACACAACTCGGTTGATCGAGCACCTGCAATTGGCGACTGACAAAGTCATTGAGAAGTACCCCTCCGCGGAGTTAGTGATTTTGGGAGACTTCAATGCCCACCATGCCGAGTGGCTCAGCTCTCGGTCCACTGACTTCGCGGGGAGGTCTGTTCATGATTTTGCTCTGGCCTATGGTCTCTCACAGCTGGTGCATTCTCCAACGAGAATACCAGATATAGAGGACCATACTAGCTCTCTACTGGACCTTCTGCTGACCACACATCCGGATGGGTATACAGTCTCGGTGGATGCGCCTCTTGGCTCGTCGGACCACTGCCTCATCCGGACCCAAGTGCCATGTGCAAGCCCTGACCCACCCCGGTATACCGGATGGCGTCGTATGTGGCACTATAAGTCAGCAGACTGGGATGGACTGCGTGAATTTTACGCATCGTACCCGTGGAGGCGGCTTTGTTTCGGGTCGGAAAATATATACACCTGTGCATCTGATGTAGCGGAGACGATTTTGGCTGGGATGGAATTATTTATTCCAAACCGGCGGGTGGCTACTTCAGGTGCTAAGAAGCGGCCGTGGTTTAATCGGTCTTGCAGAGAAGCTAAATTTCGCAAGCAAGCTGCATATGAGGCTTGGACCACGGCTCGTATTAATGGAGATCCTGGTGTTTCCGACTTGAAACGGGAGTTTAATGCTGCCTCGAGGTTCAGTAAGAGAGTAATTGCCAGGGCAAAGTTTGAGTTCATCGGCAGGATTGGTGAGCGCCTAGCTAAGCACCCATCTGGGAGCCGTGCTTTTTGGTCGCTTGCTAAGGCTGCCGAGGGCAACTTTTGTCAGTCGTCCTTTCCACCACTCCGAAAACCGGATGGTAGTCTGGCCCACAGTGCAAAGGAGAAAGCCGATCTATTGGGGAATCTCTTTGCCTCAAACTCGACTTTGAACGACGGGGACGCCGCACCGCCTTTCATCCCGCGGTGTGGTAATCCCATGCCGGAAATCTCATTTACTCAACGAGATGTTCGGCGGGCATTGCTATCCCTTGACGTTCATAAGTCGAGTGGGCCAGATGGCATTCCGGCAGTGGTGTTAAAGCTGTGTGCACCTGAGTTGTGTCCTGTTCTTACGCGCCTTTTCGCGCTCTCTTATTCCACCGGGCAGGTACCGTCGTCGTGGAAGACTGCGAACGTGCACCCTGTGCCCAAAAAGGGTGACAGATCAGACCCATCGAATTACAGGCCTATCGCTGTTACCTCCCTTCTCTCCAAGGTAATGGAGCGCGTCATTAACAACCGGCTCCTGAAATACCTAGAAGAGCACGACTTAATCAGCGACCATCAATACGGCTTTCGCCATGGTCGCTCGACTGGTGATCTTCTAGTGTATCTTACACATCGCTGGGCTTCAGCCGTGGAGAGTCAAGGTGAGGCATTAGCTGTCAGTCTTGATATGGCGAAGGCGTCCGATCGGGTCTGGCACCGTGGTCTTCTTTCGAAGTTGCCTGCATACGGTCTACCAGAGGGTTTATGCGAATGGGTCGCTAGCTTCTTGTCCTGCAGAAGCATTAGAGCCGTTGTGGATGGCAGTTGCTCCGATAGCATGGACATTAATGCTGGCGTCCCGCAAGGCTCGGTATTGTCCCCGACGCTGTTTTTGCTGCATATCAATGATACGTTGTCCATTGACAGCATTCATTGCTATGCTGACGACAGCACCGGGGATGCTTATTATACGGGCCGCGCTAATATTCCCCGCTCTCTGGTGGAGGAGAGCCGCGAACAGCTTGTGTCGAAGATCGAAAGCACACTGAATAGTGTGTCCGATTGGGGGCGAACGAACCTGGTTCATTTCAATCCCACTAAGACACAAGTCTGCGCGTTCACCGCTAAGAAAACCCCTTTTGCTGTGGCTCCTCAATTCCTAAACACACCCCTTACCATCGCCAAAAACATTGGGATTCTTGGAGTTGAAATCTCCAGCGATGTCCAGTTTCGTTGTCACCTGGAGGGGAAGGTCAAGCTGGCGTCGAAGAAACTAGGTGTGCTCAACAGGGCGAAGCAGTACTTCAATCCGCGGCAGAGACTTATGCTTTACAAAGCTCAAGTACGGCCGCATATGGAGTACTGTTGCCATCTATGGGCGGGAGCGCCTAGATACCAGCTTGCACCTTGTGACTCGATTCAAAGGCGCGCTGTGAGGATTGTCGATGATCCCAAACTAACAGACGGTTCAGAACCGTTAAGTCTGAGAAGAGATTTTGCGTCCCTTTGTGTGTTCTACCGTCTGTACAATGGGGTGTGTTCAGAGGAGTTGTTTGATATGATGCCAACGGCCTCCTTCTACAGTCGCACCGCTCGCCATCGACAGGGAATTCATCCTCACACATTGGAGCCTAAGTGGTCACGTACTGTGCGGTTCCAGAGAAGTTTTCTCCCGCGTACTGTCAAGCTGTGGAATGAACTGCCTGTCGAGGTTTTCTCAGGGGACTACAGCATGGGGTTCTTCAAAAAGGGCGTGAAGAGGTTTTTACAGGGTCGGCAACGCGCGTGTGATGCCTCTGGTGTTACAGGCGTTCATAGGCTACGGTAACTGCTTTCCATCAGGCGGGCCGTATGCTTGTTTGCCACACTGGTGGTATAAAAAAAAAAAAAAAAAAAAAAAAATCTGCTATATTTTTTATGTTTAATTATTGTTTATTTATTTTATACTTACCCTACTAACTGGCGGCTTCGTCCAGTGTAAACATAATACCGGGGTATAAAATAACATAGGAGTCAATCTCGATCATATTTATAATGTACCTATGCCTTTCATGGAAATCCGTTCAGCAGGTTACTCGTGAAAGAGTAACAAACATTCATGTTTCGTCGTCAACCCTTATTCATCCCACTGCTAGCATACGGGTCTCCCCTCAATAGAAGGGTTTTAGAGCATATTCCACCACGCTGCTCAAAAGCGGGTTGGCGGAGGCCAGTGACTTGGCTTAACGACTGTCATCTAGTGACCACAGCCGTAACCGCCGGCTTAACGAGCCATCGAGCTCCTCGTAACAATCGTTCATATGTATCTAATATAATGTCACACACTTTCACGTTTATAATATAAGATTATAAACTTAAGTATCTCCTCTTAATACTAATGTACCACCTCTTGCTAAATACATAAAATGTTTTTGCCTTAATATTTCACCTTTAAGTAAAAATACTTAAAGAATCTGGCAAAGACATTTTAGGTTTTTCAGATGAACTTATTTAATAGCCTAATTACGTCTATCGCAGAATCCTTTTTCAGTTGTAATCTGAATTAATAATTGAATATATAAGTAACATAAAATAGTGGTTACCATTCCCAAGACAGAGTGTATCTCGAGTCATAAAGTTACGTTACAATAGTGCAATGACGTAAGAGCTCTCAAGAATATTAAATTTATGATTAAACTAGTAATATGGCCTATAACGTCCGCCATTTCCCTTTACTGCCGCACTTGTGGTCTGCGAAATGGTTTCATAATAATAATAATATACAAACGCCTCCTAAAATTTTCATTAATTTTCATTTTATGCTTACATAGGAAACCTTCTGCCCACGCTAGGTAAACCCATATTTTTACAACCTGACATTTGACATTTAAAAAGTATCATTTATCTTTGTACGGCTTGTCGGCAGCGCTGCGAGGCGACAGGTCATCTCGGTTCAAACCTGAATAAAATGTTAATGCAAACTTCGACACAGAAATATTGTCGAAAATCCCTCAACAAGATATCTGCATGAACCGTGAAAGCATCCGCAGATATTATCTCTCAAGCCTAATGAAGAGTGAGAATTAATTGAGTACTGGAACAAAACCGCCCTCTTACAGACTGACGAAAGATACAATATTTCTCAGTTGATGCCTTAAAATTTAACCCTCCAACGGTGGGCGGAAGGGGATCCTCCCAAGGCCGCCCACACACTCAGGTACCTAATGACGGGTTGATACTGCTTTGTCATTGGAATTACTCTGTCCGTGTAACAAAGTGGAAGCCGCGTATTAAATTACTTAGCGCTATCTATCACTTGACGCTGGCCCTTTGGTGCCATCTAACCCTGCGAAATTGAACTTCACCTACCTTTGATGTGACCGTTTCTCTGTATTGCAGTTATTTTCTAGTCAATACATGGCGAAACGCTGTTACGTATCGATTATCAATAAAATTGTAACATTAGTGCTATCCTAGGATATGTTTAATATTTTAATGTTTATGCATAGGAGAAATGATTTGTCCTGAGTATAATAAGTATTGTTCTGCGCGTGTAGGTAATTCGCTTTGCTATGTTTAATGCTCATTGCCTTTTTGTACTATGTTAATCTTATTATAGGTATAGGTATGTTATTTTCGATTATTTATTATCGAGTTTTGTATACGTACTTGTATATCGAGATCTACTGGAAAAAATATTGAAAGTATATTCTCTTCCGAAAGGTTTCCGTTTTTCACTATTTTTCTAAAACAATCAAAATGCCGTTATTTGACATTTGTAGAAAATTGCCTTTGTGTTTTCTTCTTGTGTATGTATATTTGTGTGTGTTACATATGCCGGAATGTGGTTTTGAGTTTTATTTTGTTATGTCGTGCTGTGCTGTATTGTATTATTTTGTATTGTTAGTTGTGACGTGTGTCCATGGAATTAGGTAATAATTTCTATATGTGTGCCCTTACGAATAAGTTTACTCGAAAAAATCCACATGGATTGATCGAATCGAACAAAATTTGTAAAAACAGTAAATCAATAAAATCGTAACAAACAGGAACTTTCAACCGAGAATGATTTTTTCGTCGCCAATACGGATTTTAATTTCTAAGTAGGTCAACAGTTTATTTTTTGCAAGTTATTGTCATTCTTGGTTATTAATATGCGGGTTAATAGGGTAAATGATAATCGACATATTGCATTGGGTAAAGTGACATAGTAAAAAAGTATTATACGTTTTCGATAATATTCAGGTGTTATTATAATATAAATTTTATATATTGACGCATAATTAGACTTATTAGCTATAGTTGTATTAGTCTTAAATTTCTTTTACCATTTATTTAAAATTATCATTGTGCATTTTTAACAGAATACTGTATTGTTTCGAAATAAATTAATATTAATATGAGTACATATTAATTCCATAGGGTCAATAATGTCTGATTACCAACGGCACAAAGCTAAAGAGAAACGACTAAGTGACAAACGAGACGTACCGAGGGAATGTTCAAGGCGCAGCGGGCATCCATTTTAGACTACGCCGTATAGTAGCCGACAAGTGCAAGTAATTGATAACCCGTCTCCCACCCCTTCTACCCTCCAACTTCACTAACATGCTACCCCTTACCAAGACTACATGCACCGTTAGGCACCAGCGTTTTAAAACTCATATAAGTACCTATATTTGATGGCAATCTTCAATGTAAACATATATTTCTAAGGGATTGATACCATTTGCCCATTTCCATGCCCAAATTTCATATTTGGAGAGGTTCTTCGTTTAAGGTTGTTGGTTATATTGTAGACGTAATTTCAGAAAATCGTCAACTCATACGCTTCCCACTGCTGGGATACCTCAACTTGCAGTTGGCTGTAACTAAAAAAAAAACTAGCTAGCTGTTTTTAAGCCGCTCAGACGCCATCGACTTAACAACTGTCTTTTAACGAAGTCAACCAGGATAGATAGATATATTGTATATTTGTATTAAGGTCACACAGAAACAATTATACAAGTCAACGGTATATATATATGTAAGTTACAAATATTATTGTAGGTGTGTGCAGCAGCAATACAAATGGGCCATAGGTCAGTGGGGATGTTGCTTATGCAACACACTAAAAGAAATACAAATCTTCTGTGGCGAAACAATAGTTATATTGCGGATTTTAAGAAACAACACAGATAAGAAAAGTCAAATAAGATTTTGATTCATAAAAAAAAGTAAGACATCTACGAGTAAGTGCCGACAAGGGCCAGTGACAAAAATAAACAATTTCATTTAATTTCACAAGATCTTAGATAAAATACATCGTAAGTACGTAATATTACGTACATTTGTGTTGTTAAGTGATATATTGAACAAGTATACACAGTATGTAGGGAAAAGTCTAAATTCATCAGCGGACATTTTTAGCTCAAATGATTCAATGATGTTGAAACATATACTAATGTATAAAACATAAACTAATAAGAAACATGTATTATATAAAAAATAAATTTAATGTAAATTATCATTAAATTTACAATATTTACAACTCTGCCTCCGTTATCAAAGTCGATGAATCTTCTTCTACACCCGTGAGTCTCGTCCTTCCGTGATTCACACGGGTAGATGGAGATTCATCGATTTCGATAACGGAGGCAGAGGCACTTCGCTGAGAAAGACGGCCGGTGTAACCTGGGGCCCTGAACCGCCGAAGCTGAAGCCGATTCCCATCGAATATTTTGATTCGAAAAATAGGTATTACGTTTCAGTTATCGACAAACATCTTCAGCTCAGTCGGTAGAGCTGGAGCTCTACCGACTGAGCTGAAGATGTTTGTGGATAACTTAGTTAGTAGAAACTCTGGAGAGTTTCAACTAAGCTAAACACAAGTACCATACATCTAAGCTGAAGTTCGATTTTTGCAATCTAATAATCCGCTGGTAATCCGCCGGCTGCAGCTTCGGCGGTACCCTGGTCAAAATGTCAGGCAATAATAAAGGTATGTAAATACTCTTAAATATAACAAACACAGTTGCATGATCACGTAAATTGCCGTTATAATTTTCATAAAAGAAATCAAAAGTTCAGATGCGACGAAACTTGGGCAACAAACCCCCTTCATTGTCAAGTTTCTATTACACGATAGTTTAAATCTAAAAGTAATTTCTAAACAAAATTATTGACACCTTAAACATAAGATAAGAGAATAAATAAAATACGTGGGTTTGAGGTAAGTGCGGCAGAAATTTCGGGCAAGGTAGAGAATAGAAAAAGACAAGCAGATACCACGAAATTTGTTCAAAATATAAGCTAGCGAAGCGACAGGGCGGAAGTGGGCAGAAAGCTAGTATGTTGTATTGTAATATAGTTAACTCTCCAAGTTAGCTAAATTGGAAGTACGTAAGAGGTTAAACAGTTACGCGCAAACGAAGTGTAATTTGTTTCTATCAACAGCTCGGTCTGTCTGTTTGACAACCCTTGTGTGTTTTAGTTTAGATTTTTAGTCTTACTTCGATTATAGAGACGCGAGTTTCGTTACAACTTTTTTATCAATATTAGGTATGTATGTACTTACTAACTTGCGGCCGCCTTAATTCTAATCGCATGCAAACAAATGACGTAGATTTTCATAACCCATGTTTCTATTTTCTATGTCCATGTGTGTTAAACGTAGAGTTTCATATTATAATACTGTGGCGATAATTGAATCTGTTAAACTATTTCTAACGATTGCCGTAATCCATGCTTGGAATTTGCAATGCATCACCGTGGGATGCCCTGTTGAGGATCATCCATGTGTCGTCCGACTGTCTGCTAATCTGCTTTGAATCTAGTGAACCCGTTAAATTCAATGATACAAACATGTATTTTCGTGCCCCGAGCAAGGATGTGTAACTTATATAAACAAATTTTGAATACCGAGGTTATTTTGCCTTCACTACACGAGCGAGAGAGAAGTAACTCGATCTCGCCCGGATTTATTTATAAAGGCCGCAAGCTTGGCTGGATTTTGGCTTGGTATAAAGACCATTATAATATATTTCTTTAACTTTAGTGTAACCTTAAAATATATTTAATTCTTTTAGTAAATTATTTGGACAATTATTTATGATTAAAAATATTTTTTGCAATAAAACAAACATAGACACTACTTTAATTATTGTCAAATAACAATAACTTTCCCTAACTTCCAAGTACTACCAGCAGCTGTAAACAGAATAAATGAAAACGGGATCTCCTAATTGGTACCCCATCCTCGTCTACTTTATTTATGACCAAACTTCTGTCTATGGGTGCTCGTGCTGAAATATGGTGTAATCATGACAAGGGTTGCTTTAAAGATTATCTTAACACAAGTTATTTTACTTGGCTGTTCAAATGTCACAGTTTAATCATAGGTCATCCATTTTCAGAGTATGTAGCATTTACGAGTATATGATTGTGATCTGTTTATGTTAAACACGTACCTGGGTCAATCAACTATTATACCCACACTCTGCTGTCCCCGACTGTATAAAAATAAATTAACATTATTTCAATAAAATTTCTATAAATTTGTACTGACTACATGTTACTAGATTACAAAGCAATAAAATTAATATGTTCTGTATTCGATATCTACTCGAATTATTTAAATTTTGTCAGTAACTCAGTATACAATTCCTTTGTTCCATATAAAATGTGGCTGTCCCGAGCCAGTAGTAGTGTCACACAATTTCGTTTAAAAGGATATTCTTATATAGTGTAACACCCATATTATTTATTTTAGTGTTTGCTTAACAAACAAGCTTTAATTTTATTAAAATAAAATACAAATAAAAGCAATCGTCTGTCTACGAAATTTTTTTGAATTCTTGTCCCGAAATTTTCCTATTTGCACTCGTATACTGAGTTACTGAAGAGAAATTGCACAAAATGTCCACTAGATGGTAGTGACTCTCGCTCGATATTGCCTACATTAACTGCCTCTTTGGCGGCACGGCGGCGAAGTTCTTTGAAAATACCGACACGCCGCCAGTCTGCGACAAACTCTTGGACGGGGTGCGTGTCTAAATTCGCTGTCAGCTGAGTTACCGTGATTTTGAAGGTACGTAATAAATATTTTTATATTTTTTTAATTTCAGTCAAAAAACATTGATTATAATTATTGATAAGTGGTTATTAATATATAAAATTCTGGTTGTGGGAAATATTATAAACAAAAAACTATCACATGTCACCTGAGTTACCGGTATACTGAGTTACCCTGACGGTAACGCTAGAGACGTTATAAGTAACTCCATAGACATTTTCATTTTAATCCTAAGTTAGTTAAAGATAACTTACCAACAGACGACTTTACAAAATTTATTCGTTTACTGCGTTTACTGACTATATTATTATTTTTCTTTCAGATTGAAAAACTGTTATAGAGATGGCATAAACACCTGCTGAAAAACAGAAAAGGTACAGAGAAAGGCTCAAAAAAATGTAGAGAAGTATGCAGAATTCAAAAGAAAACACCGCTAGCACTACCATAAAACTAAACGTCTTATAAAAGATTTGACACCTAAAGATAAAAAGAATGCTAACACAACGAGGATACCGGCAAAGAAAGAAGAATTTACAAATGATTTTAGCTGTTACACCACCGAGTTCTCCAGCATCAAGTGTTGTAAATTTTCGTGTTCATGCAAACCAGACACCGCCTGCTGCGTCACTCTCTTCGCTTTCATCTAGAAAGCAAGGTCGTAAGAAGGTCAAGAGAGACAGAAGCAAACTATATAGAGAAAATAAAAGACTGCGAGAAAATATCGAAAAGTTAAAGAAAAAATATGAGAAGTATAAAAAAAGATCCAGTCGAATAAAATTTTCTGAAGAAAGTGAAATAAATAAAAAAGACAACGAAAAATACACACTATTGGCAAATTCTATCAAGGAAAGGTACACGAAAATTGAGATCGATGAGTCTTTTGAATCACAGCCGTCCACAAGTAAAAACGGAGACTCTAATTATATGCACGTGGTTATTGGGAACTTTTTACATGTCCAGGTGTACAGCAATATTCCAAAGAAGACTTATTCTTATGTGTGTAAAGTATTAACTCCTATTGAAGACGATGGAGAGATAAAGGTTATGTTTAGACTTGTGTAGTTCCTGAGAGAGTAGTTTGATTGTACCAGTTCACCATACAAGCCAGTTCTTGTCACTCACTCTTTCTTGTCCCATATAGTTCACTGCGTCATTTAGTTCAATCGAGTGACAAAGAGTAAAAAGAACGGAAATACATAAAGCTTACGAGCTAGAATGAGAGAGATACGTTGTAATGCCAAAATTGCTAGCGATAGAGAGCGAAAAGGACGGAAGATTCTGAAATTGTTCTAGATAAAACGAGACAGATAGTTTCGTGCGTGGTTAACTAACCGAATTAGAACTCGAAGGCTAAGGACATAAGAACCATAAGCTGTTAGCGAAAATATGCAATAGTAGTAAAGATACAAGGCTCAATTTTTATATTAATTATTAATTTAAGCACTAAATAATTTATTTTTACTCAAGGTTGACAGTCCTAAGCCTGTGAAAAGTTTGAAAGAAAATCAATATTTGTAAGGGAATTTATAATATATTTAATTAATTATACTTATTTAAAATAAAAATACAATGTCATCAAAATGATGCAATAGAACTGAAAAGAATGTAGAAGGAATCAGTCAATAGAACTACTGAGTCGATTGAATCAAAGATATGTACATTGAACTAAACTGAACTAGTGAGTCAAAAGAACTACAGAAGTAATTGAACTAAATGAACTAGATGAGTGATATAGTTCATTTGCGTCAAAAGAACTGCATCAATCTTTTCAGTTCAGTGAACTGTTTTGCGCAAGTCTAGTTATGTTCTTGAGAGTAGTTGGCAAGAACGATGCTAAGAGATTCCGACTTGAGCGACTTGATGAGCAAGATATCAGCTACGTAGATTTTGAAGACATTATTAAAATATTGCCAACACCTGCTATAATGAAAAGAGTTTTTTTCAGTTTGATACTTCAATTGATGTTTTTGAAAAGTAACTATATCTTGCTTGTAGTTTTGTTTGTTCTATCTATGGGACCTTATTTGAGAATTTGTTTGATTTTTATTTTTGTTGACTGATAAAATATGTTAATTTTAAAAGAAAAAAATAATATTTAGTTGTTAAATTGTAAGTATACCAAGTTGTACTGCATTTGATTTTCTGTGAAATGTCTCAGGTGTTACCAAAATTTGTCTTTGGAGTTACTTTCGTCCCTAATTTTAGATTAAGATTTTTGTTGATTGTGCTTTCATATTTTGGATCTAACTGCTAATTGGTGATTGAAACTACGCAGAGATTTTTGCACAATGTTTACTAATATTTGTGGTATATTCTACACTGAATATTGAATTCTGTGAAGAAAAAACATATTTTTATGAGACTTCAGTAACGCAAAAGACAAACTATTTACTATTTTTCTTTTAAATTATAATTATTAAGAAGACTGATTAAGCTAAACCATCTAATTTTGTATGACAAAGACTGACAATAAATAAAAAACATCGAAATACTGTTTTCTTTCATTGTTTTAGCATCCTACATTGAAGTAACGCCGCGGACAGATTTTGGGGTAGGTTTATAGATTTTTACGAAAAAGATGGTCTAAATATTTATCAAACTCGCGCCTTTTCTAGAATATAAAAGATGATATATTATAGTATGATTATTGAAAACCAGATTGCTAATATTGAACATTTTAATTTCAAAAATTTTCTGGTAAATTTATTTCTAGGGTGTGGGTATAATAGTTGATTGACCCACCTAAGAACATCTACATTAATCTATACATATAAATAAAATTGGAGTGTCTGTTTGTAATATTAAATTAACTGCATCAGGATGTATACACGGTACTATATATTATTAGGTCTTTACCTATGAAATTGCCGTTTTGTATGAAAAAATTTAAACAATTTTTTTTCATGTATTTTTTATTTGTATTAATCGAAGTAATCCAAGGTTAATTAATTTAATAATATATTAGTTAATTAAATAGTAATCGAAGGTTGGCCGTGTGGTTTCCGGCAGACTAGAATAGAATCACTCCGTCTCTTCCCGTGGATGTCGTACAAGGCGACTAAGGGAAATACATTATCAAACATCGATCAGGCCTCCCCAACCCGTCTGGCCAGCGTGGGGAGTGTAGGCCAAATCCTCCTGTCTGTGACGGATGAGAGAGGGTCGTGCTCCTGTAGTGGAGACTAAAATGACCTGATGATGATGATGAATCGAAGTAATCAATGCACCTTTGCCAACGCAGTGGCAGTTTATTGATGCCCTTCTTAAAGAAATCAGCTGGACGGGAGTCAACAAATTCTTCAAAGGCATTTTGTACTGCCTCTCGGGTATTGAATTTTTTTCCCGCCAAGAAGTTATCCAAATTCTGGAAAAAGTAGTAGTCTGTAGGCGCAAGGTCTGGCGAGTAGGGCGGATGCCGGAGAGCTTCCAACCCCAGTTCTTGCAACTTGGAGACCGTCTGCTGTGCCGTATGAGGTCGCACGTTGTCGTGCAGGAGCAGCGGAGACGAGCGATTGACCAATGCTGGTTGGAGACGTGCCAGCTTCTCCATCATTGTGTTCAGTTCTTCACAGTACACATCTGCAGTAATGCTCACCCCGTTTGGTAAGAAGCTGTGATGAATCACACCGGCGCTAGACCACCAAGCAGTGACCATCACTTTCTAGGGGTTAGTTTTCGTTTAGGGCATTGTTTAGGTGCTGAACCAGGACCCAACCAACTTGCTGAGCGCTTGCGGTTATCAAACAGAATCCATTTTTCATCGCAGGTAACAATGCGGTTCAAAATTCCTTCATTTGTGTGTCTGTTGAGCAGCGCAAGGCGCGTCTCGACGCGTACTTAGCGCTGGCGGTCATTGAGTTCGTGGGGCACCCATTTGTCAAGCTTTTTTACCTTGCCAATTTGACGCAAATGGACCAATATTGTTTTGACGCTAACGTCGAAAGCTGCTGCTAATTCAGCCGTAGATTGTGTATCATCAGCTTCCACAATCGCCTTTAATTCGTCATTGTCGACCAAAGTCTTCGGACGACCGCGAGGTTAATTTTTCAGGTCAAAATTTCCAGAACGGAAGCGAGCAAACCAATAACAGGTGGTGCGTTGGTTTCTGTTGTTAGCTCCGTTGTTGCGTGCCGCTTGTGCCGCGTTGCTGCCACGACGGTACATAAATTTCATAATTACTCGAATTTGTAACGTATCCATGATGACGAAAAAGATTGAAATGCGATGAAAATGTAACACTAATCAATAAACAAATTACTACTGTTGGAAAAAGAATTCGATGTTTTTAAAATAAAATTAATTTGAAATTACAAACAAAAATTATTTTGATTTAAAATGGCCAGTACTGCAGAACGGCAATTTCATAGACCTATTATTAAAATAACATGTTTTAATTTTTTTGTCTGTCTGACTGTCTGTTTGTTCCGGCTAATCTGAAACGGTTGGACCGATTTTGACGGGACTTTCACTGGCAGATAGCTGATGTAATAAGGAGTAACTAAGGCTACTTTTATTTTAGATATTTTATTTATTTTTATTAATATAAATAAATAAATAAAAAAATACAATACCCCGCGGACGAAGTCGTGGACACAGCTAGTAGATTAATAATAGATCTGCGCTTTATCCGCAACAGCTGTAATCATTAATATCTTACGAGTATATCAATTATCTATATTCTATATCTATAAAAAAAGAGACCGACTGACTGACCGACATATCAACGCACAGCTCAAACCGCTGGATCTAGAGATTCCAAATTTGGCACGTAGGTTCCTAATAGCGGTCTAGGGGTGCAAAGAAAGATTTTTAAAAATTCCCACAGGATAACGGGAAACATGAATTCAAATGGACTGCTTCCAACCCAAAAATATTATGATGACGAGCAGTGGAGTCTTGCGGTGAACTTATAAAAATTCACCGCCCTAAAATCTTTGCACGTTCCGTCTTTGCTCTGGTAGATGAACTTCAAACTTGTGATAAAGACACATGACCTGGGGGCTGACTTTTGAATTTGATTTGATTCTGATTTCGATTTTGATTTGAGTTCGATCTGATTTCAATTCCATTCAAGTTTTGTACTTTTGAACGGAATCGAAATCAAATCGAAATCGAATTTAGGATCGTATTAGCATCAAATGCTGACGTAACTTCCGGCATATGGGCAAAAGTTAGACTGTTTTCGTTGACAATTTCTTGTAAAATAATTTTATCGATTTACCGAAATTAATAATAATTAAATTGTATTAATACGTATTTCTCTAGACTCGAAGAAAATAAGTTCACTTATAGTGCCTAAGTCACGTAAAAGCCTTTTATATTCGAAAAAAAAATGTACAACACACGGAAAATGTGAATTAAAAACAAACAAATGTCATGTTACGAAATGTCAAAATAAAGTTTCTTTCCCGCGAAATTTTAATTTCTTGTTTGTTTAATGTTTGGTACAAGTGTATAGTGAGCTTTTGTAAAAAGGTAATTATTTAGTTATTGTAGTTATGATCTCCATTAAACTTTTAAATTGGGATATCTTCAATGTTAATATTTCAATAAAACATATGTTTTTTTGTAGAAAATGCAACCCACCCAGATACAAATGCAATCTTTGCTGGAATGCTTGGAAACAAATCCTGGAATTTCTAAAGAACATTTGCGCACCGCGATGGGAAAGTAAGAGGCAAAGAGGGAATGGCAGGAGTTCTCCAAGGTCTTGAATTCATTAGGATGTGCAGTGAAAAATGGGGCGAGGTGAGCTAAAGTAAGTTCATTTAGTAGACTATCATATTTCTCTCCATTCCAAATGGTAGACTAATACAGAATGCAATTACCATATCTTCGTCTATCGTACAGTTGGTTCCCTAAGATAACTGACTAGGATGGTGAAGTGGTCCGTTGTCTTAGGGAACCAACTGTATTAACTGACTTCGGTTAAAATAATCTGCAAGTTTAATGAAATCTATTAAAAGCTTTAAAAGTGTGCGAGGATGGATGAATCCACTAAAATTATTGAATGAAACTTGGCGCATAGAATGAATATACTCTGGATTAACATGAAGGATCCTTTTTATCCCAGTAGTGTCAAAAGATAGTTAATATATATTCATTTTTATTGAACATAATCCTAAGTTAAAGACCGCTTTCCTTTGCAGTTTTTGGACAGACAAAAATTATGCTGTAAACTGGCCGAGGAAAGGACTTTCTTCCCACTATAAGCCCAATCGAGGAGCGGATGTTAGCTTTGTTGTGTGGCAGTTGCTTTGCCACTACGTGATATGGGATTTTCTGTCCCTCTTGTTGTAAGTATTTGTTTGTTTGTTTGTAAGTTCTTTAATGCAATAACAATATGTAATACAATTCTTAAAAGTAAAGAGTAATACATAGGCGGACTTATCCCTAATAGAGATCTCTTCCAGTCAACCTTACAGTCATTGAAAGGAGCTCAATCAAAGGCGATAAAGCACACATTTTGCTATTAACAATACATATTGATTAATAACAATACACAATTAGAGTTATACAACAATTTTAACTACACTCAGTAACGAAAAGTTTACTACATACATATAGATTTTGGACCAAATATTTATAAACTGTACTAAAACATTTATAATATAATTTAAATATAAATACATACAATTTAGGAGAATACAATAAAACATTTATAACATAATTTATACAGCACTAGTTGTTTTAGTGAAAGATACGTAATAATAACAATACCTATAATCAATTGCGTAATATACTCATACTTTTTCAGGTATAATATTTTTTTATACTTTTCTCTTCTTTCTTTATCTTTTGATACATTTAAGTTTCTATTTATTAGAGCACCCAGATACAGAAGATATTATTCACCTGTAGTTCCTTTTGAGGAAAATAAAGTGATGGAACTCTTGGAAGGCAGTTTTTTTTTATTTAATACAGTGGAAATAAAAATAAGCAATGTAGCCTGTCCATGGATGGGTATATTGATAGCGAACTCCTTCGTGCTTCGTAGGGCACATTAAGCTGTCAATCCCGGCTGTTCTTTTAATGATAGTCGTTTCCCCCAGTGTGTGAGTTACCAGGAAGCCTTCCTGGAGGAGGTAGCATGATTACGTTACATGTAAACTAGCATACTTACAACTTTATAGTAATAGTGGTACTATTAATTGATATTTATTTTGTTAACAGATTCTCAGCCCGGTAGTTCACAATGAACTGTCGACCTGTCTACCAAGACCTTTACAACCCTTTGGGTTCACCAATTCTTCCATTACTCAGCAACGCATCGACACCATCCCATCCTACAAATATTACTCGACGTCTTCAGCAGCCCAACAGAGCACAGAGACCTGCTACATAGTCAAGAGAAAGGGCCAGACAAGGGTGTGAGACTAGTAGACATTGTACATCAGTGGCCGCTCACATCTGCAAGATGAGTGGGATCGCCTAGTAGATATTGAGGCGAAAACAATAATCGCATGTGCTTAGTGTGTTATGCACTTTTGAGTGCATCTAAGATATAGTGCGACTACAAGGATAAGAAATAGTAATTTGTTTTTAGCATAGTAATTTTGTTAAATAGTATTGATTCTATCAACAACTAAGATGTATGATTGTTAATATGAAAATAAATAATGCTATTACAAAAAATATTGATTCTGTTAAAGGGTATATTAAATGAGTTAATAATAAAAACATAACAGTAGTTTGAATATTTATTTATGTATTAAACCTTTTGGTCTGCCATAACGGGTCCATGTATGTGCTCTAGCAAGATTGCCACTTCTTAACTCATCAGTTTATCTCTGCTGCTGACGCAAACTGCTTGCATGACATATTGTGTGCGACTCCTGTAATTCTTGCCTATGTACCTCTTTTTATGCAACACAGTGCAAGCATTAATAATTTTTTCCACTCGGTCTGGCTTATAATGCATTACGGTTGTTTCAATAGACATCACCGAGCATTAAGAAGATCGATGGTCCCCTTCACTATATTACAAGCAGACAAGTAATGCTTTTGTGTGATGCTTTTGGGATCATCATAAACTCTCTTTGTGCATAACCAGAATCACCTGAAATGACGAAATTATTTTTGTTAGTCAAGTTAAATATTCATTGTAAACTTTCTAGTTTCAGTTGTAGGAATAAAATAAAATTTTATAATGAAGATTATTAAACAAAATACACATTAAGAATTGACTGATAAAAAGTATATACATATAACACATAAACTCACCAAATAAACACACCATTTCCTCTTTGTCTTGTCTGTGACTGCAATAAACTTTTCACTTCATGGTTGATGGTAACTATGAATCATGCGTGACACCAGCATGATATGTACTATGCTGATTATATTTAAATCAAAATCACATCTGTAACAAGAAACAAGTTATTAATAAAAAAAAATTAAAACTGATGTTTAACAAATTCTAATCCAAAAGTAAATTCAAAGACAACTATGCGATTGCCATTTAAAACTCTTAATAGGTTTGTAAGATATTTTTCTTCGTGCTGCAATATAAATTTATTGAATTAAGTTTAAGGCTTAACTTTGTCCATGTAAACTGTTTCACATATCTTATTAGCCACACAGAAAAAATATACAATCAAATAACAGATGCAGTTAGATTTGTTTAATAAAATTTAGTGACTGTTAGTTCACAAGATAAATTTTATAGCCCAATAAGGGAGTTGCAATACAAAAATAATTACTTACAATTTGAACATTTCGAGACTGGTAATGTTGTTTATTGAAATACCACTCATCATTTTCTGATGGCCGAACCATAGCTACTTGGATTCCATCAATACACCTAATAATTTCTGGCAATTGGTATTTTTCATAGAACCTGAGGCATAAAGCAAAATAAGAAAAAAATAAATATAATTACTTAATATAAAGTGTAATTTTGCCAACTTCTTTAGAAAACATTATAATTACTTAGTAGACTGAAATCTAATATGTAATAAATTAAAAGGTGTAGAAAAAAATATTCTTATAAATTAAAAAAAAAATAGAAAAATTCACCTCCCCCGTCTAGGTGGGATTTTTCCATTTAAAAAAATATTTATAATATCCTGGCCAGTTGGCCGAAACAACTATATAAAATAATAATAAGAAAATGTTCTTACTTCAATTTAATTGCATTGTTTTCTCAAGTGCCAGGAACCTTAATAATTTTAATATATCAGAATGATTTAGTGCAACCGTAACTTCTCTTGTGCATTTTGAGACAGATTGCAGAGACATTGTAGTGCCATTGCTGCCTGCCTGTGGCTAAAATGATACCTGTAAATAAACAAGAAATATCATGAGAGGTTTTGACTAAATGCTGCTAGATTACATGAAGCTCAAAAATGAGACTATAATGTAAATTACTAGAAAGTTACAAAAACAGAGATTTAGCTATTCTATTCCTTGCTTAAAAGCATGCAAGTACAGATACTATTTTAATACGTATCCTATAGCAAAAGTGCTAAAACTTAACTTACTTTGTACATAATTGATAGATCACTTGATATTTTCGGTCATTGTAAATAAGGTGTCAAGTATCTCACTAGAGTCCAAAAGAGGCTTTTGTTTAATCTGTAATTCTTCACAAATTCACAGTCATCCATCCAGTACAACACGCTCACATAGTGAGCTTTAATCATAGCCTTCCTGCGATGTCGTTTGTCGAGACGACAAGCTTCTTCAATCAAGATACATACTAGCAAATCTTGCCATTTTAATTTTTAACGCTATATAAATACACTTTACTCAATAAACAAGCGAAAACTTAATAAACTTTGAGAAAACTATGAGAAAACCACACAACACGATACCAAGCGCGGAATCGAAAATTTTGACAGATGAATTCGATCTCATTCTCGATTTTGGCGTGATCTCAAACTTCAAAAGTACCATTCAAAAGTGACATTTGAGTTCAAGTCGATTTCATTTCGATTTGATGGTGATTTCAATGTCAAGAGTACCATTTGACATCTATTCGATCTGATTTCGATTCGATTCTATTTCGATTGCGTCAAAAGTCACCCTGCTGCTCTCCAAAAATATTTAAATCCTGTCTCCTGTCCAAAAAAAAACAAAACAAACTAACAAAACATGTTTACCAAAGTCAGATATTCCCGAAACAGTGCCTTAAACTAAAATAAGGTGATTTAATTTTTACTTTATTGACCACCTATTACATAACTGTACAAAACGCGGACTTAACGATACGATCAAGAAACAACCGGGAAACGAAATTACATAGAAGCTTGCAAATAGAGCTCAAGAAAATAACGTGGTTCTAGAAACAAACGTTTTATATCGTCGGAGAAAAGGCCGGCGTGTTGAAGAATTAGACATATACGTGAACAAGGAACAGTGGATGTGTGATTTAGTCTCTTACAACGGGCTTCACGAGACATGAATTCAAATTGACGTGGAGACTCAATACAAATATTGGGGCGCCGAATTGAACAATATCCTCATATTTCAAGGCGATCCGCAATGAATATTTCACTGACAAAGCTGTTATGTGCTTGCGTTATGGAAGAATACGGTGTTTATTTGGAAATTGACACATTCTTAAGTAATTTTGTTTAATACAATTATTGAATGTTTATTGTTAGTTGCCGTGCCGTGTACAACATGCCGTAATTGCACTAGGGCGGGGGGATAATACGGAAGCGTTGTTTCTTATATCGCAAGCGGTTATAGGGTTTAATCAGTTCACAAATCGGTTCACTTCAAGCAAATTATGTGCTCGTTTACCTGATGTGGAATTAATTAGCACCGGTGTTTTTATATGTACCGTCTAGTACACAGCGGCGTAGCTTATGCTAGACAAGCCCCATATCTAAATTTGATGAGGGTCCTTCAACTTAAATACGTCACGGCTAGGGGGTGTTCTATCTACCCGAACCTAACACAGTGGGGCCCGTGCCCTCGGGCCCTCGGGCCCCGTATCATTGATACGACTGATACGGCGGTACCTATGCCCCTGCTAGTACATGGTGAATGTTAGTTTCATTTTCAGTAAAAAATCACATAAGTAGCTAAGCGGTCGTTTCACTGAACTCAAGTTGAATACCAATCATTGTATTATTTGGTTTATGTTTTATTGTAATATTTGGTTTTGTATAAAAAGTGGGTAAAAAGTGTAAAAATAAAAGTATAGGTAAAAAGTGTAAAATAAAAAGCTGAGCATCCACCTCCTGTCTATGCAAAAGAACGCTGGTTCGTAATAATTACCCGCTTTTCACATAGATGAAACGGTTGGAGTCACGTTACAAAGTAAATATTATTATTTGTAGTGATAATTCCAACCCCTCATCTATCGACCTTCGTGAAGGAGCATTCTGGCCGCAGAAAATCATATTTCGCAAATTCCACTGACGCTGGTCTTATTATGTGTGAAATATTTTTTATAGGTATTTTTAAGATTTTATATAATAATGTTTAGGATGAACATGTTATGATTAAATATGAATGTGGAAATAAACAATTTATAACCATATATAACCAGTAGTACTGCCAGCAACTTTGCCCACGTAAACTTCATTCCGCGGGAATAAGATATTGTTCCGGAATAAAAATTATGTGGTATTTCAGACTATAAAATATCTCTATGCCATATTTTATCCAAATCCATCCAGGCGTTAAGTGATTGAGTAACAAACATCCATCCAATAAATCTTTCATATTTATGATAAGTAAGATGGCTTGGTATCAGACTTATGACTATTGGAGTCAGACTTCACTTTTTTCCGGGTATTTATTTGTCACTGCGGGTATAAGCATATTAAAACAATGTAATTAATTAATGTATACTACTTAAAGCCAACCAAATTAATTTTATTTTAATCCGTTGTATATCGACGGAGACAGAGGTCGACGTGTTGAAGAATTAGACCTATCGTGAACAGGAAACAGGTGGTGTGATTTAGTCTCAATTAAAAAAAAATCATACTTAACCCATCATACATTTAACATAAACGATCTAACATATTTAATGATAACATCAAGTCAACCATTCGTAAATTTCACCAATACTACAATTGACCAAAATACAGCCAACTTGCAAAAAAAATATAACTCCATTCAATCCCGAAAACCTCCGAGTAACAAAGGAAAATGTCATTCAAAATAAATATCAGAAAAGCCCGACATCTGCACAAGTACGGCGAGAACGAAACTACCCCTCTGCGGGGGTGGGAGAGGCAGGACTGCAAAACTGATAACGTCACTGGTACGTATTGTCTGTTCGTTCACGTTCACTTCCACGTCGGAATTTAGCTTAAATTTAAAACGTAAACGGAACGCCAGGAAAAAAATCAAATCATTCAGTAAGTAATAGGCAAATAAAAGATTTCTAGCTACACAGTTTAGAATAATAAACGATTAAAAAATAATTTTATTTTTGACGAAACTCTCCGGCTAGATACGATTTTTTCTTACATATTATTTTATCGATACGATACATACGATTTTATCTTTTACATAGTTTCATCGCGGTGTCAGTAATAAAATTATGCAAGCTAAATTTGACCCACTTCTCAGTTCGATTGAGCTGAACACACTCTTTGCCACACTCGTTTGATTTTCGTGACAATACACAATACTAAATAACGTTAATTTTAATCCAAAATGTCGAAAAAATGGGGATTTAAAATTTCCACTTGATATGGTTATGAAAGGGCTTGATGTAAGAAAAACAGAAGTCAACTTTTAGTATCTACTTTTATTTTTTTAACAAAACTAATAAAAATTGTTACAAAAATAATATTTTTGTTTAATCTCGTTTTTAACTAAGTACGTCTGGAGCAAAACAAGCTTACGACCCGCCTGATGTAAAGCGACTACAACAGCCATAGAAATATACGCAACAAAAAATATCGCGCCGCCACCCCCGTTGTCAGTACAGCATCTTCTTCCTTTCTAGTGACCTCATTCAAGTTATCAGGAACACAACGGCCCTCAAGAGAATTGTTGTTTTTTTTTATACAACTAAGGTGACAAACAAGAATATGACCTGCCTGATGGTAATCAATCATCGTGCCCAATGGATACTCGTAACACGAGATACGTCAGTCATTGTGTAGTGTTAACAAAAAGCCAATAGATTTCCTTCGTTCGTTTTCCTTATTGTTCGGTCTCAACTAAAGCGAATAGTCTGGTCTCTGGCTGGTCAATCCATATAACTAATGAGCTACGTAAAATAATTATAAACAAAAAAGTATAAATCTAAGGTATAAATCGACTACGGAGCGACGTCTGTCGAGAATTATTTTCTAGGCCAGAATGCCTAATGGGATTTCCTTAACTTTCTTTCTACCTTACCTGAAAGAAATTCTCACGGGAAATGAACTAATTGACGCGGCAAAAGCCATGAAGTTTTAGATTATTGTGGCCTTAATTTGGCATGGTTAATGAGTAATGATGGTATTTTATTTTGACAATTTTACAATATATATGTTATAATATTTTTATAGTTAATTGTTTCAGGTGTTATTTTGTAGAAGTCAAATTTACAAACAATTTAATTATTTGATATACACTACTTTTCGTGCTTCCGCCACCAATTAGTTCATGCAAATTACTGCCGGCTGGCACCCACCCACTACCATTAGTAGAAACATGCGATTGCCGTGGCAACTTCGGTCGTCTCTACTCCTTCTGCTGCGGTCACTTGTTTCGCCTCTACGCGAGGCATCCTCAGGCGATCTGTAGATGTTGATGGTTGGAACAACAATCTACAAATGACATCATTCATTGTTATTCTAACCATCGTTGGTGACGGCTTCCGTCACCAACGATGGTTAGAACACTACGCAAAGTAGTGTAGATCAAATTGCCTATAATATTTTTACGCCTGTGTATATTCAAGTTTTAATATTTTTGGAGTTCCCTTCCTGAAAAGGAAAAATAACCCTTAATCACTTCGCTATCCATATGACTGTTTATCTGTCTGTCTGTTTATTGGAGCTGTGAAAATAATCAAAATTATAAGTCACCTCAGTCAAAAGATATGAGATTTTGTTCTGCATATTTTAACAATCGCAATCAAAACCTACGTTATATTGTGAGAAGTAAGGTTTCATAGCACAAATAATGGAAAAAAATCCTACAATTTCGAATATCATGTGAAATTAGTATGAATCAACCTTGACTCATTGATTCACACCAGATTCACACTAAATATATAAATTTTGGGTTGAAGTATTGTGGTTTTATACAACTTGTCTAGATTTATTTTTCTTTTAAATACAGTACTAAATTTAAAAATGAACACTGTATCTGAAATATCCCTATTATAGTCATAGTGCGTACGATTCAAGGTTCTAACCGCTAACGAGACCACCAAACCAAATATAAAGCGTGCGCCCCGCCAGACTGTGGTTAAAGCGGGATACGATAGAACATCAATTAAGAATACAAATTATTCCCAGAACCGTACACAAGTCTAGCTAAGTCTCGTGGTTAAGGGCATTTACCATACAGAATATTAAATTACTAGCTCGCCGGGCGAACTTTGTACCGCATCAGAATCAGTCAGTCGGTTCTCGTAATATCAAACAGCCGTTCAATACAAAATGTATGTAAAAATGAATATTCCTTATATTTTTTCCCCGTTATTTTTTCGTATGTTTTAACAGTTATTCTGCTATTCGGGACGGCGACAAATAGAAGGGCATAAAAATCAGTCCAACCGTTCTTGAGTTTTAAATAGTGTAACGAACTCAACTTTTTTATAATATACATAAATATTATAAATAAATATCTAAATATATAAAAGGAGAAACTGACTGACTGACATATCAACGCACAGCCTAAACGGCTAAATGTAGGCACTTGAAATTTGGAAGGGACGTAGCTTAGGTACCGTAGAGGTGCACTAAGAAAGGAATTCCCGAAATTCCCACGGGAACGGGAATCAGCGGGAAAATCCTTTTGTATGAAAAATCTAAATCACGTAAGATAGATGTTTTCAATCTAGCATGCATGCATACCTTATCTAGCATGGATGTATCAATTTAATGGCTGGTATATATATAAGTATATGGAGGCTTCTCGAATGGCTTTCAACAAGCCTTTCACGACGGACGGATCCATTGAAAACACACTTTCTGAAAAATAGATATACATATATGTATATTGTATTAAAATACCACGTAGTTCTATCCCACTTCTGATATCAATTTAATGGCTGGTATATATATAAGTATATGGAGGAGTTCTTTCAACTATAATAATAAAACCATGAAAGTAAATTGTAGGTTTGTATAATAACACTATTTCAGTAACATTGAAGTATCCTTATAACCAATATTTACTTTTATTTTACATCTTGTACATAATTCAGTGTAGTAATGATGTTTAATTATCATTCTGCTTCTATATAAAATTATATACATACACCATATATGTATATATAACATCATACACCTATAGGACCTTATATACATCCAGTCAGCTTATATACCTATTAGTATATAATTTATGTATCCATTTATAACAATATATACCCCCACTGTATATGTAACATTATATACTTCTAGACACTTTATATACTTATGAACATAATTGATAAATGGTTTAAAAATTATATTACTAGTTATAGAAATTATACTTAGCTTGTTTATCTTTCATAAATAATAGCAGCACATGGCTTACTGGCGAACTTGTCTACAAGACTACGAGCAGGGCTTCCGCTCTCTCCGACCATCAGTGTCTGGTCCTTTTATTTATACTTTCATAAACAATAGTAGCACGTGGTCTCACCAACCCGCCCACCAGACTACAGGCAGAGCTTCCGCTCTCTCCGACGATCAGACGGCAAGTGTCGTGTCCGACCGAGCTCCGGCCCTTTTATAGCATAGCGTAAACAAGATGGCGAGGACACGTGATTCACCAACACTATCAATTTCAATACTATTTTATCAATGAATTTACAGTATTTTGATTAGTTTTACAAAATAAAATATTAAAAATGTATCCAATACGTATAATATTAATTACAACAAATTATGTTGTAATTAATATTGATATAATCGTATTAATTACTGTTCTTATATTTCTTAAATTACAAATCACTAAATTTATTATCAATTGAGGCATTTTTAAAATAGTAAAAATGCTTATCTATTCATTTCATATATTTTGACACACTGTAATATTTAAATAAATCTATCACATGCATACCTTAGTAAATATAAATTTTAGTTATGGCTGTATTTTGAAAAATTCCCATGGGAACGACAGTTAGCGGGAAAAAAATGTTGTATGAAAAAATCTAAACTGCATAAGTTAGACGCTTGAAATTTGACATGCATATACCTTAGTGAATGCAAAGTTAAAAATTTCCCTGGAAACGGGAAGCGAGTTAGAGGCTTGAAAATACTTGAAATTTATAGCTCGCGGTAGTGGCAACCAATGAACGTCGCGGCCGCAGCGGCGGTTGTGGGGCGGCGACAGCGGTGACTTGGCGCGGAGGAAAGGGGGGGGGGGGAGGGTCAGATACTCGAGTGAGCAACCGGAACGCGGCAGACGCGTGAGGGCAGACGTAGTTGATGATGGTGTCAAAAATTCAAATCTATAAAAGAAGAAAGTGACCGACTTATACATCAACGCACAGCCCAAACCGCTGGGTCGAGAGATTCCAGATTTGGCAAGTAGGTTCCTTACGACGTCTAGGGGTGCACTAAGAAAGGATTTTTCATAATTCATCTCTTAAGTTCGTATTCCGTTTATATTCAAAAAACGGAGGTCCAAAGTTTGTATGGCGAAACGAGATTAGTTGAACTATTTTACCCGAAACTTTACTCGAATACTTCTATAGATAAATGAATAAACACGTGTTTCAGGATTTTTCAAAATTCAACCCCTAAAAGAGTAAAATGGGGTCAAAAAGTCTGAAAATGGTCATGGGTATTGTTTTTATGGTTTATCGGGTCGCTGATTACGAAACCAACAATTATTTTAAAATTCAACGTGGCTAACGTGGCCATCATCCGATATTGGGGTGCGATAGGGTTGAAATGTCTATATATCAATGTATGTGTCGTTCATCATCAATCCATATTCATACTTTCATACTAATATTATAAATGTGAAAGTGTGTTTGTTTGTTTGTCCTTCTTTCACGTCGAAAGTAACAAACGGATTGACATGATTTTTTTTTCGAGATAGTTAAGGCCTGAGGAGTGACATAAGCTACTTTATATCCCGGAAAAACATCTTATTCCCACGGGAAAAAATAAAGTTTATAATAATTTGTCGGCCTTTCACGTCAAATAGAACCTAATTGCTAACATGATTTTTTTTAACAAACAAGCAAATAAATGAGAATTTTAGAGTCAAAGCCAGGCTCAGCTGCACCTGGTCATGATATTTTTAATGGGGATAATTTACGGTCTGGAGAGTAACATAGGCTACTTTTTATCCCGGAAAGACATCTTATTCCTACGGGAAAAAATAAAGTTTGTATTCATTTGTTCTTCTTTCACGTCAAAAGGAACCTAAGTACGGACATGATTTTTTAATGGTGATAGTTTCCATTTTGGAGAGTGTCATAGGCTACTTTTTATCCAGAAAAAACATTTTATTCCCACGGGATAAAATAAGTTTATAATCATTTGTCCTTCTTTCACGTCGAATAGAACCTAATTGCTAACATGATTTTTTTGAACAACCAAGCAAACAAATGTTTTTCAGAGCCAAAGCCAGGCTCAGCTGCACGTGGTGCACCCTGCCGTGTAACGAAATAGGCGAAAGAGTGGTAGGGTACAGCGTATTTGTAAATTGGCCGACTGGGAAAGTACCTCCTTCTCACCGAATACAGCAGCAAGCGAGAAAATAATATACACAAATGGCAGCTCGCCTGGACCACGCGGGCGAAGCCGCGGGTGATAGTATATTATAAAGTATATTATAAATATTATTATATTATATATAAAAAGTTAACCTTAGCATTATTTTAATATTCTTTGTTATTGCAACAGGAAAGCAAAACAGAAACTACAGAACAACATATTGTCCGACACACAACAATACTTAATTAACTAAATTAACGTAAGGCAAATGTTAAAAATAAAACAAACAATTATGTAGGAGTGTCCTCTGTTACGAAAAATACAATCTCATGGGAACAAGTAAATTGATGTGGCTGTAACGTGGGTATACTTGTATTTGCATGAGTTTAGTTAGGTACGAGCACTGAAACGGTGAATTTACCGATATCAAACCCACCGCATACAGGCCTATGCAAAGTATCCCTGTCCTCCCGTGCGCATCCCCCTTTATTAAATCTCTCCCTACACCTACAAACCAACCGTGAGTGGAAGTAAGCCGTTTATTATTCTAAACACAAACAAAAACCAACAGAATACAATTAGCAATTTTATTTGAAAACACGAGTGTTTCTGAAAATGAAATTGTCACATAAACATGAATTATGAAGTTTATATTATATGGACGCACGTGCATGTTAACTTTGAACTTTGTGTAGAGCTTTTACGAGTTCTGTAGAGCTGAGCTTTTGACGAGCTTGGTGGTCGAATGGCTATCAACTACTTTGACTCTGAGGTCGCGAGTTCGATCTCCGCACAAGACAAACATTTGTGTGTATAAAGATATCTGTTTGCATGTAGTTATTTATCGAGTACCCAAACTTTAAAGCGATATTTCATGTTGCTATTTTGGTCATGTAACCGCTTCACACCAGGCGGGTCGTATGCTTGTTTGCCATCCGACGTTTTATAAAAAAAATATGTTAGCGATCAGACTGCACGTGAGATACGTGATAGACATATAAAGTGAGTTTCAGATACTCTAGATAAAAAAATATATATAATAAAACCTATATAAAATAACAAAATGTCAATAACACGATATTGACTTCAATTGTGGAATTGAAATAGCGAAAAAGCTATTCGAAATTCCGGAGTTGCAGAATTCAGGAATTCCGGAATACAGGGATGTATTCCGGAATATGCTATTTCATGCATTTTTAATGGATCAAACCCGAAACCTAAGAGCTCTTTCACACAGAAGGTTCATACTTACAGAGTGTATATGTCGTTACTGGGGGTAATATTCACACCGCATTTACAGGATCGTTTTTAACGGATAAGACATTAGAGTCACTGGATTTGGAATACTGTCCGATAGGACAGTATTCCAAATCTCAGTATATGAGCGATAGCTCATACTTTACATTTGCCATCGCCGAAAAAAAAACGGATCTGTAAAACGGATCGCTATATGAAAGAGCCCTAAAATTCCACCTACCTACTAGCCTTTCGGCGTAAAATGTTATGCCATCTAATGTAGAGCTAAATTTATCGTTCTTATAACCAGTTATAACTCTCCAGTAACAAGTTACCATTTCTATTATTTTACCGCGCAATACTACATTCTGTAGACGAATTTTATAACGTAGGCTGTGAGATAGCAATTTGAGTTAACTTAAATAATATTGTTATTTTAAAATACGCTGAGTGATATAGACGATGTAACATTTTTTTTATACCACTAAGGTGACAAACTCGCATAGGATCAGCCGGATGGAAAGCAGTTACCGTAGCCTATGGATGCTTGTAACACCAGAGGCATCACATGCGCATTGCCGACCCTGTAAAAACCTCTTCACGCCCTTTTTGAAGAACCCCATGTGGTAGTCTCAGTCAGTTCATTCCACAGCTTGATAGTATGTGGAAAAACCTCTCTGGAATAGCATAGTAGGTACGTGACCAGTATGTCGATTTTTTATTCTGTTGAATCTTACTAGCTAATTTTAAAGATTATACGTGTACGAATTTTATTTTGAAGCATTTTATTCTTTGAAATTATTTGTTTATTTATGTATTTTCCTTCATTCGCAACATTTTCAACACAATGTATATTTTTCATAATGAATAAAGATTGGATTGAATTGGAACTTTCGATCATGTAACTAGTTCCATGGTCGAAGATTGAAACCGTTCATAGGTCGGTCAGATTGATCAGGGGGCGTACCGCCTAAGCTGAAGCCGATTACCATCTCTTTAGCCGGTTTTTATTATTGTAAAAATCGGACTTCTGTTAGTGTTTAAAATCTTCAGTTTCATCGGTAGAGCGCGTCCGTTCCTACCGTCTATACTTATTACTATAAGCACAAATTTAAAGTGAAGATTAGATTTTCGTAACAAAAAATCCGATCGTAATCGGCTTCAGCTTTGGCGGTAGGGCTCCAGGATGGTTCCTTGTAATAAGAGCGGATTATAGTTCACTGGAACAAGAAGAATCTGTTAAATTCAACCGAGAAGAAAAATTGACCCTCTGCAATGAAAGCTTTTTAGAGTCTATTTTTCGTTCTGAAGTTTTGTACACAAAATTTGTTTCTTACAGAGATTGTTCTAATCTGTTTCATGTGGGCTGAATGACGTAGCAGTCACTTCAGGGTCACGTAAACGATACCGGTCTATATTGTAATGATCCAATGTTTTATCTGTATCTCAATCGAGATCTTCTAGCTACGGACATATTTAACGGTTCCGCCGCCGGTCACCTACTTTAACATTCGTATTCTAAAAACTATAAACATCATCATTTATGTTATGAACATTTACTTATCAAGTAAAGCATACTTACTCAATTAGGCACGCCTTGAGGTAAATCCCGCGTTCTTGGCACTGTCAAGACAAATTCTTCGCTGTGCATTGACAGCAGAACTGAACGGTGCGTGAATTGGATCAGTGGTCAAGCGGTATGTATACTTTCGGGAATCCACTATCCTGAGAATCGTGCGACAGCGACACAATGTTGCTAAACATCGGAAACAATCGCAATCAATTTTTCGCACCTCACATATCAGCTGTATACACATACATACATACTATCTTAATTCATCCATCTGTCTAAGATCATACACGTCATTGAAAAGGGAAATAATCATCTTTGTAATTCAATCGGAATCCCAAAATATAATTACTAAATTCATAATCCCAAACTTGTAGTTCCAATTATTATTTGCGCAACTAGCAACTTGGATAATGAAGATATCTCCACATGAGCACGACCCTCGTGGCCCTTAAGTGGACAATATTCAAAGCTGTGAAACGCCATGAAGTGGAACTGATGCAATTTAACTTTTTTGCTGAATGCCCTCGACCGGTAACGTCATCTTTATCCCGGGTTATTCCTTCATGTTATGTTAAATAAGGGTTGTTTAAATAATATCAATCAAAACAGAAAAGGAATACTAATGACCGTACTTCGGTGTCCGTAATCGTAGGTTGCTGTGAGAATAACGTAGTGTAGAGGATAGCATAAACTGTACTAATAACTTTAACACTTATCATTCTGCCTCATGATTGCAAAATAGATTAGGCGCGCGTATCGTGCGTAAATTTACGTACTAATAATAAGTCAATTTAGTAATTTTAAAACAAAACCATATCTTACAATAGCCAGCTGAAAGACTGATGCAGGGAAAAAGGTTACCTAGTGCATTGTTCCGTGAGTCAGTCAACGAGCACCATAGCATACACCTAATAAACTTACTGGATGTAAATGTGATGTGAACATTTTCATAGCTCGGGTAAAAGAGAGGAAAATATATCGCTAACATCAACGCGATCACTAATATGAGATGAACATGTGATATGCTGACGACGCGCGGAAAGAGCGTCGGGAAGCATGTGCGCCTTATACGGCTCCGACACTATTGTAATCTGACAATAATTTTGCTTTATTGACAAACAAAAACTAAGAAAAAATAATGTCAATAATTAATGTTGCCAAGTTTTGATTAATTTACATTTATTTGTTGATGATATCCAAGTGCCCATGTCCTTTCTCGTGCCGTGGTCCCATGGTGAGTACAGCGTTGATACTGCGCTTGGTACAGAATTGACACGTCGCATCACGCGAGCGGATATTTGACACCCTTAGGACACATGTTTAAGTAGATAATTAAACAATGTTCGTAATTGATTGATTAGCATTCAAAATATATATGTAGGTTATTATATAGGTAAAACAGCTGTCGTAAAAACGACAACTGAAAATGCGAATGCCTTCTGGCATTTTGTCACTTTGTAATAACAAGCGCTGAGTTTCCAAGACATACTTTTAGGGTACTATTTAAACAGACTTCTTTTTAATAGCATTAATCGCCTCTAAAAATCTAAGTTGCCGTCTAAATTACTAACTTAGCCACAATCAACGCGCGTCTGAATAATGCTATCTTAGCCACTAGTTATCTTCTATGTAAGCCGCTCTAAATATAATAACTCAGCATGGTGGTTATTTTTTAGCATCTAAATTTGTAACATACATTCAAGCAGTAAACTTCTAAAATATTAATATATGGCACCAAAATATTACTTCTATTGGCTTCTAATTTTATAACTCAGTACGTTTAAAATATACCTCATCTTACATTAATTGATCGTCAAATTTATCTGAAATGATCATCAAATAGTATATTAAAGCCACTAATATTACCTAGGAACTATTGAAGGCAGACAAAATAAAATACTTTATTACAAAAAATCTACTGTGAATTGAAATACTATCATTTTTAGTAAAAAAAAAAAAGATATAGAATGTAAAATAATAACTAAACCTATTCTAACTATTTACGACATAACTACGGTCGATTCACATATATTTATAACGCATATTGGTCGACTGAAGTACTCTTTAACTAATATTGATTATACAAAAATTAATCGCACTAACGTACGATTAATATAATGTTTTTTTAAGATATTGAATGTTAGAACTATGTATGAAATACCTAATGGTCGAGTCGACCTACGGGTTATCAATACTGCGCACCACCCTGGATTTTATTTATATAAGTATGTTGTTAGAATGAATTGAGTGTGCATACATGAATAGCACATTCATTCATTTAGCTTTGTCGTAACAATTTCGTTTCATGTACCTACCTAATAAGAAAGCGGAGTTCTGCGACGTCTCCGGCGCTGAGGGAAGTGCAGCCCCTTCGCCTTTGCGTAACGAAGGGAAGGCACTCATGCTCGCACCTCCGGTGGCCAGCCTCCGCCGCTACGGCTCGCATGGTGCCTGCCCTTCGTTACGGCAGGCGGGGGCTGCACTCCCTCAGCGCCTCCGGGCTTACAAAAAACACTCTAGTATCGATCCGATAAGTCTACGTGAAGTCGGGGTTGGCAGTATTTTTCTTATAAGGCGGGAGCCGACAGAAATGGGGGGCTGCGCCCCTCTCGCCCCCCCCCCCCCCCCCCCTGCTTTTCTTAATAAAAACTTAGTTACTTAGCGCACAGTACAGTTATTGAGTAACGAAAATGAAAATTTATGAGTAGAATTTATGAGTACAGTGGCTATTTTCACGATAAAAAAATATGATGTATAAATTTACATACTAAGTTATATAGTTGTATATTGAAGCTTGAATGATATTTTTTTGTGGAGCTTGTATTGAGGCTGTAATTAAAATAATTAAAACGTAAAATGGGAATAAGTTGTAAAATCCGTGGCTGAGTTAGTAAATTACGTGACAATGTATAAATCAGAATGACAATGAAAATAATTGTTGATCTTTACTTGATGCTTTATTTACAATATTTAGAAGGCGTTATAAAAAAGACGAATTAGTTTATTAGAGGCTAACTCATTATCCCGTTGCTTAGTTATAAAAATAGATGTTTCATCACATAGCCTAAAAAAAATTTTGTGGCTAGACTTATAATTTCTCATACTTTTCTAATTAGTCTTATAATATATTTTGGTACCACTTTTGTCCTAAACAGAAAAAAAATATTTGGAACTCTGGCTTGTTATCAAGCAAAAAGAAGGAGATGTTAATTATCGCATTAAACTTTGTCGTTTGGCCTATTATTAAGATTCCGCAGAAGGAAAAAAGAATTCTTATAGGACCACTTCGCTATCCGTCTGTCTGTTATTTCTCTGTGTCCACTTGAAATTAATATGTTAAACTACCTAGGTCTGCAATCTCTTGGATCTGTATATAAATCAAATCATTTTTGGGGTGTAACTGGCTCACCACCATCTTTGAGCCAAAGCCAACCACATCTGCAAGTGGTGCACGCTGCTGATTTGCTAACGAAACTCTGGCGAAAGAGAGGTAGAGCGCAGCGTAATTTTAAGCTGCCCGACTGAGGAAATACCTCCACCTCACGGAATACAATAATATAAACTGACAAACCGAAGCAAACATACCTACAGGTGAAGCTAATAAAAGCGTGTTAAAAATAATAACGCTGACCAACGCTCCATATAACATCCTTATATATATAACATTATAACATCCATAACGCAATCCAGACATATACGAATATATATGATAGCTGTTAACTGAATCAATACGAATAAATAAAATAACCGTTCATTAGCGGATATGTTTACGGAAAATGTGAATCGTTTGATTGCTATTGATTTGATTTGGGCGTATCATTAGTGATGAGCGATCGCATGCACGATGCCCATTGTTTGTGATAGAATTAATCAGTTCTACTACGATCTGGCAATCAATACTAGTATTGATATGCAATCATATGCAATCACTATTCGATTTTTACGTAAACATGTCTTTAAATTTGATACCATACGGTGCCCCCGTATCTAAAAAATTTAATGATAACAAAATCAGGGGATACAGTTTGGCGTTGTAGTTTCGAATCTATGCTCTACATCCAAAATCCAATCACACCACTGGATAGATGAAAGGTCAAAGAATTTATTACACTAAGTAAGGACTATGGAATCGCGTGCAGAGGGAAACGCTGCCATTTTGAGATGATTTTAGTGCATATAACGTATCCACGTACAACACACGGCCGTGTCCATGACACAGCTACTCCCAAGGGCGTCGCCAAGGGGGAGCAGGGAGAGGCAGCTGCCCCCCCCCCCCCCCCCCCTAGATAAGTTTTATTTATTGTAAAGTCTCTCGAGAAGCTTTACACGTTGGGCTCTGTTCCGTTATTATTACAATCTCTGCGGATGTAAAGCTCGCACTAAAGTGAAAAGCTTCATGAGCTGTCGACTTTACCTACAATTCATACTTTTCTCATTCTCCATATCAACTTGCCCCCCCCCCGGTCATTGGCTGGCGACGACCTTGGCTACTCCCCATTCTTTTTTTGTACTATGCCGCGGAAAAGCAACCATCTCGCCTGATATGAAGCGGTTGCTATTGCCGTTTAAATGCTCGCAGCATTAAACATCACTCGTTTCGTAACGTTCCAAGCCTTGGTCTCATATTGACAAAACTCTGAGTTGGACATCGGCATTAAGAAAAGAAGGAATTTTCAATCACTAAGGTCACCCTTCACTTAAAACTTAATCTCCCAACCATTGATTATCCTGAAGTCTGTTAATCGGATTGATTTAAATGTAGATCTTCTCAATAAGTTGAACAGGCTCATGAACAACGCTATCCGTTTCATCTTTTGCCTTCGGAAATTTGATCATGTCTTTTCACACCGGTGTCAACTTCCTATTCGTCAGCACAGACAGCAGAGATTGCTTTGTGTACTTAACTCTATTCCTACTAATCCTACTAATCTATCTCCTGAATACTTAAAATGTATAATTCCGTATCTTTGTGATTCTTAAAACTTCGATCTGACAATACACGTCTGCTTTCTATTACACTTTTCCACTCTGGCTTTATGTCTGAATCCTTTCCATTACAAGCTTCATCTCTCTGAAACGCACTACCTGAGTCTGTTAGGGCAATTTCAAATAAATTAAATAAAAAAAACCCATACCAATCTTTTAGACTATTTATCTCAGCACATTTATATGAATGTCTTAAGTCTGCTTTTGTTACCCTTATATATTTTGTGGTCAATAAAATTTATAAATAAATAAACCCTCAACTCTATATAGGTATCTTAAATATAATATGAGTATCTTAATTTGAAGAGTGTGTTCCGCTCTCAAGATTTACGGAACATAAAGACAGGAAATATATTTATAGACAAGTGCACAAAAATCTGCACATGGTATTAATTGACCTCGAAAAGGAATATGATCGAGTACCCCATAAGTTTTTATGGTGGGTCCTGAGAGAGAAATGTGTGCATGAGAAGTATGTGGAACTGATTCGGGCAATGGACAGAACATCCCGTTCAGGCGCCCGGTCGGCTGTTGGCATTTCAAATGAGTTCGGTGTGGCTGTAAGCTTACCCCAAGGATCAGCCTTAAGCCTACATCTCTTCCTGTTGGTCGTGGATGCTTTGACGTGAAATATCCAGGAAGACGCATCCTGGTGCAGTTCTTTGCTGACGACATCGTTCTCGTCGGCGAAGATGGTTTTGAGGTACAGAGCAGACTAGTGAATTTTTTATTACCGTGATGATCATTTAAGGCCCGTTTGTATAATATACGTCTATGTAGAAACCAGAGAAAATAAAATTGAGTGAAGAGGTTGAAAACTTTGGAATATTATCAGGCTTACGAAAAGTTGGGCCTTGACATTCTTGTCCCGTTCATAGAATTAATGGCGATTGAGCTCAATCACTATTTCAATTATTCATATTGGGGAGTTCATAACTGGGGTGTATGGGGTGACGGGTAATCAATTTAAAGTCTCAAACTGGAAACTTTTAGTTGGCACGTCGGGCCACGATCGTCCGGTAACTTTGTCTTGTAAAATTATATCCAATGCCGTCTTCAAACTCGTTAGTGAATTAGACTAAAAGCATTTTGAATGTATTAGTTACCTTGTTTTATAAACTGTATGTTTACATTATATGTAGTATGTATCTTTCTTAACTAAAAAGGCAAACAAGAACCACAAAATTCACTAAACAATAAAAAATATAGGCACTAGGCATAAATACAAAAAATTAAACGCTACCTACCTATTAAAAAATACAGATGTGACCACCCTTGAGCCTTGAAGTCACTAGTTATTAAGCTACTACGCTATGCAAAATGAAACTACGTTTGTTCATAGTTAGTTCATATACCGCAGTATAAGTAGTTGTACTACGTAAGTACTAAGATCGTTCACTGGGAGCAGCATAATCACTCTGAACCAATCGAGTTTTCTACGAAAAGCATTCACAAATAAAAAAATATTCCTATTATCTTTAGTAAAAGCATTATTGATTGAATATTCTATATAGGTATATATATATGCATTCTTGATTGCAAAAATGACAAATTTTCTTTCATGCTCGACTAATAAATAGTTCCCAATTTATATTTATACAAAAATATGTAACATAATGTTATTTGTTCCTGAACTCACGTTCAAAAATCAGCACATCTTCGTCCTCAGAACTTGATTGTTCACTGTTTTCTAGTCTAGTGGACTAATTTAGTCAGCACCACGAATATGCTGAATAACCCATAAAGTTAATATATAATATAATATAATATTTGTCAGACAAATTACACAGCGCCATCCAGCCCCAAAGTAAGCGAAGCTTGTGTTATGGGTTCACGTCTAATATATGACAACTGATAAACATACATAAATACATTGTTTTTTTTTTTTTTGTAAATACATACTTATGATACATAGAAAATACCCAGACGAAGACAAACAGAGCCATGTTCATGCTCACAAATGTTTCTCCTGTGTGGGAATCGAACCCACGAGCGTTGGTGTCGAAGCCGCGTCATTGACCGCAACGCTACCGAGCTCGTCATAAATATATTGGTGAATGTATAGCAGCCATTATGGATATTCTTTCTGAATTTTTGTTCAATTATTATTATGGTATTGTTTTACACATCTGACATTTCACGTCTAATATATGACATTGCCTTTTCATACCACAGAGTCGTCTTCGTATTCAACCCTTAGTCATCCCACTGCTGGGATCCGGGTCTACCCTCAATCCTTCCTCCTCCCCTCCCCTCAAAAAAAAGGATTTTGAGCATACTCCACCACGATGCTCAGCTGCGGGTTGGCGGTAGAAAATATTATTATTTATTATGCATGACTCTCTAGGGAGTTACACGATTTTTAGTTCACATGTTCATAGTCATAATATTTTACAGATTTTTTCCTGAAAAAAACAATTTTATTTCAGCTCGTATTAGCATAATGTATGTAATAAAATTATTGTCAAGTAATGTTAAAATTGTAGATGGAGGTACTCATGCATTTTTAACTTTTATTCTGCAACAGAGAACGCGTTTGTCTTGTGCTAGGGAACTCTTAGATCTTAATAGCAGTTAGTACATGTTAGGTATCATTGAATGTTATATTTGTTACTTGAGTGTGGTCTTCTGCAAGATGCTTTCCAAACCACAGAACTCTAAAGAAGAAGGTACAGTTATTTAAATTTCTATATTCCAAACGAACTGCCACAGTTTTAATGTAAAGCATTCTCTTTCATTCACCAATTTGATATATTTATTAATTCTTTTAATTATCACTTCCACCATAATTGTGTAAAGTAGTATTTGCCTCTGGAGATTAGGTATAGATAACAACTTTACCCCAAAACGGGTAACATTAAAGTGTTTTGACTTCAAAGTATTTGGAAAAATCCCTGTAGCATTGTTTGTTTCCTCCCACATTAAGTATAACATTTGAAATGGAACAAAATCTTATTTCCCTATGGAGTAACCCATGGGACGCACAATTTTATTTTTATTTGTACAGTTGATTATTACTTCCAATGTATTGCAAATATCACTTTTATTCCATATTTATGTCTTAATGTGAGTAGTCACATTTATTTTTCGAAATAGACTTTTCGAAGGCAAAAAATAGGAATGAATATTTTGTATCTCCAACACAAAATGGGGTGTTATTTTGCAGTCTTATTTTGTGCATTTGGATAAATCGATTTTTAATGAAATGTATCTCCAATTTTGATCTCTAACGAGATAAGTGTGCTCGTTTAAAATTTACGTTGTCGGACATCGAAAGTGGTCAAGAATATTTCACTCATCCGCTGTGATGATATTATATTGAATCAACTTACTATGCTTCATCTAAGTACAACACACATTTATGATTGTATTACTTTTTTTAGGGTAATAAACAAAAGTACGACCTGCCTGATGATAAAGCAATTATCGCAAACTATGGACGCTTGCGACACCAGTCCGCGACGTGTGAGTGATGCACTCACACGTCGCGGACACTGTAAAACCCCTTTACGCCTTTCGTGAAGAAGTCAAATGACATTTAGTAATTGTAACAATAATCTATCTTCTTATATATATAAAACAAAGTCGGGTTTGTTGGAACACTTATAACTCGAGATTCGCAGGACCGATTTTCATGGTTTTTGATTTATTGGATTTGTCTCCGTACCGAATAGCAGAACAACTATTAAAAACATTGGAAAATTAACGAAAAAACAAAATAATAGAAAAAACATTTTCCCATACAAATGAAAGTGTCAGTTAAAAAACGATTGCGATAGTGTTGTCAAATATCAAAATGTCAAATCGATTGGTGTCACTTTTATATTTTGTGTTTGTGATTTCTTTTGAACTTGAAAAATGTCAAATCGATTGTGGTGAAAACGCTTGGCCCATGGGGTCCAAGCGCAAGAATCAAATCAGAGTAAACATCAAAAGAAATGACAAATACAAATCACCAAAAAGATAAAACCGATTTCGAAACTAAAAAATAAAATATAACGTTTTTTTTTTATGAAATCTTCAGCTTTTATGGATACGGGTCTTCCCTCAACCGAAGGGGTTTAGAGCATACTCCACCACGCTGCTCAACTGCGAGTTGGCGGAGGCCAGTGTTTTCGAGTCGCCTAAATGCCTCTAACTGTCATCTAATGATAATAACCGGGATGACGGCTTAACGTGTCTATCGAAGCACGAAGGAGCTCGAGGTAATATAAACCCATCCGTATACAGGCTACGGTCGACGTTGCTTAACTTGAGTGTTCAATTAGACTGACACGCGCGATGATGCCATCGAGCTTCTCTATTATTTTCTATTATTCATTGTACTAATTCTATAAAATCATAAATTTAGTTCAGCTAATATATACCACGACATTCATTGATTGTTAGGCGGTACGAAGTTCGCCGGGGCAGCTAGTAAAATATAAAAGGTAATTAGGTACCAAAGCGTTTAATCCTCTAAATGTACTTATTATAAGCAATTAGAAGGTTGAATTAGCATATTAAAATAAAGATTTGTTTTGTATAGAATTTAATTTGAATACCAGTTATTTAAAACCAAACTGAGAAGCGTACAGAATAAATAAAATGTATTTTTATTTCTACTCTTTGAGTTCAATGCTTTGTCTGGTTGCTGACGTTAATAAATCCATTAGCCTTTTTTTCTGCATAAGTCTTTTTACAATTCACTTAAAGCAAAATCAAAAGCTACGTTAAATTTTTCGTTTTATCCTGCAGACTAATAAAGCGCATTAAGCAAAGCTTCTGTAATCGCTTGTTTTTGTTTATGTGTTTATATAAAATATTTTTAACTCCCGACTTTTATTGGACTGGAGGTTTGTACAGCTTATCGTATCGTATCGTATTGTATCGTAACTACCTTGATCGAGTGTTCTTAACTATAACATGCCCTGACCACTCCATAAAAAAAATTACTACATAAACCGACCACGTCTGTACGAGTGCAAATGTGTGCGTAGATGTCGTAGGGTTGACTGCATTATATGATACAAAGAAATCTGTCCACCCATTTGAAGATCATCAGTTATTTTCTATTCTACGAAGGTATTTAAACTACATCCACGGGTAGGATGTGGGTCGGATCGCTTCGAATTTGACTAAAATAATATGGCAAACGTACAGCATCACTAGTTATAGTTTTCCAATTTCAGTAGAGATTATATATTAGAGTTCATTTTAATGGTCCAAAGATATGCTAGTGAACATTTTTTTTTCGTTGTGTTATGTAAGGATGTCACAAAAATATAACTAACTATAGGTGAAAGAATTGCTTCGATAGCATAAAATCTTCCCGAGATTTGATAACTTCAAAATCACAATTTTGTATGCATTAAGCATACAAAATTGTGACGACAGCTATGTTTTAACATAGCTGTCGTCACAATTTTGTAATTTAAACGTAATATTTATATTACGTTTATGTAGTTAGTGCCAAGTTATAGTATTTTTTATTGTTTATATGTAGTATTTGTATGTAATATTTTTTTTAATATATTCATTCATCCTTTTAAAATTGACTTTCCCACCAAACTTTGATCGACCATAAAACTCATCCAACATAAGCTATAAAAGTTTTAAGATCGCAGATCGTTCTAGTTTTGTGTATTTTACGATACTGATAAATAGTTTTCTAATCTTAAAACATTGTCAACTAGACTGTTCTTGTAATTAAAATGTAGTCAAAATCCAGTTCCGATCCAGTCAGTTACGAGAATACAATAAATGTCAAATTTAGTATTCTGCTATCACACCGAAAATTAAACAAGCTATAAATGTTATTTTGTCAACAATAATAATTGATAATTGTTTAATTAAATCATGTTTATAATTATTAGTCAATTCACAATTAAATCTCGATTCGGTCAACTTTCATTCTGCGATCGTAAAATAATTAAGAGTATTCAGTTTATAGATAATAATCGAGCGAGATCACTTATTGTTCCCAACATGTATTTGTACATATTTTTATACTAAACTTTAAACTTCAATGATATTATACATATACATACACCAGGGTTTGCTGATATATATATATATATATATCTTATTATTAGTCAATTCACAATTAAATCTCGATTCGGTCAACTTTCATTCTGCGATCGTAAAATAATTAAGAGTATTCAGTTTATAGATAATAATCGAGCGAGATCACTTATTGTTCCCAGCCTGTATTTGTACATATTTTTATACTAAACTTTAAACTTCAATGATATTATACATATACATACACCAGGGTTTGCTGATATATATATCTTAGTATATATCAATAGATATTTATCGTCTCAGCTAGAAAATTCGCCGATTGCGAATTGCTACCGATGTAACACTGTCACCGTTGGACAAAAAACTAAAATTGCTACTTTATGTTCACGTAATAAGGTTTATTTATAGTAAAATTAGGCTTTATTTTACACGTTTGACAGATTAAATAATAAATAAAGAGACTTACAGACTAAAAATAGCATCTTTTCCTATATATGATATTATATCCGATATATTTGGATATTTTGCAAACCTTGCTATTCATACCTGATGCACACCCCGCTATCTTCGTATATATAATTGACTACGTCACAAAATACACCTTATTCCAAATTTTACGTAATAAGCTTCAGCGGCGATGATAAATGGATTTTGAATTTCTTATGACTGTTGATTCAAATCCGCATCAGTAATGCTATTATAACAGTACCTCAAATTCATCCCTTGTAAAATATTTCGGTATTATCTTGATATACAGAAATATTTTGAAACAAGGGTTTATATATTTGCTTTATAGAATCTTTGAGATACGTAGGGACGTAGGTACGTTATTTTCAATTCCATGTTATGCTACTAAACGCGGAAGTTTTGTATGTATCGTAGCTAGATCTTAGAATTGATCGCATCATGACGTATCCGATCATTTCATGAAATAGAAAATATCATCATGGTATGGCCTGATCAATGAATAATTCGCTTTTGGCGATGTAAACAGCTAAACGCACGATTACTTCCTGATATGGTGAAAATTAGTAATCATTATCGTAAAATAGTTACATTATCCACCGTTACAGGCGCTGATTACCGATAGGGGTTTGAGGAACTTAAACTCCAATCATATTCACTTTTATGGCGTTGAAAACTATTGTGGATTGTTGTGTTCCTGTGAATAAATTAAGTCACCAGAGACGACGAAATACTGCGTTAGAAGCGCGGTGACAGCGTGCAAGCGCTACTGCTTGTATTGTAAGCGTCTGTAAAATATAAAATTATAGATCGATCTGCTTACATAATTGCGGGTTTGTGTCCAAAGAGATATAAATAAAACAAGTATCTTTGAATAACAAACTATTTTTGACTACAAAAGTTTCATTAATCAAGTTCTTAAGCTCAATACTTCAATAAGACTTAGATAGTAACATAGAAAGTTTCTATTTTACGTTCCTACTAGCGGCCGCCCGCAACTTCGTCCGTGCGGACTTCAGTATATAAAGTATTATTGTTAATAACTCATATTCGGCCTATCAAGATAAACCAATTTAGAGACAATCCAAAAAAAAAAAAAAATTGTTCTGGCTTCTATTGCTCCTATAAAGAAACCGTTCATATTATTTTTATCTCAAACTAGCTGCCCGCCCCGGCTTCGCACGGATAAAAAGTGGTTTTTCCTCGCAATTTTAAAAATTTTTAAACTTCATGGAATATTTTAAATAAAGAATTACCGAAATCGGTTCAGCTGTTCTCGAGATTTGCGCTTAGCAACAAATTCAGCGATTCATTTTTATATTATAGATAATAGAGATTTAAATATTATGAGATAAGACACTACCATATACCTAGAATTTATCGCAAATCTTTGGAAATTACCGTTTTAACGTACTGGCAACTTTGAATTAAAATTTAACCTACATGGTGTGAGAATCCAGAGTGAAACATTTTCACACGAGAACTGTAACATTCTAACTTTTAAAAACGTACAACATTCGATTGGTTGGCGTTCAATTGTTTTTTCATTCAACTTTTAAAGTAAAGGTGCATGTATTGAAAATTAGCGTAATATTTGAATACGAGTTCCGACGTGGAACTAACGCAGCGGAAAAAGTGCTCTCAATATCAATGCTGTAGTTGGAGAGGATACAGCTAATGAATGCACCGTTTTGGGTTTAATTGCTTTCGTGGTTGAAACGTCTACTTAGAAAATGAAGCCCGAGTAGTAAATAACGATGAATTGAAAGCGATAGTGGAAGCGGTTCCGTATCATATTAATAAGGAATCAGCATCAATGATGTTTGTTAGCTTACCTAACATCAATGCTGCTACAATATTGACCCATTTGCATCAAACGCCAGCCTGGTGAAAAGTAGCTACTATATTTTCACAAAGAATACCAATAATACAAAATACAATACTTATTAGAATCTTTCTAATTATTGGAGACCGAAAAAAATATTACATGGTTGTGGTTTTGTTGTGGAAGGAGGAGCTTGCATCTTCAGCTCCTAGAAGATCGTAACCAAATAACAATACCATTAAGGATTTGTAAAGTGTCCATTTTGAAATCCCTATGTTCGCGATGTCTTTCTATCCAGCGTAGTCAAGTGTTACACTTTGCTGGATGGAAATAAAGTTCGCGACTTTTTTATATCCAGCAAAGTAAATCGAGTCGTGAAACTAATCAGATAAATTAAATGCTCAATTACGACATTTTCTTTTTCAAAGCTTCAGAATATATGGTGTGTCAAATAAACTGTTTTGAAAATCAACATACTTATAACAATTATTTTTACAACGTATGTTTAAAAATAAATAATATTTTAATAAATATTCCTAGACAAATTACACTGTGTCCTCTAGTCCCAAACTAAGCAAAGCTTTGTACTACTCGTATGCGTTCTAGATAACTGATATTATACTTAAATACGTTTTTTTTGTAAATACATAAATATAATACATAGAAAAAAACCAGAACTAGACAAACAGACATGTTCATGCACACAAATATTTGTCTAGTGCGGGGATCGAACCCGCTACTTCGGAGTCAAAGTAGCTATTGCTAACCATTCGAGCAGCGAGCTCGTCAACGTTTGTACGCACACCACGCAAAAACACGAAATAGGATACGGTTCCGCAGTTGTACTGCTGAAGTTTTTATGTAACTTAATTTTTTTTCCGGGTTTATCTTAATACGCCGAATAAAAGCGGAGTTATTAATTTAAATTTAATAGTAAGGCTGTTTCGTAGATATTAATGTTTGTTTTGTTGACACTGCAACCCGCTATAGGTCGCGACCACCCGGTTGAAAAACAATAGTTTAGATACATACTAGCGGTCGCCCGCGACTTCGTACGTTTAGAGTTACTTATTTGTACATCATTTTTATTTATAGTCGATAAAGCTAAATAGCTAATGAAGGGAAAAAATAAAAAAAAGATAAAAACAATCAATATCTAGACGAATTTTTAGAATCAATGACAGTCAGACACAACAGTCAGACAGTCGACAGATATTATTTTTTCAAAAACCTCTCTGTAAAACCTAAAATACTTTTTACTGTTATAGTAAAACATCCCTCTTTATAATAGTAAGTAGTCGTTTTCAATAATTCTTATACTTAAATACCATTTAAAATCCTTCTGCCATAATTACTTTAACTTTTAACCCTAAAACGGGTTGATTTCTAAAAATACATTATTTGTACACCTCAACACCATCTATACATTTTAAATTTCAAGTCTCGTACTTTAAAAACATAGGACTTTCATACAAACTTCAACCCCCGTTTTACCCCCTTAGGGGTGGAGTTTAGTAAAATCCGGATAAAAAGCGGATGTCTACACCCTGTAAGGAACCTACCTGCCAAATTTCTAGTTTGTAGGTGTTATAGTTTCTGAGATTTCGTGATTAATCAGTAAGTGGTATTTCGCTTTTATATAATTACTAGCGACCCGCCCCGGCTTCGCACGGGTGCAATGCTGATACTAAATGTACTACAGAAGGTCTTTGTGCTTTGTCCTATCCAGTCCTTCCCCAGTTATAGGCACACGCCGCCGGCTCCGCGGCCGGTACCGCCACAGCCGTTATGTCCCTGCATTTTAAATGTGTAATATCTTCTAAACTATTCATTTAAATTACATGCTGTGAAGGGCCATATTGATCTATATTAAATGCGCAATGTATTTAAGGTACTTAATTGGATAAGGATTAATTCTGTATTGCTTAAAATCGCTTCGTAAATAAGGCATTATTTCTTGTAAAAAGCAAAGGATAAAATAACGGTTATTGTGTGTTACCACTAAGAGATAGACATATACCATAGCGAACTTTTTTGTAGACCATTTTAAGGTGAACAATACTGTACTACATTATTTTGATCTATCTCGTTGGGTTCAGCCAGCGTTTGCAATGAAAGAGCAAAAAAATGTGTTTATTTACGACATCACATTAGAAAGCTCTAAATTATCAGTGTTTTTCTACTATGTTATGCATATATTATACATATAAACTTTCCAGTTGAATCACTCTATCTATTAAAAAAAACGCATCATAATCCGTTGCGTAGTTTCAAAGATTTAAGCATACAAAGGGACATAGGGACAGAGAAAGCGACTTTGTTTTATACTATGTAGTGATAAAGAAGATATAGAAGCGAATAATGAAATATTTGACGGGCTTGGTAATCGAATGGCTAGCAATGGCCACTTTGACTCCGGGGTCGCGGGTTTACCTTAGTCTGGGAGTTCTCTATGTATCTAACAAAAAAAAAATTATGTATTATTTCAGCTATCTAGTGTTAGTTTAGAACTAGATGGCAGTGTGTAATTGTCCAAGAATATTTATTTATTATTTATTTATTTCAACTAATGTAAGAATTTTGTATTTTATTTATTATCGAATATATATAGAAATGAACACTATTATATTAAACGTTCGTTCGTTCACAACCACCTTGTAACCTTACAAAGCTTACAAGGCGGTTGTGAAAACGACTATTTTTCAAGAAAACTTTTACTGACGCCTGTGTAAACTCACGGTTAATAAATATGTAAATATGAAACAAGTGACGGTAAATAATTATAAATGTTAATTATTACGGTGGCGGAGCCGATGCCAGTTCACAGTAACACGAAACTGTTAAAATAACAATGAAAAGGAGGTTTATTTCCTTGGTTACAGTTTTAATAATATTTCTAACATGCAATTCAAGCTACTGAAGTAGCTACTTAACTAAATTTATAAAATTTAAATGAACACTATAATTCAACTAAGTACTGAACTGTTGAGTTCCTTAAACGTAACAAGTAAAGTTATTAAAAAAAATATAAGAAAAAGCGACTGTGGTGCACAAGAATAATGAAGTAACAAATTCAGTTTGCTACTTCATTATTGCAAAGCAAACAAGCAAAAATTGTGATAATGACTATTTTGACCATTTAGATAATTTCCGTTTCGTATTATTTCAATTGAGATTTGTTATTCCAAATCATGATTACAAACATATTTATAATAACTATTTGTAGTCACCTTTATAATTTTCACACCCTAGTTAGAGCTGTCTAGTCCAGCCCCCTTACCACCATCTCTTATTGCGATTCAATAACTAAATAGAATGCTTATTCATACCAAAGAATAAGCGACTCTATTTCAAATGGCATATAGTCGCTTATTCATTGGTATGAATAAGCATTCTATTCAGTTAATGAATCGCAATAAGAGATGGTGGTAAGGGGGCGGGAGAGCTTTGAAGCATAATTGTTGACGTGATAACATACCATGCACGCACGAAAAAACATGTTATTTTTTTATACTACGTCGAGTGGTAGACAAGCACACGGCCCGCCTGATGTTACCGTAGCTATATTATCGCTCGCAATATAAAATATCGCTCGCGCGCCGCCACCTCCGCTGTCAACGCAGCATCTCCTTCCTTTCTGGTTACCTCATTCACTCGCAGATACATTACAACCCTCAAGGGAATTGTTATTTGGCTGCGGTATTCTGTTTTTTTTTTATACTACTTCGGGTGGCAGACAAGCACACGGCGCGCCTGATGTGAAGCGTTTACCGCAGCCATATTAACGCTCGCAACATAAAATATCGCTCGCGCGCTGCCACCCCCGCTGCCAAGCATCCGCAGCATCTCCTTCATTTCTGGTGACCTCACTCACTCGCAGGAACACAACAACCCTCAAGGGAATTGTTATTTGGCTGCGGTATTCTGTGAGGTGGAGGTACATTCCCCAGTCGGGTAGCTTACAATTACGCTCCCTACCTCTCTTTTCACTAAACATTCGCTTGTCAGTCAGCAGGGTGCACCGCGTGCAGGTGTAGTTGGCTTTGGTTCAAAGATGTTGATGAACCACTTACACCCCAAAATTATGGTTCAATGTCACGTTCCGCCTGAGCCTAGCCGAGCGAGTACAAGCGAAAGCGCGGAACAGGCGATAGAGAGCAACGACCGGCCTAAGCGTTGGGCTTCTGACGCATCTATCTCTCTTCCACTCCATCGGTCGATGTTTCCTTATGACGTTATCACGTGTAATTATCGTCCGTAAACCAACTTTACAGATAACCAATTTTTTTTTCTAGTTGCACGTTCTTTTATGGCTTATAATAACTACCAGTGTCACTCATGAGGACGAGTCTAATGACGTATCATTAAATATTCACAGTTCAGCCATTTAGTGGTTACGAACAAAGACTTAAATATATTTGTACTTACAATTACTGTTGCGAGACCCGGTATTTTACCTTCGTGGTCCGGTACTGGGTCGAGACCCGCGCTTTGGAGACCCTGTACGTACAATGGCAGTCCTCTTCAAATTTCTATATCGATTCAATAGAAAAAATGGGGTATGACTGTGTCATGGACACGATGCACTAAAATTATTTCGAAATGGCAGCGCTTCCCCTTCCCGCGCACGCGATATTTAATAGTCCATACTTAGCATAATAAATTGTTTGATCCTTCATCTATCCAGTGGCGTGATTGAATTTTGGATGGAGATGATAGATTTGTAGCTGCAACACCAAACTGTACCCCCCGATTTTATTATCATTCGTTTTTTAGGGTTCCGTACCTCAAACGGAAAAAACGGAACTCTTATAAGATCACTTTGTTGTCCGTCTGTCTGTCTGTCTTTCAAGACCCTCTATGTCGAGAATGCGTGGAAGTATTAAGCTGAAATTTGAACTGTATACAACTGTGTAAAATCAAACTGCTAAGTTTACGTAAAAAAAAGATACGGGCGTTTATTCAGCAAAAACGTATATTTTTCGACACATTCCCTAGGGAATCTAAACTCATAGGGTACTTCCCGTTGACCTAGAACTATGAAATATGGCAAATAGCATCGTTATAGACTACAAGTAAAAGAATAAATCTCAAAACTATACACTTGTAACAAAATCTTAAAAAATAGGGGGTATATATTTTTTTATAGTGGGTCGAAATTTCAAATTGAAGCTACTAGTTCAAATGGGGTATCATATAAAAGGGCTTGATGTGCACATTGCAAAATACATTTTATTTATTTTCCCCTCTTTGTCTGCGAAGTCTGTGAAACGAAAAATCTAAAATAATTATAATTACCTAGTACCTAAATCTGTAAGTAAATTTCAGTAGATAAATAAATATACTATTTATGCAATTATTCATATACATCGGTTTAACCGTTCGAGCATGAAAGAGTAACAAACATCCATCCATCCATACAAACCTAAAGGTAAAATGAAAAAGTGTTTGAAGCTGAATTTCAGGGAAAGCTCTGAAAAAACCTGAAGCTTCCTGAACTATTTATAATGATCCTACGTACGGAACCCTCGGTGGGCGAGTCCTACTCGCACTTGTTCGGTTTTTTTTTAATTGCCTCCCTATGGAATAATATTTTATGAAACTGTTGCATAATAAGGGTTCTTAAAATACGAGTGTGAGCCGAAGGCGAGTGTGATAATAGACCACACGAGTATTTTAAGACCTAATTATGTGCAGTTTCATACACTACTTTATCTAATCTCATGAAATAGATGACAATAATATTTTAAATATACCCATGAAGTTAATTTCACAGCTTTATTTCTTACTTATAAATCCACTTGCAGATGGAGCATACGTGGTGCGCATGCGCGACGTGCCGCGCGGTGGCGCCGCGGCGCCGCGGTCACAGATTATGTAGAAAAATATTGCAACGTTGCAATGCATTTGCATTGCAACCTGTTTAAAATACCTGTATCCAGGGCTGAAGCTGTATCGTAATGGAGAAAAAGTTATTTTTCAGAAAAGTAACTTTTTAAATTTATTTTGATGTCTTGTGCGTAAAAGACTGGCATTAAGATTCTGTGTTTAGTTTTTTAATCTAAAAATTTCAGTATGAGATTAGATAAACAATTTTAAAGACGCATTCACGTCAATAATAAAGCAAAATAGAACTCTTATTTACTCTATGCGTGTAAAAATTGTTGTCAGCATGCAAATTTTTCAAACCCGGTGTATATTTTCCCAATTAGTATTTGAATAATATGCAATTACCAGGCAATGGCAAGTTAACCCGAAACTGAATACCATATAACGATAATTCTCTTTATAGGTTTATTTCAAAGCGAATATTATCTCTGAATTTCCATTAGTTCAAGCCCGTTTCATGTGCAACGGGAAATTCGATGCGGCACAGTAAATATTGTTTTATTATCAACGAATGTACGTACGTAAATATCCGCTGAATTAAGGAAGGAAGGTATCGGAAATTGTACTCCAAAGGCTCTATACGCTCCGATAAACGTATCATGCTCGACTGTTCACGCTCACGCTCTGTCTCACGATTATAATAATTGTATCTGTGTTCATGAAGTAATTATAATACTTTATAATTAATGAATAATAATAAATATTCCTGGACATATTATACAATAGATAACCGATATAATACTTAAATACATTTTTTTTATAAATACATACATAGAAAACCTAGAACAAGACAAACAGACATTATTCATGCACAGAAATATTTGTCATGTGCGGGGATCGATCCCGCGACCTCGGAGTCAGAGTGGCCATTACTAACCATTCGACAACCGAGGTCGACTCGAGATTATATTGATTGTTTTTTATCTATAGATAAGTAGGAGTCGTGAAATATCAAAGGGAAAGGGCAGTAGAGTGTGGGTGGTACAAAGCCTACGTTATTTGATAACGTATTTGACCCAGCTTAACGCTTTTGCCTTTGTTAGATTTGTGACACCGACAAAATTATGTATAGCTCTTTTTGCAAATGTTTGCAGTTGTATTTATTGTAACCACAGAAATTTAACCCTTAGATAAAACATGTTTTTATCACATACCAATTAGCAAAACTCGAATGAACTTTTTGAGAATACAATACTATTACCCAAAGGAATACTACTAGGGAAGTAACTCCACCTTACAAAAGATCAATAACAATCCCAACACAACAATCAATGGTTTATACCTATATAGATACATACAGTCGAACATAGAACTTTCTCCTTTTTTGAAGTCGGTTAAAAACACCCGAATTCCTAGAGAATGGTTATAATCTTGCGAGCCATTCAGCGAATAAGATTGCTTGATGCGTTACCAGCTGGAGTGACAACGTACGAGCGTTAACTCTTGTATTCCTAGGCTATGGTAAACGCTTCTCACCAATCACATATGTTTGTCACGCAAGGTATAAAAGAATGCTCATAATTCATATTCGAATCGGAAACTCCCGACATATAGAAAGAACAAAACTTAGACAAAAAAAATACAAATTAAACTAACAACACAAGTCCGCATCACAACGTTATAATAGGTAGGGGAAAAAGTCTTTTCGCATTATAGTATGTATGAACTTGTAATAAAATCTCTTTGGTTATACCAATTGTGTCTGGCAGGTTTTGATATCTTTAAAAAGTTTATATTTTAAAAAAGATAATTCCAAATTCAAATTAGGTAAATGTGTGATTTTCATTTGTTTTTTTTACTGTCAAGATGAGTGAATCTAATGAAGAAATTCGATTCATTTTAAAATTTTACTACAAAAAAGGTAAAAATGCAACGCAAGCTGCGAATAAAATTTGTGACGTTTATGGACCTAGTGCAGTGTCTGTGAGAGTAGCACAAATTTGGTTTAAGCGTTTTCAATCAGGAAATTTTGATGTGAAAGATGCACGTCGCTCTGGTCGCCCTGTTACGGATAAAATGGATGCCATTTTTTAAAAAGTGGAGCAAGAGTGGCATATCAGTAGTTACGACGTAGCTGAAGAATTAGGAATCGACCACAAAACAGTTTTGGCGCAATTGAAAAAAGCTGGGTACACTAAAAAGCTCGATATTTGGGTGCCTCACAATCTCACTGAAAGAAACCTAATGAACCGTGTACTCATTTGCGATTCTTTACTACGACGTAATGAAAGCGAACAGTTTTTGAAGAAGCTTATAACTGGTGATGAAAAGTGGATCACGTACGACAAGAACGTGCGAAAAAGGTCGTGGTCAAAGGCCGGTCAGGCTTCACAGACTCTGGCAAAACCCGGGTTAACCCGCAACAAGGTGATGCTGTGTGTATGGTGGGATTGGAAGGGTATTATTCATTATGAGCTGTTACCGCCAGGCAGGACTATCGATTCTGAACTCTACTGTGAACAACTGATGAGATTAAAGCAAAAAGTTGAGAGAAAGCGGCCGGAATTAATTAACAGAAGGGGTGTGATTTTTCATCATGATAACGCTAGACCTCACACATCTTTAGCCACTCAGCAAAAATTAAGAGAGTTTGACTGGGAGGTGTTAATGCATCCGCCGTATAGTCCTGACCTTGCACCTTCTGATTTCCACCTGTTTCGGTCTCTTCAGAATTCTTTAGGCAATGTCAGGTTACCATCACGAGAAGACTGCCAAAACCACTTGTCGTGGTTTTTTGAACAGAAGTCCCAAAATTTCTATAGTAATGGGATCATGTCTCTACCTACAAGATGGCCAAAAGTTATCGAACAAAATGGCACCTACATACTTTAGTTAAATGTAAATAAACTTTATTAAAAAATGTTTTGAATTTTCATATAAAATACGAAAAGACTTTTTCCCCAACCTAATATTTTCTATGACAAACCACTGTAGATCAAGCCACAAGGTCCTACCTCTAACATCGCCCACATGAAGATTTCACGGTCACTATAATGACAGTTTCATGAATGTCATCATACATGTGCACCCATTATTCTGATGTATGTATCGCAGCCAATTCGTAAAACCCGCCGCATTACATAACGGCTAACTGTTTTATAAAATGGCCAAGCCATTATTTCAAACCGCACTTTTATCATATTAGTGAATTGTCACCATATATGCGGCCAGCTATCTGGTGACAATTCACTTGGGTATCCAACAAGTTTGTGGAACCTCGCATTTCTAATTAATCACAAGACAAACCTAACCAAAAGATTATTTAAAAACAATCCGCCTTAAGTTAGTCGTTATGTAATGCGGCGGGTTCTACGAATTGGCGGCGACATATGCACCATTTTAATTTGAGGTATTCACTCATTACATACTTGCAGCAGAGTGGACTCACACATGCCACATGCTACACTGATTTTGAATTCAATCCGCGCTGGCTAGCGGTCGCCTGAAAATTTGCAATTTGATTACCTTCACCCAATGTGCAGTGGCTGCAGGGTTAAATTTATTAGACACGTCGAACTGCATCGATAGGTATTCGATGCAACAAGATTTCATTTTCGTATTCTTAGTATCCATGATCACTTGCATTTATAAAATTAAATACTTAATTTATCATATACATACATACCATAGACTTAGTAGTTTTCGCTACGCTAGAAGACTGACGGTGATTTAAGGGAAAAAAGTATATGAGTATGTTAGAACGATATAGAAAATAAAACACATATTTAAAAGGCATATTTGTCTAGATTTTAAGCATTTGTGTTCATTTCACATACACTACTGCAATACATGTTTGGGTTAATTGTATCAATATTATTCTGTCGAGTACAAATGTTTACTATCTTACATCTATGGTACATACTATAATTAATATGACTATAATATTTTTTTATTTTCTTGTTTTTCGTTCTATAGAAAGTGAGTCAGAGTTTATTCTGTCGATGATAATTCTCTACAATAGTTTATAGATACATAATATGTAAATGTCAATAAATATAGATAGTAAAGAGTACTACGGCTCCGCCACTATAGCCATCTAAGATGACAAATAAGTAGATTGTAATACGAATGAATATTGTATTTGTAATTAGAATAAGTATAGAACAGTATTTCTCAATGTGGACGATAACACCCCGTTGTCAGTGTTGGAGGTATTTAGGGAGGCGATAAAAGGCTCACTGAAAAATATTGAAACCGTCTAAATGGCTAAGATTAATATTTTCCTGATGGTATTTGTACTGCTCGTAAAATTATATTACCAAAATAGCAGCGCAATAGTCCACAGCAATAGGCTATTTGACTAACATTTTTTTCTGTTTGATATGTAGGGACGTCTCCATAATATAACCATAGGTGAAAGAATTACTTCGATAGCACAAAAATCTATCGAGATATGGTAATTTGAAAATCACAATTTTTAGACTGCCCCAAAACGCTCCATACAAAAGACTACCGAATTGTGACGTCACAGGTTTGTATTTTGTATGCATCAAATCAGAAATTTGTACGACAGCTATGTTAAATATTACGTTTATGTTATTAGTATCGTAATAAAAGTTATAGCATTTTTTATTGCTTCCCCAATGGAAATATTATTTTTTAATAATTTCATACTTTTAAAATGGACTTTCCCGTCAAACTTTGATCGACGCTAAAAAAAGTCTGACTGAAGATATTAGAATGAAAGTTTGCAGATCTTTATAGTTTTGTGTATTTTACGATATTGTTAAATAATTTATACAATTTTTAAACATTGAAAAATAGCCTATTGCAACCTTTTATGTCGTAGAGGGCGGTGGGCAAAATAAGTTTGAGAACCTGAAGAATAAGATAGTGGAAACTGCAAAAATATTCCATCATCTCCAATGACAGGTGATGAATGATTGATCTTCGCTTTCGCAGTAGAAAGTACTGAAAATCAATCATTAATCTTAGGACAGGATATAATATTATGTATAAAACAAAATAATATTTGTAAACAGTACAGCAATCGATTCGCAAACAAAGGAAAATATATCATATAATATAGCGAAATTCGTCGACAAAATCTCTAGTATTTTCTCGATGGAAAAATATTTGCTTTTCATCAAAGAGATCTAACCCGATAAAATAACATTTTCCGCCTACGACGTGTGCGTACTATGCAAAATTCAGCGAACGCGATCGGCTCATAAAAAAAAGAGTCACCGCGCCGCACCGTTCGTAAGCATGAAAAACAAAAACGATTTTGTATTCAATTCTTGTACATTTGTCACTGTTGAGGTTTTAAAAGTATTTAATGTACAGGTATTTATACTCCTTTTTTATGTGGTCGGCCAAAATGTCTCCACCACCTTGCCTAATGAAAAGCTCAGATTAAAACTAAATGTGAGGACCGCCATTACTTTTGCACATTAATTTACACAGCGTTGGCGGTCCACCTCTTGATGAGCTATAGAAGCTCTTCTTTACGCTTCGTCTGTAATAATCCGGGATTCTACGAAGAAGGAAAAACGTGTGCCGGTAGCGAATTCCATAACTTTATGGTTCAGCAGAGAAATTAATTGCCAAACTTTTTGGTGAAGATAACAACTGTATATAATGAGTATGGGATTACAGACCATTACAAGTGATTCTAAGGAGAAACGGTGAAGGAGCTCTTCAGAACATTCCCCATGATATATACCGTAAGAAACATATACACTACACAACAGCACTGGTCAATGGTTTAGCCTTTTAAATGTCCTACTAAGTATCACTCTGGATCTAAACTATTGTTATGGAAAGGCAGGATTTTCTAACACAAATATATTTTTATTTAAAAGAAATCCTAAATGGCAAGACGGAACTGTAATAATCTGATACTGAATAAAGAATTTTGTATTTCGTATTTTTTGTAATGGTACTACGTAACACGAGCGACACCATCGGATTTCTAGATGCTGTTCAAATGTAATAGGTATTATTTTTAATTTTCACACTATTTTCATTTATCTTAGATTTTTTTTCCATATTTTGGCATTTTGATGACATCCTAAAATAACCGACGTGACGAGGGAATAAGTTTTCTTTTCTCGATTCTAACATAAATATCTACTTCCAATATCGATTATTATTAGTACATTATTTCAAAAACACTAGCGAAAAATTGTCACGCAACACAAATATAAAAATTGAAAAACCTCCGGCGTGGCTATCTCGTACAAGCCACCACACTTGTTGAATAAATTATAAGTCTTTTTAGCATCCATTAGGGAACGTGATGGAGTGGTACAGAAAGTAGCCGCGGAATGAGGGTACGAAGCAAGGCAAATGGCCTTCACGTCGTACCGCAAAATGTTTCCCGAGCGATTATGGAAGTGCTATACACATACCAAATAAACAACCTTATATACCTAAACAAACGTTTAAATTTTGGCGAAATGGGACAGTTTGCTCTCAAATTATTGGCCAATTAAAACTGGTAGGCAAGAATACAAACTCATTAAAATGGACTCGTATAATACGATAATAATAGAATTCTTACTAGTCGATGTGATGTACATAGGGGATAGTTAAAGTAAGTACTATTACTTATACTGTGGTTAAGGGCTGTTATTGCTTCTTGTAGGAGTCAAAAATATTTTTTTTAGATTTTTGATGTCTGCATGTTTTTTAGATTTTTGACGCGCATTACGCAAAAACTACTGCACTAAATTGAATGCGGTTTCACCGTTAAAACTGGAGGTCAAATTTAAAAACAGGTGTATTTTATAAAGTTGATACTGTTGATTGTTGGCACTTGGTGGAACATTATTTGTGGCAGAAACACAAACACCATCTGTTTACCTTGATAATGCCTTAGCGGCGAAACCGGTCGGTAATATAAAATATAATAACGTGAAATAGTACAAGTGCTGTAGTATAACATTATAGGTGTATTTTATCTTGATACGCGGGATAGAAGAGGGGTCGGCATCAGCCCATAATCATCCCAGTATTAAGATACGGTCTCCCTTCAATCGAAGGGATTTAGATCATACTCCACCACGCTGCTCATCTGCGGGTTGACGGAGTCCAATGTTTTCAAGCCGCCCAAAGTCCACTGACTTGGCTTAACGACTGTCATCTAATGACAACAGCCGAAACCGACGGCTTAACGTGCCCTCCGAAGCAGGGAGGAGCTCCAGATAAATAAACCCATTCATTGACAGGCAACGGCTGCCGTCGCTTAACTTGCGTGTTCGATTAGGCTGATTATTACGCGCAATGACGCATTTTTTTACACTAAGTGGCGTAGCTGACAAGCATACGGCCCACATGATGTGAAGCGGTTACGCTACTCATACTACCGCTCGCAACATGAAATATCGCTCACCTCCACCCCCGCTGCCACTGCAGCAAGACTTTCATTTCTGAGGACTTTACTCACTCGCTGGAACACAACAACCCTTGAGACAAATTGTTATTGGCTGCGGTTAACTTTAAAACGAATAAATTAAAGCAATTTACCTCACTCTCATATTAATATATTATACGAAATTTCAGCCTAGTCGAGTCAGTAGATACGAAGATATTGAGAGATGGACAGACAGACTTACGAGCCATACTTTTCCTTTCGTAATCGGTTCTATTTCTACCATATTTTTTTTCTTCCTATTTATGAAATCCAAAAAATAACTAGTTAAATTGTAGATAGAAACTTTTCATTATTTCCCCTATATCTAGAGGCTATTAGATCTAGATATACTTCTACATTCACGTATTGATATACGATATTTTGTTATCATCATTCATTTTAATTACATTCCCGCGTCCTCGTAAGCCATTCGTTGTCACGCACTCATTACATGAAATGACCCACATTGATCGATTCTTTACAGTTTTACACTGTACAATATAAAATTCGAAATGCCAGGGACCCTGCCGCCGAAGCTGAATCCGATTACTGTCGGATTTTTTAACGGCGAAAATCAAACTTGAACTTAGATTTATGCTACTTGTGTTTAGCTTAGCTGGTAATAGTTATTTGTTATGCAAGGCTGCAAAGTTAATTTTTGGCGCGAGTACCTTGTATTGAAACCTGAGCAAGCGAAGGATTCTAGGATTGAGCCACGAGCGAAGCGAGTGGTTCAAATATAGAATCCTGAGCGTAGCGAGGGTTTCAAAGGTACGAGACGCTAAATAACTTTGCTGCCGAGCGCAACACACAACTTTTCACCTCACTAAAGCGAGGAAAATGTTAGGTGCAAGAAAAACAGTTTTAATAAATAATCATCAATGGACTGGCTGCAGAGAATATAAACTATTACGAAACCAATGAGGTTCTATATATATGTAATTTATTGTACGAAACCTATACTGAATAAAAATATTCGAATTTTAAAAACACTTTCCACGCTAGCGGATAAAGTGCGATTTTCCACGCAGATTTCGAATGATAAACAGAGCTTTTACGAGCTAGTGAGGTGAAAAAACACTTGAGCTCTACCGACTAAGCTGAATGTGTTGGGCAATAACTTAAAACGTAAGACCTATTTTTCCAATGAAGATATTTTCGGGTGTAAATGGTTCATCAACATCCTTGAACGAAAGCCAACTTCACCTGCACGCCGTACATCCTGTTGACTGACAAACGAAGCTCTGGCGAAAAGAGAGGTAGGGAGCGTAATTGTAAGCTACCCGACTGGGGAATGTACCTCCACCTCACAGAATACCGCAGCCAAATAATAATTCCCTTTAGGATTGTTGTGTTCCTGCGAATGAGTGAGGTCACCAGAAAAGGAGATGCTGCGTTGGCAGCGGGGGTGGCGGCGCGCGCGCGATATTTTTTGTTGCGAGCTACGGCTACGGTAACTGCTTCACATCAGGCGGGCCGTATGCCATCTGCCATCCGACGTAGTATTAAAAATAATCAGTGGTAAATCGCTTTCAGCTTCGGCGGTAGAGCCCCGGGAATGTTTATTCTATAAAGTATTCCTTTCTTACTCAAGGTTTCCATTTTCATTACTGAACGTGGAAAATATTCACTATGCAAACATACTTTATAAGATGCAAAAAATTATGAAAAAAAATAAAACCTTTAATACTCCCGGTGTTGTTTTTCATAAATCATACAACGCGAAAGTTTTAAAGTTATTAGTGTTATTACATACAAAAGTTAACTCGTCGTCATAAACCCATTTGCATCCCATTGCTGGGATACAGGTCTCCTGTCAACCGAAGGAGTTTAGAACATACTCCACCACGCTTCTCGACTGCGGGTTGGCGGAGGCCAGTGTTTTCAAGTCACCTAAAAGCCAGTGTTTTCAAGTCACCTAAAGGCCAGTCACATAACGACTGTCATCTAATGACAACAGTCGGGACCGATGGCTTAACATGCCCTCCGAAGCACGGAGGAGCTCGAGATAAATAAACCCATCCATGGCCAGGATACCGTCGACGTTGTTTAACTTGCGTTGTTCGATTAGACTGACACGAGCAACGACGCCGTCGACCTCCTCGACTAATTAACTCCTTAACTTTCCTCCTCCTCCATTAACTTTCCTCGATTAATTGAATTCAACTACTATCACTAACGAAAAATTAACTACTTACCAAAAATATCCTCAGCGCAGGGGTCCACCACACATTCCCACCACTGCGTCTCCTGTACAGCCAGGATTAACAGCGGCGACCACAAAAAAGGCAATGAACAATGAAGTCCACTGCAGTCCCGGAGCACAGTATGGCCACTCCCTGCCACTCTCTCGTATCGACCTCGCCCCCCCTCTGAGACGAATCTGGAACAGTATGTATGGCGCCGCACGCACACAGGCTCTGCACAGTCCTGTGGTAAATCTATAATACGGCTGCCTTGGATATTTTTGGTAAGTAGTTAACTTACAACGAATTTAATCAGAAGAAAAAGACTGGGCTTTTTTTATAAAAGAGGGGTGTAAACGAGTAGCCTATAGGCGTCAGTAATGACAAAAGGTCACTGATCCGTCCTTTTTTAGGTAAATAGTAGGATCATGGCCTTTTTAGTTAAATATAATAGCCTCTTTTCTTGGAGCCCAAGTCGTATTTGTTCCTGTACAAAGAAAAGAGAGAAGTTTACTCTACCATTTCACCGTACATAGAAGAAAATGGCTTAAAAACGATCTGTAGCTGATCGTCAATCATCAATGTGTTATGGGTATAAATGGGACGGGGGCCCACCACACATTCCCACCACTGTGTCTGCTGTGTAACCAGGATTAACAGCGGCGACCGCCAAAAAAGGCAATGTGCAAAACAGTGAAGTCCATTGCAGTCCCGGGGGTACAACTACGGCTGCCTTGGAACTCACAACGAATTTAATCAGAAGACATTAGTAGGAGTAGGAAGCTTTTGGAATTTGACTTCCCCTCTTAGCAATGTGAGAGACAGCAATATGGCAAATAAGGCATTAAAAGCCTAATTGTGTTATGGGTTATAATTAAAATTTTTTGCGAGTGGTATTTTTTCTTTTCATGAGAGGAGGATAAACGAGAATTCACAGTCACTTGATGAATAGCTATCACCACCGCTCATGGAGATCACTAAAACCAAGGGGTCGCCACCGTTACCAGACTTTATGAGTTGCTAAGTTCCACTATCGTCACATACTCGTATATCACGATGGTGGAACTCAGCGGCCGGTACTTGTAACACTCGGTTTGACGAGCTCGATGGTCGAATGGTTAGTAATGGCCACATTGACTCCGAGGTCGCGGGTTCAATTCCCGTACAAGACAAACATTTGTGTGCATGAACATGTCTGTTTGTCTTGGTCTGGGTGTTTCCTATGTATTATAAGTATGTATTTACAAAAAAAAATGTATTTAAGTACATTTATTAGTTGTCTAGTACCCATAACACAAGCTTTGCGCTTAAATTGGGACTAGATGGCGCTGTGTAAACTGTCAAGAAATATTTATTTATTATTATTATTATTTATTTATTTATTTGTAACAAAGATCCTGACAGGACTGTGCACCCCAAGTATGTAGTTTAAGTTCCCCAACACTTCCAATAACTAGGTCGTACACATAACCTACAGTTTCAGAACACTTGTACGTAGTCATACCTCCTTTAATTACACATGTAGCAAGGAACTCGGGCGTCGAGTTAATTAAAGGTGCTTCAATGAGCGTTGCTGCAATAACAAGAGAGCCAAGCACCGACATCACTATGTAAATTACGTACATACAACACATGCGCTTGAATGGTTTTATGTTGCAACCATGTTTATTTTATTTTTGTTATAATTCTTTATTCATGATAATCTAATATATAAAATTCTCGTGTCACAGTGATAGTTACCATACTCATCCGAAACGGCTTGACCGATTTTGATGAAATTTTATATGTATATTTAGTAGGTCTGAGAATAGATTCTTATCTATTTTTTATGGCAAAACAACGTTTGCCGGGTCAGCTAGTTTCTTATAAAATTACATGTGTACCAACCGACGCAAACCGTTTATCCGCGGTTATTGTTTCCATCTATAATATTCCTACTACCAAAATAGAAGTTTAGAAGCAAAATCTACTAGACAATAAGTAATAGTAGATACTTAATTGTAATTACCTAGGTCTACGTAAGAACAATCGTTTTTTACTGCTCCACGTCAACCGATATTTTTAAAAATCTGTATTCCCGTACATTTTAGGTGGTTTTAGTTATGAAACAGCATTTTTTTTTCGATTTTAATGACCTTCATCATAGGGTAAAAGCCCGTGACTCCCAGACCATCGATATTTTCTAAACACTGAAAGTTTCTCTGTGCATGATACTGCTCCACGTCAATCGATATTTTTAAAAATCTGTATTCATATACGTTTTAGTCCAGTAGGTGGTTTTAGTTATGAAAGTTTTTTTTTTATTTGAGTAACCTTCACTATAGCGTAAGAGCCCGTGACTATCAATTAATACATGAATCCACCTCACATTTTGAAGCGAGCAACCCGGCATAAGCCGTGGTTGCTCGATATTATTTTTATATAGATAAAAATTTCGTCTCACGTTGTTTGTCCGCGATGGAATCCTAAATCATCCTATTGAACCGATTTTAATAAAATTTTGCACAGTGTGTGCCGTTTTATCCAACTTGAGAGATAGAATAGTTATATGTGGAGTTTATAACTTATCGAAAAAATTAACGTAAAACTACTTAAAGGTGATACGAAGTTTGCCGGGCCAGCTAGTGCTTATACATTTTCTAAAAACTGAAAGTTTCTCTCTGCATGACCCTAACACAAATATGGGGTTTAGATCATCGTGGCTATGGTGGATATGTAGCAGGTAACGACCCCTTCGTTACCTGCTACATATCCACCATAACAAATTAACAATATTATAGTTACTCGTTCTATATTTAAATTTTATGATGAAGGAAAATAATACAGAGTAATCAATCACTACTTCTCTGACTTCACGCGACACGAGCTAAGATGTGGATTGTAAAGTAAAAGTTGAGGGTAAAAGGTAATTCTTTATGGTCAATATTTTAAGTGACTACGAAAATCGCCTCGAAGTCAATTAAAGTCTCTTCAAGAACTCACGCTGCAATAACGACAAGCGCGCAGTAAGTGCTTGCTACGGAAATTACTTGCAGCACGCAACCCTACTCTCTACGTATATTATTTCCATCGGCAATATTCGAATTCACATATATTTTAATATTGGTAATAGGTATTAAAGTTTAGCTTTCAAGTTTCATTGTTTTTAATTGAGATGACCACCTGCATGAGTGTCAAAGAGTTGTATTGTTCAAGTTGTATGTTTGTGTTGAATCTATTTATTATCTATTTATTATTAAGGATTTTGGTACGTACTGGAAAAGGCTACATTTATAAAGAAGATACTGGCTTTTTTTTCTGTTCCGATAATATTTGTCCTACATGTTTATTCTATATACTGTGTGATGAAGAATGACATAACGAAGGCGATGCAAAGCGAACTTTCTATAAAATGTGTTTAGTACCTAATTATTGTATTTTCATAATATATAAATAGAGATAAATATAGTGGTAGGTAATATAATTTATTTATAACTTCTTTATTTATAATTTTTCATATATTGGTATGTACTTTTTTTTCTTTTTATACATTATTATTATTATCATATTAGATGTCCCGAAATGACCACAGTTCCGACTCTGAGCTAGCATCATTAGATGGTTTAGTGCGTTGCGATAGGTGTACCCAAGCACGATATTTCAGAGGTCAAAGAGGACTTAAAATACATGTAAGTAAAATACATAATGTCCTACATTCCTCTGACGCTACCCAATCACAAGTCTCAAACATTAGTAATAATGAGACAACTACAACAAATACTCCTCTTTGGCAACGCTTATCAAATTTAAAATCAAAGTACCCAGTTATAAAAAGAATTCCACGTGGAGCAAGGGTAAGTGTAGGAAACGCACTCATTCAGCATATTTCCAAAGTAGTCACTACCAATTCACCAAATTCTTGGGAGCATCTATTAACTTTTCCTTTTCGTTATTTACACATTCAAAATTCTAAATCCAATTTAACGACTTCAATTAAAAATAATTGTTTAAACCCAATCGAATCTTTTTTGGTCCCAAAATCTAGGAATCAAAATTTTAATATTAATAAACGCATAGAATCAAAAGTTTCAGAAGGTGATATACGAGGTGCAGCTCAATTACTTTATTCTAGTGATGCTATAGCTCCATATTCACTGACTACCTTAGATGCCCTGAAAGAAAAACATCCACCTTCTAGGAGCGGCATTAACTTCCCTACACCCCCTGAAGCTGATGATGAAACTTTTGACATTTGTGTCCAAGATGTCTCTGCCGCTGTTACATCATTCAAAGTGGTTCTGCCGGAGGCTTCGATGGCTTAACACCCCAACATTTGAAGGATTTAATTGGCTGTGGTGGCATCGGGGACAAGCTTCTAAAAGAACTTACTCTGTTATTACAACTTATGCTTTCCGGACAAGTTCCTAGGGAAATTGTGAGTATTCTATACGATGCTAACCTTTGTGCCCTTATTAAAAAAGATGGTGGCATTCGACCCATTGCCGTAGGAAGCACATACCGTCGCCTCGCTGCCAAACTTTGCGTCAAAAAAATTTACTAACCCACTGGAGAATGTTTTCAGCCAATCCAAGTAGGTTTTGGTACAAAGGGAGGCTGCGACGCGTCGGTACATGCCCTAAGAACTTTTCTGGAATGCAATAGAGGGGAAGTCGTTTTGAAGGTGGATGTCAAAAACGCTTTTAACTCTATCGATAGAGGAACCCTGTTGACTCGAATAAAAGACAAAATTCCAAAAGCATATAAATTTCTTTGGCAATGTTATAGAGAACCCTCAAATTTAATTTACAACAATAACATGATTTCTTCAGAGGTCGGCTGTCAACAGGGGGACCCTCTTGGACCTGCAATTTTCAGTTTAGGCATACATCCTATTATCCAATCTCTAAATTCAAAATTTAACGTTTGGTATTTAGACGATGGAACCCTAGGTGGTGATGTTGCTACAGTGTTCAACGATCTGCAAGACCTCATTAACCAATTCAATAGCATTGGACTAAAATTAAACTATTCGAAATACGAACTCTACATTTCTGATTCCTCCAATAAAGACATAATAAAAGAATTATTTGAGACTATATGCCCAGGCCTAACAATTTTAGACACGAGTACTTCTGTACTCGTGTAATGTTTCGGATAAAATAGGCCAACTAATCTTGTTACCCATACAAACTTTGGACCCCGTTTCACCCCCTTAGGGGATGAATATCCAGCAGTGGATAGATACAGGCTGATGATGATGATGACGATGATGTTATATTTTCAAATCGATGCCATTTTCGTAATTGAAGTCCCAGATAACCATAGAATCAACACACATATTGATATTATAACATTTCAACCCCATCGCACCCGACAGGGGTGATTTTATATCACGTCGTCTATGTTGGATTGTAAAATAGTTGTTGTTTTCGTAATCAGCGACCCGATAAACCATAAAAACAATACCCATGACGATTTTCAGACTTTTTGACCCCATTTTACCCTTTTAGGAATTGAATTTTGAAAAATCCTGAAACACGTGTTTACTCATTTATCTATAGAAGTACTCGAGTAAAGTTTCGGATAAAATACTCCAACTAATCTTGTTTCCCCATACAAACTTTGGATCCCCGTTTCACCCCCTTAGGGGATGTATTTTGAAACATCCTTTCTTAGTGCACCCCTAGATGTCATAAGGAACCTACTTGCCAAATTTGGAATCACTAGACCCAGCGGTTTGGGCTGTGCGTTGATATTATAAGTCAGTCAGTCAGTCAGTTTCTTCTTTTATATATTTAGATTAGGAAGGACATAGGCTTCGGACATAGGATACTTTTTATTAAAAAAAATTAAACGCGGATGAAGGCGCGAGTGGAAGCTAGTAGTAGACAAAAATAAAACATCTAAATACTTACATAACATATATGACGAGCTCGGTGGTCGAATGGTTAGGAATGGCCACTTTGACTCCGAGGTCGCGGGTTCGATTCCCGCACAAGACAAACATTTGGGTGCATGAACATGTCTTTTTGTCTTGGTCGGAGTGTTTTCTATGTATTATAAGTATGTATGTATGTATGTTTGCGCTTAATTTGGGACTAGATGGCGCTGTGTAAATTGTAAAGAAATATTTATTTATTTATATAATAACAAATATTAATATACATAATAATTGTAACTCGCTAGTGTACTTACATATGAGATATCATATAAAATTAATGTGAGGGGTATTTTGAAAAGCAATAGAATGCCAAAACAAACACTTTTAGAATTTTTGTCTGTCGGTATGTTTACTTAGACGCGCATCACGCAAAATAAGGCCCTAGTAGATGAAATTCGATGCGGTTTTCAATGTCGTAACAATGTAGTGTAACTTAAATTCTAGTGCATGTTTCATTGGTAGAAATGGAATTACTAATAATAATTGTTTAATATGAGTTATTTCCGTTCCGTTGGCCGTGTGGTTTCCGGCAGACTAGAATAGAATCACTCCGTTTCTTCCCGTGGATGTCGTACAAGGCGACTAAGGGAAATACATTATCAAATATCGATCAGGCCTCCCCAACCCGTTTGGCCAGCGTGGGGAGTGTAGGCCAAATTCTCCTTCCGTCTAGGACGGACGAGAGAGGGTCGTGCTCCTGTAGTGGAGACTAAAATGGACCTGTTGATGATGATGAGTTATTATAAGTGTACCATAATAAACAAAAAGGGTGGGAAGAGATTTTGTAGGGTCGGCAATTCGAGTGATGTCCATAGTATTGCAAGCGTCCATCAACTGCGGTAAATGCTTACCATCAAGTGGGCGTACTCTTGTTTGTCACATTAGTAGTATAAAAAAATATATTAAGCCCGCGGACGAAGTCGCGTGTGGTCACTAGTAAAGTTTATTCAAAGTACTGTAGTAAAGATTACACACTAGTAAAGATTAGTCACGCAAGGAACGAACCCTATTTTAGCGAGAAAAACACGGAGTTACAAACGAAAAAGCTAGAATATAAACAAACAATTTAGGGGCGCTGCGCTGTGCGAATTAAAAACTCTTTATTGCGTCGTGTCTAGAGTCGCTATTTATTTAAATGACCTTATTTAAGTAACGCTTCTATACTAGTACTATGTCTTTTTCTGTGCCATAACTCCTGAGGTATCCTTAGAATCCTTTTATCCTGGGTAATATAAGCTAGACTTAGTTTTTAGGATGGCCGATGTTAGGTGTCATTTTTCACACTCGATGTTTTAATATTTGAATGAGTCAAAATAGATATCAAAAGAAAGGTCTAATAAATATATATTCCTGAACAAATTACACACTGCCGTCTAGTCTACAATCTAGCAAACCTTATACTATGGGTAACTTATATTATACTTAAATACATTTTTTTTGTAAATACATAAAATCAAGACAAACAAACTTGTTTATGCACACAAATATTTGTCTTGTGCGGAGAATGAATCCGCGACCTCAAAGTCAAAGTGGCCACTGCCTGGCTCGTGAATGTTTTCATGAGATTAATGTTATGTGAATGTTTCTAATGCTGACTCAGTCGTCACCTGAGTAACCTTCAATATTGATTCCAAAGACGAGCGAATCATATGCATTTTATGCCAACAGCCTCCTTATATAAATAGTAATAGCATTTACACAGTTGACTCATATTGTATTTCTCGGCCTCTAGTCTAGGGTATATCTACAAATCAATTTTTAGCTCCTACACAAACGTCTTAATTTTCAACGAGGTGCAACGAACTCTGTGTAATGGAATAATAACATCGAACAGGTCGAACTATTCATTTTCCCAAATTAGATTTACCAACTGTAGTTTGAAATATCATTCGGATATGAACTTTGCCGTAGCAAATTAGTGTTATTAATTATTAAACGCAAAGATTTATGAAATAATTCACATTGCATTTTTGCACGACGAAACCATATCGAAACCCGAGACCCTAATAAGTAATAATAATATTAAAAATTTTAATCGTAAGTATTTTATTATAGTTATAAATAGCTAGCGGTCTGCTTCGACTTCACTTAGATTATTTTTAAAATAGTAGTTGACCCGGCAGACGTTGTCCTGTCATCTATGATATAAATATAAATATTGTAATGAATATTGAATTCGAATTGGTTTCGCGCAATCTGTCAAATGACATAAAGTTACATTAGAAAAGTTAATATTGTCGCTCAGTTTTCTTAAATTTTCTAATTTTCCGCGCAACTTTCTTATTTTTTTCTTTCATAAGAACCTTCTCCAGACAATATATATATATATATATATATATATATATATATATATATATATATATATATATATATATACGTATATATATATATAGATTACTGGGGATAAGTATTTGAATTAATGTAGAAACTGCTAAAATAAGATCTCACATAAAACTGGGTTCAAAGTAGGGATTCATGGTAACTGGGTCCAAGTAGGGATTCATGGTAACTGGGACCATGAGCATTGCTACGCTACACGAACGAAGTCACAGGAAATCTCTAGTGTGATAAAATAAACACATACATTCTGCTGCTGCCTTTTTACCTACACAAAAAGCAACGCTGAAAAATCTTTACTTATGAGCATGTCGTGACCGGTTATCCGGCCTCCTAATAACATGTCATACTATTTACCGACATAATAAGGACAAGCCTCGACAAATCCTTGGAGATTGATACCTCCCGACCAGCTTACTTCCCAACCGCGCATATATTTTGCAGTTGGCATTAACGTTTATACGTCCGTAAACGAGCCCTCTCGAATTGGAGTGAAGGGACTAATTTAAACCGTTACGTTTTGCCATGATAAAATGGTAACATTATCACTCAAAGGGTTCGGAGAAACATATGGGACCTGGGAGATGCCTCGTTACAGGAGCACTAGGAACGTCTTCCTTAACCTTAATGATCAACAAAGTAGTTAAAATGTACTTAGTTAATTGAATCAGGTGTTATTTTGCGGAAGTCAAATTTACAGGTAATTTACACTACTTTGCGTGCTTCCGCAACCAATTAGTTCATGCAAATCACTGCTCGCCGGCACTCACCTACTACCGTTAGTAGATGCATGCGACTGCCGTGGCTGCTTTGGTCGTCTCTGCTCCAGCTGCTGCGATAGTCTCGGCGAATCTCGGCAGGCGATCTGTAGATATTGATGGTTAGAACAACAACCTAGAAAGAAATGAAAAATTTTTTTGGAACAAAGTTACCCTAGCCGGCAAAAAACGTCCGTCACGTTAAAAAAAAACCGTAAGATTTTTATTGATTTTTTTATCGATAAAAAATAAAAAGATATAAAAAAAATAAAGAAATAAAAAGAATAAGAAAAAGCGTAATAAAAAATGTTTGCCCGAGTAATTAATATTTTTGTAATAAGGAACTTCGTTCCTATCTGGTGTCCCACGACACCACTCATTTTTTTTTGCCTGAGACTAATTTGTGGCGGAAGCACGCAAAATAGTGTAGATCAAATTGCCAGTTATAATATACTGATTATTTCTTTGATCAGATTTATTTACATTCTTTTAAATCTAAGTTTAAAAAGAAATCATATCTTTAATTATTAAATTTAGATATATTAATATTACAATTTTATTATGAGTACATAATAAAGACGATCTTAAGATCTCTTATGATGTATATAAAACGTTGTCTTAATATATCGTCACATTTTTTACACCTCGACTAATAAAAAAGCGTTTAGGTTTCATTGCTCGTGCATAGCTACCCACACAGAACAGACTGACAGACACACTTTCGCATTTATAATATTAGTTTGAATTATAAAGAGAGTGTCCGAATTTCGTGAATATAACAATTTGATAGTCAAAATACACTGGCCCGCCAAATGCGAAGTAGTACTCGTACTTATAAAATATAAAAGACAGTATTTTTATTTACTCCTATAATCCGTTTTTATATCTTTCATATTTATTTTTCCTGTTGTCGGCGGCCCCAGCATATCTCTATTTTCTCATGAAAATATTACGAACGATGTAATTATGTTTGAAATTGGGTAGAAGGTGCCGAAATCTTCCTAAAATATTTTTTTAGCCTAGGGTTGGTGCAGACAGCCTAATGTCTGAAAGAGATTAATAGCCTCAACTATATTACTCCTAGAGTTTCGGCCACTAATAGGTTTTACTTTCGGTCTGGGTTTTGCATGGCTCTATCCGAGTAGGTAAGTATACGTACAATATCTAGTCATTTTACAACGAACTTTCTCGAAAACAGTGAATATTTGATACAGATGTATCGGGCAGTTTGGCGATTCCGGACGTTGCATAGTCTCCAAATAATGGTACTATGAAATAATATGTAGTTGCCACGCGTCCATGTACGTCATAGTCAGTAACACAAACCGCTGACTATGTCGTTACAGTACAATTTAATTTCATTACAAATTAACGCATTTAAGACCTCGGTACCTGGTAATGGCGACGACACAACCATATATAGAGATATATAAATTATAAAGAATATAATTTCCAATTACCAATATAATTAATATATAAAAACCAATATAACCAATACTATTAGTATTAGTAGAGAGTTGTCTATTTTTGTTATCGAATCAATAGTAACATAAATAAATATCAAGTTGCTATAAGAACCACACCGGAGCTGATTAACACAACAATTCTGGCAGGTCTATTATATTTTTTTAACAATAGTCGTCAACCCTTATTCATCCCACTGTTGGGATATGGTCTGCCTGAGGGGCTTTGCGAATGGGTCGCTAGCTTCTTTTCCAGCAGAAGCATTAGAGCTGTTGTAGATGGCAGTTGATCCGATAGCATGGACATTAATGCTGGCGTCCCGCAGGGTTCTGTATTGTCTCCGATGCTGTTTCTGCTGCATATTAATGATATGTTGTCTATTGATGGCATTCATTGTTATGCGGACGATAGCACCGTAGATACCTATTACACGGGCCGCGCAAATATCCCTCGTTCTTTGGAGGAGAGTCGCGAACAACTTGTGTCGGACATCAAGAGTACACTAGGTAAAGTGTCCGACTGGAGGCTTCAGAACTTAGTGCGATTTAACCCCTCTAAGACACAAGTCTGCGCGTTCACTGATAAGAAAACCCCATTTGCTGTGGCTCCACACTTCGAAAACACACCCCTCACCATCGCCAAAAGTATTGAGATTCTAGAAGTTGAAATCTCCAGCGACGTCCAGTTTCGATGTCACCGGGAGGGTAACTAGGCGTGCTCAACAGGGTGAAACAGTACTTCAACCCGCGGCAAAGGCTTCTGCTTTACAAAGCTCAAGTACGGCCGCATATGGAGCAAGTACTGTTGTCATCTATGAGCGGCAGCACCTAAATACCAGCTAGCACCTTGTGACTCGATTCAGAGACGCGCTGTGAGGATTGTTGACGAATACAAATTGACGGACGGTTTAGAGCCCTTGAGTCTGAGAAGAGATTTTGCGTCGCTTTGTGTGTTCTACCGATTGTACAATGGGGAGTTATTTGACATGATGCCCACGGCCTCCTTCTACAGTCGCACCGCTCGCCATCGACAGGGAATTCATCCTCACACATTAGAACCGAAGTGGTCACGTACTGTGCGGTTCCAGAGAAATTTTCTTCCACGTACAATCAAGCTGTGAAATGAACTGCCTGTTGAGGTTTTGCCAGGAGACTACAGCATGGGGTTCTTCTAAAAGGGCGTAAAAAGGTTTTTTACAGGGTCGGCAACGCGCATGTGATGCTTCTGGCGTCCTATAGGCTACGGTAACTGCTTTCCATCAGTATGTATTCGGTATGTTTGTTTGTCGCCATCGTGGTATAAAAAAAATATGGACCTCCCCTCAATCGAACGCGTTTAGAGCGTACTCCACCACGCTGCTCAACATGGAAGAGCTCAAGATAAATAAACCCATCATCAGCCGTTGCTTAAGGGGCCGTCCATTAATCACGTGAGGCTCGAAAGAGGGGGGAGGGGGTTCGGTAAAAATCACGAAACATCACAAGGGGGGAGGGGGGGTGTAGTAAGATATCACGTGTATTTATTTTTTTAAGTACTTTTCATCAGGCGAACCATATGCTTATTAAAAATCCTTATTAATATTCTGAAAATTATAACATTTTTTGTAAATACAAAAATACACGTGATTTGAGGGGGGGGGGGGGGGGGTTTAGCCTTACACCTCACCAAGTATCACCAAGGGGGTGGGGGGGTGTTAAAAATGCAAAAATAAACCTCACGTGATTAATGGACGGCCCCTAACTTGCGTGATCTAAGAACTTCGATCATTAATACTAGGTATATTAAGTAAAATTTATCTAGTGCTTTAATTTTCGACCGATGGAAAGTTTTAACCGTCAAACTGGGAAACACCAGGACGGTAATGTAAGCACCTAATTGATTGGAAATGTTCAATTAGGTGCTTACACTACACCGTCTATTGGTTTCAACGACCTTTCTCGCCTAGACCAGTATCCAATGAGCCGCGAACATGTCGAAATTTACTGCCCGCAAAGGTTTTATTAATAAACCCCCACAAAGGGAATTTATTAAATAAGTAATGAGAAGTGCAAGGTCGGCGAGATTCCCCTTCCCAATATTCGCAAGGTCGAGTATTAATTAATTAACACGGCTAACTTAGTGAGATCAGCATTGTTCGATAGAAAATATGGAACTAAATAATTGCGTCCGGATCCGGACCTTCGGATACAATATTCAGGTGAATTGTTGTTATGTTATATTTTCCTTATGTTATTGTTTACGGCCAAGCTATCGACAATGGCATGGCATGCTGCAAAATGTTTTAATAATTTAAAACATTTTGTAATTGAATTAAGAATGTTAATTCCGGACGCACAGAATTCCATACAAAACACATATTTAGGGACCACACACACGCTAATAATATATTTTCGGATTCTGTTTTATTTTAATAATGTAATAGGTACATTTTTTATTATTTAAAACATTTTGCAACAGTTACAGGCCAAAATTTGACACAATTGTTCAATTGTTGTGATAATTACCGAAATACTGCAATATATGAGTATCAAATGAAAGACTTTGATGAGCGAAATAATTTTAATAATAGAAAATAGAAGAAAGTAAGAAGTACTAAAACGATTACTTCTTGAATCTTTTTTAAAAAAAGTTTTTTTTTTATAAAAGCGTTTTTAAATCTAGGGCCCTATCGCCGAAGCTGATTACCTACGAATATTTTGATAGCAAAAGTCAAATTTTATCTTAGATTTATGGTATATGTGTTTAGCTTAGCTGATAGTAACCCTAGAACCACAGTTTATGTAGGTAATAGTACTAACGCTAGAACTCTACAAACTAAGCTGAAGATGTTTGTCAATAACTTAAAAGTAAACCCGTTTTTCAGTAAAATTACCCTTTCAACTTAATTTTGTCATTACAACATCTACATAGCTCTAAATAAAATTTAATGGCCTTGAATTTGAAATTTGAAGGTCTGCTTTGTTTGTCCGGGATAATGTTCGGAACGGCTAATCCGGTTTTAATGGGATTTTCACGGGAAGGGAAAAGAGTTGAGGGCTACACATAGAAGTCCGGGAGTATTTAGGTTTCGTGCATGAAAATAAAAATCATTATTTCCACTAAAAGCGTAAAAAGTTTATTGAATCATGTAGATAAAATAGCAGATAACAACTAGATGGTATCATCATCTTTGTAAGCCTTGTAACCAACTGCTGGGTATAGGCCTTCCCCAATGCTTCCACAATCCTCCGCTTTCCACACTCAACCGCTACCAGCTACGTTTTTTCAGGTCGTCGGTCCATCTAGAGGGGGAGTGGTCTACGTTTCGTTGGTCCATACGTGGCCTCTACTCTAGGACTGTCCTCTCCCATCTGCCATCACTGACTCGAGAGATGTGGCCAGCCCACTGCAACTTCAGCTTATCGAATTTGTAACTGTTCAGAAGAATAACTAGGCTTGGTTAAGAGCTGCAGTGGTTAACGTCGATTCTATATGGTGTTTCGCTAAAACATTCATAAAGGATTGGATTAATAATTTACCGCCTAAATCAACGTGTACTATGCGTCAACACTGGCTATCTGATACTACATGAAAATTAAATGAGGTTAGTCGCAATCTGAAAGCAGGAGGCGCCGACGTCCAGCGGCTCAATTCATGCACAGCTAAAATACAGGCAGCTTGTCGGAGAGACCGAAATAAAGCCTTCCGAAACATCTGTCTGTGAGGAGCTGGATTATAACTCACAAAAGTTTGAAATTAAAGACCTGCAGGTGAAAATCAAATATATAACCCGACCACAGACATCGAGGAGATTGTGAGGGTATGGAGGGATTATTGCAAGTCATTGTTTGCAAGTACTTCTTACTAACAGCTCTCCCACTCAACACAGTTGATGAGTACTCAACACAGTTGATGACCTTCCTTATTGAGAAATGAGATACGTGTCGCTATTAATCAACTCAAGAGCGATAAAGCAGCAGGCGTAGACGAAATTTCCATTAATGTTATCGAAGCTATGGTAGAAGTTGATGTGGAAATAAGAGTAAATAAGTATTTATTTGTTTTTTTGTTGTTTGTTTGTATTTGTAACTCTGTCAAGAGTGTACGACAGAAAAATAATGTATATAGACAATAAATATAATTTAATTTTTTTGGTTTAACTATGGTTTACAATGAAATTATGTCGTCCTCTTTCATTATTAGGTACTTACTTAGGTAATCATTCCCTAGGTGCCAAATTAAACTTTAAAAATTCACGTAATGTTTGATTATTTAAAACGAAATAAATAATAATTACAACAAGTATACTTATATTAAAAGCGCCTGACACATGATACAATCTCTTCTCTGCTCCTTCATAAGACCCACAGAAAGAAGATATTCTCATCTATCATCTATCCATTACCTATTATTAATTTAGACCAATTTTTCCAGTGAGCCTAAACACGATACGATGCATGTTGTTGAAAGTTCAAGACGATGCTACAGCATCTGGATAGGAGTAAGCAAGTATCATGAAAGTAGCTCACATCCCCTTCTGAAACTAAAAAACATATAATGATTTTCTTCAGTCATTGCTAAGACATTTTCGGTCTATCCGTTTGGAAGCTATAGACTACAATGCCACGAGATACTCACTAGCAGATATACATACTCAACACCCGCCTGTTTGTATCAGGGGTTAAAAATCATTGTAATATCAAACGAAATGCGCGGTAAAATCCACTCCAACGAATATTAAGTTGTAGATAAAATAAATAACTGCGAAAACGATAATATTTCATGGGCAGGACTATAAATAGGTCATCGGCAGAATGTCACTCGTACACGTCAAGAAGCTTTTACTCGGGACACTGAAATATGAACAATATCCCAGCACACCCGACATGTTCCAGTTCCAACCGACGGTAAATTGCATTCTATTTTAAACTCGCTCCCAAGTTGTATGTTCTCTTTAAACGTCTAGCCAGGCTACATTGTGACATAACCACATTTTAAACAACTAGGGTGGCAAGCAAGCGTACGATCCGCCTGATGGTAAGCAGTCATCGCTGTCTATGGACTCTTGTGTCACCTGAGGCATCACTCACGCGTCGCTGACCCTGCAATATCCCTTAACACCTTACTTGAAAACCACAATACTGTAGTCTCAGGGAAAACTATGGCTGAGAGTTCATTCTACAACTTGACAGCTTAAGGTAAATAAAAACTCCTTTGGAACCACACGTTATATCCGCCTACTTTATTAATTTTCGTGCTCTACTATCGCTGTGTGAAACTAATATCAGAAGCAATTTAAATTTAACCTTTGGTTTCAATATAAGGTTCAGCTCTTCAGGTCACGACACGACAAGCGTTTCCTCACGGAATGTACCTACCTTCTTGCAGTAGCAAGTAACCACCCCAACTAGCAAAATAATCCTGGAACGCAATTTTTTAATGCTATATGCACTTATAAAGCTCCGATAATGGTTTTGGTATTTGCTACAGTGCTTTTAACAGCATAAATGAGTGCTGTTTTTACTTAAGTACGTTTAATCCTATAATTTGGACTTATATCGGTATATAGGATCATATTTCGTGGCTATTACTAGATTAAGACTCCTTTAAAAGCATGGAACAAGAGTAATTGCTTTCAGGAGTAATTACTCCGGTTACCCAGGCTTATATGCGCCTATAAGATAACATCTTAAGGGCATTTAAATCTTAAGACTCCTCTAGGAGCATTTACCAGGATAGGATACACTGAGAACCAATCACTCTAGTTATTTTTACTTATAACCTAATATAAGCTAATAATTTATGGCTAATATAAGTAAATTCCAGTTAAATTACTAAATAGTTTTTATATTTCTTGTCTGGTGTTATATTAGCCTAAAATTAAGGATTAAGCAGATTTCATATCCGCGTTTCACAAATAATAAATCACTAAGATTATAACAGCACTCAGTAGGATAAAATGTTCTCTACATAGATTTATCGTATGCCATTATAAGCCTAGACATATTTATATTAGCATTCCACTGTAGTGTTATTGTATAAGTAGTCTCAAACAATCCTGGTTAAATCTCTTATAAGGTCACTTTTGCTTGAAACGACCAATATAGACAAAACACGCTTTATACAGTGTCGCAAATCCTATTATAGGATTTGTCATAAATTTTATTGGTAAAGATCGCATAGCGAATTCTGGAGAGGGTTCCGGACAAGATCTGTAGTACTACTTAAGGTGGAAGAGGTCCGGAATAGTAAAGCAATAATGAAAAATCATTAAGTGATGATGGGGAAGAACTTTCAGATTACAACAAAAATTTAGAACTGCGTTATTGTATAAAAAACTGGGCTTTAGACTTAAATTTTTCTCATACTGCATTAAACTCCTTCCTTGAAATTATAAATATGAGACTAAACGATGTTTTGACTAAAGATGCACGAACACTACTAGAAACAAATAGAGAAAACGGACTCATTACTAATTCATCCCCAGCGCACTATTGGCACAATAGTCTGATCAAAATATTTGAAAATAATTTTTGAAAATGTTTCCTGTCTACCAAATGACATTTATCTAAATATAAATATTGATGGATATACTAGTTTTCAACTTGAAACATCAATCGATTTCGTTTTTCCACATATAAATGTGTAACCCTAATTGGTAACAATATGGCGAATCTTCGGTTTTGACACTCGCCAATATAGAACCAATTATACTTATAATGGCACTATGTCACACTTGGAAATGCTCCTCGAAAAAATGGCAGCCCTTCATTGTATTTTCTTGATAAATTAATAAATTCTTAAAAGTAAATAAGTCATTTTGAAGAGGCGCTTTAAAATTTTATTTAAAACCATGATAAATTTCACAGAAAATTCGCATTCCCCTACGAATAACAACAAAGTAATGTAACATTAACACTAACAACAATACAATTTTGATTTTCTACTATGGTTGACAATAATAAATTCTGATTAAGATAAATAGTACTCTGCCATTATTCAGGACGTTTAAAAAAATCTTGACAGAGCACAACGCAGATACACTTTGACAGTTCACAGAATATGAGTTTATAGAAGCATTGCGAGGCGCGTATTAGTCTCACTTTTGACTATAACTTACTTATATTGAGATTTGCAGGAGTAACTGCATTGACGTAATCCTATTACAGGAGCTATATAGGCGTAAACGGCATTTAAGCGGTCTAATATAAATACGTTATAAGCAAAAGTAGACTTATAAAGTGGGCCCTTTTCCGGACTTATATGCAGATATAATTCTCATATAGTCCTAGAGAAATGATCCTCCTGGGATAGTTTAAGAACCACTTTTTGCTAGTTGGGACAGCTATTCAATTAATATGTAATAAACAATACGTGTTATCTTAGCTCTTACTAATATTTTTATTGCAAACTTTAACGAGCTTGGTGGTCGAATGACTACTTTAACTCCGAGGCTCTAGCGAAAAGAGGGGTAGGGAGCGTAATGGTAAACTACCCGACTGGGGAATGAACGAAACCTCCACCTCACAGAATCATCATCAGGTCCATTTTAGTCTCCACTACAGGAGCACGACCCTCTCTTGTCCGTCCTAGACGGAAGGAGGATTTGGCCTACACTCCCCAAGCTGGCCAAACGGGTTGGGGAGGCCTGATCGATATTATTTGATAATGTATTTCCCTTAGTCGCCTTGTACGACATCCACGGGAAGAAACGGAGTGATTCTATTCTAGTCTGCCGGAAACCACACGGCGTACCTCACAGAATATCGCAGCCAAATGACAATTCCCTTGAAGGTTGTTGTGTTCCTGCGAGTGAGTGAGGTTACCAGAAAGGAGGGAAATGCTGCGTTGGCAGCGGGGGTGGCGGCGCGCTAGCGATATTTTATGTTGCGAGCGTTAATATGGCTACGGTAACCGCTCCATATCAGGCGGGCCATATGCTTGTCTGCCACCCGACGTAGTATAAAAAAAATAAAAACACACATTGGTATGTGATAAAAACACGTTTTATCTAAGGGTTAAATTTCTGTGGTTACTATAAATACAACTGCAAACATATACAAAAAGAGCTATATATACTTTTGTCGGTGTCACAAATCTAACAAAGGCAAAAGCGTTAAGCTGGATCAAATACGTTATCAAATAACGTAGGCTTTGTACCACCCACACTCTACTGCCCTTTCCCTTTGATATTTCATGACTCCTACTTAGGTATCTATATATAAAAAACAATCAAAATTGATACAATTTCGAGACAAGAAAGTGGTCGAATGGTTAGTAATGGCCACTTTGACTCCAAGGTCGCGGGTTCGATCCCCGCGCAAAACAAACATTTGTGTTCATGAACATGTCTGTTTGTCTTGGTCTGGGCATGCATATCTATAAATATATTATAGTCTTGATTAAACTATATTATTAGATATGCATTAGTTGTCATAAACTATTTGGCCTTTTAATCTCACCTAAATATATTGCATCATTTACTTGGGTAAGTGTATTAAATTTAATTATATCAAATATGTATATGTAGCTTGATTGTGTTTAGGCTGTTTTACCTTACACAAAACAACTCTCAAGGGAATTGTTATTTGACTGCGGTATTCTGTGAGGTGGAGGTACTACCCCAGTCGCGCAGCTACAAGTACGCTGTACTGTACTGTTCCTTTCTTTTGCCAGAGCGGTATGATGGCTCATACCGCTACTCTGGCGAGTAGTTTGCAAGATCGGGGTGAGCCACTTACATTATCTTAATACCTCGTCGTCTAATAGACCCTTAACGAAAAACCAGAGTTTCAAAGTCATGTTTACAACACAAACTCCTCTGTTATTATAATGATACTGCGCCATTCAAATGTTACTTAGAATAATACAGATACATTATCCGCTTTTATTGCATGAATGTGAGAAAACGACCACCACACGTTCAGACGAAAAGTAAAGGCAGCCATTAACGCCGCACCGAAGTGGCTGTAAAGTCAAATAGGACCCTAGGATAAGGTGACTGTATTCTCTTTCTAAAAATATAGATGCTCTACACTAACGATTTCTAACCGCGCGGCTTTACGCGTTAGTATTTCAAACACAGACTAAGTATATAGTAGACATGGCATGTAGGCGTGGCGCGCGTCCTAAATAAGAGTCCGGACTGATACCCAAGTCACAGTATAAGTAATAGTACTCCCACGTGTTGATTTGTGTCAGTCGCATACTTAATTAATAAAAAATATTTATTCACAGTACCATCTGTCAGTACGATTCGGGACGACCCTCGAAAACAGTTAATATATGTGGCTCAGGAGTGAGATCGGTCTCTATTTCTTCAAAAAACTTTTGTCACCTATATTGAAGAACAGAACAAGACAAACACATTCCTGGTCCACACAGCTGGTGTAGTCCCGTTGTGAACGAAATTAAACAGATGTTGCAGTTCCTATAGAACCGGAGATCCTCCAGCTTTTTGTTTTCCAGCCAAGGTTTTACCCAAGCATTTTCTTTATTTTTGCCATTTAATTGAAATCATAGGCATGCTGCGACTGCTGCTTGAACTCGACGATGAGACATTTTTTATTGTGATGTGTGTAAATGGGTACTCACTTACAAAAGTATGTAAACATTATGTATGAACTGTAAGTTTTAGGTTAGGTTAGCAATTAGATCTTTAAATCGTCGCTGTCGAGCTGTTCCAAGTCGAGAGTTCCAAGATATTTGAAGCTCGACTTGGAACAGCTATTTTTGGCAATAACAATTATTGTTATTGAACAATTATTGTTATTGCCAAGAATAATCTTCGACTGAAGATAAAGAAATTTGATTTGACTTTGACATTGACAGCTTTATGACACTATTGACAACGACAGAATATTTCTGACACTTCTTCTGAACTGAGACTGACTGACAGGTCTGGCTGGCTTGTTTTTGATTTTTGCAAAGTATTTTTGTTACAGAAAAACACTAAAAAAAGCACTTTTGTTTGCTATATGTATCACTAATTTTGTAAACAAAACATAACCCTCAAAGGCCATATTTGTATTATTTACACTGGAATTCGTATCTTGTTCTAACTGGGATAAAAGTAAATCCACCTAGAATGGTACGGCGACTGCGTGAACAGAGCACTACTGAAGATGAAATTGTTATCGGTAAGTATACATAAATTTTATGAATATTTTAATGTTTTGGACATTTTACAAACTAGTGTTTAATATCTCAAAACTAATACATATAGAAATTATGTACTGGTTTTGGGACAATAGACGTTAATATGTAATGCCGCAGTCATAAAAAAATATTTAGATATCTGTTTTATTTTTGCAGATACGTCACCACCAAAAAAACACAAGAGGCACAAACACAAAAAGCACAAGAAAAGGAAAATTGAAAATGAATTTGACAGCGACACGTCCATTGATGTATCCTATGAAGACATCATGGACAAACCATACAAAATGAAAGTGAAAGCAGGCAGGGAGATGGCTACGACGTCTGCCGCTGATATCCTTAAGGCACAGACCATGAAATCTTCATCAGAATCGCGCAGATCCATGCCTGGTTCCTCATCTAGCACTCCTCCTAAAGCTTCGAAGAAAAAGAAAAAAGGCAGAGACAGTGGAACATCGAGTGAAGAAGAGAGATGGTTAGATGCTATTAAATCTGGAAAACTTGAAGAGGTCAGTAGTAATACTATATAGTGTAATAGGCTATTTGACTATATTTTGTTTCATTTTGTTATATAAGGACTTCACAATAATATAACTATAGGTGAAAAAAATTCCTAGATATCATAAAAACATCTAGGATAATTATGATAACTTGAAAAGCATAATTTTGGACTATAAATCTGTTGGACATAAGACATAAGAATGAAAGTTCACAAGTCATTCTAGTTTTGTGTATTTTATGATATTATACCAATTTGCAAAATAGTTTTTAAACTTTTGTGTGTTAATTACTAGCAATTTGGAACATTTCAACATAAAAACAATTTAAAGTGAAATTTTTAGGAATATAAAGGAAATCCTACTACTAATACAATAAAATATTTAACTTCCAGGTTGATGAAGAACTTAAAAAGATTAAACCTAAAGATCCAAAAATGATGACTGCCAGGCAGAGAGCCATGTACGAGCGAGGAACTGATAAAGATACCAGTCCCGGGGGTGAAGTGTTATTAGCTCTACCCTCAGGATATAAAGAAAAAGTGATGACAGCAGAAGCAATACAAAAAGCAGCATTGAAATCACAAAAACGGAAACAATTAGCTGATGAGAAACGAGAGAAAGATAAAAAGAAAACTATGGACCGTTTACTCAAGAAGCAAGAATCTAAAAATCTAAAGAATGCTCTGAAAGGCAAACCAGCCAAGAAGCAAGAACCAATGATAGTTTACAAAAATAGTGCTAATGAAGTGTCACTCTCTTTGCCTCCTGGTGTACCATTCCCATTAGAAACTCGACTGCCCATTGAACCTCCTAAGCCGATCAAATGTGGTGTTGCAGGATGTGAGAATATAAAAATATATAATTGTTCTAAAAGTGGTGTCCCATTGTGTAGTTTACAGTGTTATAAAACAAATTTAATGACAATGGTATTAGTGCAATAAAATTAAATTAAAAACTATTTTTTTTTTCTTTATTATCTCAGCCTATTATTTTTCCTTATTTGTTGCCATGCCATAGTATACAGGTTTAAACAATTTTCTAACTTTAAAGAGCATAGCAAGGGGAATTACCATAAATTAAATTAAATAACCTTCATGCATATTAAGTCTAGTTCAGGTAGGGTCATAAAAATATTATTACATTGCAGAAGGACATTTTAAAAATATTTATTCTCAACCTCCCTTGTACAGTCAACCGCGTGTAAACTGTAACACTTCCAGGGTCATGTGCAGTACTACGAATGCATACCCAATCAAACCCTAGCAAGAGCTATTGCAATAATTTTACAGCAAAAACAAAATAAACATGTTAAGTGCTACTTAAAAACTATAATGAATTATTTGTTAGTGATTATTTGTTGAGAAGCTCGATGGAGTCATTGCGCGTTACTCTGACGGCCACGCAAGTTAAACAACGTCGATCGTAGCCTGTCTATGGATACGTTTATTTACCTCTAGCTCCTGCGTGCTTCGGAGGTCACGTTATGCCGTCGGTCCCCGTTGTTGTCGTTAGATGACAGTTGTTAAGCCAAGTGGCCTTTCGGCGGCTTGAAAACACTGGCCTCCGTCAACCCGCAGTTGAGCAGCGTGGTGGAGTTGTTGTTGTTGTTGTAAAGTTTTTATTATACAAAAGATATTAACATAATAAGACAATAAAATAGTTATGTACAATGGCGGACTTATCCTAAATGGGATCTCTTCCAGTCAACCATTACAAACTTGAATGTAAACATAGTTTGGCAGAAACATAGGTACAATAATGAATACATGGTGACAAAATAAGGATAAATATATGAAGAGTCAATTATGACAAAAGTAAAAGTAACGTTTAGACATAAGTTTAGACAGACTGTATAACATATATATAAGAACACTATCAGTGGAGTATGATATAAACATTACTCTACATTTACGTATCTAGATTTCTAGATACAGGCTGATGATGATGATGATGATGAAAAATCTCTCTCATTTCAAATCTGTTTATAAAACGGAGTAATGAAATAACAAACCTAACAATTGGTAGATACTAGTGAAGTAAAGAAAGATAAATCTTTCACATTCGCGAATGCGAATGCGAATATTTCGACGCGACGACGACGCGGCAACGGTGGAAAATAAAAACAAATTAAGCGATACTAGACCAATTGTTCAGCAGAGCTGTTTAAAGATTATGAAATTGAAATAATCATCTTTTTTTTTTAATATTTATGGATATTTTTAATTTTGTGTGTGCAGTTTAATAGTAGATTAGTAGCCGAGGGCTGTAAGGCATCAATTGCAGCCCGAGATATTTAGGCGCACGAGCGCAGCGAGGGCGCCTATAGTTCGAGGGTGCAATTGTATTATACTCGGTTCTTATTTTCAAAATGAAACAACGATTACACAAATTAAATTGGATTTACTTTTCCTTAACAACGTTCCTCGTTCGAATCTCGTGGCCAAGTGTCGAACATTCACTCAGTGTTGCCAGACTAATAAGTCACTTGATAAATCACTAGTATGATACCCGTTCCGATATGATATGAATGGTCGATACTTACCATAGACGAGTATTATAGTGAATGGCCCTACGATAATCTTACAACTCGGCCATCCTATAAGAAGTGAGTCCACTCACTTGTAAAATAAATAAATAATAATAATAATAAAATAAAAAATAAAAACTTATAAAATACAAATTACAAAATGAGTTACAAAACAAAATAAATTAAATCAAATAGATTTACTTCAAATTCTTAAATTTGCCTGTAAACAATCTTGCATGGTCTGCTACGATCTGCAATCATCTGTGCGATATCAATTGCTTGATACCATTCGCTATCTGCACTGATTGCTCGTAGCCCATGCTCTTAAAACAAGTAACATAAAATAAAACTAGCCATATACATTCTTGCAATCATCTGTGCGATATCAATTGCTTGATACCATTCGCTATCTGCACTGATTGCTCATTGCAAATTATCTTACATGATCTGCAATCATCTGTACTAAATCAGTTGTCGAATATCATATCTATGTGTACTGATTGCTCATGTTCCTAATCTATAGTGCCACTAAATGAGTACCATCTGTGCGGAACTAGTTACAAAGTTCATTTCGCCATCTGCACTGGTCTGTATTCGTTTAATACTCAAAGTAGTCCCATATAATTAATGTTCACTATAATTCATCACAATAAGTATCAATTGCAAACTACTCTAAATAGCATCAATTCATGTTAACTTCACTACTAATATATACAAAAATCTACGACTATCAGTACAACATAAAATCTTTTAACCTGTCGTTTATTACGAAATACACAATGATAACGTCAATCAAACTTATCAAGAGTAATTTCATAAAATCAATTTCATTATTTCTATTTAAATTGTTTATTCATTAATATCGCTGTCATCAACGCCAATGTCATTTTCGCTACCATCGCTAGAGTAATCGTTAAAATTAAGCCAGGGGTGGATTTTATCTATTGCAATGACATTCTCATATTTTTTGTTTCCTTTCCTTGTTAAAGGGGTATCCTCAACTAAAAACCTATCATTTGGTAGAACTTTCACGATACGATATGGACCATGAAATTTAGATATAAGTTTTTTCGATTTACCTAAATGTTCTTTGTCAATTATTGTTCTTTCGATTCTAACGAGATCACCTACGTTGTAAGATGTTGGGGGCTTTCTATTTTTGTCAAACCTTTTCTTAGAAATTTCCTGGTCCCTATCAATTTTTTCTTTAGCATCGGATCTTAACTGCATCAAGTTGTCGCCACTGACTAGTTGTGACGTCTCGGTAATTACATCGCCTAACATATTTTCTGATGTAGTGACTAATTTACAACCGAATAATAATTCTGAGGGGGTTTTTCCGGTAGTTTTATTTACAGTGGTATTAATACCTATCTGTATATCACCTACATAATCATCCCATGTATTTTCATTCTTGCCGTGACACTTAGTACTTAAGGCATCTAATATGGTACGATTAAATCGCTCGACCTGTCCGTTGGCTCTAGGGGTCGCGACTGCATTTAAAATATGTTTTATGTTTAATCTACTTAAAAATTCCTTAAATTTCGCACTAGTAAAGCATGCGCCTCGATCAGTTATTAGTCGTGAAGGAGAACCAAAATAACTAAAGTACTTTTTAAATTCTTTAATTGCAGTTGAGGTTTTCGTGTCTTTTACAGCACGTATATCAACAAACTTTGTAAATGCGTCGACAATTACGAGTATATACACATTACCCCTTTTAGAGCGAACAAACGGGCCGAGGTGGTCCGCGTGTAGGGTATGAAAAGGCATTTCTATTTTGGGTATGGGGTGGAGTAAACCCTCCTTACGTCCAGATGGTGTCTTGTGGTGCGCACACTCCAAACATGAAGAGACGTACTTCTTCGTGAAGCGACGCATTTTTGGGAACCAAAATGTTCCTTTTATTCGACTCAGAGTTTTATCATAACTAAAATGCCCCACATCATCATGATTCATGCGCAAGACCTGCCACCGAACACCTCGTGGTACCACCCAACGTATTCCATCCTCTAAGATTCGATATACATATTGCCCCTTTAGTTGATAGTTCTTGCGCACGTCGGCAACAAATTTGGTATCGTCGTCCGATAAAATTTCTTTAATTCGCTTTATATCATCATCATTACTTTGAACTGTAGCAATCCAATCCCTAACTTCAACTTGTAAAACATCTATCACGTGTATATCAGAATGTGAAGTGGGGTCAGTTACAGGAGCTCGACTCAATGCATCAACATGGGCCATGCGTGCCCCTGGTCGATATTCAATACTACAATCGTACTCCTGTAGCTGCACCCACCAACGTGCAATTCTAGGTATAAGGTCGCGTTTCGTTAAGGTCGTACGTAATGCGTTACAGTCAGTCACTATTTTGAATTTTAAACCAAGTAAATATACTCTAAAACGACATAACGAAGCAATGACAGCTAGAGTTTCGAGCTCAAATGAATGAAACTTTTGCTCGTCTGCTGATGTTTTGCGGCTATAATATGCTACCGGTCTAAACTGGCCATCATTACCTCGTTGCATAAGTATACCTGCGATGCCGACTTTTGATGCATCGGTATGCAATTCAGTCTCTAATTGCGCATCAAATAAGGCCAATATGGGTCTTTCTACTAACTTTTCTTTTAAAATATTTAAAACTTTTGTGTGGTCATCAGTCCATTTCCACTCAAATTTGGAACTTAAAAGGTTTGTTAAAGGGCATGCTATTAACGCAAAATTCTTCACGAATCGTCGAAAGAAACTTGCGAGCCCTATAAATCTTCTCAAGTCGTGTACGTTTTTAGGTACAGGAAAATTTGATATAGCGAATATTTTACGCGAACCTGGACGTATTCCTTCACCAGATACATGGAAGCCTAAGAAATCGAGCTCCTTTTGAAAAAAATAACATTTCTTTAGTTTCAAGGTTAAGCCCGCTTTGAGCAAAAGTTTAAAAACCTCTTCCAGACGTAACATGCCCTCATCAAACGAACGAGCAGGAATCAAAATATCGTCCATATAAATGACTATATATTTAAGACCAGAAAGGACTCTATTCATAGCTCTTTGAAAGATAGAAGGCGCATTTGCCAACCCGAAAGGCATTCTTTTGTATTGATATTGCCCATCGGGCGTAACAAATGCCGTTTTCTCCTGGGAGCTCTCTGAAATTGGGATCTGGTAGTACCCTGATGCAAGGTCAAGGCTAATGAATAAAGAATTACCAGATAGTCTATCCAACTGGTCATCGATCAATGGTAAAGGGTAATGCTCTTTACGAGTCTTGTTATTTAAAGCTCTGTAGTCGACACAGAGTCGTTTTTCTCCCGTCTTTTTCTTCACTAGAAGAATAGGACTGGCATATGGCGACTTCGATTCACACACTATATCAGCATCGATCATTTCCTGTACCATTGATCGTACCAATTCACGTTCGGGGTACGAAAGTCTATACGGGCGGTAAACCACCGGTTGTGAGTCATTGAGCTCAATATCCATTTGAATGACATTTGTGTATCCTAGAACCTTTAAGTTACATGAAAAACAACTTTCATATCTCTTTAGCAAGTCCTTAAGTTTAGTAACTTCAATGTCGTTTAGATTTTTGCCAACATTCAAATCAGATATAGTTTCTTGATCATTAAAGTCTAAAATATTTACATCTAACTTATCATTGGTACTAAATACTCTAGTAATTAACGTGTGTTTGTTTAAAATCAAAATATTTTCACTTAAATTTTGTACTAATAATGCCCCTATTCCACTCTCTAGCTCATATTCACCGGGTAGAATGTAAAATTCTTTAGTTGACCGACCACGCAAAGAACCTCTGACGTATACACTTCCAGAATAATTATTATTCGAATAAATCGGTATAACTAACATTTGCTTTGCTGGAAGCTGGACATCATCTTTTAAAAAAAAATGTAACTTTAAAGGGTATTCTCGTTCGAAAACTAAGGAGTCTGTCGTTTTTGTCACGACGATTCCAGGGCTCTCAGTAAAACTATGCCCAATTAACACTGGGTATTTAATAACACCGTCTTGAACAATATACGCATCTAGTTTTTCTACAATATTATGAATCTCGACTTCAATACGCGCTACGCCTAACGGGATGACTATATTATTACCTAATCCTCTCATGACTGGTAATTTACCTACGCACCAAGACACACCTAATCGTTTTGCTTCACAACATTGGATTAATGTACATTGACTACCCAAGTCAATATACCCTTTAGTTGTAGTACCATTCACTTTTATAGGCATTACAAATTTATTATTACTAGAATTATCCACGTCAACCTGCATCACAGATTTTTCATTAGAATTATTATTCTCTTTACTGGAGTCATTTGGCAATCTAGGACAATTTATAGTTAAATGACCTAATCTGTTGCATACACTACATTTTAATATCTTTTTAGGGCACTTGAAACTAAAATGCCCTGTTTCATTACAATTGTAACAGGTAACAGATGCAGTTGACTGAGACCTCGAAAACTTTTGTTCATTACTAAAGTTATGCTTTGTATTTAAAGTAGTATTATGAGATGAATACGGCCGTTTGTCTTGAATAATTTTATTCCGATCAATTTCTCTACCTTGTTGTTTAATTGACTGGAAATATTTAAGTACCTGCTCTGGTTCCTGACATTTGGCCGCTTTAGCCCCTAATCTTAAGGAACGATCCTCGATCCCGTAAAGCAAACAATCCACAGCCCGTTTCCCAAAAATTTCGCAACGAGTTAGTAAATTAATCTTTTCATAATAATAAAGTTCTAACGATTCATTATATTTCACACGCTTGGATAACATTTCATTTAATAATTCGGCATAATCGTCACTACTAGGAAAGGAGTCAATTAATTTATTTTTCCATTCAGGCCACGAAAATGACATTGTAGGCAACGCTTGATACCATGTTCGTGCGACACCTGACAAACGTGGCAAAGCATAATGTATAATTTGATCATCACCCCAATTGTAAAGCCGCGCACACTCATCTACCTTATTGGTCCACATCTCAATAGTTTGACCTTTGACCATAGGGTCGAATTCTGGTATAACATTGCCTAACATTGGAAATTTATTGCCTTCTGGTCTAATACTAGTCAAAGATTTAACTAAATTACATAAAAATTGTTGGGTTTCACTATTTACAAGAGCAGAAGTATTAAAGTTCATACCTTGAGGCGGCTGCGCCGTAGATCCACTTTTGTTACTACCTGATGATCTGCTGTTAGATACGGATGGTGTCCGCTTATGTCTTGAACGTCGACTTTTGTGTCCCTTCCTTTCCGTACTACGACTCTGTCGATGCTCGTACTCACGTCTGCGGCTACGCTTTCTTCTTCTATCACGTTTGCCTTCAGTGAACGTCTTAGAACGGCTCCTTCGTTCATCACGACTAGTTGATTTACTACTCCTACTTTTATGTCTTCTACAGTCACAACAAAGCTGTTTCACAATTATTTCATGAGACTTGCTAACTATTTTTGTCATTGTAGTAATGAGAGGAATTTTATGTAATGCGAATTTGTCTCGTTACTGCATGACACGATGATAGTATTATTTAAGGTACTATTGTTTTTTGTAATTACCAAATTACTGTACTAATATTGTTGTGGAGAAAAATAAACGATTATTATTATTATTATTATTATTACAGTGTTTCGATTTCCTCAATCTATCTTCGCTACTCTTATCATCACGTCGGTGTTTACGTTTCAACGTAACAATATCCGGAGTATAACGTGAACGACTCTTTCGAGAACGATTATCATCAATGTCGTGAGCACTATCCATAATGTCGCAGTATTATAATAGCAATTCAACCATAAGTTAACTTCGTAAGGTATAATAATTCGAAAAGAAAAAAAAAACACTTGATAATTGAAATTGTGGGTGTGTTTTACTAATCCCACTTCGGAGATATTATACTCGGTTCTTATTTTCAAAATGAAACAACGATTACACAAATTAAATTGGATTTACTTTTCCATAACAACGTTCCTCGTTCGAATCTCGTGGCCAAGTGTCGAACATTCACTCAGTGTTGCCAGACTAATAAGTCACTTGATAAATCACTAGTATGATACCCGTTCCGATATGATATGAATGGTCGATACTTACCATAGACGAGTATTATAGTGAATGGCCCTACGATAATCTTACAATTGATGCTTACACCCGAGCTAACTACTCTGCTTTACATCTCGATTGTGAGGTAAGTAGAAAAAAACCGGGATTACAAGAATAAAAGACTTTACTTGTTTTTCTTTTGGCCACTTCATGAACTCGTCGTAAGTTTTCAAATCTCTCTCTTTAGAACTTTCAGGCAAAATATTGTTAATTGCTGCTTCAGCTTCCATTTTCATTGAATCGGGAGTGCAGCTTATATCTTCATCACTTGCAGAACTCATGTTTTTTTCCTAATTAGCACGTAATTATAAAAAAATCCCGAAAACAAACAATATTAACAGTAAAAGTTTCTATTCCCGCCTTTTTTCTTCTCTTTTTTTTTATTTTATTTTTTTCTAGAAGGAAATTGAGCTTCGCCGTTCGATATTTAAATTGATGACTATTATACTCATACGAAGACAAGGCTGAATAGCGAAGCGACCTCTTTTGTCATTGGGCTGAATGCATGATGTCTATTGCCAGTATGATGGTTAGATGTACGCGAACTTTTTGAAAGAGTGAAGTGTTTTTTTTTAATTACTTACCGCCCTAGAGCCTTTTATAGCTACATTATTACCCTAGAGCGCTAATTGGTCACCTACAAGCCCCATTTGGGGGTAATAAGGACCTACTTACCGAATATGAGAGATGTAAACTTATTATACATACCTGTATACAGTATATAAAATGAAACTAACCAATATTTAGAAAAAATAAGTGTCGTTTCACTTAAATTACTTTTCAAATGTGTAGGGAAATACACTTTACATCTCTCATATTCGGTAAGTAGGTCCTTATTACCCCCAAATGGGGCTTGTAGGTGACCAATTAGCGCTCTAGGGTAATAATGTAGCTATAAAAGGCTCTAGGGCGGTAAGTAATTAAAAAAAAAATACTTTTCTCTTTCAAAAAGTTCGCGTACATCTAACCATCATACTGGCAATAGACATCATGCATTCAGCCCAATGACAAAAGAGGTCGCTTCGCTATTCAGCCTTGTCTTCGTATGAGTATAATAGTAATCAATTTTAAATATCGAACGGCGAAGCTCAATTTCCTTCTAGAAAAAAAAAATAAAAAAAAGAGATGAAAAAAGGCGGGAATAGAAACTTTTACTTTTAATATTGTTTGTTTTCGGGATTTTTTTATAATTACGTGCTAATTAGGAAAAAAACATGAGTTCTGCAAGTGATGAAGATATAAGCTGCACTCCCGATTCAATGAAAATGGAAGCTGAAGCAGCAATTAACAATATTTTGCCTGAAAGTTCTAAAGAGAGATATTTGAAAACTTACGACGAGTTCATGAAGTGGCGAAAAGAAAAACAAGTCTTTTATTCTTGTAATCCCGGTTTTTTCTACTTACCTCACAATCGAGATGTAAAGCAGAGTAGTTAGCTCGGGTGTAAGCATCAATTGCACCCTCGAACTATAGGCGCCCTCGCTGCGCTCGTGCGCCTAAATATCTCGGGCTGCAATTGATGCCTTACAGCCCTCGGCTACTAATCTACTATTTTAGGGCATAAAGAAAATGTTTAATGGGGTAAATTAATTTATGCGACGTTTTTTAAACATATTTACTAGGAAAATTCTATGAAAAATCAAATTAAAATTTAAACAAATAGGGATAAAATATTTCTGTGGTTGCAAGCAGCCATAGGCAATACCATATATCAGGCTTGGTTGTCACGTTAGGGATATAAAAATCTGTACCTATTTAGTATTATCTACGTTTGTTATAGTCACTAGTTGTGGTTCACTCTTTCCGTTCCCATTCCATCCCTGTGGATTTACCACAGAAAACTTGTTATGAGAATTTTATCTTGTTTTTTCGTTACTTTTTCTGATATATGTATACCTATATGGGGCCGTCCATTAATCACGTGAGGTTTTTTTTGCAATTTTAACACCCCCCCTCCCCCTTGGTGATACTTGGTGAGGTCTTGGAAATACCCCCCCCCCCCCCCTCCCTCAAATCACGTGTATTTTTTGTATCTACAAAGAATCTTAAAACTTTTGTTATATATTTATAAGGATATTAATAAGGATTTTTGTTATATCACTAAGGTGACAAACAAGCATACGGTCCGCCTGATGGAAAGCTGTTACTGTACTTTATGGACGCCTGTAACACCAGAAACATCACATGCGCGTTGCCGACCCTACACATACGAGCGTAAAAATGTTTTCACGTCCTTTTTGAAGAACCCCACGTTGACGTTGTAGTCTCCTGAGAAAACCTCCACAGGCAGTTCATTCCACAGATAGTACGGAACTTCTTTGGAACCGCACAGTACGTGACCTCTTCGGTGTCTTCTAATTCACATATTGAATTGATGAATTCGCTGTCGATGGCGAGCGGTGCGACAGTAGGAGGAGGCAGTGGGTATTATGTCAAATAACTCCTTTGAACACACCCCATTGTACAATCAGCAGAACACACAAAGGGACGGAAAATCTCTTCTCAGACTCAAAGGTTCTAAACTATCCGTTCGTCAACAGTCATGAAAAAAAGGATGCTGTTTTTTTCCTTATCGTGGCATAAAAGTTCTGCCCCCTTACCACTAACTCTTATTGCGATTCAATAACTGAATACAATGCTTATTCATACCAATGAATAAGCGACTCATTTCAAATTGAATAGTATTCATTGGCTGTTCGTGCAAGCATGAACATGCCAGACGCGCTACAGAATCGTGGCAGCTCCATCAATACTCTGAAACCATAATTATACTGTATGCGCAGGGAGTTGTAGGCCGTCATCGTCTTCAACTTCGTTCGTTGTCTAGCATCGGCGAGTCAAGGTCTTCAACACATCGCTTTTCCCTCCAGATCAGTAGTACCATTGACTAGTACCATTGATGGTACAAGTGACACAACTTTGTATCTCTAGTACCATTAAAGAAAAGTCAAGATATTCCCCGTGATAACTGATGGAACTAATGATACAATTTTGTATCTTTAGTACCATTAAAGAAAACTAAAGTCGACGGTCCCTACGTATAAAGCGACATGTCATTTCAGACATGTCTGCTTATAGTACGATATAGTAATTAACGATTATTATTATTGGACAAATGAGTTAATTTCTTACTTTTTGATTATATACAATCAATAAAATAAAAAATAAAAATTTTTTTACGGGCAAACTTTAGCAATTTATGCAATAAAAAAAAATTGCCATTTTTGACATGTCTCTTTATACGTAGGGACCGTCGAGATATTCCCCGTGATCAGGATGGTTTTGGGATGTATTCAGGATGGTTTTGGGATGTATTCAGGATGGTTTTGGGATGTGTTTAGGATTGTTTTATGATGTGTTAAGGATTGTTTTGGGATGTGTTAAGGATTGTTTTGGGATGTATTAAGGATTGTTTTGGGATGTATTAAGGATTGTTTTGGGATGTGTTAAGGATTGTTTTGGGATGTATCAAGGATGGTTTTGGGATGTGTTAAGGATTATTTTGGGATGCGTTAAGGATGGTTTTGGGATGTGTTAAGGATTGTTTTAGGATGTGTTAAGGATGGTTTTGGGATGTGTTAAGGATTGTTTTAGGATGTGTTAAGGATGGTTTTGGGATGTGTTAACGATTGTTTTAGGATGTGTTAAAGATGGTTTTGGGATCAGTTAAGGATTGTTTAGCGATGTGTTAAGTAAAAAAAATTGACTAACAAAGAGGTTTTAAGTACCTATGTGATTATACATATTGTATATCACTATCACAACCTGGCCACTTGAGCTGGGGGTGAGAAAACAAATGAATAGCAACCCGAGGCGTTCTATGGCGTCAAGCGAGTTGAAACTATTTTGCGCCTGCGGGTTTAAGCGGGGGAGCGGGAGAGGAAACTCTTTGCAGTTGCGAGAGTGCCAATTTCGTATGTAAGTACTATTAGTTATTCTATGGTATTTTTATTTTGTTGTGTAGGGGGTTCAATATCATCTTTAGAGACAAGACAAACCAACTTTACCTGCACGTGGTACACCCTAAAAAATATCAAGAAGGCAAAGTTAGTGAGAAGTAGGCCATGACGATAGCCCGTCTGGAAAAGTACCTCTACAGCAACCAAATAAGAAATCCTTGGTGAATGGTATTTTTCTGCGAGTTAGTGAGGTTACCAGGATGCTCCTGAGGAGCGCCAGCGACCGGGGTGGTAACACACAAGTAGCATTTGTTGCGCGCGTTTATACACACATCAAGTAGGCCATATGCTTGTTTCCCACCCGACGTAAAATAAAAAAATGTGACTGATTCACGAAATGCGATTAGTTTACGTTTCACTAGTTACCAAACAGCGAAAAAAATTCTTCTCTGGTTACGTAAGTTTAGTTACGTGGAAAAAGGGATTTCAAGTAGCCAGTACTTGGCATATCAGTCAGTACAATACCTAAAGTATTTATAATACTTTTCTTTGTCTATACTTCGTGTTTGTTTAGTTGTAAGTACATAGTTTATAATATAGTAAATATTGGTTGTATCACTAGTACCATTAATGGTCCTAGTGATACAACCAATATTTATGATGGTAGAACTGATCGCAAATTAGTGTTACTAGTACCATTGATGGTACTAGAGATACAAAGTTGTGTCACTTGTACCATCAATGGTACTAGTCAATGGTATGGTACTATTGATCCAAAGGGCCGCTTTTTGGTTTAGAAATCGCGCGTTTGACAAAAAAATAAATAAACGTGATATTTTACTACACCCCCCGTCCCCCCTTGTGATATTTCGTGATTTTTACCGAACCCCTCCCCCCCTGTTTTAGACTCACGTGATTAATGGACGGCCCCTATGAACAGCTATTCTGCTGTTCAGGATAGAGACAAATCCAACAAATCAAAGAGATTATAAAATGTTGTTCTTGCGTTATAAATGGTGTAATTGACACGACTTTATTTTATACAAGTAAATTCAGGGATCTTACATAAAAATTGAATAACTCTATTTCTATTTCATTTTAAATACTTAAATTTGCTATTTAATACTAAAGTTTTCTTTATATACCTAGTGGATAAGTTGATAAATAAAAGTCAAACTACAGCTAAACAGTGAGCATATATTTTGTAAACAAGTTTTAGATAAGTTTATATCTTTTTACAATTAAACTACATCAATAAAAGGTTTAGTGACTTTTCTATTGAATACAATTTTGCACTGGAAACTAGAGGGCTTTATAAATACAAATTTCAAGTAGAAGTTTATTTAATATGATAGTCAAAATTTGTCTTTTTTACCACCGTCCATCTCCTGAGACAACCTGGGTGAACCGTTGTAAGTTTTTTTTATAACGGCTCACCTCTCAGGTAAAGCACTGGACGCCTCTAATTTTATATTGGTATCGTTACCATACCAATAAAAAATTAGGGGCGTCCAGCAACACCTTAGAAAAATACTAGCCATAACTGTCTTGATAGGTAATTTTATATTTCCGACGGAACACCAAGGTGGACAAAGGCGAGCAGTTGCTAAAAAAATCTTACCACTGTCCTTTCAGGTGGTCTTAGAAGGTGGACGGGGGTAAATAAGGGGTAATTTATTTTACAGCCTCTCAGCGCATCTTATCGTTTTATCATAATCTTGAAATTCTTTTCTCATAATTTATTTTCCGAAAAAGTGCATTACAAAATTTGTTTTCGTTATCAATAAAGAAACATCAACAAAAACTACAAAACCCTGCGCAGACGAGAGGTTTTTGTTCGCGGACCACCACTTAAATACTGGAATCATTTCATCACGTTTTGTTTATTTTTTTATAATTTCTATGCAACGAAACATGGATACTTTTGTTGATAGTGATACATCAGTTAGGAGATACTTTTGTTAGCTTTCAACCGTGAATAATCTTTGGTTATGATATTGGAAGAATCAACAGACATCAATTTATAAAACAAAACAGCAATAGTTTGGAAGTTTTGAAACCCGATAAAATGTGGGCGTTTATAAGATTGGACAGTCCAGTCTTTCACATCACTGGGAACACTGAAGCTAAAAGAATATGTCCCGTCTTCTTGAAGATGTACAAGACGTTCAAGTTTGGAAACTCAGTCTGGATCAGGATGACAGCGATGCACTTCAGTCCAGGACCGATTTATTGTCAACACTTCTATCCAAAATCGACACCGAAACGGCGTGGACATCTAGCAGCAGCTCATCCAACATCCGGCAGAGAAGTTTGGGGAGGGCTTTTAAAGAGTGGCGAAGGCGAAGGCTCAAAGAAGAGAACTTGACTCTAAATAATCAGCCACGAGGCCAAAATTAATAAAAACCCGTTTACAGTCTTTAGGGCCAGGGGAGTGACACGACACCAAATACAGAGGGGGAAAGGGCATAAATTGTAAATACATTTTTTAATACTTCATCGGGTGGCGGACAACGGTACGGCTGGCTTAATTTAAAGCGGTTACCGTTGCCATATAAACGCCCGCAACGTGAAATATTGCTCGCGCGCTGCCACCCTCGCTGCCAACGTAGCAGCTCCTTCCCTCCTGATGCAATCAAAAGCACATCGAGGTAGTCATTTGCATTTCGAGTTTAACACTTATTGCAAAAAACATAACATAATATGATTGTATTACTTTCATGTATTAAATAGTATTCAAATAATTTAAAGTTTTACTACTCTTAATTTTTCATTGTGTCATAAATTATGTTGTCACACTATTTATACATTTTTCACATTTCCAACAGACCGATAAATTTTTGTATACTCAAATTTCTAGTATAATAACATAGTTGCCTACCTAACTTTATATATTCCTACCATATAATGTGAGAGGTACAATATTCTAATTTCTAAGCAACACTGATTTGTTCGTTGGGTGGCAGACAACCATACAGCCAGCTTAATTTAAAGCGGTTACCGTTGCCATATAAACGCACGCAACATAAAATATTGCTCACGCGCCGCCACCCTCGCTGCCAACGCAGCAACTCCTTCCCTCCTGGTGACCTCACTCACAGAAACACAACAACCTTCAAGGGAATTTTAAAAGTAATTTAAAAATGGAATAATTCAACTCGAATTAATAATTCGAACCCACCTAGGCGGGGCCTAGGTGGGTTCGAATCCCACCACCACCACCATATTTTGGCAAGTTAACACCAAGGGAATTATTATTATTAGGCTGCGGTATTTTGTGAGTAGAAGGTACTTCTCCAGTCGGGCATCTTACAAATACGCTGTGCACTACCTCTTTTGCCAGAGCCTCTTTCGCTATTCGGCAGGGTGCACCACGTGCAGGTGAGGTTGGCTTTGGCTCTAAAGATCGTGGTGAGCCACTTGCACCCCAAATCTTTGCATATTACTACTTCCTATCCATATAAACGTCCACAACTTCGACCTATTGCATCCCTAAATTTTCAGTAAGAAATTCAATTAAATTTAAATCTTTATATTAGTATTTGAAAGCCAACCAAATTATCTGTCAAATAATATATCATAATCCGTAGTTTACTGCATTGTACTAAGTTCTTTAAAAAAAAATGACCTACTTGAAAAGTACAAAGGCAAGGCAACCGGCATCAATAAATTATTCATTTATGAAAATATTTGTAATAATAAAAAATATACACCTTACTTGATTATGTATCTCTCTTAAATCACAGGTCAAGCCCGGTCATTTGATAGGCGTGCGCGGGGATATGGATCCAACGCGTAGAGGCCCCTTTGAGAAGTTTGATGTAATGTTGTACGCCCGCCGTGACCCGCTCCAGGATATGTCAATGGAACGATATACCCATGAGCAGGTCTCGGCAGGCGTTGAGACTATTGCGAAGTGTGACGGAAAATAATGGGCTATGGAGATGAGATCTGGGTAATTTAATACCGGGCTATAACAAAAGAGGGACGGACGCCTGCCATAACTGCTTTTATTGCTAGTTATTTGCGGCAGGCGGTGGCTTGCCACTCACTAGATGGGCCCCAGAAATGCCAGGAAAACAGCCGGGGGCAACATTGTACACCTTACTTGATTATTATTTTTATTGTATGCATTTCAGTGTGTGCATACTGGTTGCCTTACCTTTGTACTTTTGAAGTCGGCCATACATTTTTCATAAATTTTTCGAGTCCAACAGTATCTCTACATAAAACACCCCTCGTCTGCGAAGACTTGAAAACAACAAAAAAACTTAAGATAATACAAAATTCGCGTCCAGGACCAGCAGTCTAAGCCTATCCAGCTGCAGCGGGGAGTACGTCAAGGGGATGTCATTTCCCCGAAAGTATTCACCGCTGCTCTGGAAGACGTATTTAAAATGCTGGACTGGAAAAAACGGGACATCAGTGTAAATAGCGAGTACACCTTCGGTTTGCCGACGACGTTTTCATAATGGCTGAATCGCATGAGGATCTCGGTCGTCTCAATGTTGCATCTCGATCTGTGGGGCTGGGGATGAATTTTAACAAGACGAAAGTCATGTATAACGATGTTGTCATCCCTAGCCGGTTATGGTAGAGAATACACATATTGAAGTGGTTAAAGACTATGTCTACCTCGGACATTCCATACAGCTTAGCCGGGGTAATTTCAACAAAGAAATCGATAGACGCATTCGAATAGGCTGGGTAGCTTTTGAAAAGCTTCGGCACATCTTCACCGCACAGATACTCCAATGCTTAAAGACCAAGTCTTCAACCAGTGCGTCCTCCCTGCAATGACCTAGGGTGCAGACTTGGACACTGACCATCGGACTGGGTCGCACAGCGAGCGATGGAGAGGGCTATGCTCGGGGTTTCTCCGAGGGATCGAATCCGGAACGAAGAAATTCGTCGGAGAACTGAAGTTGTCGACATAGCATTCAGTTTGCAAGCTGAAGTGGCAATGGGCGGGTCACATCTGCCGAGTAAGTGATGGCAGATGGGGGAGGAAGGTATTAGAGTGGAGGCCGCGCGTAGGACGATGAAGCGTTGGACGCCTTCCTTCTAGATGACCTTAAGAAAGCGGCTGGAAGCGGAAGGCGGATGATCTTATTTGGTGGAAACCATTGGGGAAGGCTTATATCCAGCAGTGGATAGATACAGGCTGATAATGATGATGAATACAAAATTATATAACAGAAGGACATTATGCACTGAGAAGCTTATAAGGTATTCTATTTTTTTTATATACATATATAATACCAAGATAAAATACTTTATTATAATAAAAGAATGACATTATGTTGATTGAAGAAACAAAATAATAAATACCAGACTAGACATCATATTTGACTCCAGCCAACATATTGTCATTCGTCTCACAGACAACATTAATTTATTGTTTTAATGTATTTACAGATATGGTGCAGGCGACATGCGCTGCATTTTTGCTTGAAATAAGGTGGAAAATTATATACGTGGTTGTCTATCTATATGAGTATGCAGCGACTCCACCTCTATAATTTGTAAATAATCTATTTATCTTTATTGCTTGTTAGAGAGTACTATATTCTTTGATTGTTACTGTAATTTTAATTTACTGTAAATTCTGTGATGTGTCCTACCCTCATTACACGTTACACTAGTATTTTGTACATGAATACCAATTTGGCATAAATTACTATTCATACAGTAAAACATTATTTTAATGATCCTAAATTCAAAAGATTATCCTAATACTGTGACTACTTTCCGTAAATTAATTTATTGTATCATTACGCAGCCACTACGTCATAATGTCAAGAGGTACTGATACAATCCAAAGCACATCAAGACAAACTTATTATACATACCTGTATACAGTATATAAAATGAAACTAACCAATATTTAGAAAAAATAAGTGTCGTTTCACTTAAATTACTTTTCAAATGTGTAGGGAAATACACTTTACATCTCTCATATTCGGTAAGTAGGTCCTTATTACCCCCAAATGGGGCTTGTAGGTGACCAATTAGCGCTCTAGGGTAATAATGTAGCTGTAAAAGGCTCTAGGGCGGTAAGTAATTAAAAAAAAAATACTTTTCTCTTTCAAAAAGTTCGCGTACATCTAACCATCATACTGGCAATAGACATCATGCATTCAGCCCAATGACAAAAGAGGTCGCTTCGCTATTCAGCCTTGTCTTCGTATGAGTATAATAGTAATCAATTTTAAATATCGAACGGCGAAGCTCAATTTCCTTCTAGAAAAAAAAAATAAAAAAAAGAGATGAAAAAAGGCGGGAATAGAAACTTTTACTTTTAATATTGTTTGTTTTCGGGATTTTTTTATAATTACGTGCTAATTAGGAAAAAAACATGAGTTCTGCAAGTGATGAAGATATAAGCTGCACTCCCGATTCAATGAAAATGGAAGCTGAAGCAGCAATTAACAATATTTTGCCTGAAAGTTCTAAAGAGAGATATTTGAAAACTTACGACGAGTTCATGAAGTGGCGAAAAGAAAAACAAGTCTTTTATTCTTGTAATCCCGGTTTTTTCTACTTACCTCACAATCGAGATGTAAAGCAGAGTAGTTAGCTCGGGTGTAAGCATCAATTGCACCCTCGAACTATAGGCGCCCTCGCTGCGCTCGTGCGCCTAAATATCTCGGGCTGCAATTGATGCCTTACAGCCCTCGGCTACTAATCTACTATTTTAGGGCATAAAGAAAATGTTTAATGGGGTAAATTAATTTATGCGACGTTTTTTAAACATATTTACTAGGAAAATTCTATGAAAAATCAAATTAAAATTTAAACAAATAGGGATAAAATATTTCTGTGGTTGCAAGCAGCCATAGGCAATACCATATATCAGGCTTGGTTGTCACGTTAGGGATATAAAAATCTGTACCTATTTAGTATTATCTACGTTTGTTATAGTCACTAGTTGTGGTTCACTCTTTCCGTTCCCATTCCATCCCTGTGGATTTACCACAGAAAACTTGTTATGAGAATTTTATCTTGTTTTTTCGTTACTTTTTCTGATATATGTATACCTATATGGGGCCGTCCATTAATCACGTGAGGTTTTTTTTGCAATTTTAACACCCCCCCCTCCCCCTTGGTGATACTTGGTGAGGTCTTGGAAATACCCCCCCCCCCCCCCCCTCCCTCAAATCACGTGTATTTTTTGTATCTACAAAGAATCTTAAAACTTTTATTATATATTTATAAGGATATTAATAAGGATTTTTGTTATATCACTAAGGTGACAAACAAGCATACGGTCCGCCTGATGGAAAGCTGTTACTGTACTTTATGGACGCCTGTAACACCAGAAACATCACATGCGCGTTGCCGACCCTACACATACGAGCGTAAAAATGTTTTCACGTCCTTTTTGAAGAACCCCACGTTGACGTTGTAGTCTCCTGAGAAAACCTCCACAGGCAGTTCATTCCACAGATAGTACGGAACTTCTTTGGAACCGCACAGTACGTGACCTCTTCGGTGTCTTCTAATTCACATATTGAATTGATGAATTCGCTGTCGATGGCGAGCGGTGCGACAGTAGGAGGAGGCAGTGGGTATTATGTCAAATAACTCCTTTGAACACACCCCATTGTACAATCAGCAGAACACACAAAGGGACGGAAAATCTCTTCTCAGACTCAAAGGTTCTAAACTATCCGTTCGTCAACAGTCATGAAAAAAAGGATGCTGTTTGAAAACGTCGTCGGCAAACCGAAGGTGTACTCGCTATTTACACTGATGTCCCGTTTTTTCCAGTCCAGCATTTTAAATACGTCTTCCAGAGCAGCGGTGAATACTTTCGGGGAAATGACATCCCCTTGACGTACTCCCCGCTGCAGCTGGATAGGCTTAGACTGCTGGTCCTGGACGCGAATTTTGTATTATCTTAAGTTTTTTTGTTGTTTTCAAGTCTTCGCAGACGAGGGGTGTTTTATGTAGAGATACTGTTGGACTCGAAAAATTTATGAAAAATGTATGGCCGACTTCAAAAGTACAAAGGTAAGGCAACCAGTATGCACACACTGAAATGCATACAATAAAAATAATAATCAAGTAAGGTGTACAATGTTGCCCCCGGCTGTTTTCCTGGCATTTCTGGGGCCCATCTAGTGAGTGGCAAGCCACCGCCTGCCGCAAATAACTAGCAATAAAAGCAGTTATGGCAGGCGTCCGTCCCTCTTTTGTTATAGCCCGGTATTAAATTACCCAGATCTCATCTCCATAGCCCATTATTTTCCGTCACACTTCGCAATAGTCTCAACGCCTGCCGAGACCTGCTCATGGGTATATCGTTCCATTGACATATCCTGGAGCGGGTCACGGCGGGCGTACAACATTACATCAAACTTCTCAAAGGGGCCTCTACGCGTTGGATCCATATCCCCGCGCACGCCTATCAAATGACCGGGCTTGACCTGTGATTTAAGAGAGATACATAATCAAGTAAGGTGTATATTTTTTATTATTACAAATATTTTCATAAATGAATAATTTATTGATGTACCACGTTTTAGGGTGTACCACGTGCAGGTAAAGTTGGTTTGTCTTGTCTCTAAAGATGATATTGAACCCCCTACACAACAAAATAAAAATACCATAGAATAACTAATAGTACTTACATACGAAATTGGCACTCTCGCAACTGCAAAGAGTTTCCTCTCCCGCTCCCCCGCTTAAACCCGCAGGCGCAAAATAGTTTCAACTCGCTTGACGCCATAGAACGCCTCGGGTTGCTATTCATTTGTTTTCTCACCCCCAGCTCAAGTGGCCAGGTTGTGATAGTGATATACAATATGTATAATCACATAGGTACTTAAAACCTCTTTGTTAGTCAATTTTTTTTACTTAACACATCGCTAACTTAACCCGTCTGGAAAAGTACCTCTACAGCAACCAAATAAGAAATCCTTGGTGAATGGTATTTTTCTGCGAGTTAGTGAGGTTACCAGGATGCTCCTGAGGAGCGCCAGCGACCGGGGTGGTAACACACAAGTAGCATTTGTTGCGCGCGTTTATACACACATCAAGTAGGCCATATGCTTGTTTCCCACCCGACGTAAAATAAAAAAATGTGACTGATTCACGAAATGCGATTAGTTTACGTTTCACTAGTTACCAAACAGCGAAAAAAATTCTTCTCTGGTTACGTAAGTTTAGTTACGTGGAAAAAGGGATTTCAAGTAGCCAGTACTTGGCATATCAGTCAGTACAATACCTAAAGTATTTATAATACTTTTCTTTGTCTATACTTCGTGTTTGTTTAGTTGTAAGTACATAGTTTATAATATAGTAAATATTGGTTGTATCACTAGTACCATTAATGGTCCTAGTGATACAACCAATATTTATGATGGTAGAACTGATCGCAAATTAGTGTTACTAGTACCATTGATGGTACTAGAGATACAAAGTTGTGTCACTTGTACCATCAATGGTACTAGTCAATGGTATGGTACTATTGATCCAAAGGGCCGCTTTTTGGTTTAGAAATCGCGCGTTTGACAAAAAAATAAATACACGTGATATTTTACTACACCCCCCCTCCCCCCTTGTGATATTTCGTGATTTTTACCGAACCCCTCCCCCCCTGTTTTAGACTCACGTGATTAATGGACGGCCCCTATGAACAGCTATTCTGCTGTTCAGGATAGAGACAAATCCAACAAATCAAAGAGATTATAAAATGTTGTTCTTGCGTTATAAATGGTGTAATTGACACGACTTTATTTTATACAAGTAAATTCAGGGATCTTACATAAAAATTGAATAACTCTATTTCTATTTCATTTTAAATACTTAAATTTGCTATTTAATACTAAAGTTTTCTTTATATACCTAGTGGATAAGTTGATAAATAAAAGTCAAACTACAGCTAAACAGTGAGCATATATTTTGTAAACAAGTTTTAGATAAGTTTATATCTTTTTACAATTAAACTACATCAATAAAAGGTTTAGTGACTTTTCTATTGAATACAATTTTGCACTGGAAACTAGAGGGCTTTATAAATACAAATTTCAAGTAGAAGTTTATTTAATATGATAGTCAAAATTTGTCTTTTTTACCACCGTCCATCTCCTGAGACAACCTGGGTGAACCGTTGTAAGTTTTTTTTTATAACGGCTCACCTCTCAGGTAAAGCACTGGACGCCTCTAATTTTATATTGGTATCGTTACCATACCAATAAAAAATTAGGGGCGTCCAGCAACACCTTAGAAAAATACTAGCCATAACTGTCTTGATAGGTAATTTTATATTTCCGACGGAACACCAAGGTGGACAAAGGCGAGCAGTTGCTAAAAAAATCTTACCACTGTCCTTTCAGGTGGTCTTAGAAGGTGGACGGGGGTAAATAAGGGGTAATTTATTTTACAGCCTCTCAGCGCATCTTATCGTTTTATCATAATCTTGAAATTCTTTTCTCATAATTTATTTTCCGAAAAAGTGCATTACAAAATTTGTTTTCGTTATCAATAAAGAAACATCAACAAAAACTACAAAACCCTGCGCAGACGAGAGGTTTTTGTTCGCGGACCACCACTTAAATACTGGAATCATTTCATCACGTTTTGTTTATTTTTTTATAATTTCTATGCAACGAAACATGGATACTTTTGTTGATAGTGATACATCAGTTAGGAGATACTTTTGTTAGCTTTCAACCGTGAATAATCTTTGGTTATGATATTGGAAGAATCAACAGACATCAATTTATAAAACAAAACAGCAATAGTTTGGAAGTTTTGAAACCCGATAAAATGTGGGCGTTTATAAGATTGGACAGTCCAGTCTTTCACATCACTGGGAACACTGAAGCTAAAAGAATATGTCCCGTCTTCTTGAAGATGTACAAGACGTTCAAGTTTGGAAACTCAGTCTGGATCAGGATGACAGCGATGCACTTCAGTCCAGGACCGATTTATTGTCAACACTTCTATCCAAAATCGACACCGAAACGGCGTGGACATCTAGCAGCAGCTCATCCAACATCCGGCAGAGAAGTTTGGGGAGGGCTTTTAAAGAGTGGCGAAGGCGAAGGCTCAAAGAAGAGAACTTGACTCTAAATAATCAGCCACGAGGCCAAAATTAATAAAAACCCGTTTACAGTCTTTAGGGCCAGGGGAGTGACACGACACCAAATACAGAGGGGGAAAGGGCATAAATTGTAAATACATTTTTTAATACTTCATCGGGTGGCGGACAACGGTACGGCTGGCTTAATTTAAAGCGGTTACCGTTGCCATATAAACGCCCGCAACGTGAAATATTGCTCGCGCGCTGCCACCCTCGCTGCCAACGTAGCAGCTCCTTCCCTCCTGATGCAATCAAAAGCACATCGAGGTAGTCATTTGCATTTCGAGTTTAACACTTATTGCAAAAAACATAACATAATATGATTGTATTACTTTCATGTATTAAATAGTATTCAAATAATTTAAAGTTTTACTACTCTTAATTTTTCATTGTGTCATAAATTATGTTGTCACACTATTTATACATTTTTCACATTTCCAACAGACCGATAAATTTTTGTATACTCAAATTTCTAGTATAATAACATAGTTGCCTACCTAACTTTATATATTCCTACCATATAATGTGAGAGGTACAATATTCTAATTTCTAAGCAACACTGATTTGTTCGTTGGGTGGCAGACAACCATACAGCCAGCTTAATTTAAAGCGGTTACCGTTGCCATATAAACGCACGCAACATAAAATATTGCTCACGCGCCGCCACCCTCGCTGCCAACGCAGCAACTCCTTCCCTCCTGGTGACCTCACTCACAGAAACACAACAACCTTCAAGGGAATTTTAAAAGTAATTTAAAAATGGAATAATTCAACTCGAATTAATAATTCGAACCCACCTAGGCGGGGCCTAGGTGGGTTCGAATCCCACCACCACCACCATATTTTGGCAAGTTAACACCAAGGGAATTATTATTATTAGGCTGCGGTATTTTGTGAGTAGAAGGTACTTCTCCAGTCGGGCATCTTACAAATACGCTGTGCACTACCTCTTTTGCCAGAGCCTCTTTCGCTATTCGGCAGGGTGCACCACGTGCAGGTGAGGTTGGCTTTGGCTCTAAAGATCGTGGTGAGCCACTTGCACCCCAAATCTTTGCATATTACTACTTCCTATCCATATAAACGTCCACAACTTCGACCTATTGCATCCCTAAATTTTCAGTAAGAAATTCAATTAAATTTAAATCTTTATATTAGTATTTGAAAGCCAACCAAATTATCTGTCAAATAATATATCATAATCCGTAGTTTACTGCATTGTACTAAGTTCTTTAAAAAAAAATGACCTACTTGAAAAGTACAAAGGCAAGGCAACCGGCATCAATAAATTATTCATTTATGAAAATATTTGTAATAATAAAAAATATACACCTTACTTGATTATGTATCTCTCTTAAATCACAGGTCAAGCCCGGTCATTTGATAGGCGTGCGCGGGGATATGGATCCAACGCGTAGAGGCCCCTTTGAGAAGTTTGATGTAATGTTGTACGCCCGCCGTGACCCGCTCCAGGATATGTCAATGGAACGATATACCCATGAGCAGGTCTCGGCAGGCGTTGAGACTATTGCGAAGTGTGACGGAAAATAATGGGCTATGGAGATGAGATCTGGGTAATTTAATACCGGGCTATAACAAAAGAGGGACGGACGCCTGCCATAACTGCTTTTATTGCTAGTTATTTGCGGCAGGCGGTGGCTTGCCACTCACTAGATGGGCCCCAGAAATGCCAGGAAAACAGCCGGGGGCAACATTGTACACCTTACTTGATTATTATTTTTATTGTATGCATTTCAGTGTGTGCATACTGGTTGCCTTACCTTTGTACTTTTGAAGTCGGCCATACATTTTTCATAAATTTTTCGAGTCCAACAGTATCTCTACATAAAACACCCCTCGTCTGCGAAGACTTGAAAACAACAAAAAAACTTAAGATAATACAAAATTCGCGTCCAGGACCAGCAGTCCTAAGCCTATCCAGCTGCAGCGGGGAGTACGTCAAGGGGATGTCATTTCCCCGAAAGTATTCACCGCTGCTCTGGAAGACGTATTTAAAATGCTGGACTGGAAAAAACGGGACATCAGTGTAAATAGCGAGTACACCTTCGGTTTGCCGACGACGTTTTCATAATGGCTGAATCGCATGAGGATCTCGGTCGTCTCAATGTTGCATCTCGATCTGTGGGGCTGGGGATGAATTTTAACAAGACGAAAGTCATGTATAACGATGTTGTCATCCCTAGCCGGTTATGGTAGAGAATACACATATTGAAGTGGTTAAAGACTATGTCTACCTCGGACATTCCATACAGCTTAGCCGGGGTAATTTCAACAAAGAAATCGATAGACGCATTCGAATAGGCTGGGTAGCTTTTGAAAAGCTTCGGCACATCTTCACCGCACAGATACTCCAATGCTTAAAGACCAAGTCTTCAACCAGTGCGTCCTCCCTGCAATGACCTAGGGTGCAGACTTGGACACTGACCATCGGACTGGGTCGCACAGCGAGCGATGGAGAGGGCTATGCTCGGGGTTTCTCCGAGGGATCGAATCCGGAACGAAGAAATTCGTCGGAGAACTGAAGTTGTCGACATAGCATTCAGTTTGCAAGCTGAAGTGGCAATGGGCGGGTCACATCTGCCGAGTAAGTGATGGCAGATGGGGGAGGAAGGTATTAGAGTGGAGGCCGCGCGTAGGACGATGAAGCGTTGGACGCCTTCCTTCTAGATGACCTTAAGAAAGCGGCTGGAAGCGGAAGGCGGATGATCTTATTTGGTGGAAACCATTGGGGAAGGCTTATATCCAGCAGTGGATAGATACAGGCTGATAATGATGATGAATACAAAATTATATAACAGAAGGACATTATGCACTGAGAAGCTTATAAGGTATTCTATTTTTTTTATATACATATATAATACCAAGATAAAATACTTTATTATAATAAAAGAATGACATTATGTTGATTGAAGAAACAAAATAATAAATACCAGACTAGACATCATATTTGACTCCAGCCAACATATTGTCATTCGTCTCACAGACAACATTAATTTATTGTTTTAATGTATTTACAGATATGGTGCAGGCGACATGCGCTGCATTTTTGCTTGAAATAAGGTGGAAAATTATATACGTGGTTGTCTATCTATATGAGTATGCAGCGACTCCACCTCTATAATTTGTAAATAATCTATTTATCTTTATTGCTTGTTAGAGAGTACTATATTCTTTGATTGTTACTGTAATTTTAATTTACTGTAAATTCTGTGATGTGTCCTACCCTCATTACACGTTACACTAGTATTTTGTACATGAATACCAATTTGGCATAAATTACTATTCATACAGTAAAACATTATTTTAATGATCCTAAATTCAAAAGATTATCCTAATACTGTGACTACTTTCTGTAAATTAATTTATTGTATCATTACGCAGCCACTACGTCATAATGTCAAGAGGTACTGATACAATCCAAAGCACATCAAGATAGTCATTTCTTCTTACTTACTTCGAGTTCAACACTTATTGCAAACAATATAACAAAGACCAAACAGTCAATCTTGGTGTGCTCTTGACTGTACATAATTATTACTTTCATGTATTAAATAGAATTGAAATAATTTAAATGTTTTACTACTCTTCATTTTGCATTATGCCATAATATGTTGTCATACTATTTATACATTTTTCACATTTCCAACAGACCAATAAATTTTTATATTCCGAAAATTCTAGTATAATTACATAGTTACCTAATTTTATATATTCCTACAATATTGATTCATAGATAATAATGAGCTTTTTTTACAAGTAATGTGAGAGGAACAATATTCTAATATCTAAACAACACTGATTTGGCAATTAACTTGAGCTGTGTAATATAAAAATTTCAAGCATAACATTGATTAATTTAAAAGTACCACATAGATGTTTGTACATTATTCATAAAATCTTAAGAAACTATGAAATATCTTCTATATTACAGTTAACCAATAATGTATAGACACTATAAAACATATACAGACATTAAATGGAAACGTGAATTCCCTTCTTTGCTGCAACATTCTCACCTAAGTAATACAAGTCGCTTTTAGCGAATACTGTAAGTTTGGTATCATTCATTTAATTATGAATCGTATACTGATTGTTATTATTGAAATATTTAACATGGACTTCTAAGATATGTGTCAACATTTGAACTATTTATCTTCTTTTTTCATTATTTCTATGGTTCTATCTGTGACACTAATATTCACTAAACACAAAATGGATATGTAACACATACAGTTGTCCATCAATATTATCGCACCAGTTCTAAAATAAATGCCTCTTTTGCTATAATAATTCTTCCAATGCCAACATTCTTAAGAGAGCTCACAGAAGGTAGAGACCTAAAGTTTAAGGTCATGGGCACAGCTCAATAGATTCTATAGACCAAAGCATGGCAACCAGCAGAAGGGCAAAAAGTAGCCAGCTTGGTATCAGACGTTCGTCCGTTTAGAACTCCTGAGGCGCGCCAAGCCAGACTGTAACCGCTAAGATTGATTATTCTGTTTATTTGATCTGAGTCGAGCAAGTCCTGAACGCTCCTCCTCTTCATCGCTGGTGCAAGAAAGTCCACCAACAGCTCCACGAGAAGAAGTCGCCTGAATCAAATCCTGATCAGGACCATTTCTACTCTCATACAGTAAAATTCCCAAGGTTTCCTCATAGATTCTAGCTTCAGGAAACTCAACTTTGGTATGTTTTTTATCAGTGGCATACACAATGGATGTGCAACATACTTCAGCGCATTTTTTCCCATGGCCAAAGAAAGACCAGCAGCAAATCTCATTAGAACCAATAACATCTTTTATGAATAGCACTCGGCCGCTAAAACGCAGTGACAGTTTGTCAAAGAGTTCAATATTTTTGAGTAAGTTGTCATCGGAGGTACTTGTGTAGGAGTACTTGTTGTTGTGCCTATTTATAAGCAATTTCACCACAGGCTGTAACAAAAAAATATATTTATAGAATACTAAGATTTACTGGTGTTTTACATTCACGAAATATTTGTGCAGTAAGATTTATAAATACAGATAAGTCTTGGTTAAGAGCATGTGTCATTATTTCTAAATATTTTAATAAAAATAATCCCTGTGGGAATAAGATGTTTTACTGCGATAAAAAGTAGCCAATGTCCATACCTTATACTAAAAACAATCATGTCAATCCATTGACGTGAGAGGACAAACAAATAATTATTTTAAACATTTATACTGTTAGTATGGATTTGGAGTTATATACCAGAATTATTTTAAATTATGGATTTGATATTTGTAATTTAATAAAATACGTACAGGTTAGGAATCTGGGAGGGTAAAGGGATGCAAAAGATTTCTACATACTAAAGGGTTTGCATCATGAAAAAGTATGAAAAATAATGCATTATGTGATTATCGTATGGATATAGTTCATATACTTGGTAAATATAATAACAATAAATATATTGATGATACATGAATTATTACTTCATGCATGATAGCACCATCATGCATGAAGTTATTAATAACCAATTCTGAAAATTATGTTAGATTTAACAAAATTATATTTCAAATTGCTTAAGAGTTTAAAAATTGATCAACTTATTCATAAAATAATGCATACCTTTGAAGTTGACATAATAAGCAATTGTTCTTCTTTTTGTGAGGTAATCAACGGCACCCTACAAATTGGTTCAGCTTCCCGTTCCTTTTTAGCAAGTGCCTGTTGGCACGATTCTGTCAACTCCTCAATGAGAAAATACTTGGCTTCTGCTAAGAGCTCCATTATTTCACGATAACTGTCTGGTAAGGCAACAGTACCATCTCGTAGATAGTTCAATATAGTTCCAAAATGCTTTCCACAACGATCTATTAATATCCAGCCTGAAAAAATGCCCATAGTGTCAATCTTACTACATTTAATAAAATCACTATAACCATCAGTCAATGTTTAGTACTTGGATTAAATATTTTCAATTTCTGTAGACTTGTCTTACCAGTATAATGATTTCATTACAATTCTTACATATATACATATGAGCAGTATTAATATAAATATGAATAACAGATAATTCCTTCAAACAGCACACTCTCTTGAAGCCCACTTAGTTTTAATATTATAATATCTCTGGATTATAAATTATACCAAAACCTTTACCTTCCGAATCTGTAAGAACCTCCATCCTACCACTGAACATTGTTCTCAACATGTTATCGCTTTTTGTCAATGTTCCAATTGTAGTATAAAACAATGTTCCGCCCACATTTAATTTCACGTATTGCGACGGACTACCTTTTATCAATGTTTTGTGATCGCCCGACATTTTACAAGTCGGCCCGTTACTGATACGGCCTGTAAACTAAAATCTACGAACTTTATGGCTACAAGATATTTATTTCTCAAATACTGTGGATTTAATCTCTTCACTTCATCCTTTTCAATCCATAGCACGCAGCTAGATAACAATTATTTATCAAATTCAGTTCTAGACACCAAAATCCTAATTTACTGCACAAATTGTCACGGCCGCAGTGTTGCAATATCCCTCGTGTTGAAAGTTACGATCTAATACGTTCCGTTTGCTGAAAAGTTACATTTATCATTTAGAAAACACATGTATACACGTTCGACTAGGATCTAACCCCATTCATTTAATAATCTGAGGTTTCATCCATTTCATTTTATTCATAGGCAACAACGTAGAAGTAAGTTTCATTTACAATCAATTGAATGTGATGTTTAGAAATCATCTGTCGGCGTAATATAAAAAACCAAATAGCTGTCTCACTCGCTCTCGCTTATATATTGTCTCTTCGGTCGCCCCTACAGCTGACCTTCAACTATGTCTGGGAGAGTGTTAGAACTTTTGAAACTATCTGGCCGTTTGGGAAACATCTTTGAATAGTTGACCAAGTAACATTTATAAAACTCAGATTTTATATATTATGACGTAAGTAGAATTATAACTTTAAAGGCGGCGGCTCGTCTGGCGGGGAGTTGCCACTTGCCACCCTACAAAGTGTCTGGTAACGGATGGTATGATATTCTAATAGTATCCTGTAGAACAGGGTTTCCCAACCTTTTTTACATCAAGGCTCCCCGGATCACAAATAATATTTTCACGCCCCCCCCCCCCCCCCAAATATTTTTTTCAGTAAGTAAGTACCTAGAATAAAAATCACATTATTTTAACAACATTTATTTTTCTGTAATTTGTACAAAAAGAATCACAAAATGAACTTTGACTAAATTAAAACGTTTTTATCAACCAATCTATAAGAGTACTAGGGAGTTTATTGACAATACTAGTGAGATACTTGAGCTTGCATTCTCCCTACAGTGTTTACTTCATATTCTACCTACAGTGTTTACTTCATTAACGCATTCAAATAATTTTTCTATTGAAAACACAAACGTCTCAAGCCCCCCTTGACATCCGTCTACGCCCCACTAGGGGGGCGCGCCCCCCTGGTTGGGAAACCCTGCTGTAGAACATACTAAAAAATTACGCTTTATGCTATAATGTTCTTGAGCAACAATTATGCCCACCTTTGCTACCTGTTACCTGTCAAAGCCACCACGGTTCGAGATTCATAACATCCAAACCTTCTTACCTCCTGTAGGGTACTTACACAGAAAAATAAATAGCAGTACTATGTTGTAGGTCTGGTGATCACGGGCTCTTAGTCTAAAAGGGCTATGTTAGTAGCCAAAATGTACAATGGAATGCACCCCGGGTTATAGAATTAGTTAAAGAAAAAGTAAATGCAATGGGACCTTGTGAATGGAAAAAGCTATGCGACAAAGTCAAGACAATTGAAGAAGCTTACGTTAAAAGCGACCACGTCATCGATAAAATGACGGAAGAATTTGTAATACGAGTTGGAGATTCCGACAGCAGTGATACTGAATTAGATTCCTCAACTGACACAGAAGATGGATAAGACGCAACTCCTGGCCCAAGTTCTGGTACCATACTACTTGACAGTGTGACAGTGATTAAATATGTAGTAGTACATAAACTTTTTTTGGTATTAAATTTTTATTATTAATCCTTTAACTGATATATTTCCGACGCAAGACCGTCGCGCTACAAGTCGGGCTCAAGCACGTTCCGCCGCCGTTGACACTGCGGGGCAGCCCATAGCGTGGGAGAGCAGAGTGCGCTACCTCGGGGTCTACATAGACAGATCGCTGAGCATGGTCACGCATGCTGGCACGCCATCACACAGGCAAAGGCGGCCCGAGCAGTTCTGCGGCCGGTCCTAACGTCTAAGCTACCAATTAAGACCAAGGTAGGGTTATACAAAACGTATGTACGTAGCCGATTAACATATGCGGCACCCGGCTGGTATGCACTTTGTTCTCCCACGATAAGGAAAATGCTGCAAGCACAGCAGAACATCACACTGCGAGTCTGCACTGGGGCAGGGCGTTATGTCGCTAATACCGTAATAGCGCGCGACCAGCGCGTGCCAACGGTGCAAGAATTTGTCGTCGAATCGGCGCGGAGGCTCTTAGACCGCGCCGACAACTCTCCTTACGTGCACCTACGGAACCTTTGCACGCGCGGCCTCCTGATGTTGTGTATAAAAAGGGACCACGCAACCTCTTGCTTTACTTTACCCATAACACAAGCTTTGCGCTTAATTTGGGACTAGATGACGCTGTGTAATTTGTCCAGAAATATTTATTTATTATTATATTTATTAATAATACTTAGCGACCCGACACTCCAGTTTTATTTGATTCTTTTTACTGAAATTTAGTTTTCCGTTTAACTTGCGTTTTTTTTTATTTAATTATATGATTTTACTCAATTTCTACACTTCTATAAAAATACGACGAAATCACTTTCAAACGACAACTCGCATTACTATTTCCTAGGCAACCGCGGAGCATTCGTCTAACACCTTTTCTCCTTAATTGTACCTGCGCGGACGACCGCCATTTTGGTTCAACTTATGTTTTCCGAACTGTCACTACTTAAATTTAACTTAATTAAAAATATGCCTCAAAAGTTCCTAAAAATGTAAATAATATAAACGTTTGGCAACTTTGGACGAACAAACAAACCAAAGATTAAAAAACTTACTCTATGACTAATTTTTTTATTAATAGTTTTGTGTCCCTGGATACTAATCTTTGTTTTTCCCTGGATACTAATCGAAATTATTTTCTTCAGTCCATTCCATAGGATATTTTATATACCGACATAATTATTATGAATTAAACTGATACGAAATCGCAACAGTGCTTCGATTTCGTATCAGTTTGTACTTTCGTATCAGAACTTTACAATAGGAATTGGATAGGATCAACATTCAATTTCTTTTTAATTGAGCTCCTCTTTCGGCAGTTCCAAGGTCCAGGAGTGAAGTTTCATGAGTGCCGTTGCAACCTTAAGATATGTTATAATAATTGTTATCAACAGTTTAACCAAAAATGCCGTTCTAAGCAGACATTTGATTAATTATGTACCCATTTTTAACTGTCATTTTATAAATATATATTCGACTTGAATCTCACTCGACCGAACCGAACATTGTTATTAATGCATCAATATCCACAGACATTCAATTTCTTAGTCAAAATCATCAATTCACTTCTACTGTATTGACAATATTGCAAAAATTGTCAATTTCATTGACGGGATGTGTGTTTGGTGTGATATTTTGACAGACCTTGACTATCTATGGCATGACATTTAGAAAAAAAATCATATAAAATGGTAACACTATTTACGGCGGTTGACTGAGTCTCATAGCTTGCCGCCTGCGCGATATTTGGCGATTTTCGCGCCTCAGTCAATTAATTTATGTTTAATTTTATATAACATTCCATTATGGGTGCATATTTATCTGAACCAGTTACTGAAAAAGTGTCGAGCGATGAAACTAACGATAAATTCGAGTGCGGTGCTAGCTCCATGCAAGGATGGCGTGTCAATCAAGAGGTACCGATATTTGTTTCGTTGATAAATTTACTATGTTAGGCCGTACGGTACACCGCATAGAGTATCAAAATTTTCATTAATATACCATCTTTTGCTCGTATAATTACATTGGTGCCATAATTATGTTTTTCTATTGTTCACTTTAGCATCAACTCTCATTGTGTGTGTTAACCTATGTCAACGAAGATCGCCTAGTATCCTGTAGATCAAAGGCATTGATACACATTTGTTCATACGATACTATATTTATACTTTTAGGATGCTCACAATACAATCTTGGACTATGATACGAAGACATCTTTATTTGCTGTGTATGATGGGCATGGCGGAGCAGAGGTAGCAACATATTGTTCCCAAAATTTGCCGAACTTTATAAAAAACACTGAGGCGTACAAAAGTGGTGATTTGGTAAAGGCATTAGAAGATGCATTCCTTGGATTTGACGCGAGTATCGCTACAAAAGAGGTTATGGACCTCCTAAAAGAGTTGGCAGGTATGTTTTACTTTTTTTTAATATAGGTAGGCTTATTTAAAGATAATAATATATAATCCATGCTATTATTGTTATCTTTAAAAAAGAAACATCATCATGGGAATTGTGTATCTATTATAAGTCCACAAGGTAATTTTCTAAAAATATAAAGATAATTTCTTGTGACAAACACAATAGTTGTAAAGGCAATCTTATTATGAAAAATGTAAACTCTAGCAAGTTCCTATCTATTCATATCTATTATTTAATAAAATTCTGAACACCTAATATACACCCCGATAACAGGAGTCATACTACGGCTGGTATTCATGAGACGTTTTAGCAAGTCAATAGGTCATTTGACTTGCTAAATTGTCTCATGAATACCAGCCGTAGTATGACTGCTTACATTGTCAACTTATGCCCATACATATCAATAGTAATAAATTGGTAAGCACACATCACTGTGAATGTATTACAGGCTTTCCCAACCTTTATTTGCTGAGCCTCCCCGAACCAAAAATAATATTTCATGCCCCCCATAGGTTTCAACAAAAATAAGAAACACACATTTTTTTATCAATTAAATTATATATTTGAATTTCAAATAAATTCAATACATATATATACATATATATACATACAATATTTTTTTGTAAACAAACCTATTACGCCTCCCACTTACAATTCCTATGCACCCCAAGGGAGTGTGCATGGCCCCTTGGTTGGGAAGTCCTGATGTATTACGTGTAATACCAGCACATATGATGCGGATCTTTTGTGCATCATTGATGTGATGCACGAGGTTATAACACCTCGTGCATCACATCAATGATGTTGATTCAGTGGAATTGCTTAGATGCCGTTCTTAAAGGTGCTTTTCGTGGAACATGGAAGAAAATCAAAACACTACCATATTTCAAGCCGAAACTTAACTGCCTTTGCAATAATTTATCTAGATAATAACAGATGACAAGCCCAGTGGTTGCATGAAGATGAAGGTTCGATTCCCACACAAGACAAATTTTGTGTGAATGAACATGTCTATTTGTTTGGTCTGGGTGTTTTATATGTATACATGTATTTACAAAAAAATATTTAAGTATATGGTATGTATAATAATAGCAGTTATCTAGGACCCCATAGTACAAGCTTTGCTTAGTTTGAAACTGGGTGGTAGTGTGTTTGATAAAAAATGACAGGGCAAAGTTTAGGCAATGGAAAAATATGAGCAGAAACCTACAGTCCAAGAGAAAAATGTTTGTAAATAGGGCTGAATGTCATACTTGGAGTAATAGCCCGGCATTAACTATCTATACAAGATGAGACTTGTTGATTGCAGTTCAGATCTCTTAGGTAAGTTAGGTACCTAAGAGACCTGAACTGCAATTTGCATATATGCAAAAGACCTGATATGTCAATCTGGCACCCTAGCTGGCAAAGATATGAAATGCACAGGCATACCTGGACCTGGAGGACTTTAGGGTCTTCTCAATAAGCGGCGCATTACAGTTCATGTAACATGTTTCCAAACATGCTTGCAACAATGACTAAAGGATCCGGAAGCACACAAAAGATCCAAGAGGGTGGACATGCCTCCACTGCTGCAACACTGGACCCATTCTAACATGACTTTTTTTTAATAAATTTACTTTTGCAGGTGAAATTAATCCCCCTGGCCCAAGTGATAATGACGAGTCAGATGATGAAAATGTCAATAATCTTTACCAAGAGGCACACTTGCCCCTACAGGTTGGTACAAATTATGATGATCACACACTTGTATCTCACACATTCTTAATAAAGCTACCTTACTCTACCTTAAACTACCTGCAACCTTAAACATGTATGCCGCCAATAAACTGCGCATTATATCCGAACAACAATCCTCTACAATCTGAGCTGCTCAGATTGTAGAAGGGGTACTCACTGAGCACCCCTTCTCGATTCTTAGCTATTCATATGCAGCAATCTGTAGCCATTTACTTGAGATTATTCATCATCATTTCAGCCACAGACGTCCGCTACTGTATGTAGGCCCCCTTAAAATTATTGGTCCATCTTTATTCTATAGAGAAGGGCCTTTTGAAGGAAGCTGTTTTGTCCCATACACAGCCTCGATCGTGTTTCCTCATTGTAGATTCTGTTCTTCAGATGGATCCTGAGCATAGTACTCCTGCTTGCTAAGTGATTTTTAATCTGTGAACCAGCCTAGCAATGGTCAGAGTCCAAGTTTCGGCACCATAGGTCACGATGAGAAGGATGCAGTGTAATTTTGAGTTGTGTTCTGTAGTACATTTGCTTGAAATTTGCGTGTTCAACCAAACAAACATGTCAACTCTTCAGCTTTATAATATAAGAATATCTTGAATTCTTATTCATGCCACTGCTGGGATATGGGTCTCCCTTCAACGAAGGGAAAATTAGAGCATACTCTGCCATGCTGCTCAACTTAGACAATAAGTAGTAGGCAGTATCCCGTACTAGAAGAAAACTCCACATCCACCGGCCCAGTCGTAGGAAATTCGTATCTGAAAAATTCCGAACTTTAGCCTGAAACTTCGGATTTTAACTTAGGAGTTGGCCCTTTGCTTACTAATCTCCTTTGTTGATTGTACATTGAACTGTCCGACATGGAGCAGAAGATAAAGCAGCATTTAAATTCACATAATGAATGTGAAAATGGTCTATTGCAGAGGTTTCTAATTTAGTTGGGTTGGTATTTGTTTATTATAAATTGATAATATAAGTTCTAATAATTTATCCATCATTAAACAGGAGGTGCTAGCGAAGTATGAAAACAAATTAAGCACACTTCATCGCGCCCGACTCGGTGACACGACCACTCCGCTTTCACCCTGCTTGAGAGCTAAGAAAAATGCTGATGAACCTGGTGGCTCAGGTGAGTATCAGTTCTCAATACAAATTGCGAGAAGAGGTAGATGTTAGAGACTGGTCTTAATTTGTCTTAATGCGAAAATGTTTTTATACCTTTCCATTTGTTTTTATTATTCTTAATATTGTAGATGTCCTCAACCTTATGGTATTTTTGAGGAATACAGCTATTACAAAAGTACATTAAACACTGAGAAACAATGTTTTCAAAATTGGTGTTAGTTAAAAGTTACCTACTGTTAATTTTTAAGGTGCCGGAGCATCTAGTTCTAGTTCAGGCTTCACATTTGCAGCCGGCTCCAGTTCCGAGGCTCCTGCTGATGCAGCTTCTTCGAGCAAAAACGGAGAGTCATCTGAAGCTGTTGAGGAGGGCAGTAATGCAGAGGAAGACACTGGGGGAGTGTCCTCTACAAATTCTAATGAAGAGGACAAGGATGTCAATGGAGAGGTATTCTTGGGTTATAATAATAAAATCATTGTGATGTTATCAGGATATACAATTATGATTATCGAATTATAGGATACATAGAATTACAGGTCTTGATTATTCTTGATGCTAACCACTTGCAGTATTCTAATGGAACATTTTTTTGTTTTTCGAAGCAATATTCAATTTTGTTTATTTCATCAAAATTGGCCCCTAGAATCAAACATTTTTTATTTGTTTCCAATCCACGGAGTCTGTAGACACAGCTATTTCCAATCGCACGGAGTCCATAGACACAGCTACTTTTTTTTAAATTATAAAACATGTAAGGTCATTCCATAAGTTTCAGGACATTTCACTAGTATTTGATGAGAGTTCCAACTCTCAAAATGTATTAATGTACATATTTCATTTCGCCAAATCAACTTCTGTACAAGTGTATCTTATCTATAATTATTATAGGTATCGACTAGCGAACCTAGTGAGAAAGCTAAGGAATCGACTGAGATGGAGGTTGATAAGCCAAACACAACTGCACCAGATAGTTCGGGCGATAACTGCCACCAACCAGAGCAGAGTGAGGACGCTAAGAGCAATGCTGCCGCTGGTAATGGCTCCGATGTTTGTAATGGAGAAGTTTCGGATTCAAAGCAAGCGGACAAAGAAGATAACATTTCTTCGTCCAATGGTTCTGCTACACCACTTAAAAGTGGAAAAGCCAAAGGTATATTTTCGGTTTTTATATGAAATTCAACAAAATGATATTGCAAAACTCGATTGATCTTATTGCGCGGCAGGTTTAGTCGGTCAAATAACATTATTATGTTTGCGAACTCATGTGTATACATTAGTATACACATGTATACACAACTACACTATTAGTAAATAATAAGTAGATAGGTAACTTTTTTAAGGACTTTAGGTATTTGGTGTTGCGCGACAATGAAAAGCGATCGATTGCCTCGCGTGTTATATATAGGAATGTCTGCTGATAGTAGTGAATAAGACTAGCAACCTTACAGTTTACGATTTAGGGCGTATTTACACCGCATCTCTGGCACCGGTATTAAGTGCACTCATTCCTCTAGGACCTTGATTCCGAACCTAGGGATAATTACCCCCGCAGGGGGTAAATAGCAATTCTTTAGGGGTAATCAAGCTGATAAAAGATAACAAATTAGTTCAGACCCATAAGATCTAATCTAAGGAGGTGGGTAAAATCAGTTTCCTTTATTGGTCATAGGGGTAACAACATTGAAAATGTTAGGAAACGCTGCTCTAGGACCACCCCTCGTCCGTGGTGACTAAAATGCCTGCTATTTCACTAAGCGCTCTGTTAGAAAGAGATAAGCCGAGTGATGAAGAGACTAGAGCATACACCATAAAGTTAATACCTAGGTACATAAAGTTAATACCGTATTAACTTTATGGCTCACACACATCTCTGTAGCTCAGTAGATCGATGAACTTATTATATGTTTTAGTCCCGTATACGCATAGTAATTACATTACTAAACCATCGTCATCGCGTGGGCATTTTTGGGGGCGACAGGGTTCTAATACGTGAGTGATAAAAGATGTGACCATATTTGTCGCTAAAGAACATACAGTGACATCGGTTGTCATTGACAGAGCGCGGCGTGACGGCATGTATGCGCCCCTCACTGCTACCCGTTGGCGGGGGTGGTGTAAATGTGCATCAGAAAAATCTTGAACAGCGCTTTTGGAGAAATGGAATTACAAAAAAACTACTCAAATGTATTTACACAAAATAAAGTTATTCAAATTTTCGAATAAATAAATTATGCCCCTTGTCCAATTATTTTGAAGTTATATATTCCAAATATTTTTTTTAACTGACAAAATGAACAACTAGCCTAAACTATGTTGGGACCAATCCATATCAATCATAATTTTGGACATACACCATCAAAGAGCGAAGTAATTAATTTCTTCATTTGTATGGAAATGTGATCGAATGTGAGTCTTAAGCGGCGTTTATGTGAGAGTGGGCGGGCTGTTTTTACTGTTAGTGGTGATTTTTAATAGTTTTGCTGGGATACTTTTCAGATAAATCGTCACCAGTATCCAGTTCAGAGAAACCTGTGCCAGAACGTCCCAAGAAGTCCAAGGTTCGCCGCGCAGCAGCCGCGGTCTATGAGTCCTTACTCAGACAGGCTGCAGTGGAGGACGACGAAGAAAGCGACTCCAACGACGAGACGTTCGAGGGTGGTGAAATCAACTCTTCTGATGAGGAAAATGTCAATGGTGTCGAAGAATCCTCAAATGATGGTAAAATTATTAAATATTCTAACCTCTTTTTGCACAAAATAAAATCCAAATATTTTGAATGATTTTCCTTATTGTATAACAACAAATATAGAAATTAGTGAACAGACTAGTATACAAAGGTGAGGGAATCTCTTCAAGAAATTTCTTCCAGTGAACCCTACTGTGCAAAAAAAAATTGCATGGTGGAAATCATGCAAGCTGTACATAACGTCTTAGTAACTCATAACAATAAAATATTAATTTAAACTTAGCACTCGTCATGAGCAAGGTTTAACTGTCTTTTGAAATAATATGTGTATTAGGAAAATTAAGTGTTGTTATGAAAATTCTGACAGGATTATTCACCCCAACTCTATTTAGAGACCTTGCTTGGCGATCATATATGTATTTTTATATATATATATATATATATAAATACATATATGATCGCCAACATATATATATTTATTTGTATATATATATATACAAATATATATAATACCTTATGTGACAAACAACCGAAGTTCGGTGTACATATATCAAACTGTTTTCGAATGGGGTTACTGTTTATTGTTTTGGGTTCAATACCGTATACATTGTTTTGATTTACAGGCGAAGGCGAGGAAGAAGAAGACGAAGAGGATTATGATGACAATGACTCGAGCGATGAGGACGGCGAGGAAGATATCAGCATGACAGAGGAGCCTGGCAATGATAGTGGCTGCACCGCTGTACTGGCCTTACTCAAAGGTAAATTATATATATTTTTGACGAGCCCGGTGGTCGAATGGCTAGAAATGTCTACTTTGACTCCAAGGTCGCGGGTTCGATGCCCGCATAAGACAAATATTTGTGTTCATGAACATGTCGGTTTGCCTTGGTCTGGGTGTCTTCTATTTCTGGGTTTTTTTTTGCTATTCAATTGCTTATTTTCTTTATAGATTTTAAGTGTATTAAACATTGTCATATGCTATAAATCCAGGCTATAAAAACATATGAGTAAACCTTTGTGACTTTTATTAACAAGTTTTCATACTTCTTTTATTAAAGAACTTTCATATTATCTTCTTATTCAGTCTCTACTAATGTTTCGTTTATTTTTCTAGGGAATGAGTTGTACGTGGCAAATGCTGGAGACTCGCGTTGTATCATCTGCAGGGAGGGTAAGGCCATCGACATGTCGATAGACCACAAGCCAGAGGACGCTCCTGAACTTGAACGCATCACAAAAGCGGGCGGGAAAGTGTCCACAGACGGGCGTATAAATGGCGGCTTGAACTTATCTCGCGCCATCGGTGACCACTCATACAAACAAAACAAAGATTTGGGCCCCAAAGAGCAGATGATCACAGCGTTACCAGATGTGAAAACATTAACAATTGACCCACAGAAAGATCAGTTCATGGTTTTAGCTTGTGACGGAATTTGGAACTTTATGACTAGTCAAGACGTGTGCGACTTTATTTTACCGAAGTTGGCAGAGGGAAGGGAGAGACTGTCTCAGATCTGCGAGGAGGTATGTACATTTTTTTTTATATATGGTAAAACAGTTTACTGTCCACTATAGTTGCTCTAAGGATTGTGGACGATTCCACATAGACGGTCTTTAAGTCTGAGGAGAGACTTTGCCTCTCTTTGCGTATTCTAGTGATTGTACAATGGGTTGTATTCAGAGGTGTTGTTTGATATGATGCCCTCGGCCTCTTATAGTCGCACCGTTCGCCATAAGCAAAGAATTAAACCTCACACATTAGAACTAAATTGGGCGCGTATCGTATTCCGAAGACGTTTTCTATTTCGAACTCTCAAGTTGTCGAATGAACTGCCGGCTAACGTATTTCTAGGAGACTACAATATGTGGTTCTTACTACAAGGTCGGCAATGAGTGAGTGATGCATCTAGTGTAGCAGCATCAGGCAGATCGTACACTGGTTTCCACTCTAATGGTATTAAAAATCCCAATATAAATGTACGACTGAGTTACGAAGAAGACCTTATACATAATTTTTTTAAATAGTGTTTTATTATTGTAGCTAGATATATCTAGTGATGTTCAGTTTCGCGGTCACTTGAAATGCAAGGCCAAACTGGCTTCCAGGAAGATTGGTGTGATTAGTAAAGCCAGGCGGTATTTTACACCCCGACACTGCCTTCAACTATACAAAGCCCAGGTTCGACCTCACATGGAGTACTGTTCGCATCGTCGGTGACCCAATGATCTCGGATCGATTGGACTCTCTCTCTACATGTAGAGATGTAGCGTCTCTTTGCGTTCTATACAAATTATATCACGGGGAGTGCTCGGATGAGCTGTTTGATTTGATACCTGCCACTGAATTCCACTATCATACAACTCTCTCTTTAACGTTAAGACTATTACTGTGAGTAGTTGCAATACGGGACTTACCACAATCGATTCATCAGTCGAAAATCGATCGCGGTAAGTCTAGTAGTTACAATAGTGATGTAAACAATCGTGAAAGTCTAAAATTATATAATGTATCGTAAAACAATATGCTATGTCGACACTCAACACCAGATATATGAGCGTAGATTGGTCTTTCTTCATATCGATAACGATGACCCAATCGTGACCCAATGATCTCGGATCGATTGGACTCTCTCTCTACATGTAGAGATGTAGCGTCTCTTTGCGTTCTATACAAATTATATCACGGGGAGTGCTCGGATGAGCTGTTTAATTTGATACCTGCCACTGAATTCCACTATCGTACAACTCGCCATAAATTAAAATTCCATCCATATCATCTTGATAATTGGTGATCTACTACAGTACGTTTCCTAAGACATTTATACCACGAACAGTGCAACTGTGGAATCAATTTCCCTCAGCGGTATTTCCGAACAGCTACGACATGGGTGCCTTCAAGAACAGAGTTTTCATTTTCCTTAAAAGGCTGGCAACGGATCGGCGACCCCTTGGTGTCGCTGATCTCCATGGGCGGTGGTGATTGCTTTCCACCAGGTGACCCACATGCTCGTTTGCCCCCCTCTCACATAAAAAAAAGTTAAAACAAAACTAATTACAAAAAAACCTAAGCTTTTGATGTGAAATATCTAAGACGGCATCGCTCACCGGTAAGTCGAGGAGTGGCGGCGGAATCGCGGCACGATCGAGTTTTGGTCTATAAAATTAGATAATTTCACATTGGTTTAAAAATCTTTTTTTTTAGTTTCTCATATGAATGAATACTTCCATGCGTAAAACGAACTGACAACATGGGGTCGGACCTTTACATTTATTATGAAAATTTGGATGCGGTGTTTCCTTTCTTGATAAATTAATAGAACAAAAATATTTGTATCTTTTTGTATGTTTAATGTTTTTTATGTTTTGTGCAGATGTTTGACCATTGCTTGGCGCCAAGCACGATGGGTGATGGCACTGGATGTGACAATATGACTGCCATCATAGTGAGGTTCAAGGACGGAGTTGTGAGTGACGTGGGACAACACACGAGTAACACAGAAGGATCCAAAAAACGCTCTGCAGAAGAAGAACCCAGTCTCGAGGATCAACAAGAGTCCAAGAGACAAAAGATTGACGATCCACTTTCTAGTTCAGTAGTGACTTCAAGTGTTTAAAGCCTGAGATAGATGTAAGGACAGTGTTCAAGCCACTCATAGTATTGTCAGTTTGGTGGAGAATAATTTATATTCACTAAGCGGGATGTCATTTCCATGGAGGGTATGTTTTTCAATACAGGGCATTTCCCTGTTTATTTATCATTTTCATTGAACGTTTTTGGCTAATTAGTCCCTCTGCCAATATGCGTTTTTTTTTTCTAGTTTTAATATTATGGTGTTAGATAATATTTTGTTCCAGAGCTGGTTTCAGGCTAGATTGGTTTACGCGCCATTGTTAGGTAATATGCAAAGAAAGATCTATAATTTCACATTCAATTATTTTAGGTATGTAGAAGTACGAAGCAGTAATTTATGCATGCGCATAGCTTTGAGTACCTAGTGAAGTTGAAGACATTAGATAAATACAATTAGTGATATGTCATACATAATGTATTACCAATCGCAGGACATCTTCGTAATTTATATCGTTCACAATATACTCTCCACGCATTTAACGTTAAGACTATTACTGTGAGTAGTTGCAATACGGGACTTACCGCAATCGATTCATCAGTCGAAAATCGATCGCGGTAAGTCTAGTATTTACAATAGTGATGTAAACAATCGTGAAAGTCTAAAATTATATAATGTATCGTAAAACAATATGCTATGTCGACACTCAACATCAGATATATGAGCGTAGATTGGTCATTCTTCATATCGATAACGATTTTCACTGTAATTAACCAATATTTGGCTATGCTTAACCCAAGCAATGGCCTTCTAATTTGCTAACATATTTTGGCACCCTGGTACTTTAATCGTATGGCCAAAAAGTAGTGACACACCTGCCATGAACTTGTGCTTTAGTGTATTCAGAGTCCCTAATATAAGTTTAACGGAGGTTTAACACTAGTACTACGGTCGCGTTAATATTTTTTATAAATATCTGGAGTTTCCGTGAAAGGTTACGGAACGATACGGCTTGTCCCGATTACTAAGATTTGAATGTAAACTAAGTAATTTAACTATAATATACCACAAATTCAGTAGTAAGGTAAATCTCTCAGAAACTTGCATATGGTATTACATAGGAGCAGTTTCTATGAAACGTCATGTCGCGTCGTGGCTAGAGATGGGCAAAACGCCGGGCATTTACGATAAATGCCCAAAAAGTACTTACTAAATTCTCTATTTATGCCTAAAACTAGGCATATATTGGGCATTTACATGTACTTACTGGGCACTTATCGTAAATGCGTGGCACGTTGCAAGGTCATGTCGTGGAAACTTACGCTAACTTTCGATATGGTGCATCATAGAAATAATAAATTCTGATATTATGGTGATGTAAAGATTATTTTACAATTACAACAAACTTTGGTTAGCCAATTCCGGCAAGTGTGTCGTTACGTCAAAAACGATACTTTCTAATTTTTAATATCACATTTATTATAATTCACGTCTTCTGTCATTGAAATGGTAGGATTATATATTTAACAGCTATTATACAATGTAGGTACTTCATTTTTGTGAATTGACTTATTAAATTTCTGTATAAGTGTACAATATGACTACTTGTTCATTTTTTATTTTTCTTTTTTTTTGTTTGTTTTGACTATAAATGTAATCGCCAAAAGTTTGTGCAGGCACTAAAATAATGTCATACTTTTTTAGTTTTGTCACGTGGAGTATGCAGCTTTAGATGGAGGAGATGCTCCTTATAATAAAATTCGAGAACTGAGATAGTAAGATAGTATATAAGCTGTAAGTGTAAGCTAATAAACTAGTATCTTCAAGTGGTTTAAGCCCACATACATTTTTAGGCTATAGGACAATGAGGTGATTTATGTTTTTGGTTGCTAGAAGGAGGCATAATTTGTTCAAATTATAGTAGAAATTACGTGAAGCACCTTGGTTTCGTTGTTTTACTCGATGTCTGTATGTCATGCGCTTGCCTGAACAATTTAGATTACGACATGTTCCTCGGAGAGAAATGTAAGATTTAAAAAAATGTGCCATTTTGTGAATGATAATATTGACCAAAACTATTGTTAATCCCATCGATTTAATATTGCAACTCTGATTTATTGGAGCTATGGAATTTAATGACTAATATTAATATTTTTCTTTCAAAATAATAAATTAGTATGGCAACTAAAATAATTGGCATATTTTTTATGTAAAATGATATGGAACGGCGCAGGCGTCACTGACCGCGCGGACACAAGCACGTAAAGTTCTCGCGTGAGTTAATCAAATGACGGGTAAAATAATTATAATTAACTCCGAATAAAGGAAGTTTCCGATAAAATCTTTGTTAAATGTCAAGAAATGTAATCATTTACTGAATAATATCTCGGCGTACTTATTTGTAAATCGCGATTGCGCGTGCGTTGATTGAAAATATGAAAATTGACTTGAAAATGTTTAGATTATTATGTTTTTATTGAACAATGTGACATTGGCATGTTCCTACATAATATTGTTGTTCTAAAATAAATAATGGAATCGAGGGAATGTATGTATATTTCAATTATTTATCTGTGTTACTCTGTAGTAATAAGTAGTTATATTTTTGTAATCAATCAGTGGTATTGTAAAGAATCCATACTTACATAATTTATTTTGACATGTGTCTATTCTGTTTATTCAGGGAAAATATTGACATTACCCCATAATAATTTACAATCTGATTATAGGAACTGTTCTCATTACAATGTGTGTTTCAATGAAAAATACATTTTTACAGACTGAACAGTAGTTTTATTTACATCTCTTACATTCAAGCGTGTTGAATGTGTAATAAAGACAAATAAAAATCTATAATCCGATATATCATTATTATTCTTATCTAAGCTGCGTTAAATATTCAATGGTCTCCACTTGAGTTGCTTCAAGGATTTGTAAGGCGTCGTATTCACTGTCCAATTGTTCCAAAATCATAGTTTTCTCGTTAATTTCAGTCTTGTGCAATGAACATGAAAATAATTGCATTTCTTACTGACAAACCACAGACACTTTTCTTACTGACATAGTTTGTGCACAGTATAAGTAATAGTACTACGTACAGTATGGCCTCTCCCTGACGCTCTCTCGTGTCGAATTCACCTCCCCTCGACAGGGGAGAGCGGAAGGGAGACGAATCAGCAACAGATTATATGGCGCCGCACGCACACACGCTCATTCTCGCTCTTGACAGACGTCTACTGTAGGTAACTACTACATAAACAATTATGTAGTAGTTACCGACGCGACATATGTATGGAGTGGCCGGGGTGTGTTACAGGCTCTGGTATAAGAGGTAGGGAACAGCACAATTGTAAGCTGTCCTACTGGGGAAGTACAATACCTCCGCCTCGCCTTGGAATACCGCAGCCAAATAACAATTCCCTTTAGGCTTGTGGTGTTCCTGCGAGTGAGTGTGATAAGCAGGAAAGGAGTAGCTGCGCTGGCAGCAAGTAGGCGATGGCGACGCACGAGCCATATTTTGCGAGTGTTTATAGGGCTACTGTAATCGCTTCACATCAAGTGGACGTATGCTTGTTTACCACCCGACATAGTAGGCATAAAAATAATAATGTAATAGAGAAGAAATGTGAGGGTTTTAAAAAGAGGTCGAAGTTTATAATGTGTAGAGAAGAAACAGAAAAAGCGTAACAGAATCGCAAAGAATGACAATGAAATTTACACAAATTCTTAAACATCAGTAATTTGGTTATAACCGGCGGCGTCCATGCTTGCCTTAACGTACGAATTTCAATTAGAGTTTCTAGTCAGTAATGCGACTAACGGTAAGGTCCAAGGGTGCAATGAAGACCGATTGAGTGCTGCAGCTGCAACTGCTGCATGTCGCAGTTTACGATCAACCAAGGGGCAGGGGGCTGTCTTAAGCCGCTATGCACTATTCGTACCTGCAATTTTGCTTGCTCTGATTCTCTATCCTTAGTAACAGACTTCAAGAGATTCATTGCTCCAATCGCAGCCATCTTCTGTTTTTCCACATTATCGCCTAGCTCCTTTAGCATTTCCAGCAATGAGTTTATGATTTTTCCAAAGTCTTGCACCTCTAACAGAAATTATAATAATAATTGTACTGCTGCGATCAACGACGAGTAGGTAAAAAAAATGTATGTTTAAGGGACGCAAGTGGCACACAAAATAAAGCAGAGGAAGCGTTTATTATTAATTACGTCGGGTTGCAACAAGGGCGGCTCCAGCCTTCCTAGTCAGGTGGGTTATATAGAAGACAAATCCTTCGCAATTGTCATCAATTAGTAGGATTTTTCCTAGGCTAGGCTCATCAGCAGCAGGGGCGCTTATGACCCCTACACCCTCCCACCCCCACCCGCCCTCCTGGGTCCGCCCTTGGGTGGTAAACAAACATACGTCCCACCACAGTCCCACATAGAGAACTAACATTACGATATACGCATATATGACCTACAGCCGGTTGGCCTATAGACGTTTGCAATACAAGGTGTAAAGCACGCGCTGGTGCTGGCACTTCCAGTTACACCCTATAATATTTATCAGCGCAGTATAAACTCGTCAAGAAATTCAACAAACTTGTTTCGTAGTCTTTACAAGTGTCTTTGACGTCTTCCGTTTCTTTAAGCACCGTAGTTTCTAAAACACGGATCTTGTGGATATCATCGTAGTATAAATGCGCCTTCTGTAATTCCTCTGCCATTATTTCCACTTCTATTTTTTTTTTGGTAACTTTCTTTCGAACGTTTCTCCTTTATATTATTATGTTTTGTTTGGGTTCTTTCGCATTTATTGTGTTACCTAGCAACCACAAAATATATATGGCACGCAGCGGAACGAGCGGAATGACCGTTTAAGAGTTTCTACACAAATAAGCTGGCCGGCATTAATCACCAAGGCAATCGAAATACAGTGGAGCGTCGATTAACCGAACCACAGAATAATATACTCTAACCGAACGACCACTCAATCCGGACTATTACGCCCGCCCGAAATTTTAGATCTCATGATTATAAAACTGACGCCACCGCTAGTAGGTACCTCATCAACTACAAGTTCACATAATGAAGGTGAAAACGTAATTAGTGCTTTTGAAGCGTTGACATGCTTCGATATTGCCTTGCGTTAGTTTGAAACACAGGCTGAAAGCGACCAGTATCAAATACTGGTCCTTAGAAAAGTACCTGACCTAGCCACCTGTAAACGGGAAAACGAGCTTCGGCAGACGAAGATTGAAGATTTTTAAGCGTTAATTTTATCTAGTACATACATACTTACATGTTGTTAGGTCGACGAAGCGTTGGGCGCCCTACTTCTAGATCTAGGTCCGATGACCTTAAGAAAGCGGCTGGATGCGGAAGGCGGAGGATCGTATTTGGTGGAAAGCATTGGGGAAGACTTATATTCAGCAGTGGGTAGATACAGGTTGATGATGATGATGACATACATGTTTTACTATCTACAAGATTGTACTTAGGTATTTTGTTTAATTCATATTAATTTGTCATTAAAAATATAAATGTAAGTATGGTTTTCATTTAGCTGTACGTAAATATGTATGGCTGAATCAATACACATACCTATAGGTTTCAGTATATTACAAAGTACTCTGTGCATAAAGGTATGTATATGTAAATGAATGTTCGGGAATTATATTACAAACCGCTCGGCTGCCGATTATCACTCGGCTTCACAGACATTCAATTTAGTAAGCAGACTCAGATTAAACATTAGAAAGTTTGAATGCATGTCAAAACAAATACCACCACACATACAACCGGAAATACAGGGACGGAGTTACTAATCACGAAAAACATATTCACAGAAAAACGAAATCTAAGCTAACAAATATTGCATTGTATCAAATCGCACATCGATCATTATGGGAATATCCTAATGCAATAGTGTAGTATTCCTATTATCACAACTTGTAATATATTACAAATAATACTTAGAACAATAGTTCTAATTATTATTTGTAATATATTACAATTCACAACAATTAAATATAATTGTATTTACAATTCACAACAATTAAATTTAAATGTAATTAAATCCTATTATCACAACTTGATATATATTACAAATAATACTTACAATAGTTCTAAGTATTATTTGTAATATATTACAATTCACAACAATTAAATATAATTGTTGTGAATCCACTCAGAGTACGGGAGATGAAGTCTAGCTCTTTTACTATAAGGTTTATGCTAATCTACGGCTATAGCGCTGATTAATATTGAATCTGTCTACAGTTATAATCATCAACTATTCTAATAGCCTTATTAAGCTATTGCATAGCTTCTATCGCGGGCCTTGAGCGCGGGGACCGAATCCAGAAATTCCGTAACGAAAACACCTCACGCTCCCCACTCCGACGGGCAAGGAGGTGTGGCTTGAAGGCCGTGCAACATCTAACGTCGTTTCAGTTCGGCAGTCTTCGATACGGCGTTGTGTGCGTGCGATTAGACGTATTGTACGACTCTACGAAACTCGTTTTATTTATTTAATAATAGAAAAAATTGTTTTCTTATCGGTCACCACGCTCAAAAAGTGTAACTTGAATTAATATCAAAGAAAAAGCAATACTGCATGAATAAAATAAATAAATAAAATTATAATTGCATAAGTTGATACAAAATGCTATGCAATAGCTTTACCGCGGCAGTCCCCGAGTGCCACACGTCTTTTTTTATAGTTATTAACAATGACTATTAATTTATTTTTTTAATTATTCAGCCAGGATTTAAAAAATTACTTAGTACTTATTTAACAGTTGAATCATTGTTTTCCACACACATTTTATTGTTAGCATTTAATTTAATATTGCACAATGAATATAAATAATGTACAAGTTCCTAAATACGTCCCTATAACAATGACAAGTACATAACGGCAGCTTAGCAAAATGGCGACCTTTCAAATCATAGCGTGCGTCATATTTTTTTTTTTTTTTTTTTATACCACCAGTGTAGCAAACAAGCATACGGCCCGCCTGATGGAAAGCAGTTACCGTAGCCTATGAACGCCTGTAACACCAGAGGCATCACACGCGCGTTGCCGACCCTGTAAAAACCTCTTCACGCCTTTTTTGAAGAACCCCATGCTGTAGTCCCCTGAGAAAACCTCGACAGGCAGTTCGTTCCACAGCTTGACAGCTATTTTCTATTACTTGTCATGCACAGTGTTGGTACACGTGTAAAAACGGGATAGCAACATTCACTAACTCCCCAGAGCGTGCGAGATAAAAAAGATGAACTCAAACTAATATATTTTAATTTCGTCTGCTTACTATTGAAATTGAATGTCTGTGCTCGGCTTAGCAACTGCCGACATAAGCCGGTCGGATTTTAGCGATAAATTTTAATTCTGTGTTGCTAAAAATGTGGGACGAAGACAACCGTGCTGTTAATTTCTGCAGCTTTTGTTAATAATGTTGTTTTTTTTTTTATTTTATAAACCTCCAAGATTTGGTGCAAAATAGCATTGAAAATCCTGACCCTGACCGAAGACCAAATTGTGTCGATTGGACCCGAAGAATCTACCTGATCGGCACGATCGGAAATAATTATAAATTAATAATACAAGGGCTAAAGAAAAAGATATTGATTCCAGAGACGTAAAGCTATTTTATAAAAAAAAGACAAGTCAACTCATGTCAATCAAAGTGATTGAATAGATTTGATGTCAATAATCATCTGTTTTACTTACCTACTTTTGTTGTGTACTGTTTGGTGATAAATATTGTGTGATAATTTCGATAAATCTCATAGTTCACAGGTTTAGAATAGAAGGAAACAAAAAATATTCCATGCTCTAGTTAAACCTAAACTATGGAAACTTTATCACAAAATGAAAAAATAATTTGGTCTTGCTGGGATGAAAAGTCTTCCAGAGATGTGGTTCGGGAGGCGGCGGCCAAGGGTACTCACATTAACTTGGCGATCATGTACTTGATGGAGAAAAATGGATGGAATGAAGACACGGCTAGAGATTGGTTTCTAGCTGAGGTAAATGTGATTTTGTAACTAGTCAGAGTCTGTAGCAGAACATAATAACATGACCATTTGAATCCTTTGTGCTCACTCAATTTCTTTAGAACTTTTCGTTACAATGGCTAATGTAGTTGAAGATGGGATATTCTAAATGACAATGGATTCAAAAATGCATACAATGATTGTATAAGACCTAAATATTAGATTGTTGTTCTATAATTAACAATCTGAACTGGAAATCATATTGGCTAGTTATTGTGTTGTTACTTTTGAGCTAAGGTCGGTGGGTAAGCTTTTAAGCTAGGGTCAACCAGTGGTCCACAAGAGCTAAATTAATGTCCTTGATATAAACTTATGATGTAAAACATGGAGCACTAAATATTATTCAAAATACTATATTGTTGAGTTATACATAGGAGTTATAGGATTTATATGACCTTTAGGGACTCTATCTAAACCCAACAAATACCTTAAAAAAGTTTGGTAAAACTATGGTTTAAGAAGACAAAGTAGATTCAATATACTGAATTCATTTTCAATGAGTCATTGATATATACATACTGCTGTGTCAATAAAACATTGTACAGAACAATTATTTAGTTGTGTAAAGGAATACCAAGACATGGGCATAAGAATGTGATCATATATTTCCCTATACAGTCCTGTGATATTATGAATAACATTGAAGAGGTCTCATATGTTTTGAAGAAATAATGTTCCCCAGTCGGGTAGCTTACAGTTACGCTCCCTACCTCTCTTTTCGCCAGAGCTTCGTTTGTCAGTCAGCAGGGTGCACCGCGTGCAGGTGAAGTTGGCTTTAGTTCAAAGATGTTGATGAACCACTTACACCCCAACCAGCTGGAACATTTATGATTTTTTTTTATCTGGTTTGTATTAGATTGCCTGATTTCAACAGAACTATTTCATATCTAAGTGTCACAATTACAATATTTGCTTTGACTTGTTAATTTTTGATTGAACTGTTGAATTTACAATCAGGGCTTCAAATCTCCTATGCTGATAGGACGGAACCATAAATTTGTTACATATATAACTAACCATGTGAACAAAGTCACTGGACATTCACTAGTCATAATAACAATCTTTTATCTACATTAATTCATTATTCTTATCAGACAGGCAGAGGTTAATTTCAAAGATAATAAACAACTAACTTTTGTTCTCAACTTCACTGGGTTGAAGTTTGAAATAGCAGCCTATGTGTACCAGATTAAGATTTACTAGCTTTTGATTGTGGCTTTGGTCAAATGACCCTAAAAGGAAAAAAAAATATAAGAGAACATTGATAGATCATAACAGATGTGATCAATTAGATTTGTCTAAAAGCTTCTGTCCATCCTGTGCAGCCTGGTCAAAATGTATAAGCAAAAATGAACTTTAAAAATTTTCTGAAATTAAAAATTACTTTCATAGGTAAGATTTTAACTAAAAATTTGGTGGAGGTACATTCCCCAGTCGGGTAGCTTACAATTACGCTCCCTACCTCTCTTTTCGCCAGAGCTTCGTTTATCTGTCAGCAGGGTGCACCGTGTGCAGGTGAAGTTCACTTTGGTTCAAAGATCTTGATGAATCACTTACACCCCAACTTAGTTAAAAAATATTTTTTTCCTTTAATTTTGTTGCCAGGTACAGGTCGCGCGGTGGTTTAAGATCGCTCGGCAAAAGTAGAAGGGGTATGCGCAGTGTTCAGTTCCTAGGTCTATTTGGCGGGGCGGAGGAGTGAGGGGGGCTGGCGCGACAATACCGACGCGTAATTGGTTGATCAATCGCACTTTACCTCCCCGCCCTGCGTCCGCGCGTCTCGTGTCTCTTGGGTACTATTGCGTACAAATTGTTTTCCGTATTTAGTACATCGTAGTGAAAAAAATGCCTAAAAATAAAGTTTTAACAAGCAAGCCAGGAAAATGGTTTACGACGTGAATTGTTATATTAAAAAGGAAACTAAAACAAGCCTTCAGATCTGTGGTTCTCCTGTTTTAAAAAATGGTTCGATCGCATGAAAAAATGTTTAAAATGTAAAGGAGAGTATTTTGAAAAGCAATAAACATAATATTTTGGTTATAACATGTTGTTTTTTTAAGTTACGCAAAACTTTTAGTGTGACCTACGTATATTATTAACTAAAACTTACTTTTGTTTTTATTTTTCTTAATATACTAGCAATAAATCACAAGCAAAAACTAGTGTTATTATAATTATGTTAAGTTACTAAGGATCAAAAAAAGAAAATAAGAAAAAAATAACATTTTTTCTTAGTAATTTTGTGTGCGATTGTACACATGCGCCAATTGCCCCCACTATTTTTACCGAGCGATCTTAAACCACCGCGCGACCTGTATAATAAATTATAATGATTAAATCATTATAATTTTGTACCTATCCACATAATCATCAAAAATATAACATGTTGTTTACGAATGTATGTTATCTACCGTAACAGTAGTGTAATTTGTTTCTACTTAGGTTTCGGGCATTTACCTGGGTAAATGCTGGGTTTTTAACTGTTTTGGGAGTTTACAGGGTTGAATCCCAACTATCATATATCTCATGTTATTGGATATAATTTTATTAACCAAACAAAAAATTAATTTATAAACCAAATACAATAAAGTATGTATATACACCCAACATGCCCAAACACCCAACATGCTCAAACATCTGTCTACATCATACAGTTTTTGATTGTCTTTCCAGGTAAAAGCATGGACAGTACAACTTCTAATGAGAAAGCAGATACATAAAGTACTCCATATCCTGAACAAAGTTAAATTGAATCCAGAGGACCATCTGATGGCATTAGCTCAAGATTCAGCTCAAATAGAATACAGAGATTTTATCATTGAAAATATAGAAAAGAAATCAAAAGATATAACGCCAGAGAACTTACAGAGGTGGGAAAACTTCAAGAAACATTGGAATCTGCTTAAATATTTGGAAAAATCGTTTGAAGTTGATGGAAAATTTAAACAAAATAAAGTTTTTGGAGCAGGAAAAGACAGAATAATTGTCAACGAGAGTGAAATCAAAGCATTGACTATTGAAAAAATTGAGAAATATTCAGTTGAGTGGAAAAGCAAAATAGCCACAACATTGTTCTTTGATAGTTTTGGTGAGTCGATTTGTACATAATATATATAGTTATGTCAACATAATAAATGATGATAACAAGTTAGCTTTAGGTTACTAGGCTAAGATTGATAACACCTGGTTACTATTATTATGTATGTTACTTCCAAAGTAAATGAATCAATCAATGTATAGAATGCATAGTCGTTCTATACTCTGGATTTCAAACCCATGGGTAATAGAACTAGAGTAAAATCATTTTCCTTTATGTGTCTTGTTGTAAAATATTATTAGGTAGGTAGGTATTAGAACACCGCAATATGTAGATTGTTGATAAAATACATGATTGTATATTGCCTGCCATGTTGCCTGTTGTACATAAATTTTGCCACAACAAAGTGAAACATTCTCTTTATAAATTGTGTAAAACAGAATAATTGAATGAAAAAGATGTTAGTAAAGTAAGTGTTTATATAAGACTCCCACATGTACATTTTATGATGTATCAAGTTGTTCTATGCATTAGTATGTTAATCAGAAAATTGTTATTTTAGAATTTTCACTTTTGGATTTCTCCAGCCCCAAAGAAGTGTGGAATTATTTAGTTGAACAAAATAAAGCGATGGTTCTTGTCCGTTGGATCAATGTACAGACGTCAGAAGTGGTGCGCGACTTGAATGCACGCTATAACTTCTTCAATAATGATGGGTTCTCCAAGAAGTTGCTCAATGTTGACACTAAGGGATTCAGTAATGAAACATTAGATAAACTAGATGAACTCTTTAGAAGATGGCCCATTACCAATGAAATGATCGACACAATATCTACAAGCAATTGCTTTTCTTATACGAAAATGTGTATTTACGACACACTTTGTTCATACGGCATAGTGAATGAACACGAAAGAAACAACTTGTATCAAATTATTTTAAGACTGACTCGGACTCAAAATCTAAAGATCATTGATGATATATTCTCGGAATCATGCGCAACAGTATCCAAACAACAGTTTTATGTGGAATTGGCAAAGTATTGTGTCAAAAATAAACTGTATAAAGTGTTGACTATGTGTGTTGAAGGAAACATACTGGACACAGACTTGTCATATGTGGAGCAGGAAGCAAGAGATTGCATTGAATTATGGTTGTTATTCAAGAGCATAGAACAGACGTCAGACCGGCAGAGTCACGTTCTACCCGTGTACAAGACCTGTCAACAGATAGCCAACAATGATGTTGACAACTATATTTCGTCTAATCCACATTTAATCCTTGGAATGATCCTACTTGAAGATAATGCTAAATTATTTGATATTTTTTCAAAAGAAGACTTCCTACAATTTAAAGACTTCAAATTGCCAAATAAAGGGTATAAAGAGAATTTTCCTCATTTGTATAACGTGTATAAAAAATATGTTGATCCTAGTCAAAAGCCTGAAAGGTCCAAAGACGTAAATGTTTATCAGTTGCTTTCAGGATATAGAGGTTTAGACATATCAAAAATTTTTGAATTTCAATTGGTAAATCAAAATACGAAAAGCCTTCTCAGTGACAAGCCTGATAGGAGGAGTCTAGGAAGTCTTTTGTCCAGCGATGCTGACGTAAATACAGCGAGTATAAAAGCTTTATCCCAGAGACCTATGGATATGCCCGACTTTGCTAACGAAAAACTGATGAAACGGTATGGTTATGTGGCGAAGTTGAACCATGCATATTACTTGAAACAGTACCGTCCATGTAATGCCAGTCAGGCATTTGTAGCTCAGCAGTATCTAACATACAATCGTCTCCAGGATAAGAGCATAAAAAGCGCTTGTTGTGAAGCGCACGCCCTAGCTCTACAGAATTGGTCGGACCCGGCGTTAACGGCGTGTGCTATTTCCTTCGTTGCGATGATCGGGTGTAACCCAATTAGGTGCAGGGTTCATATGTCGGCTGCTAAAATGATTAAAGATTACATGATATCGTATAAAGGTGTATCTGAAGATAAAGCTAATAAAGTTATTAACGAGTATATGTCCAAATTAGTTCAGAGTAGCGATGACGCAGCGAGGGACATTTTGCGACACTTAGAAGAGATAACAATGTTTAAGGTACAAGAGAAGAATGAAATAAGTGGCAAGCTTGACATGGCCATGGTGCTGTACGAGTCGCAAACTATGGTGAAATTTGCCATGTTACATGATTTGCCACTTCCAGAGACATTAATGAAACATTTCATTAAAAATAATTCGTGGTTCAATTTTCTGCTATTTGCCGATGTCTTCCGATATCCACTGGGCCAAATGTTGCAGCTTTTGCAGGAGTTTGAAAAAAAATCTTATGCGGAACATTTAAAATACATAATGTTGCACAGAAATTCAGATGATGCGTCTGATAAAGATTACAAATCCAGCTCGAGCAATGGACAGAGAAGAGTATCAAGATTGAATTCTGCAGATATGGTAAGTCTTTGTTACGACTCACAAACACGCTTTTTTTGGCAGGAAAATATTTATTTACTTTAAAGATTATTGAAGGATTGATTAACGTACATAAATATGCAATATTTAGGTATATACACCAATCACAAGATATTACGAACTATATCTAAGTTATGTAAAAAGGACAACAGCGACTTTAACTTGTTACATTGAGAAAATTGAGGTTTAAAATTCTCCTATGACCTCCGTTAAATCGGAACTCATTTCAATAAAAATACTTTATGTCCACTTTGTATGAAAAGCTTTTGTTGCCGGAGGACGCATTATTTGTTGCTTTTAGAAGCCCATAACTAAATGGCGGAAACAGGCTATAAGTTTTACAAAATGGCGTATCCATTATTTATCATCCAAGTGATTTCTCACCTGATGACGCATCACCAATGTTTCTAATTAATTACAAAGCAAACGTAACCTAACGATAATGAATAAGCCGCATTATAAAGCAAATAACAGCTAGCCATTTGTAATGAAGCGGATTTTACGAATTGGCTGCGACAGATACATGCTTTTTTTAAATGAAAGGGGGGCAAACAGGCTTGTGGGTCACCTGATGGGAAGCAATCACCACCGCCCATGGAGACCAGCAACACTAAGGGGTCGCAGATCCGTTGCCAGCATATACTCCTTCCATTCTTTCTGGTGACCTCAATCACTCGCAGGAACATAATAACTCTCAAGGGAATTGTTAATTTGGCTGCGGTATTCTGCGAGGTACAGGTACTTCCCCAGTTAGGCAGCTTAAAAAATACCCTGCCTCTCTTAAAAGCTTTAAACAAAGTGTGAAAAGAAACATACTGAAGGACAAAAATATTTCCAGAGTCCAAGCCATAGCTCTCAGAGTAGTTCATTCGAGTTCCCATCGGGAGCGTTGATGGGTCGCGAGCTGTGGGAGGTGGCGGCCGCGTGCCACGGGCCGGAGGACCCTCCCGCTGCACTCCTCCGGGCCGCCGACCATTGCCGGGAGCCCTTGCTCGTTCTTATCGCCAGTTGCTATGAGGTTTGTATGAACATTTGTATATCGCATCAACCCATACTTATCTCCCCTCAATCAAAAGGGCTTAGTGCATATTCCATCGCGCTACTTATACTCAAGCGGGGGTTGACGGCGGTTAAGCTGCCAAAAGTAGCCGACTTGGCTTAACAATTGGACGGCTTAACATGCCCTCCAAAACAGGGTGGAGCCCGAGTAAATAAACAATTATTGTTATACATCTTCTATTCCGCGTATCAAGTTACAACATACACCAGATTTTAAGTTAAATCTCAGTATTACAGCTGTAAAAATTGAATCCAATTTCGTGCAGTAGTTCATGCTTGATGCGCGTACAAACGTACAGATAGAGAAACAAATATTCTAAAAAAATGTTTTGGATCTTATACAGTTATATATTGCTCCTATTTAATATGGTCCGCATATATTATTATTTCTTAGATATCTATGTGCAGATATCGGCCAGTTAGAATTTTATCATATATTCAAAGCAAAAACTTTGTACACTTTTTACGAAAATTGCGTGGACGGAGGAGCATGAAATTTCGCACACTTATAGTTTATATAGAGAAGGTGCTAATATATTTTTTAATTATGCATAAAAAATACATTAAAGCAATAAGAAACAAAAATTTCACAAACTACCATGTACACACACACGCCTCCACCGCCATATATCCTTTTTTGTTTTTTGTTAAAGTCATCAATTAAATTAATTATGGTCGAATTTCGACCAATGGGCGACCACGAATAAAGATAATATTGCAATGAGTCTTTCCAGCCAAATGCAGTAGATGTGCTCTGGGTCCATTGGATCCTAGCGTCACTGGGTCCAGATGCACAGGTGCACGACATTCTGACATCAGAAACGGCTCAACAAGTGCCTGCCGTGCAGTTCCAACGAGTAGCCGAGTTGTGCCTATCAGCAGGCTACGTGACTACTCTTCACGAGTCTATGCTCATCTTTATGCCGGTAAGATCCTATCACGATTGGAGTGTAGTGGCTAGATATTGTAAAAACTATTGTGTATATGGATAAATAAATATTAATAATATGAACATTTTTACGAATCTATGATTTAACCGTTTATTATCTCGCGTATAATACTTCGCGTGTTGCGCTCTGAATTACGCAGACCTTTATTTGTCGTTGGATTGTCATAGATTAATATCTATGACAATCCCACGACAGCTATTGGTGGGCTTCGAACCCACGACCTCTCATTGTTTAGTAGTGTATTCCTTAATATGTAGATTTTGCTACACTGCACTTTACAGCAGTAAATATAAAATGCAAAAAATCACCATCACAAACCTTCCTGGTAGCTCAATTGGAAAGAGCACTCGACCGGTAATAGAGACGTCGTCGGTTCGAATCCCACATAGGCCTGTGAGAGGTGTTTTTTTTTAAATATATACAATTTTCATTTTCAAATTTATATAATATACATTTTAAAATTATTTATAATACTGACTGTAAAATTTTAAGCTTATGTGATTTCAAATCCGCATAGTTATAAATTCTAATTAAAATTTTAGGACAGCCCATTCACATTCTTTACATCGTTCCTGCACCGGTGTATTCGGCATCGCAATTTTGATTGTGAGACAATCAAGATACTGTCCAGTTTCGTTCAGCACTGCCAGCGCAAGTACAGCGTCGATGCGACTGGTATAACGTGGCAGTTGTCTAAAGAGGTACTCCAGAAAACTGCAGTGTCCCTACTGAAGATAGCACTATGTCAGGAATTCGATAGTGCGTTCCACCAAAGGGAATTTCTCAGATGTTTGGTTGCAGCACAGTTCGAAAAAGGGATTTTTGGTAAGTGCTACATATCTTAGCCAAGTAATATGGGATCTCCATGTACTAAATTACTTATTATGTATAATATGCTACTCTTACACTTATTGTAATATATTACACTTAGGCCCTTTCTTCTATGACGATGAATAGCATTTGTTTCTAATCGATTACAAAGAAGAAAGTTCCCTGTTTAACTCATATTATGTAGTGATTTTCACAAAAGCTGCTGATTAATAACTTTCTTTATTGAACTGCATATTATTCTAGCAAGTTTTTATACAAAATATTGTCCTAGACTATAATTTCAGCTATATATTCAATTATACAATCACTTATCCTTTCTATTTTTGAGTAATGATAATTTGATTATATTTTTTTGAATATGGGGCATATTTTTATACTATGTTACTTTTCAGTACCATCGCCCAACTTCACTACTTACTACGAAATCCTACAAATATCCATGGAAACGTCTCTGGTTGTGAGCATACCTAAAATGCTGCAAGAAGACTCCGAACAATACTTATCAGAATGCGTGGAACTGTACACCGTTAATCGTAACTACGAGGTGGCCCTGAAAATTGCAAAGCTGGCTAATTTGCCAGTCAACAACATTTTAAAGGCCGAGTGGTCACAAAAATATGAAATGATGCTTATGAATGAAGATATGCCTGTAGAAGACAAAGATATGACTTTATTCATCGCCCGATGCAGTGAAGCTTTCAAGAAAGCAACAGTAACGTTTCTAGACGCGACTGATTACCTCGTGAGATACGCCGAACATATAAAGGATCCCGTACAAAAATTCTATTCCTACAGACTCATAATGAGTTGGTTTGAAGAAAGTCTCGAATATGGACGCAGACGAGAAGAAATCGAGCATCGAATGTGGAAAGCCTACTTCCAAAGTGAACCACAAACCGATGTATTTCTTAACAATTATCAAAGTACTATGCATTTCTTATTGAGTGGTCAAAAAGACGTCACGATGGCGCGGAAGATTGGCCAGATTAACTCTGAAAAACCGTTTGCCCTGACTCTTGCAGAAATGGAGATTGAGTCAGATGTCGGTAACATAGAAAATGTTGTTACTTTAGAAGATTCAGACGCTATTGAAAACTGGAGACGTGTTATGAATCAGTTGCTCGAACTGAGGTTGTTGGTGGACGCTTTCCGCGTATCCGCTTTGTTTAGACCTCCGTCTGAGTACAGATACAGGCCGCCAGCTTGCCCTGCGGAGATTATTCGAACGTGTCTGAGACTGGCTGAAGGAACTTGTACACCTTACGAGTTGCCTCAGGAATTGAGATTAGTCATATCGTCACCGTTACTGCAAAACAAATTATCAGGTTAGTGTAATCATTGCGTTTTAGTTTAGTTATTCTGTCTCACGAAATCTGTTCATATTTGGCATAGTAACAAAAAATATGTTTGGCGTTTGTACATGATTTTTATTATTATTTGGCTTTACAGTTTCGGGAGCTTCGGACGCCAGCTTTGAGGAATTAGTTGTGATTCAAGAAAGGCAAGACAATGTCCCTGAGAGTTGTCACCTCGCAGCGCGCGAGGAAGCAGACCGTTTGTCTGCACTCGATGCCCTGGCGGTGCGCAGCGGACTCACGCTTGCCAAACAGGTTAATAACTTTTACTTTTAAATCGTCTTCTAAACACTGGTTTACATTACATTACACTTAAGACAGACCGCAGCGTAAAAGACATATGAAAATTAATTACAATGCGCTGCCTTGCCTCACGGTTCGCCGGTAGCTAAAGCCGGGCACAAATCACCTCTATGTGTAGATTTCACATATGAAGGGCAGTTCACGTTCACTGTTCATCAATGAGAATTTATTGAATCCCGACCTAGACTCAGATCGATCTCGACCAATGAATATCGCAACGGCTAAACATACTATGAGAGCTTAGGTTGTTATACTGGATATCATAATTATAGCAAACAAACGGGTGTACATTGATGTCGTTCCCAAAAATTACTTTAAATAATTATGTCCTTGAAATAAGCCACACTATTATAGTCGGGTCGTTCCCCGAATTTTGTTTAGTGTGGCGCCGGGCTTAAATCTACTAATATCAATAAACATAAGGGTAAGGTTAAGGCACCTCAAAAGAGTAAATTTGTCCATCTGTTACACTGTCACGGTTAAATTCACGAGCTAAGCCTGAGGTAAACTGGTTCTTGATAAGTTAACCCATATTTTTTTCCCAGTGGGGACAATTTCGGATAAATGCTTCGGACCTAATTGCCTTGGGCCTTTGGCATTATTAAGCCGATGTCTGGATCACTCAAAAGTTTGGGTCCAAACGACTCAGACTTATTATTTCACTGACAGCACCCATTCACGGGTGGATGCAACCATTTGGGAATGCGGCGACCCGTAATACGACACCACCACAGATTACTTTAATAAGCACAATAGCCTGGTCTGTCATGGCTGCGCAACATTTCCATATTATTATCCTATCTTTTTGTTATTTTTTTTTTCATTAAACCCACATTTTTTTACAGATTGCCAGTTATTTCCGTATTGCCTTACAAATAGGCTGGGATTACACGTCGGTGCTCAAGTATCAGAACCATTCGGTGGACTTCATCAACTTGGTCAGTGGAAGGGCGCGGATGTCTTTGGCGAACCTGGTCTTTAGAACATTCAATATACCCTCGAAACAGGTATGACAAAAACCTCTGAAGGCCAATTCTCGTAATTTTTCTATGAACACAGATTGAAAGTTGACGGAATCGAGATTGAATTGTGAATTGACTAAAATTATATACTTGATTTCATTAATTAATTATTATCAATTCATGTTGTTGGCAAAGTAACATTCTTAGTTTATTTAATTTTCACTCATATTTCGATATAATCCCGCTTAAAATTAATTTTGAAGTTACATATTGTGTTACGAGAATACCAAATGTGACATTTGTGACATCGAGACTGGATCGAAACTGAATTTTGACTATATTTTAATTACGAGAACTGCCCCTCTGAGGTAATACCACGCAACAGCTGTTTTTATTAAATAAAAAGAGAATAACAGGTTATCTTAAGAATTAACAGTACATCATTACATCAAAGTTCTCTAATGGGCGCGTGGATCCATATGCCCGCGCACGCCCAATAAATGACCAGGTTTAAGTCCGTGAGTCCAAGAGATATAATAATAATTTTATTTCGGAACATGGCCATAGCTATGTTAGTAATACAGATTTTTTATATCTAGAGGTTAGTATTTATATTTTCTTTTTGATTGGCTATCTGTTTTTGGTGTATAATAAAGATATTACAAGCAAACAAACAAATATTAATCAATCATTATAATAATAAAAATAAATCGAAATAAATTCAATATTTTGTATTACAAAATATACAAAATAAATTATATTGGAGTTTTATATATTATTTCAGATTGCTGAATATCTCTGCCGGGAAATGGTGGCAGCGATAATATCTCCACATTTAGTCAAGACTTCTACGTTCAGACAAAAAGAGCATTTCCAATACACGCTCTGGGGTTACGCACTAAATTCGGACATCGAAATGTTTCTTAACATGCGTCCAGATGCTTGCAGCCAGATCGGACGTCTGATCCTAGATCATTTAATGGCATTTCAGAAAATATACAAAGCTACAAATCCCGTGCTTCCAGAAAATATGCTAGATGACAGTTGCCTTGATGTGGAAACGTTAATCGACGAAGAGTACCAAAATGTAGATAATGATGAAGTTGAATCTGTCCTTACAGAAGAAGGAACCATCATGTCTGCGGAAACAGATTCTGTGATGTCTGTGTCCACGGTGTATACGACGAGTGCGGGTATGCGGATGTCGAGAGACTCGAGAAGGAATTTGTTCGACGTGATTTTGAAGGGCCACGTTCACATAAGATACGAAGTGAAGTCTAATGTACGAAAGATAACTAAAGGGGCTAAATTGTCTACTAAACAAGTAAGTTATGTAAGATTTAGTAAGTCCAGAATTCCAGATGGCGCGATATGACCAGTAATCTCGTAATGTTGCACAAGGATTCGTTAATTTTTTATTCACATTGAGTACACGCGGCACTGAAGTAATAAAATATCGAGTTCTGAAGGCCTATTATCCAGAGCTGGAGAACTAATTATAAAAAAAAGACTTAAGATAAGACTCTTAACGGTAAAGGTCTCGAGACTTTTTTGTGAGACATTTGAGTGTATAAAATTAGTAGAATCTTTGATTACAAGTGTTTGAATCATGGCTGTCGAGTCAACAGAAAAATTGCACTATTGGTTTTACAGTTGACTTATTACAAGTAGTGGAGGAACAAGAAGATTCTTCACAATATTTTTCGGCATATCCCTGAAGCCGAATAAAATAAAGAAATAATACAAATACAGGATTTAAAGGATATTGATTGCAGATCCGTAAAGCTATTTGATAAATAAATAAAGTACAGTGTCGAGTGGCAACTGTGGCAACCTCTAAAGCGAGCAATCGGCAGTTTAAATAATTCCATTAATACTTTATTTGACATAACTATAATACTTTATAGACCCCGATTTGGTGTGAACCAAATGAGATAAAAAACTTTAAGTTATTGTTTTTTTTTTCAGGTGAACATAATCTGCATCGAGCTGCTAGTGTTGGCGCACGAGTGTTTCTCGTGCGCGTGCGACACGGAGGGCGTGGCGGTGGTGCTGCGGTCCGCGCAGGCGCTGGCGGCGCGGCTGTTGGCGGCGCGCTCGTGGCGGCTCATGGTGCGCCTGCTCACCGGCCTTGCGCGGTACACAGAGTGCGCGTACGTCTTCCAGGTGAGACAGACATCACACTAGAGTCTACATATTAGTCGTCTAGTACCCATAGTACAAGTTTTGTTCAGTTTGGGACTAGATGGTGCTGCGTAATTTTTCCATGAATATTTTATTTATTCATCCAAAAAATGTATGTTTCCGACTACCATATATTAGTATGGCGACATAGCTGTCGTGGAGGAAGAATTGTAACATTTTCATGTTCACTAGAATGAACATCGGATGCATATTTATATAAAGTTAATTTACCCACAATGAGTCATAAATCTTTGAAAGCGACTTAATTTTTAAAATCTCCTAGCTATTCGATATACTCGTACGTTTGTACATTAATAATCAGAAGTGCACATAGGTGAACTTATATCAACAAGAGCTTTCTACGCTATTTATGTATATTAATACAATGTTAATAATACGGGGCTTACAACAATAGATTTTTATATTTTCTCGATATTTCGGTGACGTTGCAGTCGCCATGGTCACGGGATGACTCCATTTCTTAAACATTGCTTCCAGCTAACCTTAGAGGTAGCTGCAGAAAAACTTATAGAACTTTTCGATGATTATATAAAATATATATGCAATATATATAATCATCGAAAAGATAGGGGTATACCCCAAACATCTTTTCTTTAAACCGGTCTGGACGCGGTTCGTGCGTCGTCGAAGTTTGATAAACAAGTCGCGATTAGTGGTTTTTCAAAAAGGTAACAAAAAATGCCGTGACTGAATTTCGTTTCGTGCGTTATTTATAAAGGAAATAGCTTTCTATTTATCTAAACCATTTTTTATACATTACTTCAGGCATTACGCGACAACCATCAATTCGAGTTCCTCCTCGGCCAGTTCGATTACATGCTTGGCCAGCAGCCGGACAAAATAGCAGAATTCAAACAAGGATTACTAGACTTCCTCAAAACTCATTGCCCGGGCGATACAGACACCTATATTATGGTCGCACTTCACTTTAACATGTACGCAGAAGCCGCAAATGTCAAACGAAAACAGGCGTTGAATTTAATTGATGACTTGGAAAAAATGGCCCTCGATTCGGCCAGAGCGATTTCGAAGAAGCCTTTCCAGCCGCCTATGTGGTTACAAATTCATGACAATGTACCGATAAGGTCGCTATTGGAGACCGCTTTGAACCATTGCACGGATGCGGCGGAGTTGTACCTGCAGGGTGGTTGCATGGGGTTCGCGGGGGAAATGGCTGCTCTTGCACAACAAATCGCTCTGCAGATGTCGCTGTTGAACGCCTCGCCTACTAGGCTCATACTCAATAGAAGTACGGAGCAACTGTACAAGCTCGTCAGTGAATATTTGAGGTAAGCAAAATTCTATCAATGTAGGTATCGTCATAAACCTGTATTCATCTCACTGTCTATATAAGGAAACCGTATATATCGGAAGCCTTAACCGAAGAGGTTTAAACATCCACCACGCCGCTCGACTGCGAGTCGGCGGATGCCAGTGTTTTCAAGACACCTTTTTTTAGACAGAATTTAAACAGCCGGCGCCGACGGTTTAATTTGTCTTCGAAACACGCAGAAACTCGTGATAAATAAACCTAACATACCTAGTAGTTTTTTTTTCTTTAAAATATACATAAATTCGTCCCGAAAAACCTTCAGTTTGGTCACAGACTCTCACGGAACTCGGAACTTAATAAGATATTAAGAATTCTGGACGCACGGAACGTATATACGCTATCTATTCACCACGCACATGCGGAGTTTTTCAGATTCTGAATTTGTGAGATCGATCTGAAAAAAAAAAATACTGACGAGTATGAAGAATTTAAGAATCTGAATTCAGAACGCACGTTTTTCCATACATTTCTAAGTACGTAGCGAACTCTGTGAATCCTCCTTAGAAATGTCGCACTGTTATTTGCATCGAAATTCAGATTCTTAAATTCAGTTTCTGCATTCCGTGACGAATTCCACCATCTTTCTTTAGGGTTGCATAACAAAATCATCCCATAAGTCCGTTCGTTTACCACATTTTTTATTGGAAACATGTAGATGTGCAGAGTTTTCTAATTTGACAAATCTGTCAAATGCCTAATCAGGGGTCTTCTATGTACTGTGACTTTATCTCGGCACATTTCTTTCTATTTGCTATTATTTTGTACATTGCAGTTTTATGGAAGGACTAGTGCTCGTATCGGGGCGACATGGTGAAGCGTGGCGTGAGCTGGCCTACCGGCGCGCACTGACGAACGACCAAGCCTACCTCCGGGATATGGCCACCTACCGCCCGGACGTCGCGCACCAGTTCCTTACCCGGTATGCTCATAAATATGATTTAATTGGTGTAGTCAACCGCTGGGATATGGGTCTCCACTCAATTCAAGAGGTTTAGAGCATACTCCACCACGCTGCTCAACTGCGAGTTGGCGAGGGCCAGCGTTTTCAAGTCGCCTAAAGGCCACTGATTTGACTTAAAGACTGTCTTTTAATGACAACAGCCGGGACCGACGGCTTACTGTGCCCTCCGAAGCACGGAGGAGCTCGATATAAATAAACCCATCCGTGGACGGGCTGCGGTCGACGTTGCTTAACTTGCGTGTTCGATTAGATTGATACGCGCAACGACGCCATCGAGCTCCTCTTTAATTGATATTATCCACCTACTAAAAAGAAAAAAGACCTAGAATTTTTCAACAGTCACCAAAATAATTGTTAAAAAAAGTTTAAAACAAGGAACAGATTGTTTTACTTAAGATAGGTTGAAAACGTAATTTTCGCGGAGAATGAATTAGCTTGGGAGAATTAAAATTCGGATTCTGTAATTAATACTCGTATTTGTGCAGTCAGAAGCAGACTGCACATATCTTAATTATCGAATTAGTATCATTCAATTTTGATATATTTTATAGCAAATAAATTTTATCTACTCGCATGTTACTCACTCATATTCAAACTACGGATTTAGAAATTGATATGGTCATCTACTTCATTCTATATATCCAATTACTTCTATGCCTTTAGTAATAGAAAAATTACTAAAGGCATGGAAGTATTTGGAAATAAGTCGTAAAATCCCCCGTTCCATGTCGGTCCAGGATAAATCCCACATTTTTCATAATTGTCGATTAAATGTTCTTATTGTTTAAAATCCAAATAGTTTATCTATAATTCTATAATAAATGAATTGTAACGGACTCTTTCATAACCGTTTTTTTAAGACAGTTGCCTAAATTACTAATAAGAAAATATTATAATATATTTATATATGTAACATTACATTTATATGTAGAGTAAGTTCAGTTTAAAATTTTACAGGTATAAAATGGAGAAGAATAAGACGTCAATATCTCAAGCCGCAATGACTGAGTTGCGTAATCTCTGTAGGTGATATAAGACTGTTTTGAAGCCAAACTTGCGCAGGTGGTTGTAACGAAGTATACATAAGATGAATCATGTTTAAATCGTGCGTCATCGTCGGCATCAAAATTTATATTACAAAAGTTGTCTATTTCAGGTGCCATTAATATGTGTATTAATAAGTGTTACGTTTTCGAACGACTTAGGAGGCCTTGCTGTTTTATACCCAATTACAGAGATCAAATTATACTGTTTTGACTTGGAAAGTACTTATAAAACTCCGTTCCTTATATTATACACAGGCAAGTTACAGAGAGCGCACCTAACTGAATATGAGAGTTTGTGGGAACAGTGTTATTTCCTTATATCTGGAATTGTATTATCCTAGCGAATTTACGGTGTAATGGAATCCGACGAGGAAACACTGCTGTTGATTTTGATTTGAATGTTTTTTTGTCGGAATCAAGTTTGTTATTGAATGTATTGTACCTACGTTATAAAGCCGCTTCAAACACGCGACGAAAACGTTGCGTATCCGCCACGCGTCCGCGACGTCCCCGTTGTGCAGCCGCGGCGCGTTCATAACGCAGTCGCGCCCGCTCCGCTTTGAAGACGCTCGCAAGCCGCTTGTATGATAAGGCCCTTAGAGACATCGAAGCAGTGGTGTGGACCACACAATCCAATAGATCCACGGTGTGGTACCGTGTGGTATCTATTGGATCTATTGAATTCTTGCCCTGTAGCTTGCTTATCTACTACTAATATTGAACATGTTCAAAGAATTTTTCTCTTTCAAATGGTTTTATTTATATTTGATATATTAAAGGCCCTATTTTATGTGACTAGAATTACCGACGTGACCATTTTTGCTCCAGAGGAGAATAAGGAGGCTATCGAAACATATATCGGCATATACAATGGAGCAGTTTACCTAAGTTAGATTTTCAATTTCTGTAGCTGTACTGACTGATATTATTATTATTGATAAATATGAATTGTTGTATAATTAGGAATTCGTTGCTGTTATTGTCGTAATGAGAATATTTTCGCATTTGTTTTTAAGAATTTTATTTTACATTTCTTTTATCAAAGTGCAAATCATGGAAATTTAAATAGAACTATTTAGTTGACGTCTCTGACGAGTCGACTATTTTTTATTCATTTTGTATTAACTCTAAATTGTTTAGATAAAAATCGAGAATCTCAAAATACATTATTTTTCAACTTTTTACAATAATTAGGAATCTTAATAACAGCTTTCATAGATTAAATTCACAAAAAGGCGTTCGATATGTATTATCCTCTCTGCTGTCAAGGACCGTACCTAAGTACTTAGCGCATCTGTCATTTTTTATGCGTTACCCCCAAAATGGCCTCTCGCGATATTGCCGCGTCGCATTAAAAAAAAGATAACAAAAAAAACATGTATAAAAGATATTTAAAAAACTATATTGTTGAAATTTGTATGGTATATGCTAACAGAATAAATATAGTTTTGCACAATTTTACCTTGTAATATATGTTAATTCTAAGGTGAAAGTAGTACGAGCTATGTTTTCACCCGTCCACTCAAACTTTATGTCATAAAGCAAATTCTGTTGAGTTTGTTTTAAATAACAGTTAAATTTGTCAATCTCCTGATATTTACAAACTAAATCAACGTGAAACAATTGAAGGAATGTAAACAAAAAACTAACAATAACACTACACAATGGGTGGCTGTGACCTTCACGAACACATGTGCTCCATTTAATAAACAAACCGGCGTTAAGTGGATGCCAGTTGAATAGCACTTGAGGATACTTTCTGTCCCTGTCATTTTTTTCTAAACGTTGTTAAAGTTTGAACTGTACACGTATAGTTTTAAAGATTCATTTCACACTCTCAAAATACGTCCGGACAGATCGGCCTCTAGGAGGCGGTCGACAGATGCGCGGTTTTTGAAATCGACCTCCAGGAGGCTGGTCGACAGGTGAGAGGTATAGATCAGAAGAAGATTAATATTGGGTATGTATCACATCATCAGCCTGTATGTATCACTTATCAGGTATTGTATGTTCTCTTGTTCCTCTTGGTCAAACTCCTTTGTCAGACGAGCATGACCATTTGATGTCGGTGGTATATAAATATTGGATTTCACTTAGATGTTTTCGGAAATCGAACTTTGATTCAAATTATGGTTCATATACTTCTTAACCAGCTAACCTTCTGCGCCTGTTATTATTGTGCAATGATCGTGCAATAATAAGATCTCGTTTCGTTGCATCTAATGCTCAGTAGCTGTTTTAAAGTTATAAAGTTTATTTTAAGTATATATAAGAGAATTATGCTATGATAATTAACCAAATGCTTCTATTATGTTATTAAAAATAATATTATTTGATAAAAAGTAATTAAAGTAACGCTATGGTTTTTAAGTCTTTCGCTGTGATATTATATTGAATTGACTGATTAAATGTTATAAATTAATATGTATTTTTATAGGCTAATATGAAATAAATGTTTGGTAATCTAATAGTTGTTATTATTTCTTAATCCAATTACTTGATTTAGGTCCTAAAGGCCTGTTAATTTATATCCTAGAGCAGAGGTTCCCAACCGGTGGTCCTCGGACCACCAGTGGTGAGAGGTAAATTATGGTCCGTGATTTTGCACTATTATTAGATTATTAAATTGAGCACTATTATACAAAACACTCAAATCTCGAGTTATAGAATAACGGATTCCTCTTCTGAAAATCCCTGAAAACCAATTAGTGGTCCGCGAACAAAGGGTTGGGAACCAGTGTTCTAGAGTAATAAAACACATTCATGAGAAACAAATATTTTATTTTGATTTTAATTTGCGCCATTAATAAATAAAGTTAATATCAAAATTATAAAATTCTACAACAATTAAATAGGAAAAGATTTACCAAAATTATTTTTTATAACACACTTAGTATATTATTAACAAGATTTCAATAGATGTATGTATGACTTTTTAGATAATATACGAGTAATCATTGTATTTTTAAGAGATTTCTAGAAAACAACAAAAATGTACTTCATAAAAAAGCTATTTTTACATAATTTAGCTTAAAATCTAAATATATTACAAAAATATCGAATTATTACTATTACTATGGCACCATTATTTACACACAGTACCTACAGTATCATGCAATTATTGTTTACATCACGCCATTTTGTTATAAATAAATCTGACTTCACGCTATTATTTCAATTTATCAATAAATATTGGTATTTACCAGGTCATGATGATATATGAGTAATTGACAAAGAAAGGATTGATGTATAAAATTTCCCCTATGACTTATGTTTTGTAACACTTCATAAATTGTTTTTAAATCGCTATCAACTTGCATTGTTACAATTATCCCGCTTGCTACAGTTTTCCTCTTAAAATAATATTTAATATTTAAATTAATCATTCAGTAAATAACTAATAACTATAAGTACCTATCACATATTATGTTGACGTTTTGAGATTTACTTACACTAACAGTATCACATATTACGCCACCTCATTCTGACTTGAATTTTATATGAAATATTATATTATCAGATCTATAAAAGACGTAGTAAGTAATGTAATATATTAAGTAACAGATCCGGATTGTACTCATATTATACTTAAAATTATGATATTGGTCTGTACTGTGTCACGTAGTTTCGTATCGTAATTTATGAGGTTGCCAGATGTATAAATTATGGCACAGACAGTACACTTAGTATCGCAGAAAACACTCATCATACACAGCGCAAATAAATCGATTTACATCATAAGTAAATCTATTTATGTGAGCTGTGCAGGTATCGTTAAATTTTAGACCCAGACCAAATATGATCGTGTGATTTTTTTTTCTCCGTTACGCGAGGTTAGTCGTCAAAGACGTAGGAATCTCAGTAAAAAAAAACCCAGGAGGCTGTCTTCAAGTTTTTCATTTAGATTAGACGGGTGGATCGTCCCAAACACTCCTGTTTAAAATGGAACTAATAACCCTAGAACCAAGGATATTAAAATGTCCTTGTCTAGAACCAACATGCTCACATGTCACAGAATCCAATGTATGTGGAAGCCTTCAGACCAGTTATTGCGTGGTCGCCGAAACAGTCGGTACCGGCTCATTTGCATTTGAGTTATTTCCTAGGATCCATTTGATACCATCATGCAAACCGTCTGGCAGGTGATCTAACAGCATTCTAGGCGTTACCAGCAGCTCTCTATAGTCTTCAGGTGTCGTCCACGCCATATCGTATTTAGGATTACGTTTCTGAGCTTTGCTGTAAAAATATTTATTTGTATAAATTTTATATCTGAGCTAAAATAACAAAATATATGCCCTACGCTGCCAGATACCTAATTTTGTTCGTAGACGGCCAGTGAACGGATGCAATGGCCAGTTTGATATAGAGGTCGCGGGTGATTTCCGCACAATACAGACATTTCAGTTCATGAATGTCTGTCTGGATGGTTGTTATAATAGCTTATAAGTATATATTTACATAAAATATGTATGTTCATCATTTATCTAGGTACCTATAGCCACGCTTGCCTTAGTTTCTTTTTTTTGTCCAATTGTCCAAGAATAACTAATTATTTAATTTGGCAGCCAGTAAAATAAGATTGATACTGTTGATTGTTGGCACTTAGTGGAACATTATTATCATAATGTTATAATATTTTTTTTTTGTAGTAACACAAACACCGTCTGTTTACCTTGATAATGCCTTAGCGGCGAAACCGGTCGGTAAAATTAAATGTAATTACGTGAACAGTACAAGTGCTTTATTATAACATTATGAGATAACATATAAATTTTGTATTGTTTGGTATCCACAATAATTGATACATGTTTTTGACTAGTATTAATTGTGATAGAATGCAATAACTAGATAAATATCGTTCATTATTTTACCTGTCAGCAGGGTTGCGTCTAGTGATGTGTAATATTCGACCTGCATTGTACATCCGATCCGTCTCCTGCAAAATGAATACCAAAATGACGTACAAACAATAGCTCCAGTAGGTCCTACTGGACCTACTGGAGCTATTGTTACAGCGTTACACTAACACGTAACAGATACTTCACTCAGTAGAAAATTTCCAATACCTACTGCTATAATAGCCTACTCCGTCGCGTCAGCAACCGTTGCATGCTAAAATGTGCCTAAATGCTCAAGCGTACACGCACCCTATACCTAACAGCTAATGCGCCCCGTGTGCCAACCTTCCGGTTATATCACGGGTTGCGAGTCTCTCGTCCAGTAAATCAACCAGACGAGAGGACCTTTACCTGCACCGCTTTTGCGCTCAGTAAACCAACCGAGCACGCAAGCGTAGCAGTAGCAGGTCTTACTCCGCTTTCACCTGCATGCAGGCTATACTTACGTACTCTTAAGTCGAGTAGCTCGTGTCGACCGACGCTCAGAGAACCCAAGCATCGGGGCCCTACTACCACTCCCCATTCTCCATGATGGGTAGCCGGAGCTGTATGGCACGCTCACATCCCGGCGCACAAGTACAAGCGCGCCTAGTGTTTCTGTACCCACACTGGGGCGCCGGATAGCCGGCTCCCTGATTTTCTTGACAGGTACCGGAGCTGTATAAGGCGCGCTCACTTCCCGACGTCCTTCAAAGAAGAAACGCCTACCCCGAGCCTACGGTAGGGTGACCGGGGTGACGGAAGCGATCGCCCGTCAACCTCCTTGCTCAGCAGGCAAGTACCCGAGCCGCGACGTCAGCTGGGAAGCCGACGGCCGCTGTAAGGGCCGCTCCAAGCCCCGTTGAGAACCACTGTGGCGGCCCTTCGCTTTAGGCCAGTGATAACCAACTCGCTACGCGCGAGGCCGAGCGCCCGGCCGACAATATGGCCAGGCAGACGAACATGCCCGACCTCTGTAGCTAAACCACATGCACGTGAGTGATTACACGCACATAAAGCCACCTCGAATCCGAACCCATGACTGGCAAATTGGGCTGCCGCCAGTCCCCGAGGTACCCTGATCCAAACAGGGGGACCCGTAGTTCCCCCTGCGAACTCTCCACAGTCGGGTCCTCCGTGGAGAGTATCAAGCTCAAGCGTACAGTTGTGATTGCTTCGCACCGCGCGATCCCACAGCAATCGCAGGGCCTGAATTTGGTCCGCAAACGGCCCGAGACCGTTTCGCCGGTCGGTAAGGTAATTATAGTATATGGAGTGACGGAGGTTACACTACCAGTATTAGATGGTCCTGGATGGTCCTTGGGCGTACATAGCGTTATACGGGACCCTCTTTAACGATTGTCATCTAATGACCACAGTCGGTACCGACGGCTTAACGTGCTCTCCGAAGCACGGAGGAGCTCGAGATAAATAACCCCATCCTTGTAAATGCTACGGCCGACGTTGCTTAACTTGCGTGTTCAATTAGACTGACACGCGCAACGACGCCATCGAGCTCCTGGCTCGCTGTGCAACTTTCAATTTGTGGACCAGCCCTACGGTCAGAGTCTTTATTTACGAGATTAATTTGTACCTACTACTACTAAAAAGATTGCGGTATTTATCAGAATCGTTGTAGATTCTATCAAATACCGCAATCTTTTTAGTCTTCAACCAGTGCGTCCTCTCCGTTATGGCCTACGGTGAAGACTGTTCGTTGTGGACGTTTGTATAATATAAGACTAGTAAGGCGACGCCCGCGGCCGCGGAGGTGGATGGCATAATATGTAAGGCCTAACTGCAGGTCGTGCTTGACACTGCAATTCGAATTTAGCTTATATTCCATGCGGCATAATTACTGCAAAACACCAAAGTCTCGACGTGCTTAGCTATACTCATTTGAGAACGACTTTCCAATTAGTACTTACAGGGAAGGCCCTCTGCATGACCGGCGAGCTGAGTAGTTCTGCTTCTAGATCTTCTGGAGTTTTCCACACCGACTCTAAGTCACTGTCCGGTATTTTGGTAAACGCATAACGAACTCCTTTCAGCAGTATGCGGTACTGGAAATAACGTCAAATTTAAATTATGCTCGAATTAAGTGAAGAAAAGAAAAAAAAAAAGAAAGATCTTCAATTATGGGAAGAGTTTGCACTTTGCACAAGCAAACAATTGTCAATTGTTAAGTGGGAGATCTGCAATGAAGTCAACTGTTTGACGTTTGGTACCTATCCAATACATTAATAGAGGAAAAATGTTTGTTGATTTATTTAAGCAGATGTTAGAAGGAGTTAGGAGATTTACAATGCCAAGTATTGCCAAAAGTTCCATCCAAATGTCCACTAAAGATCCTGAAGATATATTGCCATGGATATGACGGTGTTTACGTATTTGCATTACGTAGGTATCATCTGATTGCATTGATTCCTTGCAACTATAAACGCTGTCCAGGTATCGTCGGTCCGTACTTTTAAATACGGTATGGACCAGGGCTCCTACCGCCGAAGCTGAAGCCGATTACAATCGAATATTTTGACTCGAAAAATAGGTCTTACGTTTTAGTTATTGACAGACATCTTCAGCTCAGATGGTAGAGCTCCAGGGTACTAGCTAAGCTAGACACAGGTACCATAAGTCTAAGCTGAAATTTTATATTCCGGTAGCAAGGTCGTCGCCAGCCGATGGCCCGGGGGGGTGGGGGGTGGGGGGGAGTTGATATGGAGAATGAGAAAAGAATTGTAGGTAAAGTCGAGAGCTCGTGAAGCTATCGCTTGTAGTACGAGACATCATTAAGCCGGTTCGACGTTGCAAAAATTACGTGATGGATTAGGCTGACAATGCTGACCGAACAGGTAAACCGAGTTTCGTTTTTATTATATATTTTATTATATATATATATAATAGGTATAATTATTTTAAAGGACGATGCTTTATATCGCCTGGTTTCACAGGTTGGGTAATGTAGTGAACATATTTATGAATTGATGTATTAAACTAATCTGTCTTATTAAAATTTTGTGTTTTAGACAATTTCCGTATTGTCTAATAATTGTAGCAAGTGCAAGTGGTGCTAATTTTTGTAAGTAATTGTTACAGTAATTGTTGTAAAAACACAATAAAAAAACATCTTAAGCCACAATTTAAGCCTGAATAAAAAAACACTTTGCTCATGTTGGTGTCTAACCGTAGTACATTACACAGTTCACGTTCACATGTGTTATCATTTATCAATAATTTCAATATTTGACGAACTCGGTGGTCGAATGGTTAGCAATGGCCACTTTGACTCCGAGGTCGCGGGTTCGATTCCCGCACAAGATAAACATTTGTGTGCATGAACATGTCTGTTTGTTTTGTGCTGGGTGCTCTATGTATTATAAGTATGTATTTACAAAAAAAAAAATGTATTTAAGTACAATTATCAGTTGTCTAGTACCCATAACACAAGCTTTGCGCTTAATTTGGGACTAGATGGCGCTGTGTAAATTGTTTACAAATATTTATTTATACTTCTCAGGTTTATCTATTAAATTATTAAGATAGCTACTTGAAATTACGGAGCAATGATATTGCGGTCTATAACTTTATTATTTACGTATTTCCCTTAGTCGCCTTGTACGACATCCACGGGAAGAAACGGAGTGATAAACATAATATAACCCTCCTTCTGTCGCAGTCGGGTAAAAATAGGACCGACAACCGACGACGGGACTGGACGAGGGCAACGACCCTAGTCGTACAAATAATTAATGTATAATTTATAAATATTTAATAAGCCGTGAAATAAAATAAGTACCTATATAAAAGAGTGTATATATAAAAGAGTGTTTTTAAATCCTACACCTGCGCTATCAGAACCGGCCCTGGTGGGCTACCACAAGTTCTGTTATGTAGCCTTTTTTTTTTACAAAGTTGGTATTGAAATAATCATTTCAATTTGGGCATGAGATAGAAAAGAAGAATTATGAGTGATTGAAGGAGAGGGAGAAGGGTATAGTTAGGAAGTTGGAGAGTCGGAAAAGACAAGCAAAATAATTATTCAGCGTTCATACGAAATTCGCCGGCTGGCCATAATGAGAAATTAATAGATGAAATAAAAGTTGTTTGTCATCATAATTAGGTATAATTATAATAATTATTCAGGGTGTAAGTGGTTTTATCAACATCTTTGAACCAAAGCCAACCTCACCTGCACATGGTGCACCCTGCTAATTGACAAATAAGGCTAGCTAAATGAGAGGTAGGACATAGCGTATTATTTAAGCTGCCCGCCTGGGGAAGTATCTCCACCTCACAGAATACCGCAGCCAAATAACAATTCCACGAGAGGGTTGTTGTGTTCCTGCGAGTGAGTGACAGAAAGAAAGAAAGGAACGATTATAGGCTGGCAACCGATCGGCGATCCCTTGGTGTTGCTGATTTCCAAGGGCGGTGGTGATTGTTTTCCATCAGGTGGCCCACATGCTCGTTTGCCTCTCTCCCATATATATAAAAAAAATGTACCAGTCTTAGTTACCAGAACTTTATATAGTACCTTGGGTAATCTGGTAGCGTTCAATGCTTGCATTAGTTTGTCGCGGAACTCTTCGACGCTGAGGAGTCCAAGCCTCATGACAACATCGTCTCCGAGGCCTACCGTCATCACGAAGCTTTCAGTATACCGTGAAGCTTCACGACTCAACAGTCCGGCTGAAAAAGATATATTATAAGTACTTGGATGACCTAGCAAACTGTGTTGGTGTTTTAAGGAAAAACCGATTTTCTCAGAACCATGTCAATAATCAGGTACATGTAGATAGCACTAACAAATGTCGAGTAGCTAACAGATGGAATTATATCGAATATCAACCGAGTGTTATTTTAATTTTCCCAGAATTCATGCCTAGCTAGATTGATTTTTCGCCCTAATACTTAAAAGGCATTGTACATTTCATCGAAAACGTTAGATCCGTTTGCGAGATCGTCGTGGTGTATGCTATATAATATATTAAACAACTACTCGTTTAATAGTATAGGATATCTCATAAATCATTCCTTAGAACTACAGATTATAGAACCTATAGGATATCTCCTAAATGACACCTCAGAACCACATATTAGGTTTAGTTAGGTACGTAGTTTAGAAAAATTGTTTGCGCAATCAACAAATGCGGCCAATATTGAACGAACACTTCGCAGATAAATCAAAACTTCCCTTTAGAATAATAATAATATTTGGCGAGAAGCAAGCTCTTATAGAAAACATTCATTTGTTGTTCACATGAAAAATATTTTTTTCTACTACAAACTTACATTTGCAGCTAGAGAAATTGACTATTATGTACATCAATGTATGCGAGATTATTATTTTTTAATTACAAAGTTAAGTTTGTATGTCAATCTGATATATATCTTTTCGGTAGATAATATTGTTGCGTTTGATTGTAAGTCTCACTCGCGGATTGAGGGATCCGCGAGTGAGACTTAATAACATGCCAGAGGCTATTTTCTTGTCATCACAACTCTGAGAACCGTGAGTGTGTGATATCTGGCTCCAATCATACGCTTATTACGAAAGTTATAGTAATTTGTTATGAAATAGTTCAAAAGTTATCGCCATAATATTGGTCGACCAGCTAAGAGGTCATCTGCATCAGATGGATCTCCGTAACGGAAGGTTAAGGACGGAATCTTTCCAATTTATACAAACATTCCGTTTCAAAACTTACAGCTTTTAGAATATTTATGAAATTATATTTCGTTGCATTATTATTCATATTTGGCTCCAAACTTATTTTTTGTTGGGAGACGAGACAGCTGCAGCATATAATCTATTTTATTACTAGCTTGTATTATTAATTTATTAGTATAATTTATTTTAGTACTAGCAGCGTATGATTTATTTTATTTTATATCTACACATGGCTTCGCCAGCGTTTGCATTTTTAAAAATAAAAAGTAGTCTATGTCCTTCCTAATAGCTTTGAGAATATGTGTACAAAGTTTCATGATGATCGGTTGAGCAGTTTTGGCGTGAAAGCGTAACAAACAAACTCTAATTCACATTGATAATATTAATTAGGAATAAATGAATATATGTAAAACTCACATGGGGCAGAGAATGCAAACACCTTCACCTGAGGATACTTTGGTTTCAACAATATTCCCAGGAGAATAGACATCCCTGCGCCCAGACTGTGTCCTGTAAAGAAATTTTACATTAACTTGTATGTTTTACTAATTACCTGTGTTTTTGATGTAAGTGACTCACCACCGTCTTAAAAAGTTCTTTCTTTTTTATATGAGAGGGGGGCAAACGAGCACCTGATGGAAAGCAATCACCACCGCCCATGGAGATCAACAACACCAAGGGGTTGCCGTTCCGTTGCCAGCCTATACTCTTTCCTTTCTTTTTTTCTGGTGACCTCACTCACCCGCATGAACACAAAAATTCAAGGGAATTGTTATTTTGTTGCGGTATTCTGTGAGATTGAAGTACTTCCCCAGTCGCGTAGCTTAAAAAATACGCTATGCTCCACCTCTTTTTTCGCTAGAGCTTTGTTTCTCAGTCAGCAGGGTGCACCACGTGCAGGTGAGGTTAGCTTTGGTTCAAAGATGTTGATGAACCACTTACAAAGACACACAAATACATTTTTACACAAATAATTTCCTTAATATATATGGATTGATTTCTTAATAATATGAACTTAGGATTTCGTTTCCATTATAGCACTTATTACATAATCCAACTTAACCACAACTCTCTTAACTCAACTTAGAAATTGGCATGAAATTGAATAGTGTAATAGGGTGTCCAACGTCCAACACGCTATTACTCTCCAATTTCATGCCGGTTTCCAAGCTCAGTCGGAGTCGAGTTGGTTAATGTGAAGATGATTTATGTGGTATATTGATTGATGTAAGTTTCCATACCACCAGCTCGACAATGTCCAATTACATAGTAATCTCAAAGTAAAGCATATGTAGCATTATCTGTCTCCCTCCCGCACAGGGAAATAATGTTGTATAAAACTCCCTCAGTTTGAATTTGGAACAACATTATTTCCCTGTGTTTGAATTTGGAATGTTAAAATTCGTATGAGAACTTGTAATAATAGGGACATTTTGTTTTAAAATGTTGAAAAATCATACTGATGGACGAGCATAGCCACGACAAAACAAAAAAAAAAGAAAAACGAGCGAAACAAACAAAAGAGGCTGGGCTTCGGTGGTTTGGCTTTGAATGTATCACCAGGGATGTGGAGTTGTTTTGATTGTTATTATTACTTCTACTTATATATGAGTATTGTATATGTGTGTGTGCGTGTGTGTATATTTATACATGTAGGTATGTATACGTATACATGTAATAAAAGATAAATTAAAATAAGAAACTGCGCAAGATGTTGAATATAATATGTAAAAGTACCTACGACGAGAATGCCGATAAACTATCTTTTAGTTTGGCATATCCTTCAGCCACTTTGGTAACTATATGGTTACAAAACAGTGAAACAAATTACTTTTTCGTAGCTGGTTATGAACCACATAGTTACCAAAGTGGCTGAAGGGGTGTTTCTTAGTAACTAGTTACAAAACAGTGAAAAAAATTACTGTTTCGTAACTGGTTATGAACCATATAGTTACCAAAGTGGCTGAAGCCATAATTACTATGTAAAAAATGCTTGTTATGTTAATAAACAATAAAAAAAAAAGATTTCACTTTTAATTTAAGAAATTACTAATTTGTATGTATTTTAGACTCGGTATAGATTTGTGCTAATATTGAATAAATCTATTATTTATCAAACCTTGAAGTATATTATTGTCTCGCTAGGTATGAAAAGTAGAGTATTTACTTCTGGGATAAAGCCTGTCTTCGTCTTGGGCGGCTTGAACTCCTCACTTCACTCAGGACTCTATTACATAACTCCCTCCTTCGCTCAGGAGTTAAGATTAAACTCCCTCGCTACGCTCGGGAGTTAACTTTAACACCCTCGCTACGTTCGAGAGTTAACTATAGTCCTTCGTTACGCTCAGAGTGCAATATGCCGCCCGTGACGTAAGACACTGCTTTATCCCCTTGGTACATAATCTACTATTATATACCTGTGACGACGAGGCCGTAGTCAGGATATTCCTGGAATGTTTTCTCTAGTATCGGCATTATTTGCTGGATAGCTTTGGTGGCTCCCATCGCCATGCCTCGATGAGCACGTGTGCCGGCTGGTAATCCTATGGAAATTAAATGAGTATGTATTAGAACGTCTAAAATAAAAATATCTGCAGCTATCATGTCGATCTTCAAAACCCTAAAATTACTACTACCTACACACCGACGTAATTAATAGTTCGCCTTTAAGAAATTACAACTAGGTGAAATATAAAAAAAAAAAAATGAAAATAGGCTAAATAAATTTAGAACAAGTGGAAATTGTGCAAAAATAAATTAGATCCATAGTTTGTATGCCAATGACAATTATGGATATAAAAAATTTGGCGATCCAACATACACTATTGGTTTTAGAAAAAAAAGCAAAGCAGACAAAAAATCCAAGAAGTAAAAAAATGATTGTCAATGATTCTAAAGATAGAATATATTTTAATGTAAAGGTTCTGTACAAGTTTTAGCTTTAATTGACTTTATTATAAATCCTCAAATGTTCTATATGTTACGATATTAGGTAGATGTGATTATCGATTAATATATTATTGTGTAACTAGAGACCCAATGCTGCTTCGCCATATGAGATATTTAGAAATGTATTTTACATACAAATCTTCCGAAACAAATTATATAGTAAATATAATTTGTTTCGGAAGATTTGTTGTTTAGTAGTGAAAATTCCATCAAAATCCATTCGTTATTACTTATTACTTCAGTGAAGAAACGAAACAAATGAGTACGACTAACAACTTGACTTTGCGTTAAATTATTATACTTATGTAAGGTATACTTATAAATTATTATTATACTCATACAAAGCTGAAATATTATAAAGAAAAATATGTTCATAAAAATATATCTCTGCCAATCCGTAGTTGAGCAGCGTGGTGAAGTATGCTGTAAACCCTTTCGATTGAGGGGAGACCCGTACCCCAGTAGTGGGACGAATAAGGGTTGACGAAGAACAAAAATATGTCTACCTTCCGCTTCGAATAGCTCCCCGGTGCTAGCGAGGTCTGTGAACACGTCCGGCAGTGAAATGGTGCCTCGTATCGTTATCACAACGTTTTTTCTTTCATGGTCCACTATCACAAAGTACGGTACCTAAAATACAAATTTAATGATAATCCACTAAATATCGGTAGTTTTTCGATAACGGATTTGACTGTCGATAGGTCATTTGATATCTGTGTGATGAGTTTAATGGGTTTGGAGACGTGACACGATGCGCGCCACGTTGTGTATTCACGTTTTTCGAAGTGAAAACTTCTTTAGACGCGCTGCGCACTTTATTTAATGAATGAGGCTGGGTCGTTACGCTCGGCTATGTAACACATTACTCTCGGATCTGTAACACTCGTTCGGGTAAATTCGGCAGGGATGGAGCGAGACGGAGCGAGAGATTGAGTTTTCACTTCTGTCGGGTGGTCAAGCACTCACCGTTTCTTCTGTACTGTGTCGAGTGGGCAGAAAACATAGGTACCTACAGCTTGCTTAACGTCAAACTGTTACCTACCGTAGTCTATAGACGCTTGCAATCGCATCAACCTGCGGGCAGGCTCATTCCTCCTCACTCATTCGTAAAAACATAACAAAATTGTTAATAGACTGGACTCTTCTGTGAGGTAGCGTATAATTTCGCCGTGCCCTGCCCTACCTCTTTTTGAGCTCTCTCTCTCGTTTTTCAGAGTCTCAGCATGGTGCACTATGGGCAAATGAAGTTGATTTTGGCTCAAAGACGATGGTGAGCCATTGCGTTTGGTTTGAAGAAACAACATCGCCTCATTTGTATGCAACTACAAAAGCCATATTTCCATTATTACTTTTCTACAATAATTTTAATAAATCTTGTAAATAAAATATTTTACAATTCAAATCTTCGGGCAAATGTTTTATTTCATTGAATTATGCAAATACCGTTTTTTGTCGTTGAAGGTTACTTCTAGAGCTTGTAATTTTAATATTTATAATGGAAGGTTTTTTCACAAACACGTACGTACTTTACATTTTGTAAGACGACTTTACGTTGCCGCGGCACTTTTTAAAACAAATGTGTATGTCGCATTATAAATGTAGATGTGTATTTATAAAATTAAGACATATATAAGTATTAATGGTACCTCAAATACTTTGCTAGCGAATGTAACGTAGATGATGTTATTTTCTTCAACTTTGGAAATTTTTTTTAGGCCTGCATAATTGCACATGCAGCAGTTGTCGCCTTCCACCTCCGGCTCTGTCGGACTATGAGGAAAAATATATTAGGTCTTTATTAGTAGGTCAGCAGGAATATATCTGTTTATAAGATCGTCTCAGAATCGTTAATATACTACGTGGATGGCATTGCAGCTGTAGAGCGGCTGATATACTGACGGTCATGACCATCGTTTACATAGAAATAATAATTAAAAGAATACAAAATAGTTTTATTTTATTTATTTAATTACTACACTACATAATTACATTATATTCTTATAAGAATATAATGTAATTCTTTTATTTTATAAATATAATATTTTATATATAATTGTTTTATAAAACAATATGCTAAAAAACCACCATGCTTTATTTATACCCATACCGAGTCGTCACCTGATCTCGGTATTTATTCACCTTGCGTTGCAAATATTTCATAGCATTTGTTGCGTTGCAACAAATGCTATGAAATATATATAAATAAATAAATGTTTCTGGACAATTTACACACCGCCACCTAGTCCAAAATTAAGCGCAAAGCTTGTGTTAAGGGTACTATACAACTGATAAATGTACTTAAATAAATTTTTTTTTGTAAATACATACTTATAATACATAGAAAACACCCAGACCAACACAAACAGACGTGTTCATGCACACAAATGTTTGTCGTGTGCGGGAATAGAATCTACGACCTCGGAGTCAAAGTGGCCATTGCTAACCATTCGACCACCGAGCTCGTCTATATAATTATAATATATAACTATCAAAGTAATGAATATCTTTGTTCGTCATGGTCATCGTATAGAATCTAATAAGTCTTCATAATTTCGAAGACCTTGCGTATAACGTACGTACTTATACCAGAGAATAATCTTATACTTTACTAGCTTTCGCCCGCGGCTTCGCTCGCGTGAAATTCGGGACAAACGCGTGTTTACTCATTTATCTATAGAAGTACTCGTTTAAAGTTTAGGATAAAATAGTCCAACTAATCTCGTTTCCCCATACAATTTTGGACCTCCGTTTCACCTTCTTAGTGGTAAAATTTGAAAAATCCTTTTAATTTCATGTCCACTATGTTATATTTTCAAATCGATGCTATTTTCGTAATTGACGTCCCAGAAAACCATAGAATCAACACCCATATTGATATTATGACATTTCAACTCCATCGCACCCCCACGGGGGTGATTTTATGTCACGTCGGCTATGTTGGATTACAAAATAGTTGTTGTTTTCGTAATCAGCGACCCGATAAACTATAAAAACAATACCGATGACGATTTTCAGACCTTTTCACCCCATTTTAGACATTTCAATCCCATCGCACCCCTATAGAGTATGATGGTCACGTTAGCCAGATTGAATTTCAAAATCGTTATTGTTTTCGTAATCAGCGATCTGATACACCATAAAAACAATACCCATGAAGATTTTCAGACTTTTTGGCCCTATTTTACCCTTTTTGGGCTTGAATTTTGAAACATCCTGAAATACGTGTTTACTCATTTACCTATAGAAGTACTCGTGTAAAGTTTAGGATAAAATAGTCCAACTAATCTCGTTTCCCCATACAATTTTGGACCTCCGTTTCACCTTCTTAGGGGTAAAATTTGAAAAATCCTTTTAAGTAATTTCATGTCCACTATATTATATTTTCAAATCGATGCTATTTTCGTAATTGACGTCCCAGAAAACCATAGAATCAACACCCATATTGATATTATGACATTTCAACCCCATCGCACCCCCACAGGGGGGATTTTATGTCACGTCGGCTACGTTTGATTAGAAAATAGTTGTTACTTTCGTAATCAGCGATCTGATACACCATAAAAACAATACCCATGAAGATTTTCAGACTTTTGGGACCCATTTTACATTTTTAGGGTTGAATTTTGAAAAATTCTGAAACACGTGTTTAGTCAATTATCTATAGAAGTACTCGTGTAAAATTTAGAATAAAATAGTCCAACTAAGCTCGTTTCCCCATACAAACTTTGGACTTCTGTGTCACCTTCTTAGGGGTAAAATTTGAAAAATTTTTTTGAGTAATTTCTTGTACACTATGTTACATTTTCAAATCGATGCCATTTTCGTAATTGATGTCCCAGAAAATCATAGAATCAACACCCATATTAATATTATGACATTTCAACCCCATCGCACCTCCACAGGGGAGATTTTATGTCACGTCGGCTACGTTTCATTAGAAAATAGTTGTTATTTTCGTAATCAGCGACCCGATAAACCATAAAAACAATACCCATGATGATTTTCAGACTTTTTCACCCCATTTTAGACATTTCCATCCCATCGCACCCCCACAGGGGCGACTTTTTATCATGTCGGCTATGTTTGATTAGATAATAGTTGTTATTTTCGTAATCAGCGACCCGATAAACTATAAAAACAATACCCATGACGATTTTCAGACTTTTTCACCCCATTTCACCCCTTTGGGGGTTGAATATTGAAAAATCCTGAAACACGTGTATACTCATTTATCTATAGAAGTACTGGTGTAAAGTTTCGGATAAAATAGTCCAACTAATCTCGTTTCCCCATACAAACTTTGGACCCCCGTTTCACCCCCTTGGGGGATGAATTTTGAAAAATCCTTTCTTAGTGTACCCCTAGACGTCATAAGGAACCTACGTGCCAAATTTGGAATCTCTAGACCCAGCGGTTTGGGCTGTGCGTTGATATATCAGTCAGTCAGTCAGTCAGGACTTTGAATTTTATATTTATAGATAGATTTACAAAAAAAAAATGTATTTATGTGTAATATCAGTTATCTAGTATATATATAGTACAAGCTTTGCTTAGTTTGGGACTAAATGGCGCTGTGTAAATTGTCCAGAAATATTCATTTTTATTATTATTTATTAGGTTTTAGGTACTTACCGGCAGCAGCAACATCTGAGATACGGGGTCAATGCACACAATCCAGTGAACAAATGTTTGTACAATACAAAAAACCATCCATAAGCTGCCGTGGACAGTCTCAAATAGAAATATGCATCATTCAAGTTCATCCATGGAGGCACATCTGCGAATGTTTTGCTGATGTCTGTACAATCCTCATCATCGCCCTGTTCAGTTTCCCTATCTTCTCGTTGCTTCGACAATCGTTTCTGCCGTATTCTGAGGAGTATGGATCCAGCTACTAAATCTGACAGAACTAGGTCTGTCGATCTAAATAATGCGGCCAGTAATCCTGAAGAAAACAAAAATTGTTATTGTAAATCATTCTACACTCATCATCATCATCAGGTCATTTTAGTCTCCACTACAGGAGTACGACCCTCTCTCGTCCGTCCTAGACGGAAGGAGGATTTGGCCTACACTCCCCACGCTGGCCAAACGAGTTAGGGAGGCCTGATCGATGTTTGCTAATGTATTTCCCTTAGTCGCCTTGTACGTCATCCACGGGAAGAGACGGAGTGATTCTATTCTAGTCTGCCGGAAACCACACGGCCAACACTCATATTGTAGTCAAATTAGAAAATTAAAAAAGTAAGTATGGTGTGTAAGTGGTTCATTAACATCTTTGAACCAAAGAACCAACCAACCTCACCTGCACGTGGTGCACCCTGCTAACTGACAAACGAGGGTCTGGCGAAAAGATAGGTAGGGAACAGCGTATTTTTTAAGCTGCCCGACTGGGGAAGTACCTCCACCTCACAGAATACCGCAGCCAAATAACAATTCCCTTGAGGATGGTTGTGTTCCTGCGAGTGAGTGAAATAAAGAAAGCCATAAAGAATAAAGAAAGTAAGGAATGAGTGTAGACTGGCAACTGGTTTCTGATCTCCATGGGCATTGGCATGGGCATGGTGTTGATTGTTTTCCATCAGGTGACCCACATGCTCGTTTGCCCCCCTCATAGCAATACCACAGAAAATAAAATAGTACAAGTAAATACTAAATTGTTTTCAAAATGTGTAATTTATCCAAAATGAGTAATTTATAATTAACGATCTCGGTGGTCGAATGGTTAGCAATGGCCACTTTGGCTCCGAGGTCGCGGGTACGATTCCCGCATAAGACAAATATTTGTGTGCATGAACATGTTTGTTTGTCTTGGTCTGGGAGTTTTCTATGTATGTATTTACAAAAAAAATGTATTTACGTATAATATCAGTTATCTAGTATCCATAGCACAAGCTTTGCGCTTAATTTGGGACTAGATGTCGCTGTGTAAATTGTCCAGAAATATTTATTCATTTATTTATCCTAAATCTTATAGTAAAAATAACTTTTTAATTCATAGTAGTAAACGACGTTCTTGTTGCATATACATATAGAAATAAACCGTCACAGGACACTTGGCAGATAGTGGCACTTGGGAGATTGCCGAGTCGAAAGGGTTTTACAGAGTTACGAGCGCGTGGCGACGCTTGGCCATACCCGGTTTCACATAAACAAATAAAAACACGGACATTTGCGGATGTTTCAGATTTGCGGATGTTTCAGACTTGTGGACAAAGATTTGGCGCGAATATCAATATTTTTTAAATGAGAAAGTACCTATGTATTGCATGAATCAGTGAAGATAAATTAAGCAACAGCTAATAAACATTCGTTTTGTCGATTTTGAAACTCGTTTCAAGAAATTAATTTTAACAATCAGTTGCACAAAATATTAAGTTTTTCTTTAGATACATTTTCTGCCATATTACATACATTTTATCATTACAAGTACCTACTGTAAAGTTATTGACGTAGTGTTTGAAATATTTAACTTATTCAGTTACCTATCAACTATTTAATAGGTAGGGGAAAAAGTCTTTTCGCATTATTATATGTATGAACTTGTAATAAAATCTCTTTGGTTATACCATTTGTATCTGGCAGTTTTTGATATCTTTAAAAAGTTTAAATTTTAAAAAAGATAATTCCAAATTCAAATTAGGTAAATGTGTGATTTTCATTTGTTTTTTTACTGTCAAGATGAGTGAATCTAATGAAGAAATTCGATTCATTTTAAAATTTTACTACAAAAAAGGTAAAAATGCAACGCAAGCTGCGAAAAAAATTTGTGACGTTTATGGACCTAGTGCAGTGTCTGTGAGAGTAGCACAAATTTGGTTTAAGCGTTTTCAATCAGGAAATTTTGATGTGAAAGATGCACGTCGCTCTGGTCGCCCTGTTACGGATAAAATTGATGCCATTTTTGAAAAAGTGGAGCAAGATACGATATCAGTAGTTACGACGTAGCTGAAGAATTAGGAATTGACCACAAAACAGTTTTGGCGCATTTGAAAAAAGCTGGGTATACTAAAAAGCTCGATATTTGGGTGCCTCACGATCTCACTGAAAGAAACCTAATGAACCGTGTACTCATTTGCGATTCTTTACTACGACGTAACGAAAGCGAACCGTTTTTGAAGAAGTTTATAACTGGTGATGAAAAGTGGATCACGTACGACAAGAACGTGCGAAAAAGGTCAAGGTCAAAGGCCGGTCAGGCTTCACAGACTCTGGCAAAACCCGGGTTAACCCGCAACAAGGTGATGCTGTGTGTATGGTGGGATTGGAAGGGCATTATTCATTATGAGCTGTTACCGCCAGGCAGGACTATTGATTCTGAACTCTACTATGAACAACTGATGAGATTAATGCAAAAAGTTGAGAGAAAGCGGCCGGAATTAATTAACAGAAGGGGTGTGATTTTTCATCATGATAACGCTAGACCTCACACATCTTTAGCCACTCAACAAAAATTAAGAGAGTTTGACTGGGAGTTGTTAATGCATCCGCCGTATAGTCCTGACCTTGCACCTTCTGATTTCCACCAGTTTCGGTCTCTTCAGAATTCTTTAGGCAATGTCAGGTTAACATCACGAGAAGACTGCCAAAACCATTTGTCGTGGTTTTTTGAACAGAAGTCCCAAAATTTCTGTAGTAATGGGATCATGTCTCTACCTACAAGATGGCAAAAAGTTATCGAACAAAATGGCACCTACATACTTTAGTTAAATGTAAATAAACTTTATTAAAAAATGTTTTGAATTTTCATATAAAATACGAAAAGACTTTTTCCCCAACCTAATATTTATTATATTATATTTTTGTGTTGACATTGATATCGACTGTTCAAAAAAGAAAAAACAGAGACACAGTATAGAAAAACAACTTTAGTTCCATTTCTATAATTGGACCCTGTTATGCAAAATAGATCCAACCAACATTTCGTTACGTTTAAGTTAAAGCTCTTTAAAGTTTAATAGGAATAAAAATATCACGCAGTATATCTTTTCTAGGGAAACATGTCATCAAACTAACCTGTTGCGAATATATAAAACTCGATTTGAAGTTTCTCGCTACTTATATCCTCTCAATTTGGCATAGTTTGTCGGGTGGATCTATTCTGTATAGTATCGACCTGACAAACAAAACAATATTACTATCCTTGTTTCAGAGCGACTGACGCCACTGGACAATGCCTTTGTAACTCGCTCTTTTTTTTTGTTAAACGATAAACCAGGATAGTACTATTTTTTTTCCAGCGTCCAATTATATAGTTAAAAGTTACAATAATAAAGGCTAATACAAGTATACTTATTACTATAATACAAGTATACTTATTACTATATATAGTACTTCCTAATAAATAGTATAACATATATAGTATTTCCTGAAATAATATATAACTTACTGGAAATTTCCTCTATCGCGTCTTTGCTGTGTTTGTCTTGTCTCAGTATCAATAGTGCCCACTTTAATCGCTTCGTGAACAGCTTTGTCAATTTTTTGTTGTACCAGGCTCTTTTTGCCGGCGTTTGCAAATCCTCGTACTCCACACCCCCGAGCGGATCATACATCGTATATATAGTTATGAGTATTAAAATCAGTCTTATCCAAGTTAATATAACTATCGCTGTAAAGCAAAAAGTCGGTAGGTTATTTTAGAAGTGTCTTAAATAATAATCGCATCAATAAAAATCAAAGCTTGTTAACAGAGATAGGAAAGTAAATTAGCAATATTTTAAAGTCAATTTTCTCAAGTTAAAAGTTCTCAAACGTTCAATCTCAAAAGTTCTCAAAAGTTCAATGAAAAATTGAATAAGTTACCTAAGAAATTACCTGCACTAAAAGTATCGGTGGACGTGGCTTTAGAATCTCTTGCACACAATGATGTTATAATTAGTAATAAATGTAATATAATAAAGCAATACCTATAACATCATTCCTTCCACTTAACACAGTTTGTGTTTTATACATTTGGAGCCTCATGCATTTTTTTCCTTTAACACTTTGTGCTCCGAAGGTAAAATATTTTGTTTTCTTGGCAGATGATAAATAAACACAATTTACAATGTTATATAACTTACCAAGTATACTTCCATTAGAAAATGGGTTTGATAGAGAGCAATGTATAACATTAGAAAAGAGCCAAATACTGGCCATAATGTTTAACATCAATTCTGGCACCAGTATAATGAACATGCTAAAACAAAAAAAAATCTTTTATTTTTACTTTCCAGGAAACTAGGTATTAGTTATTTTATACTATCTACTCTCAGAGAATTGCTGCTTTTCTACAGGGGATGCTGATATTCATCTAAAGGTTTTGTTTGTCGAACAGTTGCTTTTGGGAGCGAGTGAGGTCTCGATTCGTTATTCTTAAACTTCGGCCAGAGCAGTAATACTCTCTATATTTTGTGGTAGGATGATCCACAAAGCCCAGGCTGGACCCATAGGCCAGCAGCAGCAGGCAGCGTTTCATTTGGGTCTTCTCCATTTAGGCCCTCCATTTAGGAGAGAGTAAAGGGTTTTCTAAAAGGTATAATAAAGGGTTAAGTAAAATAAAGGGGTTTCGGATTAAGTCTCAACTTAATACGGTACCGAGTGACCGGGTAACGAAAGGCAAATATCGGGTCTCGCAGCATTGAATAATTATATTATACCTTATATAATCTTTAGTGCTATTTCTTATATGTATAATCTACATGTATTTAAAAATACGTGAGTCACGAAAGGTAAAACATAATGTAATCGGTATCCATGCAGTATTAAAAACTAATACTTTCCTAGTGTTATCGGATTTTATATTTCTTTGAGTATTATATAACATCTGTCGATTATATAAAATAGTAAGAACTATTTACCTACTTAAGAATAGAAAAAGAATCCGAGATTTTATATTATGAATTATATTATGGCTACGGCGACTACGGTTCATGTCAGGCAAGTCGAATGTTTGTTAGAACTACAATTTCGCTATACGGTTAGGACCGCAGACTAAAGTATAATAGTAGACATGTGATGTATGCGTGGCGCGCGTGTAAACAGTAAGCGTCGAAATGCTTAATTTAGTCTGGATTTCTATCAGTGGCATACTTTTATTCTTATAATACAATAATAGAAATTTATATGCTTTAATCTGCTTTATGCTTTTAGCAAACTATAATTTTATACCATTTTAATTTGATTTCATTTCCGTGGTTAGAACAGAACCATATTAGTCTCCCCGAAGGAAGAACAGAGAAAATTATTTTGAAATCCGAGCGTTATCAAAAAAGCTACTATGGAGCTATGGAGCTAGAACTAGCTATATATATTTATTATGGTACTGGGGAACGGTGCTACGAATATCATAGCCGTTATAGATAGCGGCGAGCGAAGTGATGTCACTGCATTTTTATCAGGGAATATTAAATATAATAAATCGACTCTCTGTGATAGGCGCAGATAAGGTTAGAAGTACAGATTTAGAATTTTGAGTATGCGTAGGTATCGTAAACATTTTGAAGTGACGACTATATCATCATCGTCATCATCATTTTAGCCAAATGACATCCATTGCTTGCTACAAAGGGAGAATCTTTAGAAATTGCAATATATTTTGTGCCGTTTGCATCCATCCCTATGATACCTATGATCTTTACCAAATCATCCGTCCATCTAGTGGAGGTGGCGTGGCGACCTAATTTACGCTTTCCTGTTTTGGTACCACTCCAGAATTAATTCTACCCCAACGGCCGTCAGTTCTGTGAACTAAGTGGCCTGCTTATTAGCTGTTTCAGCATGGTGAACCTAAAACTATGTCGGTAACTAGTAATACCGTTCTACGGATGAGGAGTTGTTTAACATTATAGCTATGGCCTCCTTCTAAATCGCACGCTTGCCATCAGCAGGGAATTCATCCTCAGACATTCGAGCTATATCTAATGGTCGCGCACTGTGTCTTTCCAGAGAGGTTTTCGTCCGCGAACTTTCAAATTGTGGAATGAACGGAAGTTCATTCCACTGATTGGGATCTGATTATAGATTTCTCAGGAGACTACAGTATGAGGTTTATAACGTTTGCCAAGAAAGGCGTAAAGGGATTATTACAAAATCAGCACTGCGTGGGGGATACCTATGGTTTTGCAAGCGTACATAGGGTACAATGACTGCTCACCATCAGGAAGGTTGTATGGCGGTTTATCACCTTAGGGCTTAGTGGTATAAAAATCCATGTAATATTGTTTTAAGTTCCCATGTAGGTAATATCTACAGAATCTACACGTATGTATAGTTTCGTTAGTTTTACAAATAATGACCCAGATTTTTTCGCAACTTCGGTTTGCTTGGTTAGTTCGCACAATAGAGAAATTATGACATTTCCTACTAGGAACATAGAACTCAAGTAGTGTCCGACTTCTAGACTATTGGGCAGATCATTGATTCTGGATATGTGCTCTGTGGAGCAGATCGAAATGAAACTTTTGTATAAATATAGTCATAGCGATAGGTGGAGATATAGTCGTAGCTATAGAGTACAATAAAAATATTTCACATACTGCGCGCTTCGGACTACCACAGAAATGTAGACCGGCAGGAATTCTAAAAATGCGGATTTGTCTAGTTCGTAGCCAAACCAGCCCGGTCAAAAAACATTCAAATATCACCACGTACTATAAAATTAAAAAGATTTGATGTCTTTATATGTAGATCAACATAAATACTAGATGTATCTGAACCTGGCGATTGACCATACTCTGAAGTTTAACAAAGGCACTAAAAGATTAGTTCTATATTTGTTCTATCAAAATATATATAATACGTGATTTTGACGTGTGAGAATTTATAAAAATTCTAGTCCTAGAGTCCTAGTCCTAATGCTAGAGTCCTAGTCCTAGTGTCATTATTTATTAAAAAAAAAAAAAAAACATCCTAGGACTAGGACTCTCAACGGGAAACTGCGATGGTCTTGAGACTCTGCTTATACGTAGGTCACACTAAAAGTTTTGCGTAACTTAAAAAAACAACATGTTATAACCAAAATATTATGTTTATTGCTTTTAAAAATAGTCTCCTTTACATTCTAAACATTTTCTCATGCGATCGAACCATTTTTTAAAATAGGAGGATCACAGATCTGCAGGCATGTTTTCTACGTGCTGATTGAACGCTATCACTGCCTCTTCGGAGTTGGTAAAAGTGAAACCTCTCATCAAATCTTTGATTTTGGGGAAAATACAGAAATCACAAGGTGCTAGGTCGGGGCTATGTGCAGGATGGGTGACGAGTTGTACTTTTTCGGAAGCTAAAAAAATTGGTTGCCTGTAAAGTCGGTATACGGGCGAAAGTTTTACGTGACAACGACTTTGAGTGGTAAAATGTTTTCGAGTGGAAGGGACGCATGCCTTTCACTTTTTATGTCTGTCTCTCTCGCTCTTAGAAGGGACGCGTGCCTTTCACTCGCTCTCATTGTAAGCGCATAGCGTGAGCCAGTTTCTTGAAGTGTCACCCGGCTAACCAATTTATAAGACGTTGTCACGTCAAAATGACTTTGTTTTGTTGGCCGTGTGTGACGAAGCGTTGTCATGATGTAGGAGAACGCGGCTTTTTGATCGTGGCGTCTATCGCGAACTTTTTCTAACACCCTGGGTAAAAAAATGGTAGAATACTACTCGGCATTAACACTCTTTTGATCTTAAGTGGGATTGTGCAGATGGGACCCGCAGCTGAGAAAAAAATGCGATCTTTTTTTTCCAACGTTTCTCGCCTGCCTCACTTTTGTTGGCCTGTTCTCATTCTCAAACACCAATTCACAAGATTGCTGTATTTTTGTCGGGTTCAAAACAATTCCACGTTTCGTCTCCTGTGACAATGTCATAAACAACATTAGAATGTCCGTGGTCGTACTTCAGTAGCATCTCTGAGCACCATTCCACGCGAGCCCGCTTCTGCTCCGCTGTCAGTTCATGAGGGATCCAACGACAACAAAGTTTCCGAACTTTTAATTCTTCGTGTAAAATTTTCTGAATTTGGCTCATACCAACCCCCAATAGTCCTCGAATTGTCTCATAGGTAATCCGCGGGTTTTTTTCAATTAGCCGCTTAACTTATTTTCGTTGACGGCAGTTGAAGGCCGCCCTTCACGAAATTCGTCATGTAAAGAAACCCGACCTCTCTCAAATTCAGCAAACCATCGCCTCACGGTGTTTAAACAAGGTGCTTCTCTCCCAAAATAATTTTGAAGACGAGCGGCACAGTCTTACGGAGAGAGAGAACTTTTAAAATCATAAAAAATCATCGCTCTAAAATCTTTTCGACTTAATTCCATTTTCGTTGCGTACGTAGAACTTTGATGTGTGATAAAAAACAATTGACAAATGATTTCCCGCCAATTTTTTTTTATTACTAAGCAGGTTGCAAGTAGTTTCAAAAAATATAGGTAACATTCTAAATTAAAACAGTTCCGATTAGCTGGAAGTGCAAAACTTTTAGTGTGCCTGATGTATATCAACAGCATCCTGATAACATTATTCAAAGTATTATTATGTACACAATATCTAAAGATAAGTAAGAAACCTGATATGCGACAGTGAAGATACATGATGGATGACTTATCGAGCTTGACCAATATACTCGTATATATATTGCTGGCGTCCCGCAGGGTTCTGTTTTGTCCCCGACGCTGTTTCTGCTGCATATTAATGATATGTTGTCAATTGACAGCATTCATTGTTATGCGGACGATAGCACCGGGGACACTTATTACACGGGCCGCGGAAATATCCCCCGTTCTTTGGTGGAGGAGAGCCGCGACCAACTTGTGTCGGAAATCGGGGACACACTAAGTAGAGTGTCGGACTGGGGGCGACAAAACTTAGTGCGTTTTAACCCCTCTAAGACACAAGTCTGCGCGTTTACCGCTAAGAAAACTCCATTTGCTGTGGCTCCACACTTCGAAAACACACCCCTCACCATCACAAAATCTATTGGGATTCTAGGAGTTGAAATCTCCAGCGACGTTCAGTTTCGATGTCATCTGGAGGAGAAGGTCAAGCTGGCATCGAAGAAGCTAGGTGTGTTCAACAGAGCGAAGCAGTACTTCAACTCGCGGCAAAGGCTTCAGCTTTACAAAGCTCAAGTACGGCCGCATATGGAGTGCTGTTGTCATCTATGGGCGGGAGCGCCTGGATACCAGCTTGCACTTTTGTGACTCAATCCAAAGACGCGCTGTGAGGATTGTTAACGAATCCAAATTGACGGACGGTTTAGAACTTTTGAGTCTGAGAAGAGATTTTGCTTCCCTTTGCGTGTTCTACCGATTGTACAATGGGGTGTGTTCAGAGGAGTTGTTTGACATGATGCCCACGGCCTCCTTCTACAGTCGCACCGCTCGCCATCGACAGGGAATTCATCCTCACACATTGGAACCGAAGTGGTCACGTACTGTGCGATTCCAGCGGAGTTTTCTTCCACGTACTACTAAGCTGTGGAATGAACTGCCTGTTGAGGTTTTCCCAGGAGACTACAGCATGGGGTTCTTCAAAAAGGGCGTAAAGAGGTTTTTTTTTACAGGATCCGCAACGCGCACGTGATGCCTCTGGTGTTACGGGCGTCCATAGACTACGGTAACTGCTTTCCATCAGGCGGGCATGCTTGTTTGCCACCTTAGTGGTATAAAATAATAATAATAAAAAAAATCTACTGTGGATATCAAATTACTTGCAATTGCAGTTACTTACTTGAATAGAAGTAAAGGAACAACAAGTTTCCTTGAGTCGGTAATAGTCCCCCTGGCGGACTGATGCGCGAGGGCTAGCAGGGTAGGAATCGACACAGCTTGCACAGCGAGAATCCCGTACAGAAATAATCGTACGTAAATCCCGTCCGAAATGGAATTGCACTGCCAAGATGTATGGTACTCATTCTTTACCACAACGGATAACATCACCAACCTGAGAATAAATTAATGGTGGAATTTACAGCAAAAATCTCTTAATGGGGGAACCAATGATGAAAAATTGTACTTTTATGTGGATAGTATGAAGTAAAAGTAATTAGACTTAGAATAAACTACTAACTTCTGTCCCGCAGCTCCGCTCAGGGACCCTACCGCTGAAGCCGAAACCAGTTACCATCGAATAATTTGATTCGAAAATTAAGTCTTAGTGTTAGTTATTGACAATCATCTTCAGCTTAGTCGGTAGAGCTCCAGGGTTTCTACCAGCTAAGCTAAACCCAGCTTCAATAAATCCAAGCTGCAGTTTTATATTCGCGATCAAAATATTCAATGGTATTCGGCTTCAGCTTCTTCGGTAGGGCCCTAGATCAGAGAAGAATAGTGTAGAGGGATATATTAGTTATATCTTTTATAACATTCTCCATGGTTCAAATTGCAAAGTATTTGCTTAGCAGATTTTAATAAAATGAGACATACAAACACGTTTTCGCATATATGATTAGGTTTTGTTTTGTTGATATTTTTAATAGATACCTAACGCTTGATTATTTTTTTAACAGAAGCATAGGTATATAATGGTACAAGTGTCGTATTTACTTCACATTTAAGAAGCTCTTATTATAGCTATAATAGTTTTTAAGTGTAACTTACCAAAATATTCTATAGGGGATCTCAAATATACTTGGAAACACCAAGTCATCTGACGCGAACAGCCACTTCCGTCCCAACATCCGTAGAGCCGGCATTTTGTAGGTAGATTATGTAGCCACTAAAACAAATAAATTTACAATAAGTAGATATATTTTTAGACAAAGTCAGAATAGACCAATAGTTTCTAAAAATTATATATTTAGAAACATGGCAGTTTTTATACCATGCCCGGCAAGCATATATCCTGCCTGATATAAAGCAATTATCTTAACTTCTGGTGCCTTCCGTGAATCTATACAAATATATACGTATGACAACCCTGTCCCATTCCTTGTCCATACTTCTTCCCCAAATTGCCCTCGCGATGTATAATTATAACACTATTGGGAACCTACCTATCTACGTTGTTAACTAAGATTGCAATGAAGAAATTCAAAAAGGTATTAATTCTGATCGAATTTTTCAATTTAAAAAAATCGGGTTTACGTTAGTGGTAATTTAAATAAATGTTCAAATGTATAATTCCTAAAACTACAGTTTTAGGAATTATTAAATAACCTAAAATGTATACCCACCTTGTAGATGGGTATACATTTTAGTATTTATATATATGTATAGTTAGGTTACTTTATTTAATTCAAGGCTGTTGCTGTTAACAAATAAACTTTAAATGTTGTTGTATACATTACATATGCTACTTTCTAAAAATTCTTCACGGTTTATGATTTTATTTATTAAGTCACTGTATTCGCATTTTTACTTAACTACGAAGGTCAAAGGACGGTGATTCCAAATAACATCTGAATTTCCCTATGACTCGAGAGAGGATTGAATCAGATATGTTTAAAATTTTTAAGTGAACATAAAATATAATATTAGTTACCTGCAAATAAGAATCCACATTAAAATTATTTTTTTTTGAAACAAGCTTTTATTAGTTGTTAATATTTTATAAACTAGCTTTAGTTAGTTATTAAATTCATAATAAATTCTACAATAAACTATTGTTTTGACATGTTAAACTATAAAAGGTACTTAAATAAATTAAACTTATATTTATTCGTATTTTTTAAATTGCTATTTTATTTGACATGATACTTACTAAATTGACACTCTATTTTAATATAATTTTAATAACAATTTTGACATGTTAAATAAAGAATTCATACCTATACTAAGGACAATGTTTTATATGGATACTCAAATCTGAAATTAATTAATATTTAATTTAATTTAATAAAATCAATCATCAAATCCGTTCATTTGATAACCATATCACATGGATTAATGTGATAATTATAAATCGCTAATTTGTGATTAGATATGTAGTAGAATTTAGGTAATCTTGCACGTAGTACTTATATCTCAATGAATCTTGCACTGTTTCGCATACGCAAGGTGTGTATCATAATTCAGCTCAACCGGACATTGGGAAGTGAGTCAAATTTACCTTGCAAGATAACAGACACCGCGGTGAAACTAAATAAAAACTTATAAAAATCTAGGGATACGTAATGTTTTTATGTACAAACTAGCTGACGTGCCCACTTCGCTGGGTGGTAAATTTTTTTACGGAAGTTTTTACTTTTTTTTGGTTAATACATAGCTTTCGACACTCATCAAAAACATGGTTTTCTATTGGTAAAATAATTTTCAAAATTGGTTCAGTAGATCTAGAGATTACCCCCTACAACCTGACAAATAAACTCACAAACTTTACCTCATTATAATTAATACGAGTATAAGATAGGGTACTAGAATTTCTGTAAAAATTCAAAACATAACATTGAATTATTTGAATTTTATGTTGTTGAAAAATAATGTACCTAAAAATAGGCATAAATCGTCACCGTTTTGTAACGGCGGTTACAAGTATATTCTCCATGATAAAAATTTGTTATCACACATCCTCTTTCTCCTTTCTATATCCTCATATATGTATGTATGTATAGCATGCATGTAAAGTATCTCCGTAATTCTGGTGCCCTCCATGAATCGCAAGAGTGTTGTGATTACGCTGCTTCTGTACTGTAAGGGAAAGCACTTTACCAGCCGGGTTTGATCAAAGTCGGATCCAGGAGGTTGGGGGGGGGGGGGGGGGGGGGGGGGAAGGGGTCGGAGGGTCATTACTCCCTACTGGGCTTCTGCTAATAATTGACCGAGCGAGCGACGGATTTGTCTCATAAATGACCCCCCGACGGATATGTCTCCTATATGACCCCCCGCACCCCCCACTAACTCCAATGCTGGTTCTACCCTTGAGTTCGAAATGCCCTCCCTGTCAGCCAGCCGTATACTTGTTTGGCAACCAACGAGGTAAAAAAATTGTTTCTATATACACATAGGTACTTTGCACTTTCATTAATTACTATAGGTACTAAAACTATTTCTTATTCTTAGGTCTGAAAAGCATGTGCTTTAGGACTACTGGGGTAAAACTATGGTAAAACGGACGCGACATTGACGAGCTCGGTGGTCAAATGGTTAGCAATAGCCACTTTGATTCCGTGGTCGCGGGTTCGATCCCCGCACAAGACAAATATTTGTGTGCATGAACATGTCTGTTTGTCTTGGTCTGGGTGTTTTCTATGTATTATATGTATGTATTTACAAAAAACAAATGTATTTAAGTATTATATCAGTTACCTAGTAACCATAGTACAAGCTTTAGTTAGTTTTGGGGTTTGGGATTAGATGGTCGTGTGTGATTTGTCCAAATAAAAAAAAACATCCGCTAAACGACCAAGGTCATCTGTGAAACTTCAGTGTGACGGCAATCGAACTTTATACTTCTAGTACATTAGTAATAGTACTACGTATTCTAGTCGAGGATTTTCTTAGAATTCAATTTAATTTATTTTATTCAATTCAATTTAATTAATCCATTATCTCTTCTATCTATTAGATCTCCCCAAAGTACATAAAATAACATACCATCTACCGACTTTTATTGGTTTCATATACGGGCGAAATACAATTACTTAAAATTCAGTATAGACGAGCATATATCCGATGCGCATAGTGTTTTACCTTTACCGTATTACGAGTACATCCTTCCTTCAGCCCAACATTGATATCAATGTCATTTGTTAGAACTATACGCATTCCGTACCTACAAATCGTACCTACAAGGATACCGACTAAATACTGCTGATGCGCGATTATAAACGCTGTTACACAGCCTAATATCACAATATTACAATGGCAAGTTGTGGTAATAGATTGGATTAATAGACTTTAAGCTATTACATAGTCAATGTAGGTAGGTAAAAAAAAATATATTTTATTTTTTGCTAAAAAAATAATTATTAGAATTTATTTATAAATTTCATAAACAATCGTATTAATTGTTTAGACAATTATAATTAAGTTTATGGAATTTATTTTCAGTCATAGGGAGTTAAATAAGTTTTATAGGACACACTACTGTGAATTCCTGCTTATAACAATAAAAAGTCATTTATTTTGAAAAAAAAAAACCGGATGAAGTTGCGCGTAACATTACTCGTAGTTAGTTCTGAATGTTCGTTATATGTATATAATATACATGCGCTTGTGAGAAATTCGTCAGTTTCTTTAAATAAAATCATTTATTGCAGACCAATATGTTTACAAGTAAAAATAAACATAAGTCCATAGTCAAATACCTTAAAACTAACATACACATAATATACTATATAAATTTAAAATGCAGTACGTTCAGTCGGTGACGTGTATCGCATTGCATTCGACAACCGACCTCGGAACTTCCGAAATGGGACGGCCTCCTGTCAAAATTCCTCCCTTAAAAATGTTGATAGATGGTGCGTTGGAACTCTCACCACAAATTCAACACAACATTCACACAAATCGACAATCAAATCACAAAAAAAAACCAACAATCTCACACAAATTTTGGGGTGTAAGTGGTTCATCAACATCTTTGAACCAAAGCAAACTTCACCTGCACACGTTGCACCCTGCTGACTGACAAACGAAGCTCTGGCGAAAAGAGAGGTAGAGAGCGTAATTGTAAGCTACCCGACTGGGGAATGTACCTTAACCTCACAGAATACCGCAGGCTAATAACGATTCCCTTGAGGGTTGTTGTGTTCCTGTGAGGTCACCAGACAGGAGACGCTGCGTTGCCAGCGGGGGTGGCGGCACGCGAGCGATATTTTATGTTGCGAGCGTTAATATGGCTACGGTAACCGCTTTACATCACATGGGCCATATGCTTGTCTGCGACCCGACGTAGTTAAAAAAAAACAGCATCCCCACATAGAGATGAAGATTACCAGAGGGTAATCTTATTCATTCGCAGGACCACATCAATGCTCTAGTCTAGGGTATTGTTATTTGGCTGTGGTGTTCTTTGTGTGTGGGTACTTGGCACGCATTGGTCTCCATTTGCCCTCCCTCTCTTTTGTCCGAGACTAGTTTGCTAATCGACAGTGTGCACCATGTGCAGGTGAGGCTGTCTTTGTTTCTAAAAATAATTCTGAGTCATTTACACCCCAAGAACCTATTATATTATTATTTTATTATTATTATTTAAGTAAAATAAATTACAGTACATTTCAGTACATTTTTCGTGTTATTGAATAATTTATAGGAGGAGGCGTTAGCGAACGCGATGTCGTCGATGCACGTGTCAGTCTTACCGATCACGCAAGTTAAGCAACGTCGACCGTAGCCTGTCTACGGATGGATGGGTTTATTTATCTTCTTTATTTAGCTTCTCCGTGCTTCGGAGGGCAAGTTAAGCCGGCGGTCCCGGCTGTTGTCAATAGATGACTACAGACTTAGTAGTAAATAAATAATAATTCTTTGGGCGACTTGAAAACATAGACCTCCGCCAACTCGCAAATGAGCAGCGTGGCGGAGTATACTCTAAACACCTTCGATTGAGGGGAGACCTGGGAGAGGCGGAATAATTTATGAAAAATATAAGGTACACATAATATTTGATAATAAAAATATTTCCTCGGATATCGGCCGCCATATTGTTTGTACTTACTAATTATTTCTATCTCAACATGACGCTGGATAAAAGGATAAAAGAGTAAAATTAATACGTTTTATTATATTGAATAAATAAATGCCATTGGAGTATATTACTAGAAAAGAAATTCATAGTAACGGTTATATTAAACTAAAATTTTGATCGTCTACCCTAAATTTTACAAATTAAAACATTTTGAATAACGCTTATTCAAGCAAATATTATTAAAAATCCTCTAACTCTTTATGATTTTTAGGCAATTAGTAACCGGAATATAAACTAAAATAAGCAATTCTGCTGAACACGAGAAGACATTTAAAAAAGTCGACTTCGCCAAGTGACCAGCAGATCGGTGAAGACACTAAAATTGTTTTTCAATTTCGATGTAGGTACCTATTCACCACAGTAAATTTGTTCATAATGATATGGCATTATAAGAAATTACTTGTTTAATAACATTTATTACGTCAATTCTATTTATACAAAAAATAACAGTTGTCCTATATAATGCAACTACACGGTATTGCAAATAAAAAATAAAATAACAATAAAATTCAATCACTTACCTAGTAGAAAGAAGGACAGAATTCGTTATTTTTTGGTTGGATTTGACATGTACGCTTCCTCAGTGCAAATTTCCAAATGATTCCTGAGAGCGTGAGTGGTGTGAACAGATCTTCGAACTACCCGCAAATTATGGTACAATAAATTAAGGTATTCTCTTCCAGCATATTGCTAAGACTACGTCACGAGTTCGGTTGTCAAAATCTGTTATTGTCCATACAAAATATAGATTATGATGTAGGTAAGTTTGAATCAAGTACCTGTCTGTCACGCGAAAACTATACCAACTATACCATGTTTTATATTGTACAGTGCCCAAGTCTTATCGTTCGTGCTTCGGGCCGCGTCCTGTGTGGTGTAGAATATCTCTATATATAAAAAGTAATCCGTATTTCTCTTGGTCACGGCATCACGCGTAAACGGCTGAATCGATTTTGATAGTTATATTTTTGTTGCGAGTGAGAGATTGCGCGAAACCAATTTGGATTCAATAAGGACAACGTCTGTCGGGTCAGCTAGTAATATATAAAAATATAATACATATATAAATAAAAATACGAAACCTATACACTTTTTAACAGAGTCCGATTTTGATACCTAATTCATTTTGTACAGAGGGTGTTTCCGCGGCCCACTTATAAATATTTCACAAGCAACCCGCCTCATCCCTATTTTATTATAATATATAGTCTATATCACAAACATTATTTATTCTTTTCTTATTGTAATGCATTCGCTCGTAATTTCGGCCGCGGGGACATACATACAAATTTTCATCACCTATTTTAACCCCTTAGAGAATGAATCATAAAAGACTATCCTATCTCTCAAGATAGATCAAATTACACGCAATGTGCAGAATTTCATTAAAAACAACTATATGTATAAGATTAGATTATATAAGTTGAGATAAGTAAATGTAGGTAATTAGGACGCCTATAGCGCTTCTTGGTTTAAGCACAGAATAATATACTCTAGTTTTAAGCCATTACCGATGGGACACTTCGATATCAGGTAGGTACCTATACCCAGGGCCCGATCTGGGGGGGGGGGGGGAGAAGCCGGGCATTTGCCCTGAGCGGCATAAAATGTGGGGCGGCAAAATTGACCAATTCCTATTCATCTTCCAACCTAGCCATTAGCCCAAGTTGGCAGGTTGAGAATTTTATGTGCCACCTTCCAACCTACTTCAGGTTGGATAGTGGAGAAAGAAAGAAGTTATGAGTAGTTTCGATAGTTTCATTTCGATACTAAGTATATTCGACACGATACTTTTGTTCCGATATTTTTGAGGTATCTATACTTTTATAACGCCGTTATATTGCGAAAACCAATTATCTGATAAAAATATGGAAATGAGATATTGCGTCTACAAAGTTTAGAATGTTGGAAATGACCCTTGTAAAAAGGTAACATTATTGTTTGTATAATTTATCTCTATTTACATTGATAAATCTTCTATAATAGGCGTGACTATAGAGTTTGAAATATTGAGTGCTTTGTATAAAATTTGAACTGACAGAAGGTTAATTGCTTTTCCCAGAAAACTGTAGTCTCTATAATTTCTAAATTAATAGGAATACAACAAAATCAACGAAATTATTTTTTACTTTCATTAATTCAAAATTGTCAATGATATAAAATTATGAAACAAGTGTATTTTTGTGAAGATACAAGTAAAAATGTTTTCCCTGGAGAACATTTAAAAAACTAAATTGCTAAATAAGTTATTTATAATGGAAATAGTAATTGAAAAAGAATCTTTAAGAAAATAACATTTATACTTGCTTGTAATAGGCTATTTGACTAAAATTTTTTTCGAATTATGACGTCACAGGTTTGTATTTTGTATGCATCAAATCAGAAATTTGTACGATAGCTATGTTAATTATAGCATTTTTTATTGATTCTCCAATGGAAATAGTATTTTATAATAATTTCATACTTTTAAAATGGACTTTGCCGCCAAACTTTGATCGACGCTAAAAAAAGTCTGACTGAAGATATTAGAATGAAAGTTTGCAGATCTTTATAGTTTTGTGTTTTTCCGATATTATTAAATAATTTATACAATTTTTAAACATTGGAAAATAGCCTATTATAGTCATCTGAAGGAACATATACACGTGGGTCAGGAGTGAGATCGATCTATAATTCTTCAATAAGGTTTTGTCACCTTTTTTTGAAGAACAAGACGACCAAACTCCTGGTCCATGCGACTGGTGCATTATGAATGACGGAATCAAACAGACATTGTACTTCCTTTAGAACCGGAGTTCCTCCAGCTTTCAACAGTTCCGTTGTAATTCCGTCGTCCGTAGGTGCATGTGCAACATAAAGTTTGCCGCAAAATCTCTGAACCTCTGCGAAGATCTCTGGCTTAGAAGACACGACTCTACCATCCTCTAGCTTGAGCTTTGACAGATAAGCTCTTTCAGAAGGCAGAGAAAAGACTTTTGCGCCACTTTTTGACCATTGTTGCGTGCTATCACGTCCTCAACTCGTTTAGCATTGAAGACGCGATAGTCCCGCGGTATCAGCCTTCTGATCCACTTATTTAAAGCTGCATATTCTGTCGAAGCCCTAACAGACGCTGTCGCCTCTCGTCTCTTCTGGATAAGAGCCAGAGTTTCGCTAGAGAGCTTGGCCTCTCGATCTCTACCTATGCTGCCGCCCAAAGTGTTTGCTGCCCTCTTCGTGTAGTTTTGCCCCTATTCTGTCTGATGCCTCGTCCATGTCCGCAGTGGTTTCCAACGAATTGAATCGGTTATGAAGTTCCAGTTGGAACTTTTCCGAAGCTTGAGTGATTTGATGAAGAGTTGGACGTAGATTCGACTTCATCATACGGGCTCTTTCGAGTTTATAGCTGATATTTAGGGTGCCTGGTACAAGTTATATCATAAAAAAAAAAAAAAATATCAGTAAGTATTAGATTTTAAAACAAATCTTTTGTTGTGTTATTTTTTATACGACCCGTAAGAACCTTAACTTAAACCTATGAACGTTAAACGAACCCATAACGTTTGACCATAATAAACAATTAAACAGCTTGGTACTAATCTTTTTAACTTCTGAAACGATTTTGATGAAAAATGTTTATTGTCAAGATTAGCCCTATACAGGGAAAAATAGCACAAGCGAAAAGAGGCACATACGCAGCAGTGAGTCGTAATAGGTTGATGATGATGATAAAGTTGAAAGTTACATAACTATGTCGATAAAAAGATATATCAATCCATTCAGTAGTTTCTGTGAATCCCAACAATATCACGTATTTTAGGTAGGTTTACTTAACATCCCCCAACATACAAATTTATTTTTTGTAACTAGCTCATGACTTATATGGTTTTGTGTATGTGAAGGGCGGCGAAAATTATCTTTGCCCGGAGCGGCTAAATAGCTAGATCGGTCTCTGCCTTTATCAGGCAAAGTTATTCACAATTAGGTATACCAGTTTTATGTAGTACAGTAGAGCGTCGATTATCCGAACTAATTGGGGGACATGGGTGTTCGGATAACCGGTATTTTCGGATAATCGAACTACCTATACGTATAACCAAATTCCAGTCAGACTCACGCACTAAGGGTTACCATTATCTATAACGTTTGTTTTATCGGTGCCCCCCTAAAATATTTGTATTATTTTAATTTAATTATTTATTTTTAAAGTAAATATGGATCTAAATATTCTGTGAATATTTCAAGCGTCTACCTGTTGCCGTTACTAATATCGAGCAAAAAAATCACGTTTTTTGTATGGGAGCCCCTTTAAATATTTATTTTATTTTGTTTTTTAGTATTTGTTGTTATAGCGGCAATAGAAATACATCATCTGTGAAAATTTCAACTGTCTAACTAACACGGTTCATGAGATACAGCCTGGTGACGGACGGACGGACGGACGGACGGACGGACGGACGGACGGACGGACGGACGGACGGACGGACGGATGGACGGACGGACAGCGGAGTCTATAGGGTTCGTTTTACCCTTTGTGTACGGAACCCTAAAAAAACGTTCAGACAATCTTGTAGTAAATCATGTATGTACTAGGTACAACGCTTATAAAGATCTTCGTTTGTCGAAGCAAGCCTACCCGCTTACGGGTGGCTTAGGTCTTAGGTCACGTATTTTTTTAGGACAAATATTTGATACTGGTCGCTTTCAGCATATGTTTCATTCAAACCAAGCAAGGCAATATTTAAGCAAGTAAACGCTTCAGAAGCACCAATTATCATTTCGTCTTCATTATTTGAACTTGTATTTGATGAGGGGCTAGTAGTTCGGATAAGCGGTCGTTCGATTAAGCGACGTTCGGATAATCGTATCCTAATGGATTATGTTTGTGGAGGGATAACTCTCGAATTTGATGAAGTAGATAAGTAGGCATCTCGCTACTAAATCATACCTAGGTTCATACAATATGTACACAATTATTGTGTGTCCATTTTCAAACAATTAATAATTATCACATATATTTTTAAGAGACGTTAGTATTATTCTTTTTTTTTTTTGTAAAGATTCACAAACTCTAACCTAGCGACTAATTTATCTACTCAAAGTAATCAAGGAGATACCAAAACTATCATACTTAAAACTCGATGTAGGCAATGTTGGCTAATATTTAGTTCATTATATGCTTAGATTAAAACAAAATTAATCTAAGAATATATGGGAAATTTGATCACCTGCCGTAACTTTAATTATAACCTTCAATCGAATAGTAAACAATGATATCATTGATCATTCATATTACGATTTTTAGTTCCGGATAGTTACCGCCAGAGGCACGATGCAAGTTTTCATAAAAAATATTTACATATACAGACAGACGACGATAGCGACTGTCGTTTTGTAAACTCGTAATAGAGGTACTGATAATTTTGCACGCTAACAAAACTGGTGGAAATACCAGTGCCTGTAGCACAAAATAATAATCAATTGGGTATACCACCTTACTTTAGCTTTTATCTTTAACAAATGCCATAATGTAGTGGCAGTACCTAAATATATAAAAAAATATCATTCAAAACAAATATGGAAAAATCCAGGGAACTAAGTAAACTTCGTAGAAAAAATCAAATATATATATAATTCAATTTCTCTGGAAGGAAACAAATACCTCTAGCTATGAAGGCATCATAGGTACCTATTATACCTATATCAAATCTGAAATCACTGTGTACAGTTACAGTATTAGTCATTTCATTTCACTATACGTACAGCACTCGCAAAAAACAAAACACTGTGATTGAACGGAAATAAATAAATTCATTAAATGCTCGGATCTAAGTACATACGTGTACTTAACTACTGATATTATTATGTATAAAATATAAATACATAAAACACGTGTTTTTTTACTGATCTTTTATTTTATTAAAGTGGCTTTTACCAATTCAGTAATCGTTATCTTGGTTAAGGCTATTTTTAGGTTTTGAAGCATAGTTAACCTACATTATACCACCACAACTTTTTGTTTCATCCATGAATCGTCGTACAACAGAACAAAAATAAGTTCTGTGCTACAAATTGGTTTCTAATTATAAATAATCACTGAATAAATCCAAAACACCGAAACTAACCTCACTTTTCCTAACAATAACAGCTAGATAACAAAGTAATATCGTCAGCTGTAAGCGTGTTTGCCGCATCTACCGGCCGCGCCATGCCGCGCCCGAACACTGACTAACAGAGTCACAGAGCTGAGACATCAATATTGGATTAGGTAATAAAATAACCGATACGTAAGTATGTAGTCGGAGTGTGATAGGTAGGAGTTCGCAGACTGAATGATTGAATTGAGCATCTCTAGTTTACTATTCGTTACATGAGCAGTTCACGTTTCATACAAATAATCGGAACTTTAAACTTATTGTTCACTACTTACTATGATATCGAATATGTCCAAAATATATAAAACAAGCATTAAGTACTTATGTAAAACTTAAAATGTTAAATTACTACCTACTTAAGTATTACTATCCAGTTTTGAATGGGCATATCTCGTTATCCCTTTAATAATAATTGCATTTTCTTTTTTAAATAAATAAATAGATGCAAAAAGTTGCAATAAAATTAATACACACACAACTCTAACTTTTAGGACCGTTAAAAATATTCAATGTGACGGTGTCCAAAAAAGAAGCAAGACGACAAAAACTATGATATACTCGTACATAGAATAAAATTAGAATAGTTAACTATATAAAATCTTAATCCGTATAAAACAATCAGTTCGCTCCTATTGTGCAGAGATGAGATGAAAAACGCCGAAATGTGATTAATCATTAGACATGTTGCCAAACTTCACCTTAACTTATACTTATTTGTCTATTGGTTTTATATCTAAGACTTCAGTATAATAATTATTAATATTTTTTACCGCCAAACCCAGAAATCAATGTAAGATTGAAAAAAAAAAACACTACTGTTCCCGACACAAAAATGCTATATTTTATTCTTGCTCTTAATAGGCTAGACGACAATGATAAAAAATTATAAAAAGTACTTAACAGTGTCATAAAATATATAAAACTAGAATGATCTGTGATCTTGAAATTTTGATAACTTATGTCCTACTTGTTCTATGATCGATCAAAGTGTAGTAGGAAAGTCCAATTTAAAAGAATGAAATTATAAAAAAAAATATTAATTTTGGAAAAACAATCAAAAATACTATAACTTTTGTTATGGCACTAGCTACATAAACGCAGTATTTCACATAGCTGTCGTACAAATTTCTGTTTTAACGTATACAAAATACATAAGTATGACGTCATAATTATGTAGCCTTTTGTATGGAGCGTTTTCGGGAAAGTCCAAAATTGTGATTTTCAAGTTATCATATCTCGAGAAGTTTTTATGCTATCGAAGTAATTCTTTCACTTATAGTTATATTATTGTGACGTCCTTACATAACAAACCGAAAGAAAAAATTGTCGTCTAGCCTATTCTATGTAAAATTAGGTACAAGGTAACAACAAAAACTTTACAGAACACAGTTTTATGTCTTCATTTATCAGTCATTCATTCATGTAAAATGACTGTAATTTTAGTATATTTTTGGCCTAAAAGGTAACTTACCTTTCTACTAACTTTTACTTAACTCTTGACATCTCTAGACGATTTATTATGCCTGTGTGAAAAATATATTTCCCTAAAAGTTTCATAACTGCCTGCCGCCTGCTGCCTACATAAAAAGTTCCTACCTAATATCCAAACGATCATTTAAATTCTAATCACGGAGACATTATTAAACTGTAGTTACATAAGATAGGTATGCGAAGTTAGGGATTTTGACTGTATGTATATCAAATAAACTTTATTTCATTTGACATATGATGGCGAACTAAAAATCGCGTTAAAAATACTTACGGAGCTGTTTGATTTGTTTTCAGACATTGAAAATCTTCTATTCTACTAACAATACTCAATTTTAATCATAACATATGTAATAAATAAAAAGTTGGACTTATTACATAAACTAGTATTTTATGAAATCTGTGGGAATAGGTTTGGAACAGGATTAGACAGATATTATATAGATAATTTACAATGACAAACTAACATATTTTAAATAAAAACATACTGAGTTTGTTAGATGTTCCAGACATCGCAAATGTTCTATACTACTGTAGTACTATAACTTGTACTGTGATACTACTAATAACACTCAATTTTCAACTATGGTGTATGTACACCATGTACTGAATAAATATCGAGAACAGGTATATTAGTGTTGCATCATTTGTGGGAATAGATAAGAAACAGGTATTTAGATTAGGTATTTTTATTAGATTTGTTTCATCCGACCATCTCTACACTAACCAAATGATGTTATCATCGATATTATTATTTATCAAGGTCCGTTTCGTGAGGTTTCGTGTGGTGATTCGTCGCAGTGCAGCAGACGAAATGTGAGTCTGATGTCTGTCTGGTCGCGGGAATTACATCCAAAAATATTAAGCCTTTACCCGACTGCTAAAGAAAGTAGGGTAATGTTTTTCGAGAATATGTGTACATATATTTGTCTAATTCTTAGCATACTTACAACCAAGGGCGTCGCCAGCCGATGGCCCAGGGAGGGGCAAGTTGATATGGAGAGTGAGAAAAGTTTGAATTGTAGGTAAAGTCGAGAGCTCATGAAGCTTTTCACTTACATCTACAGCGATTGTAATAATAACGGTAATAATATTAACTTCACGAGAGACTTTACAATAAATAAAACTTCTAGCTGCCCCTCCTGCTCCCCCTTGGCGACGCCCTTGCTTACAACTATAACAGATCAACAGTTTTCTCAACATAATGAGGCGTCAATAGAATCATCTCAGTTATTCAGTTGAGCGAGCGGAACGCTTATATACGCCGAAGTCACTTTTGGAAATGAATAGGCTCCAAAACCACTGAACCGATTTTGATAAAACTTGTCACAATTAAAGGCCTCGAGGATTGTGTCGAAAAAACATTGAGATCGATCATGTCCTTTGCGAATGATCATCAAATACATTTTACACTTAAGTACACTCAGTGAATTTACTCGCTCCACTCAACCTCGGTTTCGGCCTCGTGGGCTAGAATCTAGCCTTATATAAATATGGTATAGTAGCACCCCTGAAAAAAGCACAGCTTTTAAGCCGCTATTATTTTTCTTCCGACTCGCAAAAAAAAAGGATTTTTAACGTAGTCGGGTTTGTTATTCCATTCATTCCCTTTACGCACTTGTAGTTGTCCTTTAAGTAGATTACTAGATTCTGACAAAAAAAAAACATTTTTTTTGTGAGTCAGAAGAACAACAAAATGCGGCACAGTTTACAAACTGCCTCTTTTTATTTCAGGGATGCCTTATTTATATACATAATACATATGCCATTCTAACAATACGCATTCACCAGCTTACTTCTCAAGCCTAGCGTGCGTAAACAAGTTTTCGTAAAGAAGTTACTTCAATATTTTGATTTCTTCATGAAAAAGATACACTGCGTATTAACCACGTTTTCGAGCAATGAGCTACGTGCACTAAAAGGAGTAATAAAAGACAAAAACGTACTTAAAATAGAGTTTATTATAAATTAACACAAACCCAACACAAGACATTGGCTAATACCCTACTTCATAAGTGAAAGAGATTATAAAGCCCTAATTTAGGGTACGAGTGAAAAGAACCTCAGTCCTTCTAATACTTGAATGCAAAAACAAACCCAATATCTCATCTCTATAACTGCAATGAGGTGACAAAAAAATATATATTTACAAATACTAAATTTCAATTCTGTAGAATTTATATACTTAGTAGGTAAGTTAAATACTATAATATGAACCCTAGTTTGTAGAAGTTTCCATTATTTCCATTAAAATGTTGTATATTGTCTTTGTCTTGGAAATACCAAAAGATAGATGTGATATCAAACAACTCAAATTAAGAAACGGAATTTGTAATTAGCACTATTTTGTTCTCACAAAGACATCTTATTCCATCTAATTATACATATTATATATGTTGTATATATATACTTAAATATATATATATATATATATACAACGTGTAACTTCGTGTAGGTACTTACGCAAAACCTAATAATAGTTTGTTCAGAATCATGAGTAGAATCAATTCCATAGTTTACATTCATTTTTAAAGTAACTGGTTTTGAAAAATAATAATTATTATTTTTAATTGCCGTGTCTATTATTAAATTGCGCTGGACCACCTCAAGTGAGAAAATGTGAAGTAGGTAAACAAACGTAATACCGCCGCGTCCAATAAGTCTTAAGCGCCGTGCAGAGAGCGGCGCTTACGCGTCATTGACGCGATGCTCGCTCTTTAATATTAATATTTGCCTATCGTAGCCATTGGCGCGTTTTTTTGAAAGCGCCAGAGCTCAGAAACTATTAGAATTATTAGGAAAACAAAAAAGTGTTCATGTCTCCGAGATTTTTTTTTTCAAATTATTACTTAATTAAACATATCCATTTACAATAATAAAACTAGTTGGGGTGTTTGAGGTTTTGCGTACTTGAAGTTACACGTATACGTTACTCGCTCTCTAGTATTAATATTTGCCTATCGGAGCCATTGGCGCGTTTTTTTGAAAGCGCACAGAGCTCAGAAACTATTAGAATTATTAGGAAAACAAAAAAGTGTTCATGTCTCCGAGATTTTTTTTCCAAATTATTACTTAAATAGATATATCCATTTACAATAATAAAACTAGTTGGGGTGTTTGAGGTTTTGCGTACTTGAAGTTACACGTATACGTTACTCGCTCTCTAGTATTAATATTTGCCTATCGGAGCCATTGGCGCGTTTTTTTGAAAGCGCACAGAGCTCAGAAACTATTAGAATTATTAGGAAAACAAAAAAGTGTTCATGTCTCCGAGATTTTTTTTCCAAATTATTACTTAAATAGATATATCCATTTACAATAATAAAACTAGTTGGGGTGTTTGAGGTTTTGCGTACTTGAAGTTACACGTATACGTTACATTTTAAATGTTGGTTATGTGATGTAAAAATACTTCATTCTCTTAGTGAGTAGACTGGTCTTTGTGAGAATTACTATAATTTTCGTAGGTACTGTGATCGTTTTTGTTCGATGTTGGCGCTAGTTAGCACGTCGTCTTTCTCAAAAGAAAATTAATGATTAAAAGAGATTCAAGCTCGTAGACGGTAAGTACAAGTAACATAATTAAAAAATATTATAACAGGTAAATCAAAACATTTTTCTATAAATTTATGAACATAAAAATAGTTAATTTATTGTACGTAATAAATGTAAAATATTTACATTGTTTTATTTTATGTAATGATTACTTTTTGATAACAATTAATAGCCCTGTAACCTTAACAAAAGAGCAAAGAAAATTATAAGTTGCCTTAGTCTTTATTGCCAATATATCGTAAATGATAAAGAAATACCTACTTATGTTACTGGCACCTGGGATACGGCCACAGAAATAAAAGATACGGCAGTGTGCTTGCCAACTTCTGGCAAAGATAGAACGACACTGCATTTATTACATGAACGTAAAAAAATGAAATTGATATCGTTGATAACAGTCGTCGACGTCTACGATGAAATATATGTTTTTGCTGCTGTCTGTGACTCATTGTAATTATAAAGCATGAGTAAAACATAATAACTTCAATATCTAAGACATAATATCTATACAGTGTACTAAAAATCACATATCCAAATACTTTACGCCAGCCTCGATATAAATGGAATTATTTTCGATATCTTTATATGATTTCATTTGCAGATTGTATTTATTTTATGTTGTGGGTAAATCTGTAGGTATGCAATATTTTTCGATGTACAAAGGTCTATTGAATTGCACTTTGTATTTTGAACAAACAATGTGATCCATAAAAATAAAACAAAAAAGGTATAATACGTCAATAACTGTGCAGTCAACTAAGTTAGTTATAAATAATAAAAAATAACAACAGTTTATACAAACACCTAAAACAACATAAGATTAAATTTTGTCATGTCGTCATGTAATGTATCAACATACGTGGTACCAAAATACTTAAAATGATTTTATCTGTTTGAAGTTAGATTAAATAAAAAATATATCCATCAAAAGTGCATCAACATTATAATGTTAGTAGTACGTACAATATTTTTACTTTATTTTAGTACTCTACACGTGAATCAGAAAATGAAATATAAAATAGGACTGAGGACAATAAAAAAGTTTCTACGACTTAAGTAATGCTCCACAAACACTCCTTGATATTTGACAATTGAGGATAGCATAAAAAATATATACATACAGAGACGCATTCAGGGATCGATAAAATCACGGAGCTTATAGATCACGAATAGTTTGAATTTAGATAGCATAGCACAGAAATAGAACAATTAATTTGTGGCCTGCGTACGCCTCTGAGTATTTCTTGGAATGTAGAATAAATTCAAAATACTAACTACATAATATGTACAAAATATATTGTTCTGCAACTGATCATAGGTACATTTACAAGTCACTTGAATTTTGTTCCCGAAGTTTCCACAACAAGTACAATATTATCTCCGATTTTGAATAAGAAGTACAAATGGTAATAAATTTAGATTATAATTATCATTGGGAATAGAAATGGGTCAATTAATTTTGTACTATTATAAATTGGTTAAGAAATCATCTATAAACCATTACCAATAAGAAATAGGTATAGGAAGATAAATTTTAATACATTACTTATTAAAAATATGAGGCCTTATTATTGTTTTCCACTTTTATAATGAGCAAACGTTAGCATGTAATTGATAGTGAAACGCATAAATAAAATAAATGAACTTTGTAGAATTCAATAAAATAGAAATTATACATTCTGAAATTATATACAACATAAGTGTATAAATTTTGCAAAATAATTAAAATACGGGGTTCATCAAATAATAAATAGCTCGGGAAATAGATCTTTTAAGCCTCTACATGCAAACGTTCTCCCTTTAGAAAATTTTATATCTATATTTGTATTTATTATTTAACTATAATAATCTACAGCAGTGTCATGAGTCATGTATGAGATGGTATTTTAAGTTTATTAGGCATAAGGTTCCTAAATAATATATATGGGCTTAAATATGTACTATTTACTTTAATAATTTTGACAGCAATATGCCAGCGTCATGTTAACCTTAATAAGACATTATTAGTCATACAAGAATAGTACCCTATTCTTGCATGGCTATCAAAATATAACAAAATCTAAAATATATTTTAGATTTTGTTTCATTTGTTTATTATTATATTTTATTTTAGATTTTGTTCAATTTTTTTCAGGTATTGATAAGTCAGAAGTATATCTAGGAACCATAATATGCACATATACTTAATATAATAAAGTTATGGTCGTATAGTGATAACCCGTTTAAATATCTTACTATGGTCTACAATAAATATATGTAGGTAATTATCGGAATGTATGTTATTTATTAACAAATAAATTAAGTATGTAGACAAATATCGATAGTTATATTTTATATATCTATAACTACTGTTCCCGAGGCATTAGTATAATATGTTATGTGTTAACACACCCCGGCCACTCCATACAAATGTCGCGTCGTGAACTACTATATAATATAAACAAAGACGACTGTGAATGAGCGTGTGTGCATGCGACGCCATACAACTGTTCCAGATTCGTCTCAGACGGGAGGTGAGGTCGACACGAGAGAGCGGCAGGGAGTGGCCTTACTGCACGTAGTGCTATTACTTATACTGTGGTATTACATAAGAGTAATTTATAATGTTAATTTCTATTTTATTTGAGACGATTAGGTATACTCGTACACAATTAGTTTAGGAGGATTGTAGTCATTTTCACGTAATTGACTTCGGTAACACTGACATGAAAGTACGAGTACATTATCATCTAATTTATTGTACTTAGTGCTACCATTGTGTCAATCAAGTATACTGTTACTATTACTATGAAGATTTTAATTAAACGAAATAAATTGCTTCTCAAATTGAGCAAATTATTGCTAATTATACCAACCGGGCGGTATATAAGTTATCCACAAAAAATGTATACTAAAAAGAATTAATTACTAACGCCGTTTGCATTATGATGGAATTACGTACGAGATAAATTTGATAGTTTTTTTTCGCAATACAGTGTTGGTAATATGGAAATATTTATTGATGTAAAAAAAACCGAATTAAAATTTATCGGAAATTTACTTAGGTAAAAAAAGTTGTTAATGTTGATATGTCACAAACTGGGACGCAGTCAAGCAAAAGTGTTCCTCTTCTGAAACCAAAACAAAAATATCTACAACATCCTACTAAGTATTTACACTACCATAATACCAATGTAATTCTTTCTATAATACAGATTCATACCTCAACTATTCCATAAACATTTCACTTATATTAACAATATATTCATACTATAACATCATCACAGTCTTCTCACATTTCTTATAATAATTCCTAAAAATAATTTGACACTGCTTTGTCAATGTAAAAAGTTAACAAGATCTTTATAGAAATTCTGAAATATATTATGTACAATTTTCAATATGTTAGTCAGGTAACTAAAATAATTGTGTAGGAACGATTTTCATGTCATGAACGAAGAGATGTGAAATTTAAGCACCTAAAATAATTGCCACCTTAATGGTATATAAAAAAAAATAATTGTGAAATATCTATTTCTTATTTGATATAAAATTATATTAAGCTCTTTCATTGTATAGAAAAGTTACCATACTTATTTTAATAACGAATTTCGATTTAATTCATTAATTCATGAAATAATTATCATTATCACAAAAACAAATTATAAAAAAATCTTATTTATGCTTATTAGTATACATTGCGGGCAGGTATACAAAACTTATACAAAATAAATGCTCTTTTCATAGAGTGTGTAGTGTAGAGAATGGTCGTTATCTCGACAAAATGAGCTCCAAATATAAAATTTTGTGAACGTAAATCGATCGTTATATTCGTCATGCAATTGCTTCCCATGGAATAGTAAATAATTGTTGCACGAAAAGTGCGGAAAGACACTACGGTTAAGATATATTTTTCTATGTTTTCATAACCATAGTTAAACACTTCGTTTATTCTTGTCTATTGATCATCATCGTGAAGTAAAAAAACATGAAGTGCTTAATTTTCTTTCAATTAGAGTTGAAATTAGAAGACATAAAATCCATAGACAGCATGATCTCTCAATGGCTTTAGTGGTCTTCAATTAAAAACGTAATTCACAGTAGGTATTTCACAGGCGTATAGCAGCGCCCTATGTGATAAAGTAGTATTTACACGACTTGAGTGACTCTATACGTGTGTTTTTCTTCTAAAACAGTCTGTATGGTCCGATGTACATTCTCTGGTAAATGGTCCAAAAGCATCCGCGGCATCACTTGTAGTTCCATAAAGTCTTCGGGACAAGCCCATCGCATTTCAAGCGTTGGTTCATGTGTTCGTACTTTTCTATAACAGAAGTAAAAACAAATTTGCTTTAGTATATGGAAATAGTGTATGGAAAAATCTACCCGTGTTCTTGTCTAGTCTTGGCGAGGCACTGCCATGCAATCACACAATCTATATAACAATACTAGGTGAATAATTTAGATAGGTATATTATAAATACAATATATAAATTATCACATGCATGTATTGTATGCGAGTATTACCTTTCCTCATCCGCTTCATTACTTTGATCAGACATGGAAAATATTAACTATTAATATACAATGCAGAATACAGGATATTCGAAAAAACCTATGCACAATATAAAGCCGATATTATTACTCGAGTGGATCCTATATATATGGGGTGTAAGTGATTCATCAACATCTTTAAGCCAAAGCCAACTTCACCTGCACGCGGTGTACCCTGCTGACTGACAAACGAAGCTCTGGTGATGGGGAAGTACCTCCACCTCACAGAATACCACAGCCAAATAATAATTCCTTTGAGGGTTGTTGTGTTCCTGCGAGTGAGTGAGGTCACCAGAAAGAAAGGAAGGAGATGCTGCGTTGGCAGTGGAGGTAGCGGCGCGCGAGCGACTTTTTATGTTGCGAGCGTTAATATGGTTACGGTAACCGCTTCACATCAGGCGGGCCGTATGCTTGTCTGCTACCCAACGTAGTATAAAAAAATATATTGTCAAGGAATACACGTCATAAAAAGTAACATTAGATATTTGGCCACGTTTGTATCTTCTGTGTGTAAAAAAGGCAACCGTTACTTGCGCAACGCAAGCCACTGGACGGTTCGGGTTGAAATTTGGAATACAGATAACTGCTATTTTTTATACTACGTCACGTACCTACGTGTAAGACTCTACGTAGGATAATTTTCTAGATCTTCTAATATATATAAAATAATAAAAAATTAGCTCAAATGTAAAATTACTTGTATTGTTATTGTAGTCGTCGTCGTCGTCAACCCTTATTGATCCCACTGCTGGGATACGGGCCTCCCACCAATCGATGGGGTTTAGAGCATACTCCACCACGCTGCTCAACTGCGGGTTGGCGGTTATTATAATATTCGTGGTAAATCCAAATAAATCTTACTTCTCAATGCCCATGCGCTTGCGTCGCACTATGTGCAGAATTCTTCCCGCAGTGAACAAGCGCGCCGATGAGAACCGACGCGCGAACACGTTGCGTGACACTAGCGCCGCCTCCTAGACAATATTGAAGGGCAAACGACAACAATTAATTGTAATGTAAATTAAATTTAGAGAAGTTTACAAAGTACTTTCTATAATATAATCTATTTCACATAGCATTATGAGTAGGTTTGATTATTTCATCAACTAACAGTATATTTCGAAAAACAGAAAAGGTACATTAGAAAATGAATTAGAACTTGCAAACAGACGAAATAAACTTATGGTGTTTTACGTACTTACTTATGTGAAAAATATTGTTTTAAAGCGACTTATAAAAAGTTCTAACTCGCTGATATAAGGGATAATTATTTAAGAAAAAATAATATGAGAGACCTTTATAGGAGCATGAGAAATAAAAACAAATATACATGCTATTTAGGACGAGCTCGGTGGTCGAATGGTTAGCAACGGCCACTTTGACTTCGAGGTCGCGGGTTCGATTCCCGCACAAGACAAACATTTGTGTGCATGAACATGTCTGTTTGTCTTGGTCTGGGTGTTTTCTAAGTATTATAAGTATGTATTTACAAAAAAAAAAGGTTATTTAAGTACATTGATCAGTTGTCTAGTACCCATAACACAAGCTTTGCGATTAATTTGGGACTAGATGGCGCTGTGTAAATTGTGCAGAAATATTTATTTATTTATTTATATGTATCAAATCATAGTACCCGTATACACCCGTAGTCACCCGTATAGTTATTCTATCGCAGTTCGATTTGTCCTGATTTCAAGAACAGGAATGTCAGAGTACATTCAATCAACAGATAAATATAATTACTCCTGGACAAATTACACACTGCCATCTAGTCCCAAACTAAGCAAAGCATGTACTATGGGTACTAGATAACAGATATTATACTTACACATTTTTTTAAAATCATACATATAATAGGTACATAGTAAATACCCAGACCAAGACAAACAGACGTGTTCATGCACACAAATATTTGTCATGTGCGGGGATCGAACCCGCTACCCTGGAGTCAAAGTGGACATTGATAGCCATTCGACCGCCGGGCTGGTTAAAGTCAAGTGATGTTAATTTTTTTTTTTTTAAATCTACAACATATTTTTTTATTTATTTAGATGTAATGTCGTGTGGTACATGGCAGATTTCATAAAATACACCTTATTCTTTAATTTTAATCGTGATTATAATAATAATTTAACTTAGACTAAAAATACTTTTAAATCTAAACAAGCTGAATTGCTAAGCGTATAAAAACCATTGCAACCAAATAAACCAGCGTACATAAATAAATTGTTTAGTCAAAAATCCAAATATACGTGCACACCAAAAAAACCACTTGATGTCAAACTGTGCGGCGTCTGAAATACTTACCTTCCGTATGAGAAGTCAGTCATAATTGGTTCTGTCAATATTAAGACTCGTCAAATCATAATAACTTACATATGTAATTTAATAATCTGGATCTGGAGTTGGATTTATTAATCTGGAGGTTGTGGAGTTGACAGCAGCTGATAACGGTCGCAGCAGAATAAATTAAGTACTATAAGTCGCTACGGGGAAAAAATATTTATATAATGAATAATATATGTTATATATTGAGGTATGTTTCTGAATAACTATTTCTTAATTTTTCTTGTTTGTCTGCAAGAGCGGTCACTAAAACTATTTTGAGAGTATTTAAGTATGCACAGACCACCTAGCCTACGAGACGAGAAGTACCAACAGTGCACCAGAAGGAGTGTTATGTTTTTCGAATTTTTCGAATGCATGTTTATGAGTATTTCTTTGGCACGTTCTGTAGCCTAAGCTTGATGTTACCGTGTTTGTTAGTAACAAAATTATTTGTATTTGTATGAATATTTTGCTATTACTGAATGAATGTTGTATACTGTATAGTTGATTACTGTATAAATCACCCACTGGAACAGTTTTTAATTTAAAAGAAATCTTTATTAATATTTCAAAAAATGTATTTTTTAAGCTACATTCATGTCAATTTATGGATACTCAATATCGACATGACCCCATTTATTTTCCCTTCGCATGCAAGGTCATCCCCGTCCCGCTTTCGTCGCTTCGTCAGAATAATTTTCTTTAAAATTTGTAAACATTGCAAGTCTTGTAGGGTAGGTGGTCTGTGTATCTATGTATAGTCAGTAATTAACATTGAATGTTTAGTCTATATAGTCGTTTTCATTCTATTTAATCCATCAGTAATATTAGTCAGTCAGTTTATTTCCATTATATTTAGCATTCACTGCTTGTTATTTACGTAATTTTATTGACAATGATAATGGTAACGAATCTTTTTTCTTTTTTTCTTAACAGGTTTTTTGAAACTCACTCTTAAAACTCTAGCAGCCTACGGAGACATACCTGCGTACATTACTAATTGGGGAAAATGTAGTAGGGTAGCAAGCCCATAGATGAACTATATTTTATACGTCAACTATGACACTTACTTTTATATAAAAATTATATTTGATATGGATAGAAACGTAAATGTATTTGCTATAATATATTTTGTTTTAGTGTTTAAATTAAATTATTTAAAATATCGAGATAACTATACTGAAAAATTGTTCATCGGCACTAATTGTGAACTGTTTTTACGTCATACAGAACAAAATCTGCCACATGAACATTTAATGTTTATAAGAATTAACTTGCTATCCACTCACAAACGATGTTTACTCGCTCATTTCTCTATATATTTTACTGGTTAAAATTTTCATATTTTCTCTTTAAACATCACAAGAGTGGTTATTGATCCACTAAGTATCCTTGTGCTGTTCTGTCGTTTGGAAAAAAATGCCTCGTTATTATATTGACAAATAAATAAACTGTTGAATTCGTTCATCTAGCTCATTTATTGAATTTGCTACCCTAAATCTGGCTTCTAAATAAGTTGAATTAAGTAGTTTGAAAATCAAGTGTAGGTATCTATCTACTTACCGAAATAATTGCAAGTTCAATACAAATCAATTTGGCACCAAGCTTGAATGCAATGCAATCAAAATGCAAATACATATTACCATTTGCAAACATGGCTATGCAAGCTGAATTTATGTATTATGATTATTATGTGTACTAGTTCACACTTCGCGTTATTGACACAGATCAAATGCCAAATTGTAAATTATTAGAATATGCAAATAATGACGATCTATTACGAAACATCTGTTGTGGGCAGATACTACATTAAAAGTGAAATAAAGATGGTGTACGGAAAACAAAACCAAAGCGACGCAGTCAACGCTATACTCTAAGTTTTTGCGATCTACTTTATTATCAATTTGTTAGTGTGTAATGTTACTATGTCTCAAAGTTTAAGTTAAAATGAATTGTCCCCAGTGGGAGCAACTAATTCTGAATACTTGAAACTTGCAAAACGTTCACGTTTTTGATAGTTTTAATGTGTGAATGTGTTGAAAGGTTTCATCTGTTCGAAATGTAAACTTTTTAAATTACTATTTTACTTCTATAGGGACATTCCTTTATAGTTATTGATAACTTAGGAATAATTGAAGAATCCTTAGAGCATAGCACCACTGGAGCAGTGAAGCGACGACACACAGAGCAGCACACGGGACACCTGATAATAGAAAGGGCTCAACTGACAGCACTCACGGTGGACACGCTCTGGACAAGGAGGGCGTCCGTGGAGTCATCCGAGTGGTTCGCTTCGAGTTCTTCAGGCCTCCTCCAAGTGGACTCTAGGTCCCGAGCTGGCACACCGAATAGGGCGTATCCGAACCCATTCAGCATTATTCGGTACTGAAATTTAATTATTAAACTAATAAGTAAAATAAATTTGAAGATTGTCAAGATGCCAGTTTACATCTGGCAGTTGTTAGAAATTGTTGCAAAAAAGAAATAATATAACAAAAAAACAACAAATTACGGAATAAGATATAATTTGACTGAGAATGCTCCCTTGTGGAATTCTCTTTTTCTACCAAAATTGTTCTTCTTTCTTCTTCTTCTTAAACCATTAAATAGTCTGCGTAAAGGCCAATCTTACCTTTGGCAATTTTGTGGCATGTATAGTCTGTATAACTTTAGTTCGGAGGTTTTCTATACTGTGCACGCTGAGTCGCATAACCAGGTCGTCGCCAACACCAATAGTCAGTACGAAGCTCTCCGTATACCGCGCTGCTTCGCGGCTTATTAATCCCGCTGGAATGTTATGAGTGTTGTGTTTTATACAATGTATTTGACTACAAAAAAATATGTATTTATACAGACAGATGACTCACCAGGTGTCGAAAAAGCAAATACTTTAAGATGTGGATATCTGGGTCTTAACTTTAAAGCAACTAACACTGCTACGCCAGCACCAAGACTGTGACCTGGAAATATGTGAAAAAAGATCATAATCATCTCACTTTTGGGATACGGATCTCCCCTCAATTGAAGAGGTATAGTATGCTCTAACCCCTTCGATTGAAGGGAGACCCTCCATCAGTCTGTTCAACTGCGGGTTGACGCAGGCCAGTGTTTTCAAGCCGCCTAAGGGCTACTGACTTGGCTCATCGACTGTCATCTGTAATGAGAACAGCCGGGACCGACGGCTTAACGTGCCCTCCGAATCACGGAGGAGCTCGAGATAAACAAACCCATCCATAGACAGGCTACGGTCGATGTTGCTTAACTTGCGTGATTAGACTGACACCCGCAACGACGCCACCGAGCTCCTCAAAAAAAAAGATCATCTATTAGCTATAAATAAGAAAATAATATGTGGCTAAAAAATAAAAATTGAATGCCAGATAGTACCTGTCAGTATTAGGTCATAGTTTGAGAATTGCTGGAATGCTCGATCGAGCACCGGTAATAGTCGTTTAAGCATTTTAGCGGCTCCCATTGCCATGCCTTTATGGGCCGCAGTGCCTTCTGGCAGTCCTGGAAAAATATTTAATTTTTTTAACCACCACTATCGTCTGAAAAACAGCGTCATGACTTAGTGCGAGATATGACATTATAACGCAAAAAAACATTTTTTGCGACGATAACATTGTTGATGGAGAAATTAACAAACTGTTTATATGAATTTATATATTTATTTGTAAACTAGTTGAATGTTGTGTCATGCAGAAGTAAACAATTTTGCTTCTTTTTCTTTTTTATTGCAGGCAATATCAATAATTATAAGACACGACAGGATATAATAAGATTAAATATTACCAAAGGGTTAGAATATTAGATTACGAGTCATAAAATTTAATGTCATATAAAATAAGAAACAAAAGAAAACTTACCATCAGCTTCAAATTTCTCTGACCCAGCTGTGAAGTCAGTGAAGATATCTCGCAACGATATAGACCCACGTACCGCCACCACTATACTCTCGCGGTCGTGATCTGCTATTACGCAAAATGGCAACTGCAACCAGGAAAACAAAGATCAAACAGATAACATAAATTGTTCTTTAAAAAGATACAGAGCAAAATTTGCAACATTGTTTTTGTTCTACCAAATGCTATTCATGATATTTCGTAACAGCCTCAACAGTAATGACCTAAATGTTAAATTTCAAAATTGTCACTAAAACAAAACATATACATACCTCAAAGACGCGATTGTTGAAAGATGCAAATATGATGTCATCGGCTGCCAACTTGGACATGTATTTGACGCCGGCAAAATTGCACATGCAGCAGTTGTCGTCGGTTACTATTGAGTTCTTTGGTCTGGAAACAATGGAATTATACATATCATCTTTATGTACAGTAGTTATTTATGATTCATCTCAAATTCAGTTTCTGTATTTCTCAGTTTGTCTATTTATTGAAGTGAAACTTCTAATGCGACTTCCAACAAGGTTGCGTTAAACGTTTAACGCTACCATGGAGGGGATATGAAAGCACAAATTAATGTTGTTTATATTTTTCTAGCGTGAGTTCACTAAAAATCAATTTCTACCCTTTCCTATTTTCATTTCCACATTACGAAGTTTCACTTCTTCCACGCGGAGGGACTCCACGCACTATTTTTTTGAAATATATATATTGTTTGTTTGTGATTTTTTAAGGGAATAACAAATAAGTACTTGGATGATCGAGCTTCACTCGGAATTTTTGTGGGCAAAAATAATTTTCCCAGAATAAAGACCCAGTTAGATCAGCTAGATCTCATCCCTATAAACCCCCTTGTGAATTTCATCGAAATCGTTAGTCTGTTGTGAGATCGTCATAGGATATGTATTTATTTATATAACACTAGCGGTCCGCCCACGTGTCGCTGTGGCTTAATCTTCCCGTTCCCATTATCATTCCTGTGGGTTTCCCATACAAACTTTGTTCAGACAATTTCAAACACATAAAAAAATTAAGCGAAATGACTCGCGAAATGTATGAAATCATTTATTTTATATACCTATATATATATATATATATATATATATATATATATATATATATATATATATATATAAAATAAATGATTTCATATATATATATATATATAAAACAGACATCGGCCGTTACTCTTCTTGTTCTCGAAAGTTATATAGGTACGATCACAGTATGATGCTGGATTTTATAGCTATAAAGAGGAGCTCTTTGACGTAACTTCGCGCAGACTTGTAAAGCAAAGGTTAAAGGGCACGGTATGCTTAGAGATGTACGTAATATAATTATAGTATATATCGTATTATGAGCATAATATTGTACTTATTGTATGACCTACCTACACTCTACATTACGAAATGTCAAGTAAGCATAATAAGCGTCGACCTCTTGTCGGAAATTAATTAATACCACATCATTTGGTGTGTAAGTGGTCCATCAACATCCTCGAACCAAAGCCAACCTCACCTGCACGTGGTGCACCCTGCTGACTGACAAACGAGACTTTGGCAAAAAGAGAGGTAGGTCATAGCGTATTTTTTAAGGTGCTTTAATGGAGAAGTACCTCCAACTAACAGAATACCGCAGCCAAATAACAACTCCCTTGAGGGTTGATGTGTTCCTGCGAGTGAGTCAGGTCACCAGATTCTCTCTGGTGACCTGGAAGGAGTATAGGCTGGCAACGGTGTTGCTGATCTCCATGGGCGGTGGTGATTGCTTTCCATGACCCACCTCGTTCCTGCTCGTCTACCGGCACAATAAGGTCACCGTAGAATTGTATACGTCGGGTGGCAGTCAAGCATACGGCCCGTCTGATGTAAAACGGTCACCGTAGCCATAATAACGCTCGCGAAATGAAATATCGCTCGCGCGCTGCCACTCCCGCGGCCAACGCAGCACCTCCTTCCTTTCTAGTGACCTCACTCACTCGCAGGAACACAACATCCCTCAAAATAATTATTTCGCTGCGATCTTCTATGAGGTGGAGGTACATTCATTCCCCAGTCGGGCAGCTTACAATTACGCTAGCCCTACATCTCTTTCGCCAGAGCCTCGTTAGTCAATTAACAGGGTGCACCACGTGCAGGTGAGGTTGGCTTTGGCTCAAAAATTGCGGTGAGCCACTTACATCCCTAGTAATTAAAATAGAGTTGGTGTCTAGTAAAAATAAAAAAGATGTAAGAAGTAATATCGGAATTTTCTTTCATTCATATTTAGAATGGATTGTGGATACTATTTAACGTAACATCAAATAAATACATTGCAAACCTAACTTAACCTATTTTGCAAATAAAAAAATACTAATTGCACATCAAATGCAGGATTTGATGTGCGATCAGTTATATTAGTGGATCAATTTCATATTTTCCATGCATTTTTTTAGGGTGGTTTTGGCTGTATATTTTATACGGACATAGCTAAGTTAGTAATGCTAGTATACTTATAAGAAGACAATACCACTCACCGACAACAGCAGCAAGTTAAATGTCGTGCTAATTTGCAGAATCCTGTAAAACAGTGCCGGTATAGTACATAAGGCCATCCATAAGCCGCTATCGACAGTCTCAGATAATGTAAAGCGTCATCCAAATTCATCCATGGCGGGGTTTCCGAGAATATTTTATTAACATCTGTGGTGTAAATTGGTTCTTCATCGTTGAGCATTTGGATACGTCGCATCTCTCTTGTTTCCCGCTTCTGGCGCACCCGAAGAAGAACGCAGCCAGCTACTACATCCGATGGTACGAGGTCTGTTGACCTGAAGAGGGCACTGAGGAGAGCTGTAAAGAAGTAAAGCCAATAGTCACGAGTTGCTAGAATGAAGCGATGATGATAATTATGTTATAATATAGATGATGATATATATATTATATTTTTTTTACCTAAAATTTTCAAAAAGAACCCCTATGTCAGTATGGAATCAGCTCGATATTTGTCTATATAGGTATCTCTTCTAATCTCACGCGTGTCTTTCTTAGAGATCGTAAGATTTGAAATATGAAACTAGCTAGTAGGGTTATTTAGTGTGTAATTTAATAACGTCATGATTAATTCTATTTAAGACAATGTAAATTAATGGGGTGTAAGTTGTTCATCAAAACTTTGAACCAAAGGCAACTTCACCTGCACGCGGTGCACCCTGCTGACTGGCAAACGAAGCACTGGCGGAAAGAGAGATAGGGAGCGTAATTGTAAGCTGCCCGACAGGGGAATGTACCTCCACCTCACAGAATACCGCAGCCGTTGTTGTGTTCCTTCGAGTGACTGAAGTCACCAGAAAGGAAGGAGAAGATAGAGCAGAAGATAGAGGTAGAAAGTGGCACCTAAACTGCTTGATAATATTAGACAGATTATCATAGCCCACTGACGCCTGCTAGAGGTATTGCGCCTTTCCGACCCTGTAAGAACCCCTCACGCCTTTCTTCACGCCCCTCGAACCCCTCACGAAGAATAATGTGAGCTTCTACTGGTGAAACCTCTAACGATAGTTCATTTAATAAATTGATAGTTCGCGGAAGAAAACCGCTCTGGCCATCGTAATATCATATTAGTTCTAATGTGTCATCTGCATATAAAAATACTTCTTATAGAGAGAAGAATGGTAAAATTAAAGGAAGCCGAAGCAACTATCTAAACAACTACCGTAATTTCAGCCTATTGTTTCTTTGGAACACACAAAGGAGGTAGTCTATCTGAACTGAGTCACAATGTCAAAGCTGGCATGCAAGTCCTACGTGACAACAAACCTTAGTCTATTTTTGCACACATCCTCATTAATATTCGTGTAATCGCTACATAAAACAGCAGACAAAGCCTGGTGAATAAAAATAGATTGTAAACATCGATTGCAAAGTATTGTATACCATAACAATTACCTTGGTTTGCGCAAGCGTCATTGTTAATGAATACAACAAACAAAAACGTCTAGGTTGGATCCGATCCATTATAATAAAATTATTATGATCTGTGGACAATGATTCTGCGACAATATCGTATTTAAAATATTCTCGGAGTTAAATAGTTTTTGTTCCATTTTTTCAAATTCCTAGGAGCCATTTTATAAAGTACAAAAAAGATCCTCGCATCAATCTCAGACAAATATGATTATTAATAATTATTATACATCATGCCGTTTTCCACTGGCCTCCGCCAACCCGCAGTTGAGCTGCGTGGAGTATGCTCTATATACATTCGATCGAGGGGAGACCCGTGTCCCAGCAACGGGAAGAAAGAAGAAGATGTCGTTTTCCAGATTTTACTTATTTCTTATAACAGGTTCACAAAGACATTAAATATTCTGTTAAATCTCTTTGCAGGTTCAAAATTTTATTATATGATGAATTAAAGGAAAAATAATCATGAAAAAATTATAAGCTTTTAAATAGTACTTCATAGGAAGAAGAAAAATTATTGCCTTCTGCTTAAAGTACTTCATAAAAACATATCCACCATTGCTCATCAAAACTATTTCACAAAATAAAAATCTGAATAAATCATGACGTTATTAAATTACACACTAAATATGCGAGCTAGTTTTAATTCCAAATCATTACGGTCTCTGAGAAAGATACGTGTGAATTTATAAGAGATACCTATATAGTCAAATATCGAGCTGATTCCATAGTGGTATAGGGGTTCTTGCTACCAATTCATAAATACAGATATCACTAAAAAATATAAATTATGTAGCAATAAAAATATATTGTAAAAATATTAAACAAATCCTGATAGATCTATAAAATGATTGTCAATTATCATTACAAGAATGCGATGAAAATAAAAACTGCAATGAAAGTTAATTCGCGTTATCGATAATAATTATAAGTCTGCGATGTATATCGACCTTTGGAGATAGCTAATAATATGTTTAGCGTCGGATTATATTACGCAGACTGTAATCAGCAAGTTTCAGCTTAAGCATCTAATTATTTTGCTTATACATATCAATACGCGTTGTATATAGTTATACTTAATGATCACTACAATAAACTCGAAAATTTATGCGTCACTCGGTCTCTCCGCGACTTCGTCCCACGACTTAGAGTATATTATTCTGTGCCACGACCCCGCGTAAAAACAGTACTGGGGTAGATCCTATGTGTCAATCCAAATCACATTGTATATGTTAGACAAATTTTATCAAATCAAATCATTTTATTTGCATAGAATAGGTTTAAAACAGATTTTAAAATAATATAATGTGAGTCGTCTATTATGGTAACATACATTAACATGCAAAATTTTTAGTATAAAAATTTAAGAATTTTTATAAGCGTGCATGAAACGCTATAAAAACAAGAAGTTAAAAGCCACTGATTTAGCTTCTTATATATTCGAGTCTCGAAGGGGCTGTCTTATCATGTCTGGTATTTTATTGTAAACTCTAATGCACATGATGTAACAACTTTTAGTAAATACTGATATCTAAAACCGTTAAACCGTTTCCGTGTAAGAGTTCCCTGCGTATCTATTTGTTATACCTAATGCCAGACAAGCATATGGTGAGAAGATACCACTGCAATCTATAGATTGGCACTTCTGTTGTTAACGCAGCAGGTCCTCATATGAGGTGATCTTAATCACTCGCAGGAGCAAAGGGCATTATTATTTCGCCATTTCCTTAAATTTATTTACAGAGATTAAGTTTAATATCGTAATAAATGCAAATTTTATGATGTAAATGGTTCATCAACATCTTTGAACGTAAGCCAACTTCACCTGCACGCGGTGCACCCTGCTGACTGACAAACGAAGTTCTGGCGAAAAGAGAGGTAGGGAGCGTAATTATTGTAAGCTACCCGACTGGGGAATGTACCTCCACCCCACAGAATACCGCAGCCAAATAACAATTCCCTTGAGTGTTGTTGTGTTCCTGCGAGTGAGTGAGGTCACCAGAAAGGAACGAGATGCTGCGTTGGCAGCGGGGGCGTAGGCGGCGCGCGAGCGATATTTTGTATTGCGAGCGTTAATATGGTAACGGTGACCCGCCTGATATGACAGGTGTTCACATCTGGCGGGACGTATGCTTGTCTGCCACTCGTCGTAGTATTTAAAAAAATGCGTATTTTATTAAAGGTAAGGTTACATATCACTGCGTTTCCCTTGACTGTACTTCCCTATTCAGACTCGACATGTCCTACTTCTCTTTTGCTAAAACCTCGTTAGCGTAAAGACAGGGTGCACAGGTGAAATTGGCTTTACCTCTAAGATGATGGTGAGCCACTTACACTTCAAGATCCATACTCCATTCTCGCAATTTATTGCATTTACTGCGATACAATATTCTTCCTTGCCTTAATATTGTCCTCGTAAAAGCAATAGTACCTCCTCCTGTGATCATACTCTCTCCTTTGTGAAAGCACAGATGTCTGTTATGGTATTTTGTATTTTCTCATTAAACGACATTATGTTTACATGATGCTGCTAAGTACGTATTGTGGAAAGTAATAAATAAAATGAGAACATCCTGGGGCCTACTCTAAATTGAAAATCCGAGCTTTCGCCAGAAGGTTCTGACTTTTTTTAAATACATTTTGTAATATCTTTGAAAAGACAAAATAATGTCAATGTTTCATATTTATTGCGTTATTTAGACAATAAATTAAGCCTTGCTGGATGAAAAGCCCAAATCTACCGGCACAATTGACGGAAATTCGTATCTGAAAAATCCTGAGGTTTCGCCCGAAACTTCGAATCTTCCTTCGTAGTAAGCCCTCTGATTTTAAATGACACAATTTTGATGTTGGACTCTAGCTTCGAGTAACAATGTAAATGATCACACATGCTTGGAATTAGGGCACACCATGGCCTCTCCATACAAATGTCGCGTCGTGAACTATTACATAAACAAACACGTCTGTGCAGAGCATGAATGAGCGTATGCGTGCGGCACCATACAAACTGTTCCAGATTCGTCTCAGAGGGGAGGTGAGGTCGATACGAGAGAGCGGCAGGGAGAAGCCATACTGTAGTACTATTACTGTAGCTAGGGTAAAAAATCTACCACTTTGAACTTTGGCGATCCTCTGAAGGTTTCATTAAAGAATATTTTTTCATAATTTAAGGGGTTTATCACCATAACAGCTTTTGCTAGAGCCATATACAAATATCTTCCTTCAGAGGGGCGGTCTAAAAAGCAATAATTTGCAAAAGAAGACTCAGTATGAAAAAGATTGGGCACCACTCATACGTAGTACTAATATTGATCCTATACCTAATATATATATACCTAATGAATCAATGTAATGATTACAAGTTATACAGAGATCTCATACAATATTCGAGTATTTAGGTACTATATTATTAATATAGTATTTATACTGCTCGCAACAAATGGATAATAAGCAACGCATCTTACCGGCTACTTGTTGAAAGGCTTCCTTTCCATGTTCGTCTCGCTTTAGCCAGCAGAATGCCCACCGGAACCTCCTTGACCACAGGCCGGTAACTTTCCGATGATGCCGAACCTGGTTTGGCGTGTCTTGCATGTCTCCATAGTTCAGCGAGCCCAAGGGGTCGAACACCATAAACAGTCCAAACACCGTGAGCCCTAACTGCACCCAATTGAAGAGGACTATACCTATAACAAATATTTTTAAGAAAAATTTCAATCTCTATGAATATGATTTGAAACAATAAAGTTCCTGAGACAGTGAGAATTTTTTTTTTTTTCATATCAACTTTTCATGTAGGCTCATTCGGAAAAACCTATTAAGATGCACAGCACAAAATTCGGTAGGTAGAGACTGGCATTCCTTTTTATAAGTCGGTTAAAAAAAATACTTATACAACGGAGTATGTTCGAACAAATATAAATAAAAAGATGTTTTGACTATTTATATTAAGTAACAGCGTTAGCAAGAACGATACAAGACAAGAAAATATATAACTATTATATACGTACTTATGATTGCGAATCACAAGAAAACCTTAACCTGGCCGGCAAACAATCTCAACTACTAAATAATAGGTACTGCATGATGTCATCAACTTTATAACATGACTTAATAGATAAAAAATCCTATATATCCCTACTGACCTATCCTGGTAGGGATACTTGGAATTATTGCTACCGATTGAGATATAATATGGAACCTTATACTCCATAATATCCCTACTCATCCGCACTGGTAGCGATGGTTGAACTTTTTTCCTTTTATAGCTACGAGAACTGACATGTTTTCAAGTCTTTTATTACACGATCGATTAGGTGTTCCTAAATTACTTGTGATAGTAAATCTGTTTATAAATGTGAAGTAATTTTGATGTTTTATTGATGTAGAAAGAATAAATTGTTTAAATTCAGGAACACCTATTTAAACATATAAAGAACCCTTGAAAACATATCACTACTAGCAGTTATAAATGATAAAAAACCAACTATCCCAGTGCGGGTCAGTAGGGATATATGGAGCATAAGGTTCCATATATCTCAACCGGTAGCAGTAATTGGCAAAAAAAAAAACAAATATCTCTGCCAGTTGGAATATGTCAGTAGGGATATATAGAACGCGGTTTCATAACTAGATAAGTTTGCCCTCTACCCAAAAGTTTCCTGGAAGAGAGAATAACTTATAGTGGATAACATCACTTCTTGTATTGCTTCATGTTCAGTTTTCGTACAGTACGGTTCTATTGGTGCAGCAAAGAATTGTGGTATTATATTTTCGTTTAATTCTCAGGATGTAATTATGGAAAGTTTTTGTAACGTTACGAGGTTGTTGAACTAAACCAACGAGCGGTGAGCAGCCGTGTGAAAAAACACAAGAATGATCTGTTTTGTAAAATATTTTCTTCTGGATAGGAATCACACCTACCTACTTAATGGAATTATTGGTTACGTAAAAATTACCTACGCACCAGCTGTTACACGCGTGCTAATTCCAATCGATTACACTAGTTAAGCAATATCGGATGCGGTCGAGAAATTTTCTTACATTCTTTAAAAGTAAAACTTCTACAGCTACCACAACAAACATAAATATTAGTTAAGGTTAAAGGGATAGTGATGATCGGAAAATCGTGTAGGCGCAGTACTGTAATAATGAAAATAAACAAGAAATTATTAAACGAAACAAAAAACCCGACTGAAGCTTCAAACATTTTTCTTTGGATTAGCCGTCCAATTTTTTTGCGGAAGCCTTATTTAAATAACTTTCCCTATGTCACTGTCACAGCTGAGACGAATCGAATGACACCTCACATGTTGAAGTCCGTCAAGCGGTTTAGTCTGTATAACGTGCTAAAGAAATATACATACATAGAATCGAAAAACATAACCTTCTTTCTTCTTCAGTCGGGTAATTAGTATAAACTTGTGCAAAAATACGATAGAAATAGAAAACGAATACGGCTCACGTTAGACTCATGCATGCATTAACCGGCCGCTAGTCCCGTTATGGATACCTAGATACACACTGGTAATATGAAACTAGTTGTTAGTTTTAAATGTACATACTGTGGTTTGAGTTACAGAATATAAACATCCAAAGAGATATACGTAGTATGCCAATGTGACGCGCTAAAAAAGAATCAGAAATCCTGGGAAATGTATTGATCTGCAGTACAACATTCTTGAACCACCGTGAAATACATCCATAATTATGTTATTAAAAAATGAAGTGAGTGAGGTTCTTAAAAGATAATTAAGTAAATCGCTCATGAACATCTTTGAGTTAAAGCCAACTTCACCTAGTGTATATTACTGATAATTACATGAGGTTCTGGAGAAAGAGAGGTATGGCACAGTGGAATTATAAGTACCGCAGCCAAAATATTTCCTAGAAGCCTAAGCCTAATAAACGTAACGTATGTTTACGTTTACTACGGACTGTATGCTTGTCTGCTACTGACGTACTACGTGGTAATGAAATCGACTATAAAAGATCCAGAAGATCATATAACATCGTTACTCATCGGAAGTTTGGAATTCGGATCCACTATGTGTAATGTGATTTGTAATGTGAGATGGACCTACGACCTCAAAAAAGCGGCTGGCTTTAATGCCACCAGTATGAAATTACTCTAAACGATGGTAGCAAACTGCACTCAAGAGAAACATTCTTGAATTATTTTTAAAAATGCCTGCCACCTGTATTTTTCTAGCACACTCGTATATCGATAGAGGCAACCATAACAATCTAATATCTCTAATAAACATGGAAAATTAGTTAAATAAAAGGAAAATAATGAAAGACAAAATAAATAAATTTTACTGAAAAGCGTCCGTCGGATTATTTATGTTAATAATTGACAATAAATTTATGTATCCAACCCATCTTGTTGGATCATTTCGAACAAGTATTTTTTCCCCTTCAATTAAAATAAGTTTAGGTTTCATGGCTTTCCTTGGAAAGGACTTTTTTCCTTTGAGTGTTTGATATCTCTATTGTTTAGTTATTGATTAGTTAGAGTATTTTCCTTCGGGTGATAATAAAGAATCCATCCTGGGACCCTAACGCCAAAGCTGAAGCCGATTACCATTGGATTTTTAATAGCGAATATCAAACTTCGACTTATATTTATGCTACTTATGTTTAGCTTAGCTGGTAAAAACGATGCAGCTCTACCGACTAAGCTGAAGGTGTTTGGCAATAACGTAAGCCCTATTTGTTGAATCAAGATATTCGGCCGTAATCGGCTTCAGCTTGGGCGGTAGGGCCCCGGGTTAGTATTTGTAGTTAATTGAAAATTCCACCACACTTCTCTACTAGGTTACTTTACTCGAGACTCGAGACAAACATAGGTAATACGTGATCATAGTTTATGTAATCATATTGTATATTGCAATCTACGTAACCATGCAATTCATGACACGGATGACCGGCATGACAGTAAAATCATAAAACTGATCGGAATATAAAACGTGTACTCTAATAAATAAGTCAGCTTGCCGTACAGTTGGAGTGCTCTGGGTTTTTTATCGTTTTGCATACTCCTGAGTGAAAATGGGACCACCATTTTCATTAAGACTGGATTTGATGATAAAGTTTCAGGGAAATTGAGGGTTATCCTCAAAAAAATAGGCACGCGTAGTATGTCGATGGCGTCAGTCTAATCGATCACGGAAGTTAAGCAACGTCGATCGTAGCCTCGAGATAAATAAACCCATCCATAGACTTCATCCATAGAGCCATCTATAGAGCTGCTCCAGGCTTCCGGGCACTTAAAACGTCATTGTTTGTTAAACGTTGTCATTAGATGACAGTTGTTAAGACAAGTCAAAATGGTCTTTAGACGGCCTGAAAACGCTGGTCTCAGCCAATCCGCAGTTGAGCAGCATGGTGAAACTAGCCAAAAAAGTGTAAGACCGACATCGACACGCGACATCCGACACTGACGCCCGACGCGTATTTTATCCTTAAAGCCTGGCGTACACGGGTAGAGTAAAATTGGGCGAGTAGGAGTGCATTGCGGAGTTAAGAAACAGTAACACGTTAAGAAACAATGAAACCAGTAGTCAGTGTAACGCTACTCTACCTATTTTACTCTATCCTTGTCCAAGAGCACAGTATAAGTAAAACCGGCCAAGTGCGAGTCGGACTCGCGCACGAAGGGTTCCGTGCCATTATCTATAAAAACGGCAAAAAAATGACGTTTGTTGTATGGGAGCTTACCCTTAAATATTTGTTTTATTCTGTTTTTTAGTATTTGTTGTTATAGCGGCAACAGAAATACATCATCTGTGAAAATTTCAACTGTATAACTATCACGGTTCATGAGATACAGCCTGGTGACAGACGGACGGACGGACGGACAGCGGAGCCTTAGTAATAGGGTTCCTGTTTACCCTTTGGGTACGGAACCCTAAAAATCACGTTTATTGTATAGGAGCCCCCTTAAATAATTATTTTATTCTGTTTTTTAGTATTTGTTGTTATAGCGGCAATAGAAACACATCATCTGTGATAATTTCAACTGTCTAACTATCACGGTTCATGAGATATGGCCTGGTGACAGACGGACGGACGGACGGACGGACAGCGTAGTCTCAGTAATAGGGTCCCGTTTTACCCTTTGGGCACGGAACCCTAAAAAACACGTTTGTTGTATGGGAGCTCCCTTAAATATTTATTTTATTCTGTTTTTTTAGTATTTGTTGGTATAGCGGCAACAGAAATACAAGATATGTGAAAATTTCAACTGCCTAACTATCACGGTTCATGAGATACAGCCTGGTGACAGACGGACGGACGGGCGGACAGCGGAGCCTCCAGCAATAGGGTCCCGTTTTACCTTTTGGGTACGGAACCCTAATAGTACGACCAAAAAGCTTAAAATGTTTCTCTTTTTTTCACATAAAGGATTTTATTGCAAATTGAGTTTGCAAACTTTTTGACGTATCAGCCAGATATGAGCTCACATAGTGGAACAATATTATTGGAGCTACAATTCAATTTCCTACTGGAGAAGCGCTCAGAGTTTTAAGTAATCGAGTTAGAAACTTTTTGATTGATCGGCTATAGCATTAGAGGCTATAGTTTACAGTGCGACTAAAGGTGAAACTAAATTTATTCTTAGGTTGTTTGTTTCAAATCAAACATGTTACATGTTGTTAGCACATGAAACGATTTTCATGATGAACTAATTTTCGCTCCCGACTTCGTACGTTCGTATCACGTAACAATATTTAATAGTCCAATGGTTTCAACTGTATGTTAACCAATCAGTCAGTCAGTTTCCTTTTTTATACGCATGAATATAAAAAGACTAACTAATACTCGCTGCTTCGCTCCGTGTAAACACAGCATCGGAAATATCGGAATATGGTCAATCCAGTTCATCAAACACGTATGTAAAACTTATCATCTATTTGCAAAAATCGATGTCTGAAAGTGTAACACCCTTCCATACAATCATTCTCATGAACTTTTATATTTATAGCTTGTAACAAATATGTATATAAATATTTATATTTATATAGGGCCTATGTAGGTATCGTCCGTGTGAGTGTTGGTCATCGAGCCAAACTTTTAGTCTCTTGGTACACAGGAACAGCTCAGCTTCTAAAGAATCTTTCGAATTCTTTACTCGCGAAGAAAAGTTTTCGCGACAAAAGAATTTCTATTATTTATTCTGGACTTCTATTAAGATCTATATATAATTTCATATCAGTTGGTTCAGTACTTAAGGCGTGAAAGCGGAAAAAATAAACAAACTCACTTTCCAATTTATAATATTAGTAAGGATGTAGTAGTAATATAATATATAGATAAAACATATAGTAATACCACAGTATAAGTAATAGTACTAACGTACAGTATGGACACTCTCTGCCGCTCTCACTAGTCGACCTCACCTCCCCTATGAGACCGATTTGGAACCGTTCGCAATGGATGCAACGTTCCACAAATTGACGTCGCTCGTATTTTATTCTCCATTCAGTTTAAAAGATGGGAGTTATTTGTGCAGTGGATGGATGTCTTAACACATATGAAAGTCAAAAAAAGAAATTTATTCGATCCCTTTGGATGAAATAAAATACTGATTTTTTATAAATTACTTAAAAAGCATTCGGCAGCCATAGTTTCATCATAACTAATTCACGTCTGTCAAAGTAGGATACAAGATACAATTAATACGAGATGAGAAAAGGATAGCATTAGATTTATATGTCTCAAAGAGCAAGTGAGCGCGCAGACGCGGAATTGACATTGCTGTCACTTGAGTTATGGTGGTTTATTGTTAATGTTTACAATTTTCTTATTTACATTTCAATGTTTATTGTGCGTGATGTCATGTGTGGTATTAGTTTTAAATTACGTTTGTTCCATGTGAATATGAAAATGAATCAAATCATTGCGCATGCATTTATATGAATAATGAAAAGCTACAATTAGTGAGAATGAAATGGTTTGACCATTACAATGAACCGGTGTTCGGAAGGCGAACGTTTGATTTAGTGGTGATTAGAAAATATAAAAATTTGGGTAAGTTAGCAATGGCAATTATACAAGGCGTTTTGTAAATATTGGCTGAAGTCAGTGTAGTGTATTTACTATGTTTTTTTTTTCTTCACTACGCCCACCTGATGTGAAGCGGTTACCATAACCATATTAACCGTCGCAACATTAAATATCGCTCGCGCGCTGCCATCCTCGCTGCCAACGCAGCAACTCCATCCTCTCTGGTGACCTCACTCACTCGACACACAACAACCTTCAAGGAAATTGTTATTTGACTGCGGTATTCTGTGAGGTAGTGGTACTTCGTCAGTCGAGCTGCTTCAAAAATACGCTACGTCCTACCTCTCTTTTCGTCAGAGCCTTGTCTGTCAGTCAGCAGGGTGTAGGTAAGATTGACTTTGGTTCAAAGATGTTGATGAACCACTTACACCCCCTTACATGTCCGACTAATAATTGAATAATGTCAGCCATAGAAAACGTCACTCAAACATAGGCACGTGTACAGACGTCATTTGGTTACTACATGCAAAAGCGCCATTTTTGTATGGAGTGGCCGGGGTTTGGTAATACTTAGTGATATGATTATGACTAATGCCAAACTACTTACTTTGTATAACTATGCTAGAGAATCTGTCCGAAACAGAGCACTCAGTGACCTCGCAGAACATCCACATCGTACCCATGACATTGAGGGCGATCTCCGGCAACACCAGCAACACTCTGCGAACATAGACAATATATCATAAAACACGAGGAATGGACTGAAATTTTAATTATAAAACACGTAAAAGCATTGTGGAAGGACTGTATAATGGTAAGATTCAGGCTGATGGTGAGGTATATTTTACAGCAAAATTAGTAGTAGTAGCTGTAGGTACGTTACTGAAAAATATATGATAATTCGGAAATAACATTCGATTATTTCTGATAATGGGTATTATCACCGTAGCTCTTGCAATTATATATATTGATAGGTAGCATTGCAAATTTGTAAACATTGCAACTACAAAAAGCTTTCATAAGGCAACACAGTGGATATACTGTGCTATAGGCACAGTATTATATTCACAGATCTAAAGAGGAACATTTTAGTACGCGATCTAACAGTTTTTTATTAATTTAATAATCTTATAATAATAACTAATAATCTCATATAAAGTAACTCACTTAAGTAGTAATAAAGGTGAGACGAATTTCCTCGCATCGACATCTGTGATGGTGCCTCTTGCAGACTGCTGTGCCAGGGCTGCCAGAAGCAGCAGTAACACCGCTTGCAACGCGAGTGTGCCACAAAGGTAGAGTCTCACGAAGGTGCCGCCGTGCCAACCCTCGGTTTTGCAATGCCATGTTATTGGATAGAGCACTTCGACTACAAGTGCAATTAGGACTAGCCTGTGAACAAAAACAAAATGCTCGTGAAAGTAATTAATAAGAAGTAGGTACTTTACGTAACTTCGTATTACTTGACTCTTAGATCTATACGGATATCCTGTAAATAAAATGCGTGGGATAATATTTTCGATCATTATTAGCTGAAAAATTGCAAAAGGTATGTAAAGTATCTTATATTTTTTTCTGTCCCCAAATTACTCTAGTCGTTGGTAACTATTTTTTATTATTTATTAATAAAATGATATGAATAGAAAATCGGATAAAAAAATATAATACTTTAGAATTTTTAATTTTTAGTATGTTCATATGAATGAAATTCACTCCATGAGAGATAATTATAAACGATATGCTGATTGGTATCAAATATTTTATATGCGGAAACATATAATGGCATGTTTTTGTGCATATTGTTATTTATTTTGGTTATAAAATGCTGTTTGTATTCCGAATAAAATAAAATAAATTACGTCAGTTTTATATCGTGCTTACTATACGTTTGTTGACAATAGTGAAAAACGTCGTGTGACACGCGGGCCGGTATTAACACAAATTCATCCCACTTCTGGAATATGCATCTCCCTTCAATCGAAAGGGTTCAGATTTCATAGCGTGATCCGCGCTGACCAACTGTGTGTTTGCGGAGGTCAGTGTGTTCAAGCCACTGTCTAGGCTCAACGACTATCATCTCGACATCTACTGACAACAGCCGGGACAGATAGCTTACCGTGCCGTCATGGTGCCGTCTGAAGCACATGATACGCGGGCGTTAAGCGATTATTGCAAACTCATTGACGAATAAAATCAACTATCAACTCGTTTGCTACCTACTATTGTAGTTATTTATTTCAAAATTAAAAGACAGTAGCGAATTTTAGCTTAATTAACAATAATGTATGTTGTAGTTGTATAATGCCGAGACGAGACGAGCTTGGTGGTCGAATGGTTAGCAATAGCCACTTTGACTCCGAGGTCGCGGGTTCGATTCCCGCACAATACAAACATTTGTGTGCATGAACATGTCTGTTTGTCTTGGTCTGGGTGTTTTCTATGTATTATAAGTATGTATTTATAAAAAAAAATGTATTTAAGTACATTTATCAGATATCTAGTACCCATAACACAAGCTTTACGCTTAATTTGGGACTAGATAGCGCTGTGTAAATTGTCCAGAAATATTTATTTATTATTTATTTATTTAATGCCACTTCAACTAATCTTATATCCGTCATTAACTTTGCATACTGTGTATTCGTCATTACTATACCTAAATATTATAACGATATTTGCAATAGACAACAGTACTCCATAATGGAGGCAATCAAATCGATGGACATGCGACAATTTAAAATCCATTACAGAGCAATCAAGCTGGAGGCACGAAGGTCAGTACTGAACTGAAAGCAGCCGGCAGTATTGGGAACGGCGAAAGCTCATTCATATTTATGCGCCCGCAACAAGTGACGGCGGGACGCTCTCCTACATACATAACACGTACTGAATAGTTTTCAGTTAAGAAATTGAGATTATGTTAGCTGGAGGCTCTGGTGAAAAGAGAGGTAGGGCATAGCGTACTTACGAGAGGGGGGCAAATGAGCATGTGGGTCACCTGATGGAAAGCAACCACCGCCCATGAAGATCAGCAACATCAAGGGGTCGCCGATCTGTTGCCAGCCATCTCTTTCCTTTCTGTCTGGTGACCTCACTCACTCACAAATGTCTGCTGACCGACTGGGGAAATACCTCCACCTCACAGTATACCGCAGCCAAATAACAATTCTCTTGACGGTTGTTGTGTTCCTGTGAGTGAGTGAGTTCACCAGAAAGAAAGGAAAGAGATGGCTGGCAACGGATCGGCGACCCCTTGGTGTTGCTGATCCCCATGGGCGGTGCTGACTGCTTTCCATCAGGTGACCCCACATGCTCGTTTGCCCCCCTCTCATATATATAAAAAAATGTGGCTAGATAATGAAAGCGAAGGGTCGCACCACACCATAGAGCCACGTAGAGTTATGTGCTGCTGTGCTCTACTACAGTATATACTAAGTACATTATGGCTACTCCCTGGCTCTCTCACCCATCGACCTCATCTTCTTTCTGAGGTTAATCCTGGAACGGTTTTTATGGCGCCGCACACACACACCCTCACCCACGCTCAGCACAGACGTCGTTGTTTATATAGTAGTAGAACGACGCGACACTTGTATGGAGTAACCGGGGTGTGGTGATCCACACCCCGGCTACTCGGTTGGTAGATACCAACCTTTCATCACATATTGAACTAATCTTTTATAGGTAAATTTCTTTAGTAATTTGTATATTTTTACTTCTTTACAAAGCATGCTGTGATCGCCTCTGATTGTCACAGTACTTAGTTTACTAATAAAATTGCCTTAAAAGGTCATTATTATTCAGTAAAAAGCAAGTGAGTGATGTCTCCAGAATGTAAGGAATTGCTGCGTTGGCAGCGGGGGTTGCGGCGCGCCATAATGATTTTATATTGAATCGAACCTTGATATGGTTACGGTAACCATTTTCCGCAGGCTGGCCGTATGGTTTTCCACCGCACGTAGTACAAAGCACGTAGGACGTAGTATAAAAAAAAATCAAACACTGTATTAACCTTATGTTGGTAATCTATTATAGAAATAAATAAATGTCTTCTGTCTTAACGTTATTAAAGTCAGCTTTTTGTAAAGACATAATGAGAAAGTAACTTTCTACATTAATCTATTAAATAAGCGGTTTATATTAGACCGGATTTATTAGCCTTTTTACGTTACAAAGGCAATTTAACTCTGGCGGAGGCAACACGGTTGGGCTGGCTGGTAGCTATTAATATAATTAAGGAGCGAAACCATTACGTACGTAGCGCGAGATTGTAAAAAATTGAGTCAACAAAAAAGTTGAAATTAACAACGCTTGGTTTTGTTGTTACATTAAAATCAAATTATGTAATATTTAGTTTTTAAATAATGATTAAAATATTTTAGTATATATTCAGTTGCATCCTTTTGGCGTCGTTGTGCGTCTCTGTTTAATCGAACACGTAAGTTAAACAAAGTCTATCGTAACCTGTCCATGGATGGGTCTATTTATTTCGAGCTCCTCCGTGTTTCGGAGGGCAAGTTAAGCAGTCGGTTCCGGCTTTTGTCGTTAGATGACAGTCGTTCGATGACAGTGGTGGAGTATACTCTAAACCCGTTCGATTGAGGGGTTCGATATCTCAACAATGAATAAGGGTTTACGAGAAGAAGAGAAAGAGTAAACCATACAGAATAGATCTTATCCTGTCATGACAATGGTTTTAGAAGATATGTATAAAAAAATTCTATAGTTATCGAGAATGGCGTGTCTATGAGCTTTTGGTATTTGAAACATGATCCATATTTAAAATGGGTCGCCCAAATATAAACAAATTAATACTTTGGTGTGACGCTCTGCCAAACGAGAGGTAGAATAATGAAATGTCGACTGGAGAAGTACTTGCACCTCACAGACGACCGCAGCCAAATAATAGTCCCTTGATTATTATGTTATTTATGTTCATGCGAGTGAGTGAGGTTATCAGAAACTAAGGAGTTGCTCTTATGGTGGCGTGTGTGACGGCGCGCGAGCGATACTTTATGTTGCAAGCGAAAACAATATACTCCGTCTAAGACTAAGGTCACCGCTTCACATCAAGCGGGCTGTTTGCCGGTCTGCTACCCTACGTACGAGTACTATACAAATATTGTGTAGGACCCGACGAACATGTATCGATAGCTAATATTTTAAAAAACCTTGTTGGTTCTACCGACCTATTATGCACAATTGCACATCTATGGCTGGTGTTAGGGCGTAAAACACGCAATAGAGCTCCTTTCGATCGAGCACAAGCAGTGATCCATCCAACTCCTATATCAGACCCTTATAATAAATAATAATAAATAAGTAAGCGAAGCTTGTGTTATGGGTACTAGACAACTGATAAACATACGTAAATACATTTTTTTTTGTAAATACATACATAAGATACATAGAAAACACCCAGACTAAGACAAACAGACATGTTCATGCACACAAATGGTTGTCCTATGTGGGAATCGAACCCACGAGCGTTGGTGTCGAAGCCGCGTCATTGACCGCTACGCCACCGAGCTCGTCAGAATTATACTCGTCAGAATAGTCGGTATTGAACCTTTTAAGTTTAAGGGATCAATAAAACATAAAAGTAGTGAATAGGTAGGCCTTATGAATGAGTGGATTTTCTAAGAATGATTACTCATAATATTTTTATTAACGTGATTTTCCCAACCGGAGATATGTGACACGTCAGTTAGTATAATGGTCGTATTATATATTTCCACCCGCGGCTACGCCCGTGTTTACCTTTTTTTTTTTAATTCTCCTATGTCCTTCCTTGCCTTTAAGAATAGGTGTACAAAGTTTCATGATGTAACAAACAAACTCACATTCACATTTACAATATTATCACAGTATAACCACAGTATAAATAATAGTACTAGTATGGCCACTCCCTGCCGCTCTCACGTGTCGACCTCACCTCCCCTGTGAGACAAATCTGGTACAGTTTGTATCACCGTTTGTATGGAGCCGCACGCACACACGTATATTCACGCTCTGCACAAACGTAATTGTTTATGTAGTATTATAGACGCGATATTTGAATGGAGTGGCCGGGGTGTGGTATAACTAATAGATATTATAGTAGGGATTCTTTCTTTATTTATTAATAGCATCTGCGTAAGGCTTTTGACACCTCGAAGTGACCTACCGAAATAAATAAGACTATCGGTAAGTAATCCAGACCACACCGATGTGCCGAATTTCAACCAAATACAATGAACCGTTTACTCGTGAAAGAATAACAAACATTCGTCTATCCTCACAAATTTTCGTGTTTATAATATCACTTGGATAACTCCTCCTCCTGATTTCGTTTTCCTTAATGCTGACGGTCGTGACCTCTCCGAAGAACCGCGCATCGACGCACTATGTTTCGCCATCTATTTCTGATTTAGTGGTGCGAATGACACCGCTTACCATCGTGCCCAGAATTGAGCGGGACTGTGTCATCATCATCAGGTCCATTTTAGTCTCCACTACAGGAGCACGACCCTCTCTCGTCCGTCCTAGACGGAAGGAGGATTTGGCCTACACTCCCCACGCTGGCCAGACGGGTTGGGGAGGGGGACTGTGTACCATCAGTTTTTTTGCCAAAAAATGGTCTTAGGTTAAAGTTATATCTTCAGCTTAGTCGGTACAGTTCTAGGGTTCCTACCAGCTAAGCAAAACATAATTAGCAATAATCTAAGTACCTAGTAGTTTCATTTTCGCATTCAAAAATTCCGATGGTAATCGGCTTCAGTTTCGGCGGTAGGGCCCCTGCCCCCCTAGCCAAGTGTAATTCGTAGCGTAACGAACGTCAGATAGATCACGTGACATTTGTCAAAATCGAACTCTTTGGCCTCGCCTTATCCCGTTACGCGGGGTCGGCTTTCGCAATCATACGACGCCATTTGTTTCTCTCCTGTGCATCTTCGTCTTCCAGTTGGAGATCCGTCATATCTTTACGGACGACCGTCATCCAGGTGGTTTGAGGTCGTCCCCTTCCCCTCTTTTCTGTAGCCATGGTTAGGCACTTCCTCACGACATGGTCAGCTGGTCGTCGTAGTACATGACCGTACCATCTGAGCCTGGACTCCTTGATTTTATCATTTATTTTTGCAACTCCAAAGCTCCCCCTAACGTGCTCGTTGCGAATCCTGTCCTTCAATGTGACACCACCCGCCCATCTTAGCATTCGCATCTCTGTTGTGTGTAACCTTTGTTCATGTGTCTTTTTGGTAGCCCAGGTTTCACTACCATAAAGCAGCGTAGGTCGAACTGCTGCTTTATATACTTTGCCTTTTGTTTTTATGGGCATTTTCCTGTCACACAATACTCCGGTAAGCGTACGCCATTTATTCCAGCCCGATTTTATTCTATGCGTTATATCGGCTTCCACCGATCCATCTTCGGCCAGTACGGATCCCAGATATTTAAAGGTTTTAACTCTTGGTAAGGCTGTTTTATCAAGTTTGATGTTCGTACACACCGGGTCGCCATTAAAGTTGCAGAACATGTATTCAGTTTTAGTTCTACTGATGCGTAAACCATTTAGTTCTAGTTGTTGTCTCCATTGCTCTAGATTTTCTTGGATCTCACTGATGTTATCGGAAACAAGGACTACATCATCCGCATATAAAAGGTTCCACGGAGTTGATTTTTGAATCTTTGCTGTGAGGTAATTCATGACAATGTTAAATAGCAAAGGACTGAGGGCACTACCCTGATGAACGCCGACTTTTACATCAAAACTTTTGGTTGAACCCGCTGGGGTTTTGACATATGTTTGAACATTGTTGTACATGTCCTTTATTAGTCTTACATAGGCTTCAGGAATACCGTGCGCTCTCAGTGCCTGCCATATTATAGCTCTTGGGACCCGATCAAATGCTTTCTCTAGATCAATAAATACAAGCCATAAATTTTGTTTGTTATCTCGAGCCTTTTCCATAACTATTCTTATTGCATGAATGGCATCAGTGGTTCCTTTCCCTGCTGTAAATCCAAACTGGTTTTCGGTTAAAACAATGAAATCTTTGAGGCGCTCACTCAATACTCTTTCCCAGATTTTGAGCGTGTGAGATGTTAACTTTATTCCTCTAAAATTTCCACAGTCGCGAACATCGCCTTTGTTTTTGTAGAAGGGTATGAGTATACTATTTCGCCAGGCATCAGGCATTGCTTCGCTATATATGATGTTATTAAATAATTCCGCAAGCCATACTGCTCCGTCGGCTTTAAGTGCCTTCCATATTTCAGCCGGTATTTCATCCGGACCAGATGCTTTACGGTTTTTCATATTGGTGATAGCCTTTATTACTTCTGTTGGCGTTATTTTATTAATAGGTCCTTGCGTTTTTTGCTCTTGCTGTTCCGGATGTCGTGGAAATTCTTCGTTCAGTAGGTGGTTATAGTATTCGTACCATCTATCACATATGTCTTTATTTACTGTAAGCAATGTACCTTCACTGTTTTTAATATATTTGGTACTTTTGTAATCTTTGGTGTTGTTGTGTCTGTGTTTTGCAATTTTATATATTTCGTTGTCAGATGCTAGTTCTAAGCGATTATATAGATTTTGGTCTGCTTTTTCCCTTTCAATGGCCACTATTTTCCTGGCGTTCTTTTTAGCAGTCTTATAATTTGTATAATCTTCATCCGAGCGTGACTCCTGCCAGATTTTAAAAAGACGCTTCTTTTCTGCCACACTTTCCCTGGAGTGAGTATTCCACCACTTGCAGTCCTTGCCATTGTATAGACCCCCTTTGCTTATACCTAGCAGTTCCTTTGCAGTTGTTACACAGAATTTTTCATATTTAGACCATATCTTATTTGTCGAGCCATAGTTTTGAGGGTTATCGCAAAAGTAGTTTCTAATGTTGTTAATTACGACGCTACCATTCTCTGTACCTAGATTATACCATTTTATTTTTGTCGCTGTGTCTTTTTTCTGTTTGATCGGTTTCCGTAACTTCATTGCTGCCAAAAGCAACCTATGCTGTGAAGTTAATGGTTCGCCTGGAATCACTTTACAGTCTTTAATCTGCTTAAGCTCACTCCTATTTATCAAAATGTAGTCTATTTGCGTTTCTGCATTTCCACTTTTGTAGGTGATAAGATGTTCTGCTTTCTTTTTAAAGTAAGTGTTGACTACAGCTAGGTTTTGAGATGTTGCAAATTCTAAAATGGTTTATCCTGCACTGTTTTGTTGTCCATGACCAAAACCTCCGTGATATCCCTCGTACCCACCCCTATCCGTGCCCACATGTCCGTTTAAATCACCACATATGAGCCTTTGTTCTGTCGCAGGAATGGTGTTTAAGTGTGTGTTCAGTTCTTCCCAGAAATCTTGTTTTGCGGCTTCGGAGCATCCAGTCTGCGGAGCATAGACAGAGACGATATTGAGGCACGGTTGTTTCTCTAAGGCTAGCTTTACTGATATGATACGATCACAAATTCTTTTTATATCCACTATATTCTGGGCATAGTATTGATTTAGAATAATTCCAACGCCATTTCTGGTATTTTCCAACCCATTGTATATTAATTTATAACCCTTCCCTATTTGTCGTGATTTAGCGCCCTTCCATTTTGTTTCCTGTACGCAGCATATGTGAATGCGACGTCGGTCAAGGATGCTGCTTAGTTCAGCACTGCGTCCGGTCATTGTGCCAATATTCCAGGTGGCAACGCGAACCTCGGATATTGACCCATTGCTTTGTGTTGTCTTCTTCCCGTCGCTTCTGGGGGACGCCCTAGTATTTATCGCAGCTCCATTTCCACCGTCGCTTGAGGGGGACGCCCTAGTAGTTTTCGTTTTTTTGCACTTGTGTCGTTTCATGATTGCTATATGTAATTGGCTTATGTTTTTATGGTCGGTTGCCACCTGACACCAAGGTCGTGATCTTCCTGGAAGACTGGAATGCCGCCGTTGACCCATGCAGGTTCTCTACTCTAATGACCGCTCCGACCTGAGCGCCCATCACAACCCAGGACCTCTAAATCGAATATGTCGAAGAAGCTCCTGCGTCGGGTTTGGTATCGGAGTTTTCTCTCCGGCCTCTTGGTCCGCGGGAGGTATTTTATTTCCCTCCTACCCTTCCATTTTGGACGGGCATTCCCCTATCCGCCACCTTGGGGACGCGCTCTCTAGTGGTGAGGCTCCACCGAGGAGATTTGTCAAAATCGAACATTTTATTTTATTTTCATTAGATGAGAATTGACAAATGTCACGTGATCTATCTAATGTTCGTTACGCTACGAATTACTTGGTTAGGGGGGCTGGTCAGTCCAACGCATCGGGCTACGGTCCCGGGTCTTTTGCTACTACTTTCCCGGCGACAACGAGTTTCTCAAGGCTGTCTCCTTCTCTTCTGGAGATGTGTTCGAAACATTCCAGTATTCTTTAAAGGCATATGGTACTTAGCCTTGTTTTCACTGGTAGCTTCTATTGTATCGAGATATTGGTTCGTGGAGCCGTACAAGGAATGCGCAGCATGCGTCTGAAAAACCACATTTCAAAGGTCACTATCTATTCAGCTCCGGGCGGTCCTCTTCAATGTCCAAGTCTCACAAACATAGAAAAACTAGTGTCCATACGAGTTCAATGTAGGATAACTATGTACTAATAATCATTATAATATTTAATCTAAGTTATGGCAACTATTTAATATGATCTAAATTTTTTGAGCTTATAAAATCGTCCGGTCGTTCTGTCTGTCCGTCCGGTCGTTTATTGTGATGTTTGACGTGTCGGTGTGTGTGTCTGTGTGTTTGTGTGTTTTGTGAAATTGATGCGTATTATTTTAAAAAGCAGACGTATTCGAGATGGTTCTCAACCATGCTCCAAGAAAATCTATCTAGCGATCATTAGCTCTTTTCTAATTTATGAAGTTATATGAGCAACTTCCACAGGTCTCATCAGTTCAAAATTGGCAAAAAGAACATGGTAAGCTTGATCAGACGATGAAGCGTCACCAGAAATCAGCAGGACACCCAATTCCTGTCAACTTATTGTAGAGGTTTATTTTGGCTCATTGTATTTATTTATTTGGTGTACCAGCTTCACAAATACATCTATATTTGTAAACGCTGGTACACCAAATAAATAAATACATGCTACATAAACATATTTACGGGATGTATGATTAACCTTAATGGTAAACACCATATACAAAGACAACTTTTCACATAAATATTTAAAACTTATGCAATTTAAAAGTAAAATTGTTGACAATAAAATTTATAATAATCTCAATGACAGATCACAGACAGCACCCTGATCACCATTATACAATATCCCTAATATTGTATAGTATTGTAAAATGGTGATTGATTATACAATATCCCTAATATTGTATAATGGTGATCAGGGTGCTTAGTGCGAGTTTTTTGTTCGCGTTCGATCATGTCGACGTAAACAAACCGACAAAATAGAGAAGAACTCACATGTTGTGAATTTATAAGATGTGTATTACATATCAAAATTATGCGGCTTACTTGCCCACATTTTGAAGTGAGCAACCCGGCTAATTTAGATATGTAACACGCATCTGGCAAATTAAAATACGAAACTTTTCTCAATTTGGTCGGCTTGTAACGTTAACACGTCCGAATGTGACCAAAAATCTCGCACCAAGCACTCAGGGTTTTGTGATGGAGCAGAGGAGAAATTTGTTTCTTGGATCCCCGATCCATCGTTTAATAAATTTTCAATCTTGTTTTATTTAAAAAGTTTAATATTTGCACAATTTTTAGGGTTCCGTAGTAAACAAGGAACCCTTATAGTTTCGCCATGTCCGTCTGTCCGTCCGTCCGTCCGCGGCCTACCTCAGAGACGCTTGATACTAGAAAGCTGTAGTTTGGCATGTAGAGTCTACATGCCAAATTTGTCAGCATTGTCAGCATAGTTATAGCATATTAACTATGCTGGTAGTGTGAGTGACAAAGTGGTAGAATAAAATTGTGAAAAATATTTTATTTCGGGGTACCTCCTCCCCTACACGTGAAATAGGGATGTTTTTTTTTTTCTGCACCTCCAATGGTGTGTGGTGTCGTTGGATAGGCCTTTTAGAAACATTAGGAGTGTGGGAAGATCATTTTTCGATATAGTAATCTGTTTGCGAATTATTTACATTTAACGTGCAAATTTTTGTTAGACACAAGTGTCCCCCCCCCCCCCCGTATCAACGAAACTGTTATATTTAGAAATGTGAAAAAAATCATGGAACTAGTCCATATAGTGAATTTAACAGGGAAACTATCACGGCCAAGTAGATTTTACAAGTTACTGAGTGATAGCCGACGAACTTATAAAATGTATTTGCAAGACGAATAGAATTGTGTAGTACATTACCAGAGGCCAGATAGCGCTCGTACCGAAACACGCCGTTCGCTATTGAACCTTACGACGCAGAGATAAGGTCCAAAAACAATGAAGTTGAAATGGTACATATCGCTCACGAGCAAATTTTTCTTCGAATTTCCCTTGTGAAGTCGGACTATATAATTCTTTCTTTAGCTACCATCGTCCCCTGTGGGCCCGTTTTTAGAGACCGAACTCACGACGCGGTTTGCAGCCGCACCGCACCCGCTACACTGTGCGTGACCCGACACGCACTTGGCCAGTTTTATAGATAGTACGGAACCTTTATTTACTTTGATAACAACAAAAAACAAAAGAAGGGGTGTAAGTCGTTCATCAACATCAATACCTATGCCAACTTTACTTGCACGCGGAACATCCTGCTGACTGACAAACGAAGCTCTGGCGAAAAGAGAAGTAGGGAGCGTAATTGTAAGCAACTCGACGGGGGAATGTACCTCCACCTCACAGAATACCGCAGCCAAATAACAATTCCCTTGAGAGTTGTTGTGTTCCTGCGAGTGAGTGAGGTCACCAGAAAGGAAGGATATGCTGGGTTGGCAGCGGGGGTGGCGGCGCGCGAGCGATATTTTATGTTGCGAGCGTTAATATGGCTACGGTAACCGCTTCACATCAGGCGGGCCGTATGCTGGTCTGCCACCCGACGTAGTATAAAAAAAAACAAAAGAAGTTACCATTTTCCTTACTTAAATAGTTGAACGTTATCTGTTGCCTTAATCCAAATATCAGAATCTGCCTAGAAATCTCGTCTACAATGTAAATATTTTTTCGGGAGCATTATTTCTTTTGCGTAAACATTCCTCTGTAAACGACTATCGTGGAATGTACTAGAAGGTTGAGATTATTAAGTGCTAAATCCAGATTTATTGCTTTTGAGGCGCCTTTATTTTCATCTTAGGGTCCTATAAAAATAAACATTAAAGGTTTATTTTCAATTTATCCAGCCAATAATTTTTACACGATGCTGAGAATAATAAAATGTGTTTTATATAACGCTGAAAATAATTTTAAAGATGCTTATTTTTCAAATTTATTACAGGTACGGGTCAGGGTTTTATAAGGGCCACAGACTGGTTATAAGGCATGTTATATACGCTTCAGACCCACCGTACCCCTGGCCGTACCTCTGGTGGTACGGTATTATATAATGATAATAGCTGGGACGAAGACGGCGTAACGTGCCTACAGAAGCACAGAGTAAATCGAAAATGATGTATTATAAATATGATTTTGTAACTTATTTATTAGTACAAACAATAAATAAGATAGGGCAGTGATTTTTTCCTTAATCGATATACGATTGCAGTAAATTATGCTAGATAAATTTATCGAATGTACGCATTTCATTTGTATAGGTAAAATTGGGTAATGTTTATCACAGTGATAAAATTATTAGTACCTACCTATAATTAAAAATAATATTAATGTAAACACCTCACTTGAAACGGGAATAGCGGGATCGAATAGAGTAATTATTTATTTTCTATTTTAACTGTTTGTAAAAGTTCCAAATTAGGGTTTTATGAAAAGCGAAAATGGGTAAAGTTTCTGAAAGAGTTGGTAAAAACTAAAAGTTCTTTTTTCGGTGGGTCGTTGTTATCGATTTTTCATTCAAAAGTTTAATAATAGGTTATTATTTCAATTAATATAAATAAATACAAATGTTGTTCGTTGAATGAATAACAAAATTAAGACCTAGAGAATGGCTGAAGTGATTAGAGATTTTTTATACTTTCGTTGTAGGAAAATAAGGAAACACTGATAGTGTTTTTTGTATACAATTTGAACAAGATTACGTACGATTGTTAGGACGGCTAGTAAGTTTGTATAATAAATTAGCGGTCCGCTCACGCTTTGATGTAGCGGATGTAGCTCAATCTTCTCTGTCCAGACAATTTAAAACACAACAAAACACAATATGTGAAATAAATCGCGAAAAGTAACAATTTTTCGAATAATATAATATAATATAATATATAGTTATTCTGCTGTTCGGGATGGAGACAAATTCAACAAATCAAAATCATAAAAGTCGCTCCAGCTATTCTTGAGTGAACTATAAAATAAATGGTGTAACTAACCCGAATCTGTTTTATAATATATATAAATGTGGCTAGGTAATTACCCAGTGAAAGAGATATTATTATTAAAAGTGAAAACATTTAAACTGATTTCGGAAGTAATAAAATGGCACGACAAACATTTCCGCGCATTTGTTGAAGGCATGCATTACCCAAAAAAAATCTAAACGGTCATATTTTTTAATGATTGATCCTCTTACCCGCCGAGACATAAAATAAATCGAATCAATAGATATTTTAATCTTTTTAGAACTACGCAAAAATGCATACGCAGATGCATTTTTGCGTAGTTCTAAAAAGTAATTATGTTTGATCACTTTTTTAGATGACGGGAGACGTGGGAATAGGTTAGAAAAAGACAAGAAGAAAGAGCATCAAATATAATTTTTCAATACCATAGATTAAACGAGTATGCTTCATGTTACCTTGTATGCAGTTAATCTATAATTTATCCGTTGATCAACTAACATAGACGTAATAATTAATATACTGATATAATATTTAAAAAAAAACCATCATATATTTTCAAAAGTGCACGAATACGACTTAAGATTTAGAAGATTCAATAATATTGTCCGTTTTTTGGGGTTCCGTACCCAAAGGGTAAAAAGGAACCCTATTACTAAGGCTCCGCTGTCCGTCTGTCCGTCTTTCACCAGGCTGTATCTCATGAACCGTGATAGTTAGAAAGTTGAATTTTTCACAGGTGATGTATTTCTGTTGTCGTTCTAACAACAAATAGGTACTAAAAAACCGAATAAAATAAATATTAAAGGGGGCTTCCATACAACAAACGTGAATTTTAGGGTTCCGTACCCAAAGGGTAAAAAGGAACCCTATTACTAAGGCTCCGCTGTTCGTCCGTCCGTCCGTCCGTCCGTCTGTCACCAGGCTGTTTCTCATGAACCGTGAAAGTTAGACAGTTGAAATTTTCACAGATGCTGTATTTCTATTGCTGCTATAACAACAAATACTAAAAACCGGAATAAAATAAATATTTAAGGGGGGCTCCCATACAACAAACGTGATTTTTTTGCCGTTTTTATAGATAACTAGCGACCCGCCCCGGCTTCGCACGGGTGCAATGCTGATACTAAATGTACTACAGAAGGTCTTTGCGCTTTGTCCTATCCAGTCCTTCACCAGTTATAGGCACACGCCGCCGGCTCCGCGGCCGGTACCGCCACAGCCGTTATGTCCCTGCATTTTAAATGTGTAATATCTTCTAAACTATTCATTTAAATTACATGCTGTGAAGGGCCACATTGATCTATATTAAATTCGCAATGTATTTAAGGTACTTAATTGGATAAGGATTAATTCTGTATTGCTTAAAATCGCTTCGTAAATAAGGCATTATTTCTTGTAAAAAGCAAAGGATAAAATAACGGTTATTGTGTGTTACCACTAAGAGATAGACATATACCATCGCGAACTTTTTTGTAGACCATTTTAAGGTGAACAATACTGTACTACATTATTTTGATCTATCTCGTTGGGTTCAGCCAGCGTTTGCAATGAAAGAGCAAAAAAATGTGTTTATTTACGACATCACATTAGAAACCTCTAAATTATCAGTGTTTTTCTACTATGTTATGCATATATTATACATATAAACTTTCCAGTTGAATCACTCTATCTATTAAAAAAAACCGCATCATAATCCGTTGCGTAGTTTCAGAGATTTAATCATACAAAGGGACATAGGGACAGAGAAAGCGACTTTGTTTTATACTATATAGTGATGGTACGGAACCCTTCGTGCGCGAGTCCGACTCGCACTTAGCCGGTTTATTTTATGCTCGTTTTTGCTCGCAATTGATAACGCCAACAGATAGACGCTTGAAATAACTACGTAATATTTAGTTATATATTCACTTTAAAAATAAAACATATATTTGGGGGGCTCCCACACAATTTATTTGCCGTTTTTATAGATAATGCTACGGAACCCTTCGTGCGCGAGTTCGACTCGCGCTTGGCCGGTTTTTAAATTACATTGTACGAGAATAATGGCGACATGGTCGCGCTACCTAATACCCTATAAATATTCCTAAGCTGAATGCATTTCAGAACGGATTTTTTATATCCAAAATTCAGACTTCGAGTTATGTTAGTGCCAATCAGCTTCAACTTTATCGATAATGTCCTTATCGGCTAAGTTGAATAGATTTGTTTTTAATTCTAAACGCAATTTTCTGAAAAGTTTGCATTATTCGACATAATGACACTCCACGATTCTGGGCTCCGTCATATAAAGTTACTTTATGGATTCCAAATCAATATTATTTTTAAAATAATACGTGAAGCAAAAACATTGTACCGCTTTTTACGAAAATTGCGCGGACGGAGGAGTATTTCGCACACTTACGAGTAGAGTATAGAGAAGAAGTGCAAAATGGTATTATTTAAATTATCCATAAAAAAAGATTAAATTAATAAAAAAAAACACACACTACCATGTATTTGACACACACGCACGCATATATACTCTTTCGTTTATTTTGTGGTCGAATATCGACAAGTGGACGACCACTAGTAAATAAAAATATGCGTTTGCTAAAGAAATAAACACAAACATACCTATGTATTCCTACCTACGTAAATGATGCGACGAAAATATAATAAAACGTTATGATATAATATTTTTATTAATATTTACGAGGGGTTTACAAAATTGACGGGTCGTGGGCCTTGTGATTAAATTAAGTGTGGTGAAAACGGGCCGATGTAACGTGTCGCCTCGGCTTCCTCACGCCTTCGAGATCAAAGACGAGCCTCCATTCAGTAACACTCATACTGAATGGACTCAATGATCCGAAGCTATTGTTGGCAAACGATTACTGTAATAATATCTTAATCGGGACTGCTGTTACCAATGACACACTTACGATACTGGTTATTAGTACGACACTACATCTTATTTTATCAGGAGAAGAAATCGTCACATTGTCGCAACCATTATTTAAAAAAAGTATAAAAAACATCTTCGAAATTAAAGCTTATTTAGGCGCGTTGTGTATTCTATTTTGTGGCTAGTGGATGAGACTGAGCCGTCACTCTCGGCTCTGTAACACTCGTTCGGGTAAAGTCGGTAGAGAGGGAGCGAGAAAATTAAGCGAGAAAAGCGAAATAAATATTAAGTTTTCACTTCTGTCGTGTAGTCAAGCAATCACAGTTTTTTTGACGTGATAACGTCTTATAAATCGATGAACGCCGGTTGCACGCACGAAAAAGCATGGCTCATTGTCACGTTCCGCCTGAGCCAAGCGTGCAAGCGAGAGTGCGGAACAAGCTCTCTCTCTCCAATTCACTCCACCGTCCAATGTTTTCTTATTTAAATATTATCACGTAAAATTATCGTCAGTAAATCGTAATTGAAATTATGTTTTTTTTATTTTCATGCAAGTACTCTAAAAGTTTTCGGAATTAAAATATGAAGGTGAAGAACGTGTGGTCGCCCCATTAACATTGAATTTGCCGTTTCGAAGGTAATCCCGGTAAAGCCTAAAAAGGCACTTCAATTTTATTTCTATGATAATTGGAGACGTGCATCTCTCTCGTGCGTGACTGTTTATTATAATCTAAATTTGCCTTAAAACTTTGTATGCTGTGTTCTGTATTTTCTTTAACTGATATTTTTTTTTATACTACGTTGGGTGGCAGACCTTTCTTAGCTTTCTTGAAAACAGCTTTAACGAATTGAATGAAAATTAATATTTGAATAACGTTCTCGTTCTCAAGTTTATCTATATTGATTGATTCCCTAAAAACGAGTCTACATAAAAAACAAGAAATGATTAACCGAAACAAAAACCACAAAAACTACAAAATCCTAACATATTTATTACTACAACTGAGGCAAATCTAATTAGACCAATATACATGTAAGTATAGTATGTTGAAATCCATCAAGTGGTTTAGGTTGTAGAGCGTACCAAATAATTAGACATAGGTATACGTACACGCGCAAGAAAAACATTACTCTCTTTATTTCGGCAGTCGGGTAAAAATAACGATTCTATAAAAATAGAAGCCAAGCAAAGCTCGGTCGTTAAAAATTTTACCTAAGATACCTATATTTTTATTAATAGATCAGACAAAGGCTTCACTTAAGGTACTCGGTAATCTATCTGTGATCCTTTACACAAAGCGTAGTAAATTAATCTTGCTTGTCTAACGGTTGGGTAGCTCTTAGATTACAAGAATGATTAACGACACTTACCACACAAATCTGAAGAGAAGCTCGAAGATACTGGGGAACACGAGGTCGTCCGAGGCTGCCAGCCATTTGCGCCCCAGTAGCCGCAGCGCCGGCATCCTACAACAATTAAAATATATCGTCAGGAGCCGGTACATATTCGTAACCACAGAATACTTATAGAGACTAGAAGGGACACGTATGCGTGGCCAGAGTTGCACAAGTATACACGTATTCTCGTATGTTTGTAACTGCAAATTGTAATGCTTTTGCACAGCATATACTTAAGGTATTATTGCGTCTTCATGAGAGCTGCAAACCAATCACAGTAGTCGGTTTAAAATCGCATATGTGTGCGTAAGCTTTTGCACAATACTTTGCATGTGTAGTAAAAATAGTAAGGTAGCATGCTGACATCGGTTTCGTAGGAAAAGAGCAACGATCGACTTCTAACCTCTATTATGTGTTCTGTGGTCATAACCGTATTTGCCTAGATTAATACATATGTTATTTCGTTTTATTTTTTATTCTCATCTATAGAATAAATAAGCTCTTGACTCATCGAAGCTATTTTCTGGAATATTTCATACGATTTCTAAAAAAACCCAAAGATATTCTTATCAGCAACAAAAATTCTAGTTGTAACCACACGATTTGTAAATTGACAAGCTTCGAATTCGTACGCGCGCGTATCCCATGGGAATTTTCAAAAATCCAATCTAAGCGTATGCCTATGTTAAAATACTCAGTAACGGTTGCCTTTTATATGGATGTAATTTTAATATGGGTGTTCAACAATTGTTTCCACCCGATCCTAAGCTAGCTCCGCCAACACGCAGTTGAGCAGCGTGGTAGGTAGAGCGTATTCTCTAAACCCCTTCGATTGAGGGGAAAACCGCATCCCTGCAGTGGGACGAGTAAGGATTGATGAATAATCGTAAGCTATGTGGCCATCAAAAGAGATTTTTTTAATTCGTTAAAATTTATGAATGATTGGGATTCATGTCATGCAATTTACACAGGCAACTCACGTCCGCTTGTCTTATACAAAACTGTCAGGGTAGCTGGAGAGAGTATATTATTCTGTGGCTGGAGTCCCTTTAACGTCCCAATTCTCTAAGTTATTTTCAATTACATGTTTTATGTACAGGACTTAGAGTAGTTATAGGTATTATAATAATGTTAATTAACAAGACCATATATCATCTTATTAAAAAACGTTATATATATCCAGCAGTGGGTAGATACAGGCTGATAATGAAATGGGCATTTCAGTAAAACAACATCAATTTTGAAAGTATAGCGAATGCGGTGATTTTTAAATACTAATTGTTTCCGTTTCTTACTTATAATTAAATGTACAATACTTAAATTAATGCAAATAGGGAACGCTTGTTAGAGGAAACGCTCAAGGCAAAATAAAACGTGTTTCCCGGTGTTTAATTCCATGTATAAAAGAAACCATTTGTAAACCTCCACCAAAGCGGAGACGAGCGGAGAGTACATGTATTTCCATATATTACACACCTCCCTGTGCTCCACTTGGCGTCGTATACGGTGTCGTCAAACCTATGAAAACAAGCTAGAAAATAGGCTAGAAGCGCACGAGTTCGCATTTGCTGGTAAACATTGGGGAAGGCCTATATTCCTTAGTGGGTACGTACAGGCTGATGATGATGATGATTTGTAAACCAGTAGGGGTTTGTAAGGTATTTACAGAAATAAACTAAAGTAAAAAAAGGAAACAGATTTTGTTAAACATTTCTTCAATGGAATGTTTTTTGCACATTCTAAAATAAAGTTTTGTCGGTTTAGCATGTTTTCATTTCCACTGACACATTTACTGTTATTTAAATAGACCGTGTCTCATTGATTTATATCAGATTTCAAGGTTAGATGCCATTATAGTTTGAGGTCTATCAAATCTCTATTATTATCGGAATTGGGGCCCTACCGTTGAAGCTGATGCCGATTACCATCGAATACTTTGATAGCAAAAAACAAAATTCAACTTAGATTTATGGTACTTGTGTAAGTGTTATGGTACTTGTAAGCTTCGCTGGCAGTAACCCTGGAACTCTATCGATTAAGCTGAAGATGTTTGTCAATAACTTAAAAGTAAGACCTATTTTTAGAATCAAAATATTTTATGATAATCGGTTTTAGCGTCGGCGGTTGGGCCCCAGATGGAGTGTATACAATTTGAACTCAGTAACTAACACATGGAAAAATTGAACTACTTCAGTTCAATTTTTCCAAAATAATTCCAAAAAGGAAAGCATGTGAATAAAAAATGTATGTTTATAATTGTTAGAATAGAAGGCAGGCCATTTATTCCCGAAGTCCTTTCACCTGCTGCGCCATTAGCTTTAATTTATTATCAACAACATACTTTGCATGAAAAATGTTAGACTAGAAGGAAATTAGAAGTGTTATTTTTTCGGTAGGTACTCCATAAGTTATGAACTGAAGCAGACTCACCTTCTGGCTTTTTTTTTATTGTAAAAGGAACGTTTCATGTTACTGCATCATTACGGAAATTTAGTTGTTTCCTAAAGGATTTTTGAGCAACTCCAGAGATCCCGAGAGATCCATACTATAGGATATGAAGTTTGTATGGGGGTCCAAATTTTTTTATAAAACGTATTAATCTATCTACTGCGATCTGCTACTGCTTTCTATGGCGCAAATTTTAATATTATAACTTTCAAGTTAATTAAAACTTTAAATCTAACTTCTATTTTTTAAATAATATAATATGATTCAAAGTCAAAGTAAAAACTCCTTATTGCATAACTATGTGTATAGATTTGCATCCAGCATACGTGAAGCAGTTCGTCATATAAATATAGGAACTTATTTATAGATAATATTTTTAGCTGTAATTATTATTCATCCTTCGTTATTTATCCTCATTTACCTTTTAATGGATCATCATTAAATTTAATAATTGTACTGAATTTTGATGTCATAATTTATTATTCTAATGTCATGATTTAATTGAAATGTACTATTAAATATGATAAATTTATTACTATTAATCTAATTATTACCAAAAATTTCTCAAAGTTTTGTATAATGCATATTTTTATCCTTACATATTTATGTCATTTCTAGATATTCTGATTTCAGATCAGAAGTTTCAGATCTATTGATCTGAACCGAACTATAGTCCCGGGAGGTAAAACCACGGCTGCCTTGGAACTCACAACATACGAGTACATATACATACATAATAATGGTAGTAGATATTTTTGAGAAAGTTATTATGTTTGTTTTCCTATACTTCGTTATAAGTAACTTAATCTTGAGGTGTAAGACCATCTTTAGAGACGAAACGAACCTTATCACCTTGCCGACTAGATAAAGGGCCACTGACGAAAGAGAGGAAAGTCATGTAGAGCCCCACTGGGGAATTATGTCCATCTCACAGAATACCGCAGCAAAATAACTCTTCAGGATTGTTTTGTGCCTACGAGTGTGCTAGTCACCAAACGTAAGTAAATGCTGCGTCAACTGCGGGGTGCACGCAAGTAATACTCTTTGTTTTGTAAGCGTCTATAGTTACGGCTTTACATCAGGTAAGCCGTATGCATCTGATGTTTAGCATCCAGCATCGTATGTATACAAAATGTAATCTAACTCACGACACTCATATAAGTATATGTCGGCCATGACAGCACTTTCGTGTTATCTTCTCCGTTTTGTTGCACAATCGAATCACGAAATGTGACAGTTACATCACAGCTATGTGATCGTCATAAACGCTCGAAGTGCCTCGTCAGACTGCTCCAGTTCCTCGGCCGCTGAACCCGGATTCAGACATGGATATTTCGGGAACGAAGATGAACGAATGAAACTACCTTCTCGCACTGTTTACTCAAATCCCCATATTACACTCGGTCAGTGGGTGAAGTATTTTTAACGATCTCCAAACGATTTTATGCCAATTTGAAACTTTGGCAAAATATTAATTCATGCCGTAACTCTTGTACAGAGCGCCAAGTGTTCTACCACTACTAGGTTGACATTCGCATGTTCTTTTTTAATTAAGAAGGTTTATTTTCTTCCTCGAAAATAATAGAGCATTATTTTATTTTTATTCAGAATTAGCAACAATTATGTTTTTTTTTAGGAAGTTTCCTCAAAACTGATGATTATTATTTTCTTGGCTGATCTTACTCTGCTTAACCCCTAAGATATACGTATTAATATGACAGGTTATGCTTATAAGATCATCAGCTTTTGAACAAGAGGGAAATCTAATTTAATATGAATACCTACATAATTGTAGAAAATACATAGTCGTAACAACAATAGTGAATGTTTAATGTTAATTATCTTTTGTTAACAATACAACATAACATAATTTAAGTGCGGGAGGCAATAATACTACAGTTGTAGAAAGAGGAGCACGTAATCTTTTTTTTGGCAAATAATCATAATTAACAAAAATATGTTTCAACGAATAATTCCAACATATTTATACTCAAAATAAAAAATAGACTCCCGTGAGATTAGGGAAGGGGGGAGGGCGTCGAGGCAAACCTCACGACATCTCAACAGGAGGGCAGGGGGGTCAAAAAGTCCTCAAAAACGCCTCGCGTAATTAATGGATGCCCTTCAAAGGCGTAGGTATGGGGGTAAAGATCAAAGGTCGCGTACAAAACAAATATTTGTTTACATGAACATGTCTGTTTGTCCTAGTACTCATAGTAAACGCTCTGCTAAATTTGAGACTAGGTACTTATTACAATGTATGGATGTGTAATTTGTCCACGAATATTTTTTATTTATTTCAATTTATTCGCGGCGCGCGGCAAAATTTTGACCACAATTTATTTTCAAATTTTGTTTAAAATTTAAAATTATAAATTAAAGGTCTTAAAGACCTTTAATTTATAATTTTAAACTTTCACAATTTTTAAATAGTACCTAAATATGTATTTTATTCAAAGTTGAATGTAAGATAGGTGCTACTGTACTTATGACCTTTAACTATACAATAACCGACTTGCTAGCATAGTATAGGAACTAAAGGAAAGGAGCGTAGAACGTAAGGAACGTAGGAGAAGAAGCACCGAGCGTTCTTTATAGGCTGTGTTGCTAATTTGAACTGTCTTCGACGGCCATAAGACAACGACGTCATTCAACCCACAAGACATTAAATGGCCCACTCAAAAACAAGAACATTACGCTTATCAGATGAACTGTGACGCTCCACCGCCGACTGCCAAGGCGGCGTGATGACCCGGGATTTTTTTTTACTAATTGCATTTGGTACTTATCTATTCTGTCCATGTCGTCATGCGGATGTCATTATGTACCTACATATTTTTTAATGGTTCATAAATTTCAATACATTTGCTCCAATGTACTTACAAAAAATATACTTAATGTATCTTAGTGTCAAATCACACTAAACCGAAATTCCGCGTGATTAAGATTGGTATGTAAAAAACGCAACGCAATTTTGGTCAAATGTGTATAGTCATTGAAAAAGTATAGCAGGCGTAATGACGCTGAACTTCGGTCTCGTATCTTCGGTATAGTGTGTTTAGACACTTAATGTACATACTCATGCGTTTCGTTTATACAGTTACAGTAGTGGTTTTTCCTTACAGTTTATTTTTTATTTTTCTCACAAATGTATTGAACGAATCACGAGTGTAAAAAACCATTACACGGCCGAAAACGGGAAAAGTTTTTTTCCACACTCGTGACGGTGATAATCCCTCACCTTCGGCTTGTATAAACAAACTTCGCTCGTGTGTAAACAACCTGTTTACGACCCTTGTATTACAAGATATTGTCAGTCACTAGTTTTTTCAGTACTGCGCTTCCAGAGAGGTTTTCTTCCGCGAACTCTCAGCTTATGGAATTACCTGCCGAGGTTTTCCCAAGATACTACAGCATGAGTTTCTTCAAGGAAGGTGTGAAGGGGTTTTCACGGGGTCGGCAACGCGTGAGTAATATTTCTGATGTTGCGAGCGTCCATAGTTTGCGATGACTGCTTACCATCAGGAAGGTCGCAAGCTTATTTTCCATCTTAGTTGTATAGAAAAAAAATGCCAGCTAATTAAATTTATTCACCATATTTTAGTTTCCAGAAAGTGCCTTCTTATATACTTCTTAGAAAACATTGCAGAAAGTACGTAATTACTCTCGTCGTACGTGGGCGTTAAAGTTATATGAACTATTAATAACGTAGTGAGTGGGAGGTGAAGTAAATAAATATCTAACGCTCCATTTATTTTTATGTAAATTCGATACCTTTTAAGGTGATTGACTTAAGTCTGGATGTGGTACAGTGAGACTGGATAGGATACAACTCGTTAGATCGCCGTGAAACTTCAGAACAGTGACTAGGATACGTAATCTCGAGGAAATTGAGCTTAAAAAAATTGAGAGCCAACATACATTATCATATTTAAATAATTATGTAGGTATATTATATGATATACTGATATCTGACCCGACAAACGTTCTTATGCCATTAAAATTGTCACTACTGGTGTGATATATACTTTACGACCTATTCTTATACGAAAAATTTCATTTTATTTCAATTTTATGTTATTTTGGGTGTATCAAATTTCAGCTCAATCGGACACTGAGATGTGGATCAAATTTTACTGCAAGTTTCAAATCTTGCATAGAAAAATTACGTTAAATTGTCATTTACACCGCGGCAAATAAAAGCTTGTAACAAGAATATACAAAATAAACTTGTTTTGAATCAAGCTTTTATAGTCCTACTACTTACTACTAGAAAGTTTACTTACAGTATTACACTTTTCACGCCCTTTTATTTAATACCCATATCACAGGAAAAATCATAGGGAAAATATTTAATTGATCCACAAAAAAAACCTGATTTGCACATCAAATCCTGTATTTGATGTGGATTTTTATTTTTTAATGTGCAAAATAAGTTAGGTTTGCTATGTATTTATTTGATGTTACGTTAAATAGTATCCAAATTATAGGGGTAAAAATGAAAGTTATACATCATAATTTTGTATTGGCCGCAATTTTGGATAAAAAAAATGGCGACATATAGATAATCTTGTATTGTACGAGAAACAAACGAGCATACCGAATTTCAACTCAAAGTGATACTGGGATATGGTTTACATTTAACTTGCAAGATTTGATTACATACACCGTGGTGAAACTAAACAAAAGTACAAGCTTATTCATCACTTTATAATAATACCCAAACGCTAATCACAGCAAAACCTGATAAGCTTTGAAAATATTTTAACTTAATTTCTCTCAGGGTTCTAAATAAATAATGAATTTAACGAGATTAAAACGTATAAAAGTAAGCAACGAAGTAACAGTGAAATATTAATTCGTTAATCTGCTTGGAACAAATAAAATTGCGCGAATATTTAAACTCGCAGTGCGCTAAGCTGAATTGTAAACGTTAGCATCGCATGAAAAGTTGTTGATTGAACATTCCATTGCATTGTTTTATTTAAAACTAACGACCGCGACTAGGTCCGCGTAGACTTCAGAAAATTAACAATTATTATTAATAACTCATCTTTTTTGGTGTATAAATGTAAACCCTAACCCCTAACTAAATACAAGGTTACCTAAATAGTAAACCTGGATAACCGTCCCCTTGTAGCTCTAGCCACTCGACCACCAGACTCTATGTTTATATCGCTAAATATGTAAATAATAGAACTATTTTAAATATTTTTTTTTCTCTTATGTGATATATGACTAATATCGGCAATGGATGCAATTCTATCTGAGTCTGATTAATCAGAATCGAGTCAGTGATTAATCTAGATTAGACTAAACATATAGAACCATGGATAGAGAAAAGTTATAGACAAATTAATAGTTTCTATTGACACAAAAAAATAAGGACATAGGATACTTTTTACTAAAAAAAGAAGTGAACGGGCGGGCGAAACCGGGGGTGGCAGCCAGTAATAAAATAAAAGTATTTATATATAGAGAGACTTAGAGCAGATTCCACCACGCTGCTCAACTGGGGGTTGGCGGAGTATATGGCCATATACGAGTATAATATTATATATGTATAAAGGTACAATTCTACAGATATTATAAGACAGAGGAAACAAAACGCAAATAAGAATCAGTTTACATTAAGAGATGATAACGAGCTTTTATTTAATGTTTGCCGCGCTTAACCGGCTTCTGTAAAACGGAGTGTGTTACAGTTATAAGTCTATCTAACCTATTTAAGTACCTATTTTAAGATATGCGCTTAAACTAGGTACTTAGAGGCTAGGAGACTAGACTGTTTTCTGTAGAATATTTTGAACCAAATTTCTATTAGCATATGTCGAACGATGAGTTAAGTGAAGGTTAAGTAAATCCTGACAGCTACCCACGTGATTTTTTTTCGATTCACTTCACATTACATTGTATGTAGTCAGATTATATCATTGTCACGTAGGTATTAAGATATAAAATATAACTACAATTTTTTTGTTTCTAGCTTTGCAAAAGTAAATACAATTTAAGCTCTCTGCTTGAGAGCTTTATGGGCACATCCTACGTAATCTAATTCAAGACACGAATAATAATGTATACTGTTATACGAATAATACGTATTTTATTATCGGCATTTGTGAAAGTTTTTGAGACGGAATTTAACGATAAAATTATCCTGATAACGCATTAAATTCTGAATTATTTGGGATTAGTAAAATTCATACTACTTACTATCTTGTTTCTTATAAGAGAGCTCGATAGCGTCGTCGCGCGTATAAATCTAATTGAACACGGAAGTTTAAGCAACGTCAACCGCAGCCTGTCCATGGATGGGTTTATTTACCTGGAGCTCGAGCGAGCATGTTAAAAGCCATCGGTCCCGGCTGTTGTCATTAGATGACAGGCCTTAATTCAAGTCAGTGGCCTTTAGGCTGCTTGAAAACATTGGCCCGCAGTTGAGCAGCGTGATGGAGTATGCTCTTCTTCTTCTTCGTTACGCTCTTGACAGAGCGGTCGTGGTCGTCATGAGTGAGGATTCGGGGTTATAGTTATTCGCCTCACAATATCCCGCCATCTCGTCCGATTTGAGGCACTTCTGGTGCACTCATGCAATGGGCCGCCCACGGCAGATTTTATCTGGTCGGTCCACCGCATGGGAGATCTGCCGCGGGGTCTTGTACCCTCGACTCTACCCTGAACCACCAGGCGTTCGATGGAGTCATCTTCGCGTCTTGAGACGTGGCCGAAGAATTTTAGTATACGCGATTGTACTAGAGCAGATAGTCGCTGCTTGATGCCGAGTTGTTGAAGTATGGAGACATTTGTGCGATATTCGGTCCACGATACTCCGAGCATTCGTCTCCAGCACCACATCTCTAAAGCGTCTATCTTCTTCTTTTCCACTTTGCGTAAAGTCCACGTCTCTGCAGCGTATAAAAATATGGGGAATACTAATGTTCTAAACCCCTTCAATTGAGAGAAGATCCATATCCCAGCAGTGGGATGAATAAGGGTTGACGACGATGACTATCTTAATCTATACTAACTATTTTTTTATAATTCATGCCAGGGTACGTGTGTAGGCAGTTATGTCAATACGCACAATTTGCAAAATATAAAACACATCGTAGAACATATCTAATAGATAATAACAATTAATTATAAAAATATGTTCATACCACCACAACGCCACGAAAGTGTTCTACCAGTTTTTGCAAAACTTGTAAACAATCGCAAATGTCGTTAAGTTTCATCTTTAATTATTTCTAAGGGAGAAAATAGACTCTATTAATTTGAAAAGTACAAAAGAATGTCACTTATTTGTATTACTGTACATTATCTTTGCAAAATTTATGTATTTGTAAATTATTGTTAACACAATTGACTCTATGATTATAATATAGAATTATGATTATGATAATTGATTTACATTTTTGGCACAGTTTATTCACAGTTCATTTCATAGTGTGTTGTTAACGCAGGACCAATCTACTTAACAAGGTTTTAACGGCATTTAGGTTATTTTGTCTCACAAAATTTATATTATTTATTTATTTATTTTGTGAACAAAATAAATAAATAGTTCAGTAAACTAGAATGGGTTCAATAAATAACTTAGTTTATTTATTAACCATTCTAGTGTTGATTCCATTTAGTATAAGCTGAATTGTTTTGTGTTTATACTAGCAAACAAGCATACGGTCGGTCCAATAGAAAGCAGTTGCCGCACTAGAGTCATCACACGACCGTTGTCGACTCCGTGAAAACATCTGCACACTCTTTTTGAAGAACCCCATGCTGTACTCTCCTGGGAAAACCTCGACAGGCAGTTTATTCCACAGCTTGATAGTACGTGGGAGAAAACTTATCTGGCACCGCACAGTATGGGACAATTTCGGCTCTAATGTGTGAAAATGAATTGTCTGTCGATGGCGAGCGATGTTGCTGTAGAAGGTGGTCGTGCGTGGGCATCATGTCAAACTACTCCTCTGAACATACCCCATTGTGCAATCCGTAGAAAACACAAAGTGTTTTTAGTGTAAATAAATAATACAAAAAAAGAAAATGTAGAGTCCATAAAAAGCAACATTATAAGTATAGCTAAATGTCAATTGCATACTTATTTATGTGTGTGTTAGAGCGAGGTAAAAAGAGAGAGTATACGACTATTCGTGTATGTTAGAGCGAGATAAAGAGAAAAAAAATACTTACGTTTTACAAATGTGTTAACGTATACAACAATGATATGAGCACTGAAATCCAATGGCTATCAATAAATATGTAATATCCATAAATTTTTTAAGCAGACAAGCTAATGTATCCGGTACTGTGAACGGATTTCCATTTCGCTGCCTCCTTAATGAACGTCATTACCGTTACACATAATGTACTTCCTAAAATTCAAATCGATTCATATCAAGTCACAACATGGTCAAACGCTAACTGATTATTTGTCTTCTCTTTACGTGGACATAATAATGTTATAGTAACTTCAGAATAAACAAGATTAAGCGACAAACATTTTTTTTTTTTGAAGGAAGCTCTGTTTTATTAACACACTTTTATTAGGTCGACCTGTATGTAACTAACTATGTAATGGAATCTAAGGTAACTAATTTAACCATCTTCCAAGGATCGTAGCGTTATGACAATTGGCAGCTGTATGTAGTTCTGATGACAATACAGTACTGTCGAACTGATCTAATGATGGAGCCAAAAGATATGAACTGGAACTTCATGATGGAACATCGTATCATAGCTGTTTTTGGATTTTTTAGAAAAGTCTTGTAATGAACTTTGACCACGATTAGGTTTCAAGGTCTGATGATGAAGCTGGAAGATAGGCACTGTCATTCCATGACGGAATATCGTATCATAGTCGTGTTTGCACTTGTGAGAAAGGCCACGTAATGGGCTTTGAACACGATCAGGGAGTCTACCGCGCAACGTGAATACGATTACCATTTGGCTAAAATGACACCGTTCGTCCACTAAACGGATATCGTCGCACCGGTGAAACGATGTCCGCCGGTCTTCAATTCCTTTACCAGTGACACGTGTTCGAGGGATCTTTGAATGAATGATATGCTTAGACTTTGACATTTGTAGTTACCGCCGAAAAAACGAATATCGATGGGTGAAGATCCACCGGTAATGAGAACTGTCAGTTGAAACAGTCTACCTTACTGTGGTCGGTTTGAACTGAATATTCGTATTTCTACCAACTTTTGCTAGTTATTACTTATTTTTTGTTTCTATTTGTACAAATATTATGACCTCCTAAACGAATTAACAAAAAGCGGCTATGTAGTTAATCTATACGATGTAAAAGTAGGAGCGAGAGGTATACCAGCAAAATCTCTCTATAACCTGCTGAAAGACCTTGGCTTGCCCAGAAGTGCAGTAAGTTCTATACTAGAACGAGTATCTAAAGCTGCATTAGCAGGTTTATACCAGATTTGGCAGGGCAGGGAGAGAAACACAAGTGAAGTGAAGGTGAGTGTTGATGTACGTCGGAAAGGGGCCCCTTAAACCTACACCCGTGTCATAAGTCTCGGGATCTACTTGGGGTTTCTCTCTCTGCCACACGATGGACCTGGCACCCGCACGGTGAATCCATGGAAGCTAAGAAGTTCGTCTCTCTTTAAACCCTTCTACTATAGTGTATTGTGTGTGTGGGCAACTAATAAAACCCATGACAGGAAACTGGATACTTGCCAGAACGCTATGGAAAGGAGCATGATGGGAAAAAAGCTATCAGATAGAATCAGGAACTCAACCATAATAGAACAAACGAAAAGAACAAACAACGTTACAGTAATAATAAGAAAACTAAAATGGAAATGGGCAGGCCATACCATTAGAGGTAAAGACAAATGGTCAAAGACAATAATGCACTGGTTTACTGGACACAGGAAAAGGAAAAGAGGCAGGCCATTTCGAAGATGGGCCGATGAAATAAGGGTTACAGCAGGTGTAGGCTGGACAACAACGGCAATGGATAGACAAAAATGGAAAAAGTTGGGGGAGGCCTTTGCCTATAAAAGGCAAACAGTCATGGTTATCGATGGAAAAAAACAAGTGGACTTGATACTGCCAATTTAAATGGAAACATGCAACAAATGTGTTGAAGAAGTTATTTTTATTTTTATTTCATGTAATATGTCTGAATAAAGGCTTTTATTATTGCTATAGTGTGTTAGTGCAATATTGAATGTTTGTGTCTTGTAATCTGTGTTTTACACGAACTATGGCGTTAGCGGCATTATCTGCTGCAGCGGAAGAGGAACGGCTCAAGAAGCTCGAGACCTTAGAGCACAGGATGCTACGTGATAGCAGCTAGCCTATGCTCTTGTCAGAGAGCAGTTTTATTGATAATTTTAGGTTATCAAAGTCGCATTTTCTGACTTTGTGCAACGATTTGGCTCCGTTTTTGTCAACGGCCCAACGCTCATCAGCAGTGCACCCAGAAATCAAAGTAGGTTGATTTATCACGAGAGCTATAAAAAACCTGATGGTCGATGGAAAGTAATCACTGTAGCCTATAGTAATACAAAACAGCGAGCTTCTATTTTTTTTTATACTACTTCGGGTGGCAGACAAGCATACGGCCCGCCTGATGTGAAGCGGTTATCGTAGCCATATTAACGATTGCAACATAAAGTATTGCTTGCGCGCCGCCACCCACGCTGCCAACTCAGTATCTCCTTCCTTTTTTTCTGGTGACCTCACTCACTCACAGGAACACAACAACCCTCAAGGGAATTGTTATTTGGCTGCGGTATTCTGTGAGGTGGAGGTACATTCCCCAGTCGGGTAGCTTACAATTATGCTCCCTACCTCTCTTTTCGCCAGAGCTTCGTTTGTCAGTCAGCAGGGTGCACCACGTGCAAGTGAAGTTGGCTTTGGTTCGAAGATCTTGATGAACACCCCAAAACGGCACGGTCGCAAACACTATAATTTAAATAACTCAAGGAAAATAAATAGTTCGTTCGTAATAACATACATTTATAAAGAATTAAATCATTTATTTAACAGTAAGTACATATATATAAACAAGAATGTACGTAAATCACAGAGTTAGTTTTAAACCACAGCATAAGTTATAATAGTACTACAAACAGTATGGCGACCCCACCTCGAGTCGAATGTGGAACTGCGCCGCGTATTACGAAAATTCGTTCGTAGTATATAATCTATCCTCAACTAAACTTAAATGGTAAAATGATTTATTTCTTATTTTTAATCAATACAATTAAACTATTTGTTTTTAAATTATTTTTTTCCAGTTTTAACAACGAATTTTACACATTATATCAATGTAATCGTTGATTTGACAGGTCAAAATTTTTGGATTTTTATATTCCACAATTTTTATAGATAACTAATAATAATAATAAAATAATAAAATGTTTTATTTTCTCACTAATCAATACAAACACAATCTGTACGTGCAATTAAACAATCAGGTAAATACACCAATGCGACAATAAACATTGGTAGTATCGACTGCGTGAGACTGGAGCCTATGAACTAGGCATAAGCCTGTATCTCAGCGCACCAGTGCTCACCTCTCGGTCAAGACGGAACAATTTACATACCATACATAAATCACGGAACTTTAAGTATAGACAGGCACTATAAAATATAAGATACGTACATATAGCAGTTTGCAAAACAAATCAAAGGGAAGAAAGAACTGACATTAGATTGTACAATAACCAATTACAAAATGTGTGAAATATTTGTTGTATCAGGGTAACTGTATTTAATGCAGTCTCATAATCACAATCATTCAAAATAAACGTTTAGAGATATTTATTAATACAATATTATCAAAAGTATAACATCTTACGTTACAGCGCAAGGTGCATATGCAGTCAACCCTAAGGCTTCTTCACACACATTTGCACAAATGCAGACGCGGTCTGTTTCTTGTATGGAGTGACCGGGGTGTGTGTGTGTTACAACATACGTTTGCACCATCTCCGTTTTTATTTCAAAATTAATGTATTTATTAACAATTCGTATTATGCTAAACAACATTCTAAGCTGACGATAACCATACATTTCAGAATGACAATTGTATCTTTTTTATTACAAATATAATAAGCTGAATTTACATAAAATAATTAGAGGAATTCCTCTGTCATGTATGCTTATAAAATACTAAAATAAATAAAAAAGGTAAATTGCGATTTATAAACTAAAATAGGTAAACAAACTACTTGGGCACGCTGTCACAGTACTACGTATAGTACGAATCACAAGTTAAAGGATTGGCGAACTTGCGGCCGCGGACTTGCGAAGGCGTTCACCAGTCGCTGCAACATTTGGTTGTTGGCAACAGCAGCATCTGCGAGGTCTTCGGCGGCTACAGCTAGCCGCTCCAGTGTCGAAGCAGTAGCTTGAGCTACCCTGTTGTTCTCTTCGGCTGCTGTTGCTAACCGGTCAATTGCATTCGCCAATCTATTTTCATCCTTCCGGGGCACCAACATTAAAACGGTTGCCTGAAAAAAAAAAGTTAAATTGTATAAACTTTATTGGTGCATCCTGAAACATAACACATACCGTTGTATATTTTTTCATTAGTATTGAAGTAATGATGACATTTGGCCTACCCTCTCCTTCCCCGGTGTATTTTTGAAATAATGTATTGTATGATAATAATATGCCTTGTTACATCAGATAGTCAGTGCTGTCATATTGGTGGTGTTATAGGGAATGAACCAAAGTAGAAATTATTGTCATAAGATTATTAGCACATAAACAAAGACAGGAAGAAAGTAACAAAAACATGCGTAAGCCTTGTTATACCATAACCCTGGCAGTCATTAATAGATGTAACTTGTCAGTATTTTTAGTTTTGACTAGATACATACCTATAGTAGGTACAGACACTTATAAGAGATACGTATGAACTGCCTAATGACATGGATTAAACCATTTCAATAGGTAGTCCACCTATTGTTTTGTAGGTATACCTACAGTATCAAACACAAATTATTTACTAAGATATCTGTACGTCTGATTCTCGGCTCCTGATTATATATCTCTTTTGTTGACTGTATGTTGTTTACATAATGCAAATTCATAACAAAACATCAGAAAAGTACTTACGTCTCTCCATTTTATGGGGGGTTTGGTGGTTCCAGACCCCACCGCGTTCAGCCTAGCTGCAAGTGACACCCACTTGTCGTTTGGACAAGGGTGCCGCATGCGAGGAAACACGCCCAGTTGCCAGCGCAGGATTCGCGTGCATATAATCCAAGAGCAAACGCTCTTGGGCATTTGATACAACCATAAGCGCTGGCATCTAGAAAAATATAAGTCGACCGTAGTCAGTCACTTGTACACTTCACCTCTTATGTTATTTAATTACAGATAGATGTTTAAAAAAAGCCGTGAAATATCACCTTCTTCAAATAATTTCAAATAAAAATAAGAATTTAAATGTAGGTTATGTAAACAAAGACACACAGTCTAAAAATACTTCGTTTACCACAGATTATAAATTATACCCCACTACATTGTAGTTTTGCGTTTAGTTGTGTTTAATTTGTTTTATTTTTTTTATCAAAGTAATAATCACAATTTAAAATAATATTTTACAGTAAAAATAAAAACTATATTTTCTTAAAAATTATATATTATAAGTATTTCTCAAATTCTAGACAAGCTACAACATTATTACGAAACGCAGGTCTTAAAACTAGATAAATCATTCGTTTAAGAACTGTCCGCACTAATACGTCTAGAATTTTGTCTATGGCGATACCCAGTGATTACCACCCAGTTGTCCAACGTTTCCCCGGTACCAATTGGATGAAATTCCATGGGTGGGAATGGACATAAATACCAAGAAATTGAATGAAATTCACTGATTTCCCCGGTAGGCCCCCAGGTGCATTTATAAAAGCGTGTTTTTCTAGTGTTTTTTAAACTATGAATTACTTGTTATTTTACTAAAAAGAGAATCAAATCAAATCAAATCATTTATTTGTAGAAGCAGGTACATACAATAGGTTTTACAATTTGAATCGAACAAACCACTTCTTGCTCTAAAAAGAACATACAAATATTAATAATGTAATAGTTTTACGTTACAAATTAATCTACAATATTTACAGTAATGCATGTCAAGCTAATGGCTAATAATAAGCTAATTTCATGTCATAAATTATTCAAAATTTAGTTATTATAAAAATTTTTGTCATCTAGATAATCTTTAATGTCATAATAGCACTTGTCCTTCAATATCCGCGTAACCGTTTGTTTGTATTCATTATAATCCATATTTTTCAATTTGTCAGGTAGTTTGTTATACATGTATACAGCCATGAAGTGCACGCTGTTTCTGTATAACGTACACTTTGGAGTTGGTAGTACAAGTTTGTTTTTACTACGTAACTTTAAGGCATAGGTATTATCGTGTAACTCGAATCTGTAGTAATACTTTTTTACAAACAGCAAGAACTTAATAATTTACTTACTGTGTTTCGATCATCAAGACCTATGATATGGGTATCAAGATTTCAGATATGGGTATCAGCAATATCATAGGGCTTGAAGTGAAATTTATTAAACACCATTTTGTAGCGGCTCCTATATTTAATTTAAAATGGCGGCATTTAGGTAAACTTGTATTGTTACGTGAACCAAACGAGTCTGCCAAATATCAGCTCAATCGGACACTGGGTAGTGGTTTTAGCGCGGTATCTGTAAAACAAGATTTCATTACACCGCGCTGAAACTAAATAAATGCTTGTAATAATGAGCAACAGTAAATCGGCAGACTCGTAATGTAAATTACAGACAGACGATTGATAAAAGTAATTCGGTCTTAAAAACATTCAAAATTTGAACTTTATTTATAAACCTATAAAAGTCCATGTCATTTTTAAGAACCGTAATTAGTCGCAAGAAGTACGAGCTGCACAGATGTACTCAGACTCAATAAATCATTCACTCATTCCAATTCAATCATTGCTCGGTAAATTTATGTTATATAATATAGCTCTAATATACTATATAATGTAACAAGTACAAACCGAATGACGTCGAACCTAATTGTATGTCAATTGTTGAACCACCAGAATATTCTCATCGTGTAGTTCTAAAATCCAAACTGATTCAATAAACTGTTATTAATTTTTTGTAACATCATTCTCCTTGTTTCGTTTTCCTTAATGCCTTTCTTCCTTTCCTTAATGGTCGTGATTTCTCGAGAGGACCGCATATCGACATACGACAAATCGCCATCTACTTCTATTTTTAGCGGAGCGAATGGCACCGCTTACCGTCGTGTCTTGAGATGTGTTCACATCGAAAATTTTGACCCCGAAAATTGGTGTTAGATTTGAGTTATTTTGGTAAATATTTTTAGCTTTGTCGATAGAGTTTCATGGTTCCTACCAGTTATGGTTAACACTATTGCCGCTAATTTAAGCTGAAGTTTGAATTTTGTAATCATAAAACTCGATGGAAATCGGTTTCAGCTCAGGCGGTAGGTAGGTCCTCTGGTCAATCCAACGCATTGGACTACGCCCACCGGCATAACAACATAACTATTGAGTTATCTGTGATTACAGTTTACTGATTTTTAGATAGACTTTTATTAGCTCAGAAAATCTTTGCCAAGTCTATTCGTTTAAGTTGTCAATGCCTACAAAATACTTCAATCCCTTCAAACTCAATTATGTCGGAAAATTAAACAGACCTTTGATCTCAATGTCTAGTAAACAAATTGTTTACGAGTTAGATTGTATCAAAGCTTCTTGATTCATTGGTTGATTAAATTAACAATGAAATAGAAATTTGTCAAATAAGTAGAGATTTCTGTCTGTCGCGCAGAGATCCCGCTAACATGCCTACATCTATCATCTTCTAGATTATTTAAACTTTAGTAAGTGTTTGAATGATACATATTATTTACACTTGTTTGTGTTTTCTCTTTAGATTTCCCATCAATATTTTTCTGTGTCAGAGAAGCCATTATTTTCTTAGTATATATTGTATAGGTATGCAAAGGCGAGTTTATCTTTGATAGGGGTCTCTTCCAGCCCACCTTACTATATTGTATATTATTATTTAGTAGCCTATATGCGTCTATACATGCTACTAAATAATATGGCTATAAGGTATATATATACCCTTGAAATACAAGCGGTAGACCCTTACTGCTACTATAGCGCACTCCAGCCATTCCATACAAATGTCGCGTCGTTTACTGCAACATAAACAATGATGTCTGTGCAGAGCAGAGTGCAGGAATTAGCGTGTGCGCGTGTGTTGCCATAGAAACTGTTCCATCGTCTCAGAGGGGAGGTGAAATCGACACGAGAGAGCGCCAGGGAGTGGCCATACTTTACGTAATTTTACTATTACTTATACTGTGACTATAGTCCTCTGTAACGTGTCGTATCGTTCTGTAACGTACCTGGCCTCGTACTCGGGCTTGATACATATACCTTATTTCATATTCACCAGAGCCTCGTCATTTGATAATAGGTAGAGTACTTCACGTGCACTTAAGATTAAATTTAGCTTTATTTCCGATCGTGGGGAACATACAATACTGCAATTTATCGTAGCTAGTAGGTACTGACGAATCAGCTTTGTGAACCCGCGTCTAATCGCAAAGTCTAGTAAACAAGGCTGATTTATTAAACGCCATTGAAGACTCTTGATTGATCACACGAAGAGGCTGACTGATTAACTAATGTCACTGCGTCTGCGATGTATATTGACTGATGACCGTTATTATTACAAGGGAATGATATTGTTACAAAACAATATCAACTCCAGCATTAGTGATTTCTCGATGTCTTCATCACTACGAGCATTTAATGCAAATCGAACATATGTCCGTCTGTCCATTTATGACCTTTTCGCGAGAAAACAACTTATCTGCAATGCATAAAGGAACAACAACAAGAATAAACCTAAAATATATTTTTAGGTTTATTCTTGTTTTTGTTCCTTGTTTCGCTACTACGCACTATGTTTATATAATAATGTTCATAAGAGTCCGCATGCCGATCAACTTCTTCATTCTGATTGCGATTTCGATTTTCATTCTGATATCGATTTCGATTTTCATTCCGATATCGATCATAAAACAATCTTGCTCTACACTGTCCATGATCTAGGACCGATGCTGCTTTACTAATTGATATTTTTTATTGATACTATTGTTCTTCAGCCAAGTTATAGCCAGCTTAAGATATTTCGTAGAAAATAACGAGTACATACGAGTGTATCAAATAGCCGAGAATCCTAAGTTTATGGTAACAAAAGATCGAGTCAAAAATCTTTATTATGTACATTTACTAAGTACATTTTTTTAATACGATAAAAAATACACATGAAACACAAATTAAGAAGTAGTACCTTCTAGTGCGTTAAATACAAGAAGCAAAACATTTTGTTATTAATAAACACACAGGTATGAATAGCAAAGAATATGGTACCAGGTAATAAATGTTATTATTCGCTTGACTTGAGATCGCAATTCGGAAACAAGGTCGTCTCTATATTTAAAAAGAAATTTCCGATTCTTTGACTGACTCATCAACACCCATCACTGATCGTAGAATCTTACAATAATAATAAATTACAATCATAACAAATTATGGCAAGTTTTCCATTTCCTGCGTAAATCGAGATAGAATAGGCTATTTTTGGAAATGTTTGAAACTTTCCACGGAATAATATTATGGATGAGTGATGTTCGGGATACGCGGATACGTTAAACTCCCTAATCTGGATTGACGCCATATACCACTTTTTATCGAAATGGGTATTCTGTTCCAGCGGAGCAAAGCATCTGGCATAAGCTAGTCAAAGTGTATAAGAATGGATTTGTGTTGATGTTTGTTTTAGGGAAAAAATTGGCACACGTAAGGAACTTGACCTAGATTCATACACAGAATACTTTTTAACCCGGTAGGTATATATAAGTATATGTAAGCGAAGCCGCAGGAAGAAGCTAGAAATAAATTTATACAATATACCCGTACTTACAGACACAAAATTTAACCAATTACATCTTTGAAGACATTCCAGACATTAAATTGGTTAATTTTTGTTGCTGGACTTATAATAAATAGCCTTATTTTAATGTCTTTTAAATCAGACTCTCCAAACAATCTTAAATTTAGACAAGATTGCTATAACCAAATAGCTATTAATTTTCATTCGACACGCTTCGCCGTCAAAGTTATTTCGGTATAACAGTGTAAAGCGGAGCAAAACAGAGCATCCAAGAACGCAACGCAATATGCAGCATCGCGATTGACGTCATGGGCAGCAGACGGCGGGTCAGCGACCGTGTTGGTGCATTTAACTATGCTTACGTTGACGTGGCACATCATGTATACGACATAAGAATAAAAAGCAATTATTAAAATAAAAATGTCCTTTTCTGTTACAATCTTTTATTATTGTTAATAAAAAAAAAGAAAAATTTCGCTCATCAAGCATTTTCATTTGATACCCATATCATAGGGGTTAGAGTGTAAGCTATAAATCCCCATTTAAAAATAGCAACATTTAGGTAATTGTGCACTGTTAGGAGAACCAAGCGAAGAGGCCAATTATCAGCTCAATCGTATACTGAGGAGTGTGTAAAATTTGCCAGTTTTGATTACAGGTACCGCTGAATGACTGACTGAATACTACAACCACAGTATAAGTAATAGTACTAACGTACAGTATGGACACTCTCTGCCGCTCTCACTAGTCGACCTCACCTCTCCTATGGAACCGATTTGGAACCGTTCGCAAGGAATGCCACAACGTACGAATTGACGTCGCTTGTATTTTATTCTCCATTCAGTTTAAAATAATATGCGAGTATGTAAAAGATGAGAGTTATTTGTGCAGTGGATGGATGTCTCAACACATGGAAAGTAAAAAAAAACAATTTGGATGGATGGATGGATGGACGGACGGACGGACGGATTTATGGATCCGACTAATAATTGAATAATGTCAGCCCTAGAGAACGTCACTCAAACATAGGCACGTGTACAGACGTCATTTGGTTACTACATGCAAAAGCGCCATTTTTGTATGGAGTGGCCGGGGTTTGCTACAACTAAGAAATAATAAGAAAATAACAAAACGTTGTCAATCAAAATGTCCAAGTTCCACCAACAACATTTTGTTATTTTAAATTTCACAAGTCGAAAGGTATTTTAGTTGAGTAACCGAATGACAAAAACTATGACGTCATAATGATTGTGTATTTTTCAAACCAAATTGTCGTTTAGACAAATGTAATTACACTGTCGTCGTCACCATTTTTGCTGATTGATCCAGTTTAGCGTGAAGTTCCTGTTCTTGTAATTTAATTTGACTAATTAGTGCAATAGAAATAAATTATCGATTTATATTAATTATCTACTAATAATTCTTGGTATATCGTTATGGAAGTTCGGTAGATGGCGAAAAAGGACATAATATCCTATTCTTTAATAATTCCGACACAAAAATTGTGGTACTATTTAATGAATGTACTGCCTCATGAAACATATGGTAAAATCGCAACTAGTGCCACAATTTTGGTTTTCGAATTATTAAAGAATCGGACATTTTGTCCGTTTTCACCATCTTCCGATCTCCCAAATCGGTTGCGAATTTAAGGTAATCATGTTCATACGTAATTGTAACGATATACCAAAAAATTTTATTATCACAATTATTGTAAATTGATTCCTTATTTTTTGCTAACTCTACTACACTAAATGTTCATTATGTGAGACTATATGATTGGACAACACAACACCCATGCTGTGACTTCAAATGCCTGACTGTCGGGTGCTATAACGTCACAATAGCGACAATGACATAGATAAAAAATAAGATATATTTTAGTTATGTACATCCTCTTGTAGACTTAAAATCTGTACTAGGAAATATCCTGTGTTTCGTAACACAACGTTATGGCCTTCCATTTTTAGGATTCCGTGACCAAATGGTAAAACGGACCCTATTACTGAGATTCCGCTGTTCGTACGTCCTTCTGTCACCTATTTGAATCTCATGAACCTTGATAGACAGTTGAAAATTTTAAATATGATGTATTTCTGTTGCTGCTATAACAACAAATACAAAAAAAACAGAATAAAATAAATATTTAAGGGGGCTCCCATAGAACAAACGTGATTTTTTTGCTGTAATATTCTGTGAATATTTCGAATGTCTACTTGTTGCCGTTATCAATTTAATAATAAGTAATTAAATTAAAATAAAACAAATATTTAAGGGGAGTTCCCATACATCAGACATGATTTTTTTGCCGTTTTTATAGATAATGGTACGGAACCCTTCGTGCGGAGTCCGCCACGCACTTGGCCGGTTTTTTAAATAAATTTAACAACAGTAGTAAAGACTTACATGGACAGCACATTGGTTAAATATCTACTAATAACTCTGAACGAATGAAAAAAAAAATGAAGAAAATGCATCAAGCATTTTCTTTGCTTGTCAGTTTTAAGTTTAAAATCTACGGAATTGTATATATTTTTTTCATTGCACGTTTTATCTATAGCATTTACGGTATGAGTGTATGTATCGTAAATCTTGTAATCCGTTCAAAAACAAACTAAAGTTTACATCACCTGTATTACGTCATCTCGTGTCATAGTGCCATAAGATAACAATCAGCTCTGTGCGCCCAACTTAACTGTAAGTTCAGTTGTCATTGTTCAGTAACTGGTGGCGCTAGTGGCGAAGAAACTGTAAATTGGAACTGTCACTTTAGTAATAATTGATTTAGTTCTTATTTTGTCCAAATGAATAGATAAGTTGGTAAAACTATATATCGTTCTAGTGCGAGAAAAAAAAATGCGACTGCCGGTTGTGGCTTCACTGCAATATATCGTGGATGTCTGCACTTCCCGAAGGTTGCCTGGTAGAGAATGCTTTTAGTCCGCCATTTGTACCATTGGTCTTACTGTAGTCAATAAAGAAAAGAAATAAATTAATTAATATAACCTATAAATTATTTACTATTTAAATATGTGAGACATCATGAACTCTTTTCTGATAGCGACTTTTCTAGGGGTCGCGACTCCAGGTTGGGAATCGATGGTCAAATATATCGCGCAATGAACTAACGTACGAATGTGCTAGAGCTGCGTTAATATTTTTATTAAGTAGTTCATGGATCCAGTATATCCAGATATAGTGCAAATCTATAAATAGTATGTCAGAAGGAAAACGAAACATATATTTCATTATTGAGTCACATATCCGAGTACATAATTATATCCGAAGGTACACAATCCTAATATTTGGCATTAATGCACATCTATATTTAGCGCACATAAATATTTTTGCATTGACGTAGGCCTAGAGCTTATAATATTATTACTACTAATATTTGAACAAAGCCATATTACAATCGTTAATTGCAATTTCGGCGTCAACCCTTCCTCAACCCACTGTCGGGGTATCCACTCATTCGAAGGGATTTAGAGCGTACTCCACCATGCTGCTCGACGACGATTTGGCTGAGGCCAGTGTTTTGAAGCCGTCTGAAGGCCACTCACTTGACTTAACTACTGTCATCTAATGACAACAGTCGGGACCGACGGCTTAACGTGCCCTCCGAAACACGGAGAAGCGCGAGTAAATAAACCCATCCATGGACAGGCTACGGTCGACGTTGTTTAACTTGCGTGTTCATGTGAACTGACACACGACGCCACGAGCGACGAGATTTAATCTGATAAAATTATAAAATATTTTCAAGTCCAGATTTCGCATTGAAACTCAATGCTCCAAACTTCAGTAGGTATATACACGGCTCCATATATTCACTGTGCTAGAATCCGAACACTGTATTTATATTTCCCACGAGAGTGTAACAGAAATTAAACAGTCCATTGGAGATTCGACACTAACCACAAACTTCCTTAGTTTATCCGGCAAAAATTATATTACTGAATGGCATATTAGAATTATACTATTATTCATATTATTTTATTATGTCGTTGTCTGAGTCAAGTTCACCAGAACCACAGAATGATAAGCCAGGTAGAAAGAACAGACTTTTTCGGATTTTGCGACAGGGCTAGAATAAGGACGTCTAAAAGTAAGTAGGTTTATTTATATGAATTCCCAGATATGCCCAGACAAATGTGGTCAAATGATTAGCAATGGCCACTTTGGCTCCGAGGTCGCGGGTTTGATCCCCGGACAAGACAAATATTTGTGTGCATTAACATGTATGTTTGTCTTGGTTTGGGTGTTTTCTATGTATTATATGTAATGTATGTATTTACAAAAAAAAATATGTATCAAAGTCAAAGTCAAAGTCAAAATTCTTTATTCTGTGGGCCCTCGCGGGCACTTAGACACGTCTTTTACAATTAGGTATATTTTTTATCTACCAGCATTTCGGAATGACCATTGACGAGAAGAAATGCCGAAAGAAACTCTGTCGATATAGGTCTTTTTTAAATAGCCATACAATATTATCATTATACATAATACAATACATTTAATTAATTAGTATTTAAGTATTATATCAGTTATCTAGTACCCATAGTACAAGCTTCGCTTAGGTTGGGACTAGATGGCAGTGAAGTGAAGGTAATTTGTCCAAAAATATTTATTTATGTAAATTAACTATCCGCTGGAAGTCAGTCATCCCCAGTGGGATGAGTCCGCCATTGTAAGTAGGTGATTATTGGGAATTATAAAACATATATATCTATAATGTTTGTAAAATATACAGACTAGTATTTTCATTTTTCATGCAACCAAAAATACTAACACTCTGATCTCGCTGTCGCTCGATCATTGTCGTGTTAGTATTTTTGGTTGCATGAAAAATGAAAATACTAGTCTGTATATTTTACAAATATTATAGATATATATGCTTTAGAATTCCCAAAAATCACCTACCATAAAATAAATGGAGACATCTTCAAATAAATCTTACCGCTCGCTCAGCTCACACGTTTCCACTGATCGCATGCGATTAACAGTGTACAGTGCAATACACCGTACAGTTGTTGTTTTGAAACTGTTACGTTAAACATCGCATGTTTGTATATAAATGTGGATATCATAAATATGTGTCATTCTGTCAAAGGCAGTTTATACGATTACAGCTTGTACGATGAAATTTATTGAGCAACGTCAGAGATTAATTCTGCCAAAAATTTGTTCTGACGCGGAAACGGTTGTTCACAGACATGGGACTCTCTTACCTAATACAATTCGATGTATAATTTGTGGCCCGTCAAATTGTGGGAAAACAAATGTTGTTATAGGTCTTCTGTTGCATGAAAATGGTTTAAGATTCAAAAACGTTTACCTTTATTCTAAAACATTATACCAACCTAAATATAAATATCTAGAAAATGTTTTCAATTTAGTACCCGACATAACCTTTGCGAAATATCAAGACAATGAACTCATACTGAGCCCTCATGATGCAAAACCAAATTCGGTAATAATATTCGATGATGTTGCCTGCGAGAACCAATCAAACATTCGGGATTATTTTGCTATGGGTAGACATAAATCTATAGATTGTTTTTATTTGAATCAAACTTACAGCAAAATTCCTAAACAGCTAATTAGAGATAATACAAACCTGTTAGTTCTATTCAAACAGGATGACATTAATTTACGTCATGTTTATGATGAACATGTTAACACAGACATGACCTGGTCCGAGTTTCGAGAAATGAGTTCAAAAATATGGTCGACACCTTACAATTATGTAGTAATCAATAAAGACTGTAATAAAAACAATGGTTGTTACAGGATGAATTTCGATACTTTTGTAACCTTCGATACCAATTAAATGATTTGATATAAATAGGTTTTCATTAACAGATATATTCACTTGACCTGCGATTGCGTCAGCAATACATTGTAAACGAATATTATTTAATTCATTATGGAAAAAGAATTAAAAACACAGATCGTGCAAGTAGCTGATGCTGTTAAAAGAAAGATAAAGGATATGCGTTCCACCGATTCTCATAATGAAAAATTATTAGAAACTGTCTTTAAGCCCATTACCAACCCATTACATGAGATAATTAATGGAAAGAACCGCAATGTATCTTTGGACGATACACCAACACAGAGTTATGAAAAAGATCAAAATTCTTCAGTGGATTCACATTTCAATAAAACACTTAAAATTCGTAAATCAGATAACGATTACCGGCAAGATATTTCTGACGAAGAAGTCGATATTGATGATATTGAAAATGGTAATAAAATTAACACCAGCAATCTGTCATTTAGGACAATTGAATCAGTGCCTAGCCCAACAAAAAATACTTCTTCGTGGTCGCTTTCTTCAGACATATATGAGGATGTTCCGTTCGGAATCAGAATAGATCGTGGCAAACTAATGATGGGCACATCTCGTGTTATCATAAACAATGATGATGATACAATATTAGTAGGAGGACTTAAATACAACAAAACGCCTGGTCTTAGCGAAATATTATTCAAAAAAGTACCCCAACTGGAATTGGTAACAGATGAAGATCGTCAAGCATACAAAGCTCTGCTTTTAGAAACAAATGCTCATAGAAGAGATTTTGATCCTAGAAAACCAATAAAGACAAATAAAGGTCGAACCTATTTACAGATTATAAAACCGCTATTTAAGTTACGTAAGCCTTCCTCGTCTTCTATATCTTCGACTGCTAGTGTTGTAGGCAACGTTAGTGAAGGTGAAGGATTGATTTTAAAAAAGAGAATGAAAAAAAATACAGATTATGTTTATTGGGATGATCCTAATGAACTAGTTGAAAGATTGCAGTTGTTGATTGCATCCAAAGATGCTGGCAACACTGGTCTAGATAATGAAATCATATCAATTCTCGAAGAATTACGAGAAAGTGGTATTATAAATTAAAAGTAGTTAGTTATTTATTTTATATTATTTTCGGCAATTGTACACGACAGACGTGTGTTTAATATGAACATAGATAAATTCGGTCACCATGTTCATAAAAGATTACGTGTATCGGAGATATTAAATAATTCAGAAAACTATTTAACTAAGACTTCCACAGGCGAATTTAATGCACAATCATCAAGATTAACTGGAGTTAAAGAACCTGTAGTTCCTGATGATGCAACCAATAAAGAATATGTGGATAGAAAGACTGCAAATTATATCACAAAAGGAGAATTTAAAGCTTTGTTAGATGCTTATAAATCTGATTTAGAAGGCGTAAAATTAGATATTAGGCAAAACATAAACCGAATTGAACAAACATTTTGTACTATAGACTACATCAATAGATTGACTATTTATAACAAATTGAAAATTAGGCCGTAAGATGTCAAAGCAAAAGGTGGTTGATGAGATTCATAAACCAGCTCGTCGAAATTTTGTTCGACGTTCTGTTGTTTTAAAAGGTATAGATGACCTATGGCAAGCCGACCTAATCGATCTGAAGGCGTTTAAAAAGTACAATAATGGATTTACGTTTATTTTAGTGGTTATCGATTGCTTTGCTAAATATGCTTGGGCGATACCACTAAAAACTAAAACAAAGAAAGAAGTTGTTGAAGCGTTTACTGAAATTCTAAAATCAAGTGGGCATAGTCCTAACAACTTACAAACTGACATGGGAACTGAATTTTATAATGATGAATTTCAAAAACTTATGAACTCACTTAATATAAACCATTACTCATCGTACTCAACTAAAAAAGCTTCAATTGTAGAAAGGTTTATAAGAACATTAAAGAATAAACTACATCAATGTTTCAATTACAACGGTAATTATAAATGGAAAGGAAAAACTTTGGAGGGCGCCTTAAAATCATACAATAATACTCTGCACAGTGTTACCAAATTTAGACCAGTAGATGTTAATAAGAAAAATGAGAACCTAGTTAAAAATAATATTAGGATTTTTTATAAAAGACCATTAAAGAAACGCAAAAATAAATTTAAAGTAGGTGATTATGTAAGAATAAGTAAATATAAGAGCTGTTTTGAAAAAGGTTATACACCTAACTGGTCAACTGAAATTTTTAAAATTAAAAATGTAAATAGAACCAACCCGGTAACATATAATATAGAAGATCAAGAAAAGCATAATATATTGGGTTCATTTTACCAAGAAGAGTTGCAAAAAACGAAATACCCGAATGTATATTTAATCGAAAAAGTTATAAGAAAAAAAGGAAATAAACTATTTGTAAAATGGTTAGGTCTTAGTGATAACAAAAACAGTTGGGTGAATAAAAAATCTATTGTTGAGTAATATAAGGTCTTTTAATTTAGTTACCTTGTCATTATATTTCTAGATATGCAAGGAGGAGGACTCGTAAATAGTTTAATAAATAATTTGCCGTTTGAGCTTCATTTACCAGGCTACAATTATTGCGGTCCGGGCACGAAATTGAAGCAGAGGTTATTAAGAGGTGACAGTGGGGTTAATCCATTGGACGAAGCTTGTAAATATCACGACATCGCATACACAAAGTATAATAATATTTCCGATCGTCATAAGGCAGATTTACAATTGATGAATATGGCCAAGAAGCGGTTACATTCTAAAGATGCTGGTAAAGGAGAAAAATTAGCTTCTTGGTTGGTTAGTAAAGTTATGAAAGCTAAACTGAAGACCGGTTCGGGAATTAAGAAATTTAAAAGAGTTATTTCAAAAATCAAGTCACAGATCGCAAAACTGAAGTCTAAAGATAACACATCGGCTATTAAACACGCTTACAAGATTGCGAAAAAATTGATTCCCAAAAAATGTCACGTTCGTTTGCCCAGAATTATTCCGATTCCAAAAACAGGGGGAATTTTACCTTTAATACCAATTTTTGCCGGTCTATCTGCACTTGGAGCCTTGGCAGGAGGTGCAGCTGGTGTAGCCAAAACAATAAATGAATATAAAGCAGCACAAAAAAATCTAGAAGAGTCTGTACGTCATAATAGAACCATGGAAGCTATTGCCATAGGAAAAGGTCTTTACGTCAAGCCCTATAAAAAAGGCAATGGATTATTTATAAAGTCTCAAAAAAACTAAATAATAGGCTACCTCGGCGTGCTCTTACTAATATTGACATTATAAAACATACTAAAAACCTACCATACTTTCGAGGAGTTTATATGAGAGATACATTGCCTCGTAAACCAAGATCGTTAGAGTGTGGTATAGTAAACTTGGATAGTCACAAGAATAATGGAACTCACTGGGTAGCCTATGCAAAAATAAATGACTACTGCGAATATTTTGATAGTTTCGGGGACTTGAAACCTCCTGTGGAATTGACTAATTATTTAAGAGGATGCAGTGACGTATATTATAATTATTCCAGATTTCAAAAATTCAATAGTGTAAATTGTGGTCATTTATGTATAAAGTTTCTGTTCACCTTTTGGAATAAATACACTATATAAAGATATTATTTATTACATGTTTTCATTTCTATCATGTCTTTCACGCTGTCTATAACTGGTAACAACTCAGTATTATCAACAAGCTACTCTCCTACGCTAGAACTTAACGGTGAATACGAATGCGCTTTGTTACATTTTTCTACGTTTAATTCCATACCTAACATCACGAATAAAAATAATAAATTCTATTATGGAACCAACGAAGTTATTGAAATTCCTGAAGGGACGTATGAACTTCAAGATATATGCGATTATTTACAATCTCGCATAAAAGAGTGTGTTTTTAAATTATACTGTAACAATAACACACTTAAGACGACAATATACTGCACTAAAGATATTCATTTTGAAAAACATGATTCTATTGGAGATTTATTAGGTTACGGCAAAGGTATTTTAAAACAAAATATATTGCACGAGTCGCTGCTTCCAGTGAACATTCTATCGACAACCGTAGTAAGGGTAGAATGTAACATTGCAAGCGGTTCCTACATAAACGGAAAATCAAGTCATATAATTCATGAATTCGCACCCAACGTACCTCCTGGTTATAGAATAATAGAAATACCAAAAAATATCATCTATTTTCCAGTGAACAGAAACACAATCAATTCCATTAGCATAAGGATAGTGGATATACATGGTAATTTAATTAATTTCCGTGGTGAAGAAATAAATTTATACTTACATTTACGAAAAAATGATAGACTATAATAAAAACGAAGCTCCACGTAACCAGAAACTTAGTCGTAATCGTGCTATTCAGAAGGCAGCACATACGCACTGTATTAAAAAAAAACTAACCGCAGCTAACCAAAAATTTCTTAAATCAATTGGACTTCTAAAATGAATATTTTAAATATTGCTACATCACCTTTTTGTGACAATACCATTGAAGGTATTGAAACTCATTCATATAAACCGTATATTACAAGTTTCAATAGAAATGATGAAATCCGAATACCAACAAGACTTATATCTACTACCTAGCGCCAGTTATTTATATATTGATGCTCATTTTAAAGTGACAAAAAACGATGACAGTAAGGAAAGACAACCGGTTATCAATTTAACAAATAATCCGTTATTATTCCTTTTCCAAGATATACGATATGAGCTAAATGGTATTGAGATTGATAAAGTTAAAAATGTAGGTATAACAAGCACCATGAAAGCATTTGTATCGATGAATGAAGCTGAAGCGAAAATGTCTAAAACATGGGGGTGGGATATACATGGACACAAGAATAATCATGGCGGATTCATCAATGCCTCTATTCCACTTAGCAGCATTTTAGGATTTGCAGAAGACTACAGAAAAGTCATTGTTAACTGCAAACATGAACTCGTTTTATTGAGAAGCAATACAGATCTTAATTCAGTGCTACTTAATAATGGTGAGATAGTATCAATTGATGTACGTAAAATTTGTTGGCGCATGCCTCATATCAAGGTATCGGACAAAGAAAAAATTAATTTACTTAGACTTCTTGAAAAAGACAGACCTATTCAATTGGCGTATAGAAATTGGGATCTTTATGAGTACCCTATGTTACCAAAGACCACCAAACACACTTGGTCGATAAAAACTTCGTCGCATATTGAAAAACCTAGATATATTATATTAGGTTTACAAACCAATAGAAAAAATAATGCTTTTAAAGACATGACCAAATTCGATCACTGTAGTTTACGAGATGTTAAAGTTTATTTAAACTCTACATATTATCCATATGAAAATTACAATACTAATTTTACAAACCATAACTTTGCTTTAATATACGAACAATACATAAACTTTCAACAGTCTTATTATGGACGTAGAGGGTGCTTGTTGACTGCTACAGAGTTCAAAGAAATAGCACCACTTTTTGTAATAGATTGTTCAAGACAAAACGATACTATAAAATCTGGACCAGTAATAAATATTCGGCTGGAAATAGAGAGTGATCAAGAAATACCTGATCAGACTTCTGCATATTGTCTCATTTTGAATGATTGTTTAATTGAATATAAACCTCTTAGTAATATCGTACGGAAGTTATCATGAGTTCAATATTTTTTGTAGATATTCAGGGGTTTAAAGATCGTTATAACCAATTTATAATAAAGGAATTAGCATTGTGTACCGAGGACTTTGCTCAGGTTTTTCTAATAAAACCACCATATCCTTTTACGAAACTAACTGTTGAAGAAAAAAAGAAAGTGAGGTGGATAGAACGTCATAAAGGTATTACCTGGAGTCAGGGAAATTTTGATTACCGTCAGTATCATACTCTAATCGCGCCAATTTTGCAAAATAAAACAATTATAATGAAGGGTCTTGAAAAACAGAAATGGTTACGAGAATTATGTGATAACTGTATTTTAATAGATATTGAAAGTAAAGGATGCCCTAACTTTGCAACATTGTATTGTAACTATCGAAGTAATTTTAATTGTTTATTTCATAAAAAATATTGTGCACTCAAAAATGTTACATGTATAAAAAAATGGTACTTGGAAAACTGTCCTCAATCCATAAATGAATAAAGTTATATTTCTATTTAACTTAGCTCATGTACTAGTTTGTATTTTTTAATAATTAGTGTTTATTAAGTTATAAGCAGTATTGTTGAATAAATAATAACATCAATGTAATGAAAAGTCTTTTATTTTAACTTATTTTCTAGTACTCTAAGCATTGCATGCTTTTTACATTAGTTCGATATTTAGACACTTAAGACATAATTCTATTTATTTACACTATGATTGTAGTATCTCTATCATGTTAAAAAAAAATATTGTTACATTATTTAATTACATAACCTAATAATTATTATTATTTATTTTAAAAATATCGATGACACCTTATCTTATATACATAATATTTTATTTACAAAATTTAAATATAATTATTTAGATATAAATTTAAGTACCTAAAGAAAAAACATTTAAATGATTTATTTTATTAACTTAAAAATTATCACCACACAGTTGTTTGGAAATTTTTCGAACAAGATTTTCTGTGAGATCCATTATTTCATCTACACAGTCTTTAACAATATATTGAGCACTTAGTATCACATTATCGCTTTCACTACACGATATTTCTGACGTATTTCCACAATCTTTTGCCAAGTCAATAACTTCTAATCTTATTAATTTGGTGCCACGTTGCTTTTGTTTGTTAATTACATAGGATGTTAATGACATCGTACTTTTTTTTCTTTTTTGTTTTTTCTTTTCTGCAGCAATTTCTTTCCTGTTATGGGTAATTAAATCTTGTATAGGCGTATACAGATCCAAATCCAAACCTTCATTTGGATCTTGACCGCACTGAGAGAATATTAAGGTTTCTTGTGAATCCACCATGATCTGTAAAAATTAGAAATATATTAGTCAACACAACAACAAGATCATAACACTAAGTTGACAATGAAATAATAAATAATTATTATATAAACTTTATAAACTAGATACACTTACAAATTACGTGAAAATTGAACTGTCTTGTCCAAATGTCTCGATGAAAATGATTGTTGTTTAATAAAAGAGCAGCAAGAAATTTACCTAAATGAACCGGTACGGACGTGTTTGCATAATCACAAAGCGATGTATTTGAGAATGTGGTGTCATCCACCGTGTCACCTGATAGTATGGTGTCATATACCTACCAATAACGATAATTGTGCAACACAAAATTAGCAATTTATTTAAACAGGTACAAACATGTTTTCACGTGGACGACGGGTCGCATGAATACCTATATAATTTTAAGCAAATCAGCAGTATCGAATATCCAGAATGTATTCATGATTTTACATCGATCGCAAGACGACCTTTGTGGCGTAGTGTTGAGAGAACTAGGCTACTGCTCGCAAGGTCCTGGGTTCGATTCCTGGCTAGATCAATTGCTAATTTTATGAATTGATTTAGGATCTGGATGATGACTAGAGAATTTATACATCACCCGTCTATCATCACAAGTAATACTACATTTTCTATGATATATTCAATTTCATTTGTACTTACATAAAATTATTTTTAGTAAGAGTATTTATTTAATATACTCGTACTAAAAAATAATTTTATGTGATTTAGATATTTAATAATTACTGATATAGGTACTTTTATATAATGAATACCACTTTTGAATTACTAATGAGTGGGTAATATATGAAATAAAAAAGACTGCTTAAATATTGATATATTTATTATCTGTAACTTGTACCACAAATTTAATTCTTGAAATAATTAGCCAAAAACATAAAATATAGCCCAATAATAATAATAAAGTGAAAATATTTATTATATAATTATGTTATTATGCAATAATAACGAAACTATACATTTTTTAATTCTTATATAATTAAGTATTTATATACATATCTATTTTATTTAATATAGGCTTAATTTACATGCTTAAAAATTACACAATACATGATATCAAGTATGTTAGCAATCGCGGACTACAACAGGCTGATACTCTTATCTCTCACGGATCTACAGTAATGTTCCAAAACATTTTATTAATATGCGTTTTACTTATAATTAAAAATTTATGAAAGTTCTCCATGTAAGTATGTATCTATAACAATAATGATACCATAATATTTATAAGTTCTTATCTGTTATTAATGTAAATATTTATTACATTATCGCTTACAGATAAAATAACTGGCGCAGTAATTTATTCATTTTCTTTAACCAGTCTAATTTTAAATTTTACTAAACAGTTTAAAAAAAGCTAGAGGAATGCCCCCAAGCTAAAGTGGATATTTTATCTTTCAGTATAATGCGTTTATCATCGTTTGAAGATAAAGCTACTTTATCAACTGCTTGAGTAAAAATTTCGTGTTTTAAAGACTTAAATACTACTTGTTTTTTTCTAAGCAGCTTATTGCACATTAATACTGTATTATAATCTTCAAAATTAATCTTATTTACCACACATTTCTTAATTCCTTTAGCCTTTTTTAATTCCATGTCTTCAGTTTTCACACAATATAACTTTGATCTCAATCCTACGAATTCAACTATAAGTTTTCCTTCCATTTCATCTTTGAATAAACCAGGGATCTTTTTATTTTGAGGAACTATATTAAACCGGTTATTTTCCTTGTAATTACTCGTGTCAAGATATGACTGAAAATTAAACTTCATATCACTATACACGTCCATTGTTTCTATTGAATACAAAAAACTGTCAGTGTCAGTATAACATAGTTTTAATCTGGTACCATAGAATGGTTTCATAATAGAATAATGAAAATCATACATATGATTTTTAGATATTTCTAGAACAGTAAATCCTATATAAATAGGTTTATCTAAAATAACTACTTCCGGTTTCATTTGTATAGCTACGAAATTTTCTGTAAAAATTGTAGCATTTTGAAAATTTGGTCTTGCCACTAACTGTTCAGCTGTGTAATATTTTTTCGTTTTATTTCTATTATCATCCCATCGATTAATCAAATGCACATTTATTCTTTTTTCTGTGTCTTCTAACGTTTTTCCGAAAATACTATTGTTTAATAATTTAAAGAAATCTTGTTCAAATTTAAATTTAGACTTTTGACGCAATTCTGTATTTAAATCTATGTACTGTTTCAAAAACTGACCTTGTTTAAATTTTATTACCCGATGAATTTTTTTTAAGATCATTCCATGTCGTATGCAAGTTTTTAAGTGTATATAATGGATGACATAATTAAACTTGTCATATAAATTAGGAATTAATTTAGGGCATTTAGAACCAGGTGGCGTGAATTTCTGAGGACAAAATGGTAAGTCATTATGCAGTTCGTGTAGATGCTCTGGATATTCTAAATCGACTTCCAAAATGTAGCCGTATGCAGAGTCATCAGGTACTGTGAAAATATTAAGTTTATCTATTTCTACCTGATTAATTAATTCGAAATTTGAATATGGCAAATAAGAACACATTGCATATCCATATAAATTGTTACAGTCAATATACAATAAATAGTTGTCAGGTTCGGATGACTTATAATCTGATAAATACTTGTTATTTGCCTTAGAATATCTAGTGGAGCATAAACATACCCCTCCGCGGATTCCTTGTTGAATCATGCGTATTATTTCGAGATTATCTATTAGTTGTAATTTTACTTTTGTCAATAGTAGCATTGCATCAAAGCTTAAACTGGGAGCTGTCATATAAAATGCTGGATCTAGTCTGTAATTATTTTTGCAAGTTCGACGAAAATTTTCAAAAACATCTGCCAGTAACAACACGTCGGTTTTGAGATATAAGTCGGTATATTCACCCAAATTTTTCAACTCAAATGTTTTCCACACTAATTGAGCGTGTCTAAAATCACACTCGGAAATAATGTCATCACTTAATGTACTGTAAAAACAATCTCGTGGCGGTAGTTTTTTCTCATTATAACATTCCCAGTTGGTCATATACTCGTAAGGATATAAACCTTTGCGTGTTAAAAGATTGAATTGACATTTTTTGGAAAAATGATGAGATAAGTGTACAAAATCGTTTTTATTTAATGTTTGAATAAGTTTTTCTAAGCTGGTACCTAAAAATTTAAAAGAATCTACAAATCTGATAGGCATATATTCCTGATTTCCTATTTTTAAAAACTTCGTGAAAGAAATATAATTTTCTTTATTTTTTGCTATTACTTTTATTTTGCCAGGTGTTTCTCCTAACTGTCGAATGAATAAATGACTATCATATCCGGCTAAGTTGTGAAAAAATACTGGAACAAATTTTGGTAATCTAAATTTGAGGTTACAATATGTGTGACTTATACCACGTATTTTGCCGGTTAAGTGGTTGTGTTCCATTACTCTGTCATCAAGCAGCAATTGATTACATAGGAAGCAATAAGATGACTTCTCAAAATATTTCTTTTCCTCTTCTGTCAATGGTATCATTGGAACAGGTTGATTTAAAATAGTGTTTATTTTAGTTACGTCTATAGCAAGATTTTGAAGGAATTTTTCGACACAATCGCGGCCGCGATACGATACGTATTTATTAAGAGAGCTATCGTACGAACAGACAATATAATAAGCGAAAGCGGCTGGTAAATGTTTTTGTAAGACAGTTGTTCTGTGCGAATCGAGTTCATCGGCAGTGGATTTGGGTTCTAGCAAAGATTCAAAATCTGCATAGATAACGAAAGGCATATCTTGCAACCGTTCGTAATGTTTGAATTGGATAACAGTGCCTGAATCAGGAAGCATTGTCCGAACACCACCACAAATATGAGAATTGAATTTAATTTCCTTATCAAAAAATATCATGCAATCGTCACAAAAGTAAATTTTACCATGGTGTTTAGTAAGTTGCGATCTAAGTAAGATACTTAATTTTTTTATTAAACAATAGTGCTTAAATTGACCTTTTTCTAACAGTAATAAATTAATATGATGTCTTTTTTTATGTTGCGTCCTATAAAGAGGTCCAACAATATCAGATTTATTTCCAAGACCATAAACATTAACGCTAATATGATGGTTATTTTTTTCGAAGGTCTTAATATCTGAAATCCCTACTGGGAACGTCATATTTTGAGTGTTGAGAATGTTATCATATCGCGGATAGGAAGATGTTCGTTGGGGGTTTATTTTAGCGGGAAATAACGCTGCTATTATACACCATAAGAAGCAATACGCATCATCATTTTCTATATTTACGCAAGCGTGCTTAGATTTTAAACGTTTCGGTAACTCAATAAACCGGGCAGCTCTCAGAGGGTTGTATTTGTTAATATTGACTTCTAAGTACAGATTACGTATCAGAGTCCAGCCGCTATCTCTTTCCTGAAAATCATCAATTTTTGTTACAATTGTATCAACGATTTTTGAGAACATATCACTAAAATCATAATTGTTATAGATTACTAAGTTTTCAGTAGCAAATGATTTTACTTCGGTAGTATTGTTATTTGGTAAATTAAATTCGGCAAACAGCTCAAAGTTGACTTTAATAGATTGATAAGTATCTTGTCTAGCAGATATTAATTGCTGCACGCGAGAACGCAACCTTCGTAAGAACTGCACCGGTGGACATGCACCACCTTCATTACCTTTCGGTCGTACTCTATAGGATGCTATCCGATTACGGAATGCGCTACTTATTTTTTCAATTCCGTCACTTAATTCGATAGCGCTATTGTTTTTATGAATGTTACTTCGTAAATGTGCTGAAAATGCACTACTTTTAATAGATATGTCACAAACTGTGCAATATATTGTACGTTTTACCATTTTTTATATTTAATTGGTATAGTATAAGTAAAGCATACAAAAGTCAAAATGTTAACTTTAATGTGCTCTTGACAGCACCAATTTGTTTAAATGGATTCGTGTGGTATGTAAGAAAAACTAAGTAGAAACGTGGAAATAAAATTAGGAAATAATAATCATAATAACTATATTTAGGTTTATCAATTATATCTATTTCTTAAAAGTAAAAAAAGTACCCTCAGCGGTAAACTTCTTTTTACAACGTTTGATGGACTCCTTTAAAGGAACCAATTCTGGTGATTCTGACTTTCCCTGATATTTTAAATTAAGAACCGCATGTTTCCATCGATCCTTGGGATCAACCGTTTTAATATCGCTTATATTATATATTTTGAGCTCTACGAAAACACCCCCTTCTAAATTTGCCGTGCGTCGAAACACACCGTCAGCGACACGGCGCGTCAGCACTGACTGCAGAGGGGGCGGTGATGCGCAACGATGGGCTTCGACGGATTCGATGTCACTGTCGAAGTTCAACTGCTACCCGGATGCCTTCTACGCAGTTTTGCTATTTTTTTTTCGATGAAGCTTTTGTTGCACCCGGGGACTTAAATTTTGAGCTCTATGAAAACATCCCCTTATAAATATACCGTGCATCGGAACACACCGTCAGCGACACGGTGGGTCAGCACTAACTGCACAGATTGTGGTGATGTTTGACTCCTAGTAGTAGTCTTTGACTCGTAGTATAGTATAAGTAAAGAATACAAAAGTCAAAGTGTCAACATTAATGTACTCTTAACAGCACCAATTTATGTAAATGGATTCGTATGGTATTTAAGAACAACGAAGTAAAAATGCGGTAATAAAAATTAGTAAATAATGATGATAATAACTATCTAAGGTATTATTATCAACTATTTCTTAAAAGAAAAAAATCTACCCTCCGTTGTAAACTTCTTTTTACAACGTTTGATTACCTCCTTTAAAGGAGCCAATTCGGGTGATTCCGACTCCCCCTGATATTTTAAATTCAGGACCGCATGTTCCCATCGATCCTTGGGATCAACCGTTTTAATATCTCTTATGTTATATATTTTGAGCTCTACGAAAACATCCCCTTCTAAATTTGCCGTGCGTCGAAACACACCGTCAGCGACACGGCGCGTCAGCACTGACTGCAGAGATGGCGGCGACGCGCAACGATGGGCTTCGACGGATTCGTTGTCACTGTCGAAGTCCAGCTGCCACCCGGATGCCTTCTTCGCAGTTTTGTTTTTTTTCGATGAAGCTTTTGTTGCACCCTGGGACTTCTTCTTCTCCTTTTTACCACTGTAAAAGAAACAGGTAATATGAGAATATATTTTCTACTAAAGCTATTTCCTTCTAAATACAATCAGGTCTATTCTAACTGCTTTACTAATATGGTCCACTAGATGGACCAACAGTCTGGCAAAAGACAGGAGGTGTCGATGAAAGCAAATAGCACAACGGGTCATTGTAGAAGTTTAAGGGTCTATGTTCAGCAGTGGACATCCTACGGATGAAATGATAGTGATGAAATTGTTCTATTCAATTAATTAATAAATGATAGACGTAAATATATTAACATACGTTGCTGTGCTGGCAGCTGTCTCCTCGTCAGATGAAAACACGTCCGCCAAACGTTTTCTGGAGCTACGCTGCTGCTGACTGTACTCGTATTCAGACCTGTAAGAGAAACATAATGAATACCAAGCATAAAAAGAAAAAACCTGCCGATGTGCAGCAGTGAACGGCTGAAATGTTGATACCATCTTTATACTTGTCGAACTGAAGTCAAGCAACGTCAACTACTGCATGGCTTTAGAAGGTTATATGTCATTCAATCTCCTCCATGTTTTGGAGCGTATGTTGAGTTGAGCTCAACAGAATGGGTATAGGTAGATGTAATGTTGATGATGATGATGATGATGATAGGCGACAAACTTACGAACATGATTTCAGTGCAGTTGATCTTCGTTTCTAGTAACGGCTGGACAAAGGATGGCGAGCAGAGCGCTGACGGAACGGCTGCCAGAGCAGTTGACGGAGCAGCTGACGGAGCGGCGGAATATCCTCCATGCTTTGGAGCGTATGTTGAGTTGAGCTCAACAGAATGGGTATAGGTAGATGTAATGTTGATGATGATGATGATGATGATAGGCGACAAACTTACGAACATGATTTCAGTGCAGTTGATCTTCGTTTCTAGTAACGGCTGGGCAAAGGGTGGCGAGCAGAGCGCTGACGGAACGGCTGACGGAGCGGTTGACGGGGCGGCTGACGGAGCGGCGGTCGAAGTGAAGTGGTCGAAGATGAGCGCCTACTTGAGCTGTCGGTTGATTAGCGGATCTTCTTCTGGCAGAACGCAGTTGGCAGAGCGGCTGGAGATTAGCACCTGGTGCGGTACTCTAGCGAGGTGTAGGGTCTCTTGACTCAAGACTTGTGTGAAGTGAATTGTTCTGCAATGGCGTCCGCTTAAATATGCGATTATTAACGATTTCCAGGTATTGTCAACATTTAAACGAAGAAAAATCGCACTACAAAATTCTAACATATTTTTATATTATGTTTTATTTTTTGCAGACGCATTATTGAAATATATCACTTCCACATCCTAAAAGATTCTAATTACACCTCATAATTATGCTGAAATCCGTCAATTGGCTTAAGCTGTAGAGCGTGCCAAAGAATTACATACATACATGCATACTTACAGACATACATACATGCATACTTACAGACATACATACTTTCACAGTTACATCCACACGCTCAAAAAATATTAACCTCCCTCTTCAACAATCGGGTAAAAGTATTATTTATATATACCTTTATATATAAACAATATTTATACCTTTTTATATTATTTATACATTTTATTACTAACGTGATATTTTTGTCATTAATCATAATATTTTATAATTTATCAATTGTTTATAACCTCTGGTTGGGGTTTTATTGATATGTCGGCAAATTTACGCGGAGTCGAAAACAAAAGTTTCGTATTCGGAGCGGTACTTTGAGTTAATTCAAAGTGGAAAAACAAAAGTTTCAAATTCATCGCAATCTTTTGATTACTTGATAGTCAAAGAAGGCCGACTTTGTAACCTAAGGCTGATTTCATATTGTGAATATCATTCTTAAGATTCTCTTTTTTTTATACTACGTTGGGTGGCAGACAAGCATACGGCCCGCCTGATGTGAAGCGGTTACCGTAGCCATATTAACGCTCACAACATAAAATATTGCTGCCAACGCAGCATCTCCTACCTTTCTGGTGATCTCACTCGCAGAAACACAACAACCCTCAAGGGAATTGTTATTTGGCTGCGGTATTCTGTGAGGTGGAGGTACATTCCCCAGTCGGGTAGCTTACAATTATGCTCCCTACCTCTCTTTTCGCCGGAGCTTCGTTTGTCAGTAAGCAGGGTGCACCGCGTGCAGGCGAAGTGGGCTGCGATATTCTGTGAGGTGGAGGTACATTCCCCAGTCGGGTAGCTTACAATTATGCTCCCTACCTGTCTTTTCGCCAGAGCTTCGTTTGTCAGTCAGCAGGGTGCACCGCGTGCAGGCAAAGTTGGTTGCGGTATTCTGTGAGGTGGAGGTACATTCCCTAGTCGGGTAGCTTACAATTATGCTCCCTACCTGTCTTTTCGCCAGAGCTTCGTTTGTCAGTCAGCAGGGTGCACCGTGTGCAGGCGAAGTTGGCTGCGGTATTCTGTGAGGTGGAGGTACATTCCCCAGTCGGGTAGCTTACAATTATGCTCCCTACCTGTATTTCCGCCAGAGCTTCATTTGTCAGTCAGCAGGGTGCACCGCGTGCAGGTGAAGTTGGCTTTGGTTCAAAGATGTTGATGAACTCCTTACACCCAAAATTTTTTTCTATATAATTTGTGGAAATATTTTTAAAAAATTTACTGAAGTACAATTTATAAAAATAAAATATTATAAAATGTACTACAGTTAATGTATACACACCTTTATAGTTGAGTACGTAATTGATATGAGTGCAAATTGCTGATCGACGTTTTGCGTCTGTGTGCATTAATGCAAATAGTTGATTATGTTGTTTTCGTAGAAGTAAAATTGCTGATCAACGTTTTGCGTATGTGTGCATTGTAACAATGGATAATGAAATCATTGCTTATTTGACAAAAATGTAGCAATGAACTATATCAAATGCGAATTTAGTCTTTATGTCATAAGCATTTAACTTACTTTTTGAATAACTTATTTTCCTAAGCACTACGTGTTCCCACGTTCGCTGCCATTATCAAGTTATTAGTCGTGGTGTGAACATCTCGTAATAGTGTCGTGGGTGATAGATAATGTCTATTGAAAATTGTGAGTAAAGTGAAATGGACAACATAACCCTGACGAATCGTGTCGATCTGTGCTATCTCAAACCAGCTACATGTGAGGTAAGTGGGCACGTGTGAGCTGAGCGAGCGGAAGTTGAAGTTGTCTCCATTTATTTCATGGTAGATAATTTTTGGGAAATCCTAAAAGATATATATCTTATTTTATGGTAGGTGATTATTGGGAATTCTAAAGCATATATATCTATAATATTTGTAAAAGATACAGACTAGTATTTTCATTTTTCATGCAACCAAAAATACTAACACGACAATGATCGAGCGACAGCGAGATCAGAGTGTTAGTATTTTTGGTTGCATGAAAAATGAAAATACTAGTCTGTATATTTTACAAACATTATAGATATATATGTTTTATAATTCCCAATAATCACCTACTATTGTACAATAAAGTCACTTCTTTTTAATCTTTGTAATTGTGTACTTTTGTTTTTTTATTGTACAATAAGTTTTTACTATACTATACTATCCGCGAGATAACTACGTACGAATTTATTGGACAGGATTATGACATGATTCTACTTAAGTGACACTTAATAAGTTGCCATCGCTGTGAAATCCCACGCTACGCACTTTATTGGGTTCTAAAAATATTATCGTTACTCGCCACCCACGTCATAAACATTGATAGCGTGCAATTTACACAGATTTAATAAAATTACTGAAAGAGATAACGATCGAGTGGATTACATACCCGATTATGAATAATATTTTATTGCTTCTAAATACTTCTAATCAAACACGAATCCGGAACGAAGTAAATCGGCGGAATATCAACGATGCCGATATAGCTTTCAGAGTAACCAAGTTGAAGTAGTGGACTGGCAAAATTTGGTGAGTCAGCAGATGGGGGAGGAAGGTATTAGGTCGCGTGTGAGACGATAAAGCGTTGGATGACTCCTTTCTGGGCAGACCGATGACCTTAAAAAAGCGGGTAGAAGAGACTGGATGTGGAAAGCCGAGGACTGCACTTGGAGGAAAGCATTGGGGAAGGTCTATCTAGCAGTGGGCAGACAAGCTGATGATGATGATGATGATGAACAAAATGTAATTATTTACTGTGAACCTGTTAACAGTATTATAAACTATCTGCTTTTACTTTTAATGCCAATAAAAGATTTAACTAAGTAGACAGGTAAAAGCTACATAGAAAAATACATTACACCCTGTGCATCAACCGCGCGTAGAGCTTAACACATTTCTAAGGGTTACACTTCCAGCAGGGATGAGAATCCCCTGTAGTGATAGAACTACGTCGGGGCTGCGCGTTACCATCCTACACTACAAGCACAAAATAAAAAAAAATCGGTTGTCTGTAAAGTCGGTTTACTGACGATAGTTGAACGTGACAACGTCATAAGAAAATACTGATGGAATGTTTGCATTTTTCAAAAGAAAATTTAAATGGAACGCCTCAGAGGGAGGTAACGCCGCATACGTCTTGTTTTTTCGTGCGTGCAGCCGGCTCCATCGAATTATAAGACGTTGTCACGTCAAAAAATATTACCTACTACTAGAAGTAACACTTTATGTGCGATTAGCCGTACCTTTAACCACAGTATAAGTAATAGTATTACATACAGTATGGCCACTCCCTGCCGCTCTCTCGTGTCGACCTCACCTCCCCTCTGAGACAAAATTGGAACAGTTTGTATGGCGCAGCACGCACACACGCTCACTCACGCTCTACACACACGTCTTTGTTTATGTAGTAGTAAACGACTCGACAATAGGCTATTTGACTAACATTTTTTGACGTGACACCGAATAAAAGTTATAGCATTTTTTATAGCTTCTACAATGCGAATATTAATTTTTAATAATTTCATACTTTTAAAATGGACTTTCCCGCCAAACTTTGATCGCCGCTAAAAAAAGTCTGACTGAAGATATTAGAATGAAAGTTTGCAGATCTTTAAAGTTTTGTGTATTTTACGATATTGTTAAGTAATTTATACAATTTTTAAAGATTGGAAAATAGCCTACTGTAAGAAGTGGCCGGGGTGTGCTTTAAATCACGCGAGACACATTTTTACACATTACTCGTACGTGAACCTACTTGTCGACCTTTAAACATGTACTATCTAGTTTACATGTTAGATCAATAAAATTACCGATAGCAATATAATTTTCAAGTTGAATTATTTCTTCAGGCTCCGCCGTGTCGACCGTGACCGCGTTAAATGCTACCCATCTATTGTAGCGCCACATTAACACGTGCAACAGAACTGGAAAACGATAGCGCCAAGGTCTCGAGGCGTCGTTAACATGGTGTTTGTAAATATTTATGGAAAATCGACAACGTATGTAGTATGTACAAAAGAACTTTGAACCTATTACAGTGAATATATATGTAGTGGAGTGTGGAACGTGAATGTAAAAGTATTTGGACTGGACAAGGACTTTACAACACATATCAGCTTTGGAACTATTAAGTGTTAGGTATGTTTATGTTTCTCTTTTGGAGAAATGCGCGTATGAACTCGAAGGATAGGTACAGCTTGTATACAATAAAGCAATAAAGGCACATATTACTTAATAGTTATGGTAAAATGTGTGTGTGTTTTTTTATAAGAGAGAGGCAAACGAGCATAAGGGTCACCTGATGGAAAGCAATCACTACCGCCCAAGAAGATCAGCAATACCAAGAGGTCGTCGATCCGTTGCCAGCCTATAAATCTTTCTTTCTTTCTGGTGATCTCACTCACTCCCAGGAATACATTAACTCTCAAGGAATTTGGTATTTGGCTGCGGTATTATGTGAGGTGGAGGTACTTCCCCAGTCGGGCAGCTTAAAAATACACTATGCCCAACCTCTCTTGGAGGAGCTTGATCTACGGCTCAAATTTTAGGTTTGTTTTAAGCTTCGTAAAAAGGTAAAAAGACTTATTATAGTGTCGATGAATATGTCGACCGATAACAATGTCTGAGGCAGTATCAACATTAACTTAATAGTTGAAATCTTACTAATTTTCATATTAACTTTAATTGAAGATCTAAAAAGGCCCATATAGGTAAGTTTATTGAGGAATTTAAATAAAAAAAATAATTGAAATCAGATTTTGATTCATTGAAAAAGTGTACGTGTCGATGTATCCACAAGGCTTTAATAAATTATTTCATTATATTTTCTTGTCTTCATATTTAATTGAAGATTTAAAAAATCACGGCGTCAAGGTACGGCATCGAATAAAGTTAAAAAAAAATGTGCTTAACATGGGACACGTCTCTAGACAGTCAGGGGAGATTTACTAAAGAATAAGGAGCGCACTAAAGATCCAAGAGCGTCGACGAGCCACCAGTGCTGCAGCACTGGACCCATTTCAAGATAACTTCTTACCGGTTTATTTTTATATTCTCCAAATATTATGATCATAAAGCGGTAGTAATACAATGGCATATAAATAGTAATATATTATAGCGAAAGAGTGCGCGTAGGGAGATCCTTATATTCACACAATAGAGAACCAATGAATGGAAGATCTTAAAATAATCCCCTTGTAGAGAACATACTACAAAAGACATAAATAGGTCCTTACAGGTCGGCGACTCGAGAGTGAATACAGTGCTTTTCATTAAGAGGCTGTGTTGGTTATTTAGCTAGTTTATAAATGTATTTAAAAAGCTTTAACTGCTTTCCATCAAGCGGATTGTATGCCTGATTTTTATCTTCAGTATCAACCCATAATCATCCCAACATGCCACTGTTGGGATACGGGTCTCAATCGAAGAGGTTTTGAGCATACTCCACCACGCTGCTCAAATTGCGGGTTGGCGGAAGCCGACTCAAAGGCCACTGAGTAGGCATAATGACTGTCATGTAATGACAACAGCCGGGACCGACAACATGCCCTTCGAAGCATGAAGGAGCTTTATACTAGGTCGGGTGGCAGACCAGCATACAGCCCGTCTAATGTGAAGTGGTTACCGTAACTATATTATCGCTCGCAACATGAAATCTTGCTCTATCGCAGCCTACGCAGCAACTCCTTCAACTACCTCTCTTATATCAGAGCCTCACAGATCACATTTATAATATTAGTAGGAGTAGAACTACAGTATGTATAAATAAATATTCCTGGACAATTTACACAGCGCCATCTACTCCCAAATTAGGCGCAAAGCTTGTACTTTGGGTACTAGACAACTGATAAATACATTTATTTTGTTAGTACATAGAATTGTATGGTTGTAGAAAAGTACTATAGTCACCACGACGGGATGTTGGCTGTACTGTATTGTTGCGAAAATGGAAAATCGTCTGTGGCTGAAATAATGGACCCGAGAATTATGGCGACAACAATGGACCTCTGGTACAAGCAATTTATCAAATTGTTCTTACCAGTGTTTTTGGCCCTTTACCTTGAAAAGTCATTAGCGAGCTTTGTGAACTGAGCAGGCTGGTGTTTGAAAACAGTAATTTGCTTTTAAATACATTTTTATAGGGGTAACTGTAGAAATTACGCCTGAAAAGAATGAAAGAAAAGGAATCACTGTAGGATCCCAAATTAATCGGGTAAACCACAAGCATTGGCTTGTGGGTTTGATTACTTCAGAAGTATGGTAACATTTCTTTGGTGTGTACATAGCCGACTTTTGCCATTGGCGTTGGCCCTGTTGCTCTGTCAGCGTCTCCTTATATCTGGTAGCTGTTCTAATGTGATCGGCAGGTGATTCTCAATGTTATCAGATATTTTAAATCTGCTAAGTGCTAAGTTGGCCGTGTGGTTTCCGGCAGACTAGAATAGAATCACTCCGTCTCTTCTCGTCGATGTCGTACAAGGCGACTAAGGGAAATACAATATAAAACATCGATCAGGCCTCCCCAACCCGTCTGGCCAGCGTGGGGGGAGTGTAGGCCAAATCCTCCTTCTATCTGGGACAGTCGTGCTCCTCTAGTGGAGACTAAAATGACCTGATGATGATGAAGTGCTAAGTACACTGAAGAGCACAATATTCGCATCAGTCATAACAGGACATTATTAAGCCAAACAAAAAATCTGACTGATAATTCTAAAATTTAGACTTTTTAGTATCCCGGCAGAGTCATATATTTTTGTAATCTCCTTTTAATAGCCTTCATTTTGATATACTACACGATAGATTTAGTTAACAAAAAAACATTAACAACTTGCAATTTAGCGGCAAAAATTCCGCCATTTAGATTTTTTTAAACAAAGACAACAAAAACTGACTTGGACAGTCTAATTGAATTTTGTTTCAAGGAGACTGTTATACCCAAAGACACTGGACTAAACGGCATCCCTATCGGCGGAGTAATAGCACAAATATTAACATACTGCGAAAACAGACAATCCACAGAGCAAATTGCCGAAAGTGGGTTGTCGTTGTGGTAAGTGCTCGTTGATTTTTACTGCCGCCCTCGTCTAACGATCCTCTATCTCGCCTTGTCCAATGGCAAAGCACCATTTTATTAAACGACGCCATATTGTTAAATCTTTCGGTAGTACGACACTGTAATGTACACCAACGAATACTTAAATATTTAGTACGATAATTTTCCGGAATTTATTTAGGCATCTGCTACAACTATTGCAACATCAGAGAATATATTAATGTGTAATATTATCTATGCGATTCGTGTTGCCAACTCAGATTTTGCAAAAGACGTAGATCAGATTAGAAAACTGCATAGATTTAATCAAATTTGCGTAAATATTTCGTAGATTTATGAAGGTAAGTACTTATTTCTAAATGTAATAAAGAGATTAGGGTAGGTAAAACTGATGAAAGTAAAGTTTTGGTACAGTACAGAAAACACAAATAGGAATACTTTTGTCATAAGACGTAGAAATGACAACGCTGTATGCGATCATAATTCATTATTATTCTTTAATGAAATAAAATGGTTAAGTTATCGTATTCAGGTTTCGATAGTGCCAAATATATGGACAATGCCAGGCTCCCGGTGCCCCTCTTAAGCACAGACTACACTGCGAGCGAAACGAAGTACACTTCGCTCATCTATGAACGAATCGCCAAACTATGAAAAGAAAGATAATGTTCCGCAGCTCAGAGAGCCACAGACTTAGACTATGCCAGCGATGCGAATTTGCGAGCTGACATTATCTCTCTCATCTCAAGTTGGGTGACAAGAGCGTTGCAAAGCGAACCTCGTTTCGCTCGCAGTGTGGTCTGCGTTTTTCACACCCCAGCTGCACCTCTACGAAAGTGTTACGAGCTAAGCAGGCCGCAACATCATCAATCACAAAATACTTTTTATCTCCGTTTTGTGTTCACGCAAATTGGATCTGTGAGCAGGACTGCATGCAAGAGATTTATAGAATAATTAATTTGATTATGTATTATGATTTACTTTACCAAACTTCTACAAATGTAAACGTAATTAGACGTTTACATTTGTAGTTTGTTAGTTGTTTATCCTTCCTTTCTCGTGACCTCACTCACTCGTAGGAATACAACAACCTCGAGGGAATTGTTATTTGGCTGCACTATTCTGTGCGGTCTCCCAGTCGGTCAGCTTACAAATACGTTGTACCCTGCCTCTCTTTCGCCAGAACATTTTTCGCTTGTCGGCATGGTGCATCACGTGCAGGTGAGGTTGACTTTGGCTCTAAAGATTGTGATGAGGCACTTACACAACTAACATCATTAAAAAAAGTTCGTTGTTTCGTAAATGTGTGCAGTTTATACCCCTGGTCTAGTGAGAAGTCATTAATTTCCATGCAATTTTCATTTAATTAAGTACCTACGAACTACAAACTAGAATAGTCATTAAATTTTATAAATAGCGACACGGAGCGCACTGCACAGAGGGCTGGCTACATCGCACTTCCAATTTGCATACACATTAAAGTGGAATGGGTTTCAGACTGAACTCGTTGGCGCGCCACGAACTTCGTTTAATATTTGAGAAGTGGCGGCTTGAAACATTACCAGCGCGGCGGCGGTACAAGAACACTCCCACGGGCTTTCCATTTCTCACATATCCTAAGTACACTTGGACATGTTTCATTTGTTGCATAAAAATGTCACTAAGTAGTTACTTTCATAATTTATTATGACAAATAAGTTCTTCTTTGCCTCTTATTCATGTGCTTGTATTGTTGCATAATAAACGAAACGGGTTAAACCAAATGGGAATTGAAAATGCGCTCCGAAATTGTTAGATGTGCATTTGTTTGTTTAAAATAATTCTAAAAAATAATAATTCTGTTATGCAATCCTTACTAATATTATAAATGCGAAAGTAACTCTGTCTGTCTGTCTGTCTGTCTGTCTGTCCTGCTTTCACGGCAAAACTACTGAACCGATTTAAATGAAATTTGGTACACAGATAGTTTAGAGCCTGAGGAAGGACATAGGCTACTTTTTAATGCAAAAAAGGGTTGTAAAGGGTTAAAAGGGGGGGTGAAAGGTTGTATGGAAGTATCGTTATTTTTAGAGCTAGAAGCTTGAAACTTATTTTTTAGGCTGTTGATTCGATATAAATAAATATGACATTCAAAGTTTGTAAAAGTTTTACCCCCGTGGGGGTAAAATAACAATAGGGAATAGGGGATGAAAGTTTGTATGGAAATATGTAAGGTATAAGTGAATGTTTTATAAGTTTGCGACAAGAGACAAAATATTAGTGCTATCCTGATGTAGATAACATTTACGCAGTCATTACAAAATGAGAAACTGGCATTGTACAAACAAAGCCTGTGAATGTAAACAAAAGATAAGAAAGCTTAATAGTTTTATGAATGAGTCTTTATGCCTTTGCATGCCGACTCAGTCAGAAGTCGCAATATCCGAAAGGGATTTCTAGGAATCGGTTACAAATGGTTCATAAAAACAAGTTCTTACGTACAAGTGTAAAAAGTTATACTTAGTATAGAGATTTTGTTTATTTGGGTCAATAAAATTAGTTAAATTTAATTCATTTGGGTTTATAATATTTTTTTAAATAGGTTTTTATACAATTAAATAAAATACTTAAATAAGTTATTTTCATAATAAGAAGTTTTGTTTTCTGTGTTTACGGTTAAAAGCAAAATAGTTATAGGGGTATAGCGCACTCGGTTCTAAAACTACCATTGAACTTAGCTGATGAGGACATGCCGCTATGTAACATTAGCAAAAGCAGTGAGCGCGGAAGAAAGTTGCAGCAGTGTAAGCTGTTGGTTGGGGAATGTACAATGTTCCACAAAAGAGCTATATAAGCACTAGATGGCACACTGCAACTCATATAAGTATTAATACGTATGTGTCTTATTTGTAAAATAATTAGCCGAAATATTTAAAAATGCTGCCCAAAGACACTATTCCACGCGGACGAAGTCGCGGGCACAGCTAGTCTGTATATAAATTTGTCAAGATTCACTTAATGGTTTTAGAACTGAGGCTATAATATTTGAGGCTATAATAACACTGAATTCAGATTTTACAAAATGTTGCATAATATGTTATTATCTACTATATAAAAATAAGTCGGGTTTTCCTTCCTGACGCTATAACTCCAGAACGCACGAACCGATTTCCACGGTTTTGCATTCGTTGGAAAGGTCTCGGGCTCCGTGAGGTATATAGCAAAGAAAATTCTGGAAAAATTTGAAAAGAAAAGCGGGAAAATCTTGAAGCCATCTGGTGGCGAAACGGAGTTCGCCGGGTTTGCTAGTTAACATATAAATTTGTCTGTTGGGTATTAATAATCTCTCCATGTCGTTTTTAAGTAAGTCATCATCATCATAAGCCTGTATCTACCCACTGCTGGATATACCTAGACCTACCCCAATACATTCCACTAAATACAATCCTCTGCCTTCCGAATCTAGTCGCTTTATTTAGGTCATCAGACCATCTAGAAGGATGACAAAAACAAAAAAAATATTATTATTAAAAATGTATGAGGCGTGTCTAAGTGTCCACAAGGTCCCAATGACAGAATAAATAATGTCATTTCATTTCAGGCGTCCAACGCTTCGTTGTCCCACGTGCGGCCTCTACCCTAATACCTTCCTCTCCCATCGCCAACTCGGCAGATTTGTCCGGTCCATTACCACTTCAGCTTGCAAACTCTGAAGGTTATGTCGATAACCTTCTCCTTTGCAATTCTTCGTTCCAATATCGATCCCTCAGAGAAACCCCTAGCACTCCACCGCTCGCTGCGCGACTTTTAGCCTGTAGGCCAGCCCGATGGTCAGTGTCCAAATCTCTACACCGTAGGTCATTGCAGATGGGACGCACTGGTTGAAGATTTCAGTCTTCAAGCATTGGGCGTATCTGTGCTCACCGCACAGAAGGTGAACCCGTCACCGATTTAGTAAATAAAATCACCTGTATTATTATCATTAAATTGATCTCGCAGGGAACTGGGGCGTTTCGTCTCCGTATATAGCATGAACATATAGTCCTATAAACCTTTATGATGCAAATTGAAATACGAAATATAACTATATAACACGAAGCATCATTTTTTTTCTATTCTATATGAGGGGGGGAGGGGGGCAAACAAGCATGTGGGTTACATGATGGAAAGCAACCACCGCCCATGGAGATCAGCAACACCAAGAGGTCACCGATCCGTTGTCAGCCTATACTGCTCCATTTCTTTCTGATGACCTCACTCACTCGCAGGAACACAACAATGCTTAAAGGAATTGTTATTTGCCTGCTGTATTCTGTGAGGTACTTTCCCAGTTGGGCAGCTTTAAATATACGCTATGCCCTACCTCTCTTTTCGCCAGAGCGTCGTTTGTTGGTCAGCAGGTAAGATAAAAAAAAAAATGTTTTGTCAATATTTACGTAACAATATTATTTATCGTTGTAACTAGGCCCCTCCTCTGTTTCATTCGTGAAACAAACACAATAACTTGTATTCGCTCACGTAATAAGCGATCTGAATTTCTTGCATCACATTCTTAAAAAAGTTATTAATATTGCTTGAGTGTAGTTTACGCTTGTTCATAACATAACCTTATTCTATTACAGAACTTTATAGAGTGATATGTTGGCCGTGTGGTTTCCGGCAGACTAGAATAGAATCACTCCGTGTCTTCCCGTGGATGTCGTACAAGGCGACTAAGGGACATTAAACATCGATCAGGCCTCCCCAGCCCGTCTGGCCAGCGTGGGGAGTGTAGGCCAAATCCTCCTTGTCTGGGACGGACGAGAGGGTAGTGCTCCTGTAGTGGAGACTAAATGACCTGATGATGATTAACTGTTAGTCACAGACCTAGGATTTTTCGCTACCGTTACAGTTGATTATAAATAAATATTCTTGGACGAATTATACAGCTATCTAGTCCCAAACTAAGCAAAACTTGTACTATGGGTACTAGACAACTGATAATATACGTAAATACATTTTTTTTGTAAATACATACATATTTATAGAAAACACCCAGACCGAGACAAACAGACATGTTCATGTGCACAAATATTTATCTTGTGCGGGGATCGAACCCACGACCCCGGAGTCAAAGTGGACATGGTTAGCCATTCGACTACCGGGCTCATCAAGATTCTTGACTGCATTTGATTGTATCTTCTGACATACAATATTATAATTTATTAATCTCTCTGTTGATATGGTCCAAATGTACTCGTATACATTTAGAGCATACAATATGATAAAAACTAATAGTGCGCCGCGAACAGAGAACCAGCTAATGTTTTTTCAAACCAATTTTGATATTTCAAGTACTTTGTCACTACATGGCTATCGAACAACACGGGGGTAAATGAAGATTCATCGACTTCGGTAACAGAAGCAGAGGCACATCGCTGAAACAGTCTGTGACCACGGCCGGTGCAACCTGGTCGAAACGTCAGGCAAACGTATGTAAGTAAATACCCTTATGCATGATCTCGTTAATTCCTGTTATTATTTTCATAAATTTCAAGTACTATTGAACGGGAACCTTACCGCCTGAGTCGAAGCTGATCAAATATTTTGATTCCCAAAATATATCTTAGGTTAAAGTAACACGGATATCTTCAGCTTAATCGGTAGAACTGTGGATTCCTACCAGTTAAGCTAAACACAATTGCCAAACCAATCTAAGCTGAAGTTTGATTTTCCATTTAAAAAATCCGATGAGAAAAGGCCTCAACTTAGGCGCCCTGATTATATTGCTCCATGACCATGTGAATTATATGTAATAGCCTACTTATCTACCAAGTTTCATCAAAACAGGTTCAGGGGTTTGATTACATTGCCCAACGAACTTAAAAATATTTTTACGATTCTTGCGTATTTATCAAATTTCATCAAAATTGGAACACCATCGGTAATATATACACGCAACAAACAAAAATATTTTTCATCAAAATTTTGTATGCAATCAATTTAATCTTATTTATTACGTAGTAAAACCGTCGGTATTTGACGTCATTACATAAAACATACTCCGGTATTTTAAACTAGGATTCATTTTCGAAATCAGGAGGGCCTTGACTCGGAACTCATTCAAATCGATGACTATCTTAAGCTATTTTCTTAAGTCCAGTCAGGAATTGCAGACATAATTATTTTCTAATTACCTATGTGTATTTATGTATATGTATGTGTGTGTGTCTTTCCACCATCTGCCTGCGCAAGATTCTCGAGTACTTTGGTCACATTGCCAGGAAACCTGCGGACAATCTCGGGAGACTCATAGTCACTGGCAAGGTGGAGGGTAAGACAGAACGAGGACGCAGCCCGACTCGTTGGTCCGATCAAATTCGAGGTTTCCTCACCATGTCAGTCCACGATTCTTTAAAGACTGCCGGAGATCGACATAAATGGCACAATATAATAAGAGAAAAGGTGCTACCTGGTGGAGGTCACGACCCTCAAATCTGAGGATAACGAAACATGGAGGAGGATGTGTGTCTGTGTGTGATTGTGTATCTATAAAAGTAAAAATTGACATTTTAATTTTCACTGGGCTAGATGACATTTTTTTCCTTCTATTTGTTATGTAAGGACGTTATTATAATATAATTTGCAGCCCCCCCCCCCCCCCCCCCCTAGCCAAGTGCAATTCGTAGCGTAACGAACGTTAGATGGATCACGTGACATTTGTCATTTCGAACATTTAGCAACAATTAGCGATCGCTGCGCTTTTCTACTTCGCAAACTGCCATTTGGCTAGCCCCCCTGATCTTTATAGTTTTGTGTATTTTACGATATTGTTAAATAATTATACAATTTTTGAACGTTGTCAAGTAGCCTATGCCATGTCTTATCTCTGCATCACCCTTAGGTTGACTGGTAGAGAATGCTTGTATATCATTAAGTCCGCCTGTGTGCAATTTTGTGAATGAAGTTGAAATAAATAATAGTAGGCACATTTCCTGCACCGAAGAAAGGTCTTAAAATATGAACGAGTGAAATATAACAGCTGACGCGTCCGTAACAACGCGTATAATCTTTATGTGGACGTTATCGGTTTCGCGGTCGTTTATGGCTCCGTGTAGGATACAGTCAGCCACATTTTACGATAGTTGTAACATTTCGATATCGAAATATTAATACATCCCGACGCATAAATAGATATTTTATTGCCTCACAGGAAATTAGAATGATGGAATCGAAAATACATTTGGAATTACAATTTGATTAGAATGCTTCTTAATTCTCATATTTATTGGCTGTTTAATCAAACACTTATCTATAACTACGTTTTATTAGCTAACTTATAACAAAATTACCAAATTTTAATTAAGAATGTCTGAAACAGTAGAAAATAAAACTAATAAGAAAATAAAGAAATGAAAATTTTCCATTACCATCACAGCGATTATTGTACATACTTTGTTATTTTAATCCTTTACGCGCATTTAATTTTAATCCTTTTTTCTAAGGTTGACTGGAAGAGATGCCTCTAAGGAATAAGTCCGCCTTTGTACTGCTTTGTTTTGCATTTTATTTTAATTGTACAATAAAGTAAACCAACAAACAAAAAAGACATCTAAGTAAGTTCCTTACACTGGTATAAGGACAGCGTATATTCCTCCTCTCTAAAACTGTAGTAGGCGACTATTATATCTATCAAATATAACGTACGTTAATCCTAACGTTTTGGAGTGTAAGATGCTCACTACCATCTTAGAGCTAAAGCCAACCTCTCCTGCAAGTGGTGCATCCTGCCAATTTACTAACGAGGCTCTGGCGAAATAGAGGTAGGACACAGCGTAATTTTAAGTTGTGCGAATGAGGAAGTACCTCCTCCTCACAGAATACCTGAGCCAAATAATAATTCTCTTAAGGGTTGTTGTGTTCCTGCGTGTGAGTGTGGTCACCAGGATGTAAGTAGTTGCTGCGCTGGCAGCGGGGGCAACGCACGAGCGATATTTCATGATGCGAGCGTTAATATGGCTACGGTAACCGCTTCACATCAGGCAGTCCGTATGCTTGTCTGCCACCCGACGTAGTATAAAAAAGATACACATAAAATGGCAATAAATGGCTTGAGTATTCGTATAAAAAATAAAGTAGCTTCGTCTTTAATTAAGCTTTTATAAAAGCTTCAGTAAAGACTTCATTAGTAGAGTTTTTTAATTAGAAATATATTTCTAATTAAAACACTCTCTTTCACTATTGGATGTGAATTAGAATGAAGAAAAAATATCCCTTTGTGATAAAGTATACTAAGAACAGGGTGTGTGTGATACAAACATTCTGTAAACAACCTATCGTATCGTAGTTAGACGTGGATGTTGTGGGGTGTGGGCGTGTAGACAATGGCTCTCGTTCACGGCACGCTGTCAGACCTGGGGAGGCGTGTGTGTATCCTGCTTCACTGTCTATTGCCTGACAGACTGGAAATTAGGATTTTTCTGCAAGGATGGTTGTTTATACAACACTTATTCCATTATCTAGTCCTTCGTTGTTTACTCTCTTCAGGCATGAGTACGTAATAAAAAGTTCTTTGGTGAAAGAATAAATAGTAATAAATAAATAAATATTCCTGAACAACGGCAGACACACGGCCATCTAGTCCCAAACGAAGCAAAGGCTGTACTATGGGTTCTAGATAACTGATATAATACTTAAATACATTTATTTTTTGTAAATACGTGCATAATATAGATGTATTCTATGTACTACATATAATACATAGAAAACACCCAGACCAAGACAAACAGACATGTTCATGCACACAAATATTTGTCTTGTGCGGGTACGAACCCGCGACCTCGGAGTCAAATTGGCCATTGCTAATCATTCGACCACCGAGTTCGTCAAAGAATAAATGATATACACCATATTGAGGCAAATACATATTTAAAATCGTGTAACGTTTATACTGCCTATTAAAGTTTATATCTATCTATCTATCTAACGCGTGCTACAATGGCCACTTTACGTCAAGCACTATTTGCGAAGCACATCGTATGTGTTATAAAAATGTAGAGTCCACATTATTTCCACTCAATAAGAGTTTTCGGTCATTGAGTAAAACACACCACACATTACAGGCATAGGCATGTAAAAACATGCATTGAACACGAGGTAGCTCATAAAAAAGCTAAAAAAGAGAATCTATACACCGATAAGTACATATAATAAAGCAGTAGAAACCACGTGTCTGTAAATATATATATTAAAAAACCGGACAAGTGCGAGTCGGACTCGCCCACCGAGGGTTCCGTAGGTACGTAGTATCATTATTAAATTTGATATTTTTCATTATAAATAAGAAATAATGCGTCGCAAAAAATAAATAAAATATATTTTTCAATGTGTACATCAAGCCCTTTCATTTGATACCCCATTTGAACTAGTAGTTTCAATTTGAAATTTCGACACCCTATAAAAAATATAGACCCCCTATTTTTTAAGATCTATTTACAAATGTATAGTTTTGAGATTTATTCCTGTACTTGTAGTCTATAACGATGTTACTTGCCAAATTTCATAGTTCTAGGTCAACGGGAAGTACCCTATAGGTTTTGATTCCCTTGAGTGTGTCGAAATATGCGTTTTTTGCTGAATAAACGGCCGTAACTTTTTTCTACGTAAACTTAGCAGTTTGATTTTTTTTTAACTTCATGGGACCGTAGACCTGAGTATACAGTTCAAATTTTAGCTTGATACCTCCACGCATTCTCGACATAGAAATTCTTGACAGACAGACAGACAGACAGACAGACAGACAGACAGACAGACAGACAGACAGACAGACAGACAGACAGACGGACAACAAAGTGATCTTATAAGGGTTCCGTTTTTCCTTTTGAGGTTCGGAACCCTAAAAAAATGTGTGGGTGATAAGAAAAGAGTAACAAGACACAAAAAATATATTCTACTTTTTTTTCTGGCTGTCTGCATGCGTGTGTGTCTCCAAAAATATGGTTTTCTGAAATATTAAGTTAAGATTCGAACAACATTATAGTAAATCTTCTATACATATTACGCAGTAGAAACCGCGTGAAACTGATGTGAAGCGGTTACCGTACCATATTAACATTATTGACGCTCGCAACATGAATATCACTCGCGCGCCGCCTTCCCGCCTCCCCCGCTGCCAACGCAGCACCTCCTTCCTTTGTGGTGACCTCACTCACTCGCAGAAACACAACAACCCTCAAGGGAATTGTTATTTGATTGTGAGGTGGAGATACATTTTCCAGTCGGGTAGCTTACAATTACGTTTCCTATATCTCTTTTTGCCAGAGCTACGTTTGTCAGTTAGCAGGTGCAGCACTTCACCGCGTGCAGGTGAAGTTGGCTTTGGTTCAAAGATCTTGATGAACCTCTTACACCCCAACTTAGTTAGTTTTAAATAAGCAATATGAGGGGCGGAAATCTCTTAGAATATATATTCGCATTGCAATTTTGAATGCATCCATAGAAATTTCAAGTGCAAAGGAGTTACAAAGTTATCCAATTATTGTCGAAAGCTACCCCAACTTGTAATATTCAAAGTAGGTATTTTAAAATGATTGTATGCAATGAGTATTGCGCCATTGTCTCACCACAGCAATATGCGCATATCACGAGATCTGCGTCCAAGACGGTAATTACCAATTACCGTAAATGCACGTCTCAGTAGATTCACTGCACGTTGCACAGCATACTAATAAATGCTCAGAAGGGTCACTACAAGTACAAGTACAAGTTTTCAAATGTGTTCGCCCTAGAAAGCATTCGCTATTTGAATCTAAGTCTTTTGAGTGAGAGAAACGTCGAAAGGGGCGTAAAATACTCTGCATAACTGCTTGCACATTGTATAACCCAGTCAGCAAATGAAATGAAAAAAATAAAAATTATCTGATTTTTTAACTATAGTTAACTTCATATTATTATTACACATATTGGAATAAAAAAGCCAAGTGCGAGTCGGACTCGCGCATGAAGGGTTCCGTACCATTATCTATAAAAAGCGGTAAAAAAATTACGTTTGTTATATGGGAACCCCCCTTAAATATTTGTTTTATTTTAATTTAATTATTTATTTTTAAAGTGAATATATAACTAAATATTATATGAGTATTTCAAGCGTCTACCTATTGTCGTTATCAATTGCGAGCAAAAACGAGCAAAAAAAATCACGTTTGTTTTATCGCATAAATATTTATTTTATTCTATTTTTTTAGTATTTGTTATTATAGCGGCAACATAAATACATCAACTGTAAAAATTTCAACTGTCTAACTATCACGGTTCATGAGATACAGCCTGGTGACAGACGGACGGACGGACGGACAGCGGAGCCTTAGTAATATGGTTCGTTTTACCCTTTGGGTACGGAACCCTAATGAATGCAATTTCATAGTATGTGCTCACACTATAGCATTTATTACAGTAATCTTACCGTATTATCCCAAAATGGATGGTAGCTAAGTACTAAACTATGTTTTTTTTCGCTGTATAGGACAACTAACAGTTCAGAGTGCCTAGTGCGAGTTTTTTGTACGCGTTCGATAATGTGAACGTAAACAAACCGACCAAATACATAGGTACTCTCATGTTGTGAATTTATATGACGCGTGTTACATATCAAAATTATATAGCTTACTCGCTCACATATCGAAGTGAGCAACCCGGGTAATTTGGATATGTAACACGCGTCTGGTAAATTCACAACATGAGAGTACTTCTCTATTTGGTCAGTTTGTTTACGTTGACATTATCGAACGTGAATAAAAAACTCGCACTCAGCACTCCGAACTAATGAATGTTCAAAAATTAAGGATAGGTATAAAACAAATACTTCACTGATATTTTAATGGCAACTTATTGCATAAATTTGTTACAAAGTTTATTGTAGCTGCGAATTAAAATGCACTGTTTACTATTTTAAAAGATGTACATCACATGAATCATTTTAGATAAATGTGAATACAGTAGGTACCACACAGTATTTAATTAGACTGTGGCATCGTAAACAAGCCGGCCGTGGCCCGCGCCGGATCCTCTCCCTTGATTGCTTTCGAAACTCCATTATTGAGTAGCTCTCCCTCCACACACGAATGCGGTAGGTGCGGTGCTACACGTGTATGTTACTAAATAAGTTACATATTATTGCTACTAAAAACTAATAAAGGATGATCTTGTGCTTTCGTTATATTGATAAGTATTGCAATAACATAACTGTGGAACATACTCTGTATGTTTTCAAGTCAGCGTCGTTACTCATATTTTTTTTATACGACACCGGTGACAAATCAATATATGGGCAAGCTTGATGTAATGCGGTTACCGAGTCGGTAAACGATTGCATGATAAGGAATTGCTCCCGCGCTAAAATTAAAAGATTGTAGACTAAAATATTGAAAGATTGTAGTTGCATTGATGTTTTAGTTACATTGTGTAAATGGCAATATCTGGTACTTAACCGTCAATGTATACTTAAAATTTTGGAAGTAAAATTTCTTTACGCACGCTTGACTTGGGTAGTAAGCTGGTGAATGCGTACCGAGAACGTTACGAAAAGTGTGATCGGGCGAGGCGAACAGCCCCCTTACCACCATCTCTTATTGCGATTCAATAACTGAATAGAATGCTTATTCATACCAATGAATAAGCGACTCTATTTCAAATGGAATAGAGTCGCTTATTCATTGGTATGAATAAGCAATCTATTCAATTATTGAATCGCAATAAGAGATGATAGTAAGGGGGCAGAAGTTGAGAGAGAGATATTAGTTAGTAGAGCCAAAGAAGTTTTACTTCTGTCGTGTGGTCTGCTTTTTTATGTAAATAAAATATAACATTTTGCGATATATCACTTTTAGCACTAAACTCAGTTTGAGACCAACAAACTGGCCTCAATTCAGCCATTGTTAGATTGGTCTTATTTTAATTCAATGCCGCCGCGAATAAATAATGAAAAATCAATAAGTCGAGCGGACCGTCCGTGCTGATTGCTGATTGTGTTGCATGCTATCATACTGCTTACTGAGATATTGTAAAGCCATTGTTTATTGTAATTCTTCTAATTTTTATAATTGAATTTTTAATAACTGTTTTCTTTTTTTACCAAATTGCCAGGTCTGATTTCGAGGCAAACTATTAGCACATCCCGGCCACTCCACACAAATGTCGCGTCGTTTACTTTTATGTACCTACATAAACAATGACGTCTGTGCAGAGCGTGAATGAGCGTGTGTGCGTGCGGCGCCGTACAAACTGTTCCAGATTTGTCTCAGAGAGGAGGTGAGGTTGACACGAGGGAGTGACAGGAAGTGGCCATACTGTAGGAACTATTACATATTATTCTGTGCTATTACTTATACTGTGCTATTAGTGAATAATGTTATTTACTAATAGTTTGCCCCGAACTCATCATAGAAGATTTAAGAGGTAATAAACAGAGAAGATTCTTCTTGGTTTCTGCACTTAACAAGATTATGAACATGATGATCATGTATCTATCTTGTATTATAGTTATATTGCTCTATCTGAAATGTCTGTAATAATAATTTTCCGCCTTCGGGAAGTAAGTAATAGTGAAAAATCTCCCATAATTTCAAATTAGCTCAAGGTTATGAACTCCAATAATGAAAAACATGGCAAAGCGGGAATATAATGTATGTATGTATGTCAATTTCAAGATCAACCGAGGACAAAGTTTTGGAAAATAGCTAACAACTATTTTATAAAAAAATATGTGATACTAAAGGAACAGAGTATTATTGTCATTTGATATAAAAATATGAAGATACAGGATCAATCATACATAATACACAAATATTTACTATTTGTTTGTACTTCAGCCTAATGCTCCGTCCCTCGACTTCCATCGGAGAATTCGATATAGGTTGACATTTAGCGACCCCAATACAAGCCGGTTTATTTGGCCGACTTTAATAGTCGGCATATACAAGAACGGATTGTAATCATTTGAATTCGAAAGTACGATATTAGTAACGAACACTTGAGAATCGAGGTTATATGATATAGAAAATGCATTAATTTGTATATGTAACATAAAAATAAATTGTTTATGAATATTGACATACTCATTGCTAGCTGCGACCGCTTAAAATGTTAGAATAACATTGAAACGTGTGATTGGAATGCAATGAATTCGATTGACTTTAGTAGAGCAATGCCAAGATTTTTCAACGAGTAAAATATCTTTGTAACAGATAGTATAATATAAGTGTTTGATTTAATTACTGAGATATCTGCCTTCTGTGCAGCTCGGTTATTTGTAATTTGTACGTTATTAAAATCATCATCATCATTAAACAAACCCATTTTGTTTATTTAAATTCGAGCTAATCTCTGAAACTGTTCAATTGATTTTGTTGAATATTTACTATAGGTGATTAAGGTAAAATAATTTGATCATATCCTCTTCTAAACAACGTTTTAAAATCAATTAATAATGTGTATTTTTGTGTGATATCTGATCTCTTGAGCTTAAATTACTTTATCAACATAAATTATGCATTTTCAAAATAATACGATTTTATGAGTAGTTAGTACATAGTATCAATTGTCACAAATATCAGATTCGTTGGCTTACTTGTGCGAACTAATTACAAGGTGATTCGATTAGCTCACTTCGGGTGTTCGTTTATGACTCTTAGTGGTATATCCATAGAAATAAAACATCATTGGAGCCAACCTTGACTTAGTCTGTAGCTATGCTATAATTATGATACTTGAACCGGTTATAATTATTCAAAGCATATACAACACTTCATGTCTGTGCAGTTAGGTAACCATTGAAGAGATCCCTACTCAGGACGCAACCCTGAATGCAGCGACCATAGCAAAGTAAAACTAGCTATCATAATAAAATTCTTACACAAAACTTGATATCTATGTTGTTGATGAAAAGTTTCTTATTTCGGAGTGCTTATTGCGAGTTTTTTGTTCACGTTCCATCATGTTAACGTAAACAAACCGACCAAATAAAGAACTCTCATTTTGTGAATATATAAGGCGCGTGTTAGATTTCAAAATTATAATAAATAAATATTGTCAGACAAATTACACAGCGCCATCTAGCCCCAAAGTAAGCGAAGCTTGTGTTATGGGTACTAGACAACTGATAAACATAAGTAATTTTTTTTTTTGTAAATACATTAAGTATGTATGATACATAGAAAAACCCAGACCAAGACAAACAGACATATTCATGTACACAAATGTTTGTCCTGTGTGGGAATCGAACCCACGAGCGTTGGTGTCGAAGCCGCGACGCCACCGAGCTCGTCGGCGATTATATTACTTGGCCTACTTGCTCACATGTTGAAGTGAGCGACCCAGCCAATTTAGATATGTAACACGCGTCTGGTAAATTCACAATATGAAACTATTTCTTAATTTGGTCGGCTTGTAAACGTTAACACGTTGGAATGTGACTAAAACTAAAATAACATACATAATTTAGAATCCGTAGTCATCCTGAGTCAGCAAGATTTGAACTAACCAAATAAACATACAAACATTGCAAGATTTATAATCTATATCTAGCTGATTAGATAATACAATTATGTAAATGTAATCTGTAGTATAAGTAGTGTTATCTTAAGTGTCATTCACTTTTCTATTATGTATGTGATAAGATAAATAAAGTAACACCATATATAGTTGAAAGTAATCATGCATTGAAATACGGTAGAACATAATATGCCGTATCTAAACAAACAATTTTGTAAGTTACATTTTGTAACTATGTTACATTTTGTAAGTGAACTTTGGGGCATAATAATATAATCGTGTAAATATGCCATATTACAAACAAATTTGTAAGTAAAATTTTTGTAGCTTTGTGGCGTTAGTTTTTCTTAATGAACTGGATTAAGCATCTGTTTTATCTTCGCATGTTTTGTTAGTACAGAATAATATAAATAAGGGCACCGTCTCTCTACTGTAACAGGCCATTACCTAGTGCACCCAGAACTCATTTCCATAGCCCATATAATTTCCAACGCATTATGCAATAGTCTCAATGCTTGCCGAGACCTGCTCATGTGTACTCGTATATTGTTGCACTGATATATCCTGGAGCGGGTCATGGCAGGTATATAGCATTACATTAACATTCTCAAGGGGTCTCTACTCGTTGGATCTAGATCCCCGCGCATGCCTATCAAATGACCGGGGTTGACTCGCACTTGAGCAGCGTGGTGGAGTATGCTCTAAATCCCTTCGATTGAGAGGAGGCCAGTATCCCAGCTGCAGCAGTAGGATGAATAAGGGTTGACGACGGCTTTAGCAGACAACAGGTAATAAAGGCGTACAAAAAAAAATATCGAAACTGTCTCACTAGTAGAGAAACATCTTAAAATGCATAAATAATAATAAATAGTATGTTATGTTGCGCTTTACTTCTAATTTCTTAGTTTTATTTAGTAGGTAGTCCTTTTTTGTTACCCCTTAAGTTCTATGCCGTAAACTTTATCCTCGAAACAAATAAAGTTTTACATTGTCAAGTTAAGAGAAAACTAAGATAAAACACGTAACTTGAAAACCGGAGGACTTTAGACTTTCTGTAACTAATAAACCTACGTAAAAGAGGAATATACAAAAAATTACTGACGTCAATTTGCGTGTCGAAAATAATGGTTTCCATCGGTGACGGATCAAAAGGTTATTTTTCTGATGAATATTTAAATATTCAACAGAAAAATAACCTTTTATTGTAATGTGAACATTGCTCACAACATATATTATGTGACTATACGTTTTACACACAAACATTTGTTAAAAACCGGAAAAACATTGAAACTCCTTTGAAAGTTCTTTAGACATTTAACTTGTTCTTGTTGTGATTAAAATTACAGGTTCTAATATCCATATCTTGGCCGTGTGGTTTCCGGTAGATTAGAATAGAATCAATACGTCTCTTCCCGAGGATGTCGTACAAGTCGCGACTAAGGGAAATACATTATCAAATATCGATCAGGCCTCCCCAACTCGTCTGGCCAGCGTGGGGAGTGTAGGCCAAATCCTCCTTCTGTCTGGGACGGACGAGAGAGGGTCGTGCTCCTGTAATGGAGACTACAATGACCTGATGATGATGATGAATATATCTACTTCCATACTAAAATTATTAATGCGAAATGTGTCTGTTTGTCTATTTGTTTGTTACTTTAACGGCGGAACCGATTTGTTTGAAATTTTGTATAGATAACGCGATCCAGAGGAAGGACATAGACCACCTTTTGGCGTGATATCAACACTATTGGGGGTAAAGCAGCGTGGTGGAAGCTGGTAACATATAATTTTAATCAGGACAACTGTTATATCGTAACAGTAACTAGCTAACAAAACCATCCCACTGTTGGGATACGCGTCAGCTTAGTCGGAGGGGTTTAGAGCATGCTGCTCAATTGCGGGTAGGCGGAGGCCAGTGTTTTCAAGCCCCCTTATGGCCACTGACTTGGCATAACGACTGTCATCTAATGACAACAGCCGGGACCGACGGCTTATCGTGCCCGTGAAATAAATAAACCCATCCTCAGACGGGCTACGGTCGCTGTTGCTTAACTTGCGTGTTCGATTAGAATGACACGCGCAACGCCATTGAGCTCCTCATCATAACTAAACATCAGATAAAAAAAACAGATACATTACTTTATCGTCTAATATTAAAAAAATAATAAATTATAGTTTATAAATTTCCTAGATAATGTTTCTTTCTATTGGATATAGTCTGGTCAACATGTACCTTTTTGGATGAAATTTTTGTATAGTCTCCGAAAATATAATCAAGGTGTCATTCGATTCGGAATATTATGTAGAAAGTTTAAGGAATAGTCCCAAAAGGGGCAGCTAAAAATTGCAAAAGTTATAAACAATTTATAAAAAGAAAAAATTGGGGTTTAGTTTTTTTAGAATATCTCAAAAACTATCTATGATTTTCGAAATTTGAAAAAAAGATCTGAAAAGAGCAGGAAATTTCCCAAAAAAAAGTCCTCCCGGAACCGTATCTATAATATCTATAATTTTTACAGAGCCCTAAAAATAGTGCTAAAAGCGGCTAGTCTGGCTTCCGCGCGTGACTCGTCACTCGGACACGGTAACAATAAAAATCATTTTAACATATTAAATATAAATATTAAGGAATAAAAAAATTCTAGTACTATTAGGATACATAAATAAACAATAATTCGCAGGCTAAAAAAAATATCCCCATTTTTCCATTAGTTAATTAACAACTTTTTCTGAATGGAACGTTAATAATAACATAAAAAACCCGATTATTATTAAACTAAAACTCTAGGATTTTTGTCACTTCGTGCAGTTATTCTTAAGAGGTAAAAAACCGGACAAGTCGAGTCAAGGAGCGAGTCGGACTCGCCCACCGAGGGTTCCGTAGGTACGTAGTATCATTATTAAATTTGATATTTTTCATTATAAATAAGAAATAATGCGTCGAAAAAAATAAATAAAATATATTTTGCAATGTGTACATCAGTTTCAATTTGAAATTTCGACACCCTATAAAAAATATAGACCCCCTATATTTTAAGATCTATTTACAAATGTATAGTTTTGAGATTTATTCCTGTACTTGTAGTCTATAACGATGTTACTTGCCAAATTTCATAGTTCTAGGTCAACGGGAAGTACCCTATAGGTTTTGATTCCCTTGAGTGTGTCGAAATATGCGTTTTTTGCTGAATAATCGGCCGTAACTTTTTTCTACGTAAACTTAGCAGTTTGATTTTTTTTTAACTTCATGGGACCGTAGACCTGAGTATACAGTTCAAATTTCAGCTTGATATCTCCACGCATTCTCGACATAGAAATTCTTGACAGACAGACAGACAGACAGACGGACAACAAAGTGATCTTATAAGGGTTCCGTTTTGCCTTTTGAGGTTCGGAACCCTAAAAAAGATCCCCGATGGAAAAATTCAAAAATGTTAATTTTCCACTTTGTTCACAATCACACAAAAACAATTGAAAAATTTACGGTTCCGGGAGGTAGGACTTTTTTTGGGAAATTACCTGCTCTTTCCAGATCTTTTTTCAAATTTTGAATATCTTTGATAGTTTTTGAGATATTAAAAAAAAACAAACCGCAAATTTATTTTTTAATAAATTGTTTTTTAAAATTTTGCTATTTTTATCGGCCCCTTTTGGGACTTTACCTTAAACTTTCTATATAATATACCGAATCGAATGACACCTTGATCGTAATTTTCGGAGACTATACAAAAATTTCATCCAAAAGGTTATACATGTTGACCAGACTAATAAAATCTTATGACAATCCATACAGGTAGTTGTTTTTTAGACTAGCACGAAAAAACGCGAAGAAAAACAGCGGCGAAAGAACGCGGCTTTAATTAATAATGTGGGTTACGTAGTAATAAATCCAAACTTGCGTCGTAATTTTCGCGATATTAGACATAGAGCCTCCGCCAACCCGCAGCTGAAAAGCGTGGAGTAATATGCTCTAAACCCCTTCGATTGAGGGGAGACCTATATCCCAGCAGAAGGAAGACTAAGGGTTCAAGCTGTCATAATCATTTGATCATAGCTACATTTTTTTTACACCAGGCGGAGCAATATGTTACAGGATTTGCTAGATGGCGTTTGATGGTTACCGATGTTACATTGTATAAGTGCTTTCAGAACTTATGATTTAATTCAGGAGCTCTAGCGAGCTTGAGTAGCTAGTAGCTGCAGTAAACCCACTTGCTATCGCTATAACAGTTTACTGCCAACTCCCTATTTTATCAAACAGCGTTAAAAATGCGGCAATATTTCTCACGATTCATCTCGGTCGGAGCTACTCGTATATTGGGTAATGTGTGGAGAATTCAATTTTAAAAGGCAATTTCTCGTAGGTAACTGCCATGTGAACTCTACTCGTTAAGGCTGGATACGTGATCTGACATCTCACAATCTGGCACTCGTATGGGCAATCAGTAGTAATACGATTATGAAATTTTCTATCATGATTCATTTACAACCAATTTTGCTGTGTATTCGCTAAACAAGGCCATCATGACTGGTACTAAAGAGAGGTAGGCCTAATTGAGTAAGACTAGGAATTTACCTCCACCTTACTGAAGATCGCACTCAAATAACAGTGGCCTTCAGGATTGTAGGTTCGCTGCGAATGCTAGAAGTCACCAAACTTAAGGAGAGCTAGCGCGCGAGCAGTGCACTTTATATTTTAAGTTTCAAGCGTTTATAAGTTGCACTAATTACTTTACATCAGGCAGGTCATGTGCGTATGTGAGACACGGTATAGTATAAACAAAAAAAATACTTAAATTTTTACACGTCGGGCGACAAAAAAGCATACGGCCACCGATTTTCGCAAAACAGAGAACTTGCTCGATAAAAATAAGTGTCGATAAAAATATATAGGGTTTTTAGCGATTTAAGTAGGTACCTACTGATAAAATTATGTGAATATATATACTTTTCTTTTAAATATCTTTTATCTCAACTGTCAAAATAACATGTAATATATACTTTTCTTATTTGCAAACTTTTTTGGGGAACACAAATGGACTAGAAGTTTTTGGGAACTGGAAAATTATTAGGCTCTTTCGTTTTCTATTGAATAAATAGAACAAGAGGGATTTCCTTCGACTTTTCTTCGGTTCATTGATTTATTATTCGAGATCAAAGATACCGAGTAAAGGTTAAACAGGTGTGGTTTGGTGTGTTATATTCCATAGGAAAAATACTAGGCACGTAGAATTGAAACAACATGGTGAATGACGACTTAAACTTGGTAGTATGTTGAATATATATAAAAACACGCTCTACTTTTGCTTTAATTGGAAAGGTTTCAATTTATTTATTATTAATATTGGATTACCTAAAATATGTAAAAGCCCTAACGATAATTCATAAGATTTACCAGTAAGGCCTCAGAATTAACGATCAGTAAATTATTATTAATAAAAATCTGTTGGTCCCTGGGGGCTACTGCTGAAGATGTTAAACATTAACTAACCTACGGATTATTTTTGAAATCAAAATATTCGATTGGAATCGGCTTCAGCTTCGGCGGTAGGGTTCCTGGTTTAGACTTGCCATTATCCATATAATACCTATGGGCATTGTATCACGCTTGATTTTTTCATGTCGTAACAGGCACTAATACTAATATCAGACTTAAAAAATGTATGTAAGTAACTCCGTTCTACTACTACTAATACCTATATATACGAGTATTATTCCATTTACAGTACAATCCCAAAGGGCGCTAAATCACTTAAGTCGACCGTGACTTTGAAAATCTATAGATATCGGATAATCCCTGTGGAAGCTCGGCGGAAACTTTGAGCCTTTTATCATTTGAAACTGCCACTTTATTAAATTATATTTCCAAATTAATTATTTTAAAGGACATAATTTTAGGTAATTTATTATACTACGATGTTATGTCGTGCGAAGCATGTATAACAATCGGGTATGTTGAGACGACACGGACCGATCAGAAATCGTTTTCTTCATGTCACAAAATCGAAATCTGACTGGATCTGACATACATATTTTGGGGTGTAAGTAGTTCATCAACATCTTTGAACCAAAGCCAACCTCACCTGCACGTGCTGCACCCTGCTGTAGACTCTGGCGAAAAGAGAGGTAGGGCATAGCTTATTTTTTAAGCTGCCCGACTGGGGAAGTACCTCCACCTCACAGAATACCGCAGCCACATAACAATTCTGTTGAGGTTTGTTGTGTTCCTGCGAGTGAGTAAGGTTACAAGAAAGAAAGGAAAGGGTACAGGCGGGCAACGGATCGGCGACCTCTTGGTGTTGCTGATCTCCTTGGGCGGTGGTGATTGCTTTGCATCAGGTGACCCACATGCGTTTGCTCCCCATTATATAAAAAAATAATATATCCAAACGGATTTTAACATTATATCATTTCAGAGCTAAAAGGTTAATATTAGATTACGTTATTAAGGAAGGTAAAATTTATCAGAGTAGGGTTTATTGAAGTAAATGTCCGCCGGTCCGTCAACATATATTGCCAATAACCAATTGAGGGGCTTATCTTTACGGTACGGTACGTATACACGAATTTTGCCCAAAATGTGGCGTGGTGTGGGCGTGCATAATGTTGATCCCTGAATATTCAAATAATGCTGTATTTAAATAAGGGTCGGCCGCATATTTACAACCAGGCTTAGAGTGTCGTCAAAATGTAATTAGTTGATATAATGTAAGTAGAGGTTGGAGCCTACAATATCTTATTTTTATTATGACGAGCTCGATGGCCGAATGTTTAGCAATGTTCACTTTGACTCCGAGGTCGTAGGTTCGATCCCCGCACAAGACAAACATTTGTGTGCATGAACATGTCTTGGTCTGGGTGTTTTCTATGTATTGTATGCATGTATTTACAAAAAAAACCGGACAAGTGCGACTCGGACTCGTCCACCGAGGGTTCCGTACTTAGGATCATTATAAATTTGATATTTTTCATTATAAATAAGAAATAATGCGTCGGAAAAAATAAATAAAATATATTTTGCATTGTGCACATCAAGTCCTTTCATATGATACCCCATTTGAACTAGTTTAATTACAAATGTATAGTTTTGAGATTTATTCTTGTACTTGTAGTCTATAACGATGTTACTTGCCAAATTTCATAGTTCTAGGTCAACGGGAAGTACCCTATGAGTTTTGATTCCCTTGAGAATGTGTCGAAATACGTGTTTTTTGCTGAATAAACGGCCGTATCTTTTTATTACGTAAACTTAGCAGTTTGATTTTTTTACAACTTCATGGGACCGTAGACCTGAGTATACAGTTCAAATTTCAGCTTGATACCTCCACGCATTCTCGACATAGAGGCTCTTGACAGACAGACAGACGGACAACAAAGTGATCTTATAAGGGTTCCGTTTTTCCTTTTAAGGTACGGAACCCTAAAAATGTATTTAAGTATTCATAAATTATATCAGTTATCTAGTACCCACAGTACAAGCTTTGCTTAGTTTTATTTCAAATACAAATCTAGCATGAGCTGATAAAAGATGATGTAAAAAATTATCGGATTTAATAGATATTGAAGGCAACGAAGTTCGCGTAGGCGTACATTGTGAATGCTGAAGTTTGTTTCATATTACACTATCAATAAATAATAAAAATCGAACTGCGAGTTATTCAGGAGTAGAAAAAAAAATCTCCGATAATATAATACGTACGGAACCCTCGCTGGGCGAGTCCGACTCGCATTTGCCCGGTTTTTTTTATAATAGGTAATATTATAATAGATAGGTACAAAAACGTTACAATATACAGAACTGATTATATTGTAACGTTTTTGTAATTTAAATTACAAACGATTAAGGACAGAAATTGATATTCAAAAGCGAACATAAGCGTAATTAAAACCGCTTTAAAAACGACATCGTACGCATAATACTGAGATTATGCATCAGTAAAATTTTATTCACATAGAATTAGTTATTTACATGGAATTAAGCATTATAATTATTTTTTATATGGTGCCGCGCTGGGTGTCAAACAAGCTTACGGCCCGCCCGATGAAAAGTGGTTACCTCAGCCGTATAGACGCTCACAATACAAGGAATGATTCTTGCGCGACACTCTCGCTGATCAATGCAGCAGGATCCTCACGTCTGGTGACCCAAGTCACTTGCAGGAACACAATCCTCAAAGACATTGTTTGGTTGCAGAATATTGGAAATATTTCCCCAGCGGCCTCGACATATTTATCCTCCCTTTTGCCAGTGCCTAGTTTGCTTATCAGCAGGATACACCACATGTAGCTGAGGTTGGCTTCGGGTCTAAAGATGGTGGTGAGTTATTTACATCCCTAAAATAATAGTATGTAATCATCATCATCATCAGCCTAAATCTACCCACTGTTGGATATAACCTTTACCCATTGCCTTTCCATCAAATACGATCCTCCGCCTTGGGCACCCAGCCGTTTATACATTAGAGAGTAATGTCCATAAGTCGCCCCTGCTGGGCAAGCGAATTGGCGACTGATGCCAGACCCTCGTTCTCTGATCGCGTGCAGGTGATTGGTTGGTTGGTTATGATTTCAGAGACAGTAGTTGGTCACTTACACCCCAATAGTATGTAAGTAAATGAGTAAATATTGTTCTTTAAACATGAGAGACAGGGGCATAACTATCGCCGTATCAATGATACGGGCCTCTGGGCTAACGACCCCGCCATGTTTGGTTCGAGTCGGTAGAAGATCCCGCAACCCTGACGTGTTTGAGTAGAAGCACTCCCACTAAGTTCTGATACAGTGAGTATATGGGCCCACACGTACTAAATTTTGATACAGGACCCGGCGCCCTGTCTAGCGTAAGCTTTGCAATTGATGAGAAATAGAAAATATAATTTGCAACCTTTTACATATAGACTATACTTATAAGGTTCATTTGGCAAATTTAAAAGTAGTGCCAATAATGGAATAAGTGTCGTTGATAGTGTAATGATAGAATATTTACTTTGAATTACACAGGAAACGCTTCTTTTATGCACTCGACTCCATCGTTACTATAACAAAATAAACAGTCTGTTTGGCGCCCACGCGCCCCGAGTGATAGCAGTCAATAAATCTTGTATTTATCTAACGGAATTGATTGAATCGATACGCGTGGGATGAGAGCTTTAAAACATTTACTTTTTATTCTCATATTCTCGTGATATATTTTGATTTCAAAATTTTTGTTGTTTAACCCGTGTTGGATTTAATTTGCCTGGGTTTTCATTGCTTCGTAGAGTAAGTTATCGGTCTGTTGCTCAGATCACAGCAAACAAAGGTCTGTTGTCATTAGATACCTATAAGCCAAGTCAGGCCTTTGGCCGGCTTGAAAAGAAGAATACTCAAACACTGTCAGCCGAAGCGAGTTAGCACTTGAACAGCGAGACAGATATTGTTTTATATAACGTCGGGTTGAAAATAAGCACACTGCCTGCCTGATGCGAATCGCAATTGAACGGTGATACGAAGATTTTCTTTTTATACTATGTGCGTTGGGTTGCGTTTGAAGGCACATAAACACCCGTAACATCAAATATCGCTTGCGTGCTGCCACCCCCCGCCTACGAAGCAATTCTTACCTTCCTGGTGACCTCAATCACTCGCAGAAACATAAGAACATTCAATGGAATCGTTATTTAACTGCAATTTCTTTGAAGAGGAGCTATAAAAGTCTTATGCGAGACCCTCATTTCAGTCAGCAGGGTGGTCGTGGTGCACCACGTGCACTTACACCCCAAACCATAGTAGTATGGTGAAACAGTACTTCAACCCGCGGCAAAGGGTACTGTTGTCACCTATGGACGGGAGCACCTAAATATGTGATGCTTCTGGTGTTACAGGCGTCCATAGGCTACTGTAACTGGTTTCCATCAGGCGGGCCGTATGTTTGTTTGTCACCTTCGTGGTATAAAAAAAAAGTATAAACCAGACAATTGGAGGACACAAGGAAAACCCTTATTCCAGTATTGAGATCAGTATGAGTGTTTTGACGATATTAATTTTACGAATGTGATCACGTTACTTACCAAGTAAATAGTATTCTCTGACCAATCATTATATTACCAGTATAATTGCCTAATTGTACATAAAGGTTTTAATCTATTCCAATACTTTATGGTTAACTATGTCAGCATTTTATTGCAAGATAATCTGCACGTCTGCAGTGAAGTATCAACCTACTTGATCGAGTGTAGTTTATCTTTACAGTCGTACCACAGTATAAGTAATAGTACTACGTAGTCGTACACAGCTGTATGTGTCCACAGTTACATTAGAGGAAAAAGGCAGCTGATATTGAATCAATTCTTATTCTAAGAAAATGGTCCTTTGTTCTATTTATAGCACGGGTTCAAGGGAATCGGTGAAGTTTCCAAAGAAGCGAATATCGTCACTATACAACACAACTGATTTTTATTCTTCTTCAATTTTTTTTATTATTGCGCCAAAAAGGAAAATTTTTTACGTACAAAGTACAAAGGCGGTCTTATCGCCAAGCAACCTCTTTGAGACAACCTTATGGTAGAGGACATCGGAATTATGGCAGGTGGCGGCGCCGCGCCGTGCAGACATTAGTATTTATTGCTACTCTTTTCTCAGTATATTTATGAACACACAACTTCCCCTAAGTTGTGTGTTCATAAATATACTGAATTTTGAAAAATCCTTTCTTAGTGCACCCCTAGACCTCATAAGGAACCTACGTACCATATTTGGAATCTCTAGACCCAGAGGTTTGGGCTGTGCGTTGATATATACTCGTATATCAGTCAGTCAGTCAGTTTCTTGTTTTATATATTTAGATTTATGTTCTTACAAATAGAATTTGCTTATCTTAGAAATAATTATAAATTACGTATATCGATGCATGACTTGCTAAGACCAGACTCGGAGATAGACCGTGACCCGGACATTCCTTACCTGAAAATATGTTTACAAAATTCATCATAAATATTCTTAGTCAAAAGATTGAATAACTAACTGACGAAAATGTTTGTAATGACAAATAATAATTTTAAACATTATTTGTTACATTATAAATAATGTTCATCATCATCAGCATTTTGATATTGGTTTCCACCAATGCCACCAATGCAATTTCCACCAAATAAGATCCTCCGCCTTCCACATCCAGCCACATCTAGTAGGAGGGCGTCCAGCGTGTCGTCGTCCTACATGCGGCCTCCAATCTAATACCTTCCTCCCCCATCTGCCATCACTTACTCGGCAGATGTGACCGGCCCATTGCCACTTCAGCTTGCAAACTCTGAAGACACTACTACTCTGAGCTACGTCGACAACTTTGGTTCTCCGTCGAATTTCTTTGTCGATTCGATCCCTCAAAGAAACACCGGACATTCCTTCTCTTCATCGCTCGCTGCGCGATCTTTAGCCTGTGGACCAGTCCGATGGTCAGTGTTCAAGTCTCTGCACCGTAGGTCATTCATTGCACGGACGCACTGGTTGAAGACTTTTGTCAAACATTGGAGTATCTGTGCGGCGAAGATGTGCCGAAACCAAAAGCTGCCCAGCCCAATCAAATGAGTCTATCGATCTTTTTATTGAAATTACAGACGGACATTCCATACAGCTTGGCCGGGGGGCCAATATAGAAATCTCTCCATCCCCGTGAAGATCTCTGGCGTCGAAGATATCTTTGATTCGACCATCCTCTAGCTTGACCTTCGACGCACCTTAATAAACAACATTGTATCACTAAAAAGAATGCTCACAATTCATTACATATTTGCAATTAATTTAGTGTCAGCTTTTTTTTTAGATAAAAACATGAAATAAATAGATAATTTTCATCCGTCTGTTATGGAGATAAGTGTTATAATCACTAATCCATAATATGTAGACTGGCATTATGGTCCAAATATTTTTTCAACTACCTACTTACTTACTAAAAGTTCTTTGGAGCATACAGATCCCTTGCAAACAACATAACTTGCCTTTAGGCGAATCTGATCACGACTCATAATCACTGTACATTTTCAATTAATTCTTGTATTCATCATCACTAAGTATTCTGAATCGAATTGCCCAGAAATGTAAAAATAAATTGGTTCCTAAATAATGGATCTCGTCACAGTTCCCGTGAAAATTCATCCGCGCGCTGGTCTAAATGTGTCATTTCCATTTTAAAATATGCGAATGTTGCGAGCTGTTACTATTAACATCATTCTTTCTTTGTTGTTAAAATTTAAATCAGTTTTTTATGCTGAACTTTTATATGATTTATGCATCAAAAAGGCGAATATATGTATTCTATTATTTTCCAGGCTTCGAACATGATACCCTGCTTACGAAGTTACTGTAAATGGGATAAATTCGAAACTTAATAGACCGAGGAACAAAGTTTGGAAACTTCCCCGCCGAAATCGATCCCCGTGTACACCATCTAAAGTGGCTTTAAAATACTAAGGTTGGCTTAATTTTGAGTTTCAATTTTGTATAAGAAATTAGCCAAACTTTATGTAGAACATATTATTATTAATCATGATAAATTTGGCTTGCAACAATTATATTCTGTAATCAATCAAGCTTGTAAGTGGCTCACCTGGCCAACTTCATCTGCATGCGGTGCATCCAGCTGAATAACAAATGAGAAAATGAGGTTCTGGCAAAAGATACGTAGGGTATACCGTTCCCAATTATCCTTCTTGCCATCCGTTTGCATTCCGCTGGCCATCCGGCAGGAAATTCATCCTCACACATTGGAGTTAAGGTGGTCGTGAACTGTCCGGTTCCAGAGAGGTTATTTTCCACGGGCTCTCAGGTTGTGCAATGAATTACCTGCCGAGATTTTTCCAAGAGACTACAGCATGGGGTTCTTCAAGAATGGCGTTAAGAGGTTTTTACAGCGAGCGTCCATAGGTCACGATGACTGCTTTTCACCAGGCGGATCGTAAGCATGTTTGCACTAGGGTAGTGGTAAAAAAAACGTCAAAATCTCATTTCACCGTTGACCCCGGCTATGAGTAAGATATCGGCAAGTGGCCTTGTATAAAGTCTACCTGTGACAAAATATTACTGAAACATTATCCAAGGTTGCCAATAGCATTTATTTAATTTATGCGGAAACTGACGACGTACCTATGCTCCGTGACTGCGCATTTATTTTCATATCTATGCTTTTTATCATCAGCGATCTTCTACAGCTTTCCCAGGTGAAGAAAAACATGTCGTGGCTGCGCTGCGAATGTAATTGTCGTAAATGGACGATAGATAATGTCCTCACTGAATTCTTCCACCTCAAATCAGACGGATTTTTATTTTGTTTTTTTACCATCTAATAATGGAGAATGTTAACTAATTTTGATTATTAGCACTCCATATTCTCTGTCAAAAATGAAAAATACTAGTGAAAGAATTACTTCGATATGTCAATTAGTTTCCGATTTAGAATTAAGACAAGTTGTAACCGTACGACGCGGGCTGTGTGACGTCATCGTACAACACGCTTAGTCTGGCTCACTCAGTCCGGTCGCGGTCGCGCGCCCGTGCCGTTGAAATTATACCTAAATACTATAATTACAATTAAATAATTAATTAAATACTATAATAATAATAATTAATTAAATTTATTATAAATTTTATAGTGTCCGACCGAAACTGGTTTTTACGACCAAAACCGAAACCGAAACCGAACTTCGGCAACAGTCTCAGTTTCGGCCCAAACCGAAACCGAAACTTTTACGAAACAATTATCTAACTGTAGGTACTTTTCTTATAATTACGTTACGTTACGTTATAATTGCTACTTGGTTATAATTTTTTTTTTTTATGCGACAGACAAGCTTACGGCTCACCTGATGTGAAGCGCTTACTGTAGCCATATTAACGCTCGCAACATAAAATATCGCTGGCGCGCCGCCACCCCCGCTGCCATCGCAGCATCTCATTCCTTTCCGGTGACCTCACTCACTCGCAGGAACACAACAACCCTCAAGGAAATTGTCATTTTGCTGCGGTATTCTGTGCGGTGGAGGTACATTCCCAGTCGGGTAGCTTACAATTACGCTCCCTAACTCTCTTTTCGCCAGAGCTTCGTTTGTCAGTCAGCAGGGTGCACCGCGTGCAGGTGAAGGTGGCTTTGGTTCAAAGATGTTGATGAACCACTTACACCCCAAAGAAAATAAAATTGAACGTTGAAACTCTAAATCTTTAATATTATCACCACTAATGCACTATAGTATGTACCAAGTACCTTACTATTGTTTGTTTACGTACAGCATTAGCTAGATAACTATGTTAAACTTGATTCTACTATAATCTATGCATTAGTTTGTTATACCATTTAGGCTAAATTATTTGTCGATGTTTACTACCTACTCTTATACAATATCACAATGATAAAACTTTCCGAATTCAAAACAAATCACACGAAAACTCACAAACAACAAACAAAACGCACTACAAACACAAACAAGTCACGACCTCATTAGGCACGTGGACGTGGCAAAATGTCTTCGTCGGTTGGATGGAATTTACCGAGCCGAACATGGCCGAGCACAGCGCGGGAACTCCCGAATGCAGTTTCGGTTTCGGTCGCAGTTTCGGCAGGTTTGCCGCCGAAACCGAAACTAAACCGAGACTCGCTTTTTTTGCCGAAACTCGACCGAAACCGAACATTCGGTCGGACACTAAAATTTTATTAAAATTAATTTTATTATAAATTTATTTAAAATTTTAATTACTATAATAATTAATTAAATACTATAATTAGAATGTCACATCCCTAATACTAAGCGAGCCGTGGCCGTGGCCCGTGCGATGCGTTGTGAAATGACGTCACAAGACTGTTAGCGGGACTCGATATTTTTCGAAACTTTGAATGCCTATAAAATCAAAACTACTAGGTATTTTTGACTACAACAAAAACTAGTGTGTTTGTATACATACAGGTTTCCCTGAGACAACATTTCAAGCGATTTGGCATGCCTAGTAACATTCTTCATTACCATTATTTTGAACTATCGCATCATAAACATGCAATCAACCTAAAATTTGTGATTACTTCTTCTTCTTTTTGTTGACTTCAGTAGTAATCAGTTAGTAATAATTTTATAAAAAACGGAACAGCGTGCTTAATTGCCTCACATTGTGTAAAGAAATAAGCCGAAGTAGCTATTTAAAAAAAAAGAATGGCAAGGACGAATCACAGGGATACAATTTATACACGACAATGTGTTGTGCGTCATGCTGTGCGTAGACAAGTTGATGTTCTTTTAAAATCCTCGCTAGTATCAGAATTAGACTCGTATAAAAATCATCTGTGCTTTTAACCGATAAAAAAAATTTGCTTGTCTATTGATAACGTCCTGGGGGCCATATATTTTGGTCTGTGTGCATTGGTGAGTAATGCCTTTATGTCGCCAAGCTGGGCAGGCGGGTTTGGCGACTGTCGCCAGAGCGTCGTCCGTTTATCGGCAGGGTGCACCACGTGCAGGTGAGGTTGGCTTTGGCTCCGAAGATGGTAGTGAGCCACTTACACCCCTTCCTTCCTCACCCATCTGCCGAGTAAGCGATGGCAATGGGGGAGGAAGTTATTAGATGATAGATGTGGAGGCCGCGCATAGGACGACGAAGTGTTGGACGCCCTCCTACTAGATGGTCCGATGACCTTAAGAAAGCGGCTGGGAGCGGCTGGATGCGGAAGGCGGAGGATCGTATCTGGTGGAAAGCATTGGGGGAGGCTTATATCCAGCAGTGGGTAGATACAGGCTGATGATGATGATGATTGACAACGTCATAAGAAAACATCGGCCGATGGAGTGGAAGAGAGATAGATGCGTCACAAGCCGAACGTGCCTCTCTATCTATCGCTTATTCCGCGCTCTCGCTTACACGCTCGGCTCAGGCGGAACCTGACAATGAGTCATGATTTTTCGTGTGTGCAGCCGACGTTCATCGTTATGAGACGTTGTCACGTCAAAATGATAATAAGAAATTAATAAGTTCACTAAGTACCATTTAGCTCATGTTATCATAATCGTACTTAATAATGTTATTGTAGACACGTGCGTGCGCGCGCGTCGAATGATAATGTGTTGTTAGAGGATACACGAGACTTACAGCCACATCATTATTTATGTAACCACGATTCCGGCTTCTCGCATACTGTTGTCAACAGCTTGTTTTTTGCGACCTTTGTAAATCAACAAGATTTATAAAAGTAGCCTGTTTGATGAGATGTATTTGTAACCCCAACCGAAAAGATAAAGCGATGTTTGGTAGCCTTTGTGTGTTTTTCTGTATATCATAGCTCCGAAGCTGATAAACCGATCATCGCGGTTATTTTTATTTGATAGGGTTAATCGATGAAGACGAACAAACAGACGCCGGATACTGTCATTTTAAAACATTACACACACATAAAAAAATGGGGTGCACTGAGGTGATGCACTGAAATTATCTCAAAATGACAGCGCTTCCCTCTCCCCCGCACGCGATGTTCCATAGTTCTTACGTAGCGTAATAAATTATTTGATCCTTCATCTATCCAGTGGTATGATTGATTTTTGGATGGACATAATAGATTGTAGCTGCAACACCAAACTGTATCCATTGGTTTTGTTATAATTAGTTTTTCTAATATACGTGAATAAGTTTCAAAATTGCTTTCATAGGAAATGAAAGCAATTTTGAAACTTATTCACGTCAAAGGTATCAGATCGCTCCCAACCCATACCGACCACATATTATATTTCATGACCTTCTATACCCGCATCAGAAATTTTATAATTTTATCTAAAATGCAGTGCTGAAGCTTTTATTTATTCATTGCGTCGATGAATTGGAAATAATAAGTCATCCCGCTGTATATTATCAATGTGTTTTATCGGCGATAACACCGAGAAAAAATAGTTGGAGCTCATAGTCAAGATGAGGATAATAACAGAGGAACATAGGAAAAACCTAATAATGGTGATTCATAATTTTAACTTTACAGATTCCATATTTTTCTACCCACTGATGGAAAGCAGTTACCGTAGACTATGGCCGCCTGCAACACCAGGAGCATCACATACGCATTGCTATCCCTGTAAAAACCTGTTCACGCCTTTTTTGAAGAACCCCATGATGAAGTATCGTGAGAAAACCTCGACAGGCAGTTCATTCAACAGTTTGACAGTACGTGGGAGAAATCCTCTCTGGAACCGACAGTATGTGACCACTTCGGCTTTATATAGAGCATATCAAATTTAAAGTATAACATTCGTTTGATTCTCAACTTTAAGATTATAATTAAATCTTTAATTGTATTTGTCTGCCTGACTACAGATTTAGTGGAGAGATAGGTTCACTTTCATTTTGTATGCACGTGAGATTATAATGGTATCACTTCAGTTTTGAGTTTTTTTTGCCTGGAGTCTTACTGCCTCTCTTGGCATATTGATTGTCCTCATTTTCACACAATAACATCAATCACATAGTAAACATTATCTTTGTCATTCCATAAAGCAATATTTTGCTGCGCAACAATTTCTGAACGTGGCAAAATAACAAAGTCAAGCATGGAGTCGCGGTACACGTAATGAAATAAGCAACAATGCTAACTCACCTTTATTGCGAACGAAAATTGAACTAACGTCCCTTCCTTCGGTTGAAAGTTATTAGAGATGTATATTATATATGTGCTTACTATGTACTTCGTCACTTTTCATTTCTATATAACTCTGATTTGATTTTGCTGGAATTAATAAACTGAAACGCAAATGTAGCGATAATTTCGTCGCCCCTTGGTTATTACAAATAATGTTGATGCAGCATTGAATGGTATTTTGTTGAAACTAGGGCCCAACTAATTAATTATCATCTATACTTCTCATTTATTTATTATTCGACGTTCATGTATGTAATCATTGAACATAATGTCTCTAATTATGGCCGTGTGGTTTCAGGCAACTAGAATAGAATCACTCCGTTTCTTCCCGTGGATGGACAATGTATTTCCCATAGGCGCCTTGTACGACACAAGGCGACTAAGGGAAATACATTATCAAATATCGATCAGGCTTCCCCCAACCCGTTTGGCCAGCGTGAGGAGTGTAGGCCAAATCCTCCTTTCGTCTAGGACGGACGAGAGAGGGTCGTGCTCCTGTAGTGGAGACTACAATGGACCTGATGATGAATGTCTCTAATTAATAGTAGATAGGAAATTAGGAGCACCAAAACAAAACTATAACAATAAATGTTGCCCAGATATTATTTATGGTAGCAATGCCACAATAGAGGAAATGTGCTTTAAATCAATTTTACCTAATAAGGAAATAGAAATGTTGCACGACGAATTAATTTTGTTTTTATTTATGAACCATAATCATACGAACGTGGAATTTGCACATGTGGTGTTCGACCAAATGCAGATAAGTCATGTTTAAAACATAGGAAATTTAGGATAGGTCCTATGGATAACCCCTGCGGTACTCCCGGTCCTTTTACGCGCAAATGCGATGTCTCTGAGACAATGTATGTTAGCACGCCAAGCCAGACCAAGGTATGTTAGCACATCCTTTAGGGTTTCAATCGCTTCCCAAACTGATGTCATTTTTTTCTCGTCTGACATTGAGTTGGAATTGTTTTTATTAATAATACATTGCCACAAAAATTCCGAAAAATGTGTTCTAACACATTCTAGATAACTCTTAATGAGGGTCTTTTTGCAGCACTGTAGCGTAGGGTCCTATCATTTGTCAATTCATAGCATCTTGTCAAATGTCAAATCTTTACGTCTTGTGTTGTCTTGTCGTCTTAAAGTTTCACTGTCAAAAAATTCAGTACATTTTGACAATCTGGACCCGACGCCTACCTAGCGACATCTAATGTCAGCAAAAATATCAAACATCCCCATTGTCAAACGTAGTAGTTGTAGTAGTCTACGTTTGACGCGCCCCTTATTGGGTTTGCACGGGAAATTTGATTTAGATGTAAACAAATTAATGGCTTACCGTGATCATCGTGATCGAATTCTATTCATACAATATTATTTTTAGCAATTTGCAGAACACTGACAAGGCGAAGGACTAATCTCTCGCGTTTTACCAGTTGCTTACTGGTGTACCATGATTAGTTGGAGTTTATTTTGCATTGAGTTGGCTAGGTTCCAGTCTTAACTATGCATTATTGGTTGTCATAAGATTCTTTCTTTGTACATACATTTGTCAAGTATTAAATAGACAGGTAATACGATAGGAATTTAACATAGAAAGAGGAATCTCTTGGAGTGATTAACCATTTGTAATTTTGTAATTTCTCATAATATTTTCTTTTAATCACCACACACAAAAAAATGACAAAAAATTTCATGTTCATTTCGGTATCTTCAGTATAGCTACAATATGACTACCAAGATGGTCAGCACACAATGCTACCTTCTTAAAGTCTGACCGGCTACCTATAAGCAGGTAATTGGGTTCGCTATGTAAGTACCCTGAAAAATAACTGCCTGTTGAATTGCAGCGTGGGATTCTTCAAAAAGGGCGTGAAGAGGTTTTTACGGGGTCGGCAACGTGCATGTGATGCCTCTGGTGTTAGAAGCTTTCATAGGCTACGGTAACTGTTTTTCATCAGGCGGACTGTATGCTTATTTGTCATCTTATTGGTATAAACTAAAATATGAAAACAGTAGAAGATTCTCGTTTAGTATTTTAATTGTACATTGTGATTACAATTGTGATAATATCGTCGAGTTTTCTTGACCGCAAGACTCCAATGCTTTATCATTGATATGGAATTGAGTTGGATAAGTAAACCTTACTATTGCATGCATTCCCTCCCTGCCTGTTTTGCATATCGTAGTGATAATGTGAAAAAGAACAAAAACGAGGTCTTTTTATACCTACGAGAGTTTTTTGATCTAAAGAATAATACATACATTCATTGCATAATTCATGTCCAAATATATGTACATAAATCAATTCTTTGAGATCCACGAAACTCGGCTATTGACATAATAGATCGGGTAGAACAATAGCATACCTAATCGGTGTTGGTATCGGAATATCACCGGATATACAAACATAATACGTATATAACTTACATTATCTTAACGAATATCGAATTGTATAGATTTCCTTTGAGAAGGCTCGTGAAGTCATCCTTGTTGACTTGTAAATAGGTGCCTGTCTAAGCTGTCAACCCTAATATGCAAACAGCTCTAAACAGAAAGCTATTATCGAACTATTAATAGACTCTTCAATAACTAAGTTAAATATAAACTTAAACGATAGGCTTACTCTCTGAAGGTTATTTTAAAAATATTTATTCACAAAGGTAGAGTACGCTTAGTAACCCTTGGGCGACCTCGATGTAAGGCCCGAGATACATAAGTACACGCATATATATCATAGTTAAGTTATTCCTATCTTTGTTATGACAATCTATCTAAGATTGTTACGACAATTACAGTATAATTAATATCAATTTTACGATTGTAAACGATCGTAAACAACTTAAAATAAAACATGCAGCCAGTACGCACAGTACGTAATGGTGCAGCGTTTATAGATGAATGGGTACCTAAATAAATGGAGGTCGACTGCCTATTAGCATCTTAGTTCACAATAGTATAAAAAATTAACCTTTAGATGATGTAATAACCATCTCCAGCACATAACGTATACATAAGTATAGTGGCGATACAGATCAGTACAACAAACACAGATTTAAGACGCTCACCGATGTGACTGCACAAGAAACTCCCCTAAAATACAGGGATGAAAATAAAAAAACTAGTTTGACTTGTTAAAGTACCTCGGTTTTATTGAAACAGATTCTTAAAATTTACAACTGAAATTAATTATTCAAAAATATACTTTAGAGTAAAGACGCAAGATTCTTCTTATTCTTATACACGTATTTGCATAACAATGTAACTTCTTACCTATCTAAAATGTAGATGGATGGAAATAAAGTGATTTGCTCGTATAACTTTTGGATTTTATTTGTAATCACTTCGTAATGTCTTTTTTATAATAACAGTTTAAATTTTTTTACGCGTTTCTTCAACGTCTTATTTGGAAATGTCATACATTTGCAAGCTTCTCTTCTATTAATCCTGTTCCAGGATTTAAATATTCAAACTACCTCGTCCCCTACAATGTCCTCTTACTCCTTCAGTTCCAGGTATGCTGCCCTTACTATCATCCTTAACAATTTGCTTTCATTCAGAAATTCATCATGTGATCCTCTAAGGTGTTAAATTACTAACATATCTATTTTACATATGGCCATACTGCAATTGACATCCTTGGCTGTCCTCACGCACATACCAGACTTACATTTTGAAGCTATACTTACAGAAACCTGACTCTATCTATTGTGAAATTATGGAGAGTCAAATTCGTTGCAGACAATAGCCAAAAGCATGACTATGGAGTAATCGTTAATGAAAGTCACGTCGGTTTACAAACGAACAGCTATCGTATGTTCAGAACCACTCTGGAAAGAGTTATTGATTGTGAAGAAAAAGTTATGTATTGATATGTAACTTTATTCTAAGTGTTAAGCAAAAAATAATAACACGAAAGTAGGTATGTAGTTTTAGATTTAGTGATTATTTTTATTTTCATGCAAAGATTAAATCAATTAAATTGATCGATGTAGTAGCAGGTAGGTAAGTACATAATTAAACGCTAATTATTAGGTATTATGTTAATTATGAAGGTAGATATTTATTTAGAATATTTTTTATATTTATAATCATACATAAAACATTTTATTACCAATTTCAATACCATAATAACAGACATAATATATCAGTAGCGAGATACTAGGTCTGCCATAATAACTAATCTAGTTTTAGCTAGGTCGTTAGGATTTATAATTACTGAAGCAGATTTTAGTACTTACCTAGATAAGTTCGCGTTTAGATTATTGGAGTCATGGACGAGCAATCTAACGAAGCAAATCGTCTTGATTTGGATGCTTTAGCAGCATTCATTGAACAGCGTCCTGTGCTGTACGCGACACTCGTGTTTCAAGTACATTATGCACACACGTTCTCCTATTAGCAACATCAACACAGTTAAGCACTGAAGCAGCACTCACAGATCACGATTCTTCTCAACCGAGTTCCTTTCACTAAAATCTCAAACGCAGAAAAAACCGTTTAAGTGTTCTAACCTTATTTTTACAACTTCCACAAATTCACTGCGGCCGGTCGTATAGATTCTGTGTCTATAGTTTTAAGATCCACGATTGATGAGGATCTATATAAGCAGCTATTTCATTGATCAATTAAAGGGTTTCTGTCAATTAACTATGATTTGTTTACAACAAACGCGGCAGAATCGGCGCGATTTGCACAGGCGTTATTAACTTCACAATCACCTACAGCCCGTGCCGAGCTGCCGGCTACGACTACTGTTGATTTCTAACGAGGCACGCCGAAGATACACGAACGGAGTGCAGGGTTACCGCCAAATGGCATTCTCCTTCTTACTCACGCTACATATACTGCCGTAAGATGGAAAAAGACCAAGTACCTAATGAAGAATAAAGAGAAACTAGAAAGATTATGAGGTTACCTTTCCATTTTCGTAGATATTTTGTTATTCATTTGTAAAAAGTATATGTGATCGATTATGATCTGAACTGTTTGAAATAAACAAATGAAACTATTCGCTTGGCCTCATACAGCCGGAATTCCACCTAAAATTCAGAATCTGCATTTCTGCGAATTAAAGAATTTGGCTTAAAAAATCTGCATAACAGAACTGGTGATATGTATGCAATTACCTGCGTTTTGAAAAAGAAAAAAACATTCTCCGGCTAAGTCGGTCATAAATTTCATTATGTTCCTACGCTGTAAGGTTTGTTGGAGCCAATAAATAGTTTTGTTATTTATGATACAACACAACCATGTCAACACATAATTTATGTTTCGAGAAACCCCAAAGGAAAAATCATATAAATTCCCTCTGTTTTTGACATATTCATGACATATTTAGCACAACTATTGTGTTGTGCAAACAATAATTCGAATTTCGTTCTTTTAATATTAAGCCACAATACCTAATTGGATGCGAAATCACAAGGAAAAAACCCATACGTTACTTAAATATGGCTAAATACAAGCATTTTATTTCCTCATTCTTGCCCCGGCATTGGGGACGTTAGTATGCACTAAGAACACCAGGGACACGTTAGGAGAAGAACAAAAGACTACCAAAGGAATCACCATATTTGTAAAGGAGAACTAGTGGATATAATAATATGTAATGATACGAAAGCAGATGGCGAACGAATATAATGTATTTAGGTAGAAATATATCACAAGTGGTACACACGGTTCAAGAGTAAAGACAAAGATCAGTCAACATATTTGGTTTCTATGGTAATAGTTATTCAAATAAACACTAATTTCAAAAAATGTTAAAAAAATATAAAATATAAAATATAAAAGAGGTCGCAACATCCTCCCCTCTTGTGCAGGAAAGCACAGAAAGTTGGTACCTACTCCGTCATAGGCAGCCTAACCAACTTCCGTAAGGGTCGGCGTAACGTGCCTCCTTTAGTCGCGACATCCACCACTCTTACTACCGAATCCTTTCCAGGGTAGGTTGCCGATACACGTCCTCGTGGCCACACACCTCGGGGAAGATTCTCGTCTACAATAAGAACCAGGTCTCCAATCTTTAAAACATCTGAAGTGGTTGGCTGTCGCGGTTGAAGCGTCGGGAGTATCTCCTTAACCCATCGGTTCCAAAAATGATCTGCTAGTCGTAGTGCCGCTTTCCATTCTGATCTCCGTACTAAATCGGTGTCGTCTAGACTAATAGGGATCGTTTGGGTTGATGAACTGCCGAGTATAAAATGAAATGGTGTCAATGTCTCTTCATCTAATGGGTCTACTGACACGTGAGTGAGAGGTCTGGCGTTGACAATTGCTTCGGCTTCTAGCAGTAAAGTTACCAGAACTTCATCTTTCGGTGCACGTTCATTTAGTGTGGCTTTCAAAGCGACTTTTATGCTCCGCACTAGTCGCTCCCAACAACCGCCAAAATTGGGGGCAGCCGGAGGAATGAAACTCCAGCGAATGCCTCGGTTTGCTGCATAATTAGGTATATCATTACTATAAAATTGTTTCAGTACTCGATTTGCACCGACAAAAGCGGTTCCATTATCAGAATAAAGTACTTCAGGAGATCCTCTTCTGGCAATAAACCTCCGTAGACTCATTATAGCGGCGTCAGTTGAAAGACTGTGTACTAATTCTAGATGTACTGCTCTGGACGTCATACAGGTGTAGAGTGCGACGTATCGTTTTTCATGTCGTCGACCAACAGTAACATTTAAAGGTCCAAAATAGTCTAAACCGGTATAAGTGAATGCACGTCGATGATGTGCCAGCCTTGAAACAGGTAAATTTCCGGTACGTGGTATCAATGGTTGCGCCTTTCTTATTTTGCACAACAAACATCCATTGGCTACACTTCGTACAGTGTTGCGCAGTCTTAAAAGCCAGTATCTTTGTCGAAGTTCGTTAATAACTTGCTCATTGTTTGCGTGGCCAGCCTTGTTATGTGCGTCCTGAACCAACAACTTGACAACAGAATGGCGACCGTCCAGAAGAATTGGGTTCTTTACATTGTCTGGTACCTCCTCAACTGCAGATATGCGTCCAGCCAACCGTAGGAGTTTATCCTCTCCCAAAACAGGCGACAGCTTTATAAGACGACTCTTTTTCGAGATCGGTTCTGAACTCAAGATGCACTCAAATTCTTGTCTAAAACTTTCTATTTGTGTGCGTTGTAAAATATGTAGCTCAGCTGTTCTGATCAGGTCTGCAGTCAGCGGTGGAAGGGTGGTGGATGCCGTAGCTCTGGAACGCGCGTTCATACTTCTGCGATGAGAAAAAATATTTTTTAATTTTGAATTTCGAAACTTTGACAAAAATGACCTAAAAATATTCGCAGCTTGGTGAACACGGGCAGTAGCGCGAACTAAACGCAGCCAGCTACTAAAATGCAGTTCAGCAGTAATTGGTGTTGGTAACAGATTTATTTGTGAAAGACACACCAATTCCTTTTTCTTAAATTCTTCGGAGGCTATGGGAGGAGAATCTAGTGGTTCTGTAGGCCAACTCTCTGAAGAACTAATGAGAAAGGAAGGGCCAGTCAACCATCTACTAGATGTTTCTAATTGTATCGGACGACTTCTGGTTGCGTCGTCGGCAACATTAAACTCACTTGGTGTCCATCGCCAATCCGAAGCGTTGGAATTTTCGAGAATTTCTCCAACGCGATGGGCAACAAATGGTTTGAAAGCGCGCGCGTCGTTTCTTAGCCAACCAAGAACAGTCATAGAGTCAGTCCAATAAAAAGTACGTACGGGTTTCTTTCTATGACTGTTCTTTATAGTTAACGCTAATCGTGAAGCAATTAGGGAGGCCTGAAGTTCAAGCCGTGGTATTGATGTCGGCTTCAAAGGTGTGACTCGGGCCTTACTACAAATGAAAACGAGTTCTACCGTACCGTCTTCATAAATAAGACGCCAGTATGCGACACATGCGTAAGCGAGCTCGCTTGCATCTGCAAATATATGTAACTCTCTAAACAGTGGTTCAATGGGTTTCGAACCAATATGACGTGGAACTTTCAATGAACTTATATGTGCAAGTTCTTTGAACCATTCCAGCCATCTATCGGCAAGTGGTTGGGAAAACTCTGTGTCCCAATCAATTTTACTTCTCCATGTTTGTTGGAATAAAATTCTACCTTTTATAACAACAGGAGCCAGGAAACCTAAAGGGTCATAAACTCTCATTAGGTGCGACAAAGCTATTCGTTTCGTCAACGTTGAGGGAGCGGCTTCCTTTAAACCGATTCGGAAACTGAGCAAATCGGTAGTCGGATCCCAAGTTATGCCTAATGCGCTTACTGAGTTAGTGTTACCCAGACTGACGTTACAAGGTTGAATCGCACGAAGGTTGGCTGGTACCAGAGCGAGTGCTTCCGTATTGTTAGAAATCCATGCCCTCATCTCGAAACAAGTAGCTTTGTGCACCTTCACTATGTCTGATGCTAGTTGTGCCATTTCGGACACATTATCAACAGACCCTATAAAATCGTCCATGTAATGATCATGAATTATGGCTTCAGCTGCTTTCGGATAAAAGGATTCATGTTCCAATGCGTTTTTATTTTTTATAAATAAAGCTGTGAAAGGGCTTGAAGACGCCCCAAAGATAACGCTTGTCTGCCTGTACTCTTTGATTGTGGCTTTACGGTCACCATCTCGCCACAAAAATCTCAGTGCATCCCTGTCCTGTTCCCGGACTCGTATTTGAGAAAACATTTCTTTGATGTCAGCTGTTGCAGCTATGCGACCTTCGCGAAATCTAAATAAGATACCGATAAGAGACTCCAGTAAGTCGGGACCGGAAAGCAACAATGAATTCAGGCTGACCCCTTCATTCTTTGCAGCTGCATCACAAACAACACGAATCTTTCTTTTTTGAGGATGAAAAACACCGAAATGAGGTAAATATAGTCTAATATTAGAATTAATTTTGCTAGACGAATAATATGTTTCGGAAGGACATTCTTCTACGTAACCCTTATCAATCATGTTATTGATAAAGGTTTTATATGCAATTGCAAAATCTGGTTCCTTTTCCATACGGCGCTCTAAAGAAAGCAGACGGGATATAGCTTGAGGATAACTATCAGGTACGTGCATGATACCCTCCCGCCAAGGTAGGCCAACTTCAAACCGGCCTGATGGTAAACGCCTGGCGGTAGTTTCGAGAATGTTGACAGCACGTTTATCCTGCTTGCTGTATGCAGTCTCCTTTATAGAGATACCTAAACTATCTATTTTGTACTGTTCCTTAATAAGATTCTCTAAATTTTCTTCTAACGAAGTTTCAGAATAAGTGCCGTGATTTACAAAATCAATTAATTTCGTTTTGCTAGAAGCAACACCGTATAAAGTCCAGCCAAGAGCTGTTAGACAGGCTACAGGCTCGTTCCTTCTACCAACACGTACGTCACGGTTAATAGATAAGTGCCAATGTTCGGCTCCTATTAAAACAGTAGGAGTTGCGTCTTCATGCCACAAAACGTCGATCAAGTCTGTTAAATGTGAATACGAAGAAATATTTTCACGATGAACTGTTTGCGGTCGTAAAGACAGCGACTCCATTGCTCTAGCATTTTTTACTAGAAACGTTTCTTGTGTGTTCCTACCTTTAATAAAAAAATTGACATAAGAAACCTTCGTTTTTCGTTCGAGGCCTCCTATGCCATTTACCGTAATTAACTGTTCTGGCCCTGAAGCGCCGATTTGTGCAGCGACACTAGAATCTATTAATGTGGCCGTGCTGCCATCATCGAGGAGCGCATAAACGTTACAATTTCCTTTAGGACCTGAAACAGTGACGGGAATAATCTTTAAATACGCACGAGGACTAAGAGCTAAGACTGTGTTTACTTGTTGAATGCCGGTGGAGGTAGTAGACACAACTACTTTATCTTCCTTTGAGGTCGATTCCAAAATATGTGAAGTCGGGTGCGAATTTTGTTCGTGTATTTCTGTATTATCACTATTTGTTCTATGTGTGTCAAATGTGTTGATAAGGGAGGTAGATGAATTTTTATGTAATAGCTGGTGGTGACGAAAAACACACCCATCGATACCACAAGGGCCCACTTTGCATGTTTTCCACTGATGTGACACGCCTTTTAGACACCGGTAGCACACCTTTGCATCACGTAGCCACTGCCATCTATCGTCAACAGTCAAAGATTTAAAATCATTACATGTTTTAATGCTATGGTTTTCTTTACAAAATACACATTCTTGCTTTTTTGTAAACCCACCCTTATTTGTCGCTTTTGAATTCGCGACATTTATGCTTTCACGCCTAACTGGTTTTTCAGTAGCGTAAAAACGTTGCATATTTTGTGTCAAGCTTAACTCGGGTGATAAGCCAAAGCGGGTATGTTGATCAAACTCGCGTTTTAGAAAATCTGATAATATTTCTAACTTAGGACGCTCGGTGGTATCTTGTACTGCAAAATCAGTCCACCTAATTTTCATAGTGGGATTCAATTTCCCTAATACTGCGTGAAATAATTCAGGAGAGTATAAGTACTCTATTTGTTTTAATAATTTTATTGTTGAAATGGAGTTACGTACCCGATTAGAGAGGGTTCCGAGTTCCTTCAGATCGTTTCCCAGCCGTGGAAGATTTTTCAAAGAAGATACTTCCTTAAAAACGATAAGCTCGGGAGTAGGCGCGAAGTTGACTTCGAGTGCGCGCAAGACCTCTTCCGGATCCTCCGCCGACAATAATACCGCAGCGACACATTCGCGTGCGGTACCGCGTATCGCATTATGTAGTCGGTTTAAGTTTTCTAAAGGAGAGAAATTACTTTTAGTAACATCATATATACGTTTGAATTGTAACCATTGTAAAGTGTTACCAGCGAAAGGAAATAGTTCCAATTTCTTCGAACTTGGGGCGCAAGCGAGCGCCTTTGCCGCCGCTGCGGTATCGGCTACAGCTTGCAAAAAACAAGTGTGGTTATTAAACAACTCCGTAGTAATGAGCGGGGGTGTAACACCAGCCGCCATGGACGTTTTAGTAACATTTTGTGGTTTACTACATTCCACTTGAGCGTTAATAGAGGCTGCAGTTGCCTGTGTGGCCATCGGTGGTTGTACCGAGTGGCCAGGCGATGGAACAGAAGAAAAATGTTGTTCCCATCTGACTGCTGATGTGCCTCCATTAACTTTATTAGAATACCGTGAATGATTTTCTACCCACTTATTTGTCCTATTTGTGCTTACCCTGGTAGAGCTGTGGTGACTCACGCTACCCGTGCGACTGGAACCGGCCTCAGCATCTATGGCAGCGAGTTGGGCTTGTAGTTCGCTCTCTTCGACCTCCTGCTGTAACGCTGCAAGTTTATGGTCGCGCTGACGTTCGCGTGCTGCAAGTTCCCGTTCGCGAGCTGCCAGCTCTTGTTCACGTTCACGTTCACGTAACGCAAGTTCCTGCTGTTGTTCTAAGCGTCGCCTCATTGCTTGTGCCTCCAATGCTGCTTTTTGAGCTCTTACAGTTGAGGAAGAAGACCGAGTCGATTTTGTCTGAGCGGTGCGCTCACTACGAGGTCTATCCACCTCTGCAGACGAACAAGGAATAACTTGAGCACTTTCGGCAGGCGCCTGTGCGGAATCTACAATACGACGGCTAGATGCGTGATCGGCTGACATGACTCTACTTTTACTGCGGGTGATCATTAAATGTAAATAAATGAAATTATCGAACGAAAACTACAATGAAAATAATCAATAACTTACTTGAAAACGAATACTATGAAATGTCAAAAAATGGAAAAATGAAAATTTTGAATATACTCACAATAAATGCTGGTATTGAAGGGAGAAGGACCAAATGTAAAGGAGAACTAGTGGATATAATAATATGTAATGATACGAAAGCAGATGGCGAACGAATATAATGTATTTAGGTAGAAATATATCACAAGTGGTACACACGGTTCAAGAGTAAAGACAAAGATCAGTCAACATATTTGGTTTCTATGGTAATAGTTATTCAAATAAACACTAATTTCAAAAAATGTTAAAAAAATATAAAATATAAAATATAAAAGAGGTCGCAACAATATTAATGTTTAGAAAAACCGACAGTGCAGTTTTGAACTTTGAACGATTTTTTGGAAAAGCGCGAAAAGCAATGTTACGGACTTTTAACCACAGATCTCACGACAGTTATACATTTATAATGGTCACTTGTAGCATACATCTCACTTGATGGATAATATGAAGCAATTTAGAAAAATTAAAAAAAATATATTTATTTAAATTAGGAGTACACCCTCATACCAAATTCCCGATAATAAGTTAAAACTAGACATGTTAATATTATAAATCACAATAAATTTACTTACAATTCAATTTGCAAATATGTTATGTTTATGAAGCAAATTGTGTGGATACAGTACACCTACTATGTAAACTTGAGCATGATTTTTAACAGTTTCACCCAAAATAGAGCCTGAAGAACTTTCCATTGTTAATAAACAAGATAAATTAAAGTTATACAACACATGATATGTAATATTAAATAGTTTTGGAATTTATTGCGAAGAAACATCTGACACGGGATTTTTATAAGACATTTCCAGGTATAAGAAACTTTCAAAACCCATTGTTAAACCCCATATTTGACTTCGTAGAAGTGTGCACTTGTTAACTCTTCTATTTAAAATATTAAAAATTAAAATGCTCCCCAATACCTTCGTTCCCGTTTTCAACTATTACCGCCTCCAACCCGATCCCATCATCCTTGTATTATTAAAACATTATCTTATCCCCCTTCAAGCACAATTTTTTTTTTCAATTCTTACACTGTTCGCGGAGCGCAACTTTGGAACTACCAAAAGAACTTAGAGAATACACATATGCAAAAACTTAAAAAAAAAAAAGCAAAAAATTTGATTCACATAGAATAATGTAGTACATAATAATTTTATATACGATTATGTAGGCATATAAGTATTTATTGATGTTGTATATGTAAATATCTTAATATATGTACGTCTATGTATTTATTTATCAATGTAGTACCTAGAAGTAGATCTAATTAGTCATGTATTCAGTTTTATTTATTTTATATTTTGCATTTTACGTTGTCTACCCTTCCAACAATTTATTGTTTCGAGTATTTATTTATTTAATTCAACATTGCATTAAATATGGACCTTAATTAAATTAAATTAATTAAATCAGATACATATGCACCTTGTCAGGCATCGCAATGGTCGAGAGTACAACTGTTAAGGTTGGGTGGAAGAGATCTCTAGTAGAAATTAGCTCACCTTTGTATTAATCTGTGTAACATAAAAATTATTTCGTATTAGTTATGTCGTAAAGAATATACCTATATTAAACTTAAATCAATAGAATATGAAGTTTATTTGAGATATGTCCAAACGCGATTCGTAATATTCGTCTGCGCGCATACATCTCGTGACTCGCTGATTGCTCTTGATTGTCCCATTGTGATTGTCGTTTTATCTAATGAAGTAATCGGCCGAAACGTCGGACGATGTAACAATAGTATCAACTCTTGAATGTCATCTTCTACAAACTGTACCTATTGGGGTTGATTTAGTTATTGGGGGCATTCTATTGAAATGTTTGAGGGGTATGTAGGAGGCACCCATAATCTCACATGAAGTGGGACTTGGTACCCATAGTCCCACTTCATGGGACTATGAGTGCTACAGTGCTACACGCCATGGGGACGATGTAACAATAATATCAACTCTTGAATGCTACGTCGTCTTCTACCAACTGCACCTATTGTGGTTGATTTATGTTGTGGGGTCATTCTACGGATTTTTTTTGAGGGGTCCTTTACTTTCATTAATCTTATTCTGTTCAAATGAATACATACGTAAATGCTTTCGTGCGTTCTGGTTTAACAGATGTTAGATGAGTTAAAGTCTATGGGTGCCAAGTCCCATGAACATTACTTTAATAAAGTTTTAACAGAATTTTGCTAAGTCGTGAATCATACTTATTTCAAGTTATCCGGCCCAGCCAGTTGTAAAACTTGCCAGGCAATAACACTATCTAGATACTTATTCCCCAACTACTTATATTTATTGTTGTGTTATAAATGTTAGAAATATAGAAAACAGAATGTCTTGCTGGCTCGAAAAGATCTCTTTTCGTTTACTATTAACAAATCTTTTAGAGAGACGTTATATTCATTACACTCATGTCAATAAAGACTTTAAAATCGTGACTCAATTATGAATACACTGTGTGAGTTACAAGTATACGTATTAATTATACAATTTATGGAATGACCATATTCAAGGCAAGATGGCACAATATGCTAAATGTATATTTTAATAATTTATTTATCGGTAGGTAAACATTAATGAAATTCTATATTGTCATATTCAATCGAAATCTTCAATTGCACACTGCGACTTGACAGCAGTAAAATATAAAATGCAAAAATTCGTCACCACACAAACCTTCCTGGTAGCTCAATTGGAAGAGCAATCGACCGGTCGTCGAGAGGTCGTGGGTTCAAATCCCACCTAGGCGGGGAGGTGAATTTTTTCATTTATGAAATATTCAATTGTTTTATAACATATGTAGATAGATCACTAATGGAATAGACGAGATCATACATCTTGTACCACATGTACTAATATCAGTGTCTCTATGACCAAATGAATCAAAGTAATATAATATAGGTACACAGAGTGAGTACTGTATTATGTAATCGATACGAGACATAGATACAGAAATAATTAAACTTACTGTATGATATATATATAATTTATATTTCAGTTATCTTCTCTTCAGTTTGGTTATTTCCCTCCATTATTAAATCTTCCACAGTCTACAAGGTTATAGGTTTGTGGAATGTGTGTTCACGTAAGTGGACAAACGTAAATTACGTACCTATTTTCATAGTTTAATAATTTTTATCTATACGTCTCGTACTACCGATTATAATAGAGATTTTGGTGTAATGATATTATTAGGGTTGTCCTGTTTACTTACGCAAGAACCACCAAGCACCACTGAAAAATTTTGCTCTGCATCACAAATCAATTTTGATATCAGAAATTAGCAATTAAAATATTGTTAAGCCAATCGTTACGCCAAGTCAGTGGCCTTTAGGCAGCTTGAAAACTCTGGCCTCCGCCAACCTGCAATTGAGCAGCGATGTGGAGTATGTCCTAAACCCCTCCGATTTCGGGACCCATATCCCAGTAGTGGGATGAATAAGAGTTGACGACGACCGAACGATTCAAATGTAACATAGGGAAAGCCTTAGGCTAGAATGTTTTTTTTTTACAGATTTACTAAAGGTATAAATGTTTAGGTAAGTGTGTAAGGTAGTAAGGTAAGAGACTTAAAAATACTTCATAGTGTTAATGATAACTTGTATGTTTGATACTTTTATTTATTTAGTGTTATGTCTGATTTTTGTGTTCAGTGATGTCATTAATAGCAGTTATCCCTGTTTTCTTCACGGAAGCAAAGGCAGAATAAATCATGCCTTAAGACATTCTCCTTATAATGAAACAGTATTACATTAACAAAGTTTCCGTGAGTTCCTAATATTACGCAGCGGCCTCCTATCTGACCTTTCTATTTGTGACCTGTCTGAGGCCAAATTTCAACATAATTAACGCATTCGTTATATTCACGTCATCGGAAACATTCGTCCCAGTGAATAAAATTAATACGTAAAAGATTTATTTACATATTCAGCTTCAAGTTAAGTAATATTAATAACATGTTAAAGACTCGTAGTATAGTTGATCGTTGGTACAGTGTTACACTTCCTCTGTAAAACGGTCCCGCGTAGTCACGAGTCGTAGGTACGACTAACATTCTTAGCACTTCGCGAGATCCTCCAATATTGGAAGCGCGGTAAGTTGGTAGGCATACGTGCAGGAGATTGTCGTTTGTCAATGATGCCTATCGTTGACCACCTGTAGAGCACGATCACCATATAAGTAATAAATATTATTACATGATTTTATCATGATAATCCTTTATCAAAATGGATTGCGCCCGCAAGCCATCTAGATCTGCGTCCTGCTGAGGAATTAAGGCACCGTTAAACATTATGGAGCTAATAAAAGTAAATATTATTTTGTCTGGTCTTCGTTGATTCCGTTTGTGTTTTATGTTCCGTTGAACTTAATTAAAAACTTCATTATCTGTATTAATTTGCCTTCGATTTGATAACATTATGACCTGCACCACGATTCAATCCTTGAAACAAGGATGTATTGAAAGTCTGTGATATACCGAATCACCACGGTATCTATATCAGGTCAAATTAAATCTGTTATGTTACTCTCATTGCTTATACATATTTGCAAATAGAATCTTACGAGACAGACTAGCCATGATCTTGATGACTAGGCATTGATAAAAAAAATGCAGTATCGTCGATGATTAGATGTGCGAAAACTTCGTAACCATCTAAAATTTATTTTATTCAGAAGAAAAACTATTTGCTAAAAAAACAATAACTATAATACTTTGTTCTACATATGTTTCTTCCAAGTCACGCTGATGTAAATAATGGTATTATAAATTTTTGTCCCAAACTTCCCTCCTCCCTGGAATTACATTGCGATTTAAAATTTCTAATTTATGATTTACGAGGTTTATGCTGGTCGCCAGCGAATTTTTTATAGGTACTCGTATTGTTTTTCCATGTAAAAATACTTACAATTGAACTTGACTTCTCTTAAAAAGTCTTCTACGGCGACTGCGATCTTAGCGAATGGTTATGAAAATAAAATAAATATAAGAAGAGATTTTGCATTCTTATTTTATTATGGGTTTAGGATATTGCTTATTAGGTGATATAAGTAAAAAAATATCTACATGGAGGAGGGCAGTATTTCATGTTTCAGCTGAATATAGCAGTTATAGGATATGCCTTATGGCATAATAATCCCATCTACAGTTTCAGAGTCAATCTCAAGCCACAAAACTAGGCTAGGCTGGGCATGGCAAAGCTTTGTGGCTTGCTTCGACCCCAAAACTGTAAACTGTAAAGCTCCCAACCAAGCTATACTTTCGGTAGCATAGCCTCGTTGGAAAATTATAGCTTACGGAAGCCTGTTTACAAACCTCGTACTGCATTGACCCGACATGGATGACTTACTTACGCAATGACTGAGCATAACATGCAGCAAATCTCACGCTTCCTTGTCACCTGTCCATAGGTTGTATTAATTGCTTACTATCAGGTATGGTGTATATTTGTTTGCCACCTTAGTTATACAAAAACACACTTGCGTAGTGGTATTAAAGACGTTCTTTGATCATAATCATTTTTTGCTGCCTAATAAAAACTAACGGAGGTTCTATTTTTATGTATTTGCATTGAGTTGGATTGTCATTGAATGTTTCTGATTTAAAATTACGAACCTCAATATTAAAGCGAGTGTAAATTAAAAATATTGTGAAGCTTCGACCATGAAAAAATTTTCTTTCCTGCTCCAATATCAGATCCTAATAATTATTTATTAGTTGATTAAAACCATTATAGTGAACCCAAAGAGGTACCATTACATTACCTCTGCTGTAAGTTGGTAACATGGTCGAGTATCCTACAGTTTCCAGATGATCTTGCTGCAGCATCAGACCAGGTTTACCATTTTCTTTTGTTACAATTTTGAATCCGTTGAAAACTTTGAAAGGAGCTGATGATCTTCAAACGGCGGGACAGATTTTGTTGAATATTATCGATTTAAACACCAGAAAAATTTTTGGGGTGTAAGTGGTTAATCAACACCTTTGAACCAAAGCCAACTTCACCTGCATGCGGTGCACCCTGCTGATTGACAAACGAAGCTCTGGCGAAAAGAGAGGTAGGGAGCGTAATTGTAAGCTACCCGACTGGGGACTGTACCTCCACCTCACAGAATACCGCAGCCAAATAACAATTCCCTTGAGGGTTGTTGTGTTCCTGCGAGTGAGTGAGGTCACCAGAAAGGAAGGAGATGCTGCGTTGGCAGCGGGGGTGGCGGCGCGCAAGCGATATTTTATGTTGCGAGCGTTAATATGGCTACGGCAGCCGCTTCACATCAGGCGGGCCGTATGCTTGTCTGCCACCCGACGTAGTATTAAAAAAAAAAAAAAAAAAAAAAAAAAAATAGAAAAATAACTAAATCAAAGTTGGTCAACCATTTAGCAGCTACGATGCCAAAGACATATATAGAGTAGAGATACAGTAAATGCATAACAGTCCTTTATGTAAAGAAGATTTGATCAGTAGGTAATATCTTATTTCTGAAAGCTCATGCAACATGTTTACTACTTATTATATAGTTAACTACTTGTAGATTCTTGCAGTACAAGTATAAGAAGAAGAAGATGTAGAAAAACGTTTATTTGCACATTACACAGCACTAGGCAAACAAATCAAACAGTCACATATATATTTAAGAAAACTAGTTGTTTTGCTATGTAAATTATTCGCTAGTAAAAAATAGGTGTTGATGGTAGAAGGGTGAAAATTTGAAGTTGTATACTATTATAAATAAAAAATAAAAATAAAATTGTCAAAAAAATAAAATAAAAATATATTTAGGGGTGGGTCACCCTTATCATTTGGGAGTATGAAAAATAGATGTTGGCCGATTCTCAGACCTACCCGATATCATAGAGAAAAGGAATTAATTATTTCTCTAGTCCCTGCCGATATGCACACAAAATTTCATAAAAATTGGTCCAGCCCTTTCCGAGGAGTTTCGTAACAAACACCGCGGCACGAAAATTTTATATATTAGATCGAAAGTTTTTCGAAACTTTTATTTTGCGACTTTTTATTTTGGCACCATTGACCCAAAATAAGAAGGTCCGGGTACAAACGCTATGTAGTACCGTCTCGTGACTACATAGGACAATTTTATACTGAAAATATTATTGTCTAGGAGCGGTTAACTGTACAATAGGTACGTACTGACGAAAAACATTCTCATCATCATAACGCCAAGAATTTTTATTAGAGGTATAAAATACGGGGACATTTAATTGACATCCTAATTCCTATAGTAGGTAGCAGTATAAATGTTAAATTATGCTATTAAAAATACTACTAAAGCGCTGCTCCTTGATTTTACGACAACTGAGACTCGCTTTGAGCAATTCCACGTATACTTTCATGTTTTACAGCCACTTTGCCGACAGACGACTGGTGTGATATCTTTCGACACCAACATTTCAATATTAGTAAACACGCGAATTATAGGCATGCTGCCAACTCGATTTATCGGATACTTAAGTGTGCAAGTGATATGGATATAAATATTTTTTATGTCGATAAAATATTTATTTATTTATTTAGCGATGAGTCGAATAACAAATGAATTAGCAAAAAGAGGAAGTTATTAGCTTGCAATTATCCACTGCCGGATATAGGTCTGTACTAATACATCGACTACCATTAAAATATGATCGTAATAATCAGACCATCTTTGGCTTTTTTCCTGAGATCATCAGGTATCATCATCTCTTAGATGGATGATTATGCGTCTTCCGTCTCCTGTTGCGTTGTCTTAGTCTTCTTTGGATATATACCATCTATCGTTGTTGATTTGGCAGATGTGGCCATCTCTCTGCTGCTACAACACGCTGAATGCTGTAGTTAAAATTTTGAATCCTGGGACCTTACCGTAGAAGCTGTAGCCGAATCGGATTGAATTTTTTGATTGCGAAAGTCTAACTTTGGCATAGATTAATGATAATCTTGGGGATGTAACTAGTTGATCAAAATGTTTAAACCAAAACCAACATCACTGATTAACAAACGGTTCTGGCTAAAGTGAAGTAGAGCGCAGCGTATACATAAGCTGACCCGACTGGGGATGGGGATTGGGGACCTCATAGAATACCGCAGCCACCATGTAAATGAGATCACCACGTGTGTTTACGAGAGTTTATAGTGATACGGTAACTAACCGTTTAACATCAGGCTGTGTAGTTGTTTTTTTTTTTCACCAGAAGTAGCATAACAAATCGATTCAGCTTTGGTGGTTCTTAGCGCTTTATCAATTAAGCGTTAATTGTTAGAGATTTGGCATATCCATTTATTTAATTAATTTAGGTTTTATACTATCTTACCTAATAAAAAAACGATCTCATTAGGTTTCATCTTAGACTGTAGAGCCTCTAATCCACGTCTCTCCGCCAAAAGTAACTCCCTTCTTCGCCCGAATATGATAAGGCAGCGCAGTAGTTTTATCGAACCAAGCATCGAGTCAATGCACTGTTTGAAGATTTTGGTCTCCAAGTGTCGATATACTGAATCGAAGTTTCTTGAATGGTACCCTCAGCCCAGTTAAATGTGCCTGTCGAAGTTTAAGTGATTTCCTCAACAGCGCCAATTTGTGCAGCCAGTTCTGAGTAGAGAGATAGACGCCTCGACGGAGCATCCAGGAAACTTCATCAAAAATCTCACCACACCATTAATAATAACGTCGCTGTAAGGAAATAAGTAACGGATCAAGTTTACTTAACGCAAGATATTTTCATAGTCTACAAATGAACGGCAAAATTTACCAACTCCGTTGTTTTTTTGTACATACAGACTGTCGCTATATACATGTGGTCATGGTCACGGAATGTTTATGTAGGTTACGGTATTGTAACCTTTCCGAAACACCGCTCGAGTGGCCGGTAGCCATCGGGCCTTCATTCAAAATTAATAAAAACCTTTAAAATATGTTTTATATAAATTATACATATACTTCTAAGTGACCCACATATTTGCTCAAAAGTAAGAGGATAATCTTTATCATTGTAAGTAAATATTTTTTTATATACCGACAGTGTCAAGGTAAAAAATAATTTTGTCGTAATATTCCCAAATATAATAATGTTATAAATCTGTAAGGAAACAAACATACATAAGTAAATATATGTGTGCATTTATGGATGTTTGTTACATTCACGGTTAAATGGCTGAAAGGTTTTGATGAAATTTGGCATACGTATTATGTTTTGGATTAACACACGGGTTACTTTTTGACGTGACAACGTCTTATATATGCGGCGTTACCTCGTTTTGAGGCGTTCCATTAAAATTTTCTTTTGAAAAATGCAAACATTCCATCAATATTTTCTTATGACGTTGTCACGTTCAACTATCGTCAGTAAACCGACTTTACAGACAACCGATTTTTTATCTATGTACTTTGTTCATGCGGAGCGAAGCCGCGAGCTAGTAAATAATTATGTAGGTAGCCAGTTCCTAGAATACTGTCCACCAGTTAATGCTTTTTTTCCACCAGATCCATATTTTTGTCATTATGCATTGAAATTTTAACAAATTTGTTACAACAAATAACATGGATCATAAAAAATATGTAATCGCTCAATTTAAATCGTTTTTCTAATGTACGGCTTCGAGTTTAACAAAGACCTACATGTTCTAAGAATTTTTGGTTCTCCGAGTTCTATGAGTCCTTGTTTACATATTATTTTCAAGCAAATATGGCAACAAAAGATACACGGAGACACGTTACATGAAGTACGTCAAACTTGTTTTTTAATGACTAGTTTATCATCATCATCATTATTTGCAAGAGATGGGAGTCATAATGAGAGATTAGTTTTCGTTCGTGAGAAGTTCAGAAAAGTAAGGACGTGCTTTCGGATTCAAACTCTTTGGATTTTGTTTGAAATTTATTTGTATGAAATATCATTAAAGTTCGCGTAGCGATGTCAAGATTAGCGGCGGATAGTTTTTTTATTTATTTTTTATTGTGAAATATTACAAGGTACCTATATGCTCCGGGGACCGTGCCCTTTGTTAACAATTTTTTTAAAGAATACATTAACATTTATTTAGAACTAACTGACCCGACAAACGTTGTCCTGTCTTCTTAACAATGAATATTGAATTCGAATTGGTTTCACGCAATCTGTCAAATGACTGACAGTTCTGTCAAATGACACAAAGTTACAATAGATAAGTTAATATGGTCTTTCAGTTTTCTTAAATTTTCTAATTCTCCGCGCGATTTTCTTATTTTTTTCTTTCATAAGGATCTTTTTTAGTGATTAGCGAAATTGTTCTATCCGTTCACGAGTGATGCGATGACCATGGGAAATAGAGATTAATTTTGATATATATGTATTTAGAATTACGTGCACTACTCTATTAGAATTTATTGTTAAACTAGGTAAATTGACTCCTGACAGATAGTTAAAAATATAGTTTTAAGAGCATGCAAATAACCCTGCTAACTTAGTAGAGTAGAGTAGAGTAGTACAGTAGTTAACAATTTCACAGACAGATTTTTCAATTTTTTTTAAGTATATACACATTATACGATGTTAAATATGAATAGATATATGTAGGCAGTACTTACCAACTTGAGACGTTTAATGAAATATTCAAAAGTTGTTTTGTAGGTAGTTATTAACAGGTTGTCAATATTATTTCGTTAGCGTCGTGTAAGTAGGCCATTGATTTAAATTATATATCTTGCGAGAGTCCAACTAAGTGTTATTCAACCAAATGTCGCTATGTTAATAATCAAGAGCGCGACAATTATGTATGTCGTTGTGGACTAATGCACACTATACTTAGCATCCACTGTCGTTTCGCACTTGTTTGTTAGATTGTCTATTAACCGAAGTATTGATGTAGAAATAACTGAGAATAAGTTTATGCAAAGTTTCGAAAAGTAAGTACAATAAGTTATTTCTATAATATCTGGCTAATTAACAGTTTTGTGCTTTCCAAATATTATATTTGATATCAATTTACATGTGTAAAATGTGAATGCAGCAGAATTTACAAAATTACCATTTAGTATGATTTATGAATTCCGTCGCCATGTGCTCTATGTCAAGTATGTGACGTAGGTAGAGTAAACATAATATCTTTTTCAATATGAAATGTTTGAGCTGATGTAACTGCCACATGAATAGTATTTGAGTCTAGGTACATAGATCTACTCACTTGTCTTTCTTGTAGACTCAGGCTTACATAAGCATATGTGCCCGTTTTTTACCACCGTATGAGCACGCTCACAAGCTCCTCACCAGCCGGGTTTCGACACTTCAACACTTATTGCCATTGCGAAACACCACAAGGAAAAACACCTACACAGCCGAATTCCGCGGGCGGCCTGCTTGACCGCTTTCGCTTGTTTGTGCAAACACAACTTAACACTCACAACATACACTCAGAGTTCCATTAAAGATGTAAACAAAGGTTTGATCACTGAAACGTTCAATTCAAACGTGGGGTTGCTAACATTGCTCAAGCGAAGACTAAGCCGCGACCGCGCTTGAGTGACGTGAATAGCTCGCGCACTCCGTTGCAACACTGAGAGACTGGATCGGCGGCCGGTTCACTGGCGGACCGTGACGCGGCTGGTAGTGGCAGACTCTCTCATGCACCAGCAAAACAAGCAAATGCTGTGCCGTCCTAGAAATGGCCCGTGGTCGGCGCGGCGCGGCGCACTCGCCTGCACAACTCACTTTCGCTGGCCCCGCTCCATTTTCATAACCAGATTTTCCTCGAAGAGCTTAACTGAATCCGCGTATTTTACATCCTTACTTTTATGTTTGTGATATAGTCACGTTTATTTGCTAGCGATGTGTTTAATATATTAAAAAGTAAGTATTTTACAGCATACAGGATTTTAGATTTGATTAAGAGTATACCTATTAACTTATTTGATCAAGGTTTTTTCGATTATATATTTTCTTGGATTCTTGAATGAAATTAATAATATTCGAATAAATACTTACTAAGAAATATTGAATAAAAAGAAGTGTAAATTATCATCATCTATATGACCACAATCAACTCACCTGAACCACAGTATTAAGAGGTGTCCTAATCTTAAGACTGTGCCTGAACGATGCGCCTGCTACTCAGGAATCGAGACTCCGACGAAAGAGAAGTATGGCCCGATCAAAATCGTGTTTTAGTTAACATTTAGTACGAATTACATATAATTCGGTATGATTGGAGAAGTACCTCTCAGAAAGCTAAAATAATAACAAGTCCCTGAGTATTCCTGCGAGAGAATATGACCACCAGAAGAGGAACTGTTAGCAGCGGGGTTATGTTGCAAGCTTCTATATGATACTGCTTCACATCTGACGGACTGTATTTTAATGTTAAATTCTATGCGGTAGCTTACAAGAGTTACTATCGCTATCTTTATCATCTCGGCACTTTGATATACTTGCTATGTCTTTCCCTCACTGAGTACGTTTCTTGCAAATATATGAATATAACCTAATACGTGGTAACATCAAATAGTAATGTATACTTTAGTGTGATATGTGATACCTTGTGCTTTATTTACTTTGTCTACATAAATTGTACCTTTTTATAATACAGAAGACGGCATTTTTACCTATTTCAATCAGGTGCCCTACCGCCGTAGCTGAAGCCGATTACCAATCGATTTTTTGAATGCGAAAATGACACTACTGCTTAGATTGTTGGTAATTATGCTTAGCTTAACTGGCAGAAACTCTAGAGCTCTATCTCTCTAAAACCAATTTTTGTCTCAAAAAAATCCGATGGTAATAGGCTTCAGGATGGTAATAGTAATAGTTGTCATAAACGTCAGTGTCGTCGGGTTACTTGTGCGAACTATTTGGTAATTATTTGGTGAGGTGAGAAGGGTGAGACAGTTCGCTCATTTTTTGGGTGTAGGTTTTTGACGCTTTGCATAACTATAATATTAATAGGCGTGGCATATCTATAATATTTAATATTATTATATAATTTAATAGTATTATATAATATATAGAAAAGCCCCTTGAACAAGCAGACATGTTCGTTCATGCACATAATTATTTGTTCTGTGCTGAGATTGATCTCACTACCTATGCTGCTATAGTAACATGACCACCAGGATCTGCAACTCTATTATAATAAACAAAATTTATACATATATAACAGCTGAGCTGATTTAATACTTTACATTTTAAATACATATTTATGTATATGTTTTGGTCCCATACAATGTCAGACCTACGGCTGCATATTTTTCTCAATTATATTTTCATGTATTCAAAATTCGATCTTTTATTCATAAGAACAAAATCAATTTGACGAGATCGGTGGTCGAATGGCTAGTACTTTGACACTGAGGTTGCGGATTCGATCCCCGCACAAGACAAATATTTGTGTGCATGTCTGTTAGTCTTGGTCTGGGTGTTTTCTATGTATTTTATGTACCTATATATTTACAAAAAAAAATGTATTTAAGTATAACATCAGATATCTAGTACCAATAGTACAAGCTTTGCTTAGTTTGGGACTAGATGGCTGTGTGTAATTTGTCTAGGAATATTTAAAAAAAATAAACATATTTATACTTTTTAACTTATAAAGACCTTGCCCTTCGGTATACAAATGAAAAACCAATAATACTTTACGATTCTTGTAAAAGTAATGTAACTTCAATGAAAATCTCATTAAAACTTATGGACATCAAAGTGGACGAGAAAGGCCTTTAAAAGTTGGTTCATCACAATTCCATATTCTGTTGTCATATTATATATAAAGCTTGGGGCAAATAATTATTATGTATAACTCGTAATTATAGTTTATATTTTAAAATACTACTAATTATCTGAGTGAAGTAAAGTAAAAGCCTACGGCGAATGGCCTGTTTGAGTGATTTAATTTGTAACACTTTAATTGGACATGAGTATAACGCGCTCGCTTTATATTATAACTTTAATTCGGCTCAGTGTTCCAATTATACTTTTTTTTATGATAAATAAATATTTCTGGACAATTTACACAGCGCTATCTAGTCCCAAATTGAGCGAAAAGCTTGTGGTATGGGTACTAGACAACTGATAAATGTAATTAAATATTTTTTTTTGTAAATATAGACAACACCCAGACCAAGACAAACAGACATGTTCATGCACACAAATGTTTGTCTTGAGCGGGATCCCTCGCGGATCGGGAGCGGGGATCGACCCGCGACCTCGGAGTCAAAGTAGCTATTGCTAGCCTTTCGACCACCGAGCTCGTCATTTTTTTTATGGTAGATATTTTTAACCGACTTCAAAAAAGTAGGAGGTTCTCAATTCGACTAAATTTTTTTTGTATGTATGTTATTTGATATCTTCGCGAATTGTGAACCGATTTTCAAAATTCTTTTTTTTATTTGAAAGGGTATGATTGCAAGGTGGTCCCATATTCACCAAGTCAGGATCTGATGATGGGATCCCAGGAAAATCAAGGGAAACTCTTAAATTTTATAAACACGTATGGTCAAATTCTTTTTTTTCTTTGAAAGGATATGATTGCGAGGTGGTCCCATATTCACCAAGTCAGGGTGCCAGAAAAATCGATGGAAACCCTTAAATTTGCCCTGTGGTTGCCGGCAGAATAAAATTGCGCCACTCTATTGCCCTGCGCTGGATCCCTTCGGAGCATAATCGTCGTACAAAGGAATCTTGTGTGACGCAATAACTTTTCTCTATTGGGGTATTCCACCAATAAGCTGCGCTTACCAGCTGAAGTCGGTTTTAATTCTTTCATAAAAGTCATTTTTTATGATAAGTAGATTACATTTATTGAGTCGCTGTTACACATTTTACTTAAACTAAAGACACACACATGAATGCAAACAGAGATACACAGATAAGGAACAAGTTTAAAATTGCGCATACATGTGCTTCAACAGCACCAATGGGTTGGAGGCTCAGTGACAGTTATTGCTTGCCAGGCAAAGCACTGATTTTCAGCTCCCACCTTTAGGAAAATTACTGAATTGCCGAGAGGGCATAGAACTCTACTTAACCCATAATCACCCACCGAATCCGCCCGTGACAAGTCCATATATAGTTCTTAATACACCGTAAGACAACCAAAACCTCAACACAGCATTCCGCTCCGCTCCGCTTTACTACACTTCCCTTCATTTAATTTCATTTCGTGGTTGTTTTTGTACAATTTTAAGGACTTAGGTATGTTGGCATTATTATTTTTTAATTTTTTTGTGTTGTTTTCTGCCAACTTGCCAAACTGTGACTCACGTAGTAAAATATAAAATGCAAAAATTCGTCATCGACACAAACCTTCTTGGTAGCTCATTTGGAAGAGCACTCGACCGGTCATCGAGCAGTCGTGGGTTCAAATCCCACCTAGGTGGGAAGCTTAATTTTTCCATTAAAAAAAATATATGTTACATTGGCATGTTTGATATGTATTCTGTGAAATGGAGGCAATTTCCCATACATTCAAGGGTTCAACATCCTCTACGTCTCTTTCTCCAGAGTCTTTATTTTTTACGCGCAGGGTGCACACTGTGCAGGTACCTAACCTGCTTTGGCGCTAAAGATGGTAGTGAGTCACTTAAATATTCTATAATATACAGGACATATCCGCTAACGGATACCTACACGTGGACCTCTTTCAAAAATGTTCATGTCATTCAAATAGCTACATACGAATCGTACAATTTAGGCAACTTCTTCTTCTTCCTCAAGGTAACACTCGTTATGGCATCAACCCACTGTTGGGTTAAAGGTCTAATTCAATCAAAGGGGTTTAGAGAGTACTCCGCCATGCTATTCTGCTTGAGTTGGCGGAGGTTAGTGTGAAAACACTAGTAGCCCAAAGACTTGGTTTATTTAATGACATCTCATGACAGCGAAACCGATACGACGCCTTAAATGCTTTAATTTTGTCCTAAGAATTTGGCATTTTTGTTGATAATAAAAACAAACAAGAATTTATTTATTCAGCTAAGCGAAATTGATCAACTTTTGCAATTTTAAGAGAATAAAATATTTCGAAATATTCTTTGAGATTCACAACAACGTCATGACAACAAATCGACACGACGCCTTAAAGGCGTAAAATTTTGTCTTAAAAGTTATTGAAGTACAATTCTGCAGTTTTGTTGATAACAAAAACACCCAAGAATTTATTTATTCTGCTAAGCGAAACTACTTACTGCTACGTGGGATTATTTTTTCATTTGAATTTGTTTTTTATTATATTCATGCAGTACTTCTAAATATTTTCTAGATAAGAAAATAACTTAATGTATATTTAGTCAACAGAATAACGAAACAGTCTAATTAAATTACACGAACGAGCAACAACTCGCAGTTTCCCAGTGGTCTCCAGCGACCCAAGTAAATCTAGATTAGTGGGATTAACATCACGAAGATTTGTTGAACTTAGGGGGTCACGTCGATTCTGTTACGCAATCGGGCTCCTTTTCTAGGGCATGACTGAACAAGCAAAACTTGCTTAAAAATATAAAACTAACTGTGTAAAGTACCTTAATTAGTTTGTTTGTGATCTTACATACCTAATATGGGTTTTTTAGAAGTTGAATGTTTGCAAACAAAAATCACATGAGCATCGACTTCAGGGCCATACCACCGAAGCTGAAGCCGATTACCATTGGATTTTTTTATTGCAAATATCAAACTTCAGCTTAGATTGGTGTTTACCTTAGGTAATAGAAACCTTAGAGCTCTACGGATTAAGCTGAAGATGTTTGTCAATAAGTAAAACATAAGACTTATTTTTCGAATCAAAATATTCGATGTTATTCGGCTTCAGCTTCGGCGGTAGGGTCCAAGTTTAGGCAATAGTGTTCTAGATTTGTTAAAACAACCGGCTTTTTGGCTTCCCGACCAGATTTTTTTATTGTTAGTGATACGAAAAAAATGATGAATTATTCATCACTAACTTTTGTCCACGGTTTCCCTCGCGGCATTACATACCAAGATAAAGATATGATAGTACAGCTTAGTAACTCATATGTCCCAAATTTCTTCCAAATTCGTTCACCCGTTTTGTCATTATTGAGTAATATTAGAAACATCTATGAATACAAATTTAAAAAAATTTGTAAGATTTAATTAATAGTTGTGGTCCATCACGCTGAACAGATTTAAATCAAATTTGGCACAAAGACAGAATATGTTCTGAACTGATATATAAGTAGAATATTTTTATCCAGTTTGTAGATATGTTCATGTGAGCGTAGGTGTAGACAGTACCTAGTAAATTCGATTTATTTATATCACTAAAGTGGCAAACCGCTTGATGGATAGCAGTTATCGAAGCGTATGCAACACCACGTCACATGCGCGTTGCAGACCTTGTAAAAATCTCTTCACGCCTATGACTAGACAGAAAAATACCAGATATGATATGTACTGACAGATTGGCCACGTGTTTGGATTGCCTACGTCATCAGCCGAATTTTTTATGAATTTGTCAACCAAACTCGTGTGCCAAATCTTTGTAATATCGATCCGAAGAATATCCTGGTGTTTTCCTACCGTGGTTAATTTGTGGTTAGCAAAGCTAGTGCTTTCGTATTTTTTTTATAGTCGGTAATTTCATTATCACAAATTGCATTTTATATAATAATAAAAGCACATATTACTACATTTTTTTATTTCGAATTTACTGAATTTTTTTTTAAATTTTGTGTCCTAATTAATCCTAACTGTAAGTAGGATAGATCCACAGATCAGCTAATCTAAGGTACAATCTAAGTCAGGGCTATCCAAATCATATACAATACCGGGCCATTACAAATTACTAAACAGATTAGCGGGCCGCATAAACAAATACCTACTTGACATTTTTACTACCTACTTTGAAAGTTTAAGCTTAGCTATAACTAGTTATGTAGTTGGAAAACTTTAACTTACCTAAAAATATATAATTTTCAGTCAGATTCGTTGTACAAAACCTATATAGCGGTAAAAAACTGTCTATAAACCGGTAAATGAAAAACACGTCACGGGCCTCACAAATATAAGCCAAGGGCCGCATGCGGCCCGAGGGCCGTGTTTTCGACAGCCCTGGTCTAAGTTATAGGATAGGTGGTCTGTGGAAATAACGTGCACATTATTCCCATTATATTTGTTTTATGGATATAATATTCGCGACAGCCAACGGTATAACCACTAACTAGCAAAATAACACCTGACCGCAATACACGATGCATCGTGGAAAATTTTGCTGTTACGAACATGAACTGTCACGGTTCATTGTTCATATTACGTACGTCTATATTAGTATTTCTTTTTTTTCATCTGTTGTTTTTTTTTATACTACGTCGGGTGGCAGACAAGCATACGGCCTGCCTGATGTGAAGCTGTTACCGTAGCCATATTAACGCCCGCAACATAAAATATCGCTCGCGCGCCGCCACCCCCGCTGCAGCATCTCCTTCCTTTCTCCCTCAACACAACCCTCAAGTAAAATTGTTATTTGGCTGCGGTATTCTGTGAGGTGGAGGTACATTCCCCAGTCGGGTAGCACACGCTCCCTACCTCTCTTTTCGCCAGAGCTTCGTTTGTCAGTCAGCAGGGTGTACCGCGTGCAGGTGAAGTTAGCTTAGGTTCAAAGATGTTGATGAAACACTTACACCCCTTACTTGTTTGTACGCAGCCAAGTAACAATCCCCTTGAGGCTTGTTGTACCTGCGAGTGAGTGAGGTCACCAGAAAGAAAGAAAGGAGAGGAGAAGGAGAAGCTGGCAACGAATCGGTGACCCCTTGGTGTTGCTGATCTCCATGGTGGTGATTGCATTTCATCAGGTTACCCATATGCTCGTTTTCCCCCCTCTCCCATTATATATATAAAAATATATAAATGTAATGTCGCAAAACGAATGTCTATTTTTCCAGTAATGATCTACAGCAGAGAGGTCTTATACTTTACCTGAAATTTCAGACTTGGAATATAAGAATTACTTCACCTGAAATTTAAGACTTGGAAATACTTTAACAGAAGGTCAGAAATGAGTGCACTGTAATCACTAATCAGTAATAAATGCTAATCTATACTAATATTAAAAAGCTGAAGAGGAACTACTACAACTGGTTCGATTTTTTTTTATACAATGGATAAGCACGAGTAAGAGAGGATTGGTGTCTTTTTTTTAGGAAAAACTAATTTTCCCAGGACATATGATGTAGTGTTTTATGAGACGTTAGAATAATATACTCTACGTTATATTGATTATCGACCGAGCTTTTCTCGGTGGTTATGTTTTTTTTACAGATTCGATACTTATCTTCTTTTCTTTTAGTTAATAGCAAACCATAGGCTCTGCTTCGTCTGATGTTGAGCGAAAAGAGGAGCCTAAATTACATCGACATTATCATGCTGGCCCGCAAGCGAAGATGCTTCTTTCATGCTTCGCTTGCCTGCTTTTTAGTGTTTTTTTCTGTAGTCAGATTACAGTTTTTTAAACTTTTTCTTGTTTTAATTTTTACTATCGATTTTTAGCCATCGTAAACCCCCGTATTTTTTTTTTCGAAATTGTTAAAGACTTTTGCGATATCGTCATGGCATATATATTTAATAATAGTAGTTTATGAAACTGTTGCACAATAAGGCTTATTATGCAACAATTTCATAAACTACTATTATACGATTACATATTACAATAAATATTAATTAATATTATAGAATAATACTCAAAACTAGGTTTGGCGTTATGTAGAAAACACATTCACATCTCTGAGTTGGTGCGATCCAGGACATGCTTGTGAGGTGACATTTGATCGTATACAACGAAGAGCAGTTCAAAAGTTCATGTTGTTTGTTGGACCAATTTCGAAATCAAGTAAAACTCGCGCCATATAAATTGCTAGGTCAACTATCACTTTTTATGGAGAAGTATTTCTCCGATTTCGATATCAACATCCCTTCCCTTCAATTGTGAAGTTGAAGGGAAGATATGCAGTACTCTAGTTTTGATCATCATCATCATCATTATTAGACTCTTATTTACCCACTGCTGGATAAAGGCTTTTTCCACCATATGCGATCCTCCGCCTTCCGCATCCTGCCTGTCACTTCCAGCCGGTTTTTCGAGGTCATATACTTATATATTTTTTATGAGAGATTTCTTTCTTTCTGGTGACCTCACTCACTCGCAGGAACACAACAACCCTCAAGGGAATTGTTATTTGGCAGCGGTATTCTGTGAGGTGGAGGTGCTTCCTCAGTCGGGCAGCTTAAAAAATACGCTATGTCCTACCTCTCTTTTCGCCAGAGCCTCGTTTCTCAGTCAGCAGAATACACCACGTGCAGGTGAGTTAGCTATGGTTCAAAGATGTTGATGAACCCTTTACACCCCAAATTGATGCGAATTGCAAATACCAATCTTTCTTTACGGCTTTAACCACCCTTGCTGATAGTACAAATCAAATGCATTTAGATTTTCCTAGTAGATAAAAACTCTATAAAAAGAAAATAAGAATATTATTTATAGAAACCGACGACCTCAAATATATGGTGTATAATAAGCATATGGTGGAAAGCATGGGACAGGCCTATATAGATAGAGCAGTGGGTAAATACGGGCTGATAATGATGATGAAGAGTTATAAAAAATGTAAGACGTGTCCAAGTGCCCTTATGGGTCCAAAGGCAAAATAAATAATTTCATTTCGTTTCAAATGATATTGTTTTCCATTAATGTACCACACCTACTCGACGTGTAACGGATTTTTCTATTGACGTCATGATGGGTTTCACTGATTCACAATCAGGTTGAACATAAGCAAACTGGATTAACGCTAAGTGGAAGGCTTGCTGAGAAGACCTTGCAGGGCATTAATTGACCGTGTTTGAACCACGACAATAATTTATTTATACGTTCTATATACATACATAATAAATTAACTTACTACATTGTTGCGTGCTGTTAAGCATGTATATGTACCTATATGCTGTCTATTATTTATTTTTTATATTTAAGATATATACATAAGAAAACGTAACTAGGAACGTAGGAGATGGATAAGAGAACACAGGCTTTCGAGATGAGGGAAAACAGAGAATCCATACTGCAATACTAATGTTATAAAATAAGAAATAGTTTGTTAAAATAAGTTTATTAAAATAATGACCACGTTATGGGGGGAAAGCCGCGGGTAACAGCCAGTGTCAAGTATATCATGGTGTTAAAATTGTTAAGGATAACATTTATTTTTATACTACGTCGGGTGACAAACAAGCATACAAACTGCCGCATGTTATATTTGTATGTTATATTTACGAGATGGCTGCAACAATTTTACAATTTTTGCGTGTATCTAATTATAAAATTTCCATCACATGCGATCCTTCGTGAAAATGACGTGACTAACTTCTCTCTGATAGTAACCTAATATTCTATGTATCCCATGCGTAATCCATATGTTGTTGTGACACCAAGTAGCGTATAATTTTAATCTATGACTGCACGTTGCAGTAATACCCCTCAGTTTCGAAAGCATTCAATGTCAGAAGTAGCGAGAAAGGGCTTGAATGCTAGGGCAATGTAAAACATAATGTTAATTTCCACATAATATGTTGAAACTCAAACTGCTTAGTTCTGGCCGTGTATGACCAAAACTGCATAAAGGTATGATATTGGCCAATCCATCCATCCTCAATAATTATCACAGTATATTCTATAAATATAAATATTAATGTTTGTGTATAAAAATTAATGAGTCCATCTGATTGATTGTAATAAACCTATGTCGGTGAAGGTACCAGAACTAACAACCCCACCGCCCACGTGGCATTTCAATTGCGAGCGACTACCTAGGTTATAAATAACTAAATAAATATTTCTGGAAAACAACACAGCGCCATCAAGTCCCAATTTGAGCGCAAAGCTTGTAATATGGGTACTAGATAACTGATAAAAGTACTTAAATACATTTTTTTTTTGTAAATACATACTCATGCACACGACACATGAGGATAGAACCCGCGACCTCGGTGTCAAAGTAACCGTTGCTAGCCATTCGACCACCGGGCTCGTCCCGTATAAAGGGATATAAAATGTTTCGCATTAAATGTATGAGCAATGGCTCATGAAAGATATGACTGTAAAACTGACGAACAACGAGGGATTACTCAGTATGGTTGGTCCATACCAAGCTGCATAGCGAATAACCATTTATTCGCTTTCATAGTTAGCACTTTAATTATTATGTTTGCGATGAATACAAACCACAAGTCCATAAATAAGGTAGTGCACATAATGTTTCCCGGAGCTGGCAATGAATTCGATCATTACATATTTAGTAGTAATCATTAATTGACCGTTTCGTAACTTGGCCATGTATCGACTTCTAAGTATGTATGTAATAACATTGATATCAACATAACTTAATTAGACCCTCCCACATGCACATACTTACGAGTAGGTGTACTTGCTTAGTGCTTATCACAAGCTACCTGAAAGGAGCTCGACGGCGTCGTTATTGCGGGTATCAGTCAATCCGATCACTCAAGTTAAGCATCGGTGCCAGTATCCTGTCTATGAATGGATTTACGTAGCTCGAGTTCCTCTATACTTCGTAAGGCATGTTAAGCCGTTGGTATTTGTGACAATCGTGAAACCAAAGTCTCTGATCTTTGGGCGGGTTGAAAATACTGATCTCCCCCAACTCAAAAGGATGTTAAAGGAATTAGAGGATTAAAGGATATAAAGGTAATTCGGCGTAAATTATAGTTATAGCGCTTGGATAAAGAACCAGCGAATGTATTAACTATTCTCTCAGTCTTAATGGACTGGGAAATTAATCAACACAAGCAGACAGAGGTTGCGAATATAATAATAAGTAGGTTGCCCATGTGACCTTCGAAGTTAGCCAGTTGTTCATATCAAGTAGACACAAACTTCGAATAAACTATAAAAATCAAGGCGAATTTTACTTTCTGGATTTCAACAAATACGACACATATCACCAAATAAAATGGCAAACGAAACTTGTTAGAGCATATAATTTTATATATCTGCTATATGCTATGTTATATATAGCATGAACATATACATCATTTTCCCATGATTTCAGAAGCAGTCGCTATATTAGTCTTGGTCCAAAACGTACATTATCTTGGCACCCGACAATTTCTTCATATTTATCATAAAGCAAATAATAATTGCAAGTAGATTTCATGAGATTTTTTTTTTATTATAATCAACAACAAATAATGTAGTCAGCATTATGTACATAGTATGGACACAATACTTGACAAACATTATCTACCAGTCAAACAACTCAATTCAATTTATTGACTGATAATATAAGCTCTGTTTCACTAGTTCTAGATGGGGCATTATTTACATCGGTATGCGTTTGTTTAAGGACAGATTTTGTTTTTCTGTTACAGCCTTGTTCCTGTACCTGGTGTTAATTATTTTCCATATATCTTTGGTGATATTTTTGGATTGAGCTAACTGTTTGCAGTGTTAATTTTTTTAGCGCATCTAATAACTTTTCTTCTTGTAACAAATGGCCTAATAAGACACAAGCCATTATTATAGGCAGTCCCCGTATGGTGTCCAAAATTGATAGGGCGACTGTTCCACCAATATTTTTTCTTTCCAACGAATTCTTGTTAAGTATAGTGAGAGCGTTAAAAATCTTGGAATTTACTCTGATAAAACTTTTTTTTGGACAGAACAGATAGCTAACATCAGCTGTTTGGGGCAACTGCCTCACTTTCGGCGTTTGCGAAACTTTCTTCTTTCAATAATTTCACTTGCTCTTTGCTCCTTTTGATTCTTGATTATGCTGATACTTGTTACCTTGACCTCACTGAAAACCAATCAAATAACCTTGAGCTCCTTCAATCTTCGTATTCGGTAAATATTGGGACTTCACAAATAAGATCAAGTTCTCGAATTTCGCGTAGATACAGCTCAAGTAGCTCCCTATCATATTGAGTCGCAACTGGCATATTCTTTTTCTTCTTTACTCGATTCTCTTCAATCCCACTACTCCTAACTTCAATAAAGAACATTTCAGTTACCTTAGTGAGGAAAGGCGGGTCGTAGTACTCGTATTATGCTGAGTATAAGAATACTACGCATACTACGACTAAGGGAAAGATCCCTTCGTCTCTTAACACCACCTCATTCTTCACAGTAGTACACTAAATCGTTCTCGTTGCTTTGTCATCTTCTATCCGTAATGCATAATCTTTACACTCCTTTAAAAACCTAGAAAATCTCATTATAATTATATCGAGCTAGTAAGTATAATGTTTTGATTCTGTCATAACTGTATGAAGGTATTATGGTTTCCCTTAATTCGTAATGTCTCTTGTTGCAATCCATCAATTCATCATCATCATCATCATCAGGTCATTTTAGTATCTACGGGAAGAGACGGAGTGATTCTATTCTAGTCTGCCGGAAACCACACGGCCATCAATTATTTTAGCATAATAGTGAAATGTTTGTATGTTCAAATTTCGTATTGATTGCCTTGTTTTGTACCACCTACCGTATTTTATGTTTTTGTGTTTCTCCTGGCATTAAGCTTGTCTTATTGTTTTAGCAAAAAGAACACTTGTCGAGTATTGTACTTTTAATCCTTACCTACGTATTTGCTTATTTATATATGTTCAAATTTTTGTATTTCATTATCTACTTTCGGGGTAGAGGGGAGGTATGAATGAATACCCTTTGTATTCATTCATACTTCCCCTCTACCCCGAAAGCAGAAAATAAATATAAATCTTTTTTAATAAACTTGCTAAAATTCTAACACGCAGTTACTAGCATGGTTATTATACATACGAGTATTATTTATATGCCGCAGTACTGCCCCCTTACCACCATCTCTTATCGCGATTCAATAACTGAATAGAATGCTAATTCATACCAATGAATAAGCGACTCTATTTCTAATGGAATAGAGTCGCTTATTCATTGGTATGAATAAGCAATCTACTCAATTATTGAATCGCAATAAGAGATGGTGGTAAGGGGGCAGCCTTACCATTTAGACTGTTATAGTGTATTAAGCCACGCTTTAAAAGTTTAAACCTCTTTCGGTTGGAAAACCCGAATCTCCCGCAGTTGAGCAGTGTGGTGGAATATGCTCTAAACCCCTTCAATTGAAAGGAGACCCGTACCCCGTATCCTAACAGTGGTATGAATTAAGATTGACGACGAATTATTTAAAGATAAGTGAAATAAACTATTTACATTACCTATTTATTAACTTATTTTTGTGAATAAACGAATTTTATCTTATCTCAACAGTGGCATGGAAATGGGTTGACAGCTATGTAAAATTGTTACTACACAAGTTCTGGATGAAAGTATTTAGTGACCGATAGAGCTTCAGTGCAAAGGTCGCGGTCACCGTGTACTTCTTGAGGAAGGCCACACCAAAGGGCAAGCTCTAACAATTTACGATAAAGTGTAACAGACACGCGAGCCCTTGACCCTAACAAGCATATAACCGAGATAAGTGACTTCTCGACAATCCCACGTAATGACTCGGATTATGCGAGGTGACGAATTATAGTAGTTGTTCTCTCAATTGCATTGGCATTTGTATTTTATACTTACTTTTAATCTGGAGAGTTGCGTACATTTTATATTACTTTATATTAAAATAGCAAGCAAGTAAATAGAAATATTGTTTTTGATTTAAAGAAACATAGATATGTATTTGTTGGCCGTGTGGTTTCCGGCAGAATAGATTAGAATCACTCCGTCTCTTCCCGTGGATGTCGTACAAGGCGACTAAGGGAAATACATTATAAAACATCGATCAGGCCTCCACAACCCGCCTGGCCAGCGTTAGGAATGTAGGCCAAATCCTCCTTCTTACACCACACTTGTACTGTTCCACTTAATTATATTTAATTTTTCCGACCGGTTTCGCCGCTAAGGCATTATCAAGGTAAACAGATGGTATTTGTGTTTCTACCAAACACAACAGGTGTAGTGTGGTAGAAACATAAATAGGTACCATCTGTTTACCTTGTGCCTTAGCGGTACTACTGTACGGTCGACGTAACAGTAAGCTTGCAGTCAGGATGCAGCGTTGGAACTGCACGCCCACTGCACACCAACTGCAATTGGGCTGCACGGTTGGTTTGCAGTTTCATTGCAGTCATACTAACTGCATTCAAACTGCAAATTTGCAGTGGAATTGCAGTTGAAATGCAGTCCGTCTGTCTAGTCTAGAGCCTTAAGGTGAAGAGAATACTCATTATAGTCTATAGTTATCTCTCAGTAGATACCATTTGTATTATTTCGAGGTTATCAACTTAATGGTGGGGTTTAATACTTGAGTTTCATGAAGGTAATTTCTAATTTGCCTTTACCTAAAAGTCATAAACATCGCCACCCCGTGCACTCGTTTGTTTGCGCTGCCGTGAAGTGAACCCTCTTGATTGTTTTTCCTAATCAATTTCAAAATCCTAAAAAACTACGCTGTGCCATCATATTCGGTCCATGTTTACGATGTCCAGCGTATTATATGTATATAATAAAGTTTATAATAGTAATAAAGTATGTACAGATGTACGTATGTACAGTAACCCTCTTGTATTAGTTTGTTGCTTGCCACCTGCTTACCACCTTAGTGGTAACTAAATAAAAAACCGGCCAAGTGCGAGTCGGACTCGCCCACCGAGGGTTCCGTACGTAGGATCATTATAAGTTTGATATTTTACATTATAAATAAGAAATAATGCGTCGGAAAATAAATAAAATATTTTTTGCAATATGCACATCAAGCCCTTTCATATGATACCCCATTTGAACTAGTAGCTTCAATTTGAAATTTCGGCCTCCTATAAAAAAAAAACCGGACAAGTGCGAGTCGGACTCGCTCACCGAGGGTTCCGTAGGTACGTAGTATCATTATTAAATTTGATATTTTTCATTATAAATAAGAAATAATGCGTCAAAAAAAAAAATATATATTTTGCAATGTGTACATCAAGCCCTTTCATATGATACCCCATTTGAACTAGTAGTTTCAATTTGAAATTTCGACACCCTATAAAAAATATGGTCTATATTTTTTATAGGGTGTTTAGCAGTTTGATTTTTTTACAACTTCATGGGACCGTAGACCTGAGTATACAGTTCAAATTTCAGCTTGATACCTCCACGCATTCTCGACATAGAAATTCTTGACAGACAGACAGACAGACAGACGGACAGACAGACAACAAAGTGATCTTATAAGGGTTCCGATTTTCCTCTTGAGGTACGGAACCCTAAAAATATAGACCTCTTTTTTTTTAAGATTTAATTATAAATGTATAGTTTTGAGATTTATTCTTGTACTTGTAGTCTATAACGATGTTACTTGCCAAATTTCATAGTTCTAGGTCAACGGGAAGTACCCTATAGGTTTTGATTCTCTTGAGAATGTGTCGAAATTTGCGTTTTTGCTGAATAAACTGCCGTAACTTTATTTTACGTAAACTTAGCAGTTTGATTTTTTTACAACTTCATGGGACCGTAGACCTGAGTACACAGTTCAAATTTCATATTGATACCTCCACGCATTCTCGAGATAAAGGGTCTTGACAGACAGACAGACCGACGGACAGACAGACAGACCGACGGACAGACAGACAGTCAGACAGACAGACAAACAGACCGACAACAAAGTGATCTTATATGGGTTCCGTTTTTCTTTTTGAGGTACGGAACCCTAAAAATAACAAAAATACTTTATATACTCAAAAAGAGTGGCATCGTATTTACCACGGATGAACTGAAAGTTCTGTTTGAAAGACGATGTGATGGAAAGTGTTCTTAGCTATAATTTAAGAAAACCTGTTCAGCAGTTTGAATATTATCAGCAATTTTTTTATAGATTATGAAAGGATATAATATGAGCTGATGTGAAACTGCTGCAGATTCACTCACGATATCTATTTTAATATTCGTTTTAAAAAAATGCATTCATGAGAATTCCTTTTAAATGACAGTTACATAATGTAATGAAATGTTACTAGAAATGATGTGTCTCCAGATGTAGGTTCGTTAAATAAAAAACAAAAGTCATGATAATACTTGTATTTACTTGGTACAGATGGCCAATCTTTGCATGAAATTATGTATAAGTACCTACACATAATAACTTCGGATATTCTATACAATATTATCTAAACAATCGTTATACATTATGTACAAAAATATGGACACTTCGATGCAAAAACGCCGTTTGCAATTGTGACTAACAGTAACTTTGTTCATAGTACAATAAGCCTACTTAACTAATCCAAAACGTACAACGATCTATACCGGTATTCCTCTAACACTATGTTTATACAGTCTCTGAGATATTTTCTAATATTTACAACATTATTTTATGCATATATCTGTACAATTATTTAAGTAGAAATACATAAACGTTACATTATTTGAAAATCAATAGCTCAGTATATTGAAATAAAATCACTTCATTTGATACCCATGAATTTGAGAACAAACATTGTGATCACTTTCATTTGCATATTATTAAAATAAATCTAAAGTAAAACTATTTGAATGAAACACGTAACTTATAACACCTACTTGATTCTCATATCACAATATATGAAATGGTTTCATTCAAACCGTTCACTCGAGGTCACTAATTTCTGTTATTCGAGTCTTAACAAGTTAACACCCATTGAATAATTTCCTGTTGGAGCTGACATTGACATAATAAGTAGGTATCTAATATAAAAATTTACTCTCATATATTTGGCCCTGACTATCCTGCAGACTCCATGACAAAACTACTTAGTACATTGTAAAATTACCAACAAAATATGTAATTATTACCAATTGTATGTAGAATACAAATAAATTATTCAGTCATACTAAGTAAACGCTTTCAGATTTAAACTAATTTTTTATTTATATAATTATTTATTTTAAAGCTTCATTGAAAATATTACCTGAAAGTATCTACGTCATAGTAACACAGGATTTCTAAAGTATTACTTAATACGATGACAATTTTGTATAGGTATTTACATTTAATATATCTTTGTATGGGCATAGTCATGCAATAACTATCCAACCCACAAATGTTGCATTTTTTAATTGCGTAACTACAGCCATTATAGATATTTTAACATAGATCACGTAAGATATCAAATATGTTGTTAATACACAAGTTAGATAATGGCACCACCATTAAAATAATTGAAGGCATGAGTGGATGAAGGTGTTATTTATTATGCATTTCCTTTTAAATCATCAAGCAACTCCTAACAGCCTCAGTTCTCTAGGTTTACTACTACATAAACAATGACGTGTGTGCAAGTCATGAATGAGCATGTGTGCGTGCAGTACCATACAAACTGTTCCAGATGTGTCTAAGAAGGGAGGTGAGGTTGACACGAGAGAGCGGCAGGGAGAGGCCATACTGTACGTAGTACTATTACTTATACTGTGTCTAGGAACAGTGAAACAGTGAAAAGCAATATACACTTTATGTATATTTAAAATATTAAATATTAAATATTAAAAATATTGTAAACCAAAACGACAATTTTTAGCGGCACAATTATTAATTTTAAGATCATAATGTACATTGCCTTATAAAGTATGAAATAAATTTTGATTGAATACATACACAAAACTTGTCAAAACGTTACCGTACGGTAACGTGTAGTCATATAGTGGAACAAAGTGTTATGGACGGACATAATTTCTTCTTCCACGATTTAACTCACTAATGTTACTTTGCACATTTTGACATGCTATTATAGGCTTAGGTTCAAACCAAAGACCAACATTTTTTTAGTAGTTCAAACTTTTTTTGAAGTGGAAACCTCTTTAGGCGCACTGCGCACAAATTTTGTGGCTAGTGAATGAGACTAAGCCGTCACGCTCGGCTTTGTAACGCTCGTGCGGGTAAAGTCGGCAGAGATGGAGCGAGAATTGAAATTTTCACATCTGTCGTGTACTCAAGCGCATACCGTTTATTTGTTTATTTATTGAAATTATATTGACATTATACAATACAAAAAAAGTTATTGAGATATATTTTATTGAAAAGAAATCGTGATTCTTAACACAAATATTTTAAGAATACTAAAATCCTATTGCGTTATTTAATTTTTTATAACTGGTAAACCAATAATACCAATTTCTTTTGGTGTTAATACACCTTAACCAACTTACGTCTTCAATTATTAAAGTAACACTTAAGATGGCTTTTATTAACCCATTAAGATAGTAAGTACACATTTAATTTATATAAGTAGGCACATGTATCGAATTGAAATATTTGTATGGAAGTGAATGTTATAGTTTAATAATAACTAATTCACCTTGAAACTTAACATTTTCCGTAACATATTCTTGATTATTACTTGATATAATGATGTCAAGATTAAAATATTTTAACTTGACATGAGTACATGTTTTGTTTTTAGAGATTCTACTTGAAATTTATTCTTCAATGATTTGAAATTAAGTATATATGTGATCACATCACATTTAATAAGTATAAATTCAGTGATCCGTCAGTTATTGAAAAAATTACAGACATTATGTGTACACAGTTTCCTATCCTTTGTGAAAATGCGAATATTCAATACCAACTATACGTACCGGAGGAATAATTATCATAAGTTATTTCGACTGGTGAAATTATATTCGTAATATTGTTCCACAATTTGATATTATAAACTTTCTTGGCAAATTAGTTGAAGTAATTTTTATGCGATTTTTAACATTTTGTAGTAAACTAAAATGACATACGTTGTTTCAGTGACTTTTATTTCCCCAGGAAAGGCTTATATGTGAAAAGGTACGGAGTGGTTAGATTTTATTGATCGCCAGTATATTTCGAACACTACGGGTTATTGTTCATCACGGTACTTGCATACAATTTATTAACATAAATAAACTAAAAATTTTCAATGAGATAGTCACGCAGTTGCTTAAAATATCTTATTTTTTTATAAAAGTATCTTAAATGATCTATTTTTTAAATTACCAATAAATTTTTATTGTATCTTTACTTACTACTAGAGCCTTGGTTGTATTTTTAATTTATAATATACGTTCACGCGTATTAGGAAAAGAACATCAATGATTTGGGAATATAATTCGAAAGTCACTGATATTTCAAGATTTCTTTTTAAGATACTTAAATCACAATTAAATCACTGGAAACTTACATTGAATTTGCATTCACGCGCATTTACCTACATCAATATGAACGTGAGGAAATAAACAGTCGCACATATAGTTTTGACGTGATAACGTCTTATAAATCGATGAACGCCGGCTGCACGCACGAAAAAGAACGACTCATTGTCACGTTCCGCCTGAGCCGAGTGTTCAAGCGAGAGCGCCGAACAAGCGATAAAGAGGCACGATCGGCCTATGTTTCTTATGACGTTATCAGGTAAAATTATTGTCCGTAAACCGACTTTACAGACAAGCAACTTTTTTTTAATATAAACACATTTATGAGTACAAACGGATAGAAAGTCCAATATGTCTTGGAGATGTACTTTTTACACGCGTAATACTTACCCATTCATACAATCAATACCATAATTATAAAGAATAAACTTTGGACATAATCGTTACTAATTATATTAATCAGTTCTTTGTTAACCATACAGATATCATCGAAAGGAATTTTAGTGATAATATCGTAATTTATAATAGGCACTCAACACCGAAATAAATTTTGTTCGTTCATCATTCATCTCGGTCACTTTTAGAATAAATAATAGAACGATTATAAATATCTTTAAAATATTTAAAAAACATAGCTTCTTTGTTTCTTTACTTTTTTTTTACTTTTTACCTACAAAGGCGAAATTCATCACTAGTAATTTTAGTATGTTGATATGTTTTTTTTTCTGCCATTTAAGTAGTAGGTTCCCTATGTTTATTAAATTTATTTTTCCTATGAAAATAGACATTTACCTACATAAGGGCTTGTATTATATTTTATATGGATTTCTACAAAAAATACAATGGTAATAGACGAATCATAATACACTTCTTCCACGTATTTATTTTCCGAATGGACGCTTGTACTCGCCTATTTACCATCTTTAAAAAGTGATCGCCTTTATAGTTAAAGTAAGAAGCAATTGAAGAAATATGAGCAGGCCTTCGAGTGGCTTTCTTCTGCCTTCTATCAATGGTAATGCGACAGCTTGCCTGGTCTCCTCGGCGGTGCGGTCTCGTACTCGTAGTAGTTGGACTGAGGTCTTGGGCCACCCTCCCTACAGGATCGCTGAGAGTGGTAGCCAGCCGACCCTACGCCTGCACGACGACTGTGTACAACGAAGAAATGAATATGTAAGTATATATAACAGTTTTTATCGGGTCTATAAATTTATACGAATTGAATACAGCTACTGCTTTCCTATGTATTTTAAGGCGTATAAACAGCATGGTCTAATTGTAGAATTACCAAATTCGACTTGCATTGTGTTTCTAAGATGCTCTAGTTGCGTCTGTTTAGTCAGTGTTCCTACATCGTCCGGCCAATTATTCAGTCAATATCAATTATTCAATACAGGTAATTGACAGTCGCTCTTCAGATCTATTGTCGAACAATGTTGGAGCACTTCAGGGTTGTATGCAATTTCCGGTAATATACTTAGTGAAACGGTTAAAACTCGTCATACACGACTCTAGAATATTATAAGTAAGCCATGTTAAAATGGCAAAATAACATGATAAAATTATTTCAATACAAAAAATATTATATTTACAGAGCCGTGTGTAATGTGCTTTCAACTAGACAGTTGGGTTCTTGTTACACGACAAAAACAATTTTATGTGATCAAGTTAAAAGGCCTAAATTTGAGTAATGTTTTTTAAATAGCTTATCGTTGTGGCCATTTACTATACCAAAATAATGTTAAAAGAGATAGAAACTCTTATTATTCATTGCTCTTGAAGTGTAGCACGATAGCAATATAAAGCCAAAATACCTTAAGATGCCACTTTTTACCTTTATTGCTTTAGTCATAGGCTGATAATCTGTTGTTAAGTCTCTGATCACGACCTGTACCCGCAAATGATTACGTGATTCTCATTTTTTGTTTTAATTAATATGTAGGCATATATAATAAAAAAATATTTTAATCATATCCCAGAACATTTCTTAGGATAATTATTTTTAAATTAGTTTCTCAGAAATAATTTTAACGATTTTGGTGAAATTTTGTGTTTAAATAATTCTATTTTACCAAATATGTCGTCTACGTGTCATCTCCTGGTAATATTATCATATGCAATGCCACAGAAAATTATTAACATAGCGAATACTATAATATCAAGGGTATTACAAAAACAAGATAATTTGAAGGGGCTAGAATCGTTTAATGCGGCTAGGGGTGAATATTCACAAGATTTTCGTCTTGTCGACATTCATTCCAAGCCCAACAGTTTGAGAAGCAGTATTAAGATCGTATAGCATTTGATTGAAATCCTCCAGCCATTTTGACCACGTCATCGGCAAATCGGAGGTGTGAGATGTACTCTCCGTTGACTATAGTCTTCCAGCACAGCACCAACGATTCTGAAAGATCTTTCTAAAATTTTGCTCCCGCTTCTGTTAATACCCTTTATCTTCTAGATTATAAAAAACTATAGATTTGTCTAAACTTTCATCTAACCTACTCGTAAAGTTTTCATTTTTTTTTTTTTTTTTTTTTTATACTACGTCGTGTGGCAGACAAGCATTCGGCCCGCCTGATGTGAAGCGGTTACCGTAGCCATATTAACGCTCGCAACATAAAATATCGCTCGCGCGCCGCCACCCCCGCTGCCACCGCAGCATCTCCTTCCTTTCTGGTGACCTCACTCACTCGCAGGAACACAACAGCCCTCAAGGGAACCGTTATTTGGCTGCGGTATTCTGTGAGGTGGAGGTTCATCTAGCATATGCATAACAAACAGAAGACAGATATGCATTGATTAAGCCTCGGGTACACTAGGGGAAAATAAACCCCTCATTGTTCTGAGATAAACCCACACCTTCCGAAAATATGACACGAGACATATCTACGTCACCACGAAGACGAAAAAATGTTTCCAAGGGAAATTATATTCTTCTTCTTTCTTTGTTCTTTTACAATGTTGTTGTATGCACAAATTGCCACGATCTTCTCTGACGACATTTCTGTTAATATTTACACGAGTGTAAGTGTAAAATACACTCGTGAGTACCTATTTACAAAGTGTCGTCAGAGAAGATCGTGGCAATTCGTGCATACATACCTTTTTCGTATAGGTTAGGGTAACGTAAGAGAAACAGAAGGCGAAGGGTGCAAAATTTACAAAAAAATCGATGAACGCCGGCTGTATGCACGTAAAAGCATGACTCATTGTCGCGTTCCGCTTGAGTCGAGCGCGCAAGCGAGAGCGCGGAACAATCGATAGAGGCACGATCGGCCTAAGCGTATATCAATGTTTTCTTATGACGTTATCATGTAAAAATTATCGTCCGTAAACCGACTTTACAGACAACCATTTTTTTTTAATATAATAAGGCAACACATAGAGCACCACTAAGGCGACGTTTCGGCTCTTGGTACATCAGCTAGAAATGTACGTTTCACGTAGTCAGGCCTAAAATGTTACAGCACACTACGACTGCACGAAACGTTGCAGCATCATTCGGTGTTGCGCATCATGTTGGAAGACTTTTTGTCCCCTAGTGTAACCGAGGATTCCGAGGAGTTCAAGTAAATTACAAAACTAAAATTCAGTGCGCGTGTCATAACAGAAGTAAAGTACGAATATTACAATCATAATAGTACTAAGCTTTCAGTGCAACTTACTTCTAGAGGTGTGACACAGTTGGTATAAACTAATAGAGTTGTGATACATGCAAGTTTGAATGGAAGGCTCTACGTGTGGTAGCAACATACTAAGTACCACACGTAGAGCCTTGCATCCAAACATTAGAGAGTCCCGTGCAGTGCTACACGTCTGTTACAACGGGAGGTCATATTGTACTGGAAGTATTATACTGGAAGTGTGCTCTACATGCGTTTGAATATACGTCAGAGTTATAGAGCAAGAGCCCGTGACTACCCGACCTTTGTAATATAATATTGTAAAAGCTGAATGTTTCTGTGTATGTCCCTAATAGAGGTAAGAATGATCAGTAAGTATGTAGTCTTGGTAGATCACTGTGGTCTTGGTAGATGATAATAAACAAAGCTGCAAAAAAAAAACCGAAACTGTCTGACTACTAGGCAAATATCTTTTGATAGTTTTTTATTACTTGGTTAATATATTATACTATAAAGTCGTCGGGTGGCAGGCAAGCATAGGGGCTGCTTGTTGTGAAGCGGTTATTTGAAATTAATATCACCACGCCAAACGCTGCCAACTCAGTAATTCCTTCCTTTCTGGTGACCTTACACACTCGCATAATTATGTACTTTATACTTTGATGATTTTGGAGAGCATTTTTTTTTACTCCTTTTTACGTGTTATCTGTCAAAGCCACGATGATCTAACTAAATTACATACTTACTGTGTTAGATGCATTTATAGAAACTTTCAGCTTTTATAATGTACTGAGGCTCTGGCGGTCACGGGCTCCTAGGCAAGTACATTTTTATTGATAGTTTCACAGCGATAGTTGACCATAAAACTCAATGCACTCGCATTATTGATTTAGCTATTCTTCTGAGCATTAAAAACGTTTGTGATGTATTGTTTATGAATAAAAAGCATCGACATCCTCGATAGTATGTTATGCACTAATTGACATCAACATTCTATAAGGAACTATGTATAAATATTACGTTATAAATACCTATCTCATTGCAAAATGCCTTCCATAAGCCGCATCACTGTTAACCACAGTATCGCGTGTGAAAAGTTCCTCTCGGCCGTACGGTGCGTCTCTTGGTTTATACTATATACTGATATATTCACAAGCAGTAATAAATAAACAATTTTATTCCAAGTAGGTAAATATCCCTAGTGGCATTTTAGAAATAACATCAAGTATTACAGCCATCTTTCACTTTGCTTCATAGATAATATGATCCAGGACGATTTGTGTTGTAATTTATTTAAACTAGATCGTAATTTATTTAGGCATTTGCCTACGTAGGTACAGTGGTATAGTCATCTTTGAGCGAGTAGTGTAATATGTACTTTTTAGTCTTGCCTTTGCAGTGGCGATATGGAGAAAGTAGAGACTACTCGCTCCAAAGCTTGCTTTTTTGTGTGTATTTTTTTTTTTAACGATTTTAAATAATATTTGATAGCTGATATACTGCGATACTGAAAAGCTTCTATAGTATTATGACTTGTGATGTGTATGTACAAATTTCACTAAGACCAAAATGTTAATAATCTTTTAATAATTATATTGCATAAAGCATTACGTAGGTACGTATTTAAATTGCAATACCTATACTTCACATTTAGAAATAAAAATATAGATATTATAGGATATCATGCGATGATTGTGGCAGTAACTTTGTAACTACTAGGTACCTAGCAAGCCGGTTATTATTACGTACGTCGAATTCGAGCAGGGTAAAACAAAATACATGATATAGCTAAACAAAATTCTCCGTGAGCGACATTACGAAGCACATGCATCTTACTCACGTAAATCGTAATGGTTGGTCATGGAGTAGCAGGAAAAACAACATTAGTTATAATCGATGGTCACATTAATTGTCGTCACGTTTACATGGTGGCATTAATTAAGTATGGGCGTAGGATTTCCCCTAACACTCTACAATTTGCTAACACAGGTTCTACGTCGTCAAAGGTCTTAACGTTTGTAAATTGATTATAATTGGCAATTTGATAAAACGCTAGTACCTTGAGTGTAATTGTTTCGTCGTATTTTTTATGTTGACCTTTGACATTACAAGTTGTTTTTCTGTTTCTCAGAAGTTTATTGTTATTTATATATGGGCAAAAAGACGGACAACATTCAGCTTGGGTCAATCGCTGTGTTGCATACAAATTAATGTTCGAGCAGGACGCCCGTCATAGGTGACGCATATTCACGTGTTACAGCAACGATAAAAAATCGGTAAGTTCATTTTGTAATATCTTTTATTTATACTTATATACAAGAGATACGTGACAGGCGAGAAATATATATATATAAGCAGGCAACGAATATTCACCTCTCTTCCTCGGCTTTCGCCCGTTGCGCGTGTACCTGTCGCCTCATTTGTCCTATCTGTACTTCGCTTAGTTTCTCTCGGCGGGCGCTGCTAGGACAAAAATGAAAGATGAACTTCATATTTAAATCTGCTACCACATCAGCTAAAATAGCATTTAGCTATGTGATTACATTACTTTAGCTATGAATATTGTAGATCTATAAAGGTCTAATTTAAAATGTATATTGGTGATGTATTAAACTTAAAGATGAAAAGTTGAATACTACGCCGAAAAAAAAAGAAACTCAAAGGTGTCCTCAAATGTTTTGGCACATTCGTTTCAACCAAAGATAGTATAACAGTGTTAAAATTTCTTTGGTTTAAACAACTGTAATTACACGTATTAAAATACTAATATAGCGGAAGTAACTATTTATTTCGTGTGTGTTCTGATGATATATTTATATTATTGGGGTGTAAGTGGTTCATCAAGATCTTTGAACCAAAGCCAACTTCACCTGCACGCGGTGCACCCTGCTGACTGACAAACGAAGCTCTGGCGAAAAGAGAGGTAGGGAGCGTAATTGTAAGCTACCCGACTGGGGAACGTACCTCCACCTCACAGAATACCGCAGCCAAATAACGGTTCCCTTGAGGGCTGTTGTGTTCCTGCGAGTGAGTGAGGTCACCAGAAAGGAAGGAGATGCTGCGATGGCAGCGGGGGTGGCGGCGCGCGAGCGATATTTTATGTTGCGAGCGTTAATATGGCTACGGTAACCGCTTCAGATCAGGCGGGCCGTATGCTTGTCAGCTACCCGACGTAGTATAAAAAAAAAAAAAAAAAATTATATTAGTATTTATATTAGTTTAGTGGTAGCAACTAAAGTAATATAAATATTAGTTATGAACGACCCTATTGGCTCCCACAGTCGCCTATGATAGCCATTGGAGACGTTCCTAACTCGGATAAAACAAGAAATACATTCCTTGGGAAATATCGATTGAGCATGCACAGACTGAGCGTGTAGACATAGTACAAACCACAGACCTAAAAATCCTAGATCTGTCTTGTAAATGAACAATGTCTATGTATCCACATTTAGTTCAATGGTGTAAAGTAAATAAATTAATACTTTTTTATGTTCAAGATCCCCTCGTAAGGCTGCTTGTTCAAGGCTGTTGCTGCAGCCTATGCAGGGATAACGATGAAAATAATTTAAAATAATACGTAGAGATCGACTTACTTGAGGTTTTGTTGTATTTCGTCGTAATTGACGTAATGGCCAGTGGGTCCCCACGCGCTGTCCATTGCCTGTGACGAGGAACATAAAACGAATTTAGACAGCAATTTAGGTATAATGCGGGCAATTAAAAGCGCAAGGCCGGTGACCCCACCTGGTCCGCGGTAAGAATTGGGGGCGACGGTTAATAGCCCGTAATCGGTGTCGTAAAATTAATAGATCGCCTTTGTAGCTCGCATATGTTGGTGTTGAATACATATAAACATTCGTAAAACTTTGTTAAAAATGCAATCGTTTGACTGGGGATTAAATATAATTCCAAGACTGATATGAGCGGAAGGGATTCTAGCGAAAGAGAGGTAAGGGCATGTCGAGTCTGATTGGGGAAGTAACTTTACCGTAGGGAAGACTGCAGCCTTGAGGGGTGTTGTGTTTTTGTGCATGAGATTGCAAAGTGACAGTATCTTCTGCGTTAGCAGTTAGGGTGCCAGCACGCGAGCAATAAGTACATTACATTGACATAGTTAACGAGCCCGGTGGTCGCATGGCTAACAATGGCCACTTTGACTCCGAGGTCGCGGGTTCGATAGTTTGTGACTAGATGGCGGCAGTGTGTAAAAAAGGTGTGTGAGTGTGACCTGGTGCTGGTGGGCGGGCGCGGTGCGCGCGGGCGGCGCGCGGTAGGGCGGCGCGAGCCCGCGGCGCTCGCCTTTGTGGCCGCGCTCGCTGCTGCTCTGCCGGGAGTGCTGCGCCTCCAGCCTGCCCGATACACGTGGCCTTTAGTGTTATTTACTCTTACCTTACTCTAAAAAGAATATTTGTAGTGTTAATTTTTAACTCAAAAGTTAACACTACAAATATTTTTTTTTATATGAGAGGGGGCAAGCGAGCATGTGGGTCAGCTGAAGGAAAGTAATCACCACCGCCCATAGAAATCAGCAACACTATGTTGTCCAGGCAATTTGATCTACACTACTTTGCGTGCTTCCGCCACCAATTAGTTCATGCAAACTACTGCCGGCCGGCACCCACCCACTAGCGTTAGTATGTAATTGGTGGTGGAAGCACGCAAAGTAGTGTAGATCAAATTGCCTGTAAATTTGACTTCCGCAAAATGGATAGAATCATGGACATAGACGTTAAAAACCCTAATACATTTTACAGTAGAACAATAAATACAAGGCATATATGAGTTACACTCCCTCACATTTTGATAACAAAAACATATTTCGAAACTATGCGGACCCTTGATACCAGTTTTGAAAACGATCTGTCCAGTATATAAAAACCCATTGTATAAAAAAAATATTTCATAAATGAGCGACCCCCCAGATATCGATTTTAAAAGATTTGTATCCAACGTTTTCAAAAAAGTACAAAATGGTGGACATGTCGTCGAATTTAGATAACGGCACCGTATTTAAAAACAACACGGATAGGTTCCGTGTTGTTTTTAAATACGACGTCCGATACCAATTTTGAAAACGATCAGTTTTTCAAAAGTTCAAAACTAAATTCTTTAGTTACGACATCTGATCAGATCTGAGTTGATCGGATTCTGATATTGCCTAAAAAGAGATGAGAAGATCGTCTATTGTAATTCTCTTTACTAGTTGTACGCTTTTATACTATCGGATTGGAGCAATAAAAATTTAGAGGATATCATTTAATTACCTTTGTAACGGGTTTCCATCATCATCGAGCTTCTCTCGTGAATCCCGCGCGTGTCTCTCGATAGCGTCTCGTGACAGTGACTTCTCTGAAGCGCGGCCCGGCTGAGACCGCCCGTACACCTGCTCTGTTTCAGGTTTCTTGTGCGGCTTGCCGATTCTGTCACAAAAAAATGTTAAATAAATGTCATTGAACATGGAAACCATTGACTCTCACTTAATCCATTTACACTGCACACACACATAAACATGTTTCTTTTACCCACACACACATAAACATGTTTAATAGCGCGCGCCTGCGCCTATCAGGCGACAGCTGAAAATCTGTGTTTTTTGCACAATGAGCAAAAAAGTCACACTGAGCTGTTTGCTTGCTGCAGTACACACATGCATCTTTTATTCTGCGTTCTGTTTCCTAGTGTATAAGTTCTCTCCTTGATATTTTTTAATTTAATTTTTGTATGTGTGTGACTGTAGTTTGTAATAAACGTATCTATCTATGTCTATCTATCGTTAGGTGCGTCCAGCCAGCTTTATGTAGTGATTTAAGGTCTTCTGGAAACTCCTGGAAGGATTGAGCGACCACTAGTACCACTACTCATGTTATAAGCGTCTATAACCTACGGTAATCGTTTCAAACGAGTCGTATATTGTAATAGTATAGTAAAACTAGACTAGAAACAACATTATGTATTGTAATCAAACCTGAACATAGTGGACAGCGACTTGAGTAATGAAGGTTTCTTGTGTGAGAGAGACGACTGCTGCGGTGATCCCCTTACTATACTTTCAGGACCACCATTGTCGTCTGTTAACCAGTGTTTTAAAGCTGTAACAAAACAAAGAAATTATGATATTAATCGTTCATATTAGAAGAATAAAATCAAATATTATTAAGGGTAATTGTTCTATTGTGTTGTATTCATACAGAATACCTTATAACGATTTATTCAAAATTTACAATGTATGAGATTACAGGGACGAAAAATCGGTCAACACTTGTGCCTCTAAGTGCTAAAGAGATGTTACCCGAAGCTTCGACCGCGTGATCATCATTTCAAACTTTTTTCCCACTGGGAATAAGACGTTTTTCCGGCCTGTGTCACTCTTCAGACTTTAAACTATCCCAGCAAAAAAAAATCATGTCGATCCATTGGTCGATATTTGAGTACCTCGGTCTTGACATCGTTGTAAGGATTCCAGAAGGCCAGTTCTCGTATAATTTATTTTACGATCGCTGAACGAAAGTTCACCGAATCGAGAATGAATTGTGAAATGACTAAAAATGATATACCTGATTTCATTAATTAATTATTATCAATTCTCGTTGTCCCCAAAACAACATTCTTAGTTTGTTAAATTTTCGGTCATATTACGATATAATCCCAATTAAACTTTGAAGTAATAAGAGAATACCATATTTGAAATTTGTGAGATCGAGACTGGATCGGAACTGAATTTTGACTACATTTTAATCACAAGAATTGCCCCTCAGAATAGACTAATTTTCAACGTAGTCGAAGGCTTTCTAGTAATCCTCAAAACCTTATGGTTATGGTACGACCGCCACCTTGGGCCAGCGTTCGGAATAGCAGGCCTGAAATAAACATACCTATACAAGAAGGACTTTTTACAGATCTGTGCATGTACTTACGTGGATGCGCACGTGCATATATCGGTTCGTTGCGCGGATGTCTTTGGGTTTCTTGTATCGCGGTTTGTAAGGATTCGAGGCTGGATGACTTTCGCATGCCCAACGACGGACCCACTTGTACCGCTGCAATAGATAATGTTCGTTTTACTTTACATAATCATTTAATAGCAATAAACTCACAAATCTAGGAACTAATGAATGAATGAATTAATGATTTATTTGCTATGAATGTGGTTGAATACAGATATCTTGACGAGCTCGGTGGTCGAATGGTTAGCAATGGCCACTTTGACTCCGAGGTCGCGGGTTCGATTCCCGCACAAGATAAACATTATGTGCATGAACATGTCTGTTTGTCTTGGTCCGGGTGTTTTCTATGTATTATAAGTATATATTTACAAAAAAAAAGATGTATTTAAGAAGTACATTTATCAGTTGTCTAGCACCCATAACACAAGCTTTGCGCTTAATTTGGGACTAGATGGCGCTGTGTAAATTGTCCAGAAATATTTATTTATTATTTATATTTATCTAAATCTAGTCAAATCCTAATATAGCTAAATCCTAGGTCTTTGAATAACCTAGTGAAGTTATTTATTATGTGTGTTTTTAAATTAATTAGTACCATTTGTTTGGTACTCACAAGGAAATATAGATAAAAGTAGAGCTCATAGTCTTTAAAATATGTATAACGAACTTCGAAGTGATCGAAGATTACGAATATACGCCTTTATTGTGTTATTATTTGTTGACCTTAATAAAGTTAAAAATAAAAAAAAATACGAGGACTATATTTAGAGCGAGATACCGCTATATGCGTGTAAGTGGGTGATGTAGCCTCTCTTATCTCACCCATAGCAGCGTGTCTCGCTTTAAATATTTCATATCGCTATAGTTATTACATCAGTAGTCGCAAGTCTGGCCACACACTATGCAGCTCATAACTACATTTTTAAGAAATGAAATGAAATTATTTATTTAGCCATTGACCCTTTGTGGGCACTTAGACTTACACTTTTTATAAATAATATTCATGATTTTTGTCATTTTAATCTATTAAGGTATCGATTTATTTGGGTTGGGATTTTGGGGTGTAAGTGGTTCCTCAACATCTATGAACCAAAGCCAACTTCACCTGCACGCGGTGCACCCTGCTGACTGACAAACGAAGCTCTGGCGAAAAGAGAGGTTGGGAGCGTAATTGTAAGCTACCCGACTGGGGAATGTACCTCCACCTCACAGAATACCGCAGCCAAGTAACAATTCCCTTGAGGGTTGTTGTGTTCCTGCGAGTGAGTGAGGTCACCAGAAATGATGGAGATGCTGCGATGGCAGCGGGGGTGGCGGTGCGCGAGCGACATTTTATGTTGCGAGCGTTAATATGGCTACGGTAACCGCTTCACATCAGGCGGGCCGTATGCTTGTCTGCCACCCGACAGGGTAAAAAAAAAAAAAAAAAAAATAAAAAAAAAAAATTTGGTATGTTATAAATATTTAAAAAAATGAAAAATTCACCTCTCCCGCCTAGGTGGGATTTGAACCAACGACCTCTCGATGACCATCTGAGCTACCAGGAAGGTTTGTGTTGGTGACGAATTTATAATATTCTGGCAAGTTGGCCGAAACAAGTAATTAAATTAATATTATTTGGTATGGATTTATGTCCGCTTGTATCGTGCGTAACATAATGTACAAAAAACCAATTTTTGTAAAGCGTTGCGGCCCGCCGCAATATTCGCCGGGTTTTAATGTACTCACAGCTGCCGGCCTTGATCTCCTTGATCTTCTTGTAGGTGCCGGTCTGCTTGGCGTCGAGCGCGGCGTGCCTCTTCTCGGACATGGAGCGGCGGCCCACCGCGTCGCGGCTGAACCCCGCCGCGCCGCTGCACTCGCTGCCGGACTCGCCGCCGTTACCGTTGCCGTTACCTCTGCCACATACAAACATGACCATAACCTTACTGATGTGTGATAAGCTAAGCTTTCAGTATCGCCTCCTAGTAATGAGGAATTAGAGGCGAAAATATTGGATCACAGATTAAGTATTTTACGAGATTAAGCCGCACCTAATCCAAAGAATGCAATACTTGAGCCATCTAATCCACATGTACGCGTGCGACTTGATGAATCTCATAATAGCAGTAAACGTTATTATGTGTAGTCGAAATCTCTTTTTTTACCTAGTCATTCAGTATCAGTACGATCGTACTTGAGCGTCGTCACGCCACTGCGTGTTTATGTTGTGCGGGCAAAACAAACCAAACAGCTCAACGACACTGTATTCACAAAAGTAATAATGATTTTTATTTATTTAAATTAAATAGTCCAATTTTTGCTTCACACGACGTTCAAATGCCATACGCATTTAGCACAACTTTTTTTACTCAGAGAAACAGGTATATAGATCAGTTATTTCCATGGAACAGAACTGAAAAGTAAATAGAAAATTTCGACCAAAAAAAAATTGATGGGTCCAAAAAAACCCACTGAATGAATAGAAATCAGAGACACCTTTGTGCTGTGTTACTATGCTAAAACAAAATCTCACCTCGTCGTCCCATAATCCTCTTCAATTATAACATTGTGATGCGCCGGCGGCGATCTCGACATATGCACATGCCCCATATTCTGTCTATAATGGTGTCCATTCGGGATCGGCCCGTCTTGTCCCGTCGCCATATAATAGCTCTCGTTCCTCAGTCCCGTCAGTCTATCTATCACAGGGTTCCAACCGTCCAACCGACTCCATTCGAAGCTATCTCTTTTATTATCATGCGGAATCTCCTTGTCCCTCTCCAAATAGCCTTTGCTATCATCCGATTGGTTTGAAACCCAACTCGTGTTATTATTTATGGTTATTATCGAGGCATGTTTCTTGCTGCCTCTGCCGTCGTGGTTGTCGAAGCCGGCCGGCTGTTCGAACTTTTGATTGAAGTCGACAGGTTTATTCTCCTTGTCCGTACTCGTACTGTTATATATGACAGTGTTGAAGTTCTGGGAGCTGTTTTCGTTTGAGGTGGTGGTTGAATCGTTTGAATTTCCATTTGGTGGAGTGTCGTCTTTCCACCTCGCTAAGCTGTCCATGCTATCTGTAGAAAATATGTTGGAAAATTAAATATCATTCAATGGATAACGCAGGCAAAGAATGATTTATAACACATAAATGTCAAAATTCCCATATACTTCTTGGCGATTTCCCAAACTGTATGTACTTTAGACAATGATATTTTATACTATAGACATGTTATTTCATTATAAATAGCGTCAGAAAATGGAAAAACAAATGGCCACGAGAATTAAAAAGAAAAGATTGTTGCCAATGCAAACGTTGTATTTGCACTTCGAGTACATCGACTAGGACACGTTCAGGTAATATGAGGGGCAACAAATGTCATTCTGTTTTACTACAATTTGAAACCTCAAAATTAAACTGTAGAGTCATTATATTGAAATATGCGCAGAAGTTAAACTAAGAATGATATTCTGATCGCAATTAGAATATACCTAACATTAATAGTGACACCAAGTTGGTATATAATCGGTCAATTCATACTTTAATCACGCTTCGGTCAACTTTAAATCTGCGATGTAAAACTAATTACGAGAATGGACCTTCTCACGTCACATTTATCGGCCTTGCTTAATGCTAAATGACTGCGGTATGTGACCATTGTGTGTCAAAATCGGGTGCTTAATAACTTATCTATAAAATGTAATTATCATGACTTTACCTGTCCGCCTGGCGATGGTGAGAGATATGCTGCCATGCACGTGCGGCCGGGAGTGTAAGAGCGCGCGGCGCAATGTCTCCATAGCCTCCGCGTTCGACTGGCCCACCAGAGAGACGCCGTTCACGCTGATCAACTGGTCGTTTGTATGTAACCTGCACAAAATATACTCGGTTGTACTCGCCATCGAGAAGAGAGAGAGACTTTTTACGGGAACTTCTAAAAAAAATCATAATTTAATATATATTGATATTACTTTTTTAGTGATAGTGTATTCTAGTGCAAGTAATCGCTAGTGCTTAAAAATAATGGATCATTGATTAAGTGTTTTAAATTGCCGCTGTTGAGTTGTTCCAAGAAGTCGTGCAAAACGGCAGCAAAAATGCATTATCGGTTTTACTGTTGATTCATTACAAGTAATTGAGAATCAATAATAGTCCTAACGATATTTTTCGGCATGTCCCTGAAGCCGAGAATAAGTCCAGCTCTAAAGGACTCCTATCCAGGGTCGTAAGTAATAAAAAATTAAGGTAGGGTAGGACTTGAAATTTGAAGTTGGATAGCACACCACAGTAACAACAGTCAAGAGGGTTTTAGGATTATTGACTTTTTGCGAGTGAGTCCGATCATCGTGAGGAGATGCTGCGTTAGCAGCGGGGGTGAAAGCGCGCAAGCAATACTTCTTGTGTTGCGACAGTATATATAGCTATGAAATCCGCTTCACTACACCAGGCGGACTATCTTTCACGTCATCTTTTACCGTACAGCCACCTGTTGATATACATACGCCGAGCATTTATCGGCGAAGCAATTAAGGCTAATTGGATTGATGCCGTTGTTTGAGGTATCTGTTCGATCCAATTACCATCCATTTACCTTTAACGGTAATTGGATCACTGACAACGTATTTCATTAAGTACCTCGCGGCAAAGACTTATGCTTTACAAAGCTGAAGTACGGCCGCACATAAAGTACTGTTGCCATTTATGGGCGGGAGCACCTAGATACCAGCTTGCACCTTGTGACTCGATTCAAAGGCGTGCTGTGAGGATTGTCGACGATCCCAAATTGATAGTCGGTTTAGAACCTTTAAGTCTGCGAAGAGATTTTGCGTCCCTTTGTGTGTTCTACCGATTGTACAATGGGGTGTGTTCAGAGGAGTGGTTTGACATGATGTCTACGGCCTCCTTCTATAGTCGCACCGCTCGCCATCGACAGGGAATTCATCCTCACTCATTAGAGTCTAAGTGGTCGAGTACTGTGCGGTTCCATAGAAGTTTTCTCCCGCGGACTGTCAAGCTGTGGAATGAACTGCCTGTCGAGAATTTCTCAGGAGACTACAGCATGAGGTTCTTCAAGAAGGGTGTGAAGAGGTTTTTACAGGGTCGGCAACGCGCGTGTGATGCCCCTGGTGTTACAGGCATTCATAGGCTACGGTAACTGCTTTCCATCAGATGGGCCGTATGCTTGTTTGCCACTTTAGTGGTATAAAAAAAAGACAACCTATTGAATAACGACGAATTCACTTATGCTTAGCGAATTTGGTATTTACGCATACAGGGTGATATTAGACACATTCAGATAACCTTAAAATGGAAGGGCTGCTATTGATGGTTTATTTAAAAAAATGACAAGTTTTCATATGCTTTCACATGTATCAGTATCTGTAATAAAAACAGTAAGTTAAATTTGACCCAGTGAATGTGCTGAAATTTGGCACACCCGTTTGATTTTTAACTTTTCAGTTCTTTTGGAAAACAAATAAAACTTGTTTTTAATATCGTTTGTCTTTTTTGTATACTGTTATGGTATTTTGTGTTTGACTAGTGTATGTGTATTGTTGTTTTGATAATATGTTACAATATTTTCTTCAATAATAATAATAATTATTATTATGAGACCGCAGGGCAGCTTGTGGCGAGCTGTTAGTAAACAATGACAATTGTAGGGTATCGAATCTCCAAAGAGTCGGTCAAGGCCTTCGTCTTCGACGTGTCTTTGTCGGTCGGAGTGGATCCCAAGAAAGGCTTACCTTCATTGGCCGTTCAGAGAGGAGTCGTTAGTGTTATATGCTCCAGAGGTGGAAGTGTTAAAAGGCACTCGCTCGCTTCGATCCATAAAAATGTATGGAAAGATGTGCATCCTGAATTCAGATTCTTAAATTCTTCATACACGTCAGTATTTTTTGTCAGATTGATCGGAAAAAAATAGCATGTGTGTGGTGAATATGTCCCTCCGGAATCAAGATCCCCATGTGGGATACGTCCGCCTTTGTACCGCTTTATTTCTTATATATACTAATTCATTATGTAATTTGAACAAGAAAGATAATAAATACTTCTTAATATTTAAAAACAATAAAGATTTTGACAAGCTCGGTGGTTGAATGGTTAGCAAAAACTTTGATTCCGAGGTCGCGGGTTCGATTCCCACACAAGACAAATATTTATGTGCATGAACATGTCTGTTTGTCTTGGTCTGGGTGTTTTCTATATATTATATGTACGTATTTACAAAAAAGTAAGTTTAAGTATAATATCAGTTATCTAGTACCCATAGTACAAGCTTTGCGCTTAATTTGGGACTAGATGGCGCTGTGTAAATTGCCCAGACATATTTATTTATTATTTATTTATATTATATTGTAATGCTGTCCTAATAATTTACATTAAGTACAATGTGATTAGTAAAGTCTGCCAGACTAACCTGCCGTCTCTGGAGGCAGCTCCCCCGTGTAGGACTGACTTGATGAAGATGCCCAGGTCGTGAGGGTCGTTCCCCACCGTCACCTTTCCCTTCACACTGATGCCCAGACCAGCCTTCTCAGAGTCGTGCACTGGTACGTCCAGCCTGAGGATTAATCGGTTCCGAAGACCTAAAATCTGGAATCAAGTAAAAAGTATAACTTTAATTTCATCCCGAAGATCAAATCGGAGGAGTATGTTCTCAACTTTCAATCACTTTATACACATTATAGACACATTTCTACCGCTGTGTCTTCTGTATAGAAAGATTTAACAGGAGCTTTTAACACTTTTTGATTACGTTTACTTATTTTATATTTATATAGATAGTCTCCCAGATATTGATGGTTTCTTTGGTATCTCTCTCCTCCTTAATCCAGCCACATTAAGAATTATTTCATTTTATTTTTTATTCGTGTTTATTTTAAAAACTTGTGTGTGAACCATTTCATTTATAATAAGATGGGGTTTAAAGATTCGCAGTACCTTTCTTACATCCTGTACACAGAAATCCTCATTTAATAGTTTGTTTGTTTGTAAGTCCTATGTAAAAATAATATGTAATATAATTCTTCAAAATATGGATCATAGATAATACATAGGCGACTATCCCTAATAGATATCTCTAACATTCAACCTTCCAATCTAAAAAGCACTTTATGTAGGGGAAACTGTACAATGATTGGCACTCTAAGAAAAAGCTACCCTAAATTTGTTAATTATAATTTATGTAACATATTTAGACGTAATTTACGACATAAAAGGTATTCTTTAATGTATTGTTATTAAAATAAAAACACATTTAGTACGAAAAGGAAACATTTTTATTAAAAGAAAATAGAAAACATTTAAAAATATCCAAAAGTACAGTCATTGGCACTTACAGCACAATTATTGGCACTAACTTACTAGTAATTGGCACTCATCCTAATATGTAATTATGGCACATTTGTATTAATTAAAACTGTAAAAAAATATCTAAAAATATATAATACTGGTAGATACGTTCTCACCATACTCCTTTCCTGACTCGTCATTTAAAAATTTGAACAATTCTAGTTCACTTCGAAAAGTGTCCCACCTATCAGCTACTTTCCTTATAGGCTTAGGGAGAATAAAATATTTGGTTTGGTTTGGTTGGATATGGCTTGAGTAAATTAAACATTTTGATTCAATAAATTTTATTTATTATTCTTACACTTTCCTTATAGGCTTATGGAGAATAAAATGTTTGGTTTGGTTTGGTTGGATATGGCTTGAGTAAATTGAACATTTTGATTCAATAAATTTTATTTATTATTCTTACATTCTTGTGAATATTGTGTGTATTGCCAGTATAGCATGAAAATAATTATACTAGTTTCGATATTTTATAAAATACGCCAGTGTTTGGCATTGGAAATAATATAATAATTAGCACTGCTGCTAACCGTTGCAATGATTGGCACACACGAAAATGTAGTGAATAGCACCCCCTAAAGTACAATGATTGGCAGTGCTAACAATTGTGAAGAAAGAAACGAAAAACATTTTTGAACTGTGATATTAATATATTCTAAAATCGAATTTAATTGGCTATAAAAAACATAAGAAAAAAAAAATAAAAAGTAAAATGTAGTGATTGGCACAGGTGCCAAATTATTGCACTTCCATATAAGCTACTTGACCAATAGTTGGCACACTAATAAATTGAGGTGTGTTACCAAAAATAAGGAAAATATGAATAAAAACGATAACATTACTTAGAATTAATATAATGAAAATATTTCCTACCTTTTACTAAGTCAAAATTGTAAAAAAACAATGGTTTTTACATACCTCTTCTTTGTCGAATCCGTTAAAATTTGCGGAAAAAAACAACATGCCTTACGAGCGTTCTTTTTTTTTAATGCTGTGTTGCCATAATAATCTGGTAAAAAAGTCTATTATAAAATTGTTAAAGTGTTGCAATGCTAGATTTTAAAAATAACAGAGTACGTAATGTATTGCCATGACAATTCTTAATATCTCCGTTTAAAGGTTAAAGTGCCAATGACTGTGGGGATGCCAAAGTTAGTACAAGTTACCCTAGGTACTTACAGAATTACTAGACGTATTGAGAGCCTCCTGCAATGCACTGTCAGTGCTCTGATCTCTACTAAGCAGATCGTCCTTCGATGAACTCTTTGGTATCCGCCCTCTCAGCGAGTTGTTAGTGTTGCCCTGATTAATTGCGTTCACTATGCTCGACACTCGGCCGTTCTCGCCCTTTGATTCCACTGGCTTTGATATACTGTTGGGTGTGCCAATCGCTTTCTCCACGTATTTTGTTGGACTCTGTTGCGGTTCTACCCTCTGAAACAATGAAGTTATAATTATTACCTTTAATACTGCACTTATTTTATGAGTTCCTAGTACCTACTGGCATCGCCGAACTTTTGACAAAATATACCAGACGTGTTTGTTCACAGGCCAAATATATACAGCATATAGTCTCCAACCCTTACATTCCACTGTTGGGATATGGGTCTCCCCTCATTTGAAGTGATTTAGAGCATACTATACCACGCTGCTCAACTGGGGGTTGGTGGAGGCCAGTGTTTCCGCCTAAAGGCCACTGACTTGGCTTAACGACTGTCATTTAATGAAAACAGCCGGTACCGACGGCTTAACGTGCCCTCCGAAGCACGGTGAAGCTCAAGATAAATTAACCCATCCGTGGACAAGCTACAATCGACGAGCCATCGAGCTCCTCGATTAACGGCTTACTGCATACAAAATAGACGTCATAATTTATGGCGCGTTTTTGGGAAGTTCAAAATTGTGATTTTCAAGTTATAACTAGAGAAGTTTATATTGTTATGAAAGTACGTAATTATTTCCCCTATAGTCTGTCTCATTCTTACATAACTAATTGAAATAAAATGTTAAGTAGCCAATTTTTTATTCCAGGTTACCTCGTATAATTTAGCCGGCTCCATACGCTTCGCAAATAACGGCCAAACAGCAAACACATGCCAAACACCGACTACAAACACGCAGCACAAACACTGCTCCACACGCTTGGTGTTTGCCGCAAACACTTGTTTACCATTCAGATATTTGTTTAGCATACAGATACACAAGCAGTAAACACAAACTGGGAAACAACCATCACACATAGGCAACACAGGCAAACTATGGACAAACAGCAAACAATAAACACTTTGGTATTTGTTGTTTGCAGTTTGTCCGTAGTTTGCCAAGCGTGATGCGGCTGAAGATATTAGTTGTGTTGGAGGGTACCTGCGTCCTGTTGTGCACAGTTCTCTCGACGACGATGTCGACGGTGGAGTCGGTGGGCGTGTTCCTGAGCAGCGCCACGACCTGCTGCTGCGTCAGCCCGCCCACGGACACCTTGTTCACGGACACCAGCCGGTCGCCGGCGCGGAGCCGCCCGTCTGTCACCGCCGCGCCCTGCAACATTCACACAACAAATAGGAAAATATTGAATTGAGCTACTAATAAATACTAAATATGCGCGACTGGAATACTATGATAGGTTTTGGTTTTTTTATACCACTAAATTGGCAAACAAGCATACGGCCTGCCTGATGGAAAGCAGTTACAGTTAGTATAGCCTATGAACGGCTGTAACACCAGGGGCATCACACCCGCGTTGCCGACCGTGTAAAAACCTCTTCGACTTTTTTAAATAACCCCATGCGGTAGTCTGTAGGTATGTTTTATATCAACTTTAATAGTCAAGTAGCAAGGTTTAATACTACCTATAAATAAATATGCATACCTGAACAAATTCCGCAGCGCAATCTATGCCAAAACTAAGTAAAGCTTATATTTTTTTATACAAGACTGGCAGACAAGCAATTAGCCCGCCTGAGGTGATGCGCCTGCAATAGCAATATTAGCGCTCACAACATTAAACATCGCTTGCGCGCCGCCACCCCTCGAGGTAATACAGCTACTCCTTCATTTAAAAAAATATGATGAGCAATAAAACTATATTTAGAATTTTCATTTGTATGTCGGTGTGTATCGTTGTACATACATACTACTGCAGGAAAATTTTGTTTGCACAGTTGTATTGCTAAAGGCCTAACTTAAAATTTGATTCGCATTTCAACTTGATACACCCAGTGGAAGTTACACAAATTAAATTTAATAAATAGATTATTCTTGGTCAATGAATCCTGAAAACATTTCACCTTCATTAAAAATGAACTGGATCTATCCAAGAATTTCAAGATCACTTATATTTTCTACTCTGAATAAAACCTCTCAGAAGTAGTAGGAGTCCTCATGAAACCGTTCTCCACCAACCTTGGGCAGTATAGTCTTGATGTAGATGGGGCAGTGTCCACCGGTGGGGTTGTCCCGCGTCGTGATGGTGAAGCCGAGCCCTTTCTCTCCCTTCACCAACGCGACGGCGACCGTCTGCGTCGCTCCAGACGCCGGCTTGCTGCTGGGACTCACTGGCACTTCCATACCGGATATCGCGCGCTCACTGTTGCCCACTGAAATTAAAAGAAAAAAATACATATTTTCGTTGTATTGACATTCTATTAAATTTTGATAACATTGCATATTTTGACATTTGTATTAAATTAGCTTGACCATATTCTAGCGTTGACATTATATAAATAGCAGTATGTATTTGTCCACCACATAATTGTATAATTATGTATTTCTTTTTTGCAAGTGTATACTTAATAATTTAAATCTGGACATTATTGTAATTTTTACACGCTGTTATATATAGCAAAATATGATGGACGATGTAACTTTAATATCATCTGCATATTATGTACCCATATTCTTTGCAAATAAACTTTTGATTGATTGGAAGGTGTGATTTTAGAAGAAAATGTTTTCATAAAGCCTGCAAGACATTGCTCTTCGGATAAATCGCCCATTGTACTTAAATTATTGTAAACTTTTATCGCTACGTTACTGCAAAGCGTCCAGTATCCAGGGCATCCGTACAATAATTGACATTGAAATATCCAAATAGCCCGATTCAGAAAAATCGTAGTTGTTGGTCTCGGTGCTATTGTTCGGCAAAGTAACAAAAAGGATTTTTTTTGAGCAAAAAATAAAATGTACTGCCTAAAATGTCACAATTTTGCTTTCATATAAAATGTAAAAAAAAAACATTCATATTACCTCAGCAAAAGACGACGAAATCTTTGTCTTCCGTAGTCAGGGACCATTTGTTAATTGAGTGAATGAATTAATTGCATGTTTCACCTGACTTATTAAATACGATCTTATTATCCTTATTTTATTTTAATAAAGTATACTTGCCTTCGGGGCCGAGATCTAGTGTACGTTCTTGCACAGGATGCACGCTCGCCACATTGTTGACACCAGACACCCACCGCAGCATGTCCTCTACCCTGCAAAAACAAAGTCGTTTTTTTAATACCACCTCGAAACCCTCGGATACCAAAGAAATATATGGTATATTATAATACTCTTGTCAGAGCGGTCGTGTCGTTGTCATCGTGAACGTGAACTATGTCGTTCAAGTACTCAGCCACTATATGAAATAAGTCGTTTATTTATCACAGAAATGGTATATAGTCTTCTCTCTTATATGGTACAGCATCTTCGGTACAATGCCACTGGGACTGTTTTTAGGTAGTATGTTTTATTTTTAAATTTGGTTTTTAGTTACTAGTTTTATTTCGCTTGTAGATCCTATAATATTATTTTTAGAATTGGTACTTCGTCGTCAACCCATATACATTCCACTGCTGGGATATAGGTCTCCCCTCAATTGAAGGGGTTTAGAGCATACTCCACCACGCTGCTCAACTGCGAATTGGCGGAGAATTTATTAAGTGTCAATTCTATAGTGATATAGGGATAGTGTGAGATACTAGGTAAATCAAATTATTACTATTTTATACAAGCCCGCCCCTTTTAGATGGAATGTTGACCACTAAGAAGCGGCTGGATGCGGAAAGACAAGGAACGTATATCATGGAAAGATACTTATTGATAAAGATTGATTATTTTATACGACAAGTCTATGGATATACTCTAGGTCCATGGTTTTACCTATGATTCTGATTGTTCGGTGGTGTATCCTGTCCCAGGGGCTCTCTCCGAGGGTCTCTCGGTAAGCTTTTGCTGCCGTAACTTTGTACCCGCTCCGCTGCGTCTAACCATACCCCACTCCTGTCAACAAACATTAACAAGATTGTAAATATATCTTCTAAAAAATAAGGACCTCAGGAAAATCTGTCTAAAACCGATTTAATTGTAATTTTTTCAAAAGCTATTGTATTAGGCAAATTTTCTTTTCTGTTACGCACAGGATTGGCCACTGTTGGCCCAATCTCTTTATTATTTATTACATGAGTCGCAGTTCATGTGAGCGAGGTCATTCTTGTGTTTGAACAAGTATTACTTGTCAATTGTGTGAATACCATAATCCGCGTTTAAATCCATCCCTTGCTCACTCTAATGTGATTAATAGAATCAAGCACAAATGCAAATATTCCAGTAATAGGCGGGAATATGTTATCCTTACCCTTGTCCGGAGAACTGCATGGACAGCCGGTTGGATTGTCTCTGGAAGTGTTGCGCTGTGAGTAAATGCCGGTCCGGCGTCGGATCCGGCGGTCTACCGTCTGCCAGAGGGTGTACTTTTTGCGTGAGGCGGCTGCTATCGTCACGACATACTACTGCTGCTGACCAGCGTTTGGTTTGGTCGGACACCTGAAAGAACATCTTTATTTATTTATTTATTGGTCCGCCACTTCGATCATTAAAGTATTAGTGATCAAAGATCCACCAACAGATCTACACTATCACATTTTACAAAACATGTAAAAACATACATAGACACAAAACAATATTGTATATTCAATATCGTAACATTTATGAATAATTATTAAAGTTTAGCGAATCCTCAGAATTCAGTGGTTCTGGGGTTCTGGGGTATAAGCGGTTCATTATCATCCTTGAGGACAATGCACCCTGCACATGGTACACCCTGTTGTCTGACAAACGAGAATCTGGCAAAAGATGTAGGATGGGGTTGTAGTGTTCCTACGAGTGGTGAGTGAACCAGAAAGGAGTTGCTCGATTGGTAATGGGACTGGCAACAGGCGAGTTATTTATCATCATGTCGCGAACGTTTATACGGCTACGGTAACCGCTTCACATCAGGCACAGTATAAAAAACTTAGACAAAGTAAGCTTTGATAAATGACCGTGGTCGAAGGCGACTATAAGTGAATGCCGACTGGTTACAAGCTTATACGCATCGCGTCAAAATAATAGTCAATACTACATACTTTGTCAAGAAAATTTTGAGCACACCCCGGCCGCTCCGACAAATGTCGCATCGTTTACTACTACATAAAGAATAGCGTCTGTGCAGACCGAAGAATGAGCGTGTGTGCGTGCGACGCCATACAAACTGTTCCATATTCGTCTCAGAGGGAAGGAGAGGCCGCAGGAAGTGGCCATACATACTGTACGTGTATTAGTCATTGTTCTTACCGGTCTCTGTGAAGGCAGCGAGTCCTGGTGCAGCGTGGGCTCGCTTCCCCTGCGAACCTGCAGCCCTGCGGCGCCGTCCTCCAGGTCTGCTGTGCCCACCTCCACACATGAGTCTGTGTTGGGAACTCGCATGCTGCCGCCGACACCGCCACCTCCCTGGAACACGTATTACTTACAGTTAATACTTGAAAGCTCACAGATATTCATCATTTCAGCCTAAGAACGCCCATTGCTGAACATGGACTTCTCCCATATACTTCCACAACGATTTATTTACCAGATAAATATATAAATTTTTGAACATTTAGTTTTGGATTTAGTTATAAAATATTTCTGAGGTGTAAGTGGCTCATAAATACATTTTTTTATCATTTTCGTGTGTCGAACGACCCGCCTAATGTAAAGCGGCTACTATATCCCATACCTGTAACCATGCAACACATGAATAATACACGCACGTTGTTTTTCTGCGAAACTACTACGACGAAGCAGCTTATCAGCTGTTTCGTCTGCGGATTATCATCCGCATAGCATCGTGTGCCTTCGAGTATATTGTGCTCTTCGATCATAGAAAAATACAGCTACACTAGGTGCTGCTTTATCGTTTACTAAACGCAACAACCTGACATGACGTGTTGAATATACAGGTAGGTACCTACCTAACTTCTTTAGTTGTTCTTCTAAATACCTACCCATCAAAAACAATAATTGAATAATTACTTTGATAATTACTGACCGATTCAAATACAACTTAGGTAGGTAGATAACAAAGAAACGTCTAAATTAAGTAGGTAATATTTAGACAAGAAAAATATAATATAATAAATATATGTATAAACGGCACATCTGTGTATTTGTTAACTCAATTGGTACCTAGGTACTTAATTAGTTTATATTTATTCTAAGTATTTATAACAAATATGAAAAATGCTCTTACCTGTCGTTTTTTACCTAGATAAGTGATAGATTATTATCTCTAATCCTACTGATCCTACTACTATTATAAATGTGGAAACAGAGGTAACGGGACAGGGCTCACCCATCACACATTCCCGTCATCGAGTCATACACAGTGTCTCATGTGTAGCCAGGATTAACAGCGGCGACCGGCGACCAAGTTGAACAAAAAGGCAACAATGAACTCTACTGCTAATAATAAAGTGTACACGGATGTGACACAAGTAAACGGATTTCAATGAAATTTTGCACACAGATTAAAGATGTATTCTGGATTAACCTAAAGGCATGGAAATAAGCGATACTTTTTATCCTATGCAAAAGTTAATCTAACATAATATTTATATTTGTATCAGGGAAACCCCGAGAACCCTTTTTCTGAGAAAACTAGCCAGGTATTATTTATTTTGACAATACAACGCGAGTTATACACATACATAATAGGTAGGAATGGATTAGAAATGTAATGTATTTATTGAAACCTAAGTATTTTTAATACCACAATTACCTATCTCGCTAATTGTGGTGTTAATTATAAAAACATACCTTTCTGTGGTTGCAACTGCAACATAAACTTGAAAAACACGAACCCATTTCGATTTTAAAATTGAAATTGAAATAAGCACTATTTCTACGCGAGGCCTTTTCTGCTACTGACATTATTATTTTAAAAATTTTAATTTAGTCTTGTAGAAACTCGCTTGTATGCACGCCTGATCTCAGGATCAAGTTACGACATGTTCTTCAAAATTTCAGCATTATTTTCATGTCACCTTCCCGCCTTTTTTCAAAACTTTGTAGTATTTATTATACTTTTTTTGTTTGCCGTATAATGACCCTGGATACTAGACTTTTAAAACATAAAGTTTACAACTCTATTATTGAACCTATTGTTTCTTCATCTTTTTTTGCGGCATTGGGACGCTTATGTTACATGTTACAATTCCTTGAAACCATTGAACAGCAAAATCGATATCGAATGTCACTAATGTCTTGAACAATCCTTGCAGTAACACAAAAATCAAAGCTGTAGAGACGCACTATTTTTATCTTATTTTCTACAAAGCTTCTGTAACATGATCTATACTAAGTACCTAATAGCTAATAGTGTTATCACTATTCTAATACAATATTAAAAATCACTAGAGTTTCATTAGAAGCACAACTTCTCTCTATTGAGTACATTAACCACTTCGTTTTTTCAGACGACTTCACGTCGAACTCCCGCCAATATAATAGGTAGGGGAAAAAGTCTTTTCGCATTATAGTATGTATGAACTTGTAATAAAATCTCTTTGGTTATACCATTTGTGTCTGGCAGGTTTTGATATCTTTAAAAAGTTTATATTTTAAAAAAGATAATTCCAAATTCAAATTAGGTAAATGTGTGATTTTCATTTGTTTTTTTTTACTGTCAAGATGAGTGAATCTAATGAAGAAATTCGATTCATTTTAAAATTTTACTACAGAAAAGGTAAAAATGCAACGCAAGCTGCGAATAAAATTTGTGACGTTTGGTCCATACTGCAGTGTCTGTGAGAGTAGCACAAATTTGGTTTAAGCGTTTTCAATCAGGAAATTTTGATGTGAAAGATGCACGTCGCTCTGGTCGCCCTGTTACGGATAAAATGGATGCCATTTTTGAAAAAGTGGAGCAAGAGCGGCATATCAGTAGTTACGACGTAGCTGAAGAATTAGGAATTGACCACAAAACAGTTTTGGCGCAATTGAAAAAAGCTGGGTACACTAAAAAGCTCGATATTTGGGTGCCTCACGATCTCACTGAAAGAAACCTAATGAACCGTGTACTCATTTGCGATTCTTTACTACGACGTAATGAAAGCGAACAGTTTTTGAAGAAGCTTATAACTGGTGATGAAAAGTGGATCACGTACGACAAGAACGTGCGAAAAAGGTCGTGGTCAAATGCCGGTCAGGCTTCACAGACTCTGGCAAAACCCGGGTTAACCCGCAACAAGGTGATGCTGTGTGTATGGTGGGATTGGAAGGGTATTATTCATTATGAGCTGTTACCGCCAGGCAGGACTATCGATTCTGAACTCTACTGTGAACAACTGATGAAATTAAAGCAAAAAGTTGAGAGAAAGCGGCCGGAATTAATTAACAGAAGGGGTGTGATTTTTCATCATGATAACGCTAGACCTCGCACATCTTTAGCCACTGAGCAAAAATTAAGAGAGTTTGACAGGGAGGTGTTAATGCATCCGCCGTATAGTCCTGACCTTGCACCTTCTGATTTCCACCTGTTTCGGTCTCTTCAGAATTCTTTAGGCAATGTCAGGTTACCATCACGAGAAGACTGCCTAAACCACTTGTCGTGGTTTTTTGAACAGAAGTCCCAAAATTTCTATAGTAATGGGATCATGTCTCTACCTACAAGATGGCCAAAAGTTATCGAACAAAATGGCACCTACATACTTTAGTTAAATGTAAATAAACTTTATTAAAAAATGTTTTGAATTTTCATATAAAATACGAAAAGACTTTTTCCCCAACCTAATATATATATACTTTAATTTACTGTTTGCAGAATGCAAGAAGGTACTACCAAGCCGAATCTTTGATTTATTGACGTGCATTCGATGAAGGTCTTTCTTGTTGACCAGGAAAAAATATGTTTAACGAAAAACATATTGTATTCTCACTTTTGTAAGCTTCTTGCCCCTGCAGTTTAGGTTATTATAGTTAAATCATTGTGAAGATTCATCTGACGGCAACTCTAGAATATAATTATGTTTCATCCCGATGATGATGAATCCCAGGGCGTGGTATGTGGCAAAGTACCTATAACTCGCTGTAGCATTAAAACTCATTCGGTGATTTCTTAATAAAATTTAATAATTTATCCAACTCACGTGTCTTCGATATTATATGAGGATTATTTTTTGCGAATAGGGTATTTTACACCAAGTAAGATATAAAAATACATATAGATATTCATACTACTCTTCAAATGTCTAAAACGCATAGACACGTTTTATAGACGCCTGGTTGGTGTAGCAAACATGATAAATGTATAGAGAATGTGTACATTATTGCGCTTTCTTTTGAAAAAAACCAGCGCGTGACACGTAACAAAAAATCGTGCAAATCTTCCTCATTTCCTTACATGATGATAGCGTAAGTGTGTGAATGCGATTGAAATTATCAATTTCTCTATAATTTCTCTAGCTACGCTAAAACGCTACTCGCCATCGCCACTTTGAATTCCGGTGTCACGGCACTTCGATAGTAAACATGCTACCCAATATCATAAATAAAGTAATGTATATAAGTCTGTGATCATAATTTTTTTTTACATTCCACAGATTAAAAAGAAACTGGCCAAGTGCGAGGCGGACTCGCGCACGAAGGGTTCCGTACCATTATCCATAAAAACGGCAAAATAATCACGTTTGTTGTATGGGAGCTCCCCTTAAATATTTGTTTTATTTTTATTGAATTATTTATTTTTAAAACGAATATATAACTAAATATTATGTGAGAGACGGACGGACGGACAGCGGAGCCTTAGTAATAGGGTTCCTTTTTACCCTTTGGGTACGGAACCCTTAAAAGAAACTACGTTTCAAAAGAAAATTTAATTTCACTTAATATGTAAAACCATAGTATTAAAACGTATGACTTGTATTTAGTGAAAGAATTCATACACGTCTTTTTTATGTTACAAAAAGAAAACTGACTACGTACCCGAAACATGTCTGGTGAGGCGGTGCCGGCAGAGGAACCGCTAGCGCCATCTGCTTGAGCTGCCCGCGGCTGCGGCGCTTGTCCGGTGCACTCGGCGGTGAGAGTCTCTCGGTCGTCGGCTACGTCCCGGACCCGGTCGTCCGGGTCTAGGATACCGCCGGAACTGGCACGAAGAGCTCTCACACCCACCCATGTTTCTGGGCCCTGAGAACAACAAACAAATATAGGATTAATAACTATGGTTCATGTAAAGATACGTAAATAGTGTGTAGCCAAAACGTGACAGATTTTATAAATTAATGAAAGAGCCAAAACTTGTCTTATTCCGTTAGTTAAAAGGAAAAAAAAGAATCCAAACAGCACCAGTCCGTTCGTTATTCATCTGGCTAGATAGCCAGATGAATAACGAACGGACTGGTGCTGTTTGGATTCTTTTGGATGACAGATGTCATGCGTCACTCAAGATCCTTTTTCTTATGATATTGCGGGGAGACACTCATGTCAGGTCCAGAAAGGAAGGAGTTACTGCGTCGCATGCGAGCGATATAACTGTGAAATAATCATACTTTTAACTCAATTTTTGGTCTCAGCATACGCAACAGAATGTACAGTCGTGTTTGACGTGTTTTTCTAAGTTATACTGGGGGCGAACAATGCACATAGATACCTTTTTACTTTGGTGTTAAGGATCAGGTCTCAAGTAATGTCGACAATTATTTATATGTATAACGTTTAATTGTATAAGTAATTTTCAAGATTTTATTTTACTACTCTTCGTGGTTATTATTATTGTGTATTATATTGTATTTTTTTTATCCATCAAAATAAAGTTTTCGTGTTTATACCACTACGGTAACAAACAAGCGTACGACCCGCCTGATGGTAAGCAGTCATCCCAACCTCCATAGGTTCACCATACCATAGCGTTCATACGTTCGCGTCACCAGATCAGACGCATCATTCCCTCATTGCCGACCCTGTAAAAACCCCCCTTTACGCCTTTCAAGGCTTTTTGAGGGAGCTAAAATATAATGTTTTTATAGATTTACGTATGCAAATTTATGGCTTTTTAAGCAATAACAATAAGATAATTAACGAAACTGAAATATATATATACATAGTTCATTTACATTTGGGGTTCAACAACATCTTTGAACCAAAACCATCCTCACCTGCACCGGATGCTGACTGACAAAAGAGGCTCTGGGGAAAAGGTAGGGCATAGCATATTTTTAAAGCTGCCCGATTGGGGAAGTATCTCCACCGTACAGAATACCGCAGCCAAATAACAATTCCCTTGAGGGTTGTTGTGTTCCTGCGAGTGAATGAGGTCACCAGAAAGAAAGGAAGGAAGGAGTATAGTGGTGATTTCTTTCCATGAGGTGACCCATATGCTCGTTTGTCCCCCTCTTATTTAAAAACAAAAATAGTGCTTGTTGTTGTGTTGTGACATTCTAATGTAACAGTTTGGTGTTCCGTTTAGTCTGTGTTTGGCAGATCGCCATTTTTCGCATGGTACCTACTTAAAGACACACGTTGATTGCATCAATTACACTTAACGGCAGATACAATGATAGAACATAAATTATGAGACATGAGACGTAACTGTAAGACAATGTGCGAAAAATTCGCATTGTTTGAGCGTTTGGCGAATTTCAACGTTTTTCTACAGCGGGTAGGTTTTCAAACAGAACCGTTGAATCTTCCCACGCATTATTTGCGTCGTTCAATCCATTCATCCGGTATACTGAATGTTCCGAGTTCGGATTGCGTTCACTAAGTGTTTTGTCTGCTTGTACGTACATAAATACAGCTATTGTGTGACTGTCACCGTACGTTTCAATGATGTCAAAGGCGGTTTTATTAACGTACGTTTATCTTTTCATTTGCAGATTCTGAGAGACCGGTATACTCTGATGAGATCAATTTATGAACACATATATTTAGCAGTCTTAATAATAAACCTTCATTCTTATAAAGGGTCATGATCTTGGGTTAATGATAAAGAGCTCATTTCTTTAGCATGTTCAAAAAATACCATCAAATAATGTTTGTTTTTAATGTTAATGGGTTGGTAGTTATACGAGTATAAAAGTCAATTGAAAAAAAAAACAACTTCTTCTGGGATCCCATCATCAGACTCTGACTTGGTGAATATGGGACCACCTCACAATCATTCATACCCTTTCAAATTATAAAATAGAATTTGACCGTACGTGCTTATAAAGTTTAAGGGTTTCCCTTGATTTCCCTGGGATTCCATCATCAGATCCTGACTTGGTGAAATGTAACTACCTTGCAATCATACCCTTTCAAATAAAAAAAGAATTTTGAAAATCGGTTCTCAATCCGCGAAGTATCGAAGAACATACATCCAAAAAAATCTTGCCGTCGAATTGAAAACTTCCTCCTTTTTTTAAGTCGGTTAAAAATTTCAAGAATAATACTTAGATTGAAATTAAATAGATGTGAAAAACAAAAGAGAGTACACAGACTACGTAAATTTCGTACCCAACTAACTGATCTTCTCTCCTTGGAGGTTGAAGCCGCTAGTCTCGCTAACTTCTTGAATCTGGGTGGCGGTACGGGATTGTTCGTCCCTTCGTCTTGCATCCTCCGCTGCCATTCGGCACTATTACAAATTCACTTCATCTCACACTACACACTAGCGGTACACATTGGCATCAATATTTCGTCACCAACATTAGTCAAAAAGCAAGTTCGATTTCACAAACTTTTCTATCAAAGCCGTGAAACGATGTTGCCGGTATATTTGTCACTGCATTTATGAGTTCTTATCGACTAGTGATTTACGAACATTTAGTTCACAAATGAAAGCATTTGCAGAGAAGTCGAAGGTGAATCGTTGACGAGACCTCGACCTTCGCGCGTCACTGACCAAACACAGCATCGTGCTCACGTGTCCACAGCCCGCAACAGATGCTACGCCCCATAAATGAAACTGTGATTCATTGAAACTGCATTGATCTGGGGCAAACCATCCGTTATTTACAGCACATTATAAACTGTGATAATAACTTGTTTAAGTAAATTTTATGTTTTATTCAGTTTGCATTAAATACCAAAATTTGGATAACATGACCATCTCGGTGAGAAAAAAAATAAGTACGTATGTATGTATATGTTAAGTAAGAGTCAAATATGGAAGCACATATTTTTTTGAACCATTATGTATGATACATTTACGCACTTTCACCTTAGAATTATTGTAAATTAAATCTATAAAGAAATTACACGATATGGTATGGTAACGCATTCCGAACACGCAGTAGCGTGCAATATACGGTCTTGATCGACGACGTCAGTAGGGGGAATATGCCATTGACACGTTGTGGTACTTTCCAAGATGGAAAAAATACGTTCGAAAAGGCAATGTGAAGCCAATATCTTCTAAAAATATTAATAGAAATACAAGATGATATAATTGAATGCAAAATATGCAACAACCTGCACTTATTGTGTAACACCGAAATATATTCAAAAGAATGCGTAATATTTCTTTCGAAATGATAAGATACAACATTTGTTTCAAATAATTGGCATAGCGATAATGTTTATATTCATAGATACCGTATCGATCCTTTGATTTCAGCAATAAATTTGTCTAATAAAGATAGATATATAAACATTGCATCGCATACGTTTCAAGATGTTATCCAACATCTCAATACTAGAACATTTACGAGTAAATCGTAGAAATCAATATTTTAAATATATAATCTATTGCAACAACTAACAAATAAGGAAAACACAAATATTGATTATTGAAATAGAGGTTACACCTATACGCGAAACTATCTAATCTTGTCCTATTTTTTTGGCTTCGATGTATAGAGTTAACGAAATCTAATCTAAAAGCTAAAGTGCAACCTGGAGAATCTATAAATTTGATGAGGCACACAAAACTGCCAAGCTGAAGCGCTGCAGAGCAGACCGAACCAATGACCACTCCACGCCAAAACGACTAAAATTTTTCAACATATCAAAATATAATATCGGAGATGCTAGCAAAAACTTTTACAGTTAACGAATATGCTTAATCATGTATGGAGATGTTATAGTAATTCTATGACACGCCTATTCTAGTCTAGTTGATATATTATACCGCGTGAAAGGTCGCTCATACGATGGACGCATTAAATGATAATATTTTCTTATCTTTTAATAAGTTCAGTGCTGCAGCACCTATCGCTCATTAATATAATTTGGATACCACCTAAACCTGGTTTAGTAACTCTTTTCATTTTGTCTGTAAATGCGTTTCATGAGCTTTCACAGCCTGCTGCAAGTACTATTTAGTAGAGGGTAGAGACTAAAGATCACCTGGTTAGGATTTTGATTCGTTTGCCATTTTCGGCACATTATACCTAAACAAGCCTTCTTTCGGACCCTGTCTTTTCATTCAGCATTATGTCAGTACTAGTTCTGTTAGGTGAATGTACCAGAAACGCTATACACATTAAGAGATTGATAAATTGGACGAACAACCTCCAACATAAAATCAGAACAAAGCCTCAAAGCCTCAGTTCTATAGATTCCAAAAAACTAAATGTTGCTTAGGTTGACGGCGCGGTGGTTGGGTCACTAGGCTTAGACACTAGTATAGGAGCAGGAAGCTTTACCTAAACTGAGACCTCAAATCTAATCCTAAGATCAAAAATCCTATCTCACTCGTCAGCTTGGGACGTGCCGTTACCACGTTGCTTGACAACGTAACGAAAAATAAGCATGAAAAGCTTGACGTGTAACAACAAGTCATGCTTTTCTTGCTTATTTTTCGTGACATGACTATTTAGAAATACAGAAATGCGTTTCTAAGACGTTGCGTTGCAATAGGCTTGTTGCCCATGATACAAAATTATAAAAACTCTCTATCAGTAACGTAAAATACATAAAACTAGAACGATCTGCGATCTTAAAATTTTAATAACTTATGTCCGACGTGTTTTATCGTCGATCAAAGTTTGGTGGGAAAGTCCATTTTAAAGGGATGAAATTATAAAAAATAAATATTACTATTGTAGAAACAATAAAAAATACTATAACTTTTGTTACGGCACTGGCTACATAAACGCAATATTTAACATAGCTGTCGTACAAATTTCTGATTTAATGCATATAAAATAGCATGGTGTGACGTCATAACGTGGTGGCCTTTTGTATGGAGCGTTTTCGGGATAGTCCAAAATTGTGATCTTCAAGTTATCATATCTCGAGAAGTTTTTATGCTATCGAAGTAATTATTTCACCTATATTTATATTATTGTGACGTCTTTAAATAACAAATCGAAAAAAAAAATGGGATACAAGCCTATTGTAAACTGCACTAAAAACATTTTTTCAATCATTCTGGAACAGGTCCGTGCACATGAACAAAGTTCAATGCACATTTTTTACTCCACAATCGTTCCACAATACGTATGACTATTCATGAAGTATTATCTAAGTGTACTAATTTGTCCGTGTCCATATCTGGTTTAAGCCAACGGAAATGCAAGCCTTTATGGTCTGTCGCGTGAGCTGAATGGCAAGAGACCCACATTGCGTCAATAGTTTTTAAAAATAATGACAAAATTTCATTAAAACGGTCATTAAACTTTAATACTGTAACAGCGCAATGGAATTGGAAAATGCGATAAAACTCTTATTGTTATAGGTATATATGAAAATACCAACAGAAAAGTGTTGACTACACGAAGCTTCGTTTATCTGTCATAGACCAGGCATCGCTGTAACGTCTATCTATGGATGTGGAACGAAATTTTGTACCCCACGTTGTCCCATTGCAGCATAGGGATTAAGTTAGTATAGATTTGTTTTGTACAACAAATATTTTGTACATACAAAATTTCAAAAATGGTTCTCTTTTTCTATAATATATTGAGCTTTTATTTATTGAACCACTTTGAATATGATTTTCGATAAATTACTTCTGAGAGGTAGAAATTTCTACCCCTCCTATTATTCACAAATGTTCATAACTGTCGTTTAACTGCTGTGTCCTGATCATGATTTTGGCTATACTCATTCAGATCAGTAAGATCAGCAGATCAGGGATAGATTCAGACTTGTTTTTTTTAATGACAGAATGGATTTTCTGTAATCAATTAACAGAGACCGAATTGGTTGATATTTGCAATGTCGGGAACATAACATTTACTTTCTCTCTAAAATGAATAGTGTATTGTCCTTTAATATTTAAAGGATAGAATAGTCATCATTTTGTTTGTTATATATTTCACTTAACTATTGCAACTACCTACTAGGAGTGGTTCATGTCGATAGCTTTGCTAGGAGCGGACATGAACGTAGGGGGAAAAAAATAATATGGGTACATATAACAGACCTAGTATTTTGTGGTGGTGTGGTAATCGTATTAAAGCGGAACTGTTATCTATCTAGCGATATCAGACTAACAGGATTTAAGTTGACAAATGAGTCTAGCTTTATATTCCATACCATATCTTACGTCCTAGTTATTAGAAGTGACAATAAAAAATATCGTTAATTTCAATTCACTGTCATTCAGCTTGCATTTTTACTACACCGATATGGTCAACGAACTATCAATCACTGTCAATATATACTATTTTCAAGCGAGAATGTTTCTAGGCCTGTCCGAAGCAAACACTGCCCAAGGCGAGCGCGAAATTGTTATGCAAATGTACACTGTTGCATTCATCGTATTCATCAACGCTTTTTACTGTTTATGCAATAAATTAAGTATGAACATTGAAGTTTACATGAAAATATCATATTTAGGAATACAACAAATCAACTGATATAAAACATTTTTAAAGATTTGCATTATCAATAGTACACACGTTATCTACTGTTAAGCTAATTTTAAATTTTCAAATAGATAAAAAAGAAGATATCTTAAATATGTTTGTAAGACACATATTGGAAAACAGGTAATAAACAAGCACTTCGTTGAACTTGAAATTTTTGGATATTATTATTTTCTTTCAGTAAACGCAAAAGGATCCAATCGAACACTAATTAAATCGCGCATGCGCGTAATTAACCGCAACTTTCAGTCGAAAGTTTTACTGTATCTTTACTGTACACATATACCAATTATAAAATAAACAGTACACTTCACTAATTCTTTAGCACTTTTTACGCAATTTCTTTATTTGCGTTGGCGAGACGCATTCGCACGGCGCCGAGGCACGGGCACAACTGAAGCCGCGCGATTAGAAAGATCTTACAACAGAAATAAAACGAAAGATACAATTCGTGCTTACCATTTCAATTTGGTATTACAATAGTGTGTAACTAATTAGTCATAAGTCTTTCTAATGCAGTAATAACCATAACTGCCATAAAATTACACTTGAATAACTCTAATTTCCATTTATGTTGGACATAAGTATATTATCATTTTAACTGTACCAAAATCTATAAACGAACCGATTCATACAAGAATACAATGCACAATAGTTTATTTAAAAAAATAATACAAACATATTTTATTACCTATGGTCCCCAACATGAGTCGAACCACATAAATCCAACATAAACCTGAGGCACCAAAATCGAATTAACTATATACATAGGGATGTAGGATACTAGTGGATAATTATGTATTTAATATTTTCGATTAAGTAGGTTTTCTAGACTTTACCTTCTTCACTCAGCTCCCTGCATTGCGTGGTTCAGTCTTGAGATTCAGTCGATATAGGAATATCGAGTCAATAGCAAGGCGACTGAGTTAAGAAATTAGAATCAGAAGACATGTAATAGTCAGCAACTCGAATGCAGACCCGACAAACGTTCGGTCCTAGGGCCCTTCCGCTGAAGCTGAAGCCGATTACCATCAAATATTTTGATTCGAAAAATAGGTTTCAGTTATTGAGAAACATATTCAGTTTAGTCGGTAGAACTCCATGCTTTTTACCAGTTAAGCAAAACATCATCATCATCAGGTCCATTTTAGTCTCCACTACAGGTACACGACCCTCTCTATTTGGTCTACACTCCCCACGCTGGCCAAACGGGTTGGGGAGGCCTGATCGCTATTTGATAATGTATTTCCCTTAGTCGCCTTGTACGACATCCACGGGAAGAAACGGAGTGATTCTATTCTAGTCTGCCGGAAACCACACGGCCAAGCTAAACATAGGTACCATAAATCTAAGCTGAAGTTTGATACACGCAATCAAAAAACCCGATAGGAATCGGCTTCAGCATAGGCGGTAAGCCCCTGGATCCGACATTTTGAAGTTTGAATGAGATCCCCGTCTTGTTTTGCATTGATACTGATTTGCAGATTTGTTGCTACTATCTGTTTCTCTACTGACACGTGTAGCAATGTAGCATTTTTTTAAAAGTGGTAGCAGAACCTTGGTAAGTTGACAAGCATTATCCAAAATTACTTTGCCTGTTAACGATAACTGACAGACTTTTTGTCGATTATTTTTATTAGTCTATATAAGTTAATTCATATGATTCATACTTAAATTCTGAGACCATTTGGAAATTTCCAAATGATCCCAGAACTTAAGACCAAAAAGATCCGAGTTTTATTCGAAGAGTCATTATATTATATTGCCAGCTGCACCTATAACTGCGTACTTTGGTTGCAGAGTTTATTAACAAAAAAATACCTCAGCTACTTCAGCAGTCGGATAACCACAGTATATGTGGTATAAATAGTAAAACGCAAGAAATTATCCGTCTTTTATTTGTTTTATGGCAATTGATAAGTCCTCGATAGAGTGTGCCTTATTTCGGCACTGCCCAGGTCTCAGATCTTGATTTTAACTAGACAAAAAATTAGTCGTTAATTTGTCGAAATTTGTCGCCCAAAGCAAAAAATTTGTCGGTCTCCCGTTAAAGAGTTATAAGGTTTTATTTGTGGCAGTGCCGAAATAAGCTTATTTCGGCACTGCCCACTCGGGATCTATTAAACTACAAAACATAGCGAAGATATGATTTTCTCCAGAATTAGTCGTCAATTTGTCGAATTCAGACACCAAGTATCAGAATTAGTCGACGTCCCCTTAAAAAGTTATAAGTACTTCTTTGTGGCAGTGCCGAAATAAGCCTTATTTCGGCACTGCCCAAAAAAACTACACCACCTAGCGAAAATCTGATTTCACCCAGATGTTGCCTTGAATTTGTCGAAATTTGTCGGATATAAAACACAACTAGTCGATGCGTAATTAAAAAGTTACACGCATTTTAATAATTCACGTTGTAGTCAGAGAGCCTAACGTAGGCAGAGTAGAATAACACCACCCCATTCACATATGGCTATCGTAAAAAGCAACTAATGTAGTGCTAAAGAACACTTAAAGCATTCGTAGATCAGAAAACAGTATCATGCATTGACAAGCTTTGCCAGACTCTGAAAAAGGAAGGAAATAAAACGTTTACTGTTGCATTTTGTGCATGATATAATTTTGATGCAAGATCTCGGACTATACTTATTATGAGAATTATTAAAATGCGTGTAACTTTTTAATTACGCATCGACTAGTTGTGTTTTATATCCGACAAATTTCGACAAATTCAAGGCAACATCTGGGTGAAATCAGATTTTCGCTAGGTGGTGTAGTTTTTTTTGGGCAGTGCCGAAATAAGGCTTATTTCGGCACTGCCACAAAGAAGTACTTATAACTTTTTAACGGGACGTCGACTAATTCTGATATTTGGTGTCTGAATTCGACAAATTGACGACTAATTCTGGAGAAAATCATATCTTCGCTATGTTTTGTAGTTTAATAGATCCCGAGTGGGCAGTGCCGAAATAAGCTTATTTCGGCACTGCCACAAATAAAACCTTATAACTCTTTAACGGGAGACCGACAAATTTTTTGCTTTGGGCGACAAATTTCGACAAATTAACGACTAATTTTTTGTCTAGTTAAAATCAAGATCTGAGACCTGGGCAGTGCCGAAATAAGGCACACCTCGATAGAATTGAACTGAGGAACCTAATCGAGGTTAATTGGTGCCACTTAAGAGATTACTAGTAGATAATAGACTAAACTTTATGTAGGCTCTAACTTAAGTCATAAAGTCATACAACAAACTATTTAAATACTGGCAACATAACTGAACTTTTAGAGAAACTACCGTTTCGTAACACTTGCCATTATAAGTACCAATGTTTGTAATAATACCTACTCAATGATGTTACACAGCGTTACACGCACATAAAATTAATTATCATTGACATAAGGCAGAGGAAAACAACCTTACCATAGTCGGTAACATGACTTTATTTAAAAGATATATTTATGAATGTAAAAAATGTTCAGACGATTTTATTATTGGAATCGATGTGTTAGGCAACAAACTCATTGTTTTAGGCCCCCAATAATGTTAGATACATAAAATCCGTGGTGCACGGCAGTTGAGCTTCACTTGAGTAGCCGATTTTTTAGGCTTTTAATCTATTATTTGCACTATAGTTGTCTCTCACATTGCCAAGAGGGAAAGTCAAATTCTAAAAGCTTCCTACTAATTTCTTCTGATCAAATTCTTTGTTTGCAGAGGACTTCATTGTTCATCACTTTTTTAGGTGTTCGCCGCTGTTAATCCACACATTCTCACCACTACTGTCTCTCCTGTGTAGTGTACAACATGTAGTGTACAGTGTTGTAGCCAACACACATTCCCATCACAGTGGTGGGAATGTGTGGTCGGCCCCCTTCCCGATTGGTAGCGTTTATGAAAAAAGCTTTGTTTAGTTTAGGACTATTTTATTTTATTTTTTATATTTATGCTTATAATTATGTCTACGATTTAAACGATTATATGTCATATAGGACAATAGAATCGCTTATAAGTGACGCAACTCCATACGACAGGCTAAGTAGGTAAGTAAAGAATTATTTATCACCATTGTTTTTTCAAATATGTGTATTATTCATGCGTTGTTTAATAGTAATGGACTATTTTATCGCTAAGGTTGACTAACGATAAAATATAATCTAAGTTAAATGGCCAAACCTGAATTAGTCATCAACATTTTAGGATATGGCATATTTACATGACAGGATTACAGTGCAACAAGTCGACGGTCCCTACGTACAAAGCGACATGTCAAAAATGGCAATTTTTTTATTGCTTATAAATTGTTATAGATTGCCCGTAAAAACATTTTCTTTTTTATTTTATTGATTGTATATAATTAAAAAGTAAGAAATTAAGTCATTTGTACAATAATAATATTCTTTAATTACTATATCGTGGTATAAGCAGACATATCTGAAATGACATGTCGCTTTATACGTAGGGACCGTCGAAGTATAATAAGTACATAGACACAAATGCAATAGCTTAATAATTATATAATTTTAAGAGAGGTAGGGCATAGCGTATTTTTTAAGCTGTCCGACTGGGGGATTACCTCCACTCACATAATACCGCAACCAAATAACATTTCCCTTGAGGCTTGTTGCGTTCATGCGAGTGAGTGAGGTCATCAGAATGAAAGGAAGGAGTATAAGGCTGTCAACGGATCGGCGACCCCTTGGTGTTGCTGATCTTCATGGGCGGTGGTGATTGCTTTCCATCAGGTGTTCCACGTGCTCGTTTGCCCCTCTATATTTAATGTAACATAACCTCTTAGTCAAGGCACTTTTCATAAAAAAAAAAACTGCTAAGTGTGGACAAAAATCGAAACACCGTCACAAATTTTCACATTAGCATATTGTTTAAACAATGTCATTTTAATCTTTCATATTACTATTGGCATTATTAGAAACATTAATTCAATTAAATAACATTCGATATATATTATTTTATATGTTGAACGTATTTGTGTATTTACATACAGCCAGGCACACCCGTGCCACTCCATACACAAATATCGCGTCATTCTCTATTACATAAACAATAACGTCTGTACAGTACAGAGCGAAAATGAGCGTGTATCCGTGCGGCGCCATACAAACTGTTCCAGATTTGTTTCAGAAGGGAGGTGAGGTCGATAGTCGATACAAGAGAGTGGCATGGAATGGCCATACTATACGTATATAGTACTATTAACTGTGCTTCAAGTTTAATACAATGTACCATCCCTAGCATAAAATCTTTACACATTATTATCATACTTACTAATGTGTTCGTTTTTTTAGGTTTCCGTATCAAACAAGGAATCCTTATAGCTTTATCATGCTGTCCTGTAGATAATTTTACGCGCAAACAATTTGAAGAGTGAGAAAGCTAAATTTTGGTATGATATTATTATGTTGATATAATCATTCAATACATACAGATTAAAAATTGAATTAAACGGTTTGATGAGTCTACGTTTACGGAAACTTGTATATGGTTAGTGCCAAATATATTTTAACTGCTATTTAAAATTGTCTTTTTGTGGACTTACCGTGGAATTTATTATTGGTTTCCTTTTATCTATTATTATGTATACTGTTATACTAAACTGTTATTTCTCCTTAAATATTAATAACAAGGAATTGTTAACCGAAACAAACACCTGACTGTACGAGTAAAATTCGAAATAGTATATTAACTTTATAATCATAAAATTCGTCAAGTGATTTAGGCTGTAAAGCCGAAAGCGTGCCTAAGAAACATATACTCGTAGTATATATATAATACTAGTTGACCCCGCAAACGTTGTTTTGCTATATAAATTTAGGGGTTGATCGGAGAGGGGTGAAAAGGCTGGGGTTGTATGTATTTTTATATGTTGTATCATAAAAAAATAAAAACAAAATAATTTGTCTAAAAAATAAAATAAAAAATAATATAAAATAAATGTTAGGGGTGGACCCACCCTTAACATTTAGGGGGATTAAAAATAGATGTTGTCCGATTCGCAGACCTAATCCATATGCACACAAAATTTCACGAAAATCGGTCGAGCCATTTCGGAGGAGTTTAATTACAAAGTTTGTAATTAAACTCCTCCGAAATGGCTCGACCGATTTTTGTAATACAAACACCGTGACACGAGAATTTTATATATTAGATAATTCTTCTTCCTCGTCATTGAAAAATACCAACAAAATTTTTGACACTTCGTTCGACACTTCGTCGAAGGCTTTACTGTATTCTAAATGTAGCGTAAGTGACGTAAAAATACTCCATTGTTTTTTTAACTCTTTTGTGAACTATATTTTTTTTTATTCAGTGGTGGTGCTAATTGAAAGTGCTACTACTACTACTAATTGCTATAAGTGAATTGCTAACACAATACTTACTAAATAGCTCTAAACAAGTACTATTATGGAAACTTCATAATAGTAGCCAGAAAATATGTAGCTTCAACTGTAACTGCCTACCTGTACTACCGATATAATTGGCTATTTGACTAACATTTTTTTCTGTTTGATATGTAGGGACGTCTCCATAATATAACCATAGGTGAAAGAATTACTTCGATAGCACAAAAATCTCTCGAGATATATTAATTTGAAAATCACAATTTTTAGACTGCCCCAAAACGCTCCATACAAAAGACTACCGAATTATGACGTCACAGTTTTGTATTTTATATGCATCAAATCAGAAATTTGTACGACAGCTATGTTAAATATTACGTTTATGTAATTATTATCATAATAAAAGTTATAGCATTTTTTATTGCTACTCCAATGGAAATATTATTTTTTAATAATTTCATACTTTTAAAATGGACTTTCCCGCCAAACTTTGATCGACGCTAAAAAAAGTCTGACTGAAGATATTAGAATGAAAGTTTGCAGATCTTTATAGTTTTGTGTATTTTACGATATTGTTAATTTATTTGTACAATTTTTAAACATTGGAAACAACCCAAAAAGCACACTGAAATCGATCATGGTTTTATTCCATGGAGCACGTCTTATTTATTGTTTCCTAGCCTTCGCTTGTCTCTTCGTACGCACGTATCCCGGTATCCCGTGAGAATTTTCAAAAATATTTCCTATCGAATAATGCCTACGTCATAATAGCTGCATATATGGCAACTTTCAGTCCGATCCCTCTAGTTGATATTTGATATTCTATTTGAATGTGGAATCCGTCTTTTCTACTTCAACAGTGAATTTACTGTTACTTCAATGTTGAATCCCTCTCTATTTCAACAATGAATTTGTCACTGCTTCAATGTTGAATCCATCTCTACTTCAACAATGAATTTATTCCTACTTCAATGTTGAATCCGTCTCTACTTAAAACAATAAATTTATCGCTGTTCTAACTTTGAATCCGTCACGCTTCGCTACTTTAGCGGATCGGTCAACGCACAGCTCAAACCACTAGAGGAGTGGTTTGAGCTGTGCGTTGACCGATCCGAATGCTGTAGTTTAATGTAAAAATATTGTTTATAAAGAAAGTTCCAAAGCGTGTTGCGTACAAAAAAAAACGCTCTTTCGCTTTATTATATGAGTGTAGATAGATAAAATAGAAGTAAATGAGCAGCGCGGTGGAGTATACTCTAAACTCCTTCGAATGGATTGAGACCCAAATTCCAATAGAGATATAATTATGGGTTGATACCATAGATAGAATGAGAAGGAAATGGTGTTCAAAATAATATGCCTGTTTATCGTGTCTTAAGGTTCATAACTGTATATAAAATAATCCTTATAGGCATTGAGTCGATGCACTAAGCAAATGACTGCAAATGTCCGTTGAGCGGTTTTAACGGTTATTGTTCATTGAGAACCGTTAAAACATGGAAATGATGTCCGCCAACGCCTATAGCGGCTCACTAATGGACATTACGCAGTAGTCAATGGACATTCAGTACTTATAGATATCTATAGTACATACCAAATGTATAGAGATAAGTATCAAATGGGTCATTTATTGCCCATAATTTTGCCTGCAAATCGGCTGTCGCTAACAATGAGTTAGACAGTTAAGCGTTATATTAGTAGATAATCATGGTTTATGCCCAAATTATTGTGTGGTATTCATTGACACACAATTAAATGGACATCGGATCTGCGCACAAAAGTGTTCCTACCAAAACCTCACGCCATATGAGGGGGGGCAAACAAGCATGTGGTAATGGAAAGCAATCACCACCGTCCATGGAGATCAGCAACACCAAGGGGTCGCCGATCCGTTGCCAGTCTTATTCTCCTTCTCTCCTTCCTTTCTTTAAACCCGGCGTTCATTTAGATGGTAGGTCAATGGTGCAAATACTTTAGGTGTGCAGCAATACAAGCGCGCCAAGTTTGTTGCCACTAAAGAAACAATATTACGACACTTAAAAATGTCTCCACATATACATTCTACAATATTATTATGTCTATTACGGAAAATTTGTCCTACCGACCAATGATAAATTCTTCGATGGGCCGGTAATTTCAATGACCGTCCAATTTGTATGACTGTACATTTTTTTGGAGAAATACATACAGTCCAGCGTTACATGAAAATTATCGCCGGATAGCAGATTTGAATGCTGAAAAATTTAACGTTGAAAGACAAATGCTAATATTTGGCACTGGCCTTTCCAAATAAGTATGCGGCCCACTGGATGTAAAGCCGTTAACGTAGCTGTAGGTTACAGTAATTGTAAAGTATGAACTACAGGATTATTGCTCACGATATGCCACTATCGCTGCTTACGCTACATCTTCTTATGTTTGGGACCTCGCACCATGACCCTTTTTGTCAGAAGTTTGTTTGCTAATCGGCAAGGTTATGTAGCTGAGCTTGACTTTGGCTTTAAAAATTATGGTTAACGAATTCCTTGCACTCCAAAATATATGTCGCTACTTTGTCTATCGCAACTTTAATTTTGAATCCGTTCATCAAAGAATTTAACGCTATTTGAATGTGGAATCCGTCTTTTCTACTTCAACAGTGAATTTACTGTTACTTCAATGTTGAATCCCTCTCTATTTCAACAATGAATTTGTCACTGCTTCAATGTTGAATCCATCTCTACTTCAACAATGAATTTATTCCTACTTCAATGTTGAATCCGTCTCTACTTAAAACAATAAATTTATCGCTGTTCTAACTTTGAATCCGTCACGCTTCGCTACTTTAGCGGCAAGTCAGTGCGTTAAATGTGTAGATAACTAGGTACCAGATTAGAAGTAACTACCAATCCAATCAAGTTTATAGCATCTTCGTCTGCATATAAAAAAATGTGCTACCAAACGGATTCTCATTTTCACTTGCCGTACATATGTAATTTACGATGTAGTAAATTGATTTTAACGAATGATAGAACCGTAATATCGTGTGAAGAGACGTCAATTATTTGATTAAAATCATCAATCATCTTCAGAGCCGTATGATCAGTAATTGACAGAAATTATAATCATATTAGAGAAGAATTTTGTATCTTTATGAATTTTTACGTTTTATTTTATACTGTGTAATTTAAATTTAACGAAAATCACTTTATAGTCAAGACATGTAATGTTACTATACACTGGTAAGGTAAGCATATTTTTTATATATGAGAGGAGGGCAAACGAGCATATGGGTCACCTGATGGAAAGCAATCATCACCGCCCATGGAGTCGCCGATCCGTTGCCAGCATATACTCCTTCATTTCTTTCTGGTAACCTCACTCATTCGCAGGAACATAACAATCCTCAAGGGATTTGTTATTTGTCTGCGGTATTCTCTGAGACGGAGGTACGTCCTCAGTCGGGCAGTTTAAATGATCCGTTGCCAGCCTATACTCCTTCATTTCTTTCTGGTAACCTCACTCACTCGCAGGAACATAACAATCCTCAAGGAAATTGTTATTTGGCTGCGGTATTCTGTGAGGCGGAGGTACGTCCTCAGTCGGGCAATTTAAAAATTACCCTATGCCCTACCTGTCTTTTCGCCAGAGCCTCGATTGTCAGTCAGCAGGGTACACCGCGTGCAGGTGAGGTTGGCTTTGGTTCAAAGATGTTGATGAACTACTTACACCGCCATATGATATAGGCAATACAGATAGAGTCGCTGTTCTGTTGAGGAGTCCCGTGTTATCAGGGAGTATTCAGTAAAAACGAGAAGAAATATTTGATGGTCAATCAAATATTTCTTCTCGTTTTTACTGAATAGTGAAATTTAAAGACACCATCGAAGTCTTGTGATTTACCTAATCAATGTTACAGGTTCAGTACATTTTTGATAAATTGTAATTTTAAAACCATAACAGTATATTCAAGCAATAATTTTCTTCTTTTAGTATCGGTTTTTTTTTTCATTTTATGTCGGGTGGTAGACAAGCACACGAGTCGCCTGATGAGAAGCGGATACTGTAACCATAATAATGCTCGCAACATGAAATACCACTCGCGCGCCGCCATCCCTGCTGCCAACGTAGCAACTCCTTTCTTTTGTGATGTGAGTAAGGTCTCACTCACTGGCAGGTACAGAACAACCCTCAAGGGAATTGTTATTTGGCAACGGTATTCTATAAGGTGGTCGATAACTTCCCCATTCCGGCAGCTTACAAATACGTTATTTTTCTTTTGCCAAAGCCTCTTTCGCTAGTCGGCAGGGCGTACCATGTGCAGGTAAGGTTTGTTTTGGCTCTAAAGATCGTGGAGCCACCCCAAGATATTGCAGCTTAATACAAGAAATTAACTAAAATTTAAACCATAATCTAAGAGAAGTCTATTGGAATAGTATTAGTACGATAACCTCGTCCAAAAGGCAGGTTAGCACAATATAACGGAAGTGGTTTGTTCGTAGTAACAATGCAGAAGTGAAGCAAATCGCACTAACTACGTAAACATACGATATAAACACCACAATGATTGAAGGTTATGCACCACAATGCTGTATTGGCTTTAGTTAGGAATCTCTGTAGCTTGGAACTGCCACTTAGGTCTAATTGACCAATAAAAACCAACCAATAAAAAATAAACAGTATATGATTGCCATAAAAACATACAAATTAAAATTAATAGAATAGGCTATTTGACTGACATTTTTACGGTTTGATATGTAGGGACGTCTCAATAATATAACCATAGGTGAAAGAATTACTTCGATAGCACAAAAATCTCTCGAGATATGTTAATTTGAAAATCAAAATTTTTAACTATCCCGAAAACGCTCCATACAAAAGGTTACTGAGTTATGACGTCACAGGTTTGTATTTTGTATGCATCAAATCAGAAATTTGTACGATAGCTATATTAAATATTACGTTTATATAATTAGTATCGTAATAAAAGTTATAGCATTTTTATTGCTTCTCCAATGGAAGTATTATTTTTTAATAATTTCATACTTTTAAAATGGACTTTCCCGCCAAACTTTGATCGACCCTAAAATAACTCGGACGGAAGATATTAAAATGAAAGTTTGCAAATCCGTTTTAGTTTTGTGTATTTTACGATATTGTTAAATAATTTATACAATTTTTGAACATTGTCAAATAGCATGTATTGCGATAAGTGGAATATCTACAATATACATTATATGTATAAAAATGAATCCCTATTTCCCTTGGTCACCGCATCACGCGTAAACGAATGGAACAATTTCGCTAATTCTTTTTTTGTTGTTTATTATTGTCAGGAGAAGTTTCTTATGAAAGAAAAAAATCAAGGAAGTTGCGCGGAATATTAGAAAATTTAAGAAAACTGAACCATATTAACTTTTGTAATGTAACTTTATGGCATTTGACAGAACGTCAGTCATTTGACAGCGTGCGTGAAAGCAATATTAGTATTATAAAGTTAGTTAATTATTACATAGTTAGGAAGACAGGACAACGTCTGTCGGGTCAGCTAGTAAAAATATAAAAAGGAAAAAATCTTCTTCTTCTTAGTCGTGCACTCTTGACAGAGTGGTCGTGGTCACAACTCGGTCGATTCATGTGTAACCGCTGTTCTTGCGCTCCGCCGCCATGCAGTTCTATGTTTAGCGGAACTAGCGCAATCGTTGACAGTGGACTGTGTCAGAGATTTAATGAGATCGGTCCATCGTGTTGGAGAACGTCACGTGATCTCCTGCCCTCCACTTTCCCCTGCACCACCAATCGTTCCATTGAGTCCTCGTTGCGGGTTATGTTATGTGTCCAAAAGAACTTGAGGATTCGTAATTGCACAGTTGACGATAATCTCTCTTTGATGTAGAGTTCTTTCAGGATGGAAACGTTGGTTCGGTGCGCGGTCTATGGGATTCTGAGCATGCGTAAAAAGGAAAAATACATCAAAAGTAATTCCCGCAACCTAGAGTAAGTTTCTAGGAAGCTAGCTAGAACAAGAAAGGCTGCCAAAAGCGGCACACAAAGGCGATTGGTTAATAAGGGATAGTGTAAGACATTACATATCAATCATACTTGCTCTGCACATAATCAGGAAGGCTGTTTATGGTAAACTAGTGTTATCTAGTACATTATTTACCGGATTGTAAACCAAATTCATGGATGTCTACACTCTCCGAAGGTTGGCTGATAAGAACTTTCAGGGTTAAGTCCGCCGTTTGCTTCATTTGATGTTGTAGACAATAAAGTAAATAAATAAATATTCCTGGACATATTACACAACGCCATCTAGTCCCAAACTAAGCAAAGCTTGTACTATGGGTTGATATTCTACTTAAATACATTTTTTTAAATGCATACATATATTATAGTACATAGAAAATCAAAACACCCAGGAAAGACAAATATACATGTTTGTGCATACAAATATTTGTTTTGTGCGGGGATCGAACCCGCGACCCCGGAGTCAAACTGAACATTGCTAGCCATTCGACCCCCGGGCTCGTCAAAAGTATTTATATAAAGAAATAACATACCTACCAAAACGAAGACGAACCTTATGTAAATTCAGTTTTCAGAAAAACTTAATTTACTGAGCGACGAAATAATTTTTGAGACTATGTATTGCAGGCCTGAAATAAATTTGCTGTGTCTGGGTTATCACAACAAATAATGTATCTGGCAGCAATCTTCGCCATCCAATGTGAAGATGTATTCCACCAGTTGTTCAGATTATTTAAACAAACAGTCTATGCTGTACCCTTCCTCTCTTAACCTTGATTCAGTATCATCTCACCTTACTCATGGAAGCCGCGTTTTCACTTGTTGTCCTGGACGAACATTCGCTCAAAACATTTGCTCCGTGCATTTCCTGTTCGTTTCCTGAAGTGTTTACATAAAGGCCCGAAGGAACGAATGTTCGTTTAGAACACTAAGTGAAAACGCGGCTTTAGACAAAATATCGTTCAAACAGTGGTGACTGCTACCCGAGTCTTATCATGCCAGTAACACCTAACAGAGCCTTGCGGTCTTTCCACCACTATCTACAAACATTAATAATTACCAGTCGTTCAACTCAACGCCCCATATCGTACGGAATGCGACGTTCTGCAGATTACTATCAAGGTTATATTAGTAGTTATTAGCCGACATTTTATCGATGATTTCACTTGTACATACAAATGAAATCGTCGTTATTATTGCGTTCATGCCTGTAAAATGTATCTTGCAAATTAACCTTGAAATTACATAGTATCGAGCATTTTTTGGATTGGATGGAAAGATCATAGTGAACACCCCACACACTACACACTTTTGTTACCTATTTCCAATTCCCTCTCTTTTTCCCCCGTCTATCTCAATATTATTTACTGCTATGTTATATTTACCTTCTAACATTTCTAACCATGCTCGTATTAATTTTGAATTTAAGCGAAAAACATATTTGGTCTGTCTCCTTTGATCTTTCGCTTCCATTGAAACTTTCGCCATGATATCCGAATTTTGAATTTTACGCTGATGTTATTTTGTTCGGTCTCGCATTTGCTGCCTATCGATGTTCCCATTTTCCCTCTCTCACCTTCGCTTTCTTCTTCAAACTCTCATTCTTCTCGTCAATCGTATGTTCAAATTTATTATTTGTAATCTTTACTACCCCCTTCCTTTATTAGGGAGTTTGACTTTAACAAAATAACTAGTTAAAAATCTCTTCTTAGCTAACATATACTACGTAAAAGCGACGCTCTCTCCAAATTTTGAATTTCTACCTTGTGCGGTTTAATGTGGCGTTGATGATTAGACACTCAGTTGCCACAAATGAAATAATTTTGACAAATGCCGAACAATGGTGACTTATGGCACTAAACTTCAACACTATAATATAAACGGTTGCGATGAGACTGTCGGAAAAAAAGGTAGATTTTGGATTAAAAAAAATAGGGTGTGGCTGTGTCATGGACACGGCCGTGTGTTGTACGTAAATACGTTATATGCACTAAAATTATCTCAAAATGGCAGCACTTCTCCCTCCCCCGCACGCGATGTTCAATAGTCCTTACTTATCGTAATAAATTCTTTGTTTTCACTTTTGGATGTAGAGCATAGATTCGAAACTACAACGCCAAACTGTATCACCTGAATTGTAATCAATAGATTTTTTTGATTACCCGCGTATAGTAGCAAATTTAAAGACGTTTTCACGTAAAAATGAACTTTGGTAACTATTGTAAAGGGAAGAAATATAAAAGATAAATGTAATAAATTCATATCACGTTTATCTATATACGTACATATATTCCGCTCGACTCTATAAACAATCATCAATGACGCACAATTTTTTCATGTATTTTGCATGAAAATATTTGCAAAAAAGACATTATCCGAATCATCAATCTCCGCAAACGAGGCGACGACAAAGGCACTGCTTGGGTGTAGGTTATTGAGATCATTAAGGCCAAAATACGTGTGGAAAGGTGTAACAAAATGTATATTTAATTATACAATAGCGACACATCATACCTACACGTTTATCAGACACACATTTACAAAGTATATAATTAACTTTAAAAAATAATGACAGAGACAACATGGCTCCTTTTTTGGAACGAACTTGCGATAGAAGATTCTAGAAGAGTATTTTACATGAATACCTACGCAATAAGTTGCGATCATGTAACGTATTGGGTAGCCGATATTGACGTGAACGCGAAACCGTGCGGTGCGGTACGAAGTCAACCGAAGTCCAATTCTCGTACTTGATTTAATTGTTGACAAAATAACTTTCTTAGTTTGTTTAGGTTTCGGTCATATTTAGATATAATCTCACTTAAATTAAACTTTCAAGTTTCATATGTGATACGATAATACCAAATTTTGCGAGACTTGTGAGATCAAGACTGAATCAAAACTGAATTTTGACCATATTATTTTAATAAGAAGAATTGCCCCTCAAATTGTAATTGTAATTGTGACCAAATGTCATGTCATCGCTTCGAATCGGTCGCATTCGCTTTGAATCGCCAACGTAGTACGTAGCCTAGTTTTCACAGAAAGTTGATCCATCTTCAGATTACGTTAGTACTATTACTTATACTGTGGTACTACGTATCTGAATACCAAACAACTGAAGTTCGTCATAATCCGTCCTAATAAGTAGGATTTAATTAAATAGGGGAAGATAATTTTGCATGAGTCACAAAGGGAGCTCATGCAGTTGCATTTGTGTATGTCGGTACTTGTAGTATGCGTTCACGTAGTTCAATGAACTGGATCGCGTGAATTGAACACCATGTGACGGTGCCGGGAGTATGGTCGGCAACGTAATTGCGCCTAACTGCGTTGTTTTAATGAAATGCTTTCCAACACTTTCTGATCACAAAAGAGTCGCTCGTGAAAGTAACGTCAACAATAGCACTTGTTGTATGTAGTCTATGTACAGGAAGTTACGTTTTTCATGTGAATAAATTAAGGGGTGAAACGGCTTTGCCGCGACAGCCGCTACAATGTATGCGTGCCGCTCCATAAATAATTCTGTCAGTACTCAGTTTTTATTTGGTACTTAGAAGTAAAATTAAGTTGGTATGGAAGAGCTTTGGAACAACATACTCAGTAATTGTAATGATGGATATATAACTGTTTTGCGTAATACTATACTTTTTGAATATTCCGCATAATTATAATCCTTTAATCCTTTATTGCCATCACACAATCTTACATGTAATTGGCGCACTCCTTTGAATATTATGTATTACTAGCTGATGCCTGCGACTTCGTTCGCGTGGTCTTAATGATTCCGGCGTATTAATAAAAATACGAACTAATGTAGATACATAAGAAAATACTTGTTATACGTTAAAATATTTTTTTTTATTATTTAACATTGTTACCATAGTATAAAAAAAATAAAAATTAAGGGAGTCTTTCCTTCGGGAGCTAATATAAAAAGACCTGAAGCGTTACAACTCTCGAGAAAGCCACGTAAAGTTGGCCATGCGAAAAACAACCAGTCCTAAGCTTGACCAAAGAATTTTAGTGATTTCTTTATTGTCATAGCAAAGCAAGTGTTCACAGAGAACTGTGTACGTTTAAAATTAAAATGGTTTTTTTTTTTAGAAGAGTGGTATACGCGGAATTAATACAGTTTCACCGGCATCACTCCCAGTGAAAATCTCAGCTTCAATTATATTTCGCTGCCAAGCATTGACTTTACTTCAGGAAGGAGATCTTCCCCAAATTTATTAATATTCTTGAAAACTCTTGGGCACGTAAAATTCTATCTACAGCTTCTAGTGCCTTAATGTTGGCCATTTCGCATTCATCTCAAACGATTAGACAGCAATCCTGAAACACCTTCGCTTTGTCACAGTTTCGTGTCACAGAGCATGTCGGTTTTTCAATTATGTTTAAATCGAGTAGGATATTGAACATTGTATTTGCGTCCTTCCGCCTAGTAGTAATGTGGCTGCAATACCTGGCGATGCTGCTGCGAGATCTTATTTTGGCGATTGATACTCAGCGTGGATTGCTCTCGTCAGGTATGTTTTCCAGTCCTTCCTGGAGCATCTAAGAAAAACAGTTTCCCCTCGTTACTTAAAACACTTTCCACCACCAAATCAAATAAACTCTGATCTTGCTACATAGCGTCCCGCAAATGCACGTAGGTAGTCTTCTGGTTTTTGCGAATATATACCAATCGTTCCATTTCAATTTTAGCGTACACACACGTCTATAATAAACTGACTAAATAGACCACGTTACCTTTGTAAATAAAATAAAACGATTGCGTCTAACTTGTAGCAGGTAAGAACAAAAGTAGCACCCCGCGGTTTTTTTTACGATACATTCAATATTTTGTTAATCTATTTATTGATATTTTAAGTAACTTTTTTAGTTCTATTTGCTATTATAGAGTGTTTTTTTTACATTTTTTTAAAACTATAATTTATTGTAAACACGTGTTGTTTATGCAAATAAATTTAACTTTGTTCTGCATCAGGTGTTCCAAATCTTTGATTTTTATACCTCAACAAAAAATCCTCATCAGGCTGAACAACTTTTGCTAAGGAGTCATTTTTAAATTTCTTATAGTTTACCTGAACCATTATGGTTCTGCATCAGGTGTTCCAAATCTTGGATTTTTATATCTCAATAAAAAATGGTCATCAGATTGAACAACTTTTGCTAAAGCGTCATTTTTATATTTCTTATAGTTTACCTGAACCATTAAGGTTCTGCATCAGGTGTTCCAAATCTTGGATTTTTATACCTCAACAGAAAATGCTCTTCAGGCTGAACAACTTTTGCTAAGGCGTCATTTTTATATTTCTTATAGTTTACCTGAACCATTATGGTTCTGCATCAGGTGTTCCAAATCTTGGATTTTTATACCTCAACAGAAAATGCTCATCAGGCTAAACAACTTTTACTAAGGTGTCATTTTTATATTTCTTATAGTTTACCTGAACCATTATGGTTCTGCATCAGGTGTTCCAAATCTTGGATTTTTATACCTCAACAAAAAATGCTCATCAGGTTGAACAACTTTTGCTAAGGCGTCATTTTTATATTTCTTATAGTTTACCTGAACCATTAAGGTTCTGCATCAGGTGTTCCAAATCTTGGATTTTTATACCTCAACAGAAAATGCTCATCAGGCTGAACAACTTTTGCTAAGGCGTCATTTTTATATCTCTTATAGTTTACCTGAACCATTATGGTGCTGCATCAGGTGTTCCACTTTCCAAAATCAATTATAGCCTATATTTTGCCCAGGCTTAACAGCTATATAACAAAAAAAGTTTCATTCGAATCCGTCCAGTACTTCCAGAGATTAGCGTGTACAAACAGACAAACAGACATACAGACATACAGACATACAGACATACAGACATACAGACAAACAGACAGACATTTTTTTTTTAATTCTTACTCTATTACTATATCTCCATCGCCTCCATTTGTTTTTTTGTAAATATATTCAATGTACAGACACATTATTTTTACTGTTTTATTATAAGTATAGATTATTGTTAGATTTTATATATTTTAAAATTCCGTGAAAATGAAATGAAAACTAGGCATGAAACGTGTAACACTGATTCCTAGCTTTTACCTCTCGATCTCGATATATGTATAAAGTGTTTGATTTGCGATATACTTGGGTATAATAATTATGGCCGGCGTGCGATTGTACTGAGAATCGTATGAAAAATCTACAAAAATCCATACAAATCCTTATTTCTACATTTAACTAACATTTAATTAACTGTTCAAATGGAACCTTTATGGTTCTATTTATACTGTTAATAATTAACAAGCAGATTGAATGGTTTGTTACTAATGCTCTTTTAATCAAAATTATCACATTTGATGAGCGTGCCGCAATTAGTAAAGACGTAATTACTATGTAAAAATTCTTGCGCGTCTAACAGAGATAACAAGCCAACAACATCATGAGTATTGTATGCACCACAGAATAATATACTCTAACAGAAGATCCACTTCCGACACAATTGGAATAAAAAATAATAAAATATCAACCTTCGTTACGCGCTAATACGATCCAAAATAATTCTGCAGCTGTACTCGTACCTAAGTCTTTCAGCGGCAGGGACAATCGAAAGTAACCCCTATATGTAACGCGTTACGAGCGACCGCCGCTGCTTTTACAAAATGGTTTGTCACGGTATCGACGTAACCGGGCTGCGTGTCGCTCATAGGGTTGAACCACGTAGAACATGAAGCGCTCGCGGTCGAGCCGCGTAGATAGGTATAAATACATACGCTTGATTATTAATGATCAATAAAATACATATACTTAAACTATCCAAAAATTGTAGTAGGTTTACGAATGTGTACGTTTATTACTCTGCTGTAATAAATAAATAATAAATAAATATTTCTGGTCAATTTTACACAGCGCCATCTAGTCCCAAATTAAGCACAAAGCTTGTGTTATGGGTACTAGACAACTGATAAATGTAATTCAATACATTTTTTTTTGTAAATACATACTTATAATACATAGAAAATACCCTGACCAAGACAAACAGACATATTCATGCACACAAATATTTGTCTTGTGCGGGAATCGAACCCGCGACCTCGGAGTCAAAGTGGCCATTGCTAACCATTCGACCACCGAGCTCGTCGTACTTACTTATGTTACTATATCATACTCTGTGATTATTAAGTACATAGGTAGGTACTTAGTAACAATAATGTTACGTAATGTTGACACTAATAGAATGTATAATTTTAGTGTAAGTTTTAACAGGAATCATGACTGTACGTACTTACAGATCAGGTTTACTATTCACGTTGTCCCAATAATATCTCGGATGTGTCTTTAACACGGAAAGTATTTGTAACATAACATATACAGGTGTGTATTTTAAGCGCTAAACAAAATAACCGACCATAAATACCGATATATTTAGTAGGCATGGTGGTCATCGTCGCATACCGCGTGCGTACGAGAGCGCGCGTGACACTCGACTAATTATTGCTCTCGGGGGCGTCGGGCGTGTAGGTAAATAACTCGGCCGAATGGCGGAGTGACACAGGCCTGATGCACGGCCTTCTAATTAAAATATCAACGTATATTTTTTTTTCATGATAAAGTTCTGGCCAATTCTTCAACTAAGTAAAGCAAAATTCCAAAGCAAGCCAATTCCAAATAATTCCAATATACTTTAGGAAGCGGTCGCTTATACCAGAGTGCACACGAGGACCAAACAATATAACCCATTAGTATATATTTTCGATTTCATGCCATCATGACATTGCGCTATCTGTCTGTATAAAATTAGATCCGTGCCCTGTATAATATACCTACTTATACGTTCAGCTATCATTTCCTTGACTCTGAGCATTCCTATAATACCAACAAAGACCATAAAAAATTCAAACATTAATAAGGCAAGGGGTGTACGGAAATCATAAAATAAATACAAATACAAAAAACACACCTGCAGGACAAAAATGTGTAACCCAATGCAAAGTTATAACGACCGACGCAAATGCCCCCCTCCTGAACAACACTTCTAAGTATTTACGTGTTCGTATGTATGTAGTTAACATAAATTAACGTTCTTCTTCCTTCCTTTAGCATCCCCTGGTAAATTACTTGGTTTGTAATACGTTAGTTTTATTTCAAACATGCAAAATGTTTACCTTTTCGTTTGGTTTAGGCAAAATATTCCTCTGCAGCTTTTGGACGGGATACGTCTGCCGCCATCCAAACAGCCTCACCAACTTGTCTGCGACATCCTCGCACCTAGGAGCTGAGTCCTTCATCTTATTTCACATCACTATTTGTCAAAAAACTTATCACTAATTTGAACTTTTAATTTATTGCACTAGTATGTAGGCCATTAAATTTGTAAAATCACTTTTTTGTAAACACTTTTTATTCGTAACAACTGTTTAATTTATTCAAACTATTCTGCAATTTACGTAAGTGGAAAGTGTAACAGAAGGTCAAAGTAAAACCATGAACATGGTCGCTACGCTACCGATGGGATACTTCACTTGTTAACTGAGACAAAATCCAATAAGGATAGACAGTAAAACCGAATGAATATTGTACGGAATTTGATAGTCATCGATTCAAGTAAGCAGCTAAATAACATTATCGCACCGCAAATACCGCTAGACCTTGCCTGCAGAAGAGGCAGACGTGCTAAAAGTGTTGAAAAAAATTGGCGAATGAAGCGCGCGAGCGGACGGCACGTTCTCCGCGGCCTCAACGCCGTTATCGTCACCATCGCGTTATCTGGCTATCACGCCCCCCTACTGCACCTTCACTTCCAGGCTTAATAGCGCCGTGCCATATCTATGATCAAAATTAAAACGCGCGCGGGAACCTCGCCGATTCGTATGAAGAGAATGCCCACATTCCAGATACGATCACATTTTCATATTTCTACACAACATTCTCTACAGAAACATGTGTGGGAAAACAAAAAGACCTCACAAATAATAAAAATTAGAGCTTGATTATATAACCTCTGTAATCTGCGAAGATACAAGGCTCAGAATATTACCAATTAGAATGAATGTGACACCTTCTGGTGGATGAACAAATGGAACAAAGAAAGCTAAGGTATACTGTTTCGCTGACATTTGTCACACTCGATGATAATCCTATTATAAGCCACTCACTTTATAGAAGCTAGTAGATAACACCATAAAAATGAACAATTCTCTAGAAAAAAAATAAAAATAGGACATACACAGTAGTAATGCTGCTTGAACTGTTGGATTTTACTGATGCCTAGAATAACTAATTGAGTAAAGAACATTGATCCAAATGAAACGCTGAAAGAGAAATCATCTTTCCAACCTAAAAATCTAAAACAGACTACCGCAAAACAATCGATTCGATATCCTTTAGCTAACTTATTCGAAACTTATAATTATTCACACGTAGTTTTGACTTGTTCTAGTCCAAAATTTGAATATTTCGCGTAGTGGATTTGGTCATTTTAATCTTGTTTGATTTCGTTATAGGCCTGCTCTGATGTCGTCAATGTTTCGCAAGCTGAAGTTACGTGACACTGTAAGACCCTAGCTGACCACACAATTTACTTTGTCATTGAATTTGCATGCAATAGACTAAATTACATGGTAATTTATAAAAATATTAAGTTAAGTGTCTGTCATGGTCTTCTCATCGTTAGTTACAATCATTGTAATGTTACATCCTAGTGTAGCAAGAATTCCATTATATGGTAATTTCCATGATAATTTTCATAAGTCTCAGGGCGTGACTTAAACATGCACCCATGCGTTAATTTTAGTTTTAGCGATCAGTGAGACTCAGAATAAAAACACTCGGTGAATACAAAAGCGTATGCAGAAATAATTACCACATTATACAGCACTCCGAACGCATACCTCTACAATCATTGACTCCACTAGGGTATTATAATGACGGTCACTTTGAATTTCATCTATGGAAATCACAGGCTTGCGGATGTCGTATTGTAATTTGTGGTTGTAATACATGTATTTCAAAAGCGCTTAAAAACGCCGGCATTAAATTGTGTCATATCGCTTCATTGAAAGAATAACTCGTTCATTTTTATGGCGGACGTGCATTGTATGAAAACTACGTAATGACGCGATTAAGAACAGTCGCATTACTAAAGACACCATTCAAACTCAGATAGCCCATTGTCAGTCGATGGTCGCGCGCGGAACAGAGGTATTTGAGAAGTGGTGAGAGTTACGTATGAGGTTGTTCAAACTGCATTTATTCTATCATGACGCACGAGAAATGTACACTTAGAATAGCCACTTGATTCAAAGCTGGATTGTAGACAATCATGGGACTCTGTTAATGCGCATTTGTAGAGTCTTGAGATCTAGGTTAATGTGTTTTGTTGTTAACTGAAATTTTGATCAAATCTCTCTACGAGTATGTTTTGATTCAACGAATTTATAAATGTTGGTAGAAGAATAGTCCCTCAGATATCCTTCTTCTGGTTTGTAATTTTTAGTTCCATATTTTTACTATGGTAGAAACTGCTACGGCGCTATCTGGGTATCTAGATCGATGCCAGAGTGATTACGTTTCCTACCACTGTAGCCTCAAATAACAATGCTATGGTGCAGGCCGTGGTAGCAACAATCACTGTTATTACTCCGCCAGTCTATTGTCAATAGCCACAAAGTTTATTACTGTTCACTTCAAATCACGGTTGCGAACAATATTGATGAAATATTTTCCAACCACTGCAGGCGCGTTTTTGTGAGGATTTGTCCGTCACGGAATGTGAAGTAACACGTAATACGAAATTTAGACATTGATTGTGTCTTTATTTCTGCTAGATACATAGTGAACGTGTCGTGAATAAGCAGATATAATCCCCTATAACAAATTAATATTCGAATGCAGAACTTTTTGAAATTTGTGACACGATAAAGCACTTTCCATGTTAAATCGAAAAAAAGTCGTTTCTAATAAGATATTATTTAACTGGTCAGACAAAAACATCGCATCAACATCGCGTGCAGTCATGCAACGCTGGATATTCAACGAAAACTCAACCAAACAGGCTACAGATACAGATAAAATTTGAAATTATTATCACGAAGATGTGAATAATGCAAATGAACGAGGACGTGCGCAAGTAATCTACACTGCTGTGCAATTAACAATTCCTACTGCAAATATTACAAACTAAGAAAACATTGCCGAAACAGTCATAGGAATCTGCAATGGACAAGACAAACAAGATTATGTCCTCGAGTCACAATACATTTACTATTTACTTACGTTATCAGAGACAAGCCAACTGTGCAATTTTGGTGCAAATGCAGATACCTATGTAACGTGAAATAATCCTATCACCTCAATTCCTTGCATTAACAATGCTTCAAACTACCGACTTTGTCACACAGTGGCTAAACACAGAGACACATTTCCACTTACTGTTGAAAAATATGAAAATGAATTCACTTCACAATATTGTAATCGATGTAAACAAACAGGAGGCTGCGCGGCGGGCAACTGGCTTAACTTTCTGCGCGTGCGCCGCGCCGGTCGCGGTGCTGGCCGGTGGGTCGAGGGGGGGAAGGTGTGCAGGTCACCGCCCCCTCTCCTCAGTGAGGTAGCCAGCAAGTAGACAGACCATTGAGTAGCGTTCGGCACGCCATGTAAACAATCATACACCTGTGCCACCACAACTGTATGTAAAACAAAGCTATTTTTATCATCCATTAAATCGATGGTCCCTACGTATAAAGCGACATGTCATTTCGCACATGTCTGCTTCTACTACGATATAGTAATTAAAGAATATTATTATTGGACAAATGAGTTAATTTCTTACTTTTTAATTATATATACAATCAATAAAAAAAAAGAAAAAATTTTTTTACGGACAATTCTATAGCAATTTATGCAATAAAAAAATTGCCATTTTTGACATGTCGCTTTATACGTAGGGACCGTCGAAATATGTCCAGTTACACTGAATTTATTATTTAAACCGTTGCTCTGAAAATGTTATTACCCCCTTAGAATGGATTAAAATTAGTAATTTTAAAGGTAGTGGGTTACCTATTGAACAAAATTAGTCTTAATATACCTTAAATCCATGAGTTCATAATTATGACTAAAGTAACACCGACCAGGGAATGTTTCTAGAAGGGGTGGCCAGGGACAGAGGGTCAGTGGCGCGGAGACCAGTGGAGCGTAACGTTGCCGACGCGGGCGCAGCTACCGTAACATTTTATATTCGTGGGGTGCCAGTTGTCAGTCTAGTCAAGTCAAGTCAGTCAACCACCTATCTATACTACCTACAGTTCATCAATTCAAGGCCAAATCCAAAACAGTCACTTTGTCAATGCCAATTATTTTGTTTTCATCGATTTTATACTGGAAATGTAACCACGGTCCATTATATTAATTTAAGTTTCATAACATGTTTTACAAGTTACGAATAACTTATATATTTCAAATAAAGCTTGAATATTTGAGTTTCTTTAGAAATAGATTTGAGTTTCATTAATCAAACCTATTTGAAAAACCTATAACGTAACGCCATCTATTAACGTATCCGTAAACGATCGTACAGTTGCTTGTAAGCAGAAGCATGTTACGATCTTTGTTACTGATTGCGTGCTTTTTAGTTATTTAGAACAGCAGTATAATATTGTTGTATTCTACATTTTAATAAAGATTTTATCGAATTGTATGAAACGAATAAATACAGTGGTTTAATAAGAAGATAATCGTGCAATAACGTCAGATAAACGAATACCGCTATTTTTAAAGTTCTCTTATTTTTTCAATAGATGTCATTACCATCTTTATTATGCATGCAATTTTTTGGAGAAGTGGGGTTGGGGTTGGTTTAAGAATACTTTTTAATATAAATATTAATGCGAAATTTAATGTATTTCCGTAATATAAATAATGCTCTATGACAATATAAAGAATGCACATTTTACGAGTCATTTATAAGTCCCATAGAAACAGTTAATATAATAGTGAATCGAATTCTATATACTTATTAAAATTATTTTTCATGAAGTTTCGACCATCTGTAAAGCCATTCCCCAGTCCCTTCCTTCATTCGATCGACTCTACACCTGCACCACCTGTTATCACATGAGTAAAGCTGTTGCCATCCCAACGGTTTTTCGTTTTTTGTTATCCATTGATAGTTGATACCTTTGTTTTTTACAGATTAGCTTAATGCACTTCTAGGAAGTTTTGGCTCAGCTATAACTTCATCCTGCCTGTGCCGTAACAATCTATGGCCAAACCACATCCTCCTTCAAATAATAAACATATCAAATAATGTTACAAAATTGTAATTTAAAAATGTACAAAATATACGAATATTATACATATTAACAAAGAATAAAAATAATAATCTCACATGACGTTAATCTTGTGAAAGCTGAAAAAGATAAATTATCTAAGATTCTTTTCTTTTATTTATTATCTTGATTTAGCTCATGAGATTACCGCCATGTAGGACGTCAATTCAACAGTAATTATTCCGATAGTTGTGACGGTCAATGGCTTAAGTGCCAAGAACTTCGACCTTTAACTGAAGAAGCTATCGTTGGGAAGCTGGGCCAGATACAGAAAGATGTCCTACTTTGCACGGCATGTATTGTGAGGAGGTTTATGTCTTTGTGACCTCAACCACCGATAGTTTGGATTTTGTTACCGCTATCGGGGGGATTCTGTTTTTTATTTTTTATTTTTAATGTATTTTTTTTTCTAATATTTAATAAAAAAAATATATTGATTAAGATTTGATGAAGATGATTACCTATGCATTATGTCAATCTGATTACGGACTTGTGTATGTATGCCGATGAATATACTTAATATATATTAAGTATATTCAATAATAGGCATGTAATCTAATGTACTTAAATTCTATTCGACTAATATACTCGTACTTAGCTAATCTCGAGACTTGTGCTATTGAGAGTGGAATACGCTGACGACATACACAGTACACTACGAGTAAATCTCTAGTAATATCTGTAAATAATATCATAATTCGTAACGCCATAAAAAACCTAACACCTTCCCATGTGATGTTAACATATTGATTACATCACCTATGTCTAGGGTTGCCACCTCTAAACACTAGTAACCAGGACAAGAAGCGTGAAGAACTCCGGATATTGAATCTTAAAACCCGGACATGTCATCAGTGTTTAGTAGATACTAGGTACTACTTATTTTTATTCTATGACAAGACGGTTATTAGCAGCATGGAGCAGGCGGTAGTGATTTTAAACTTTTAACCGTGGACTACAAATGAAACGCCACCCGGACGCTCTCCGGACGGACGTCCTCTAAACTAGGACAAAGCCGTGGAAATCCGGATGGAAGGCAACCCTACCTATGTCGAAGACTGATGAACAACGAACAAATCACATTTTTGCACTTCAAAACATGAATCATTCCCATGTCATCGACCCAGTGGATTTACTTTCCGCTTTTATCAGTAAATATGCGGTTAGGTAATTCACGTTTGTAAACAGTTATAGGTACTGTAAGTTGCATGAAGTGACCATTTTGAATATTCTCTTGCAAAGTTATGAAAAAATATTTACTTTTGTAAAGAAAATAAACTCTACATTTCCAGACGCACCGACTGAACGATGCGCTGAGGCACTACAAAATATTTTAGAACAAGACGATTAATTAAAATAATATCTATTTAACCTAATATGAAATTAAATAATCCCTTCTACTCGATCCAATCCCGCAGGAAAAATATAAAATGAGACGTTTTTTACTTGACTTTACATTTTTAAAGAAGGCTTATTATTTAAAAAAAACTCAGGATAAAAGCAGATTTTATTGATTACTAGCTTTCACCCGCGGCTTCGCTCGCGTTTACTTAGCGGTGGACAACCCTTATCACTTAGGGGTATGAAAAATAGATAGTAGCCGATTCTCTGACCTACTGAATGTTTCGGAGGAGTATGGTAACTAACATTGTGACACGAGAATTTTATATATATTAGAAGATTAAATTTAGACTAGGTACGGTGAAATAATTTATATCATAAATCCATAACTTTTAACTGGTCCGAGTTTGGATATACATACATACTTATATATATATTAATGCGTGAAGAAGTTTTTACAGAGTCCGCAACGCGCATGTGATGCCTCTGATGTAACAGGCGTCCATAGGATACGGTAACTGCTTTGCATTAGGCGGGCCATATCCTTGTTTGGTACCTTAGTGGTATAATAAAAATGCAGTGGTGTGGTGAAGTAATACGTAGTTAGCAAAACCTAGCTCAATACATTTATTAAAATGTATGCGTTAAAACTAGTAGGTACATACCATATTTATTTCCCGCTAACGCAATCAACTTAACTTTAATAATAATAAAAATGAGTCTCAGAAGAATAATAAAATCATAGCGGCATGTAAAGAACAGTAATTGAATTAAAAACCAATCTCTAGAAGCCCAATAAATGCTCGCCTGGTAATAATGCGCCCTACTGGGAACTTGTTGCTAAGCCTTTTACTGGATTACTTTGCCGTGAGTATACGTACTTAAGTACTTACTAGTTTTATTGATTTCATGTTTAGTTGATGTAGCAGTTACCAGTAGGTACCTTAATTAATATTTACATAAAATGTAAGCTTTTACTGTGGTTCTTTGTGGTGTCAGGTATACAAATTGAATGAACTCCTAAAATTTTGATGCTCATAGATAGTTCATAACTAAGAACTACATATGTACCTAGTTCATAACGAGCATAATTCTCATAGATAGTTTTTGTTTATGACTAATATAACTAGGATCTTTCTAAAGGGTTTCGGAAACTAAATGACTTTTCATTATAAAGCCATGCTAACTCTCTATCTCTCTCAAACCCATTTTTTATACAACTGGAATGCAAACAAGCGTACGACCTGCCTGATGGTAAGCAGTTATCTCAGCTTATGGACGTTTGTGACACCAGAGCCATCACTCACGCGTTGCCGACCCAGTAAAAACCCCCTGACGCCTTTATTGAAGAACCCCATACTGTAGTCTCCTGGGAAAACTGACAGGGAGTTCATTCCACGACTTGAGAGTTCCGAGTCCGAATTTCCGACTATGAATTACTCAAGGGACTAGCCTTACAAATCTTATACATTTTCTAATAATATTGTGGTAATAGAATAAGGGACTATCCTCACAAATCTTATACTTACATTTTCTAATAATATTGTGGCAATAGAATAAGGGACTATCCTCACAAATCTTATACTTAGGTACTTTTTCTAACAATATTGTGGCAATAGAATAAGGGATTATCCTCACAAATCTTATACTTACTTTTTCTAATAATATTATGACTGAATAGAATAAGGGACTATCCTCGCAAATCTTATACTTATATTTTCTAATAATATTATAGCAATAGAATAAGGGACTATCCTCACAAATCTTATACTTACTTTTTCTAATAATATTGTGGCAATAGAATAAGGGACTATCCTCACAAATCTTATACTTTCTTTTTCTAATAATATTGTGGCAATAGAATAAGGGACTATCCTCACAAATCTTATACTTACTTTTTCTAATAATATTATGGCTGAATAGAATAAGGGACTGTCCTCACAAATCTTATACATTTTCCAATAATGATCACTGTTTTTACTTTAATATTCTATTATAGAGCCACTAATAAGGTACCCACGTCACAGAGCGACCTATATATGTATACCTGTATTTTGAATAGCGTATGAAGAACAATTAGAAACTTAAATTCCCATCAGTTCCACTGGAAAACAATGGAGATATTTATGAAAACTCGTGTAATGTACGGGTCGTGATTTCCACAGCTTTCGCGTGCAAACTAAGATCGATGATATAGCAAAAACTACACGTAAGTAAGTAATTTGAGAGCAATATGTTTTTTAATATAAGGGAATAAACAAACGTGATTTAAAGACATACAAACGATTGTGTATTGATTTATATTGTTTCAGATTTCAGATATAGATTTGGTATTATTATTTACATATTTTAATTGTACCTATTGTACTCAAAGGCAACGGTTCACTGGAAGAGATTCCTTCACGGAATAAGTCCACCCTTGCAAATATTATTTTATAAATGGCTTACTTCCATTGTATCTTATTGTAATAAAATTTTATAAACAAACTAACAAATAATAGATAATGAATGACAAAACTCGTAAAAATAAAACAAGGATATAGTTCTATGGATAAAATCTTTAATGTTTATATAATATCTAAATTTCCTTTAACCATGTGGAAAGAAATAAAACTAAGAGAGAAAAGTTATCTATGTGTTAAAAATCTGTCTAGTGTTTCTTGAAGAAGCGAGTACAACCATTAGACTACTATTTATCGATTATTACCACTGCCATACAGCGCCACTTTTATTTACATTATTCGATCCTCTGTACTAAGAGTATTATTACAAAACAGAAGAATATACAGGCTACTTCTATTTACATTTTTGAGCTCTCTGTATTAGTAGTACATTTTATTCTGTGGTAGTACTATCACAAAACAAAAGAATATTTTATTACAATTCTCTATTTTGTGGTACCCATTATGGACAATGCTGACTATGTTCAAATTCGGAATTCTTCAAAGTGACAATGACGCAGAAGTGCATTATTGCATATTTCAATGTCATGTCGTGACGACTTCGCAATGCTACATGACATCGTATCGTGTCATGATCATGACGCACACTACACGACGTTGCATCGTATTTATGCGTTTTCAACTGGCCCCACGTCGGGGGCAATTATAAAATTTAAATTTACTTTTAAATTTATATGACTCTTCGGGAAGTTGTTTAGTTAAGCGGTTAAGCCGAGCTGGTAATAATAATTCATTAACAACTAGACTTAAAACAGGAAATTTGAGTAGTAGCTCACGAAAGTGAATTATTAGTTTATTCCGGAATAATTTTAACGAGCATGCAAATGCCAATCATTTAATTTCGATCGTTCTAATCCATGACCTCTAAATGTGTTATTGATAAAAATCTACTTCAAATACAAATACATATTTACACAACAAATGAAGGGAAACGTTGAGCATTGCTCATACTTCAGAATAATGCCGGCCGGGGATGTCGAAATGGTTGCAAATTGCTCAACTTTCTATATTTTAACTAGTCTGGAATTTGCATTTTCATACGAAAAGAATGACATCAATGCCTGTTTTACAATAATAATTAAATGAAGTTCTATAAATAGAAATCATCATCATCAGGTCATTTTAGTCTCCACTACAGGAGCACGACCATCTCTCGTCCGTCCCTGACAGAAGGAGGATTTGGCCTACACTCCCCACGCTGGCCTGACGGGTTGGGGAGGCCTGGTCGACGTTTTATAATGTATTTCCCTAAGTCGCCTTGTACGACATCCACGGGAAGAGACGGAGTGTTCTATTCTAGTCTGCCGGAAACCACACGGCAGAATATAAATACTATTGTCTTATTGTCGCCTATATTATAAGAAACAAATAACCCTACGCAGAATATAGAAAAAATATTACTGTCTGAGCATATTGCATTCTAAGTTTATACTTTTATAGTGAAGTTTGTTTTTTTTTCTTTTATTTTAACTATTGGACCATCGAAACAACTTTTAGCAATACATGTAAATTTTTTTTTATACTACGTCGGGTGGCAGACAAGCATACGGCCCGCCTGGTGTGAAGCGGTTACCGTAGCCATATTAAGAGGGGGTATAAAGGCAAATTGACAATTTTTGATTAGATGTATACCGTAAAACATAGGCCATTAATTACCCGAAAAAAAAATACAGATATTACAATATACTTAAAAGGGATTGGTCTGACTGAAAACATAAAATATGAATGTTTTATCGATAGAAATAAATCACGAAATTACGTCTAATTTTCAACTAAACCTAACTTTTCATCAATATGGTTCGTACTAGCGAGCCCATATTTTAATACGTAGTATAAAATTATATTACTAAGCGATTTTACTAGCGATTTTTTTTAAAGATGTATATTTTACGCGCAATTAAAATAAAACGAATTCGGCGCTTACTACGTTCTTATTTGGCTCAGAACGCTCACGTCTGTCGCACCAGACCTACGGCGACAGGCATGTTTTATTTCATCTATCAGTTGTGATCACTCCGTCGAGACGAGAAGACTGTGTTTCTGTGCTCCGGACCGAGAATATACTTCGTTTAAAATATGGCAAACAAAAAAAAAAAAATTTATACTACCTCGGGTGGCAGACAAGCATACGGCGTAAGCATAGGCGGTTACCAACACCCCAACTAATAATTGAAATATTGAGAGAAATTGTAAACTAATAAATAATTATTCTTGCAAATAATTAATATTGAATGTGAGATTGATTATTGTTTCGTTGATGAGAAGATTAACCTTGAAATATCGACCCTTGCGCGTCCGCTTTAGAGCTCACAATACAATGCACAAACGGTGGACTAATGTCGGTACGAGTAGTATATGCAAAACAAAACGATACTTTTGACCACTCGAGTGCTGGTGCCCGTATGTAGTCACGATTTTTACAGTAACTTATGCAGTACATAATTTAAAAAAGAAAAACGGGTTGCACTCCGGTAGTACAGGCAGAAGCGAAAATATTAACGTTGCGCATTTTTGATGACATGATTATTTTTTGAGATAGTGACCTGGAGAGTGACATAGGCTACTCTTTATCCCGGAAAAACATCTTATTTCCGCGGGAAAAAATAAAATTTATAATCATTTGTCCTTTCATTACGTCGAAAGGAACCCATGTACCTACATATTTTTTTAACAGGGATAGGTTACGGCCTGGAGAGTGACATAAGCTACTCTTTATCTGAGAAAAACACCACGTGAAAAAATATTTTTTTATAATTTTTTGTCATTCTTTCACATCAAAAGAAACTTAAGTGCGGACATGATTTTTTAAATGGGGATAGCTTACGGTCAGGAGAGTAATACAGGCTACTTTTTATCCCGGAAAAATATCTTATTCCCGTGGGAAAAAATAAACTTGGTAATCATTTGTCCTTTTTTTACGTCGAAAGAAACCTAAATGCCGATATGATTTTTTTAACAGGGATAGTTTACGATCTGGTGAGTGACATAAGCTAATATTTATCCTGGAAAAACATCTTATTTCCATGGGATTTTTTTTACATAAAAATTTGTCCTTTCACGTCAAAAGGAACCGAAGTACGGAATATGATTTTTTTAATGAGGATAGTATACGGTGTGGAGAGTGACGTAAGCTAATTTTCATCCAGGAAAAACATTTTATTCCCACGGAAAAAAATATTTTGTGTATAATAATTTGTCCTTCTTTCACGTTTACATACATACATACTTACTATGTTTTGTGTTTGATTTTAAATCCTTCGTCGTCAGAGGGCGTGGGTTTGATCCCCGCAGAGGGCAAACATTTATGTGGTGAACAATTTTTATGTCTTGAGTGTGGTCGTTCCATCCATACTAATATTATTAGTGTTAAAGTAAGTAAATTCGTTTGTTTGTTATTTCTTCACGCCTTAACTATGCAGCCGAATATCATTAAAATTCGTACATATTGGTACTTCTTTTTATCCCACGAAGTAAAAAAATTACAACAAGAAAAAATATACACACAATGGCAGTCCCCCTAGACCACGCGGGCGAAGCCGCGGGTAACAGCTAGTAAATAAATAAATATTTCTGGACAATTTACACAGCGCCATCTAGACCCAAATTAAGCGCAAAGATTGTGGGTTCTAGACAACTGATAAATGTACTTAAATACATTTTTTTTTGTAAGTACATACTTATAATATTTGTATTATATAATATATTATTATATTATAATATATGTATTTAAGTAGAAAACACCGAGACCAAGACTCTTGTTCTTCACACAAATGCTTGATTTGTGCGGGAATCGAACCCGCGACCTCGGAGTCAACGTGGCCATTGCGAACCATTCGACCACCGAGCTCGTCAAATTAGGTGCTTATATTATTTTATTGTTCTTTTTTTTTTTCAGATCAGCTTCTAATTTAAAGAATATTTCGGCAACTAATGACTATGAAAGTTTGGCACATATCAATTCCACTAAAAATCGTACATAATAAATGAACCGACTCGCACTTAGCCAGTATTTATCTGATTATTTTAGGTATACTGTGCAAAAAAACGCAGGGCGGTGCGGGGAGACCTTTTCATTCCGAGCGAACGGACGTGTGCGGGACGTATGAAGCGCGCGGGTGAAATCTGATATTTTTCTAGCTTTATGCGCGCTCTTAACGCACGCAACATAAACTATGGCTTGCGCGTCGCCACCCCCGCTACCATCGCAGCATCTCCTTCCTTTCTGGTGATCACACTCACTCGCAGCAACACAACAACCCTCAAGGGAATTGCTATTTGGCTGCGGTATTCTGTGACATTCCCCAGTCGGGTAGCTTACAATTACGTTCCCTACCTCTTTTTTCACCAGAGCTTTGTTGGTCAGTGAGCAGGGAGTACCGCGTGCAGGTGAAGTTGGCTTAGGTTCAAAGATGTTGATGAACCACTTACACCCCATGTAAGTGTTACATAAAGTGCTGCATAAAGTTAAATGACAGTCGAATTGTTATTTTCAGTCAAAAATCGTCGAAAACCCAACTTGTTGGAATTTTAACTCATCTCTGTAAAATCGAAGTTTAACTATTGGACCATCGAAACAACTTTTAGCAATACATGTAAAATAGGCGCTTAACTTTGTGACATATAGGTAGACATAATTTTAATATTATTTAAAATAGGAGTCTAATTAAACCTTTCCTTCTTGTTGAAAGAGAAATTTTGGGGTGTAAGTGGTTCATCAACATTTTTGAACCAAAGCCAACCTCATCTGCACGTGGTGTTAACTGACAAACGAGGTTCTGGCGAGAGGTAGGGATTTGCGTATTTTGTATACTGCCCGACTGGGAAAGTATTTCCACCTCACAGAATACCGCAGCCAAATGACAGTTCCCTTGAGGGTTGTTGTGTTCCTGCGAGTGAGTCGAAGGTCACCAGAAAGAAAGGAAGGGGTTGCTGCGTTGGCAGCGGTGGTGGCGGCACGCGAGTGATGTTTCATGTTGCGAGCGTTAATATGGCTTTGGTAGCCGCATCACATCAGGTGGGCTGTATGCTCGTCTGCCACCCGACGTAGTATAAAAAAATAGATTAATTTATACAGTCCACATGCAGAAGGGTCCACTTTCGTTGGCATCTCTCGACCGGAACCTAGTCAGTGTGTAATTGTAGCGTTCAAGGCTGTAGTATTTTACCAGCAGGGTGCGCACTGAAGGGTGACGATGGGAGAAAACGAGAGTGTCGGTACATTCCCATAGTAAAGAAACAGAATAATTTGGTCAGCTCAACAGGTCGTAATTCCAGAAGCAGTTACGCTAGTTTCTCATGAGATAGAATCTCGAGCTTGACGTAAATTGGAGTACCTACCCTATAATTTATTTGTATACATACAATTCTGTTGTTACATCTGAAGCTCGAGTAAACGAATAGTTGCAACACTTCCTAGTCGGTACACTCTTGCCAGAGTGGTCGTGGTCATCATTATGAATCACGATGAGTGATCATTTGGATAATACAGCGCCATTCATCGCGGACTGCAGCTTTCCTGGTGCACTCGCAAACCGAGCGGTTGCGGCCTTGATTTGGTCCGTCCATCTCATGAGTAACCTACCACGTGGTCTCGTGCCTTCAACTTTACCCTGGACTACGAGACGCTCCATGGAGTCATCACCACTACGAGATGTAATGTTGCAACACTAGCAAGATCTATAACTAAGATCCTCTATAAAGAGCATGGGCTTGGCTCTGATGCAATGTGTGCCAATAGTTGGTACGCTTACAAAATACTCTTGGATAACTCTGTGCGCCAAGAAGTAGTACGATAGCCTATGGGCCATTGGAACTGCTACTGGCGAATATTATTAGTTTTTCTAACTAATTTAGACAAAGCAAAATGTTAGAAACATTTCATTTACCTGAATTTAATGAATAATTCTACCGTTTACCATTACAGGGTTGTTTATTAGACTTATGCTCAAAAACAATAAACAGATATTAAGAAATTCCGTAGGTTTGATGTGAATTTATATTCTTAAAGCAATATGTTAGTAGTTAAAGATAATATCCTTCAATTACTGAATAACCATATGGATCATCAATATAAAACTTTTTATTTTTCACCACAGAATAATAAATATTGAATATGTCAATTAAGAGAACATGGGACAACTATTCAATGAAACTCGGCTCATGAAATTACAGTGGGGGACGAAGTGCAAAAGAATAGTGATAGGTTGACTATGTACTAGAAGAACATGGTTAACGAAACATATCAGCTGGTTTCTATATCCAATGCGTACATAAATTTTAATAATATATTTTAAATTTAAAGTTATTTCGGCAAAATAACATAATTTGTGAAATATACCTTATAAACCTATTTTATAACTTTTAATGAGAAGCTACACTTAGCGGGTGTTTGAATAATGAGGTCGCACGTGCAAGCGTGGACAGTTTAGGTATTATAGTAATTGTTTTTTACCCTATTATAACATCTTTGAGCCAAATTTTTACAGTGAATTAAAAGGCACAATGCTTTCCACCAAATACGATCCTCCGCCTTCTGCATCCAGCCGCTTTCTTAAGGTCATCGGACAAGGACAAGGAGGAGGGGAGGGACAACTGAGGGCGCGTAGGACGACGAAGCGTTAGGCACCCTCCTTGTAGATGATTCGATGACTTTAAGAAAGGTATGTACCTCCCCCATATATGCCATCACTTACTCGGCAGATGTGACCGGCCCATTGCCACTTCAGCTTCCAAACTCTAAAGACTTTGTCGACTTTGGTTCTCCGTCGAATTTCGTCAGATAAATATTTGTATATCAATGGATAAATACATTTAAACTGAAATATGGACCAAGAGAATTATACCTACATACGACTATACCGCCGAATTTAATAAGAAATCACACTGTGGCTACCTCACCTATCTCTAATTATCTAACTACCGCATACATTAATTCACAAAGTAATAATGAAAGTAAAATAATTCTGCGCAGTCATTTTTCATTATCTACTTTGGATGTGCGGGCAAGTATCTGCTTCGAGATTGGATTTCACTACGATTTTAATTTATTGAGTGTTATTGATAGCAATGTTTGCACATGGCCCTGTTTATTTAAATGATAAGATTTTGTATGTTTATTTGGCACTATCAAGTTTTTAGCGACCCAGATATTTATAACTTTTCACATTCTGGGATATATTATATCGTCCATCGTAGCTTGGATCAAAAAATATTTCCATACTAACCGTGCTGCGACTTGGTTCGCGTGGAATTTGATCGTTTGAATATGTATGTTGGTATTGAGGAAATAAATAAGCACTAAAATAAATGTCACGCCGTTTCAGTACGTTTCTCTACAGCGAACGGTGAAACTGTGGGAACGACTTCCCTCAGCGGTATGTTCGAACAATTACGACATGGGAGCCTTCAAGAATAGAGTCTTTATTTCCCTTAAAAGGTTGGCAACGGATCGGTGGCCCCTTGGGTGTTGTTGATCTCCATGGGCGGTGGTGATTGCTTTTCACCAGGTGACCCACATACTCGATTGCCCACCCTCTTCTCCCCCCCCCCCCCCATCCCCTCACCGCTTATCCGCTTATTTAATCAAAATATTCATAATCTTCGAAAACAAACATTTCAAAAGTTACAACTTATTATACTTATGTAATAATATGACGTCCACCCACAAGGTGGACAGACAACCTCATTAGGACCGTAGGATCGCGCTGGATGCAAGCCGCTTCCAACCGGTCTTATTGGAGATCTAGAGGGGAGGCCTATGTCCAGTAGTGGACTTCCAATGGCTGAGATGATGATGACTTATGTACAGATTTAAACGCTTCAAAGTCCTAAGTATTTCATGGGTCAGTTTTAATAGTGCCATTACAAGCTAAATAATATTTGTAATTGAAGACAGTTGAACTAATCAGATGCTCTACACGAAACGAGGAATCGATTGTTTTCAACACAACTTTTGAACACATTCCCATTCAAAATCTCAAACGAACGAAAAATACTTTCTCATTCGCTGCGCTCGCTCAAGAGATTAAATGTTTTTATGGCGTGTTCACGTCTAATTAACTTTAACATTTTTAGTCTTATCTTAACAAACTGAGAACATCTAAAGAATGACAGTGCTTTAAATGTTTGCATTGTAGCCTGCGAATATGAAAGGCACACGTCCGCGACTACAATCTACCTACCTACGTAAACCCAACGTACCAATCAATTGACTATAAAATAATCTATACTAATCAACCTACCAACTCGAATAAAAAGTAAAACTAAACTAAAATGTTATGTGTAAAGTCTTAGACTTATAAATATAGTTTCCAAATGTTACTCCCTAAAATTAATATCTAAACTCAATAAAATTTTACTATTTGAATATTTACAGGTACTCAATCATGGGGGTTTTTTTTTGTTTGAACGAAGCCAATCGCAATATGCGCACACTCAGCGGTGTAAATTGCCGCCGAGTGTGCGCAAATCGGCTTACTTCGTATATTTATTAAATCTTTAACATTTTCACTATCCTAAAAACTGTTACAAATATAGTTACAATAAATTTTGATTTGTTAAATCATTGACAAATCAAAATTTATTGCAACATCAGCATAACAATTATTTAATACAAATAATACATATAAAATGAAGCAATAGCTGATAAAATCAAAGGGGTTTAGAGCATACTCCACCACGCTGCTCAACTGCGGGTTGGCGGAGGCCAGTGTTTTCAAACCGCCTAAAGGCCACTGATTTGGCTTAATGACTGTCATCTAACGTCAACCGCCAGCCGCTACCGGCAGCTTAACGTGCCCTCCGAAGCACGGAGGAGTTCGAAATAAATAAACCCATCCATGGATAGGCTACGGCGAATGTTACTTAAGTTGTGTCTTCGATTAGACTGACACGCGCAATAACGCCATCATCGAGCTCCTCATAATAATATTATTATTGAAATTATAACTAATAAGAGTTAATAAAATTATTAAACTTGTACTATTTAACTTGTCCAGTGTATTATATTTATTAATGTTATATTTATTAACGATGCCTCTATTTGCAATATCCGAACACGAGGTTTAGTTTTAAGTGCTTTAAATCTATGTAAAATCAGGCAAATAAAGAATTTAATTGTCTGATTCCACACTAAATCTACGAATATATTTATCTGGGACTTGCGTCATGACTGAATGAGACCAAATGCAATTGTATTTTTTTATTTTTATACAACGACGGATACCCATCAAGCATACAGCCTGCCTGATATAAAGCGGTTATAAGGAACCGCATTGACACATAAACATAATAATATAGAGATAATTTTTATCCCGACGGGCAACTCTCGCAATTAAAATTGAATCAAAATTCAGTTTCGATTCAGTCTCAATCTCACAAACGTCACATTTGGAATTCGCGTATCACAATATGAAACTTCAAAGTTTTATTAAAGTGTGATTACATCGAAATATGAATAAAAATTAAACAAAGATTGTTATGCTGGTCGCAATAAGAATTGATATAAATTCGACAAAGATCAACTAGACTACTACTAGTACTGCTAGTACTCTACTACTACTAGTAGAGAACTATCAGAAAGAAAAATCAACTATACAATTTTCAGTCAACAAATCCAATCTCGATTCGGTCAACTTTCATTCTGAGATCGTAAAATAATTACGAGCATTGGCCTTCTGGTATTGTATCCACGCTGGGGAAAGCCGCGGGCGGAAGCTTGTGTCTATATATATTTGCTGCGATACAGTTGCTGCTGATGTCCGCAATTTTTTAGATGTACGAGTATATACCCTGATAACGGGTCGGTTAGGTCGCGCTGTCGCGCTCGCGGTACGCACTAGGTACCAAGCACGGTACCAGCTAGGGCATTGTATAACAATGGACCTGGGGCACAGGTATACGTTTCCACATTGTTTTCAATTGTTACCTATTCCGCTTTGTTCCTGCCCGTTTGGTCGCCTGCTGTTTATAATGTTGAACATAAATTAAACGTGGTCAAAGCAATAGATGTATGGACAGCAAAGGAGATAAAACCCCGGGTACGCATCAAGTTTTGTTAAAAAATATCCTATGATTTGTAAGTGGCATAATATGATCCTCATTTGCCCTACCAAGTAGTAAGTTCTGGCATAAAGAAGAATAAATATTCAATAAGTAACCATTGCAGGAAAGTATTTCAACCCTAACAGAAAAACGAAGTTAAATAATCCAGTCACCCAGTTGTTGGTGTGTTGTGACTGTTGTGAGGTATCAGTAAACTCCTAATGAATAAATGCGTTAGCAGCTGGAGTAGCAACATGTGCGCTAGACTTTCTTATATTCACATTCATAGGCTACGGTAACCGCTTTACAGATGCCGAAGCTAGTTTGCTATCTAAGATAATTGTATTGTATATCATAATAATTATACATATGTATACATATATGTACGTATGTAGTTATATTAATCGTACATATGTAATCTCATTCATGAATAGGAATAACAGAATTTTCTGAAATCAACGTCACAAATGTAATACCTAATATAAATGTAGATATTACATAATACAGATTTTATAGCAAAATTATAATCATTTTTCATTATAATAACTAATAATAAGTAAAGAGTTTTATGAAATATTAAGTTAAATTTTTCAACCCCATCTCTGAACAGAACTAGTAGTTTTCCATAATATAATAAAAAAAATAATGACGATATTATATCTATTATATATAGTAATTTATTAATAAAATTTCACCTTTTTTTTATTCAAACGGGCTTCTAATTTATTTTCTGAAAATATCCAGCTCCATGTCATCTTTGCTAACTGTACCTAGTATCATTAGTTTAGTGGACTTGCGTGTAAAATATAAGAATATTGATAAAATTCCTTAGATACTAAAATGAGACCTGTATTTAGATCTATCAATACAGATATTTTATTAGGTATGTTATACGAGTAATAACTCAAATATTTATACAGTATCACTCGCGAGACACAACTAGGCTGAGAACTTCGATCATAGAAATTTTCAATGATCGAAAGCTGAGAAAGGAAACATTTAATTTTTAATTATTCTAGTATTGTAATAAAAAATCGTTATACTTCTCTACCTTTTGTTTAGTGATTTATAAATGTAACAAAAAAAATACGTACCTAACAATGAGATACATTGACAATAATCAAATATATATTATATTTAATTATTGTCAAGGTATTAATTTTGGGGTGTAAGAGGCTCATCAACATCTTTGAACCAGAGCCAACTTCACCTGCACACGGTGCACACTGCTGATTGACAAACGAAGCTCTGGCGAAAGGAGAGGTAGGGAGCTTAATTGTAAGCTATCCGACTGGCGAATTTACCTCCACCTCACAGAATACCGCAGCCAAGTAACAATTCACCTGAGGGTTGTTGTGTTCCTGCGAGTGAGCGAGGTCACCAGAAAGGTAAGGAGATGCTGCGTTGGCAGCGGGGGTAGCCTGCCTGCCACCCGACGTAGTATAAAAAAAATAAAAAAATAATGTAATGTAAATCAAATATACATACACCTATAACCATAGATTATATCCACCGTCGATACTAATAAATTGTTCACACCAAATAAATAGGTGCAGTTGACTGGAGATTAAGCGTAAAATATTTATGATACCAGTCACAGATAACATACCTAATACGATACTAGTAGCACAGCTCTGCCTTATCATTCATAAATATGCTAATATGATATATGAATATTTTATTCATCATTTTAATTATTGTAATAACAGATGACTGAAGACTTCTATGTAGAAATCTTGACAAATGACCCACAATCATATCGACGGTCCCTACGTATAAAGCGACATGTCAAAAATAGCAATTTTTTTTATTGCATAAATTGCTATAGATTGCCCGTAAAAACATTTTCTTTTTTTTATTGATTGTATATAAGTAAAAAGTAAGAAATTAACTCATTTGTGGAATAATAATATTCTTTAATTACTATATCGTAGTATAAGCAGACATGTCTGAAATGACATGTCGCTTTATACGTATGGACCGATATTCAAATTACAGCCAATCTTACCAGCATGTGCACCTTGCTGATTGACAAACGAGGCGGAATAGAAGTAGGGCATCGAGCCCGACTGGGGAAGTAACTACACCTCACAGGAAACCGCAGCCAAATAAGTACACTAGGGGAGTGTCACACTCCTGCAAGTGAATAAGGTCACCAGGCGTATCTTAGATACGTTATAATTTGCCCAAGGCCTCGACGAAGCCTAGTGATCCTTTAGAATCTTTTGTGCTAAAGTCACTAGCTATAAGTAGATGCTGCGTTTCATGTAAGGTGCAAGCGCGTAAGCAGTACTCCTTGTATTGCAAGCGTCTATATGCTACTGTAACCGCTTAACATTAAGCACGCCTAAAGATGGGCAAAATTTACGATAAATGCCCAAAAAGTACTTATAAATTCCCTATTTGTGCCCAAAACTAGGCATTTATTGGGCATTTACATGTACTTATTGTAAATGCCAGGCATTTTGCCCATCTCTAGGCACGCCGTATTTTTGATTAGCATTGAGCGTGGTATAAAAAAAAACATATTTTGTACACCAAAGACACCTTATTAAACAGAATGCGCAGGTGGTGCGGAGAGCGATACGTCTAACATGATTGGCTATTTCATGGACTCGAAAACTTCTATAAAAGACATCAACGAGCACCTGTTAATTTAAACTCACGTGAAATAACATAATTATGGAAATTAATCAACTAAACTAAACAGCCCCCTTACCACCAACTCTTATTGCGATTAAATACCTGAATAGAATGCTTATTCATACTAATGAATAAGCGACTCTATTTCAACTAGAATAGAGTCGCTTATTCATTGGTTTCAACTAGAATAGAGTCGCTTATTCATTGGTATGAATAAGCATTCTATTCAGTTATTGAATCGCAATAAGAGTTGGTGGTAAGGGGGCAGGTCGCTCACATTTTTGGCTGGAAAGCAGCCAGTTTCAATTCCAAACGGAGATCATCAGCGGCCGTCATAGTTCCTGTAATTCGGGCCGCAAGAGTTTGGCACGCAAAGACGGTTCCCGCACCTGAACATTCGACCCGATAAAGTCCAATTTGGGGTCGAAACTTTTCGGCTTTCTCAATTCTCATAGTCCATGGATAAAGTGGGATACACCCAAAAGTACCAACGTATCCTCCTCCTTAAGTAGGTCCCTCATTGACATAACCATTTTATACACAACTTATACCATTTTATAAAAATCACCTAAATTGTTTACATAGTTAATAAAAAGAGTACCTATCAAGTTGATAATTGTATGAGCAGATTGTTTGCCCACGCGCAAGAGCCGCGCAGCCTCTGATCTCCACGCAATGGCATTTGCAACGCCCACGGCGCACGTAGCTCTGATGAATAATGACGGCAACCACATTTTACTCGGCCCTGGGCTACACAAAAACTTGCTAAACTCCTTGGAGTTTTAGACAGATCTCGTAACACCCGTTTACAGAAAATGGTTTAACAATAAGGTAAACCAAAACATTTACATTTAAAATATGTAGTAATTTTAACACATACCTATTTACTTACTAAATATTTTTTATTGTTTTATAGAAAACATACACATTGGTAGCACTAACTTGGTCCCAAGGTCCCAGCACAATTTAACATTTTATTTGGAACTACACAGCATCTGCACAAACCCTTCTACGAGAACTTCATTATGGCAGCATTGCAAGATAATTTTGACGTGACAACGTCTTATAAATTGGTTAGCCGGGTGACACTTCAAGAAACTGGGTCACGTTATGCGCTTACAATGAGAGCGAGTGAAAGGCGCGTGCCTTTCACTCGCTCTCATTGTAAGCGTGTCGTGGACGCGTGTCCCTTCTAAGAGCGAGAGAGACAGACATAAAAAGTGAAAGGCATGCGTCCCTTCCACTCGAAAACATTTTACCACTCAAAGTCGTTGTCACGTAAAACTTTCGCCCGTATACCGACTTTACAGGCAACCAATTTTTTTTTTTTTTAAATATTATTATACTTATATACGAGTTTTTTTAATATTAAATAAATATTCCTAGACAAATTGCACCCTGACACTAATCCCAAATTATGCAAAGCTTGTACTATAAGTAGGTACTGATATTCTAGGTACTAAAAATACATTTGTTTTGGGAAAAAAATACATATAATACATAGAAAACACCCAGACCAAGACAAACAGACATGTTCATGCACATAAATTTTTGTCTTGTGCGGAGATCGAACTGCGACCTTGGAATCAAAGTGGGCATTTGCCAGCCATTCGACACCTGGGCCCGTCAGATTCAGTCAGTTTATACTAATATACTGTACTCTTTATTTATGGTAAGATCACGTTAAGCTAAAATCGAACTTAAATACGCGTCTTGGTTGAAGTACCGCTGTACTTTATATTCGAGAGTATTGCCTAACTACATATCTAACGTAACAAATAAATGCTTTAGCTATATATCTGTAGATTATAATGATATAATCTACCTACATAGCCAGATCACAAAATGCTCTATGAGACTATGAGTTTTATGGCCGAATGCAACGGAACATCACTTAAGATACTCAAGTGATCGCCACTTGCTTCATTCTACAAGTTGATGCTTCTTGAAATCTACTCGGAACCACTTCAATATCTCGATGGTCATGTGGCTACAACAACTGCGACACCGAGGGTGGTCGATTCAATTACCGCATCAATGTAGATAAATATTTGCATAACCTAAAAAATCCTTTGTCTATGGCCCTCCAGCCCTCCTACTACAAATATTGTTTTTGTTTTGAGTATGAGGAAAACTTGTTTATCGATAGAGCGTGTCATCATCTATATTCATCATCGCTAAACTAAGTCTTAGGGAAACATTCTCTATCGAAAACTAGTCGTTAATGAGATTTAGACAACCGGGGAAAAAGGGGACATCAATCAAAGTATCCAGGAGGCTACTTCCAAAGCCACTTTATGCCGGAGACATCAAGAGACCTACCGCCGAATTAGAATCCAATCGGAGTTTTTAATTTCATAAATTGACCTTTGACCTTAACTAACTATAAAGTTGAAGAGTTGGTAGAATACAGTATTTTCATTCCGCCCTATATGAAATACGTTGTAGTAGTAATGTAACGTTCGCATCGCGAAGGCTGCGTTATCCAGAGACGCATCATTATGAAATCACGACCACTCTGTCAAAAGTGAACGACTGAGGAAGAGTAGTAATGTAATGATTTCCGCAGAAATATTTAATCACAAAAGATATCACCAGAAAAGGGTTTGATTCGAGAGTCGGGGCCCCTACCGCCTAAACTGATGCCGATGTCCATACGATTGTTTTGATTGCGAACATGAAACTTCAGCTTAGATTTTTTTATTGTATTTAGCTTAGTGGTAGAAACCCTGAAACACTACCGACTAAGCTAAAATGTAAAATGTCAATAACTTAAACCAACACCTATTTTTGGGAATCAAAATATTCGATGGCAATCAGCAGGGTGACTTTTGACGCAATCGAATTAGAATCGAATCGAAATCAGATCGAATAGATGTCAAATGGTACTCTTGACATTGAAATCACCATCAAATCGAAATGAAATCGACTTGAACTCAAATGTCACTTGTGAATGGTACTTTTGAAGTTTGAGATCGCGCCAAAATCGAGAATGAGATCGAATTCATCTGTCAAAATTTTCGATTCCGCGCTTGGTATCGTGTTGTGTGGTTTTCGCATAGTTTTCTCAAAGTTTATTAAGTTTTCGCTTGTTTATTGAGTAAAGTGTATTTATATAGCGTTAAAAATTAAAATGGCAAGATTTGCTAGTATGTATCTTGATTGAAGAAGCTAGTCGTCTCGACAAACGACATCGCAGGAAGGCTATGATTAAAGCTCACTGTGTGAGCGTGTTGGACTGGATGGATGACTGTGAATTTGTGAAGAATTACAGATTAAACAAAAGCCTCTTTTGGACTCTAGTGAGATACTTGACACCTTATTTACAATGACCGAAAATATCAAGTGATCTATCAATTATGTACAAAGTAAGTTAAGTTTTAGCACTTTTGCTATAGGATACGTATTAAAATAGTATCTGTACCTGCATGCTTTTAAGCAAGGAATAGAATAGCTAAATCTCTGTTTTTGTAACTTTCTAGTAATTTACATTATAGTCTCATTTTTGAGCTTCATGTAATCTAGCAGCATTTAGTCAAAACCTCTCATGATATTTCTTGTTTATTTACAGGTATCATTTTAGCCACAGGCAGGCAGCAATGGCACTACAATGTCTCTGCAATCTGTCTCAAAATGCACAAGAGAAGTTACGGTTGCACTAAATCATTCTGATATATTAAAATTATTAAGGTTCCTGGCACTTGAGAAAACAATGCAATTAAATTGAAGTAAGAACATTTTCTTATTATTATTTTAAATAGTTGTTTCGGCCAACTGGCCCGGATATTATAAATATTTTTTTAAATGGAAAAATCCCACCTAGACGGGGGAGGTGAATTTTTCTATTATTTTTTTAATTTATAAGAATATTTTTTTCTACACCTTTTGATTTATTACATATTAGATTTCAGTCTACTAAGCAATTATAATGTTTTCTAAAGAAGTTGGCAAAATTACACTTTATATTAAGTAATTATATTTATTTTTTTCTTATTTTGCTTTATGCCTCAGGTTCTATGAAAAATACCAATTGCCAGAAACTATTAGGTGTATTGATGAAACCCAAGTAGCTATGGTTCGGCCATCAGAAAATGATGAGTGGTATTTGAATAAACAACATTACCAGTCTCGAAATGTTCAAATTGTAAGTAATTATTTTTGTATTGCAACTCCCTTATTGGGCTATAAAATTTATCTTGTGAACTAACAGAGTCACTAAATTTTATTAAACAAATCTAACTGCATCTGTTATTTGATTGTATATTTTTTCTGTGTGGCTTATAATAAGATATGTGAAACAGTTTACATGGACAAAGTTAAGCCTTAAACTTAATTCAATAAATTTATATTGCAGCACGAAGGAAAATATCTTACAAACCTATTAAGAGTTTTAAATGGCAATCGCATAGTTGTCTTTGAATTTACTTTTGAATTAGAATTTGTTAAACATCAGTTTTAATTTTTTTTTTATTAATAACTTGTTTCTTGTTACAGATGTGATTTTGATTTAAATATAATCAACATTTCATGCTGGTGTCACGCATGATTCATACTTACCATCAACCATGAAGTGAAAAGTTTATTGCAGTCACAGACAAGACAAAGAGGAAATGGTGTGTTTATTAGGTGAGTTTATGTGTTATATGTATATACTTTTTATCAGTCAATTCTTATTAAATGTGTATTTTGTTTAATAATCTTCATTATAAAATTTTATTTTATTCCTACAACTGAAACTAGAAAGTTTACAATGAATATTTAACTTGACTAACAAAAATAATTTCGTCATTTCAGGTGATTCTGGTTATGCACAAAGAGAGTTTATGATGATCCCAAAAGCATCACACAAAAGCATTACTTGTCTGCTTGTAATAGAGTGAAGGGGACCATCGATCTTCTTAATGCTCGGTGATGTCTATTGAAACGACCGTAATGCATTATAAGCCAGACCGAGTGGAAAAAATTATTAATGCTTGCACTGTGTTGCATAAAAAGAGGTACATAGGCAAGAATTACAGGAGTCGCACACAATATGTCATGCAAGCGGTTTGCGTCAGCAGCAGAGATAAACTGATGAGTTAAGAAGTGGCAATCTTGCTAGAGCACATACATGGACCCGTTATGGCAGACCAAACGGTTTAATACATAAATAAATATTCAAACTACTGTTATGTTTTTATTATTAACTCATTTAATATACCCTTTAACAGAATCAATATTTTTTGTAATAGCATTATTTATTTTCATATCAACAATCATACATCTTAGTTGTTGATAGAATCAATACTATTTAACAAAATTACTATGCTAAAAACAAATTACTATTTCTTATCCTTGTAGTCGCACTATATCATATATGCACTCAAAAGTGCATAACACACTAAGTACATGTGATTATTGTTTTCGCCTCAATATCTACTAGGATCCCACTCATCTTGCAGATGTGAGCGGCCACTGATGTATAATGTCTACCAGTCTCACACCCTTGTCTGGCCCTTTCTCTTGACTATGTAGCAGGTCTCTGTGCTCTGTTGGGCTGCTGAAGACGTCGAGTAATATTTGTAGGATGGGATGGTGTCGATGCGTTGCTGAGTAATGGAAGAATTGGTGAACCCAAAGGGTTGTAAAGGTCTTGGTAGACAGGTCGACAGTTCATTGTGAACTACCGGGCTGAGAATCTGTTAACAAAATAAATATCAATTAATAGTACCACTATTACTATAAAGTTGTAAGTATGCTAGTTTACATGTAACATAATCATGCTACCTCCTCCAGGAAGGCTTCCTGGTAACTCACACACTGGGGGAAACGACTATCATTAAAAGAACAGCCGGGATTGACAGCTTAATGTGCCCTACGAAGCACGAAGGAGTTCGCTATCAATATACCCATCCATGGACAGGCTACATTGCTTATTTTTATTTCCACTGTATTAAATAAAAAAAAACTGCCTTCCAAGAGTTCCATCACTTTGTTTTCCTCAAAAGGAACTACAGGTGAATAATATCTTCTGTATCTGGGTGCTCTAATAAATAGAAACTTAAATGTATCAAAAGATAAAGAAAGAAGAGAAAAGCATAAAAAAATATTATACCTGAAAAAGTATGAGTTACTTACAACAAGAGGGACAGAAAATCCCATATCACGTAGTGGCAAAGCAACTGCCACACAACAAAGCTAACATCCGCTCCTCGATTGGGCTTATAGTGGGAAGAAAGTCCTTTCCTCGGCCAGTTTACAGCATATTTTTTGTCTGTCCAAAAACTGCAAAGGAAAGCGGTCTTTAACTTAGGATTATGTTCAATAAAAATGAATATATATTAACTACCTTTTGACACTACTGGGATAAAAAGGATCCTTCATGTTAATCCAGAGTATATTCATTCTATGCGCCAAGTTTCATTCAATCATTTTAGTGGATTCATCCATCCTCACACACTTTTAAAGCTTTTAATAGATTTCATTAAACTTGCAGATTATTTTAACCGAAGTCAGTTAATACAGTTGGTTCCCTAAGACAACGGACCACTTCACCATCCTAGTCAGTTATCTTAGGGAACCAACTGTACGATAGACGAAGATATGGTAATTGCATTCTGTATTAGTCTACCATTTGGAATGGAGAGAAATATGATAGTCTTTACTAAATGAACTTACTTTAGCTCACCTCGCCCCATTTTTCACTGCACATCCTAATGAATTCAAGACCTTGGAGAACTCCTGCCATTCCCTCTTTGCCTCTTACTTTCCCATCGCGGTGCGCAAATGTCCTTTAGAAATTCCTGGATTTGTTTCCAAGCATTCCAGCAAAGATTGCATTTGTATCTGGGTGGGTTGCATTTTCTACAAAAAAACATATGTTTTATTGAAATATTAACATTGAAGATATCCCAATTTAAAAGTTTAATGGAGATCATAACTACAATAACTAAATAATTACCTTTTTACAAAAGCTCACTATACACTTGTACCAAACATTAAACAAACAAGAAATTAAAATTTCGCGGGAAAGAAACTTTATTTTGACATTTCGTAACATGACATTTGTTTGTTTTTAATTCACATTTTCCGTGTGTTGTACATTTTTTTTTCGAATATAAAAGACTTTTACGTGACTTATGCACTATAAGTGAACTTATTTTCTTCGAGTCTAGAGAAATACGTATTAATACAATTTAATTATTATTAATTTCGGTAAATCGATAAAATTATTTTACAAGAAATTGTCAACGAAAACAGTCTAACTTTTGCCCATATGCCGGAAGTTACGTCAGCGTTTGATGCTAATACGATCCTAAATTCGATTTCGATTTGATTTCGATTCCGTTCAAAAGTACAAAACTTGAATCGAATTGAAATCAGATCGAACTCAAATCAAAATCGAAATCAGAATCAAATCAAATTCAAAAGTCAGCCCCCAGCTTCCGCTTAGGAGGTAGAGCCCCTGGTCTGGCTGTGGTATTACACTACACACATAAAATTGCGTAGCAAAAGCCTGGATAACTTCATTCACTTACGACCTACTACCAGTAAATGTAATACTAACTCAACCTAACACTTTAAAGTTTCCTTCTATAATATAGACATTCTCATCGACCATTAATGCGTCATACCTAACATCAATTTGTTATGCGCAATGGATGTTATTAAGTTTTCTACGCAATATTACTTGAGTAGTCAAGTATCTACGCAGTTACACATCTATCAAATAGTAACATAGAAAGCTCTTGAATCCATCATTAAATAGACAAGGACTACAATAGCAGGACGGTGTATAAATAGACCCGGAGAGCAGGTAACATTCCACAGGGGGCGAGTCGCCCCTCCACCGCCCCCTAATTACATGGATAAAAACTTGGTTGAGACTCGAGACGAAAGACACTCTCCATCTATAACAGACATTTTCAAGTGTCCATTGAACTATGATATTATTTTACGATTTCATTATCCGGTTTGCTACGAGTTTACCAGTGTTCATTTGATCTACAGGAACATAAAAAATATTGATGAGTATCTATAATATACGTTATTAAGTGGTAACTTGTGTAAAAATCATCGGTATGAATCTGTAGAATCTTCTAGTATTTCCAAGCAGAATCCATACATATTTCTGTTGTTAATATATGGCAGTGTTCTGTTTGTAAATAATCTTCAGAATTCTGTTTGTAAATCGTGTTGATTGTGTGTTTTTTAATGATTGCTGCAATGTTTTTACTTACAAAACTGTTTATTAAGTGGTAACTTGTGTAAAAATCATCTGTATGAATCTGTAGAATCTTCTAGATTCTCCAAGCAGAATCCATACAAATTTCTGTTGTTAATATATGGCCATACTGTGATATGGCTGCGTTCTGTTTGTAAATAATCTTCAGAGTTCTGTTTGTAAATCGTGTTGATTGTGTGTTTTTTAATGATTGCTGCAATGTTTTTACTTACAAAACTGCAATTCAAAATGTCAAACCTATAAAAATATGTGATCAGCGGGATATATTTAAGTCTATAGCTTCAGTAGGGCATAGGCGAAGTAATGTTTCCTTACTAAAACTAATTGAACCGATCGCTATATGGCACGCTATTTAAAATTCAGGAATGACAACAAAGCTCAAGTAATCAGGTCACGCTGGAATATCGTGTTCGAGAACTCGTGATGTCGTCGTACCATGGAGTCGTACCCTAATGACTAGTAATTTAATCGAATTATCTATCACGCTACACAGACGCCGCACTAAAGTCGAGATCGGATAGATTCGAGTAGCGACACAAAAAATACACTTCTTGTTTTATTATAACCAAGCAACGCTCCTGGAATATTTCTTTTTTCTAGGGACACGATTCGGGAGAAATGTTATGGCAAGCGAGACACGGTCTGAATGGTTTATTAGACTACATGGAGAGTCACAGGTGGCTAGACAGACAGTTCGTAAACTAGCATCGACTGTTACTATATACCACGTGCAAAATAAAATTTTACTATGAAAAACTGCTATGCTCGTAAATTGTAATATCATCGAGATATTTATCAGAGCAAAAACTTCATCTCAAATCATCTCTTCCTCTTTTACTAGGTCTGAGTATGTACTTCTCTCTAATTTAGATTCATTTGTAGTTAGCCACTAGCTGTGCCCGTGGTTCCACTCAAAGTATGTTTGAACATACTTGAGTCCAGGCGTACGTGTACATTCTATATTATGGCCGGAGAACATAGTTGTCAATAGTTACATAAATTGAAAATGGGCTTGACTTCTTTATCTAATTTTGAAGACAAAATTGGGTCAAAAATTCAAGCCCATTTCCAATTTACGTAACAATAAAATTGACCCGGAGTTGGTCGAGCAAATAGTAACGTGTTGAACTGGCCTTGGAAACGCAACGAAACTACAAAACTATGTCTGTACTATATTTAGGAAACTCAAGAACAACAATGGCCTATGTTCACATTTGGTGGTTTTATAAAGCATTGTTGTGACTTCTTTTAATATTACAGATTGCGATCATTTTACCACGGTTGTAACGTAATTTTACGTAAATAATATTAAGTAGTTCCTTAATACTCGAACATCTCGATACACAGCTGATAATCACATAATTCGGTTTGTTTGTGTCATGTGTAAATAAAAAAAAAACGGGTTGCACTCCGGGAGTGCCGGCAGAAGTGAAAACTTGAACGTTCATTTTTGAATATTTTGGAATGGTTAGGGAATAATTTCGCACGAACTGCTTTATTTGTCAGTATAACAGGACTATCATTTATGTGGTAAAATACAATATTCATTTATTGCGCTATCGTACACAAACATGACAATTTATATTACATGAAAAAAAAAACAGCAGGAGCAGGCATACTTTATATATATATATTTTCGCCGCGCGGTAGAAAGAGAGGGGGATATTACTTCCTCTCCTACGCCGCGCCGGCGCGGCGGTCTACGCTCCCACCGTCTTACGAATTTTCGATCACGTGTCCTGACGCGAGTTTACCATTTTTTACCCATCCCAAAAAGTGCACAACGGCGCTAAAGAAGTTTTTACTTCAAAAATTAAACACAGGAAAGGTGACGGAGCAGAAATACATTTTTATTGCAGTCACATTAAAGATGTCTTTCTGCTCCATCACCCTACCGTATAAACTGAAGCCAATTTCCATCGGATTTTTTGATTATGAGTTTCAAACTTCAACTTAGATTTATGGTACCTGTGTTAGGTAAGCTGGTAGAAATCATGAAGCTCTACCGACTGAACTAAACATGTTTCTCAATAAGCAAAACAAACGAACGTCGTACTGTCGTACCAACTATTTTTCAAATCAAAATATTCGATGGTAATCGACTTCAGCTTAGGCGGTAGGGCCCCTGATCACCTATAATCTATAACCCGTTCATGAAGATCATTATAATGAGCTCAAACACAATACAGCTGTAAGGAAGTGAGGAATTGGGAGTCTTGCGTCGTGGAATTTGCTCACGTCTCTTTTTAAAATTGAATAGAACTGATGATCTTCAAACAGCTGGTCAGTTTTACCTAAGTCATACTCTTAGGTAAGAACACTCTAGTCACAGTCACAGTAGTTCACACAATAGAAAAACTAAACAACAATCGGTTCATACGTTAGGCAGATATGATGACATAAACATATATACACATATGAATACAGGTACGCGTTAAACTTTCAATACCCCGCCTCGGGGGTTAACCTACCTACCATGCTTTTATCCTGGCATAAGCATAGGTAATTATAATCTAAAACGTTTTAAACCTTTATTAATGATGATATGTCATAGATTACATTACATTAACCGTATGTAAGAGGATGAGGTCGTATCTAAACTGAAAACCGGATTCGCTTAAGATACAAGTCCTACACAACTAGTGCCGGACCTTGCTTTACTGTCAAGTTTCTTAAACCCTTATTCGCAGGGTCCGGTTTTTTGCCACCGTACACTCGCCTTAGCTCTAACTCAGTGGTTCTTAACTTATGATCTGTGAACCACTATTGGCACGAGTTCTTGAGCGGTACCGAGAACCCCTGAGGAAAGTTTATTACTGTCTGAATTCAGACGAAACGAAATCGATCTGAAAGTATACCGATAAGACGCTATATAAATATCGAATTTGTGCTTAAAGCAGCCAATACCAGATCCAAATGATCCAATCACAGGTTCAAAGAACAACGAAAAACTGAAACAGAGTTATGAAGCGTAAAGGCGCTATCTTGTCTTTTTTTTATACTACATCGGGTGGCAGACAAGCATACGGCCCGCCTGATGTGAAGCGGTTACCGTAGCCATATTAACGCTCGCAACAAAAAGTATTGCTCGCGCGCCGCCACCCCCGCTGCCATCGCAGCATCTCCTTCCTTTCTGATGACCTCACTCACTCGCAGGAACACAACAGCCCTCAAGGGAACCGTTATTTGGCTGCGATATTCTGTGAGGTGGAGGTACATTCCCCAGTCGGGTAGCTTACAATTACGCTCCCTACCTCTATTTTCGCCAGAGCTTCGTTTGTCAGTCAGCAGGGTGCGACGAGTGCAGGTGAAGTTGGCTTTGGTTCAAAGATGTTGATGAACCACTTACACCCCAAAATTTATTTGTAGTTAGCCACTTTTCAGTAACTTAACTAAGAGAATAGGAATACTGAGCGTTTTTAACTATTATGAGCCCCCCTTCCCTTCCTCTTCAAACAACCCACTCTTTCCCTCTCTATTTTGAAACCAATATAAGATTTCATCTATAACATACTTACGTATATAATGTTATCAATATTACTAATGCTTCTAATACAATCCAAATGTACTCTTTCTTCTTTACGATTCGTACCCATTTCGCTACCTATTGATCACTTGCTTTTTGGATTTTACAATGAGTTATTTATATATGACTAACTATGACTAATGAAACAATATCACAGAATAAATAATAGTAAGTACTTACGTACAGTCAGTAACGTCGCAAATGGTAACTACCTAGTGTGTGCCTTCATGTACACGACATGGACTCTCACTGTCTTCTATCTAAGCTGCAGTCATTAATTTCAGTACATACCTATCGTAGTCTAAATATAGTGATGTCATCAAGATGACGCCTCCTTAAATTGGCTATAAAGTGGTTCAATTAGCTTGCTGATAAAACTACAGGCACTACAGTGTAAAAGGTTTAATTTCATATATCAGTATCAGGTTTTTTTTTAAATCTATAATAAGAATAGAAATGTGAAAGTGTGTTTTTTTTTATAATGTCCTTCTTTGACGTGGACATGTTCTATTTTTAGTTTAAGTTCTGGAGAGAGACATTCGCTACTTTTTATCCCGAAAAACATCTTATTCCCAATATATAATGGACACGCGGGTGAAGCCCCGGATAACAACTAGTCTAAACTAATATTTTAAACAGGTAAAGTTTGTGAGTTTGTGTGGTTGTATAGGGGATAATCTCTGGTTCTACTCAACCGATTTTGAAAATTCTTTTACCATTAGAAAGCCACGTTATTTATGAATGTCATATGCTATATATTAATCCGAAAAATGAAAAGACTTATTCGTAAACGAGGGCGGAACCGCGGTCGGAATCTAGTTAATAATCATTTTGCAACCAGAATATTTTTGTTAACGCGGATTTTAATTACATTAGATAAATACAATAAATTGTGGAGTAAACGTAGACTAAATTACTCTCTGAATGTCACGTGGCAATTAATACAGCCGGTTGAGCCGTTTAGGAAACTCCCGCGTAATGCTGACTTTTTCAAATTTACGCTATCTTGAATATCTTTTGTTTCTGCGGGCCGATTTGGTTGAAATAAAATACAAAACGTAATAAGCACGAATAAGCAGAATAAAGACAAACATTTTTTAGTAATTAGGTATCTACATTTTGAATTCAACCAGTGTTGCTAGCGAGATGCGTAAACGCACAGAGACAAATCTCAATTTTTATTTTTTTTTACATTCTGATCACCTTATTCCTTATGTCTCAAAGTTATTTTATTTTTAGCATGAATTTTATGTTTTATCTTTTGTACAAAGAAAGTCTACGATTTTATTACATGTACAGATAAATATGGAAAATAGATAGATGACGTTATGACGGTAGTCAAGTGCTGGCTACACTTATCTACATTATTAGGTATATAATTACGATAAACCTACAAAATATATTATGATAATAATGGACAATAAATATTATAAATATATTATAAATATGTATATTATGACAATTGATAAGATAATTGCCACTATTAAAGATACGTAGCAAATCGATTAAAAAGAGGCCGAAGTAGGTACAAAAATTTACAACAATCACGAACAATATACCCTCAAGATGGCGGCACAATAATATTACAAGATGTTTACAATTATGAAGTGTGTTTAGAATTGTGTTATGTTGTTTAAAATTAGTAGTCACATAATGGTAATAAACTTACGGAATATTATTATGATAAAGATAACCAATATATAACATTATTGTCGATCACTGTTTCTACCTTAATGTATCTACAGATTATTGTTTCCCCCAGATAATATTTTTCAAACATGAATAATAGAGCAAAGCTCGCTGTTTTTATAATAAATGGATTTTTCTAGAAACATGCATAGTGACTAGTGACATGTAATGGACTCTATGGTCGAGTAGCTAATATATTTGCTAACGGATGGCGGTTTTGGGAGAAAATTAATTTCATTTATTTGTTTTTATTTTTTTATTACAGAAAAACAGTCACATTAAATTATATTGTAGGCAAAACTAATTTATGGTCCACATATAATATGTGCTCAATGCGTACCGATACCTAACAAGTAAACATTAAGAAATGGCATAGGTAGACTGAATAAAAAACAAAACAGAAAAAAAATGACATCGTTAACCAAATTTCAATTTTCAAGAATAACTGAATGTTATTCTTGAAAAACACTACAACATGTCTTTCAACAATTCTATCAGAGACCGTTAGGAATGGAGACACTCTTTATAATCAATATCCATCGGCATCAACTCATAATCATCTCATTGTGTGGATATGGGTCTCCCCTCAATCAAGCGGGTTTAGAGCATACTCCATCAAGCTGCTCAATTGCGAGTTAGTGGAGGCCAGTGTTTACAAGCCGCCCAAATGCTGACTTGACTTAACAACTGTCATCAAATGATAACAGCAGAAGCTTGACTTAGTCTTCTGAAGCATGAACCGCTGCTCAGCACAATATAACAATGAAATTGCTAAACACAATGTTTGCTAAACACAATAACACATCGAAATTAGTCCACCACACATAGCTTGCTATTAAACTATAGGCATTACCAACTCCGTTTTCAACAAAACAAATTTTATAAAAACAATAATGCAGGCTTTTAAGAGCAACTAACAATGTTTATCATAAACATTGCATATGAATCATCCGAGTTTCAGACATACATTCGATCCACCTACCGCAGTGTAGCTTGCTGTTCATTAAAACATTATGATGATTGATACTGTAACCAAACACTCTTTTGCATCATGAAATACATTACGATGTTTATTGGGAGCGATATTTAAATTACAATTATGTGTAAAAATATAGTTGGTTAAAGTGTTCCGGAAAGAAAGTTAAATGTCAGACAAAAGTCCGTAATAATAAGCGTCCTATTTTAGTCGGAAACCGTAATAACACGTAATAGTCACATTCAATAATTCAAAACTATACAATAATATACTAGACTAGCAGGGCACTGCAAATTATCCAACGTCATCGAGTACACGGAATATGCCACTTTGTATCGAGACTGTAGAGAGAGCTTTAGGTACTTTGGTGGGGGTCTATTCGATAGACGCCATAGTTAATCTAGCATTAAGTGTTTCAATTTCGCAGTTATCTACGTCATAGACACTGTATATGCTTTACACGTATGAAACCTTTTTGTAGAGATAAACCTTGCTTATAAAAAAATAAAAAATAACCTTACATACTCCATTGTGATTTAAGTAAGTAGGCTAACATACTCTTGGCAGTCAGACCGCATTTCGATCTGGGAATACTTGCTACATCCAAACTTCAAACTTTACCTCTTGTCATTTTATTAGTTTAGTAAGTGTAGAAGGAATGAAAAGTACCTGGTTGACAAATAGCAACTAACAGACTGAATTAAAGCTGTTACTATTTTTAGTCTGTGCTATTACTAACAGGAATTAAAATACCACGTCACGTCTGGACATTAAATTTGAACAATACAACCGAGACCACACAAGTATGTCGAACATACGATATCCTTGTAGGGAACGTATAGTGGGCACAACAACTCATTCGGTTCCGTCTCAAGTCGCAATGCATTAGCAAGCGTTTCAGTAGAAAATAATGATTTTATACAAATTAAGGTATCCTTGGAAAATAAAGTTGACCCAATAAATAGAATTAAATAGGGCGTAAATGATGAACATCGAATTTAGACCCAAAATCGACGAGCCTGGTAGTCGAATGGCTAGCAATTGCTACTTTGATTCCGAAGTCGCGGGTTCGATCCCCGCACAAGACAAACATTTGTGTGCATGAACATGTCTGTTTGTCTTGGTCTGGGTGTTTTCTAAGTATTATAAAAGTATGTATTTAGAAAAGATGTATTTAAGAAACATTTATCAGTTGTCCTAGTCCCTGCCATAGTACAAGCTTTGCGCTTAATTTAGGACTAGATTGATTAGCGCTGTGTAAATTGTCCAGAAATATTTAGTCATCTGCATGTACCCAACTTACCAATTAGAAACAAGGAAAACTGGCGAATGAGAAGTAAGGCACAGCGATATCAACTTAGGGGCAGCCGGGCTAGAGACGTATCTGCACCTTACAGACATCTGCACATTATATGCAGCCAGATAACAATACCTTAAAGGGTTATTATGTGCCTTTATGTGAGTTAGATAACCTAAACTTTTCTAAGAAGGAACATACACTCATCTAAGAAGGTGGTGGTAACTCTGCTACAAGCCAGCAGAATTACTACCCCTGCGCTATAGCTGCGCTAGCGACGAAATTGGTAAAACATGGATAATACGCGAGTTACTTATCTTTCGTTCACTTTGATAACTAAACTTAAGTAATCAGTAACAAGGGAAGATTTTTCTTTCGTACTTTGGTAACTACTTGTGAGAGAAGAACAGTGTTCCACGAGATAATGTTTATTAAACCACGATAAAAACCTCATTTTACATAGGTCGTGTCGTGTACTGATTTTCCGTCCTGACGACGAAATAAAAAAAAATACATATCGTGTCATCGTCACCAATCCTTATTCATCCCACTGCTGGAATACGGGTCTCTCCTCAATCGAAGGCGTTTAGAGCATACTCCACCACGCTACTCAACCGCAGGTTGTTAGGGTGTTTTCAAGCTGTCATCAAACGACAACAGCCGAAACCGACGGCTTAACGTGTACTCCGAAGCCCGAAGGAGCTCGAGATAAATAAACCCATCCATGGACAGGCTACCGTCAACGTTGCTTAACTTGCGTGATCGATTAGACTGCCATGCGCAGCGACGCCATCGAGCTCCTCATCATGTACTTACTATAATTCTGTTAGGAGTTCATTATAGGTCGGCAGTTTGTGTAACAAAATAACAATTTGACGCATAATTGGTAATGTAATGAGTCGACGGACAGAAGCCAGTGCACGTGCAGTGAGTCAGATTGTCATTGCGCCCACGCATGAAAGACATGAGCTTAGATTTCACTGTACATCATCAGATGACAGTTTTATGATTTATTTATGTTTCATCAGAATTATGGTCACTAAAATCATCGCTGTTCCTATTCACACAGGAAATAATTATTTCACAGCGTGTGAGGTCTGTTAAATTGGTAATAAAAAATGTGCAAGCGTAAAAAACAGACTAAAATGGTGGAAGAGTATATCATGCAAAGACTTCTATGTTATATTTACACTACACATATAAGTTTTTGATATCATGCTTAAACAATAGCATATAAACATAAGTTTAAATATATATAGGCGGGCATGATTGTAGAGTTTTATAAGGGAACAAATATCTTGTTTACCAAAATACGAAACGCGTGAGTAATACCTCTGGTGTAACAAGTATCCATAGGCTGCGATGACTGCTTACCATCATTATACCATATCATACCGTTGTATAAAAAAAATGTATTAAAATGATTAACTAGCACCTGCTAACGGCTTCGTCTACCATAAAAACGATACCGGAATATCAAGAAAGACTTTTGATTGAAAAATCAATCAATGAATCAAAAGTTTATTTGCGAAGAATATAGGTAATATACAGGTGAAATTAAAATTAGATAATCCATCATATTCTGTTGTCTAAAACAGCGTGCAAAAAAACTAACAAATATACGTGCCATATAAAGAATTAATACGTGTTGGTATTTATGTAGATAGGTATTGATTCGCAAGCAAATATCTTGTAACATTTTCTATTCTGCATATAATATGTAGATATTATATGCAGAATAGAAAATGTTACAAGATATTTGCTTGCGAATCAATTGTTTATTATCGAAATTTAGGTCAACTTGAGGTCAACGGAATTGCATTAAGTAGTTTCTGTTAGGTATAGCAATCAGGCAATCAGACAGCCGCATTACGCGCCTCATAAGCTACAAATCAGTATATGCTTTATATGATTCAATTAATTGCTGCTCGTAAATGGCGGATACATCCGCCACATGACTAGGCCAACTGCGTATGTGTAATCGCACTAATTATCTACTAGAAAAAATGTAGGGATATCGAGCGTTCGCTGTTTTGTAATGGTTAGAAAACGAAGGTTTCTTCTACCGATAACTGAATTGAAGCTTCTAGATGTTCTTTTTCGTTAACGCTTATTCATGGCACTGCTGGGATACGACTCTCCCTTCAATGGAACGGGATTAGATCATACTCCACCACGCCATAGGGTCTCCCCGCACTCAAAGGGGTTTAGAGTATACTTCACCACGCTGCTCAACTGCACGTTGGCGGAGATCAGTCTTTTCAAGCCGCCTAAAATCTACTGACTCGTCTTAACGACTGTCATAATGACAACAGCCGGGAGTGCATAACGCGCCCTCCGAAGCACGGAGGAGCTCGGGGTAATATGCCCATCCATGGACAGGCTACGGCCGACGTTGCATAACTTGCGTGTCTTTGAAAACACTGACCACCGCCAACCCCCAGTTGAGCAGCGTGGTGGAGTATACTCTAAACCCCTTCGATTGCGGGGAGACCCGTATCTCAACGTAGCATGAATAAGAGTTAAAGATGACGACACGTATAATTACTTACTCTGACCATGGTATACTTATTATATTAGGTAGGTACTTATTTTGTGGGTTGCCTGCGTGACCTACTTGCCTAATTAACGAACGACTGATAAGATTAACGTAATTTCAAGGAATGTTAACACTGACCCCTCTGTTATCGTTCATGAGTTAACTGTCTCTTATTCAACGTTTTATTAACAATATACCCAGTTAAAATATAAATTAATTTTATATAAAAAAAAAACTGTAACTAGTTAGGTACCTACCTATATCGTTTAAAACTGTTTTAAAAATAATGTACATTTTTTTTAATGTTGTACAGTTCTACCCGGGGTTTATCCGAGGGATCGAATCCGGAACGAAGAAATTCGACGGAAAACCAAAGCTGTCGACATAGCGACATGCAATTATGCATGCATATAGTTTATGTAAGAAAATTGTAAAATAAATAAAGTACCTATTTAAACAAATGGTACAGACCCTGTGGTCTGTAGATTATATAAATTTCTTTTAAATATTGTAATTATTTAAAAAATCAAAACAGTCTGTATGTATCCAATGATGGATATAGGCCTTCCTTTATTCTTTCCACCATATTAAACTGAAGATGTTTATATCACAAATTTAGACAGAAGTTCGATTTAAGCAAACAACAAACCCGATAGCAATCGGCTTTAGTTTAGTTTAGGCGGTAGGCCCCCTTGTCAGAAAAAAAAAACCGGACAAGTGCGAGTAGGACTCGCCCACCGAGGGTTCCGTAGGTACGTAGTATCAATATTAAATTTGATATTTTTCATTATAAATAAGAAATAATGCGTCGAAAAAAATAAATAAAATATATTTTGCAATGTGTACATCAAGCCCTTTCATATGATACCCCATTTGAACTAGTAGTTTCAATTTGAAATTTCGACACCCTATAAAAAATATAGACCCCCTATTTTTTAAGATCTATTTACAAATGTCTAATTTTGAGATTTATTCCTGTACTTGTAGTCTACAACGATGTTACTTGCCAAATTTCATAGTTCTAGGTCAACGGGAAGTACCCTATAGGTTTTGATTCCCTTGAGTGTGTCGAAATATGCGTTTTTTGCTGAATAAACGGCCGTAACTTTTTTCTACGTAAACTTAGCAATTTGATTTTTTTTTAACTTCATGGGACCGTAGACCTGAGTATACAGTTCAAATTTCAGCTTGATACCTCCACGCATTCTCGACATAGAAATTCTTGACAGACAGACAGACAGACAGACAGACAGACAGACAGACAGACAGACAGACAGACAGACAGACAGACAGACGGACAACAAAGTGATCTTATAAGGGTTCCGTTTTTCCTTTTGAGGTTCGGAACCCTAAAAATAAGGGAAATTCTGATGTTAAACTAACAAGATTATTTCGGTAAAACCATTGATGTCAAAAAACCGTAAAACGCCGACTTTTTCTATTGCTATAAATCGTTTGAACCGCAAACGTTTTATCTCAAACATTCACAAATCTGGATTCACTTAAGGTGAAGTGAGTCCAGGAAACACGCTTATTGAAAGAATAGTTCTATTAAACTATTTCAATTTGGTTCCTAGAAATTTAACTATGAAATCTTAAGTCCTTTCTGCAGGGCACAAAGCTATTGAAAACACAATTAATAATTTTTGGTTCGATAGAAAAAAATCGCGAACTTACTCTCTAAATTTGCACTAAGGAAAAATTGTAACTATTTAATACAATTTTTTTATAAGGAAATTATACCAAAATTTTCATAATTTTAATTACGAGAGCACTATGCTATTACTTTTAAAAATAAAATAATTTAAATAAAATAATTAAAAGAATAACGATTTGCGGTCGCGCACCCTCCCCGATTCTCGATCGCTCTCAACGTCAGTGCTCTAGGAGCTGCGTTCGAGGTAGGACCTGTGCCGCGCGTCCGTTCAACGCGTTGTCAATAAACACGTTGAAATAAACACAGTGTAGGAATATCAGTAAGACAACAAAACAACGATGATGATGATACATTTATTTTTTTACTGAGACCCGGTTTTTTTTTCTCATGCTAGATGTTTCTTTGGAAAACTTTATTATAAATCTTTCTTCGAATATCTGTAAACCCACATTGAAATTCGTTCAGTAGCGATTGAGTTTATCGCATACATGTAGGTACGCGATTATCGAAATCGGTTTGGCCGTTTAGGCGTCATAATTTTTATTTTTTATACTTCGTCGGGCCGTAAAAACATACGGCCCGCCTGATGTGAAATGGTTACCGTAGTTATAATAACGCTCGCAACTTAAAATATTGCTCGCGCACCGCCACTCCCGCTACCAACACAGCAACTCTTTCCTTTCTGGTGACTTCACTCACTCGCAGGAACACAACAACTCTCAAGGGAATTGTTATTTGTCTGCGGTATGTAGCTCTGAACTACATACTCAAACGAAGCTCTGGCGAAAAGAGAGGTAGGGAGCGTAATTGTAAGCTACCCGACTGGGGAATTACATCCACCTCACAGAATACCGCAGCCAAATAACAATTCTCTCAATCAATCATGAAATCAAATCAATATATTTTTTTGTAAATACATACATACTAACTGTTACCCGTGGCTTCGCACGCGTTGTCCAGGGAAGCTGCCATTAATTTGTGTATATTTTTTTCTTGTCATTTTTTTACTTGATGGGATAAAAAGTAGCTTATGACACTCTCCAGACCGTAAACTATCCCCGTTAACAAAAATCATGTCGGTACTTAGGTTACTTTCGATGTAAAAGAAGGACAAATGATTACAAAGTTTATTTTTCCCATTGGATTAAGATGTTTTTCCGTGATAAAAAGTAGCTTATGTCACTCTCCAGATCGTAAACTATCCCCATTAAAAAAATCACGTCCGTACTTAGGTTCGTGTTTGACGTGAAAGAAGGACAAATGATTAACTTTATTTTTTCCCGTGGGAATAAAATGTTTTTCCGGGATAAAGAGTAGCCTATGTCACTCTCCAGGCCTTAAACTATATAAAAAAAACATGTAAATCCGTTTGTTACTTTTGACGTGAAAGAAGGACAAACAACCTTTTACCTATATTATGCTATAGTGATTTAATCTTAAAAGATAGGCATATGCGCAAATTTACGCAGCGCACGCAACGTTAGCCCTCAAAAGAAATATTTTTTTCCCGTTTTTTATCGGTGCTCCGCGCCTATTGGTGTTAGCCTATATATAGCCTTCCTTGAAATATTGGCTAACACTAAAATATTTTTTCAATTCGAACAAAGAAACAAACAAACTCTTCAGCTTTATAATATTAGTATAGATAATACATAGAAAACACCCAGACCAAGATAAACAGACATGTTCATGCACACAAATATTTACTCGTATCTTGTGCGGGGATCGAACCCACGACCTCGGAATCAAACTGGACATGGTTAGCCATTGGACCACCGGGGTTGTCAAATATAAATACTGTTATTATCAATACCGCTGTATGCTCGGGCATAATAGCTAGGGACAGACGCTGTGCTGTACGGCACATATCGATTCCTAGAAGGATGAAGAATAGTGTATGCTGGCGCGTGATAGCTAGTTAGTCTAAGTATGTACCTATTTTAGTTTGACCAATAATAAATATAATTGAATATAAAAGAATTATTGAATAGTTTTCTTTTTATTTTGAATTCTTTACTTTTTCATAATATACCAAAACATCACTTGTTTGCATGTTGAATATAATATACTTCATTAATAAAAAAAATGTATTTTTACATGTGATTTATTTATTTTCATATAATTATATTTCCAGTACTTTTAACTATTGTATTGACGGGTGTAATACTACACGGGTGTAGATAGTCGTTTCGCTATACTGTGGCGTCTCGGCAGCGATCGCGCGCTTGTAAGCGGGTACCCCGCGCCGGCTCCTCTCAAGCCCCGCACCTCACCCCCTCGAAAACGGCCAAGCCCTGGACTCACGTCACCTTAAACTGAAACAGATACTTGATGTTGCGACATGTGGAAGACATTAATCAGAGTTGAGAAAAAAACCGTAAAGATCGGACAAAGAGTCTCCACTCCACTATCCACTTGACAGGAAGCCCGACATGTGGCGCCATGGGAAGGAGCCTTTGTTGTTTTTTCCACGATGAATTTAACGGTTATAGTAAAACTTCATATCGACTTGAAAGTAAAGTCAAGAACCATATTCTGAGATTGCGAAACTGCTGTAATAAATATGATTTTTAGGGTTTCGTAGTAAACAAGGTTCCTTCTTCTTTACAGTTTCACCATGTCTGTGTGTCTGTCTGTCCGTCTGCAGCTTAGCTCAAAGACTATCAGTACTAGAAAGCTCAAATTTGGTTTGGGTATAATAATAAAGACGCCGACAAAACAGTAAAATAAAATCTGAAAAACAATTTTTTTAGGAAATCTCCCTTACACGTAATGTGAGGATGACTTTTTTTTCTTGGCTATCGTATGTCATTGGAGTGTGACATCATTCTTCGATTCAAGGCTCTATTTGCGAAATACTGAGCTTTAAATTTTTGTTAGAATCAAGTTGAATCGAGAGTGATTGAGTATATTTTGTAACTAGCTACCGCCCGCGCCTTCGCACGCGTTTACGAAAAAGTCTTTTCATTTTTCGTATTAATATAGCCTCGTATAGTTTCGTATAGCCTATGACACTCACAAATAATGTGGCTTTCTATTGGTAAAAGAATTTTCTAAATTAGTTCAGTAGATTCAGACATTACCTACCCCCTACAAGCTCACAAATTCACAAACTTTACCTCTTTATAAATTGAACTGTTTTTTTTTTCTTTTAATTATTACCGATTTACTTATTTTATTTTGAACATTGTAGTATAAGTTTATTAAAACTGGAGTAAAACTATTACAATATTTTACTGCTTAGTGTATTGTCACCGGAACTAATTTCCTTGTATATAATTTCAGCTAAATATATTGGAAGAAACTGGTTCTACATTATTAAGCTTGTTATAAAAAAGAAAAAAACTAATAACACTAATGTGTTTTGTTGTTTCTCGCTCAATTTCTTAAGCTTATATTGTTTTTTTAATACATTTTGAAAGCTAACTAATAAAATAAAGCAAAGTAAACCGAACATTTTATTCGGACATCAATCAAGGTTAATTCAATTCGATGCACGCTCCCACGACATTTACCACTTTAGCACGCTTGCTTGCAATTAAATATGGTACAAAGCGATAAGTTGCGTACACATAACGAATCACAGTGCTCTGTGTATGACTAGCATATCCAAACAAGTCAATGATTCATACAATAACACACCTAAAATCGTTAGTATGCCCGTGATAGTGTAACTATAGGAATGAATGTCTCGTCATTTTTTCTGAGAACCGGTCCTCAAGCGAGATCCATGCCATACAGCACGGATCGAGTACAATAGGTAAGTTTTCAAGGCGCCCGGGCGGTTCCTCTCGCATACCTGGCCTGGCGAACCACCGCCGCCGTAACAGCCTGTACGACAACAGGCCCATTGTTCCGGCCGTCGCGTTTATTTCCACAATTTTGACTGTTTCAAACGAACTGAAAATTTATTACGTCTGGAGTCATAATACGTGCCGTTTCAAAAGGTATAAATATTTAAAAAAAACACACACAGTTATAATTGGACTATACCTTAAAATAAAGAACAGAGTCTTACACAAAAAAGGTACAATAAAAAGATTCGACCATAAAATGTTTCTGTCTTTATAGATGCGCTGATTGACTTGGCATCATAAGATGTATAGAACTGCTAGTAATTTAGTTCGATATTTTACTCAATTTGATAGGTATCTTTATAGGTAGAGCCTTTGACTATTGGATAGAAAGCACTATGCAAAGTGCATACTTTGAAACCTAGTGCTCCTAAAAGTCCATAGCACCTAAATTATAAAATCTAAATCAATCATCGCTGATGATGAAGATGGTGATTGATTCTATATTGCGTAGTAAGTATCTAGGTATGAAACTTTAAGTAATGAGTCAGACTCTTGATTGTCTTGATCCTTAAGGGGACGATAGAAGCCAATGTCGATTTAAAGTGTTTAGTCGCAACTATTTTTTACGTAAAGTTTAAGAACATAATTTATTTTGTGTTATTTCTTACTCTATTGAATAACAGCTATTGTTTCATCAAAGCAATTTTCTAAATATTTCAAGAGATTTCTATAAAAAAATCCACAGATAGGTCTAACTATTATCAAAAATCCAGTTGTAACCACATGATTTGAAAATTAATGTATTTTTTAAAATCGAAGGTAATGCCGAACGTTTCGGTACATTTTTTTATTATTTATATGAAATCTCGCACATCTATATGATGTGATAATGATCAATAGAACTACCGAAAGATTTTTTTAAATTCGCTAAATCTTATGAATTATCTGACATTTTTTGCAAAGTGTTCGTACAAAACAGCCTTGGCAGTAGGCGTCCCCTTAATTTCATACTTATCTTTTATTGTACAACATGTTTTAAGTTTAGGAGAAACTGGAGCACGCCTCGATATCATGTCGTTCGCCAATAGACCGGTAAACGAACATTTTCCGCTTATTAACTGTTCGCGACCTTAGACTTATGCAACCGCCGGCAGCCAATCATACAGTTTATGTGCAGAATATTTGCCGAAATAAACTTTTGGTGAACATGCTACCGTGGTGGTATCGGCGGAATTGTTCTCCATGAATATTTTATTAGTTAGTGAACTTGGAATTTTGTTTTAGAAAGTGTTTATATCGAACTACAATATGTCTATTTATGATAACTTGCGCGCACATCACTCAATATGTCGTACTTAGACTGAACTTCTTAACGGAGGGTTACACTTAGTCCACTCCTTCTAACAAAGCCTCAATTAATAAAATAATTTTATATAGTAATCTAAGATGTTTTTACATATAGATGTGTCTTACCTGCCTCCATTGAGGAAAGAGATAGCAAGGTAATTGCCCGGCATTCCCTGAGTCCCGTATCACTTTTTTTATTTTAGCGCTAAATTAAAATTATTGAAATAGATAAAATGCCTTTGTGTTTGTTCACGTTGTTTTCCTTTATTAGGGAGCTACATGTATTCATTTGTAGGTATTGAATATGAATAGAATACATATAAGCGCTTTGTAGCCACTTTTTACTGTCGTGTTGTTCGCCTATAGGCGAAGTTATTTATATAAAATGTCATAAATTGCAATGCATAGACTCAGATTTGCATAGACAGGACTTTAGAGAGTTCGGAAAATAGACACGTGAGTTGAGGCGGCTAGTATACCTATTAGTTTAGAAGTCTATACCTGACAAAGCCTTCACAAAGGCATGTGGAATTTTGCTATAGATAATCATAATTAGTAATGCACTAGCGTGATGGTGTGACAAAGCATGCAGCAAGGACGTCAGCTTCCTACGAACACTCGTAGGTCGCAGGTGCGTTGCAGGTGAACGTCTATTGCTAACTTACATAAGGCATCTACAATCGGCACAAGCCGAATTTTTCACGGCCATTTTGTAACCTCTAAAGATGAATTAGGAAAACAAACGGTTCGTTTAATTAAGTTTATCAACAACGACAGACTGCAAGATTTCTCTAACATTCTTAACTGTTGATGTATTTTATCTACGAGTAGCAATAAATTTAATTTCTTTTTATTTTATTTTGGCACCGAATAGCCATTAAAATAGTAGCAATTTTTATTTCATTACAAGCTTTTATTTAGTTTCACCGCGGTGTCTGTAATGAGATGTTGTTAAATTTAGAGTTGAAAGTTAATTTTGACCAACTTCCCAGTGTCCGACTGAGCTGTTTGACGCACTCGTTTTGTTCTCGTGACAATATCACATTTGTTACTGCACGATTATGTACTTTGTTTTATTTTTTTATTTGGTCTATCAAGACCCAGCCTAACCAAATTTATGCAAAATGTCTGAAAATTAAATTAATAAATCTATACGATATAACTCTCCATGATAGGTTTATTTATCTCGAGCTCTTCCGTGCTTCAGAGAAACATTAAGTAAGTGGTAGGCGGATTTATAACACTGGCCACTGCCAACCCGCAGTCGAGTAGCGTGGTGAAGTATGCTCTAAACCTCTTCGATTGAGGGGAGACCGGTATCCCATCAGTGGGATGACTAAGGGTTAACGACCATATAACGACTGATCCGTAGAACAGACTCCCATGTGATCATGGAACAAAAACATGTTAAGCTAGCTAGTCTAGATAAGGAATATGAATTCTTCAGACATACGAATTTAGATTTCTCTAATCTTATTTCCTCTCCCCATAAAAACGCAATAATTGAACTATTAATAATACAGATCGGATATTATTCTACGTATGAGTCGATAAATAAATAAATATCTACGATAGGCAATCGTGGTGGCAAAAATTATGCAACGGAGTTACTAAAACAACCTTGAACAAATCAAAGAATCATCATATTTAGTTACTTTTTTTTTGCTAATATGGTAATTGATGACAGTGGAGGCGGCATGCAACCTTGCATTTTTGATGACCTTAATATTGCATTTTGGGACATAGATTATCATAATAGCTAATTTATTTCCATATCTAATGCTATTTGTTCACTACATCTAAACTAATGTTGTAGAGATAAAGTGAGTGAGGTTGTAAGGGATTATCTCTGGATCTACTGAACCGATTTTGAAAATTCTTTTACCAATAGAAAGCCATGTTATTTCTGAGTGGCATAGGTAGTGGCCATCTCTAAACGCTAGCAACCAGGATAAGATGCGTGAAAATTCCGGATTTAGAATGTTAAAACCCGGACATGTCATCAGTGTTTAGTTCTAGTACTATTTTTTATCTGTGATTATTCGCAGCATGTAGCGGGTAGTGATTTAAGAGTTTTAACCCTGGACTACAAAAGAAAGCCCGCCCGGACATTCCCCGGACGTCCTCCAAACTAGGACTAATCCGATGGATGGCAATCCTAGTCATAGGCTATGTATTAATGAAAAATGAAGACTTTAGTTATTAAAGAAGTTAGTGTATTATGTCTACGAAACGTGTGTCGTCTGCATTATGAAATTCGAGCTGCTACAGCACAAATCTAGTTTGACCGCATCACCAGAACCGCTAATGCTGTGTAGTCGGAATGGATATATCTCGAAAGCGGTTCTTGCTCTGCCAAGATCGTGAATTCCATAGCCAAATGATCATTAGAGCAAAAACCAAACGTTACAAAACCGCCTACCTCAACTATTTGCAACGGTAAGTAAAATCTACTAATGGACATTTAAGCGAAAATATACAACCTACATATACAATAATGACTAGTAACCCGTAACAAAAGATAAATGAACAAACAAGGAAAATATATAAATATGCAATACCTACATAACAGCATAGATACCATATTTGATTGACAATATTATTATGTATTGCTAATAAATTTGAATTGCGTGATTCTGTAGTACATGTATAAATTACTCAAAGCTATCAAATCATAGACTAGTAAATTTGTCCGATCGTTCTAAATATTTCTAAACTCTTAAACGAATTCGAAGATAAATGTAGGGTAGGCAGAAAAGGAAACCGGGATGATCTCATTCCGTCACCATTCGATAGGCTCTTTAAACAATATCAACAAATTAACATCGACCAATGAAAACGCGCGCAAACGGCGCGAAAAGTGATCGATTCAGTAGTAAACTCACCTGTCCAGTTGCTTTCTTATATCGGAGCGTTGCCTCCCTCACGAGGTCCCTGACCAGCAGGTCGCCGGCGCCGCACGGTACCAACACCCTGACGGACCCAAAACACACCGTCACCTTCATAATCACCACACTATGATTCACAACACTGCTTCCTCTCACCATGCGCCGCAATATCCGGCTAGCATATTAGTTTGTCCACAAACTAATAGGAGCACTTTACTATCTGATGCACATGGCAAAGGTAACCCTGCGTCGAAGCCTCTCACGAACCACCGGTGAAACAAAAAGAACAAAACCACTCGTACCACTGTGTTTTTTCATAGCGTAGTCGTAACGTTTATGCACCACTGGATTTTTATGTTATCCTAGTTTAAATTTTTACACATGAAACGCGCAATTCGCATTCAACATTGAGAACATTTTGATAAGATTACGCGAAATACGGGTAAAGTGTGCGCTCTCAGCGGCAGCAACGGTCGTGGCAAGGAACATGAATAAGAATTTGAAGTTGTTTGTAGCGGCGAGTGCGGGGCGCGGGGACGGCGCGACCGGTTCCTGCCACCAGCCAATCGGCGGCGGCGTCACGACGGGCAGCTGTGCGCTTGTGGTGGTGGTGCTCCAACGCGACGCGTCATACCTGCCTCTGTCTGTTCTGTACGATACGATTTGTATTTCGCACGTACACCAAACATTACCGATAAATTCGCATTATTTTGAATGAAACTGCCCCTGATTACCGGCTTACTGAGTCATGAGTTGCGAGAAATCATAGTAGGGCCTCGCCTGGTATATTGCAATTAGCCTTTCACGAGGCATAACCAAGTGAATATCATGCGTATCAACTGTGTTGGTGTTGATATACATTCCTCGCATAGTCGCGATATGATACAATACGCGCATACGAGTACACAACAAATCAATTTACTCTAGGATATTGTTCTAGGCACTTCTTTATTGATGCTGTGTGTACAATGAACAATTGCCTGTTTTCCTCTTTAGCATTTTGGGTATTTGAATTTCCTAGTCGATCTCATTTGTGATTATCATAGTGAGCTGCTAGCTAGATCAATATCACCATGCCAACCGCTGATGCAGATATCATGCAGTAAAATATTTGTAAACATTTCAGCGTTTGTGACACAATTTAAACATATTGATAATGCACCAAAACTATGGAAAACTTTAGAAATAAAATAAAAAGAGAGCAAGGTGTAAAACATATTTTTTGCTCTTGTTTCTCGACTACCTGCTCTACCATAATAGGATACTCTTAAAAAAATACTCATCTAGCTTCGGCCAGCTGCTTTGCCCACGTGTACCTAATGTTATCGGGACTCTATTTAGATTCACGCGTCTGCTATTTCGTACGCGCGAATCTTGGTATCCCGTGGGAATTTTAAAAAACCTTTCTTAACTAATGTCTTCGTCATATCAGCTACCTGCATGCCAAATTTTAACCCGATCCGTGCAGTCGTTTGAGCTCATTGATAGATCAGTTAGCAACGCTTGCCTTTTATAGATATTTTGACCCTCCTGTCTATGACCTCTGTGCTACACTTCATCCAAATCCATTCAAACGTTTACATGTGATCAGAGTCACAAACATACCTAAAGACTTTCCACAGTATTTACTTTGATAGAGATTTACTTATTATTATTTTTACATATAAGTAACTATAATATATACAAATTCATTTATTTCTATTCTGCACGCTATCTAGCTACCCCATCTCACTTTCTGTGGAACGAGGACACAATTGTACTTTCTGTGATAGTAGTTGTGCCGTGGGTCTGGAGGGTGATTTAACAGCGCTTTTAAAGATTTTTTCTTTGCAAATAATATATATCACGTGCTTGTGCATCTTATATTCTCATGTCATACCTATTGTTCAGGCAGTAAGTTTACGATTTGTCCCTCCTGTATTTACCTCAGAGTACTTTTTTTTTATTTTTTATACTACGTCGGGTGGCAGACAAGCATACGGCGCGCCCGATGTGAAGCGGTTACCGTAGCCATAACGCTTGCAACATAAAATATTGCTCGCGCGACGCCACCCCCGCTGCCAACGCAGCATCTCCTTCCTTTCTTTCTGGTGACCTCACTCACTCGCAGGAACACAACAACCCTCAAGGGAATTGTTATTTGGCTGCGGTATTCTGTGAGGTGGAGGTACATTCCCCAGTCGGGTAGCTTACAATTACGCTCACTACTAGGGTTGCCAACTTTTTTTACAAGAAATAAAGTATATTGAGGTCTGAGAAGAATATTAAAAAGTATTTTAGAAAAATGAACAGTATTTTATTTATTTAATATTTTAAATACATATTTGAGCTTCTCGCACAAGTTATTAATATAGTCTTTTTTTTAAAAACTTCATATGCCTCACCACAATTATAACTATAAATATAAATAATAATTATAAATTAAAACGAACGAGGAGCTCATTAAAAAAAATGTGTCAAGTGTTAGTGTTAAGTATTTTGATGCTGAAAACAGTATTTTGTATACTTTATTTTTGTTCAACAGTAAAAAGTATAATGTAGTGAAAAACAGTATAATACTGTTTTTAACAGTATAGTTGGCAACCCTACTCACTACCTCTCTTTTCGCCAGAGCTTCGCTTGTCAGTCAGCAGGGTGCACCACGTGCAGGTGAAGTTGGCTTCGGTTCAAAGATATTGATGAACCACTTACACCCCACGTACTTAACTACTAAGCAGTTTCTTATACCTATTTACCGCATTTTAGGATTTTTTGACATTATGCCCATGTTCTGTAGTAAGCAGATTTACATGCATCGAAGGTGCATGTAAACTGCTTACTACAGAAAGCTAAACCACCTGTGATTATTGGGTGATAACCTGATTAGTACCTACACGCATACAGATAAAAGTCAAAAGTCGGCCTTACACTATAAATTGTGACGACTCTTAACACCTCTTAAGAAATAATTTAAGGCTCTCATTTTTCCTATTGCTAAAATTATATAATATGCACGCAGAACTCGTACAATTGGTATAATAATTATTTTTTTATGAATCGTTATCTTTACATCAACATTTATGAATATTGTCAGACAAATTACACAGCGCCACCTAGCCCCAAAGTAAGCAAAGCTTGTGTTATGGGTACTAGACAACTGATAAACATACGTAAATACATTTTTTTTTTGTAAATACATACTTATGATACATAGAAAACACCCAGACCAAGACAAACAGACATGTTCATGCACACAAATGTTTGCCCTGTGTGGGAATCGAACCCACGAGCGTTGGTGTCGAAGCCGCGTCATTGACCGCTACGCCACCGAGCTCGTCCACTAAAATATTAAATTGTTTCATTTACAATTGACTACTTTACTTGACTAGCTACTCAATTCATATTTGTTTAATTCGAGTTAGCAATGTATCCCACAAACCAAAACTCGATATTAGTCACAATGTAATGCATCTTGCAACAATGAACGGACGTCATCACTTATGATTCAGTTTGTTTTGCAAACTGCAATAGTATGGTCGGTTCAAAAGAAAAATTCTTTTGGTGGTAGACTTACCTCAGTCACTAATGTTAGCGTAAGAGCTCATGACTGCCAGACCTTGATTTATATTATAAAAGCTGAAAGCTTCAAAGGGATATCGGTATCGGTGCTAAATCAAAGTCAAAATTCTAATCTTTACCTGCACATGTGACCGACACTTAAAATATTACTACATATTTTTTTTTATAAAGTCATATTCAGGAAAGGAATAAAGTTCCTTTCCTGTAAAACACAAATTTGTTAAAATAAAAAAGGATTTCACCTTTCGAGTGTTAAATCTGAAAGCTAGGTACATTTTTTATTTGAAAAAATGTCATAAGCCTATCATGTCAATTCTGGTGAGCTTTGCGTGTAGCTAAAGTAAAACCACGTGGAATAAAGTGATACATCTTTGTGACAACCGTTGAAGCGCCGGAGTACTTTGTCTCAAGGTGAAGGACATTAGTATGCGGAAGATATCGCAGTAACCGACACTTGTACCTGACCCGCACATATAATATGCGATGTGCCCATATTCAAGGAATCCATAGTTGGATAACAAAATGGAATTTAAGTACATATTACGTAGAACATTTTAACGAACCAGAACTTTGTTATTTTTATGTCTGGACTCTTAGGTACTACTTTTGGGTAGTTTTTCTAATAGGGATTGATGATGCACATGACTTTGATTAGCTATTAAATTAGAAGTACTGCATAATCTTTAGATTTCTGCAAATTTATTGTCATGTTTTGTTATAAAATTAGTCCCACACACACTAATAAATAAATAATAAAATATACATAAGTGAACAAGGTCTGCAGCATTTACCAATGTAATAACTACATTTAATTATTATTCTTAAATTGGAAAGATTTATATGTACCAAAAATGCCTGCAGCAAAATTGTCCCTCCATTAAATATTTTTCCAAAAGACTTCTCTACGGGCATATTATATTAAAATAATAGCGTCATACACGATATAAAGTAAGTAAGTAAGTAAGTACTTTATTGTGTATGGAAAACAAGGTAACAAAAAACAGGTCTTATTGTTAATTACAAAAAGTTTCACTTGATCCTACCTTTTCAGGCGTATACACATTTATATACGAGTATGTTAGATATAGTTAAACAATAACGTAAAATTTATTATATCATTACTTATAATCTAAATATTCTTGAATACTGTAAAAACATTTTTTAGCCAACCATTCTTTAACAGTAGCTTTAAATTTTGAAGTGTTAAACTGCTTATAATGCTCAGGTAATTTATTGTAAATCTTGATACACATAATATAAGTGTTATTAGCTACGAGTGTTAATTTTGTTCCCGGCCTATGTAACTTATCTTTATAACCAGAACGAAGATTTCTACTCGTTACCTGCGATTTCTGCATAAACAAATATTTGTGTTGATGAACAAATAAACATATGTCGAAGATATAGAGGCAAGGAAAAGTCAGCAATTTATAACCTCTAAAGTAAGGTCGACACGACTCAATTTGCTTTAGCCCAAATATAGCACGGATACATTTTTTTTGCAGGATAAATGCTTTGTCTTTATATACGGAATTACCCCATATTAGAACTCCGTAGCGTAGAGATGAATTAACATAGCCGTTATAAGCAGTGATGGCAGCATCCTGTGTTACTATCCTACTTATTCGACCAAGTGCGAAAACAAATCTATTTAACTTAGAGCAAATCTCATGTACTTGTTGCTTCCAATTGCAAAAAGAATCTAATGTTATGCCTAAAAATTTTGTATATGAGACTTCCTCTATGTTTTGGCCATTAAAATTAATATTAAGTTTCTGATGTTTCCTCTTATGACTACCAAATTGTATATATTTTGTTTTCTCAATATTTACCTTCAAATAATTTTTATCAAGCCATTCAATAATTTTATTTAGAGCTGTGTTAATATTATCTTCATAATTTTTATGATTTTCATCTTTGCTACCTTTAATTACAATAGTGGTATCGTCGGCAAACAAGATACATTCATGAGGTATACTACTGGGTAGATCATTGATATACAAGAGAAACAATAATGGGCCTAAAATACTACCCTGAGGCACTCCAAATTTATTGACTTTAAAGGATGACTTATAACTTTCTAAACATCTACTTTTAGAGCAGTATCTTTGAGTTTCCACACATTGTTCTCTATCTAACAAGTAATCTTTAATCCAAGTGTAACTCGGTCCGCGGATACCATACTTATAAAGTTTTGAAAGAAGACGTTTATGGCAGACAAAGTCGAATGCCTTTGTCATGTCGAGAAATAGAACCGTAACAGGAATATTATCATTGAGACTGCTTGTAATTATTCTTATTAACTTAAATGTAGCCAACGATGTACTTTTATTTTTTCGGAAACCATTCTGTTCCTCTTTTATTACATTATTAATGTCTAAAAATCTACTCAATCTACTAAACATTATCTTCTCCAGAATTTTCGAAAATATAGGTATCAATGTGACAGGCCTATAATTCTGCAATGATGTCTTTACACCTTTTTTATACAGTGGTTTAACAATAGATTTTTTCAAAATATCTGGAAAAGTACCTCCCGCCAAAAGCTTATTAATTACAAATGTGAATGGTTTAACTATTGACAAAATACTCAATTTCACAATATCTGTACGAATTTCATCATAACCAACAGATTTAGAGTTTTTTAGAGATTGAACAGTTTTTATTACTTCGTTTTCAGTAACTGGACTTAAAAATACTGTTGGCTGAATAGATTCCACATTTATATCAGAATGAGTTGATTTTGAATCTGCAGGGCAATTGTCAGAAACACTATTTATAAAATACTGGTTAAAAACTTCTGAAATAATTTGTGGATCTTTGAATTCATTTTCTGGTGTACATATTTTTAGTATAGAACTTTTATTATAATTTTTAGTATATCTATTAATAACATTCCAAACTGCTTTACACTTGTTATCAAGTTTGTTAATATAATTTATATTATGTATTTTTTGAGAGTACTTTATACATTTTTTTAATATAGATGTATATTTTTTATACATCGTACCATATTTAATAGGATCACAGCGATGATGCAAGTATAATGAACGTTTTCTATGACAGCTTTTTAAAATACCTCTGGTTAACCATCTTGAAGTTTGCCTTCTTAAATACTTTTTTACCTTTATAATGGGAAAGCATAAATCGTAAAATAACTTGTAGAGATTATAAAATTCATTAAATGATTCGTTGGCATTTAGCTGGTCGTCATAAACTGATGCAAAAGATAAGCTATCAAGACATTCAAGGAACTTATTTTGGTTCTCAATGCAATAGTCTCTTTGTAGTTCATACCACCATTTTGGAACAGATGCTTTCCTTTTCGTTACGGGAATTTTGAGTATTTGGGCTGTATGATCAGACAGGCCCATTTCATGAACACTAGGTGTACTATTTTTTATGTTTGTGGCTATTTGATCAATGCATGTTTTGGTATTCTTTGAAATTCTGGTAGGTTGATTTATTTTCATTTCTAAATTATAGTTTTCTAGTGTTTGTTGTAGCTCAGTAGATATATTAGATTTCGATAATATATTAATGTTCCAATCGCCACATATTATTATTCTTTTTCGTTTATTTTTGCACAAGTCGTGTAAAAGATCTGATAATTTTAGGAAAAATAATGAGTTTGTAGATGTGGGAGTTTTATTATTATATATACAAATTACGATTATACCATATGGTGTCAATTCTACTCCACAGCATTCAAAAATGAACGTTTTAGCTAGATTGTCTAAATTCTCTATTAGTTTAAATTCTATATTTTTTTTCACCAATATAGCAACTCCTCCATGTTTTGAACGCTTCCTGGAAAATGTCGTAGCGTTGGTGAAGTTATTTAGTTTCAGATTAGTCTCTGTTCCCGCTTCTAAGTTTGTTTCGCAAAGACAAACAACATCTATGTTCATTCGTTCCTGCTTTTCTACTACTAAACACTTTTAAATATTATCTCCACTTCACGACTAAGGTAAAACACGCGAAGCGCGAAGACATAGGTATATAAAGTAAAAAATACAAATCTTGTAAATCACTTTTTAATTTGTAAGTAATATTGCTTAATTGAATTGAAATAAATAAAAATACACAATACACATTACTACACAAGGCGCAATTCAAGTACCTACGAAAATAATTGAACAATACATAATGTTTGCTATTAATATAGTAGTTTGGTCGCTATCGCCAATTCACATCACAAATAAATACATAGTAGACTTACAAACTTACAATGCGAGCAAAACGAGTAGAAACAAATAAGGGCGCCATTTTCTCTATAAGAACAGATTTCACATGGTAACCCTTAAGCACTTTTGTGCGGAAGTCAATTTTACTGTTATTAATACTTCTTTGGTCGCAATGTATAAAGTAGTACCACAAGTAGGACGTCCGAAATTAAAGCACTAATATTGTCAATCTTATCATGATGCGGCGCGTTACGAAGTTCGTTTAGGGCGAATCCACATCACTATCTTGCTACGTTGTCTGACTACCAAAAACCTCAGTTTCATCGCGTCGCCTTGCGCCGCGATGTTGTTTTTGCCATACAACGTCGCATGACAGTGATATGCCTTCGGCGTTAGATTCAGATAACGACTTATTTGACGCGAGTGTCAATTTCAGACGTCAACTGCATAGAGTATTTTACATTGTATGTAGATAATGTTTTTTACAAGATTTTTATTTATTTGTAAGAGGCCCAATTTATTTTTAATGTGACTGGCAAATAGCGTCAAAGTTTTCATCACGTAACGACGTGCTACAATGTAAACTGTAAGTTGTCTGTTACATTAATTGAACTAGTATAATATTTTAGACTGTGTAGTGAGTATATTAAAACAGTTGATAGTTTTGTCGTCGATCATCTACTCTTCTACAAGGTTTGCTCTAAATATCTGATCTATGTTTATTTATCAAATTTAGAATATTCAAAGTAGTTGTAATTTCAATTGATTAGCTAGAAATACGTTTGTATGTCAAAAACTTAGTCATAAGCATTATGTAAATAAACAATGTCCATTACAAGCATATAGATAAATTATTTTGGCACTATGTGTACATACATCAACAAGAAAAACATTGAGTCGAAATACAGTGAATAAAAATAGCAAACAAGAGGATTCCTTCAAAAAATAATGATATCTCTTCATAGCATGATACACTTATGTATAAGTGGAATAGCACTTGACAGATGATTCAACAATATTTACAAAGTTTAACAAGTTCCTACATCTCACTGGAGCAAGCACTCGCTCCTCACATATGGGTTGAAAATCAAACATAAGCCCTCATTAGAAAAGTCCCAACATCTTTAAAACCATATTATAATAATTGAAAATATGTTCAACTTTTATGAGTCAATAAATATATGTAAAGAATATTAATGTCAAAAAAGTGTAGCAAAAACAAATTAAGCACCAATAAAAATCAACAAGTTTATGTCTTGTATTTCTCAATATATATCAACAAACATATTATCGCAATTGTTCAACAGTTAAATAACTAAGAGCAAAGAAAAGATATAAGTATTAAAATCGCGTAATTATCCCTGATCAGCTTATTAAATAGTTCTGCGTCCATCTTGCACGTTTAAGTACACGCCTAGCCATTAGGGCCGACACATAAATGCGGTACGACGTCATATCGCTAAAATCTGAGACAAAATGCAACGCACCGCAATTTTAAACTATGTTGGTCTTTAAAATATGTCACAACTGCAGACGTTAACGTAGACTTTTTTATTTATTAGAAACATGCCCTTTTTTGTGGCATGCATGTAGACCAGGAGGTACCTGGCTATTAAAAATTTCAGAATTTTAACATTATATTAGATTTGTCATCGTCATTATTCATATGAATTGCAGACGGAGGATACTATCTGATGACAGAATATTCTTCGATTATTATTCTTTAATGATGTCTTCAAATAAAAATAGCAAAATTACAGGCTATACCAGACAGGTGAAGTAGACACATCAAACATTCACTATGGAGTCGTAAAATGCGATGCGACGTCGCAAGGTGTCACGATTTCAGAATTGCGACGCGACAATACGCTTTTATGTGTATCGGCCTTTAATGCTGCATAGTATACAAAACCAAGCCACAGAATTTCAAAGGGAAAGCTAATAATTTAAATCGCGTTATTATGTCTTACACTAAACTAAAAGTAACTTTGAAATTGACATGTAACATTATGTAGTTCAATGATAAGATTTAAGTTTTTGTTTTTATATAATAAGCAGAATATTTTACAACAAATATTCGCTATTGGTGTTTATTCGCCAGTTGTACTTTTATTTCTCATGATAATCTCGCTTACTAATTATTACTAGAGAAGGTATTACTCTTCTAGGTAAAGAAGGTCCCTCACTTGCCGTTATTGACAAGAGCAACACTTTACAATGAAAATCTATAGTAGCAATCATACAATCTGTACCTACATAAGGTTCATGCAGATAGCTGAGGAACGTATGGTGACGGAAAGCATTGGGAAAGGTCTAATTCAACTACCGCCACCAGGGGATAGATTCAGACTAATGATGATTATGATTATTGCCACTTTTTAAGTGAAATCTTACAATGCACCAAGTAAGAGTGGGGTTTCATCGAGCTCGTAAAATTCAGAATATTAGATTTACCACACGTAACAGTGATAAATATATTACTGTTACGTGTGGTAAATCAGTGATATAATACAGTATATAATACAGTGATAAAATAAGCAAGTACGAAATGAAGGCTCAAAGACATGGCACTATACTTATATAAATTAAATACTAGTCGAGAAATAAAGTGTTGACTAGACGTAGAGACGTGTTGCTATCAGAAATGAAGCTAACAGACATAAATGCGTGATGATATAGGGATAACAAAATTAAGCAATTCGACTGGCGCGTCACATGAACTTGAACACTATTTATCAACCCAATTGTTGTATAAGACACCGCATGATAGCCTAGATACAGTTTCATTAGTTCATTACAATTTTTAATTAAGTATAAGATGTTTATCTTGTATATCTAAAAATTCTAAAGTATACATACATAAATATGTTACTTGCTCAAGAAATAATCTCTAAATAAGATACTCTTCCAGTCTATGGTAACAATATTTACTCTAAAGATAAATTGAAATGCAAAATTATACTTACAATTATCAGAATAATCCACGTTAATGATCTCAGCTCGCCACAGATAATACAAACAATGGGCATACGAGACGAATAATTTCACAGAGGGGGTCCAGCCCCTATCACTAAACATTGACGTCTACAGAGATTGGTCGCTCGAATTCAAATTCTTATATCTTTATCATACCGTCAATAAATTCTAATTCAGAGCACCTTATAATTGTAGAGTCGCATATTCCTAGCTGATGCCCAAGCCATCACATGGCACCTTCGGCTTTACATGAATATCATACAGATCTATATAATAAGTATAAGGTACATATGGACAATTTACAAAGTACAAATCATTAAAATAACAGGCACGTCAACAATATTCATAGAACGACGGCGAATTACAAAATATCAAGTGTCAATGCATTTATCTTCCGTCACATTCGACCATCGAAAATATACTAACGTTTCACCAAAAAAAAAACTTGAGTACATATTCATTAAATTAGAGAGCCAATAATAATTTAATTAATAGTTCAGATTATGGGACCTCTGACATGGCCATAATTTGAGATTTCTTAGTTATCACAATATTTGAAAATCATAATATTGATCAAAAAGACATCACTTGAAAAGTTCAGGGCGGGATAGTTCACACCGTTCAGAAATCACAACTGTCGTATCACATAGTATCACTAAACATCACTCTCGCCGTCGGTTACGTGCGCGGGCTGTCCGAAGTTCCTCGTTATAGATTCGCTGACAGTACGAATGTTCGCTAGATACCTGTGAGCAGGCTCGTCGGAGTCGTAAATAGCGCTGAGAGACTCGAGAGAGACGAGCGCCTCGGAGTCGAGGAGGCGAGACGACGCGCGAGATGACACGTCGTCATCGCGGTCGAAGTAGCACGAGTTGACATCGCTTAGCGCCGCCTCGGCGTCGGTCAGACCTGCCTCGTTCAACATGGACACGTTCTCTAAAGCCGGGTCGTCGGTGGTGTAACCAGTGCTCTCCGGCTGGCCACCCTCCCCGTCCCCTTCTCCCTCCGAACACGACGAACTCCATTCGGATTGACTCTCACCGTAGAGGCCCATTTCTCTATGATTCGAAGCATTCACCTACCGAAAAGAGCGTGATTAAGAAACAAGATAAACACATTTACTTTCTTAAATATTTTCCAATTTTAGAAATATTTATAATATTCTGGCAAGTTGGACAAGACAACTATTTATAAGGGTAGTAATAAACCGAGCATCTAAAATTGTGAAACTGGGCGACTATTATACCGACTTGGCGACTAAAGTTGATATAAAACATACCAAACCTAACCTAATCTAGTATTTCTGTGGCTCATTTAGTATTTTTGTAGCTCATGTTATTATTTTCCTTTAAATAATAATACATTTGCTTTCTGTCAAACATTACTCCAGTGAATAACTTACCCGGTTAAGTAGTCTCTCCTGCAACTCTTTTTCATGCTTCTCCTTTGAAGTTGCCGTATCCGATTTACGGTCACAGGGGGGACTAAAAACAAAAAAAAAAAAAACTTCATATATATATAATATTCATACATATAATCTGAAATAAATTAAATATAGGAAATCCTAGTTTTTTTGTAGAGAAACACTGAAACATGACAAGCTGATTTCTATAGCAAGTGACGATTGAGCACTTGCTAGTTACTAGCAACTAAGACGAATATCGAAATACGGGCATATACGAATCAAAATGAAATAAGTACAGCACCACATATCATTGAGTAACATTTATTAGCAAAGTAGTGTATATAAGATTGCCCATTAACATTTTTCGTAGATCGTCAAGTTTATAGATGGCTACAATTATCATAATACATTGTGCATGTAAGTTCCAACTTTAGTACTTAGACCGTCACTTGCTTATAGCAAAAGCTATTATAGCAAGCATGGCCTTATTATTGCTCTTAATAACGGTTATAGATATAGACACCAACGCGTTTTGAATTCTTGCTACTACGCATCGGTTACATATTTATTTATTTTCATACCACCAGCTCGACAATGTCCAATTTACATAGTGCAATATGCCGCCAGAGACGTACGACACTGCATTATCCCCTTGGTATATAAACTACTATTAAACTTCGTACACGATAAAAAAAAGATACACAGGCGGATTTAATGCTATACAAGGATTCTCTACCAATCAACCTTATGGTGATGCAGAGATAAGAAATGTCTTTCGTGTTATACCATACCTAGAGTTGTTCGCGCCGCAGTGCGTAGGCGAGGGCAACTCGACAACAACGTCCGTGGGCAACACGCCGGGGAACTCCGCGGCGGCGGGCGCAGCACTGATGGAGTTTGGCGCAGTCGGCCGGCCCGGGCTGCCCAGCTCCTGCCGCGCCAGTTGCGTGATCGCTGCCAGCCCCACCGCGTGCAGCGGACTGCTGTTGTTGTTGCACTTGCGGACAGGATCTAACGATGGGTTTTGGCCCCTACCACAGAAAATTATCATTAGTTATCTCTAATTAATGGACAAACCCGTAACGCATTTCGCTGTAAAAGATTTTAGATGTATGTATCCAGTGCAAAGATTGAATGTAGCGATTTTCCCTAAATAATAAATTAAATTACACTTTACATATATATATATATGTATACACACGACGAATATAATCGCTAGGTTATGAATTGGATATTATCGTATTAATACAATGTTTTAACGACTAAAAGCAGAGAAATATTACTTTTGAAATACCAATTGAAAATAATGTGTCAGTGTGTTTGTACATATTTTATTTATTTATATACCTAGTGAATTTTCTCATGGCGGTTCTGAATAATAGAAATCAGTTCAGTAGTAAGCAGAATAAAATAGACACACGGAAAAGAATAGAGAAATCGGAAGCTTTTATAAATATTCAATGTGCACTCATTTTATATACATATACATTTCATTACTATGATACTCTAATTACTCACCTGAGTTCTAGTTTCAATTCCTTTCGTTCCACTTTCTGTGGATTATTTTTTAATAGACTCTTATCATCGAGCAGCCTTTGAATCTCTCTCTCAAAAGGTGGTACACATACCACATCTGTCGGGCTTCGCTTAGTGAACACCTCCCTACTGTCATGATTCAAGTGTTTCAGATTGTTTGGTCGACTCCCCGAACTCGAGAAGGAATTTGTTCTGTGCGCGAGGCGATTCGATACGTCTTTCTTGTCCGTTTGGCAACATCCGTCTCGCTTCGCCGACGCTTGTAGCATGTTTATTATACTCCTCTGCAACTTCTCTTCCTCCTTTTGAAAGTTCAAACTTCCGTCGAGAAACTTGTCGTCGAGAGAGGATTTCTTGTTGATTTTATGTTTTGCATACAGTTCGTTGATATGGTTCGGAGTCGGTTTACTAGCTCTAACAGGCGGGTAATCGTAAGCCGGACTAGGGTTTGTTCGTTGCGGTCTCGAAGGAGGCAGCCATTGCTGCGGTCGAGGGGGCGACGGCGAGGCATCGGTAGTTCTCGAATAACTCTCGTCGGAGGAACTAAGACTAGGAGATCTGGTTAGAGAACTAAGTTCATCGGCAGAGGAGTGTACGCGGGGGCTACGTGCTAAAGGCAAGCTCTCGCTGGACCGCGGTCTCGGTAGCCTCGCGGGAGGCCTACGCTTATGGGCGGCGGGAGGTCGCGGCTCCTGCGGCCGCGGCCACGGAGGAACTAGAGCCCGAGGCGGCGGCCATCTCGGATTTCCCGACATTCCATGAGGTGGCGGTGGTGGAGGCGTTTCCTCAGGTTCTTTATTTCTCCGGCCTTTACTACCCTTGTGATTATTCCCATTACTTTGATGCCCGTTCGTAGGCAACAAAGGTTCGTTCTCACCGGCGACAGAAGTTTCCCGCAATGGTGGTAATCTAGACGGTTGAGCGGCCGCCCTTCGCGCCGAATTTTGCAACATCGCAAGAGGAGTTGCAACACCACCGTATGCTGATGGTGGATTTGGAGTTGGTCCATTTGAACTAGGGTTTGTTGTGTTGCCGTTCGCCGGCGCTCTATCAGTTAAAAAATATGTAGTCATTTCTCCTTTTCCTTTAACTTTGACCTTTCCTCTACAAACAAATTGATATGGCATATCTTTGAGCACTTGGTACACTTCTTCCGTCACTTGTGTGTGGTTCGGCAGCCCTGTGGAGTCCATTCGCGAAGCTACGTTTACTGTGTTACCCCAGATATCGTATTGAGGTTTTCTAGCACCGATAACTCCAGCCACAACTGGGCCAACATTGATTCCTGAAAACGCGTTTATATTAGCAAAGATATTTTAATAACTATCCCTTAATCATATCTGGATGCAAATAATATGAAACTGTTGTTATAGACTATTTCTAAGTTTTTTAGACTCTGTGACTGAACTAAAATTTGTCTAATGAAATGTAGAACCGCCTAAGTCTGGCCTTGTCTATAACATAACATGTCTTTGTAAATTTTATATACTTGCCTACTCTCAACATGAAGTTATTATACGAGTTGTCGTTGATATCCTTTAGCTTGTCTCTCATAGCGAACACGAACTCGACGAGCGTGGCCATGTGCTTGCGCGCGCTGGCCTCGTCCGTCATCTTCTTATCGGGAATGAGGCCCACGGCCGCCATGTACGTTGAGCCAACAGTTTTTATTTTATCTATTGCACTAAACCGGTCTTCACCCAAAAGCTGAAAGAAAAGAACGTATGGTCACTGTAAAATTTACTCTATTTCCAAAACTTCAGCAGACATTTTAACTTTAATTATATTAGCAGGAGTTTTAGCTTTGATTATGTTATAATTAAAGCTTTTTCATACCATTGTTGAATGGTATAAAATAGCTTTAATTATATGTAAATGGTCATTTTATATGTAGGCATGTAGGTTTATTATAAATACAAGTACATAGAAAATTGTCGTACCATTTTTTTTTTATAAAATGGGGAAAATTATTATTCGAAAGTGGGACAATTTTCCCCAAGATTACACGTTGTGGACAGAAAAATTGAAAAATCTCAACCTTTACCGACACTAAATTAGAAAAATGAGAGCACATTTTCTGTGTTTTTCTTTCACATAACTAATATATTCTGTTTCTCGCGTTAGCATAACATAATTTGCCAAACTAACGACCATGAGGATAAAAATAAATTTGTATACCAACCTCATCAAAATCAGCGATGATCTCATTAAGCAGCCGCAGACACTCCATGCCCTGGTTGTTCCCGTCGAGCTCCATGTAAAACTCGTGGTAGTTGGTGATGGAGGCGAACACGACGCCCACGCGCTGGTACGACTGGTGGTACAGGTCCTGCCAACCGCGCCTCTGTCAGCGTGCGGCAAGCCATGCGTGCGCTCAAAATGGGGAGTCACAATCGGAAGGGGGTGGGATAACACTAACATACCGTCCCTTTTTTCCCAGTTTACCGATTATTATAATATATTTAGTATAAACATCTAAACGTGTACAGCAGTTACTTAAATACGTTTTTTAATTATTTGTAAATAAAAATTGTTCGTTAAACCTTCCGGATCATTAAGTTAGAATTCTCTTTATTAAAACGGTTCGAATTTTCTCGACATAAATAAAAACATTGACATGAAAGATTCTGTATTGTACTTTTTATTCATTCTCAAAAGTTTATTGGGTATTTTAATTTTTTTTTTGAGTTGTTTTCACAGCACATATCATATCATTCTCTTGCATCCTAAATACATATTAATGCACAAAAAAAAGAAAATAATTCGCGTCGATCTCGAATCTCGCGAATAAGTGAAAAAAGCTTTAGATTACAACTCTGAACAGCTTTATATGAATGCTAAATTTAAGACAAGTCGAGGGTTCTTGCAGTGAATATAATTTCAAAGGACACGACAGCTACAAGTACTTCGCGACTGTCACTTAACCCCATTCTTGAGTGCAAAATGCAACACATACAAAAGCATGATGTTATGAAATGACGAACATTATTATGAAGTGTTTCGAACCATTCCCAGTGAATCAGTGCTCGTGATAAAAATATGTGGTTGTTATTATTCAAAACGTGCATATTTATGGTGACATGTATGCTTTAAGACATTCACAGACTGAACAATAGTTTTATAAATGTGAGAAATAATAATACATAACAAAAACAGGATATTGAACGAATAAATAGATAACCGATTTGAGAAATTAAACAGGTTCGTCTTCAGTCTGTTAATGCCTTTATTTATTATTATTAAGCTAAGCATGACACACAACAATAAAATCATGTCACAGACGAACAACCAAATTTTAAAAGAAAAAGTTATACAATATTCTGAAATGGTAAATTTCATATCAGTTCATTGGCGAAAATTCATAAAATCCCATGGAATGTTATTTCAAAAAATTAGTTTTGAACACACTAAGTTGTGCGTTGTTTTAATATGTATGTGTTGGAAGATGGGAACACAAAGAATTCAGATATCATATAAATATTGACATTGTCCTATCTGAGGTATGTTGGAAAGCTTAATTACCAGTGACAATTTATTAGGGACCTACCAATATTACCGATGTTAGATAACTAGGTTGAAATGTGCGAATGAGTCGAGATAACATTATTTCTAGTAGCAATTTATGTCTGTGATCAATGAAATATAGAAATAATATTACGAATGATATGATGAAAATTACGAATAATGAAAAGTAAAAACATATTCGTTTTAATACTTACCATGTTGGTGCGGAACTGGTTGTCCAAGAAATGGGTCGCCACGTGTGCTGGAAGTAAGTTGAATAATATTCTTCTGTTTGACGCCTGCAAAAGAAACAATAATAATGGTTTAATAAAAAAAAAACAACGAGTCTGCTTTAGACCACACAACTGAAGTAAAACTTCCGTTCGCCTCGATCGATCACATTTTTCGTAACGCTCTCGTCACACATTCACCAGCTTACTCCTCAAATCAAGCGTGTGTAAATAAGTTTTACTTCAAAAATACAAAACCTCAAGAATTGAGACCATAAGGCACAGACAAAAAATCTGGCATAAAACACTTAGTCAAATTTACTAAAATAGCGACATGTCCCCGTAGCTGAACCCGCACGTGCGCTTGCCACAGGAAGTTAACTGTCCACTCGAGCTGACCCGCGTCCAGTAACATTTCCAGGCTCTGGCGTCCATAACTCCTCGTACAACTAAGAGCACATCAAGCTGTACAAAATATGTACTTAGCTGTATTCAAACTGACTACAGCTAAGTACATATTTTCCTACATACTCCATTTTCCTGTTTACCCGCGCGTGCGCTAGCCACAAATAGTCAACTTACACCATCCATGCACTTTTCTGGCAGGCGCTAGAGTCCATAAGCACGCCATGTATCAAAGTAATCTGCGTTCCATATCCGCTTCTCGTCCCGAGCATGCACCGGCTACAAATATGCTGTCTACTCGGTCTGATGCACGTGCACACCACGTTCATAAACTGACCTGCAAAGCGTCCATATCCCGTTTCTCGTCCCGCGCCTGCGCCTGCCACAAGAAGTCTAGCCGCGCCGTCCACTCAGTCTGGCGTGCGTGTAGTAGCACCGCTAGCGCCAGTGCCAGCGTCCACGCACACGCTACGTACGCAGACCCGACTACACCCGGACTAGAAATAAAAATACAATACAAATCGTATCAAATCTCTTTAAACCACGCTACGAAATTACGATGCGCATAGTCGATCACTCTGCACAGGTTTTATGTATACGAGTAGCGCTATACACGATACTACGATGAATGCTTGTTGATCTCCATCTGTCTTCTACCTACGAAAGTTGAGTCTTGAGTGCAAACATTGGTTGCCTATTGGCAATAACTCGGAAACAAGAAAATTGCTCAGGCGCAAAACGTTAATCGTAGTACTGATTTCACCAATTTAATCACTGTTATGTAGCTTATGGGAAGCGAGGAGCTCGATGGCGTCGTTATGCGTGTCAGTCTAATCGAACAACACGCAAGTTAAACAACATCGACCGTAGCCTGTCCATGGATGGGTTATCTTGATCTCTTCCGTGATTCGGAGCGCCCGTTAAGCCGTCGGTACCGGCTATTGTCATTAGATGATAGTAGTTAAGCTGGCCTCCGCCCGCCAACCCGCAGTTGAGCAGCGTAGTGGAATATGCTCTAAACCCCTTCGTTTGAGGGGAGGCCTGTATCCCAGTAGTGGGATGAAAAACGGCTGATGACGATGTAGCTTATGAAAATTACGTAAAGTGACATTACCCATCATAATCTTGGTAAATCAAGAAGTACTTACTCTGTCATTAAGTCGTAGCAATCAAACAGTTGCTTGTGGTAAGCCATGATAACAGCCATGTACCCGGCTGTCATAACCGCTAAGAGGATGCCCTTGACCAAGATGGGAAGTCTGAGGAAGACGGCAACAGCCAGCATGCTGAGACAGCAGCCCAGCGTGATGTACAGGGGGATGGGGCAGGCTAGGTGGTCATTACTGCTCCATAAAGCTGAGGCCACGTCGCCGTTCATTTGTCTAACATCATCCATTGAGGTCATATTATCCGTTAGGTTTCGACACACTCTCGTTTCTCGGCACGTTACCTGTAACCAATTTATAATTCTTTAATACTTTACCCATAAGCCCCCGCCCGCAGGTAACCCTTGTGAGAAAACGGTGAAATGAGTAGTTCATCCCCAGGATTCAAGCTATCGTCAGCTCAGCTCAGTCGGGTGTAAATTAAATAGACAATCCAAAAGCAGACAGAATTACTATGACATATAACAGAAACATGGTTTGATATTAGTTTCAAATATATTTTTTTTATATTTTAGTCATCATGTGAGTTCGTCACATGACGCTGCCGATGATGCCATGAGCTGGTGAAGTTGGCTTTTGCTCTAAAGATTCAGAGCGAAAGCCAACTTCACCATCTCATGTTGTACTCCGGTGATTAGCAAAGGAAGCTTTAGGGATAGCTAGATGACAGTTAGGAATAGTGATGCAACGATAATTTCAAATAACCGATATATCGACTCCTACTCCGACAATTTTTTTATTATTTTTGATTCAATATTATATTAATATTAAACGCTATTTGTGTTTCATAAATTAATTTCACGGATTATATAAATAAAGTAAGAAATTACATAACCAATGAACACAAATTAAAAATAATATTTGGATTCAATTACATCGATATCGACCTCAATCTATATGTCGTTATTTTATTTACACCTTGCATCCCTATTAGGAATTGTGGAACCGCCTGTTCTAACTCCACCACTCACCATAGTGGCGATCTTAGCCAAATTACAAGTTTATAGAGCGTTCTTGTAAGTCAGTAAGGTCAGTTTGTGTTACAACTTGTTTATTCACTCTAGTTTAAATAAAGTAGGATCAAATATAAATATTATATTTTAAGGGGTATACTGGTATTAATCTTGGCTTCATCTTAACTAAATAAAACAGAGGACTCCATTAATGGCAACATGCCCTCTAAGAGCTCAAACGCACCAGGCGCCCGGGACTTTGTTATATTCCATAATACACATGCACAACGCGACCGTTTGGTCGTTGATCGCTGCTACTGTGTCGTGGTCGCGATTGCTCAGTGCGTTTTGAACTAAGGATTAGGTTACCCGACTTACCACATTAACTTGTCCCATCGCGTATCCTAACACTATAGTGAACGTGGTGATTGCGTTTCTTAACGCAAACGGCCGTGATACATCACACGGTATAAGACGGAGTCTCGCAGCCAACGTTAGGGCCAGCACTGCCGCGGACCACGCGAACGCCGTGACAAACAGAAGCAGAAGTATCGTGGTACGAGGTAAGATGGCAGCTTGCAGCGCACCGGCAGCTGCTAACGCACCCAACGCTGCACCTAATGACCCTGCCCAGCCACCGTCAGTTGATGCCCGATACTGGAAATATATTAAAAAAACTGAAAATACTGCTGCGCTGGTCTTAGAATCTCAATTAGGTATTCAACAAACGGGTACTTTTTGGTAGCAGTAATTTCACTTAGGACTTGAAGTATAATTTCGTATCTACGAACAATGTAAATTTACAAGAATACTGTTTAAAATTAGTTTGTGGTGTTGATGGTGAGACGCGTATTTAACGACCAAAAGAACAATATTAGTATAGGGACATAATTTTTAAAATAAATCTCTTCGGTCATCCATCCATCCCATCTATTCCTCGAGAAGGGTTCCAAAGTTCCTTCTTTCTGAAGCTATTTTGTAACTAAACATTTGCCAATGTCATGGATATTTATGAGCAACATATCATTATTATACCACCTTCCATAATAATCCACATTGAAAATAATATTTGAGTTTCAATCAATGTAATCAATGTACAATAATTTTACCTGTTCCTCCTTAGCGCGATCTTTAAAACAGAGCGTTAACAGATGCACGTGGGTGGCCTTCTCGCGGTGGACAGATCGCGCATCTATCGCCTGCGCCAAGTACTTGTTGACGCGGTTCGTGGGCTGGTGGTACACAGACGAGTGACGCTTTTTTAGAGGCCGCTTGAACTTCTCCGTTACTTTATTCTGTGGACACGCAACACACACGGTCAACGCAATCGCACTTGCCTCTCTTCACATCTACACTAACGCTCATATGTATGTACACATATTCATAGATACAAAGATACACTGGGAAACAATTAGAAATTGATAGAACATTAAGGGGGCAATGCATGAGTTAGGTCGTCAGGGGCCGGGAGTCGGGACATACAAGTTCCACTGCATGCCGACTGCATGCTTCAACCAAACAGTTCGAACTGACCTTAGAAATAAAAAGATCCGGTCTCCGAAGCAGCATCGCATTATTAGAATAGTGATAAAATCATGAATAGAATACAGAAATCAGAGAAGTTTAGAGCTCGAGATTTTGATGTTACGGTAGGTCTCTCAGAATCAGAATCACAAGTTAATAGCAGTAAAACAAACTTAATACTAGAATTTTGTGGTCGATCATTTCTCACCAAGTTTTGTTCATGATATAGAGAAAAGCAAGTTAAATAAACAATATGAGAAATAATCAAACACAGCAAATTAAATTCACAGGAGTTATTAGAACCAAGTGGCTGGTGATTCCATGCAAGTTAGTCCAGGCGAAGGTATCATGCCATGCTCTAGTGCTCGAGGTGGCTATTGGGGGCAGCGAGTGAAACACAGTTCGGTGCGTTCGGCTTTATTCTTATACAACATTAAAAACAATCTCAGTAAAATAATATCACATTTTTGAAAGAAACTCCCAATAAGTGACAGTGAATGGTTTTGAGTGCTCACGTCATTTCGTCCTCTTTACACCTTAATAACGACTAGTGATTGAAATAGAAGTGCGAACGATTTCATTCGCGGGTGATCCACATAATATAGCTTGAGGTAAATATTGCGTACCTACAAAAATTTTAGGGAAATTTAAGTGTGTGTCGCCCGGTGAAAAGTGGAAAACAATAATACACACGAACAACATTCTGTCTGCGCTTACTGTTTCAGCGGCTATTTGATGAGGAATTAAAGTCCAAGGTCGGAATATCTGAAAAACAATGAGCAGACGCCTCATGTTAGTTGCTGATGTATTTGAGTCTTCCACACAATGCCGACCGAGGGGCTCCATAGACGATTCTCAATATCAGTTATGATTGAATTGACAAGCACAGACATTACGGGGCAAATAAACAAATTCTTTCGTTTCAGACACAAAGGGTGTTTGTTTTGTTTCGAAGGGAATTATTTGAAAAAGTGTTATAGTATTGTAATATAAATATTTAAAGAAACAATGCCATTAGGCATGTTCGTATAACAACATGTATCAATAATTTTACAATTACAACCTAAACATTCAAAAGACGTCATAAAGAGATAATAACAACATAGAGTGAAAGCTTTAAAGACCAGCAACTAAAATGAAAGAGTCAAGGGAACATTGGGGTGTAATTTTGTGGTGACACACATAGAAAATAAAACGCTGTGAGAGACATTTAAGTGTTCACAAACCTAACGATACGATCTGTGTGATATGTTGTAATAAAAACAGTAATTTAGTGCGAAGCAAAAACATGTTTATGTAGAAATCTGTCGCAAAATTATTTCAGTAAAACTCAGAAGCTTCAATGCACACCTTATATTTAAGAGGAAGCAGTATAGATTTAGTTCGAAAACCACCACTCAAAAACCAAACTAACTACTTGGAAACCATAAGCGAGGTTATCATTCGACATAATACGAAACGCATCGTAATATTTATGATGCATTTCATGTACAAAACTTTATAAGCAAATAAATCGCGAGAGACATAGCAGTATGGTTGCGCTTGATTTTATGAAAATAATAATTAAAAACCATGTGCTAAATCGCCCTTTTGAATGCAGGTAAGAAGCGCAAGAGTATGCTTTTTGAAACTCTATTTTGATTAAAAAGATACTCGTACGTTCTATCATTGCGCACATAAATACTAATTTGTCTGTGCAGTGTTACGCTAAACTATTAGGCAACTAAAGTGCTCGATATAGACTACAACTATTTCGTGAATCTATTTCAGGTTCAGTGAATGTAGTAGGTACAGTCTGTTACTATAGTCGTCGAACTTTCCGTCAATGTTCACAATTTGAGCTTGAAAATCAGGGACATGAAATCGTTAAAATAAATTATGTTTTCCCATCTAATCATTTTATCATTGCATTATTTTAGTACTGTTTATAAAACTCGGATAAAATTTATGAACTGAATAACTCCATGTTCTGACCTAAACGTATGAATTTATTTAACATTAATATAATGGCACCATTACTTTAAAAAGAAAAAAATTCGTACATACTGCGAACATTGGAGACTGTTTATTACAATGTACAAGGCTCTTAAAAAATAGCACACTTTTTCGAGATAGACTTCAATTATCGATTTTAACAACTTTCCTTTAAAACCAATTGCAATCAATATCTGTTTCATGCATTTTGTACAAATAGGCATTGCAGTTTAATTTGTGTGTATTGGTCTCATACTAAAAGTTGTCCAAACATCGATACTGTGTCTGCAAAAAATGTGCTATGTCAAAAGGACCCTATACAGGTTGTAAAGAAATGGGATATATGCGAAAAGAGGGAGAAAATATCCATAATCTTTTAATGTAGTGAGTGTATCACCTTCGAAAGAAGGCCAAAAAATTTCAAGGTTCTCATACAAACTATTTTATTTGTTATGCTGTGTAGTAATGATTACGCTCATGGATATTTCCACTCTGATTCAACACGCCCTTAGTAACAGCAGTACGTCGAGAAAAGAGTCTAATTTCGGCGTAACAGTAGCACAGATAAAGAAGCGTGCGCGCGTCAAGTGCGTAGGTGTCGACCGTGGGGTGGGTGCGAAGGGCGTGGTGCTGCATGACGGCGTCGAAGGTGTGGTGGTGCGGGGCGGTGGCGGGGGAAGTTTGGGCGGCGCCTGGGGGGGCATGTAGCGCGGCGCTCACGTCGTCGGCCCGCAGCGACGCCAGCCGCAGCGCCTCCGCCGAGCCTGGCTCAGCGTGCAGCGCTCGCCGCAAGTCCAGCACCTGTACGACACCACACCTAGTAGCGGCATACCTGATTCCTCTTCTGCCACATCGATTACGAGGCAAGAGCACATCGCATTGTGCAAGGAAGGCCACAGGTTCTGATGTGGTCGTCAAACTGCAGTATAGTACGTGTTAATAAGCCCCGTGGTAAAAATTAAACCAATATACAGGCAAGCTATGCAAGATACTAGTAGTAACTAATGTGAAAGTTATGTAACTAGGTAATATTGAATAAACTAATAATATAAATTTGAATCTCTATAATACGCTTGCTTGACCAAGAAAGTTTGAAGACCACTGTTTAAAAGCGTAAAATTTATTGAATGCAGGAATAAAATAAAAAATCGATACGATAACGCAATTACCAAGTAACTATATAATCTGTTATTAAAACTTCTATTAGAAGCAACTACTCACATAGCAAATGATTAATTTAATAAGAACTAAGGTTATTAACTAGATCATTCACTAAATCAACTTGTTCGATAAAGACAACCCGAAGCTTTATTTCCAACCTTCAATAGTTTCTACATACTTGCAATATAATAGACATCGATCACCCCATAATATTATAACTATGGTACTTTCCCTCAATAATTGATTTGCTATAGAACCTGCAGCCTTGGCTTTTGCGCGACATCGTGAATACATGGTTCATAAATGGGAAAAATAATACTCTGCAGTAATTTCATTTTATTCTTAAGTTTTATTTACACTAATTAAGATCATGACTTACAGTATATAATTAAATCACATTGAACATTGAGATGAATACGGAAATAACAATTGAAACATAGAGAACTTACCTTTGAAGGATCATAAGCATTATCTTCAGTCGAGAAATTATTCACTGTAGCGAGAATTCTGAAGAAATAAGTAAAAGCCGTGGACATTGGCATCGTACTATTAAGCCATGTCCATAGTGCTAGGCGTTCATTTTGAGAAACGTCATAGTGCAAAGATATGAAAACCACAATTGATTTAACGGAAAACCAGAAAAAATCACGACTACAACGAAGACTGCCCACATGTGAAATTAAATTATTGTGCGGTATTCGTTATGAGTCGATGAAGTGGAAAACTTGATGATACATTATCATGACAGAGTTATTAGGCCGTGAACAAGTACCTTCCTAGCGGCGTTGGCCTTGAGTTCCTGCGGCGAGGCGGCCATGTTGGAAAAAGGCACGTCCACGTTGAATTTGATGGAGTGTAGTAGCTGCACCACGACGTTCGAGACGTTTTTGAATGAGAGCTTGCGACGGGAGCCCGAGCCGAGGCCGACGCCAGCTGAGAGGCACATCTGAAATTAGGAATTAAGGAATATCTTAGAAAATTATTTTACATACGAAGATAAATGTTTAAAGATGCTATCTAGGCGGGAGAGTAGCAAATACAGATGATATAGCGACAAGATATCGTGTTAACATCATCATCAGCATGTAAGTCCCACTGTACTGGATATAGGCCTCCCCAATGCTTTCCACCAAATGTGATCTTCCGCCTTCAGCATCCAGCCACTTTCAGCCGCTTGTGCAGGTCATCAGACCATCTTTAAAGGAGGACGTACAATGCTTCGGCGTTCCACGTTAACGTCCACCACGAGTTTGTGAGGTTATATGGGGTAAACTCTGGATCCACTGAACCGATTTTGAAAATTCTTTTACCAATAGCAAGCCACGTTATTTGTGAGTCTCACAGGCTATATATTAAACCGTATAATGAATAGACTTTTTCGTCAACGCGGGCGAAGCTGCGGGCGGAAGCTAGCAGTGTATAAGATAGTGGTGAGTTATATTTTAGCCGTGAACTTAGTAGAATAATGTAGCAAATAAAAAAAGACTATTAATCTACGACGATACGTAAGCGGAGCGTATAATTATATAAAAGATCAGGAGTAGGTACGATTTGTGGAAAATGTTTAATGCAAATGACGACGTGAGAGACGACGCTAGCTTAATAGCGGGGTTACCTACCGCCGAGGAGTACTCCTTGCGTTGCTAGTATCTATAGGTATACGATAATCGATGTACATTAGGCGAGCTCAAAATTAAATGAAGACAAATCTGTGACGGTACACCAGCAGTACCGATATTCAAGAGCGTTTCTTCTGAAAATGTCAGTAAGTAAACTGGCTATACGTACTTTTCTCCGCCTTGGCGGTGGTATGATGAAGTATGTTTGTATAGAATGGTCCCGTAAGTATGCATTCCTGTTAGACCCGTGACCAGGTTCCACCTCGTACGCGCCGCCGAGGCATTCCAGTGTGGCCTGTGTTATGTGCACCCGACTGTAAGTATAAAACATCAGAATGTATAGACTTAAACACTACCGAAAGAGAGGTAGATACTGCGGTAATAAATTTTAGAGCAGCCCGAGTGTGGAAGTACCTCCACCTCAAAGAAGACTTTTTATACTACATCGGGAGGCAGACAAGCATAGGGCCCGCCTGATGTGAAGCAGTTACCGTAACTATATTAACGCTCGCAACATAAAATATCGCTCGCGTGCCGCCACCCCAGCTGCGAACGCAGCATCTCTTTCCTTTCTGGTGACCTAACTCACTCGCACTCGCAGGAACACAACAACCCTCAAGGGAATTGCTAAATTTATTAATTATATTAAATTAACTGCAGGAATATAATAATTTCCATAAGCATTGTTGTGGTCCTGCGAGCGAATGAGGTTACCAGGAAGTTCTAGTAAAGATGCTGCTTTAGAAACGAGAGTGGCATCGCGCGTAACCACTTCACATCAGGCGGACAGTATATTTGTTTGGAACCCTATATGTTATATTTTTTTAATATATATTTGTATAGCAGAAGTATTTGTCGATATGACTTCTGCTTCTTTCTTGAGTAAACAGAGTTTCTATAACACCAGCTTGACTGCTTCTCCAAAAGGCCTCGGTTAATAACTTACCCCGGTTCCCCTCCAGCTTCCATGTTGTTAGCGAGCGTGACGTCGTTCGACCATACGTCGTACTGCCACTTGCGCAAGCCCAGTACACCACACAACACTCTGCCAGTGTGAATCCCTACCCTCATGTTGAGCTGAACGTCCGTCGCTTCCACTACCGACCTGAAACAAATATAGTGAAAGAATAATAAAGTTGCCAAGACTTACATGTCTTACAGTACGTCTACAAAATAGAGTAATAGAAGGCGTGTGATGTATTAGTACGGTTATTCTGTAGGACCTACATATACACTTGGTACGACGGGCAGAAACAGTAGACAGCGGTCTCCCTCGTAGTCCTACTAATGATATCTACGGTCCCTACGTATAAAGCGACATGTCATTTCAGACATATCTGCTTATACTACGATATAGTAATTAGAGAATATTATTATTGGACAAATGAGTTAATTTCTTAATTTTTAATTATTGTATATAATCAATAATATACGTAGGGACCGTCGATATATTCTTATTATATATATAATAAGATATATTCTTATTAGTAGCACACCACACCCCTGACACTCCGTACAAATGTCGCGTCTTTTACTACTACATAAACAATGGCATCTGTGCAGAGCATTAATGAGCGTGTATGCGTGCGGCGCCATACAAACTGTTCCAGATTAGTCTCAGAGGGGAGGTGAGGTCAATACGAGAGAGCAGCAGGGAGTGGCCATACTGTACGTAGTACTATTACTTATACTGTGCTAGTAAAAACACATTATACTTAATAATATTATACTGTGCAGTAGTAAAATAACAAATTAGTATGACCAGGAAAAAACGGGGGCAATTTTCCGTACAAGGAAAAATTTATTACTATGATCATGTCATGAGGATCACAGCAAGATCATAATATAATCCTACATCTATCCTATTATTGTTGTTGTGTCCCTTATTGTAAATGTCTGGCATTTTGCCCATCTCTAATCCTATGTATAGATATATACGAGTAGATCGTCTTATAGGTATATAGCCAACGACGATCTCGCAAACGGTTCTAAAGATTTCGACGAAATTTACAACATAGTGGTTTACAAGGGCGAAAAATTGATCTAGCTAGGTTTCGCATTTGGGAAAATTAGTTTTCTTCAAAAAGTTCACACAAACAGCTCTTCTGGTAATTTTGTATTTCAGTGCCTATAACGCCATCTAGTAAATATATCTATATGCAAATGTGTTAGCTACTCTGTTTTTTTATGTTCGGTGGCTACTCCACATGCTTTATGCCTGTGATAGTCGACAACAGATGACACTGCATGTCGCTTTTTTCTAACAAAAAAAACCCGAGCTTTGTTAGGTCTTCGGTCATCCAGTTACTAATACTATTAAAGTCTGAATTCTGGGCAAAGTATATTAGTAATAAATAATTTCAAAGTAAATAATTCTTTAAAAAATGCTGGCATTCTCGGCAATTTTACAATAGCAGACCGCCTTTGCATCTGTTAACAATATATGTTAGTAAATTAGGTTAGCTTCTAGCAAATGGCACTGCATGCCACTTTAATTACATAATTCTGTAATAATTCGTTTCATAAAATATATTCCAGGTCACAGATCCAGGCACTGATCCAATTACAATAGTTCATAATCATCTGTTTATTCATAGTTTAGCCGCTATGAATCTAACTAACTTTTTGTTATAATACTTCTCTATCCGGAAAGATTTAATCGGGAATACATAACGTGATAATAGAAGCAGTAATGATTCTGAAAAAACGTTTATTTGCGATTCTGATCATCAAAGTGAGCAAACAAGTCATTTTCTCTGACAAGTTTTCTTTTACATTACGCATTCAGAAATATCATTTAACGTCGCCCATGGCCAGAACATAATAAAAACGGGTAAAGTGTGAGTTTCACTCGCGATCTGACGGTTCCATAATAATAAACTCGTTTTAATCGAGAATTATTCAAGTATGTTTAGATTTTGATTACTGCAAAGTAAATTCTATTGATTTTTTCAGATTTGTCAGATTGCAAACTTCGGAAGTTTTGAGATATGAATAAATAAATAAATATTCTTGGACGAATTACACACTGCATATCTATTCCCAAACTAAGAAATGATGTTGATTTATGGGTACTAAATAACTGTTATTATACTTAAATACATTTAAAAAAAAACATACATATAAAAATACATAAAAAACACCCAGACTAAGACAAACAGACATGTTCATGCACACAAATATTTGTCTTGTGTGAGAGCCGATATTTTTTGCTCATTCTCTTTCATGTTCATATTTAAACATTTTTTAAGGTTAATTGTGAGAGACCAACTGGCGGGCAGACTATCGCCCGTGAGTGAACTTTAGAACTTTTTCTTCTAATTTACCTGACGGAACTCCAAAATACAAGAAATAGGAAAACAAAACAATCTTCAAAGCAACCATGAAAGACATTCGACAATAAACAAAATATAATATTTTCGTAACATGTTAACAGTCGAGGAAACTTTCAAATAAACAACGGAACAAAGACGTTGTTAGCAATACCCCAAGTTGACTCGAGATATATTGCTCGGAGCTATTATACCGGCAACAAGGTACCCATTTCGTTGCCGAGGTAGGATAACAAGAAACCTTTGAAATTATGTTCAAAACATGACATGGGAAAAGTTCTCTAACATTGCTAATATATACATTTAGACAAACTTCGGCAAATAGTTATGAAATCTGTGATATGGAATAAGTATTGTAAGTACGTACAATATATACATATTGTACGTACTTACAATACTTATTCCACATTGTACATTATTGTATATATCTAGAACTCGCTCAAAGGATTAGTTTAGCCATCCAGCGAAGTAATGCTGCTAGCATCTTGGGAACGATGCCACATGGGCCAAACTTTTTACATTAATTTTAGTTTTAGGTTAGTGTTATTTTAGTATTATTTAGTTTATGTGCTTTAGTTTTATAGTTGTATTTTATGTATTACAATGAACATTGGGCGAAATTAATTAACCTACGATTGTTTGAGAAACACTATACTCGTACGAGTGCGTCTCTACTCAATTGGTGTTGTTAGGTGAGGAAGTGAGGTGAGAAGGATGTTACCATACACATCAACTTCACAACACACATAAATTATAAATACTATCTGGGGGCACGGCAGAGCCCCTGCCAAGTCGAGCAAAAGTTAGTATTTATAAAATCATTGCTTCGCCCACTCCATACAAATACTGGGTTGTTTAACTATTGCATACCTAAACAATAGTATTCTATTCAAAGCGTCAATACGTGTGCGTATGCGTGCGGAGTCGATCAAACTGTTCAAGATTCTGAGGAGACCGAAGGAAGGTGAAGTTGGACAAGAGAGAAGCAGGGTATGCCCATACTGTAAGTAATTACTTCTATTACTTATACTGCACTTGTTGTGTGAAATATACGAGAAACCACATATCACAGCCTATCTCAAAAGCAAATCTTATAATCTCCTTAGACAGTTAAATTTGCAGTACAACAGCAACTTAGCGCCGTTTGATTAGAGGACATAAAATTCAGTAGTCTTCTTTTGAAGTGAAAGCTACTTTAGAAGTGCTGTGTATTTTGTTTTGTGTCTACTGAATGAGACTGAAACGTCACGCACGGGTGTGGCACGCGTCAAGCTCGGGTCTGTAAAGCTTGTTCGGGTAAAATCGGTAGGGAGGGAGCAGGACGAAGCGACAGATGGAGTTTTCACTTGTGTCGTGTGGTCAAGCGAACACCGTTTTTTTCTGTATCTATATAAAGCAACTGTTACTGAATTATCAACACACAGCTCAAACTATTGGACGTATCGGGTTGAAATTTTAACATAAGCTAATATGGCAACTAGGTATCCGATTAGAAAGGATTTTTGAAAATACCCACGGGATACCAGCATACGCGCGTACAAAGTCGCATGCTCAAACTAGTCATACATAACAGTAATACTGTAGTAATAATATAATATACAGTAATGGGCATGAATAAAATCGATACACAAAATTTACTTCATTATATTCCTCAAACGCAAAAGTGTAATGTACAAACGTTTGAATCTAACAAGCCCATAACCTATCCAAAGGCCGCCTTGTTCATCAGCTAAACAAAATAAATGATATTACTTTTAATACTCCCATATGATTAAATTTATACACACGGAACGTATAATTAGTATACATACATCGTACCCACGCATATCCATTAATTACTTAACTCCGGACTCTGTAACATACATATGAATTAATTGCACAATTCATCATGCTGCCAAACACTACGCATATAGGAAGGTTTTTATTTTGTAAAATACTTGTAAATATCTCGTAAATAACACGATTTGAACATTAATGTAAATAAGCAGCCTGTAGAGAGTAGAGAGGATAAATGTTGAAGCGGCAAATAAATCAGTAAGTAAATGTTAGAGACATAAATATTACTAATGGTTTGACGATTTATGTGTTGTATCTTTAAAAAACCGATTAGTGATTTGGCACCAGGACACAGAGCCGGATCATTTGTTTCAAATCACATTAATCGCTCGATTAAATTACATACTTACTGTGCTATTAAAGGTTGAGTAAAATCAAGTTACAAAAACCAAACGAAGATCTAGTGACATGAATTACAAATTGTAACAGATAACATACATAATGTTATATCCCTCAGTTTTCTTTTCTCTCACATATTCCTAAAAGATTCATAAAGAGAGGTAGGGCATTGCTTATTTTGTAAGCTGACCGACTGGAGAAGTACCTCAACCTCACAGAATACAGTAGCCAAATAACAATTCTATTGAGGGTTGTTGTGTACCTGCGAGTGAGTGAGGTTACCAGAAAGGTAGGAGTTGTTGCGTTGACATTGGAGTGGCGGGGCGCGAGCGATACTTCATGTTGCTATTCGTAACTATTTAGTTGTAGTGACATATTTTTGCATGCCAGTTCCTGGTGAAGTATGTATTGTTCCGACACATAATAGAATGTTAACTCTGTATACCGCATTTCAGGCAAATAAACACTCATTGATTCCTTGATTCAATATAAACGTGTCGCGTCTACAGTTATTTTATTGATTTTAAACTGCAGCCCTTATTATATTATAATCAGCGTTTCATAATAACATTTCATACTACGAAATATAGACAATATTGTCATGATTAAGAGAATATATATGCAACCTACTCACAAGCCATTTAAAATGAAAAATAAAAATGTGTTACCAATAAAAAATATTTTAGTTTGAGCGGGACCGCTCCTCAAGAATACAATGAAATATTATTAAGAATACTCGTACTCAGGCAATACTTAAAGTGTTGTTGTAAGCAACAACACTTTAACGTTGGGGTGTAAGTGGTTCATCAAGATCTTTGAACCAAAGCCAACTTCACCTGCACGTGGTGCACCCTGCTGACTGACAAACGAAGCTCTGGCGAAAAGAGAGGTAGGGAGCGTAATTGTAAGCTTCCCGACAGGGGAATGTACCTCCACCTCACAGAATACCGCAGCCAAATAACAATTCCCTTGAGGGTTGTTGTGTTCCTGCGAGTGAGTGAGGTCACCAGAAAGAAAGGAAGGAGATGCTGCGTTGGCAGCGGGGGTGACTGCGCGCGAGCAATATTTTATGTTGCAAGCGTTAATATGGCTACGGTAACCGCTTCACATCAGGCGGGCCGTATGCTTGTCTGCCATCCGACGTAGTATAAAAAAAAAAAAAAAAAAAAAAAAGACAAATCATCATCAACCTGTATCCGCTGCTGGGAATGTAACATAATAGGCTTATAAAACTTTACTATATGCTTTATGCTTTAAAATCAATCATCACAATCATCAGGTCCATTTTAATCTCCACTACAGGAGTACGACCCTCTGTCGTCCGTCCCAGACGGAAGGAGGATTTGGCCTACTCTCCCCACGCTGTCCTGATCGATATTTGATCATGTATTTCCCTTAGTCGCCTTGTACGACATCCACGGGAAGAGACGGAGTGATTCTATTCTATTCTGCCGGAAACCACACGGCCAATGTATGCTTTAAAATAGACTTTCCCAATGCTTTTTCCCCAAAGATTTCCACCAAATACGTTTTTTTCAGGAGCTGTTTTGAGGTCATCTGTCCATATATGTATATGAACGTATGCTCTAGAATTCAGAATCCAAGTTTCTTCACCGTAGGTCACCGATGGCCTTGGATATTTTCGAAATCCTATCCAATGCCGTCGTGGCTCTCTATTTTTCCGCAGAACAAGTGTTAACGCAGAGTGCTAGTCTTATCGAGTAGATTTATAGAGCTCTGTTGTAAGGGAACTTTTTTACACTAAAGAGCCATTACATTGAGATTTTCAGACAACGTACCCTATACCTAACAGATACTGCGCCCCGTGTGCCAACCTTCCGGTTATATCACGGGGATGCGAGTCTCTCGTCCGTTTACCGTTTACCGTTGGTTTACTACCAACCAGACGAGAGGACCTTTACCTGCTCCGCTCTTGCGCTCGGTAAACCAACCGAGCACGCAAGCGGAACAGTAGCAGGTGTGGTAGGTAGGCAGTGCGATTTTCAGGCAGTCTTAACATGGTGTCACCTCGCTAGTATTAGTGAAGTGGCGAGTCTGCTTACCTTTCCACTATCATCGTTATTTGTTCTGATGTGCCGTCCACGTCCGATGTAGTTTCCAGAGAGCTAAATCGATTTTAAAGTTTCACTTGGAACATTTCCGAAACTTTTCCTGAATGATTAGGGAAATTATCGGACGTAAGTTTGACTTCAGCATTCATGCTCTTTGAAGTATATAACTACCTATTATTTAGCATGCCTCGTATAAATCAGTGATCATTTCCGGTATTAAACCGGTAGATTATCGAAGATTACCGAAATAATTATAAATATAAGTCTCTTACTTATTATAATGAAATCAATCAAGTTATTTTATAGTAAGCTTGCCAAGCAAGATTGAGTGAAGTTCATTAAAAATGATATCACTATCAGACATAAACCGAAAGTAGTTCGTTCTATTTCTTCATAATATTTGATTACTCTCATAACTAGATAAATATACACAATCATTCAAATTTTACGATAAATGTGTTAAACGCAGTGTGGGTGTAAATATGAAAAACAGTCATGATGTGTAATTTATAAGATTGATTACGTATCGGAATGGCTTACAAACCGGTTAAACTAAGCGGATTTGGTTATGAGACATTATGAACTTGATATTTCGGTAGTGTATCAGTATATTAACCGGTGTTTTAAAATACATTCTTAATAAGTTCACACTTATCTTATTTGATAGGTGATTGTGTGACTCACAGTAACACTAGGTAAGCTATTCGTTTTAGATAAACCAGTTTATTTTGGTTATATATATAACGAATACAGGGTTCGTCTGTTTTTCCATATTACGTAGGATGGCAGATAATCATACGGCCCGCCTGATGTAAAGCTGTAACCGTAGCCACATTATCGCTCATAACATGACATATTGCTCGCGTGCCGCTACCTCGCTGCCAACCCAGCAACTCCCTCTGTCTCGTGACCTCACTCACTCGCAGAAAGACAAAACCCTCAAGGAAATTGTTATTTGGCAGCGGTATTCTGTGAGGTTGAGGTACTTCTCCAGGTGACTTTTTAGATGATAGAATTAAGATAGAGTTTTTCACCTTCATATTCCATCACCAAATTACGTAGAAATCGTCTATGAGAACACGAAACGAATACCTACTTAGACAAAGTAGGTAAAGCCCATTTAATTTGCTATCATTAAGAATTTGACGGTAAACGAACTGTTTCGAAAAGACGTTATTTCCGCCCAAGCTATTTAGCCTGATGGATACTTTATTAAAAGTAATAAGATCTCCCTGGGGAGCTGGGGAGCTCCGTAATAAGCTGTAAACTTTGAAACCGTGGACATTTCTCCCAATTACATTGCATACAAGTCATCAAGAAAAGTTAGGAAAGGGCATTAGGGGCAAAATGTGATTCGAAGAGGGGGTGGCGGGTGTGGGAGTGTGATTTGTTGGAGAGAGACAGTCGCTAATGACAATCATTATCATTTATCAGTGACCACTGCGTGTCCACCTTCGGGTAATAATTACTAAGCCTCTTGGTAATTTCCTGATACTACATTTTCTTTGTAAAACAAACGGCAAAGCTAGAACAGGAGCTAAAAGGATAATCAAACTGTACCACGGACTGTTGTGGATATTTTAAGAACAATTATAACCTCTGTATATTCATCGATGAAACAATAAAATATAGATGTTAGATCTTTTAACAAAGTAATAACGTCGATACTTTATATAAATGTCGTACGAAATGTGCAACATTTTCCAAGTAAAAGCGAGATTATAGAGAAAAAATCGATATAAAGGTAACCCTAAAAACATTGGAATATAATTTTTAAAATATTTTTTGTCTTTATAATTAGTTCGTTTCATTTCGTCGTCAACCTTATTCATCACACTGCTGCGGGTTATGCATACGGGTTTCCCCATAATCGAAGAGGTTTAGAGCATACTACGCTGCTCAACTGCGGGTTGGCCATACAATTAGTGGTAATCGTTAATTAGCTTAATTAGTATCGATATATTTTTAATCATTTCAATGCATTGTGTCGCGGGTATACTACGCTACAAAGAGAAAATGACACTGTTTTTACAAGCCTTTTCGGCAAGGTGTATTAAACAAAATCTTGCGAATTTGAACCACTTTTCAGTATCCCACGGAGCTAAAATTTGGCACACGCGTTTAGTTTCCGCGACAAAAAACGATCGCGTTAATTACGCCAATTTTTAATCCAATATGGCGGTTGCCACAATACGGCGATTTTGTGGCAGACGCCACAAAATATACCGATAATTTCTAAGAATATTAATAGCCTAATAGGTATTGGATACTAGGTCTACGATAATATATTTTTTTCCAATTTTTTATCCAATATGGCGGTTGCTACAATACGGTGATTTTGGGGCAGACGCCACAAAATATATATCGATGATTATTAAGAATATTAATAGGTATTGGATACTAGGTCTACGATAATATTTGTTACGTATTTGGCACAACCCAAAGCCCAATAGCAAAAATCAAGTTAATTATAATCCAGTCAATGGTTTTTTTTAGTAGTCTATTAGCGTAACTTGTATTTTATTACGTTAGCTTATTTACAACAGGCTTTGTACGTACAATGCCGTAGGTGACAAATTAACCGTTTTATTGCCTTTTTACGGTTCGCTTCATGGCATGCGACCGTTGGGAAGGTCAAGTTTAATGATAGTAGACTCGTTGGAACCATTTTAATATCATGGATATTTCGTGATACTACAGTAATCAAGCATACTTACATAATTAACGTAACGGAACTACAAATGTTTTAGTGATACACGAAGCTTTTGTTATTTGGTATTTATTATACTATCTATATATTATTTGGCATCTAATACATAGTATAGTATCTAATACTACTAATAAAGGAACTCATGTTAATCATCTTTTAACACAATTACAAAACTATTTCAAGTCATTCGAATTGACTAATGCCGAAGTTATGTTGGCTATTTTACTGGTTGTAATTTTACTATTAAATTTTAATATTTATTTATGCATTTTTAAGTCTTTTTCTATTATTGGGGAAATATTAGAATCTTTCACCTACCAAGGGCCTACCGCATAAACTTCAGTAGCCGATTCTCAGTCAGCCGGAGTTTAAAAATCGGACTTCTGTTTAAATTTGTGATAAATATCTTCAGTTTAATTGGTAGAGCGCCTCTGTCCGTACCGGCTTAAACTTATTCTTATTAGCACTATATTATGGTGAAAAAGCCGATTAAAATTGGAATTTTTAGGGATTGCGAAAATCTAAATTCACCTTAAAATAGTGCTAATAAGAATAAGTTTAGCTTAGCCGGTACGAACGGAGACGCTCTACCAATATTTTGATTAGAAAAATAGTTATTCGACTAAATAGTAAATTAAGTTATATAATTTATTTAAGTAGGTCTTACGTTTAAGTTATTAACAAACATCTGTCCCAGCTAAGCTAGACATAAGCACACGGCACTGCAATCCTTGAAATCTAATCAAAGACTTGGCGCGGGCCAAATTTCTTTCCGTCTCTCTGGAACAGCTGTTAGTAAATATATTAGCTACGTCAGTAGATGACACTACATGAGACTACACCTACATGATTACCCCTAGGAAAAGGGTTTAGGAAAGGGTGGGTATCCGTTTCTTCTAAAAAAACACCCGAGCAAATCTTGGTCATAGAGGTATTTATTACGAGTATGTAAGGTCGCCCTTTTGGAGTTATGTTTATAGATGGATCACACTGCAAAGAATAACGAGGGAATTGGTGATGCCACATCACGTAATCACATCATGCATTGTTTATTTAAATATGAACAACATTAGAAAATACTCCAGCGCATGGTAGTTCTTCAAAGTGGTGGTGGTAAACCCGATACTAGTGGTCCAAACAATGGGCCAAAATAACTCGCAGCATCGCGTTGTAACCTCCGCTGTTTATTTTTAATCATCATTTCTGAATGGCTTATTTTGATAAAACATCAAATTTAATTTATTTTTATTCCGTCATGAAACTGACGAAGTAAAAAAAATATATATTTAATATTTCCTATATTATTGTTGCCGCAATGGTTCAATTACTAGGTAATTTCAGTATCGGTTTAAGGAAAACACTCTAAAATTACAATAAAATTGAGAATTCTATGCAAAGATAATATTATCTTTTACGTAATTATTAAGATTGAATATTCATGATTCTCACTTGTCTAGGCGTCTGGTTGTATACATGGGTACTGTTGAGTTGAGACCACATCAATCATCAATACGGCATTAAAACAGCATAAAGGTTTGAGTCTAGGCGTCAAGCATGTTAAACTTAACGACAATTTGGAACAGAATCTCGTTTTCTGAGGAAATAGAACCGGTTCTCAGTGCGTACACTTTCCGTACTTTGCCTCAGTGAGCAGTGTCAGTATATTCTATTCCCTTTACTTAGTATTTCCACAGAGTTTCCATGTCACGTAAAATAAAAAAGTAGGCAATTTGCACAAATTAAGTTAATAAAGCGTTACGGCACCAGACTCATCTTTTTTCATTACAACTTGGCACTGAAATCCAAAGCTAACAAACAAAGTACTTACAGTGACTTTACAGATTAATGTTTACAAGTGGGCTGAATTATAATAAAAATATCTGTTAACCGTCGCTTCGCCTGTTTGGTCATTATTATATATTTTTTTTAAATCTCGTCGGAATATTTTGCAGGGATAAAAAGAAACATAATGTCACTTTTCAGACATAAACTATCCGCCTAAAAAAAACATGGAAAAACAAACAAACAACACAGTTTTACATAATGTGTAAATCTAAATACATACATTTATAACAAGAAAGTAGATAGAATGGTGACCAACTGCAATGCAGTTTGTCAATATGTACTTTTTAATTACCCACGACGGAACGGACGGTATATGGGGTGCTAGGATGTTTGTGCAAATCAATGTTGCCATTTATCTCCAAAACTACGAGTCCGATTTTGATTGGTGCATGTTCTTAGATATGTGTTACGGTGACAACTCACTAGGGGGAGCTGCAGTAAACATTTGTTTGTGCAACCAATGTTGCCATTTATCTCCAAAACTACGAGTCCGATTTTGATGCGAATTTCAGTGATGGGTTCGGGTTTGATTGGAGCATGTTCATGTTCTTCGAGATGAAAGAACTTCTCCGGTAACCCTGAGTGAAGCCCAACATGCTATCTCTTTTACGCCAGGGATTTGTTCGCTTAGCGGCAAAGCGTACCAAGCAAATCTTGTAATTGTTTACACAAGTTTATTTACCAAAGTTACGGTACATGATGCTGGCTTTGGCTTTGTAGATAATGATGAGCTACTTACACTTTATCAAGTAAAGACCCTTTTTTAAAGTAACGAACTAGTCATTTTGCAAAACAAAATCACCAAACAAACATGCATAATACATTTATTTTGACTCCATTACGTCGTATACATAATTAAGTTTCAAGTATAAATATATTAGAAAAATAATATGTAGGTACGTAATTGGGAACGATAACAACGTCAAAATTACACAATAACATTTTACTAGTCATATAAAAACAACCTGGAACCAATATTTCATTACAATTAGAGATTTCATGTTACTCGTAATTGTGAATAGGCTGGCAATCAACAAATAATTTAATTGCCAATACCGTCGTTAGGTAGGACTCTCAACCGGGAATTATTGTGAAAAGCCGTCAGTCCCGGTACTAAGAACATGGACTGCAGCAGCAGGTTTTCCCGGATTTTTTTACAACTTTAGACGTAATTATCTTTTGCAATGCATATTTTGTTTTAAGTAGTTCCCGAATATTGTCGACACTCAAGTGTAAGTTCAATTACACTTGAGGATTAATCATACCCCTGCCCCTGCCTAGAGATGGGTGAAATGCTAGGCATTTTGGATAAATTCCCATTAAGCGCTAATAAATAAATGCCCAATTTTTGGGTATAGAGAACTTACGTGTACTTTTCGGGAATTTGTCGTAAATGCCCGGCATTTGCCCATGTTTACCCCTGCCTGTTGATATGTAAGCAGTTACCTTCACCTAGAAACGCCTACATCTACGCTTTACAAGAACATCCATGCTAGTCTCTAGAAGAAATCCCAACAGCATACAAAGACAATTCATTAAACTATAATTTGACTATATTATATTTACTTTACTTTGATATTTACTGCTTGAGAACAGATACGTTCGAAGACACATTATGTTTTAAATGTAATAAAACTTATATTACAATAAACTATTTTCATACTACGCATAATTTATAAAAACAGGTCACGGCACTCCGGGAATTACCTACTGGATTCTAATGGGATACTTATTCTATGCTATAAAACAGGTGTTTGTTAAACTAGCATAATACCGGGAATCTAAAATCTAGAAATCGGGGCCAGTTCTGCAAGCCCTAGTCGAAAGTAGGTCAACAGTATATTAATCAGAGCGGTCTGGATTTAATTCTGTAACTCCCTGTCAATAACATTGTTGCGTTGATACGAATGCGTATAATTTTATTTCGATTGCAATGCGCTCAGTATACCTACTTTACCGCCCGCATCGTTACGGAGCAGGGAAATAAAACATAGATTTAAAACATTGTAAAAGTTATGGCTTTCACTATAATTAATGCAAAATACTAATGCGAAACGAATTTATTATGCATTTATGGAATGATTCAGAGGCTGGTTTTGCATTCACGTGTAATCTGATTGTGTTTGTTTTTAAAAATACCTACCTATTATAATTCACATGTTAATAACGTAAGCCACTATATGTGTCTTTGACGTAGCCAAAATCCTGCCAAATGGAAAAGCACTTGGTCTGAGCATGCTTATAAACATGAAAATGACATAAATGATAAATCATGATTCTAAAAACAAGGGATGACTAATTGCCCGCAAGGTCGAAATGGGAAATAGACATTAAAATTATTAAAATTTAGGATTGTCGTCACACCTCGACAGTTTATTTTCTCTTTCTCGCGAATGTATCCAGAAACTAAAGCAATACCTTAAATGAGATGATACTGGTACATTGAGCTCGGTGGTCGAATGGTTAGCAATGGCCACTTTGACTCCGAGGTCCCGGGTTCGATTCCCGCACAAGACTAACATTTGTGTGCATGAACATGTCTATTTGTCTTGGTTTGGGTGTTTTCTATGTATTATATGTATGTATTTACAAAAAAAAAAATGTATTTAAGTACATACACGTATGGCGCTGTGTCTAGAAATATTTATTTATTATTTACTGGTGTCTGTTATCACCTAGTGAAATTTTGTACGTACTAATGAAGCTATATGTAATGCTTTTTCTAAGAAATCATGGTCAATTTCGTGGAGACGCAAAAATACACCTCTACGAAACATTCTGGTATTTGACAACAACAAGCATCTATAACCCATAAATAAAATAGGAGTGTTTGTTTGTAATATTAAAGTAACTGCTTTTTACTAAATATATTTTTTATGGATGCATACACGGTACATATACCAAAATAACATTTTTTACAATTTTTGTCATGTATAATATGTATTACTATAATTAATATGTATTAATTATTGGGTTAGGAGACGCGCGAGCGATATTTTATGTTTCGAGCGTTAATATGGCTACGGCAACCGCTTCACCGGAAGTAGTATACAAAACTCCTAGCCCAGAATAATTCCGTACATCATTCCCAGCGGTCCCTGAAAAACTATGGCTTCACTGTTTAGGTTAACACGATTGGCCTATATTTGACTACCTAGTTAGGATGCGTAAGCCAAACGCCAAGTAAAATTGAATTATAATCCGTCATCAACTTGGCGTAGGCAGATGAGAAGTTAATCCGAGGACGCCTAACGCAATTACTATATGTTAATTTGCCTTTGTTATTACTGGTCCCAACAGCTAATGGAATTGCGAAATATTTGTCAATACGTCGCACTGCGGACGGGGAAGTTGCTCATTCCCATTATTATTGATAATTTAATAATCGACATTTGCGTATTCCTTGTCTTTGTTAAATGATCTGAATGGCTATGAATCTAATTACGAAAATTGTATTTTAATGGCATCACGAGAAAATAATTCCTGAATCGAAAATATTGCCATTGGGTATTTACTGGCATGTCATACTTTTTTTTAATATTGCATACCGTCTATTTGAGAATCTGGCCTTATGCGAACAAAGGGATATTATGTAAGTATATCTTTTTCATTACCTTTTTAATTTTGTTAAGTAGTAAGACTCGCCAGTGATGCTATCAATCGCCTCTAGGACCCACATGCTCGTTTGCCTCTCTCATATTAAAGTGAAATAAAACTTTGTATGTATACATACAAGAATGGAAAAAAAAACATTTTTCGAAAACACTTTTCTGCTTTAATTATACATTTTGGGTACTTTTAGCAAATGCTAAGTTTTTATTTTTATTTGATATTTTTATATTAGGTATTTATTTTTTAGGACGATTTGTTTGTTGATGCCACTTTAACTACATGATAAAGTATGTGTTAAAATCAATTATTATTGCGTACTTTAGTGTGATATGTGATCTCTTGAGCTTTAATTACTTTATCAATATAAATAAATTATGCATTTTCGAAATACAGAAGACGGCATTTTTACCTTTCTTTTTTTTTTAATTCAAGTCGGGTTAATTGAAGACAAGCATACGGCCCACCTGATGTGAAGCGGCTACCGTAACCATGTTAACGCTCGCAACATGAAATATCATTTGCGCGCCGTCACCCCTGGTGCCACCACAGCAACATCTTTCTTTTTTTTTAATTATTTCATTTTCAATCAATTGTGATCTAAGACAATTGGCTCACTTTTCGGGTGTTCGTTTGTGACGCTTAGATATCTATAAAAATATAACATCATTGAGCCTATGTTATTATTCTTAGATCTTCAATGTACGATCAACGAATCTCTCTGATCAGAAAAAATCTGATCACGAATCAGTATTAAAAGTAAAATCGATTTCGATAGATCTATACATACTATACTCTATTTTTAATACTGACTATACTGTGAGTTGATAGTTCTGATATTTCCTCCTAACGGCCGATACATGTCACTATCGACTGGGGCCACCCCTTGAATACGAAATTAATCGGGTCACTTGGTCCACGAAGGATCACTTTGTTTGTTCATGGTCCCCAAAGACGAAAGATTCTTTGATGTCGACGTTTGCAGGTTTACGGACAATAGAGACATTTCAAGGTCTAAATTAATTAAAAACATCTGGCAGTATTGATTTTTACCAAATTTAACTATTTAGATATTTTTTTTTATACTACGCCGGGTGGCAGACAAGCATATGGCCCGCCTGATGTGAAGCGGTTACCGTAGCCATATTAACGCTCGCAACATAAAATATCGCTCGCGCGCCGCTACCCCCGCTGCCATCGCAGCATCACCTTCCTTTCTGGTGACCTCACTCACTCGCAGGAACACAACAGCCCTCAAGGGAACCGTTATTTGGCTGCGGTATTCTATGAGGTGGAGATACATTCCCCAGTCGGGTAGCTTGCAATTACGCTCCCTACCTCTCTTTTCGCCAGAGCTTCGTTTGTCAGACAGCAGGGTGCACCGCGTGCAGGTGAAGTTGGCTTTGGTTCAAAGATGTTGATGAACCACTTACACCCCCAAATATTTTTTTCGAAACCAATAAATATTTTTTTCGAATGTTATATCGTTTGAGAAGCTCGATAGCGTCGTTGCGCGTATCAGTCTAATCGTTCACGCAAGTTCAGCAACGTCGATCATAGCCTGTCTATGGATGGGTTTGAAGCTCGTTAAGCCGTCCTTCCCGCCTGTTGCCATTGGATGACAGTCGTTAAGCAAAGTCAGCAGTCTTTAGGTGGCTTAAAAACATTGGTCTCCGCCAACACGCAGTTGAGCAGCGTGGTGGAGTATGCTCTACACCCCTTCGAGTGAGGGGAGACCTGTATCACAACAGTGGGATAATTATGGGTTGATGCCGATATCGTTTAGAATGAGAGTAGGCATAGACCTAGTAGAAGATAATAACATCTCACGCGATCACCATATCATGTATAATAACATACATAGTATAAAAATACATATACATTGTATAAATAAACAATATACAACAAATATTCTACATTAACGATAGAGTGCACTAACGGAGTAAGAACGATTACACGGGTATGAAGAACAATGCAATACAGTGTTTCAATAATATTATATTCAATAACTAATACTTTCATTACACTGTTAACAATTATCATTATCACTTAGACATATTTTAGCACAAATGTTTATCATGCATAGAAAATCATTGCTCTAGTAAGAGCAGTGTTTAAATTCATTTAAAAATATCAAAACGTACGGAACATCTGTTTATGCTCAGCACTACGAGCTACCAGCGATGTGCACGTTCTACAGTTTTATATACTCTAAAAAGTGATATTATACACATTTCTAAAATATGACACTAATCGATAGTATCGAACGTATAAAATACGAAAGCGTCGAATATGTCGGTCTCCTGCTATTTTGAGTCTCACGTTCTTCCGATTGAACTGATTCATACAAGTTCTCTGAAACGACTCTTACATTGTTATCTCAGTTTTCCTCGACGAGAAAAACAAGAACCGGGAGAATTTGTGTACTTACATTCGAGAAGTATTTAACCTAAATTCTCCTGTGTCCAAAATTTATTATCATCAATGTCAACACGTTTTAGTAGGTACTATTACGCTTTAGAATTAAACGTGCGTGCCATTTGCCCGTTTCAACGCTCGCTTGTATTGGTCGTTTGGGTACAGGGATTTGTCAACAAATTGCATGTTTGAGCAGTATCTACGTATTCTAAGTTCGAACGCAGCCCATGGGTAGTGAAGCAATACAGATATTCAGTTTATCGATACAAACTCACATTTAACTTTTATTAGCAGGGAGAGTTTACGTGTGATTTAAATATTTAAAACATAAAATACTTTAATGTCATCATCATAATTAAACACGTTTTCTTTATCGAATGACCGATATTAGGTATATATTTTTACCACAAAATACTTAGGTACCTATTATTTAGCATACACTATATACATAAATAATGATTAAAACGAGCTAATGTAAAATAATAAATAAACCAAAATACTACTTGTATTTTTGTATCCTACGTCATATACACACGTTTTTATTTTATTTATGTCCGAAAGTACATGATCAAATTAATCATTCACAAGAGGTCATTGTAGATTAGTAGTGCAGTGATAGAGAAGCAAAGATGATGATACCATATATTTATACAGGAATTAACAGTGACCGACCGATTATTTGATGACTCCAAAATATTATTTCGAACCGAATTGTTTACGCATACCCCAACCCTAGAGAGTCAGCTGGACGAGATTGCCGCAATGTTGTCGTCGGTTTGTTTTTCCACACATATTGCACTCCCTATTCTCTGGCATGGCAGCAAGCGAGTACACAAATAAGAGCCAACATCGTGTTTGTCCAAAACGTATGCGGTTTCTATTTGTAATATATACACTCTGTGAATGACTGTGGCGGTCATTAAAGTTCGTCAGACGCGAAACCAATATGTAGTAATAACAGTGTTGATTTTTGAAAGACTTGTATATTAGTCAGCTTTCAACTTTAATTTATTTATTTATTAGTTTATTAGACTTGAATATGTTACAGTCAAAACCTATAACTAGTCAAAACCATTTTTAACTGACTTATGCAGTCAAAAGTAATTTTGACCGAATGATGTTGGTTAGGTTAGGTAACTTATTGTTGTAGTTGACTTTTTAAAACAAGTTACTTTTAATTAGATTAAGTAACAATAGGAATGTCTGGAAGACGGAACAAACATTCAAATATTTTGATTAGCCAGAACTAATACAACACATAGAAGCACCTAGATCCGGTATTGTCTATAACATATTATAAATAGTATAGTATTTATAAATAGTAGAGATACACCGAATGTTCGGCCGAATATTCATATTCGGTGAGTTTTTTAATGTTCGTGTTATTCTGACCAATAGTCGACTATTGTACCGAATAATTGTCGAATATTTAAATAGTATTACTTTAAATGTAAATATATATATTTTTTTTTTCATAAAAGAAATTTTGCCCATAGACATCAGTAACACCAAAAGACCACTGATCCTTCCCAGCCTTCTTAGGAAATTATAGGCTCTTTTCTTGAAGACTCCCAAGTTATATTTGTTTGGGAACATGAGGGAACGTGATTCCACAATTTCACCGTACGTGGTAGAAAATGTCATAAAAACGTACTGTGTTAGATCGCCTATCGTTAAGAAGGCATAGCTGGAATTGAATTTTTTTCAGAGTGATACCTATGATAGCGGAATTTTGCAGCTGGTATTAAATTGAACAGCCGATTCGAGCACTGGTACAATTTCTGCACTGTTTCAAATTCTGGTACAATTTGTAAAGCACACAAAGTAAGGAGACATCTCTGCATGTATGACAACGAGTAGGCTGGACTCGTTGTGAGATATAACTGGGTTACCGACAATTCGAACAGATCTACGTTGTATGCGGTCGAATGAAATCACACCAGGCTTTAAAACCCAATTTGGCTTTGCACTCCAAGTAACCACGAAACTGCACTTCGCTCGATATGACGGTATTCAGTTCCGAGGAGATGTGGTCAGTATGCAAAACTTTATTTTACGCCGCATTAACGTCTTCAATTGTATAAAGCTTAAGTCCGGCGTCACATACTGGTCACATATGCTGATGATTGGAACGCCTCAGTATTTGTTTGCTCCATACAACGCAGATCTGTTTGAATTGCCCAGCCGGTCAACAGTAACCCACCCAGTGATAGCTGACTGACTGGACTCGCTGTCTACATGCAGAGATGTACCACGGAGAGTGTTCGAAAGAACAGGATACTGACCGCTAACTTCCACTATTGGACCACTCGCCCAAAATTAAAATTTCACCCATACCATCTTGATCATTGATGATCTACCACAACCACAGCAATAGCAGGGTTTGTACGGGCAAGATCCAAGATGAAACCGAATGAACGCCGCTATTCCAAAGCGCAACGTATAAACCTATTTACTGCACAATAATGAACCGAATAATTCGACCGAATGTTCGGATTCTGTTGAACCCACAACATGATTATTATTTACAGTCAAAACTCATAACCGGTCAAAAGTGGTTTTGACCGGTTATGAGTTTTGACTGTAACATATATATATATATATATATATTGTTTGCGAGAGTCGATTATTTTAAGGAAGTATTCAGGTCAAGATCGAAATACTACTCAAGAATCAGGGATTCAAACTGATTTGTAGTTCCAACACGATAGGTGTTGACAGCATACTGACGTGTTTTCCGCTGATGTTTGTATGCGAACATATTAACATGCAGAGTTCTACCACAGTATAAGTAATAGTACTACGTACAGTATGGCCTCTCCCTGCCGCTCTCGACCTCACGACCTAACAATGATGACAATCTAGTCGACCTCACCTCCCCTCTGAGACAAATGTGGAACAATTTCTATGGCGCCGCACGCAGACACGCTCATTCCCGCTCTGCACAAATATCATTGTTTATGTAGTAGTAAACGACGCGATATTTGTATGGAGTGGCCGGGGTGTAGTTCTACACTGATACCCAATTTTGCCAGAGAAAAGATAATCACTGCGTTTTATTTACAACGGAGATTGGTTTTACCCTATTTTTAACCGACTCCAAAAAAAGAGGAGGTCTCAATTCGGCCATATTTTTTTTAAATGTTTGTTACTTAATTACTCCGTGATTTATAAACCGATTTGAAAAAATCTTTTTTTATTTGAAAGAATATACTTCCAGATTGGTCCTATATTTTTTTCACCATCATCATCATCATTATCAGCCTGTATCTATATACATAAATGTAAAGTAATGTTCGGAATCGGTTTTTTTTTTGGTAAAATTATACGTTCCGATTCATTATATAATCTAGGACCATGGCCGGATTATTCGAATTTCTAAAGAGATACCGGGATACACAATCGATTTAGTATTAAAATATTGTAGTTAGCATAATTAGGTGTTTTTGTTCACATATGATTGTGTATGGGGATCCGCCGCCTTATCTTTGAATTAATAAATAATGCTAGCAAGACTTGCAAAAAACCAGCACCAACCTTCACATTAATACAGTACCTATTTTTACATTTACAAAAATGTAATTCGTACAGAAATACTAAAATAAATTGTCCTTAATTTGTTTCTGGGGTTTTTATTAAGGGGTCCTAAAAATTGTGCTTACGGGTCCGCGCACTGGAAAAGGATATTCAAAAATGGCGCGATCTCGTGGTAAAGACACATTTTAGGTCGTTGGGCCAAAGGAGTAAGCAGACTCTCTAATATTCTTATGTATCAAAACAACTGAATTTTAAAAATGAACCTTATGTCAATAATCCAAAACTCTATTTTGAATGCATCCAAAATCTGATCTCTTCTCCGAGACGGTCTTTGTGAACTGACCTTTAATCGCAGAAGAGAAAGAATACAAGAACTTTATATGGTGGCGTCAAATAAATAACACTGGCCCTACCGCCTAAGCTGAATCCGAATACCATCGGGTAATCGGCTTCAGTATAAAGTTCTTGTAATCTTTGTCTTCTGCGATTTTTTTTTATACTACTTCGGATGTCAGACAAGCATACGGCCCGCCTGATGTGAAGCGGCTTCCGTAGCAATATTAACGCTCGCCAAATAAAATATCGCTCGAGCACAACCACCCCCGCTGCCAACGCAGCATCTCCTTCCTTTCATTAAATTAAAGGGCATTAAATAAAAGGATTGGGCAGTTCACAAAGACCGGTTAGGAGAAGAGAGCAGATTTTGGGCAACGTTTATGTTAGTACAGTATAGTAGAGTTATGGATTGAGAAACTATCAGTAAGATTACCATGATGTATATGCAACGAGGCAACTCCATACAGGATGTTTTACAGCAGTTACCGGCAGTGTTGCACAAGGTATTATGAAACTTGAGCAGATTTAAAACACAGCGTTGAAAGTAGGTCATAAAAATATCGCTAGTTAAGGAATCCGTTCTTGGTATATATATCAAACGGACTGATACCGGTTCTTCACTATCACAGTATTTAATTTCATATCATTATTATAATTATTTTCTTGTCGTGACGTGGACCTCAATGCCAACATTATTATTAGTTATAAGTTTCAAGGAAATCAAATAATAATAAAAAATCTATATATTTTAGACGCAGCTAGAATAATAAAACGATATATACAGTCAAGGGTCAGTGTGTGAATACAGTACCACGTACCACCTACCTTACCTTTAAAATTTGGATATAAATATATACGAGTATTTAAAAATTCTTAAATTTATTTTGTAGTCCTAATCATTCTCTAGATATAAATTTAAGTAAATTTGGATATCTATTTTATTGCTAAGATGGGTGGTAAAAAGAGGAAAGAATCTGCGATTGCTGCTATGAGCATCCTAACAGGCAAAATTCAATGCGATATTTCCACTTTAGTAGAAAATGAATCACGATTCGTAATTTACAAGCTAAACGCATTGTAGACCTGAAACCGTACCTCCTTATCTACGGATATTCTACGCTTGAGGTTTGCGGCTGCGGTCGCTGCACGGTGTTGATTGCCCATTATTATTTTCCGCGTTACAGTTAATCCAATAAAGTTATTATTATTTTCATTGATTTTGAAACGAACAAATTTATGCCTAAACATTTTTCTTAGGTCAAGTTTTGATCTGTATCTGACGATTTCTGATTAAGGGAGAGGCTTGATTTTCTACAAGCCATCATCTTGTAGCTTAAGTTACGGCAAACTTAAAAGGCGTTGGGTGAGGAGTACCACAACCGCAAGTAACCTTTTTCCATGATACCTTTCTCGTGCCAGCATGAAAGACCAAAGGTCAGTACCACTAGAGTCAATGCTCTACCTATTCCTTGTTCCAATACAAGATTAAAAATAAAAAAAACCATGGTAATCCTTATTACAAAGTTATGTTACTTATTTCAACAAGGCGGTCTTATTCATGAAAGAAATATATTAAAAAAAAAAGAAGTTTTTGTTAAACATTACTGTTACCATATAAAATAAGTTATTAAAACAATAAGCGATGATTCTTCTAATATTTAAGCAACGAAATAAAAGTCAATCAATAAATATATGTCTCCATATAAAGAATAAAATAATTGATGTTAATATGAATATATAGGCGGTCTCAGCAAAAACCGTTAGACGGATACTGTTATTTATCCAATACGACAAATTACAACGAAATATCCAAGAAACAATGATCTTTGTCAAAGATATATAAGAAATATTTAAATTACAGCATTCCAAGTGAGGCCTGGTGACCTTCGTGAGGTGGGGCGGCCACCCAGGACGGCCTATGATCACAGGGGTATATTTAGAAGCTCCTTTGATGAGCGCAGCTCAGATAACCGCGTATCGCTCGATATGCTCCGATGCGTGCGACCGCCTGCACGTGCCAGTCACCGTGTATGCTTTTGTTTCATTATAAAAAAAATATTTATCGGTATAACAACGTTTAAGCAACATGTCTAACTTGATTCTTGAATTTTTTTTTCTATAAATGTATAAGTACTTGTCCGTCGTAATCCGGCAATGTATACATAAAATAAACTAATTAACAGTAAACCATTTAAATAAAAAAAAGTAGTAAATGTAGGTGTAAAAAAAAAGTTGTAATTGTAAATGTTGTAAAAATAAATGTAGGTACTTTATTTAAAATGATACCTTATTTAAATTGAATATATGTAGCTTAAAAAAGCCTCAATTTTTGCAATACACAACAAAGCCTAATTAAGTTCAGTTACATAGTACTCTTACCAAGATTGTGGTACCGTAAAAAGCACGTCGAACAAGTTTGACCTTTGTATGGCTATTCACACACAATAAAAGCAAAAATCTTATACGATAGTATGTACTCACAATACATAATACATTTGAGGCCATTCAACGGCAAAAATAAGATAATGGAAAAACATTTCCGAAAATAGCGTAATCTGCGGGATCGGATCAAAATAACATCACGAGTCACGACATTACCAACATGTCCTATAGAAAGAATAAGTAGTTCATTGAGGAAAAGCCAGGGCAAGCTAGGATCAAAGTATTAAGTTAACAGAACGTATCACAAAGGATGTATCAAGCTAAAAGAGGATGATTCTACGTCAATGTGAACTTTTATTCAAACGGAATCGAGAAAAACATGTTACCGATCTCGGTTTCACAGTAATTACATTGAGTACTATGATGAATCCCTTTGGAATTTATATAGCCTGTATATAAATGTCAGTATTGTCATCGAAACACGGGTCGCTTTAGATGTCTATGAAGCGCAACAATAGCGTCACTTTGAAAGTAAGAGAATTGACTTCAATTCCCTTGTTTTGCCGTTTACCTACAACTTCCATGAATCAGTAAATGCTTAAAGAGCCAAATATGGTAGTTATGTCACTTTTTCCGTATGATCAAGTATGATATATATTTTTATTATTCTCTGACTCTGCCTTGAAATCGTTGGATAGATTTATAGACAAATGTGTACTTTTGACATGGCATTCATTGCTTATAATATACAAACTAAATTGTAACAAAAAAGAAAATCTGTTTATTTAATCAGGTCCATATATATTCTTCTTCAATGGTCAATACCAAAATGCTAGTAAATAAAAAAATGATAAAAAAATAAAAATAGAGATTTTAGCTTTCTTTATTATTTAATTCTAATGTAAGATGTGCAGTACATAACGTAATTATGCATTAGTGATAGTTAATTAACTAAAAAAAGAAGAATAACATAAATGGACGTTTCGTCTATCATGTTTTAGTAATGAAAATTTGCCAATTGATCTACTACATTCTTTAGTGCTTACTTTGTAGGTACATCTAAGTAATGTACTGTAGTACTAATACTACATTACTTAGATGTACTTCTAGTACATCTAAGTAATAAAATTTCGAATTATGTACTTTCATATACTAATTAGCCGTGTGGTTTCCAGCAGACTAGAATAGAATCACTCCGTCTCTTCCCGTGGATTCGTACAAGGCGACTAAGGGAAATACATTATCAAATATCGATCAGGCCTCCTCAACCCGTTTGGCCAGCGTGGGGAGTGTAGGCCAAATCCTCCTTCCATCTAGGACGGACGAGAGAGGATCGTGCTCCTGTAGTGGAGACTAAATGGGCCTGATGATTATGATGATGATATACTAATTAAATCACTGCTAACCCGCAATTGAGCAGCGTGATGGAGTATGCTCTAAACCCCTTTAATCGAGGAGAGCATATCCCAGCAGTGGACGAATAAGGGTTGACGTCGTTGCATATTAAATATTGCTACAAATAAAGAGTCACAACAATGTAGGTGTTAACGACGAATAGTGGACAATTTAAATTGCAAAATAAATGGAAAAATACTATAATAAATTAATATGCTGGTTTTTACAATGTTTCATCTAGTGGGCTTACGTGACAACTAAAAATTTAAAAACATACGTAAAACAAAAAGAAATATAGAAAAACAAATATGTACAAAAAGTTTGCGCACAACCAGCCAGTCGCCAACAGTAGGTACATCAACCTTTTAGTGACAATATCCAATCTTTAAGATATTTATTATCGTAAATCATACAGGTACACATTATATTATCATAATGGCATTTTTAGGGCTTAAACAATGTACGATGAACTCTCACTTGATTTTCATTATTTAAAGATAGAGACGCCTACTTACATTTTTACGATAATCATACGTGTGAGAGAGGGACAGCAATAGCAAACGACCCCTATTATTTCTGCCAAGAGTCGTTTCACGCCATAGAATGATCATGATCTACCATAAGATTGTATTATGTAGGCACAAAAAATTGTATAAGTAGGTAAGTAAGACGTGGGAGAAATCTTGGGATAATGAAATGTTGTTGTATACATACATGGGGAAAGAAATTTTACACTAATAAACTTTATAAATTTAACAAAAGTGACTGACTTTAGTCATCTCTGAGTAAAAAACCAAACAATGAACCTACTTTGAATATGCAGCACCTAGTGACTTGACTCGACCGAAATATGCAATCATGGACTCACAAACAATCGTTTTTTTTTTCTTAATTTACTGTTTATTAATATTTATTTGATAATAGTGAACCCACATTATGCTACAAGGGATTATAGACGTTAAAAGATCTTGTTTATATTATATTATCATGTTTATTATTGTTTATTGTGTATCTTGTACTGCGTAGAGTCGTTTTTCGTGTTACTCTGAAAGGCGTGAAAAATGTACTAAAACCCGGTTTATGACATCACAGTTTTTGCCTACCTATTCACTACTTTTATGTTTTATCACAGTATAAGTAATAGTACGTTTTATTGATCCCTTAAACTTAAAAGGTTCAATACCGACTATTCTGACGAGTATAATTCTGACGAGCTCGGTGGCGTGACGCTCGTGGGTTCGATTCCCACACAGGACAAACATTTGTGTGCATGAACATGTCTGTTTGTCTTGGTCTGGGTGCTATCTATGTATCATAAGTATGTATTTACAAAAAAAAATGTATTTTCGTGTGTTTATCATTTGTGTAGTACCCATAACACAAGCTTCCATTACTTTGGGGCTAGATGGCGCTGTGTAATTTGTCTGACAATATTTATTATTATTATTTAGTAATACCATGTTATTATGGATCAGGTTAATATTCATCACATTTTTTTTTTGTCATTTGTTCTCTTTCCTATTGAAGAATGGCATGTTGGAATAAAAATTGAAAACAAAGTATACAAGTTTAAAAGACACTTCTAAAGGGTCACTTAACATTTCGTTTTTAAAAATCACATTAAGTCACATAAAGTATTATAAATGGTTTATACCTGGAAGAAATCGCATCGCGATAAGGTCGCCCTTTGTACTCTAATTCTGTACATGTATTTCTTTTGTATTTTTTTATAGGTGCAATAAAGTGTTGTAAGTCATAGTAAAGTGAACTCACGCGATTGCGTCGATCATATCGAGTCCCATCTCGACGGTGCACCGCGCGTGATCGGAGCGAGGTTCAGGCAGCCCGGACACGCAGTAGTAACAGTCGCCGAGGATCTTGATGCGGAGGCAGTGGTTATCCTGTGTAAAGAAATATAATTATATTTTTAAAAGGCATTACAAAAAGGGTGGACCTGTATCGGGGTACAAAGCTGTTGATTTAACTTGAAACGGCCCTGTATCGGGGTACACAGCTGTTGATTTAGCTTGAAACGGCCCTGTGTCGGGGTACACAGCCTGTTGATTAAGCTTGAAACGACCCTGTATCGGGGTACACAGCTGTTGATTTAGCTTGAAACGACCCTATATCGGGATACATAGCTGTTGATTTAGCTTGAAACGACCCTGTATCGGGGTACACAGCTGTTGATTTAGCTTGAAACGGCCCTGTATCGGAGTACCAAGCCTGTTGATTTAGCTTGAAACGACCCTGTATCGGGTTACACAGCTGTTGATTTAGCTTGAAACGACCCCGTATCGGGGTACACAGCTGTTGATTTAGCTTGAAACGACCCCGTATCGGGGTACACAGCTGTTGATTTAGCTTGAAACGGCCCCGTATCGGGGTATACAGCTGTTGATTTAGCTTGAAACGGCCCTGTATCGGGGTACACAGCTGTTGATTTAGCTTGAAACGTTTTAGTTTGAAATTTCTATGTCAGTACATATGAGATATGAGTATATCAGCGAGGTAAATGTGAACAGAGGCATCAGCCATTTTGCACGATGCCTCTTCCTCGTCAACTATACCAACTTCCACTATACCAACAAAATGACAAGTTTCCAACAGGGGACTCACTGTACAAGCTAAATAATGACGGTGCATTTACCTTTCTAAGATTATTAATAAGTTTCGCAATTATCAGGGTAACACGATATGGATAGACCTTTTCGTTACAGTCCACTTTGTTTTATACTATACTACGTCGGGTGGCAGACAAGCATACGGCCAGTCTGATGTGAAGCGGTTACCGTAGCCATATTAACGCTTGCAAAGAAATATCGCTCGCGTGCCGCCACCCCCGCAACGCAGCAACTCCTTCCATGCTGGTGACTTCACTCACTCGCAGGAACACAACAACCCAAGAGCATCATTATTTGGCTGCGGTATTCTATGAGGTGGAGGTTCTTCCCCCGTCTCTTTAACATAACTTTTCTGACACGTTAGTGATTTTGAGACGTTTCACGTCAAAATTGCACATAACGCATCAACAGCTGCTCCAGTAGTGGATACGTTCGCGTCACTGCGCTCCTGAATGCAACGTTGAATGCACTACAGCGAACCCTGCAGGCAATGGCGGTTTTACCCCGAACACAAAGCAATGTTCGTATTTAAATTGTGGAACCCTAGTGTTTGACTTCACTTGAGCAGTTGCATGGTGATACCTACGCAAAACGCAGTTGGTACGCGATAATTGTGGATACCCGCAATAATCGCAACATTCACATTAGTGTTGAAAATGACATGTAAAAAACATGTATCTTTCAAACGGCCCCTGTATTTTTCAATAAAATACTGAAACTTTCCTTGTTGATCTTCGGTGAATCTTTCGCAAGTTTATGTTTTTACATGTATATATTTAGTGTATTTTTCACAGACTGGAGGTTATTATTTTAGCCTATAATACTTGAATTTTAGAGTCAAAAACACTCGAAACTCATACATAACCTAAATGATTGCTATAATGTTGACTTTAAAATACTTATCTGCCTGTCTTAGAAAATGTACCTATCTTATTTTTAACTATGAATAAAGTAAGGTAGGTATGACTGCACTTATGCAGGTGACCGTACATTAATTGCAAAATAAAGTCAATAATTATCAATCATTGTAATATTATTAAGCAAGATTTTTCCCTTTGATTGTTAAAAATTAAAAATACACCGTATTAAACAAGTATTATATGTACATGTAGGATTTCAAATTTGTTATTTTATGTAGGAACCTCAAATTTGTTATTTTCCAAAATTACATGTATTTTACAGGAAAGATACAAAATTTCGAAAGAAACAAAAAGTATCTTTCGCAATTTTCAACGCTAATTAATTCACATCCTATCAAATATGAATATTTTTCTTTATCCTACGACCTCTTTCTACTAGACGCATGCTATTAGTGACGTGACTAGGTTCACTTCCTCCATGACAAGATTGTTAAACAGTTCGCAAACTAATCCAAAATTTAGTTTAAGATAATTAGCAGTCGAGAACTAATGAAGTTGTTATGTATAGAGAGTAGTCAAGTAACTAAATTATATCTAGCACCGTCGCATCATTAACACAAATCGTCTCTAGAATAGTCAATGACAACACGCTACCAGCCACTTTACCAACGTCAATTAAGGGGAATGTGACAAGCATTTAAACGTGATTAAATTATATTGATAGTTATGAGAGCAACATGAATACAAGGCGTACACTTGAGAGGAAATTTCATAATTCTACAGAGATATAATAAACAAGTACGTTTGAAATAACTACTACCATATACTGTGAATAATTCATAAAAAAAATATATGTGGTTCTTCCAGTATTGACGTTGGTGATTTCAATGCAATTGATATTAGTGTAGCTTACCCAAGCTGAAATGACGTACCCCACTCCCGCGTTTACTCAGGCAATTTAAAATATAGGCAGAACACGCGTAAAACCCATTTAGACCAACTTGTTCGTACTTTTATGAAGCTCCTAGGTATAAAATGAAGGCACATTGATCTACACTACTTTGCGTGCTTCCGCTACCAATTAGTTCATGCAAACTACTGCCGGCCGGCATCCACCCACTACCGTTAGTAGTTTCATGCGACTGCCGTGGCTGCTTTTGTCGTCTCTGCTCCAGCTGCTGTGGTCGTCTCGGCGAATCTCCAACATCTGAAACAGAAGATACATGCGACCGCCACTGCCCCGACTGCCGTGGTCGTCTCTGCGACACGTGTTTCGCCTCTACGCGAGGCATCCTCAGGCGATCTGTAGATGTTGACGGTTAGAACAACAACCTACAAATGACAAGTCCATCGCATTGCCGGCCTTTATATTGTTTTGGATGGAAATGGAAAATATATTAAGGATAGGAAAATTACTAACGTCAAGTTGTTTATTCATTAAAGGTTATTAATAATAAAATTAAGGGTTGTTGTGTTGCGAGTGACGTCACCTGAAAGGAAGGAGATGCTGCTTTGGCAGCGTGGTTGGCAGCGCGCGAACACACTTCATGTTTACATGGCTACAATAACCACTTCACATCGAGCCTGCCCTATACTAGTTTGCCACCCGACGTAGTATAAAGAAATCGTTAATAATAAATAGAAGTCACAATTTTCATGGTATAACATCAATAAACCAATAGTAAGCTACTCACATTGGCGAGTTGGTCGAACCGGCCGAACAGCTCGTTTAACAGACGCACCAACTCCTGGGCACTGCACTGCGATGCGAGCACCGTGAAGCCCACGATATCGGCAAATAGAATGCTGTAACAACACAAAATATGCAATATAGGTAAAAGAATTACTATGACACCATAAAAACTTCTCAATATATAGACGAGCTCGGTGGTCAAATAGTTAGCAATGGCCACTTTGACTCCGAGTTTGCGGGTTTGATCCCCGCACAAGACAAATATTTGTGTGCATGAACATGTCTGTTTGTCTTGGTATGGGCGTTTTCATTTGGGTGTAATTTGTACCACAGCTATGTTAAATATTTTGTTTATGTAGCTAGTACCATAAGAAAAGCTATAATGTTTTTTATTGTTTCTCCAATGGTAATATATTTTTAAATTATTTCACCCGTTTAAAAAATTTAAATGAGCTTTCCCACCAAACTTTGATCGACCATAAAACAAGTCGGACGTAATGTTTCTGCTACGACAATCGTTCTAGTTCTGCGTATTTTACGATATTGAAGTTTTTATTTGTAATTTTAGAATTGGAGGGCCTCGATGGCGTCGTCGTGCTTAGGATTACGTCACGCTAAGCTGTCGGTCCCGACTTTGGGCGGCTTGAAAACACTGGCCTCCACCAACCCGCAGTTGAGCAGCGTGTTGGAGTATGCCCTTCGATTGAGGCGGGCCCGTATTCCAGCATTAGGAAAAATAAGGGTTGACGACGAATTTTAGAACATTGTCAAGTAGCCTGTTATTGTACTCGAAAATAAACCTAAACCGTAGGTACACGGAAGTATTTATGTATAAACAAACAAACTAGTATTATAACTTACAGTCGTACGAATGTTGTTTCCTGACAAATGACGCAAGCAACGCATTTAAATAAATTCAAAGTTTCAAAACTGTCTATATTTATTTATTTTATTTAAAACATAAAGTATATATAACTAATTAAGTTAGAAAACTAAAACTATATAAAGGTGTCTTAAAATACAATCTAATTATATAAAACTTAATTAAATTACAAAACTAAAATTATTTATAAATATCTTAAAATTAAATTTATAATAAAATTAATACAACTACATTAAAAACTAAAATTATAATAAAATACACAGAAACAATAAAAAATATCATTACCATATTAATTGTCCCGACAATTTTCGGGGATTGTGGCCAAAAGGCTGGCCGCATTTCCACGCTGTATAGCGATGGAAATATTTTGGCCTAGATATTGGCCAGCCCTTTGGTCACCCGAAGTCAAGACCAGCTTCTTGGCAATCTCCTTGAATAAATCTCGTGCCGATGGCCCCCACGGTCCCAACGTTTCTACACCGAACGCCTTAAATATATAGGAAGTACTCAGTTCTGAGTACTTCCCACACTTAAGGCGCTCAGCGCCGCGTGCAGCTGAGCCAGCCTCAAAGCTGGTTCCCTGGAGATGAGAAGCCGCTAAGGTATCAACACATGTTACATCCCATACCAGAGGTCTTCCCATCGTCCAAGGAACCAAAGTTTTAGAAACCAAAGTTTAGAAACTGTCTTATATTTAAACTTTAAACGTTTATATGGAATATTTACATTATTAAAATAAGCTCAACAGATAATGTGTTGAATGAATGTTGAACGAGCAATCAATTCCATATTATATCAATTAAAAAAATACATAGCGCGAAAAAGGTTTAAGAGTGGTAGGGTACAGCGTATTTGTAAGGGGGGGTACCTCCACCTCACAGAATCATCATCATCAGGTCATTTTAGTCTCCACTACAGGAGCACGACTCTCTCGTCGGTCCCAGACAGAAGGAGGATTTGGCCTACACTCCCCACGCTGGCCAGACGGGTTGGGGAGGCCTGATCGATTTTTATAATGTATTTCCCTTAGTCGCCTTGTATGACATCCACGGGAAGAGACGGAGTGATTCTATTCTAGTCTGCCGGAAACCACACGGCCAAACCTCACAGAATACCGCAGCCAAATAACAATCCCTTGATGGTTGATGCGTTAATGCCTGCGAGTGAGGTCACCAGAAAGAAATGAGTTGCTGCATTGGCAACGGGGGTGGCAGCGCGCGAGCGATAGTTCATATTGCAAGTGTTAATATGAAAATTTGAAAGTTGCGTGGAAATTTTTAAAATTTAAGAAAACTGAACGACTATTTTAACTTTTCTAATGCAACTTTAGGTCGTTTGACAAAACCGTCAGTCATTTGACGTTAAGAAGACATGACACGTCTGTCGGGTCAGCTAGTAAAAAAAAAAATAGAACATTACATTAAAAAACATGATTACGACGCCGTGTACATTCATAATTAAGTTCAATTATTTCTAATAACTATTAACTTACTCTCTCATTTAATGTAGCTACTCGTTAAAAATTTCATACATTTTATTTGTCAATTAAAGTAGGTGATTGAGCAAAAAAGTAGGATGGACGTCGTTAATAGGGAAAAAAGGAGTAAAACGGATTAAAGTATAAAGTAGAATCATGCTAACTAGGCAGAAAGCAACTTTAGTAGCAAAGAAACGAGATACTTGTTGGAAGGGTTCTTGTCAGCAGCTAAGGCAATTATCTTAGCTAAAAGCTATTCTGTAGAATTACATCCGTTCTTTTCCGTCGTAGAATTTTGGTTGTATTGAGACTTTCATCAAGTTTGAGATGTATTGTCAATGTTATTATCAATGAATATTTATATGTAAGTGTTATATGTGTAGTAGTAAAATAAAATAGGTGACAATATTTTACGCTTCACTTACAACTTGCATCGTGGGGTCTTAAAATGAGTTATGCTAAAGGTTTACACACGGAATAAACTGCGATATGAAATGAAATGAAATATTAATTAACTGAAGATATTATATATTGAACCTAGTAGTACTATGAACTCACACTAGGGTAGGCCTGTATCGTGAGCGTCAATACAGTATACACAGTACAGTAGTGGACCAGTCACTTCTACCGAGTCAGCGATGACAGATGGGGGGGGGGGGGGGGAATGGTCCTGGAGTGGAGGCCCCGTAATGGGCCAACATAGTGTTCCTATTCCCCCCTCTATATGGACCGATTACCTCAAAAAAGCGGCTGGAAGAGAGTGGAAGCGGAAAGCGGAGGATCACATTTGGTAGAAGGCATTTTGGAAGGCCTATATCCATCAGTGGATAGATACAGGCCGATAACGATGAAGAACTAGTTCTAGTTCGATACAATTAAAAAACAATGGATCTACGAGTATTAGATAAACACAAAAAAACTAGATAAATTTTCCAATTGAATGTGAAGTAGAAACCAATCAATATGGTATCGGAAATACATAAGAGCAAATTGAATGTCTCGGTTTCGGAATTATTAATTTCATTGACATTCTACCGGTGCATCCAGTTGTTGCAGCTCAAAAGTAAACGCTATGCTCGTATTTACATACTTAGCATCACACAACAATTGTAGAAACTACTGAAATACCAATAAAAGCACTCGCGTTGAATATTTTGCGGTTTAGATTTTGGGGTACAAATGACTGCCTATAATCTCGTCTAGTATCTTATTAATGAAACCACCCCGTTGTGCACTTTGATCTTCGTTTGCTATTCGCAAACGAAGCTCTGGCGAAAGAGAGATCAAAATGATACACGAAGTGGCACTTCTATTCCGATAATAAATTTTTATTTTATGCTTTCAACACTGATAAGCAGTAGCCTAATGTACACCTCCGGCACGACTAAAGCCGGTCGGGTGGACGATATGCAAACAAAAACTGCCTTATTACTACGAGTATGCTTCTCCATGGGGTTTCAAGTATAAGAAGTGAGATACGTCGACCTTCAACTTATTCCAAAACTTATACGCATTTGACTAATGACCGTTATTTGTAAAGAAAACGTATTCACAAGTTGAGAGCTCAAAACGAGGGCAAGTGAACAAAAATAATAAAGATAAAAGCGGTTCTTTGTTATTTGTCGACGCGTGAACTTTGACTCTGAGGTCCCCACAATCGGGCGTTTCTATTGTTTACGTTCATCATTGTTCGGCGAATTTCACAAGTGCAGGGGAACGATACCCTCTGGTTTTCAACTCCACTTGAAAGAATTACCATGTACTCCAAAAGAAAAAGTTTACCCGACTCTTCGGGTAAACTTTCCTTGGGATAGTTGGCAATATTGTATATTGATTTATGGATAGGGATCCATAAGATTTCATAATTTTTATGAAAAATCATAAGTAACAAATGCTTGTATTTTACATATTTTGCGACGTCATCTTTATCACTGTAAAGTATTTGTACTGGTAATGTGGACGACCCCCTTGGCAGTGCATGGATGCAGAAAAATTCTCAGTTCCACACCGGTACAGACATCGACTTGCGTTTGTTAGCACTTGATATTTATATGGACCTTGATATTTATTGTTCACGAGTTAGAGTTCCGGTATCTGAATATTTGACGGATCAAGTGGACAAACAGCCCATACAAATATTTCGATACGTGCAAAAGCCGAATCCCAGTGGGCAAACGATCTTACGAAAATCAGGTAATCTACCTTTATTATAGGCGAGCAAATGACGTGCCAGTCAGTAAACCTACCTATTAATAACAAAAATCTTTAAGAATAAATCCCAGCTACCAATAAACATTTTCCTATATTAACTTCTTGTAGAGCGCAATCAAGCTCGTCTCTGAACGCAGATTTCCGACTCGATCGCAATCAGAAACTTCATTTACATAATTTTGTGGCCAATGCGGACGCAATGCTGCGCAAGTCCCTTAATGATGTCCATACGTGCGTTGTGTTCCCAATTCGTAACACGCCGATTGTCCCAATAACCCGTATCGGAATAAGATTGACTTTATTTGTAGGAACAGAAAAGAAATACTCAAAAAGTCGTATGTTGTGCTTTCTGAGAATAAGTGATATTCTCAGATACAAAAGATAAAATCATACGATACAACAGATAAAAAATTCTCAAACGTACACATAATATCAAAGTCAATTTACGCGTGAATGCATTAGTGATACGATTTATAAAATAATGATCAAACGATTAATTACATGATTGGCCTCCGGGCAGGAGCACCCGGATACCTTGTGACAGTTGTGACTCGGGTCAGCAATGAATTGTGAGGATTTCTGACGATGCCATGCTTACACAATATCAGTTTTTGAAATATTTTACCTGATTTTGTATGTAATCCATATCTACTATATAAAAATAAGTTGGGTTTTCCTTCCTGACGCTATAACTCCAGAACGCACGAACCGATTTCCACGGTTTTGCATTCGTTGGAAAGGTCTCGGGCTCCGTGAGGTTTATAGCAAATAAAATTCTGGAAAAATTTGAAAAGAAAAGCGGGAAAATCTTGAAGCCCTCTGGTGGCGAAACGGAGTTCGCCGGGTTTGCTAGTTGTATATAAAATGGCATTTATTTAGAAGACCTGTTTGATATGATGGTCACTAAACTTCCTAAACTTGCAACTCCTTGCAATTACCACGGAATTCATTCTTACACGCAGAAACAAAATCATCGTTCACTGTGCGGTTATAAGGAGATTTTGTCCTGCATTCCTACTTGTATCAAGTTGTGGAATGATCTTCCCTATCGGGGATTTTCTAGTAGACTAACAGCATGAGATTTTTTTAAACAACAAAATGTTACATGTTTGCAATTCTTTGCGAGCGATTCTTTTGGTGTTAAAATCGAGTATAATGTGTGGTAATTGCTAATCATCTAGTGCGCCGTGTATTTGTATACAACCTTAATTATTGTAATTAACTATGCATTGATTTCCCTCGACAGCAAATAAGAATTAATATAACGTTGGTACAACATGTTAACAAAAGCGACATTAAAATACCCATGCTGTAAGAGTTCCGATAATCCTCTTAGGTCTAAGGGTTCTGTGTTCATGAGTGGTTTACACATAATCCTGTCTGAAAACAGCTTTGTATCAAAGTGATACAAAGAGTCGGATACACGTATTAAAGTACCTTTTCATCGCAAACAAAACATACTTTGACATGACAATTAGTCAAAGAAACCACTGATTAGGAGAGCATTTCGCAAAACAAGCGTATCATATCACATTAATTTTTCACAAGCAGTCATAAAACGTGTCTGGCGGCACGCTACAGACCAATAACTCGCACGTAAAGCCGCTTATTAGTCTGAACCATCCATAGGCCGACGTAACTGCGTTTACAAAAATGATTAAAAAAGTTTCTCAACTATTGTTACAAGATTCGTAATATCACGCTCTCTACAAGAAATGTTTCAATTAAGTTTTTGTATGTGAAATGAACGGTGGCTATACCAAAGCTCACTCCAGACAGTCGGCAGCCAGACAGACAATCCTATCAGCTGAATATCCGTTTAGCCTAAAAGGATCAAGTACGGTAATAGACTTCCTGCCGTCATGATGTCATTCCCTTTTGTGGATTGCGTAATTATTATATTGTACGCGTCTGGAAGGTTAATTACGGTATGATGTATGAGTGAAATGAGCGTAAAAGATTAATTATGAGTGTATTCTCATATTACGTTTATATTATGCCCCATACTTTGCGCAAACTTTGCAAAAACATCATTGTTTTTATTTACTTAGAAATGTAATTTCGTATCAAAAAATAATTTAAGGTTTTTGTAAATCTATAATCTGTGATTTAGCTATGATTCAAATCTAAAACAATGTATGCAGATGTTTACAACATTGTGCACATAGACCATCTCAGATATAAAACTTTAAATCTCATAATAGGATTTAGATTTGCACTCACGATAATATGTATATTGCTAGATATACTAGTTTTGCAATAATTTTGGGATGTAAGTGGTTCGTCAACATCTTTGAACTAAAGCCAACCTAACGTGGTGCACCCTGCTGATTGATAAATGAGGCTCTGGCGATACGAGAGGTCCATACCTCTCGTATCGCCAGAGGTCCATACCTCTCGTCCATACTTCCCGAGTCGGGCAGCTTAAAAAATACGCTATGCCATCATAGCGTATTTTTTAAGCTGCCCGATACGGGAAGTACCTCCCACCTTAGAGAATCAGGGGTTATGTTCCTGCGAGTGAGTGAGGTCACCAGAAAGAGAAAGAAAAGGATGTATAGGCTGGCAACAGATCGGCGACTCCTTGGTGTTGCTGATCTCCATGGGCGGTGGTAATTTCTTTCCATCAAGTGACCCACATGCTCGTTTGCCCCCCTCTCTTATAAAAAAAGTACCCATGTTGTAAGAAACTCCAATACAAATCTGATTTGGAAATTGCCGTATTAAAATTTATATTCTAAAATACAGTTTCAAACATGAATAAAGTTTGACTTCATGCAATTCAAGTGTTCCAGCGTATATCTCAATAGTCATCTGTTTTATCTCACATACAAATACCTATCAATTGTATATATTATTGCCAACCAACTCCCATTCCTTCCCCACGGCTTTACACTACACGTGTTTCGTGATACGTCATAGCAGTTTCCGTAGCAATAAACTTCTTTATATTCCGCAAATTCTTACAAAAGAATTTCTTACGCAGGTCTGGTTTAATAGACTATTTAAAAAGTATTGGAAAATCTATCCTACATTTTACGACTGAGGTGCGAGTTATCTCAACAGTAAAAATACTTACAGACTACAGTAGATACAAGAAATATTGATTACTTAAGAACTGTAGTTTATACCTGTCTGACGTAAGTAATCACAATATGTAATTTTATAGTAACTGTGCTGTTTGTTGTAGTTTTGTGCAGTGTTTCCTAACCTTTCTAATGCTATTAGCCTTATAACGAATAAAAAGAAACAGATTTTACCTCCTTCTTAGATTTATTCTTATTGGTCTGAATTAATTTCTTAAACTTTATCAGCTTCCCCTACAGAATCCCAGTTTTACCACTGCGGAGGTAACTACCCCCAGATTCAAAAAACACTGCTTAAATGATAATACTGCAGTTAAATAGGAGGATACTGAATTGAAACCAGAATTATTTCTATAACAATGGTATAAGAAAACTTGTTTCCCTAGCATTTAAATCTAGCTAAATTGATTATTCGGTTGTAATTTGCAAAATTTTATCGACATCCTTACTAATATTATAAATGCGAAAGTAACTCTGTCTGTCTGTCTGTCTGTCTGTCTGTCCTGCTTTCACGGCAAAACTACTGAACCGATTTAAATGAAATTTGGTACACAGATAGTTTAAAGCCTGAGGAAGGACATAGGCTACTTTTTAATGCAAAAAAAGGGTTGTAAGGGGTTAAAAGGGGGGGTGAAAGATTGTATGGAAATATCGTTATTTTTAGAGCTAGAAGCTTGAAACTTATTTTTTAGGCTGTTGATTCGATATCCTTACTATCCTTACTAATATTATAAATGCGAAAGTAACTCTGTCTGTCTGTCTGTCTGTCTGTCCTGCTTTCACGGCAAAACTACTGAACCGATTTAAATGAAATTTGGTACACAGATAGTTTAGAGCCTGAGGAAGGACATAGGCTACTTTTTAATGCAAAAAAAAGGGTTGTAAGGGGTTAAAAGGGGGGGTGAAAGATTGTATGGAAATATCGTTATTTTTAGAGCTAGAAGCTTGAAACTTATTTTTTAGGCTGTTGATTCGATATAAATAAATATGACATTCAAAGTTTGTAAAAGTTTTACCCACACGGGGGTAAAATAACAATAGGGAATAGGGGATGAAAGTTTGTATGGAAATATGTAAGGTATAAATGAATGTTTTATAAGTTTGTTTGCCAAGAGACAAAATATTAGTGCTATCCTGATGTAGATAACATTTACGCAGTCATTACAAAATGAGAAACTGAAATTAACGCGAGTAAAAAACTTGCCAAGCATCGCGCCGTACTAGAGATGGGCAAAATGCCGGGCATTTACAATAAATGTCCAAAAAATAGTTATAAATTCCCTATTTATGCCCAAAACTAGGCATTTATTGGGCATTTACAGGTTCTTACTGGGCACTTATTGTAAATGCCAGGCATTTTGCCTATCTCAACGCCGTACACCACCCGTACACATTGAAAGCTGCCACGCGGGGGTCAGGGAGCGGGCCGGGGGTCGTTACGCGGCGTGGTACCACATGAGTAAAAAACGGTGGTACGGCACAGAAAAAATATGCCCAAGTGGGCTTGCCCAAACGTGCAGACACGTGACAATTATTATTTTTTCCGCTACAAATGCATTATTATTCACTGCACATTGTTTACAATTCGATTTGCTTACTTTAGTAGATAAGTTATTAAATATTTTTTTCTTTAGTTGGGTCATTGTTTTATTTATTTCATTCGTTAAAAGTAGATTACTTTCGAGTTTAATTAGATGTTATTACGTCATTTTTTTTTGTTGCACATTTGTATGCTAGGCAGGTACCTAAGAACGGTAAGTTAATTGCCCTCACCAAATAAACAGTACTTTTTTGAGCATTGTACAAACAAAGCATTTGACCATCTGTGAATGTAAACAAAAGATAAGAAAGCTTAATAGTTTTATGAATGAGTCTTTATGCCTTTGCATGCCGACTCAGTCAGAAGTCGCAATATCCGAAAGGGATTTCTAGGAATCGGTTACAAATGGTTCATAAAAACAAGTTCTTAAGTACAAGTGTAAAAAGTTATACTTAGTATAGAGATTTTGTTTATTTGGGTCAATAAAATTAGTTAAATTTAATTCATTTGGGTTTATATTTTTTTTTAAATAGGTTTTTATACAATTAAATAAAATACTTAAATAAGTTATTTTCATAATAAGAAGTTTTGTTTTCTGTGTTTACGGTTAAAAGCAAAATAAAGTGTAAATAGTTATAGGGGTATAGCGCACTCGGTTCTAAAACTACCATTGAACTTAGCTGATGAGGACATGCCGGTATGTAACATTAGCAAAAGCAGTGAGCGCGGAAGAAAGTTGCAGCTGTGTAAGCTGTTGGTTGGGATGAATGTTCAATGTTCCACAAAAGAGCTATATAAGCACTCGATGGCACACTGCAACTCATATAAGTATTAATACGTATGTGTCTTATTTGTAAAATAATTAGCCGAAATATTTAAAAATGCTGCCCAAAGACACTATTCCACGCGGACGAAGTCGCGGGCACAGCTAGTATTTAATAAATTGACGAGCTCGGTGGTCGAATGGTTAGCATAGGCCACTTTGTCTTCGAGATCCCGGGATCGATCCCCGCACAAGACAAACGTTTTGTACATGAACATGTCTGTTTGTCTTGGTCTGGGCGTTTTCTATGTATTATATGTATGTATTTACAAAAAATATATATTAAGTATATCAGTTATCTAGTATCCATAGTACAAACTTGGCTTAGTTTGGGACTAGAATGCAGTGTGTAATTTGTCCAGGAATATTGATTTATATTTAAAACCGTTTGTGACATCGCGGTGTCTTATACATTTACTAGCTACAAAAGCCAGGCTATTAAATGGCCAGCCAATAAATAATCTTTCAAATGTAGATATTCGAGTGGTATTTGGTGAACGACGGGAATAATCTCTCTACCACCGCATTTTCTTCACTGCGTGCTGGATGTGGTCTAGTTGTGGTCTATTTAGTAGTTTTCATCCTCTTTCTAACGACGCATTTGAAAACCAATTATGTGGACCATATTCCACAAATTCACCGTTGGGATCATTCCTTCGCGTACTAAAAAGTTTCGCAACTCCTATCTATGTCGCACTATTAAAAAGTGGAACGCGTTGCTGGCATATGTATTTGCTCATTCATACAATATGGGATGCTTCAAGCGAAGCGTGAAAAAGTATCTTTTAGACTAGCATGGCAGCGTCAACTGACAGGACATCAAGGTGTCTTGTCCGTTGCCGAAGCGATTAGGGCTCCTCTTTTCGCTTACCACCAGGCGAAGCGAAGCCAATATGCTGAGCTAATATAAAAAAAAATTGCTCTAAATGCATGAAACAAATAGCTCATGGAACACTGATGTTCTAATCTAAGCTAATGCTGCTGAATAATTTGTAGCTGCGCTGTTAGCAAATACGTAAAGGACCGCCCCCACTGTTGGTAGAGGTACGGTGTACAGGGGTACGGTGGGTCTGAAGCGGTAAATACTATTATTGTGACGCTGTGCAGAAACAAGACTTCATGATCGAATGTCAAATTATATATTAAATAAATAACCACATCAGGTCATCGGCTACCAGAGATCTGTAAAAAATCATCATGGCCGGAAACCATTAAATTATAACACTGAGCGACTATTGTACTAACTTGGCGACTAACGATGACATAAACATAGCAAACATAACCTAACCTAGTACTTATTCACCCATTTACTTGTATATCACAATTCATAATGTATACCTACACTAGATGCATAGCAAAAATAAATTAATCCCATTGGTGCAGGGCCCCTCGCGGTTAAAATGGAAATGAATTGTCAACAGAAACGCAAATTGCATTTTAATTAACGTAAATATTTTCATAGTTACAAGTTTTGCGTCGAATACATAAATACTCAACGTTTATTTGAATATGAACGAAACGATTGATCGTTGCCAAATATTTGACGAGTTTTATTAGCTCGTGAATATTTCCTTTTGCTTGAGCTCGGAGAGTTGTAAAATGTTTTACAGCATAATAATCTATTTTTTATTAGTATACAACTCAAAATACTAATTAAAAGTGCAGAGAAGTATTTATATTGTTCGCTGTAAGATTTAAGTGTTATATTTTTATAGATACATAGTTCTTTAGTCCTCCACTCAAATTACAGTCCGTTGCCTAGTTTCAAAAATCAAGAATTTTTTTCCTAATTGTAGTTCATTGAGTTTCATAATATACTTTTATATACGAAAAGAGTAGTAATTTCCTACTTAGTAAAAGATTTAATAAATTACAATTTATTACGTGGAGACACCCAGACCGAAATTATAAATAAAGACATTATTATTGAAAAAAAAATAGTCTCATCAGAAATTAAACTCAAATCGCGTGACCAACAATCAAGCAATTGTTTGATGAATGAACTGAAATTATTGCAGAAAAGCAGAATAAATAATAGTGCATCATCAGCATTATTATCAGCCTGTATCTATCCACTACTGAATATAGGCCTTCCCTAATGCTTTCCACTATATACGATCCTCTGCTTTCCGCATCCACCAGCTTCCAGCAATTTTTATGAGATCATCGGTCCATTTAGAGAGGGGGTGCCCAATGCTTCATTGCGCCATACGGGGCCTCCACTCCAGGACTTTTCTACCACATCTGCCATCGCTGACTTGGCATCTTGACAAATATGACCGGCCCACTACCACTTCAGCTTGCTGATTTTAAGAGCTATGTCGACAAGTTTGGTCTTCGTCTTCCGGATTCGATCCCTGAGAGATTCCGAGCATTCCTCTGTCCATAGCTCGCTGTGCTACTTTTAGCTTATGATTTAGGTCAGTGTCGACTGCTACGAACAATAATCGTGTCGATAATAGTGCATCAGCTCATCATTAATTCATCTAATATCTAATCTCACTCGTATTATGTTATTTGACGGGCAATTATTTATTATGACACGAACTACCCTATATAATACAGTATGATGGATTAGAGCACTCAGGGTAATGTGACAAACAGGAGGCGGCACATAAATATCGATTGGGCACGCCTTATGGCCACTAAAAGGCTTCTTTGTAAAGTGATACCTGTTTGGAGACGTAATGAACGTCATTGAGACTGCTTTGCATGTAAAGGGTGTAACAAGCCGAAAGAGGGTGAGTGTAGTCATTAGTGTTTTTATTTAATTTTTTTTCTTCATTTTCTGTTGTTCCTTTGAAATACACAATAATATTAGTACAATGAATGATCCCTTATAAAAATGATTCACTTTTGTACTTTATAATATAATAATTTATTTCTTTTACTTTATATTATGTAGCTGTTACTCGCGGCTTCAATTGCGTGATCATTATTTTAATACAACTTTTTTCCCGTGGGAATAAAATGTTTTTTCGTGATAAAATAGTAACCTCTGTCACATTATCCAGTGAAATCGCGTTCCCTGAATTTATACATATAACATACTGCAAAAAATTCATGACTCCGCAGAATTTATTAAATCAGCCAATCACGTTTGCCAATTGAAAACGGTTTATTTATAGACTAGCTTTCGCCCGCGGCTTCGCTTGCGTGAAATTTGGGGTAATACATGTTTACTCATTTATCTATAGAAGTAGTCGTGTAAAGTTTAGGATAAAATAGTCCAACTAATCTCGTTGCCCCATACAAACTTTTGACCTCCGTTTCACCCTCTTAGAGGTAAAATTTGAAAAATCCTTTGAAGTAATTTCGTGTCCACTGTGTTATATTTTCAGATCGATGCTATTTTCCTAATTGACGTCCCAGGCAACCATAGAATCAACACCCATATTGATATTATGACATTTCAACCCCATCGCATCCCCACAGGGGTGATTTTATGTCACTTCGGCTATGTTGGATTATTAAATAGTTGTTTTTTTCGTAATCAGCGACCCGATAAACCATAAAAACAATACTTATGACGATTTTCAGACTTTTTGGCCCCATTTTACCCTTTTAGGGCTTGAATTTTGAAAAATCCTGAAATACGTGTTTACTCACTCGTCTATAGAAGTACTCGTGTAAAGTTTAGGGTAAAATAGTTCAACTAATTTCATTTCTCCATACAATGTGGTCACCCATCCTAGTTGGAACCACGACAGGGGTTGCTTAACTTGCGTTAGCGCTACGACCTCTAAGCATCTCTCTCATTGTATTATTTACTTTAACGATGATAACATAATACCTTCATAAAGTTTCAGTCAATTCAACAGAAAAGTTTCAGTCAATTCAACTGATTGGTTATTTTGTACCATTTTATATGTGATTCTTTAGAATGATATAACTTTTTTATTTACGAACCGATTGTAATGAAACAAACACTAAATGTTAAGTTGAGCAAACCTTAACGCATTAGTGAAAACAGTATTCAAATAGATTAAGCCGTTTCTGAGATTAGCGTGCACAAACGTACGGACAAACAGACAAACAGACAAAAATTCTAAAAATCATTGTTTTGGGTTCTATTGCGTTCATAAAGCCCCCTATATTAGTTTTTCTTATATATCTTCAATGTACAGACAGCGGCCAGTTACGATTTTATTATATGTATTGATATTGATTTTTTCGTTAATAATATCTTGTTTGTTTATTACTATTGTACATCAAAATTATAATAAATAAAATGCAAAACACAGCAGTACATACGCGGACTTATCCCTTAGAGGGATCTCTTTCTGTCAATCATAAAGTATCAAAAGAATTAAAATTTAAAAATTAAAGGCGGGTACAAAGTACCTACAATATTATTATATTATTATATTAATAGTAATTGAAAACGTAAATATTTGTATTTGAAAGTAACTCAATTTTAATTTACGAAACTCGCCGCAAATTCAATTTGGTTTATTAAAATTTTACAGTATAATAAACGAAGTTCATTGCCATATTTTTAATTACGAAAAGGGGACTTTAATACGCCCTGTAGACGACTACAAACTGTTTTATGAAACAGGCCTCGCAATGCACGCTAATTGAATTACTTTTGTGGAAAGTATTCCACTCCGTGTACAATACTTTATCAGCGATTTTTTTAAATCAATAAATAACGAAGAGTAACGGTCACACAGCACCCACGCAGTACGACGACCGTTAGAAATGTTAGAATTTACTATAATCTTCCAATAATGTAAATTTTATTTTAACTAACTAAGCCTGCGACTTCATTCACGTAGATTAGGCGTCAAATAACTGCTTGGCTTTTATCTTTTCTTTAAATACAAATGAATTAAATAGTATTTTAAGCTTGCTTAATGAATCAAACTTATTTTAGCTAAGCTAATTAATCCGCTGTATATGTAATAAAGCGGCTGGATGCGGAAGGCGGAGGATCGTATCTGGTGGAAAGCAATGGGGAAGGCTTTATATCCAGCTGTAGCGTTTTCACGTTTTTTGAAACGTGACTATCTGACTATAATATTTGTTCCGTATGTTTACAAAACATACGGAACAAATATTATAACAGACAAGTGTACCAATGATAAAATTCTTTGCTTACAGATGACACATAAAAATAAAAAAATGACAAATAAGCAAAGTATAATTTTATAGATTTCTATCTAAATCTTCTTTCTATTCATCTATAAAAATGAATGTTGCCAAGCGCAAAACTCGAGAACGGCTCGACTAATTCTGCTAATTTTGGTTTTAATATTATCGTTAAGGTAAAAATAATAAAGGCTCTTATGGAGAGAAAAGAAGTAAAAGTTACGAGGAAAATAAAACATCACTTTCTACCTGTGCTACGCCGGGGCGGGCAGCTAGTATATATATAAAAATCTCGTGTCACGGTGTTTGTGGTCGTACTCCTCCGAAACGCTTCGATCGGTATATGTCATTTTTTATGTATATTTGGTAGGTATGAGAATAGATTTTAAGTAAGTATATTTCATACCGTTAAAATAACTTAAATGGCAAGAACAACGTCTGCCGGGTCAGCTAGTATGTATATTGTATAGATGTTCACTACGAAACCCAGATTATACTATACCATCAAGCGGGTTAGCTACTAGCCAGCAATTCCTTTAATAAATCATTCTAGACTTGTAAGATAAAGGTGCTAACTGAAAATTATTGCTTTCGTCTGACACTATAATACAATAAATATGTTAGCGAAAACGAAAAGCAGTCTATATTTTATATAAGAAAAACTAGATAAAATTATTTTAGATCATTGCGAGTTGGGGGGCGTAATTTTCTAAAATTGCTTACCAACTGTTGACTGATCATTTAGTTTTGGATGATAGGTCAATGTTACCAACGTTTTAAGTCAAGGTCATGTTCACCGTCATGAAGTGCACAGCTGCTGAAATGCTGATTATCAAACGAAGATCTCTGGCAAAGGTGAGGTAGGGCATAAATAATCATATATTTATATATATAGAACTAGACTTGTTGGTATTTTCTTATAATACACCCCGTGATAGACAAGCATGAAGCGGTTACTGTAGCGTACAGATGCATGCAACATAAAGAATCGTTCGCGCGCCGCCACTACCACTGCCACGGGCCACAGCAGCAACTCCTTCATTTCTCGGGTAACCTCATGCACGCAGGACTCAACCGCGGGCTCTAGTCTTTTAGGAGTACCTTCAGCTTATATACTTTCGCAATATAATAACAATTTGAATTTGACAACACCCAAGAAGTGATATAGTAAAACATGATTTAAGTAGGTAGGTATACATGTCTCAAATGCTGAAAGTACGTTAAAAGTATAGATGCGCCGAACATGGATTCAACCAAAGACGAATAGTCGGCCGAATGTTCTGTCTAAAATATACCGAACCGAATATTCGGCCGAATTATTTGGTTTATATTTGTACAGTTTCAAGGTTCATATAGGTGTACGAAACTTTCTGCGAATAGCGACGTTCATCCGCCCCATCTTTCCCGTGCATACCCTGTTGCTGTGGTTATGGTAATCAAATCATATAACCAATGATCATGGTGGTATAGATGGAATTTCATTTTTTGGCGAGTGGTCCGATAATGGAACTCAGGAGCGGTCGGTATCCTGGCCTTCCGAGCACTCCCGGTGGTATAATTTATATGGCACACAAAGTGAGGCAATAACTCTGTGTAGAAAGCGAGTGCAACCGGTCAGAAACTACTGGGTTACCGACATTCAGTTATATCCAACAGGCTGGGATTCGTTGTCTATATGCAGAAATGTCGCTTCACTTTGTGTGCTTCACAAATCATACACCAGGGAGTGTACGAATGACTTGTTGGATTCAATACCAGCTTCTAAAACCACTATCATAGGTACCAGTAGAATCAACTTCCATAAACAGTTGCCCTGCCCCCACCTTCCCACCCTTTCTTTTATAAAAAAAAGTTATGCTATTTACGTTTTAAATATTCGCCAATTATTCGGCAAAAGAGCCGAATAGTTGGCTTAATACGAACATTGAAAAACACACCGATATACCGAATAAGAATATTCGACCGAATAGTGCATCTCTAGTCAAAAGATTTTACGAATAAGTACATTCAAACAATAGACCATGTATACGTTTTTTATAGTCTCATCAACATATCTATCATCCCTAAAACAAGTAGAAAAAAATAAATAAAAAAGTAAGACGTTCAAATCTAACATGATGATTCGTTTGCGGAAATAAACGCACATGCACAATGCAACAAACAGCCGGCGGCTAAATGCATGTAATGATTCATGCACTGTCGGGCTGGCAGCGCCGAGCAAATGCACATCCTAGCGTGGACTGACTTTGAAAACTATTTTTTATGTCTTTGTACAGTCCTGTTTTTTAATTTTTTGATGAATGTGATGAAAGCATGATGAATGTTATATTTTTACCGCCATTTGAAAATAAAATATGTTAACTGACTTAAAAATACTTCTGACTTAACAGGGTATAATATTATGGAGAGTGCATGCATGATCCACATACATAAATTGCGGCAAATTGTGCAGAAAACCAAAGAGTACAATTTGCCTTTAGCTTTTGTGAATTACGAGAAATCCTTCGACTCCATCGAAACTTGGTCTGTTCTGGAATCCTAACAGCGATGCCAAGTCGAACAACTCTGTATCGAGGCGCTGAGATGTCAGTATAGCGCTGCAACAATAACTGTCCACGTCCAGGACCAGCAATCTCAGCCTATACAGCTGCAGCGGGGAGTACGTCAATGGGGTGTCATTTCCCCGAAACTATTTACCGCCGCCGCTCTGGAATTTACTCGTAAAACGCAGGACTGGAAAAAACGGGGCATCAGTGTGAACAACGATTTTTTACATTTAAAACGTACATATAAAAGTCTCAACCAATTCAATTTAAACACCTCTTAGGACAAGTGAAAATAAAAGTCGTTATTTAGATCATTAAACTACACAGACAGCCAGTTTCTTTCAGTTTTAGAACCTTTAAAAACGATGTTACGAGTACAACCACTTGTTTCTATTGCATCTTTAGCAACTGAGTAGAGAAACTGATTAGTACAAATTAAGTACAAGATAGCATTGATACAGTGTCATTAACAGTAACTTTATTCATCAAAGGGAGCACAGATAACGTATGTGCATTAGGGATAAAGCTGACAAAATGTCGGGTATTTACGATAAATTCCCAAAAGTATATAAAAGTAAGAATTTATAGGTACTTAGGCATCATCCCACTGTTGAGATACGGGTCTCCCCTCAATTGCAGGGGTTTAGAGCATACTCCACCACGCTGCTTAACTATACGTACTTCGGCATCAACCCATAATCATCCCACTGTTGAAATACGGATACCCTCAATTGAAGGAATTCAGAACATACTCCACCATGCTGCTTAATTGCGGGTTGGCGGAGGCCAGTGTTATCAAGCCGCCAAAGGCAAAGACTTAGCTTACCGACTGTTATGTGGTAACAACAGCCGGAGCCGACGGCTTAACGTGTCCTACGAAGCACGGAGTTCGAGATAAATCCATGGACAGATTGCGGTCGACGTTGCTTAACTTGCGTGTTTGATTAGATTGATACCCGCCATCGAGCTCCTCACGTTATATTTCATATAAACCAATTAAAGGCAATTATTTTTAGTAGGGCCTTTAACTTTATTGTAAATAGAAAAGGTGTATAATGCACCTGCCATTTTATGAACGACGTCCTATTCTTGGTGACGTGTGATGTGTGTGACCTTTGAAGACAAAAGATATTTGAAATAATCAGTCATTAGACCAAAATAACATTATTATAATGAATGAAACACACCAATGTATATAAGACAATGCATCGTAAATTACAGAAGTATACTAATGTGTTGTTCGGTTTCCATCAAGTTTTCTAGTAATACGTTCAACAGACTATAAAACTCAGGTTTATAGGATTGTTACTTCTCAGCTATTATCTACATAATTACAATGATCGCCGTGGGAATTACTATTAACATGTTTAATAGCATATTGTGCATCGTAAAACATAAATTGAAAGTTGTTTATATCGTATAAATTATTTTTGTATTCAGGTCTTGAATTAATAGTGTTTACATTATTAATATTATCAATACATTATTACATGTAGTTACATCGTGTTTAATGTCAATTATTTTGTAGTTTTAACGTTATTATTTCCTTATGTATAATATTTTTCCTGGTAATAAACAGTATACAGTATAAACACGTTATAAATAACTAGTTTCTGGAGCTTGATTTTTCATATTATACACATATCTTTCTTAATCAATTTAATCCAAACTTCTGGTTTCAAATATAATAATGAATGATCCATACTAATATAAAAAATGTGAAAGTGTGTTTTTATTTGTTTGTCCTTGATTTTTTACGTATCTTTCTTAATCAATTTGGTCCAAATCACTTGATTATATATGTATACTTTATATTTCCAAATATAATAGTAATTCATACTTAAAAAATATGAAAGTACCATTTTGGCGAAGCCCCAATTGTATGATCGTGTCACTTTCTTTCACATCGGAATTAACTAATGAACTGATAAAATTGTGTAAATTTTTCCGTTCTTACAATGACAATTTATTTATTATTATTTATGATTATGTATACTTGGACGAATTACACACTGCCATCTAGTCCCAAACAAAACAAAGCTTGTACTATGGATACTAGATAGCTGATATTATACTTATTATAAAAACATTGTTATTTATAAACACATACATATAATACATAGAAAATACCCAAACCAAGACAAACAGACACGTTCATGCACACAAATATTTGTCTCGTGCGAGGATTGAACCTGCAACCTCGAAATCAAAGTGGACATGGTTTGCCATTCGACCACCGGGGTCGTCGTGAATGAATGAGTACTTCATCGTTCCTAAAAGTAATATTCGACAATAGCCGCGCGTCTGTACGAAATAGCCCATTGATGGCCGAGAAAAAGATATACATATTTCCACTTGTCTTGTTGCGGCTTGTTGTCATTAGACATTCTAGCACAGAGGCATGAACACAGTTTCTGTTATTTTTTCGTTTTTAGAAAAATGGAGAGTAATGTTTTCACGATGTATTTTCTCATATGATAGTAGATATGTCTTTATATTTTTTGTCTGTCATTTTGTATTGGCTGTCTACCCCATAGAAAATGTCTGTACACGTCACTGCTGATGGTCGCAACTCGCAAGCAATGCCTTAATGTTTTCTTATGTTTGCGAATGAATATGATCACCATTGTATTGTGTAGTATTTTTGCTCTATTATTTTTACTTTTCAGTAGATAAAATATCCATAATACCGTTTTAAGCAACTATTCCAGAGACATTAATATCCAGTGTCAAATACAGCAACTTCAGACATTTCAGAAAAGTATACAAGTAACATTCACATTCACTAGTGTGTTAAGTTTATTTTTTCGGATATTCTTTTGATTGTTACATTTGAAAATTTAAGTTAATTGCCGTATAAATTCTTCATTATAGCAAATTTTATTCCCGTCTCAGGAGTAAAAACTACGGCTGCCTTGGAACTTACAACTAATTTAATCACAAACAAATCAAGAGTTTTATTCATCATTGGATTATATCTAAAACAGATTCTTAGAACTGCTTCGAAATTACAAAGACGAAATAACATTTTATTTCTGAAAATATTTTTGTACAATTCAATCAAAACTTCTAACGATATATTTAAATTACAAACAGACTTAATAAAATAATAGAACAAACAAGATTCAGACGTGAAAAGTGAGTCAGAAACGAATAAAACGGCGATAAGAACACTTATGTCACGACAACCCGACATTGTCTGTTTATAGGCGAGCGAGAGATACAAAATTCGTGCAAAGGGTCACGCTTGCACACTACTTACAAGCGATAATTGGACGTTTATCGGCCTCTCGCCAACGGACAAAGTCGCGCGACGAAGTCAATGATCCCGTGTGAATATTTCATTTCATAGGGATATGACCGTTTTGGTCACGTAACAAACGTGCGTCAAATCTGACCTAATTTATTATCTGTCGGAATTGAAATTATAATATTCGTTTAATATGTGTTCAGTTTTTCTTAAAGTGATTGAATGTTTGGAATAACAATGCGTTACTTTAGTATGTGTTTAAGATTGTGTATCTTATACTAGAAGAAGGTATTTTAACACAGTGTTCTCTTCAGTATGACACACGGTGCAGAGACTTGGACCGTGAGATGCTTGACTTAACATGCCGACTTATATATTAGGCAAAATTCGCACAGCCAGCTATGGAATCAAGTTTGGGATACCCAAGGGTAGGAAGGAAGGAACTACTACAGAGGACCAAAGTTGTCGATATTGCTCTCATTATCAGCAAGTTAATATAGCTATATGTCACTCGGACGAAGCAACGAACAACTACTAGTAGTTATAAAACATAGTTTAGTTTATCAACGTTACTAACCCCCATAACATTCATTAGCACTTCGAAATATGTGCAAGCCAGAGCATAGATTTCCCTTGTGGTGAGCCCTGATATTCTCCATTCTCCGTTACGTTAGGCTAAAACCGCACATTTATGAACAAGTTAGTAGGATCGGCGAAGAAGACAGTTTTCAGTTAAAATGTTGTAATTTGTAATTTATACTGGAATGGTGAAATACAATCGTACAGTCTGCCTCATACTGATATCTTGGAAAACTCTTGAGAGAGTTAATTTCAACAAGAGTAGACTGGGAAGACCACCGAGTACATGTGTCTTTTGTTTAACTTTGGAGAGATTCCTAAGACGGAAATGACGCCAAAAGAACTTTCTATCTTCTTGTACCAGTGTATATGTATTTATCCTGGAAGGAAAGTCGGCGGATTTCAATGGAATTCTCTATGTAATAGACACTTAATATGGACCAAGTTTCAATTCTATGTGGTGAATAATTGGACTCACATATAAAATCATAACTATGTAAGAGACTGAGCTTCGATTGGCATTTATCATTTTATTAATGTAAAATACCGTTTTCTTCGAGTAAGATCCCACTACCAAATGTTCCAATAGAAGAGAACTCTAAACATGAGAAACAAAACGTTACAAAGTACTAATTTAGATCCAAACCATTAGAACCACTCCCGAGATATTTATATCAATGTACCTATAACCCTAAATTTATAAATCATTTCTTTCTTGCCAAATATGGGTAACAATGATCTTATAATGTTTATACAGTTGAACAAACCATATTTTCCCTTTCGTGTAGGCATGCAAACATTTTTAAAGTTCATTACCTAAATACATGACACATTTAATCAAATCATTATTAATACAATTAAAGATTATTATTATTTTTATTATGAATAAATTATGTCACCAATTATTAAAAGTAGTAAAAATTATTATGTATATGTATACAACAATTGCCCACTTAATGATATCATAATAACAAGATCGTAACAGTAGTTCCGTATACATCACGCAAATAAAATCCTCAGACGTTCGTAACATATATTTCGGTACCTACGCGTACCAACTCACGACAAGTTTCAAACTACTTACTCGTACGTAGGAAGCAACATACGTTACTCGTATGATAAATGGCTGATATTTTCGCCGTCAGCTGGAAGTGACAGACCAAATTCTAATACGTATTTAATATCTAATAGTTTAGTGAACTTAAGTACCGGCGTTCATGGACGCGAGTGTGAGTAATTAGTAGGCGATAAGAGCGGTAATCTTAATGAGAGAACCGCTTACCGTGGCCGATGATAATGTTAGCGCAAACAATTAGTTTGGGCCATGTTGTGGCAAGTAACTTTGAACAACGCCACAATCTGGCCATTCGCGTTAAAGTCTGTGCATACATTATTAGAACAGGATCAGAGAACCGTGAAACAGGCCGAACTGAAACATTAATGGGAATATAATATCCCGGTGTAACTCAACTAATTAATTATGGATACAGAAACGTGCATTACGCTTAGTTTACTTTAGACGGTGTATCAAATATTCTGATAGATAGTTATTACTTGTATAATAAATAATAAGTATAAGTATATATCGAGACGAACTTCTTAGCTTCCATGGATTCACCGTGCGGGTGCCGGGTCCATCGTGTGGCAGAGAGAGAAACCCAAGCAGATCCCGAGACTTGTGACACGGGTGTAGGTTTAAGGGGCCCCTTTCCGACGTACATCAAAATTCACCTTCACTACTTGTGTTTCTCTCCCTGCCCTGCCAAATCTGGTACGAACCTGCTAATGCAGCTTTAGATACTCGTTCTAGTATAGAACTTACTGCACTTCTGGACAAGCCAAGGTCTTTCAGCAGGTTATAGAGAGATTTTGCTGGTATACCTCTCGCTCCTACTTCTACAGCGTATAGATAAACTACATAGCCGCTTTTTGTTAATTCGTTTAGGAGGTCATAATATTTCTTTTGTTTTATCGCGTGATCTTTGGGTATGTTAGTTTCCCACGGTACGGTAAGCTCTACAAGTACTATACGTTTTGTAGCTCTGGAGAAAAGGAAAATGTCCGGTCTGGATGTCGAAACACACACATCTTCTGGGATTTTATAGTGCTTTTCATACGTGTCCATTAAAATAGTCCAGTCAGGTGCTGCACTGAGGATTGAGTAAGGCTTGTTCTTGGAGTTTGAAGTTGAGCCTCCTTTTATAAAGTTAATTTGTCTTTTGTTTGTCGTTAATCCTTTTTGGGCTCTAGCTATTGAAAGGCTTATTATTTATGGCTTCACGTATGATTTGAAGTACTCTGTCATGGCGATGTGAGTAATGACCCCTATCAAGGAGCACCTTGCATCCCACCAATAGGTGCCTTGCTGTACATATCGCCTCTCCACAAGTATAGCAACATTTTTCAGAGGCTTTTCCCCACCTAACTAAGTTACTCTGGTCAGGGAGGGTCATTTGAAAGGCATTAAGATAGAATTTTAATAAGGCAGGAGACCAGTCATACAGCAAGGTGCGCCACTTCAGAGCTAACGGGATGCAAAACTCGCCTATGGTTAACCACTCACTTTGCATTTCTAAATTCATAGCGTGCACTTTGTAACTGTCATTTTCGTCTTGTTGTAGAAAGGTTTTTACTATGTCTCGGTCTTCCCTTTTCTTTCTCGCAGTACATCTAATTTCCGTAATTTATTTAACATATACTTATATTTAACATATACTTATTTATTTAATATATACTTGTCTCTATTATCTGTATGTACTTAATTCTTAAAAGTGTAGTTAGTTACATATTATAAGTTCCCACTCTAAAAAAATTACTATATTATTATGTTTAAATGACTCGACTTAAAGTCGGTAATTTACTAAAGTTCCGCCCCGAGACCCTCAGGGAAAGGAAGCTTCAGTGTCCCCATTAACAAAAATTGTATCTCCTAGTACTTTCGTTAAGATTGTGACTGTGTGTAATGCTGCCTGTTTTTGCAATATGTGTATATTGATGTGTTCATCTAGCATATCACAATACCGTCGGATACTTTTGGCTACTATTCCAGTTGCTCCAACTATTATCGGTACTACTGTAGTTTGTGTTTTCCATAATCTGGTTATTTCGGTTTTTAACATGTGATATTTGCTAAGTTTTTCTATTTCTTTTGCTCCTATATTGTAGTCCGACGGTACTGAGATATCTATAAGGTAAGTTTTGTTTTCGAGTTTGTTTACATAGATAATATCCGGCCTATTGTGTGCAATTGTTAAATCTGTTTGAACCGGTATCTCCCACATTAGTTTCGCTTCTTCGTTTTCTTTTACTTGCGGTTGAATTAACTGTTCTTTCCACCAAATTTTAGCTGCTTCAAATTTGTGTTTTTTTAATAAGGACCAGTAGACGTATGTAACTAAGTTGTTGTGTCTCTTTACATAGTAACTGCCTGCCTTCTCACATCCTGCAATTAAATGTTGTGTAGTCTCATCTTTGTCTGCGCACAGCCTGCATTTTCCATCTACTGGTCTTTTAAAGATATCTCTTTCGTGTTGTCTTGTTACTACTGCCTGATCCTGTATCGCAAATACTGATGACTCTAATGCCGGAGATAACGGCTGTTTTTTATACCATCTAAACGAGGTTTCTTTGTCGATGTTGGCTTTTGCTATAACCGCGGTAGGGAATTGTCCATGCAATGGCTTTGCTTTCCATGCATTTATTCGTTTTTTATCAGTAGCTTTTTTAATATGGTCATCGGTATAATAATTGTCTTGGTCTAGTCCTATTTCATTCAGATTCTTTTGTGCTTCTTTATGTATAGAGTATTTGTTTCTGTTTTTATCGTGTTGTACTATTGCTGTAATCAAATGGTCATTTTCTTTGTCTAAGTATTGTTTGTATTTAATTATTTGTGTCTTCTGCAATGATTCTATGTTCATGAGTCCCCTGCCTCCTTCTTCTATTGGTAAATATAATCTGTCAACGTCTGCTTTCTGTTGGTGTATTTTGTTTAACGCTAGCCATTTTCTAGTCTTAATATCGATTTTCTTCAGGTCGCTGTTTTTGTAATTAACTACGCCGAATGAGTATAGAAGCACAGGTACTGCGTATGTATTAATGGCACGAATCATATTCCTAGAGTTAAGATGAGTGTTAACCAAACGTTTTACTCGTTTGAAATATTCTTTTTGTAGTTTTTCCCTAACCTTGTCATGGTCTATCGTTCCTGATTCATTTATTCCCAAGTATTTATATGTCTCGTCCTTTTGCAAATTTTCGAACACTTCTCCACTCAACAAAACATGTCCTTCCCCTTCATACTCTATTCTTCTTCCTGATTGTAGATGTAGAATATTACACTTGTTAAGCCCAAAACTCATGCCGATATCAGCGGTGAAAATTTCAACGGTTTGAAGTAACACTCTTAGGTTATCTTTAGTATTCGTATATATTTTTAGGTCATCCATATATAACAAATGATTTACACATACACTGTCTTTTAATTTGTATCCTTTTAATTCGTATTGTTCCAGAATTTGCGAAATGGGATTGATTGCTAAACAGAAAAGAAGTGGAGATAGCGAGTCTCCCTGAAATATACCACGACGTACATAAATTGGTTCAGTAGTTGTTTGAGCATTCTGATCGCGAGCAGTCATAATAACCTTCCAGTTGGGCATGGCTAATTTAAGAATTTTTTTAATAACAGTAGGACATTTATAGGTGTCTAGGGCTTTTATTAACCAGTCATGTGATATGCTATCAAACGCCTTACGGTAATCAATCCATGCCATACTAAGATTTTTCTGTGATAAGTGAGCGTCCTCTAATATTGCCTTATTAACCATCAGGTGATCTTTACATCCTCGTGCCCGTCGTCTGCAGCCTCTTTGCTCTGGAGCTATTATATTATTCCTATCACAGTGCATGTATAACTCGTCCGCCAATATGGATGTTAGAAGTTTATAAATACTCGGCAGACACGCGATTGGCCGCCAATTTTTAGGGTCTTCTGTATTGTCACTCTTGGGTATTAATATAACTTGTCCTGTTGTGAACCATTCTTCTAAATTCTCTGTTCCGTTTATAATTCTATTGTATAATTGTGCTAAATGTTCATGTGTGCTTGTTAAGTATTTCAGATAATAGTTTTGTATTTTGTCGATACCGGGCGTTTTCCAATTATGTAGTTTTCTAGTTGCTTCTCTAACGTGATCTGTGGTTATTTCTTCAAAATTGCTGTCTGGTGTATATTATTTATCTATATATATAAAAGAAAGTCGTGTTTGTTACAACACTTATAACTCGAGAACGGCTGGACCGATTGCCATGGTTTTTGATTTGTTGGATTTGTTTCCGTCCCGAATAGCAAAATAACTCTTAAAAACATTGGAAAATTTTCGAAAAAATAAAATAAAAGAAAAAAACATTTTCCCATACAAATGAAAGTGTCAGTTGAAAAAGGGATTACGATATTTATTGGTTGTCAAATATCAAAACGTCAAATCGATTGGTGTCACTTTTATGTCGCGAAAGTTGTCTGTGATTTGTTATGAAAATTTAAAAATGTCAAATCGATAGGGGTGAAAACGCTTTTCCCATGGGGTTCGAGCGCAAGAATCAAATCAGAGTAAACATCAAAAGAAATGACAATTACAAATCACCAAAATGATAAAACCTATTTCAAAACTAAAAAAAATAAAACAAAACGTTTTTTTTTTAAAAAATTAACAATAAGGAAATCTTTATTTTTATGAAATCTTCAGTTTTTATGGATACGGGTCTTCCCTCAACCGAAGGGGTTTAGAGCGTACTCCAACACGCTGCTCAACTGCGGGTTGGCGGAGGCCAGTGTTTTCGAACCGCCTAAAGGCCACTGACTTAACTTAACGACTGTCATTAATTGATAACAACCGGGACCGACAGCTTAACGTGCCTTCCGAAGCACGGAGGAGCTCAAGATGAGCTAATGATAACAACCGGGACCGACGGCTTAACGTGCCTTCCGAAGCACGGAGGAGCTCAAGATGAGCTAATGATAACAACCGGGACCGACGGCTTAACGTGCCTTCCGAAGCACGGAGGAGCTCAAGATGAGCTAATGATAACAACCGGGACCGACGGCTTAACGTGCCTTCCGAAGCACGGAGGAGCTCAAGATGAGCTAATGATAACAACCGGGACCGATGGCTTAACGTGCCTTCCGAAGCACGGAGGAGCTCAAGATGAGCTAATGATAACAACCGGGACCGACGGCTTAATGTGCCTTCCGAAGCACGGAGGAGCTCAAGATGAGCTAATGATAACAACCGGGATCGACGGCTTAACGTGCCTTCCGAAGCACGGAGGAGCTCAAGATGAGCTAATGATAACAACCGGGACCGACGGCTTAACGTGCCTTCCGAAGCACGGAGGAGCTCAAGATGAGCTAATGATAACAACCGGGACCGATGGCTTAACGTGCCTTCCGAAGCACGGAGGAGCTCAAGATGAGCTAATGATAACAACCGGGACCGACGGCTTAACGTGCCTTCCGAAGCACGGAGGAGCTCAAGATGAGCTAATGATAACAACCGATACCGACGGCTTAACGTGCCTTCCGAAGCACGGAGGAGCTCGAGGTAATATAAACCCATCCGTGTACAGGCTACGGTCGACGTTGCTTAACTTGCGTGTTCAATTAGACTGACACGCGCAATGACGCCATCGAGCTTCTCTATTATTTTCTACTATTCATTGTTTTAATTCCATAAAATCATAAATTTAGTTCAGCTAATATGTACCACGACATTCATTGATTGTTAGGCGGTACGAAGTTCGCCGGGACAGCTAGTAATAAAATATATTATTATTACAAATATTGTTATTCTTAATATAAATAAAAAAAAAAATCTAATAAAACAAATTGAATAATTTCTCTTAATAATTTAAAATGATTTACTATTTTACAACTTGTTAATGGAGTAAGTTGCGTGGAAATAAAATCACTATATTTATTTACTTCATATATTGAAATGATAATTAACAATAGGATAAAATCAAAGGTCAATCGTATGTACAAATATACGTCGTATCATAATTATCTATGTTTACGACAAAAACTTTTTAGGTGAATTCAAATTAAATTCAAATTCAAATTCAAAATATCTTTATTCCTTGGACTTTATAAAGCACTTAGAAACGTCATACAAATTAAATATAAGAATATGTATAAATCATTACTACTCTAAATCCGCAGAGCTTAGATTCACTTTCATCACACTATCTTGAATGTGAAAGTGAATTTAAGTGCCAGTTCCGGCGACGGGGCTTCTTGAGAAGAACTGGCAAGAAACTCAAGGCCGGCTCTTTTAATTGCCAATATCGTTACATTAAATACAAATACAATCATTAACATAACACAACAAGAGCAATTCATTTCCAAATACTTTTATCATTTATGTAATCCGAGATACAATAGTAAGCCTTTTGACATAGTCTAGTTTTGATATATTTCTTAAATTTACCCATGGATAATTTAAACGCGTCGTTTGGAAGTTTATTGTAGAAGCGTATACATTGACCTGGGAACGAGTTAGAGATTTTATGGAGCCTAGTAATATGCATAGCGAGTTTGTTTTTATTTCTTAAATTTAATTGATGGAGAACACTGTTTTTCCTAAATTTGGTTTGATTTTTATGAACGTAAATAAGATTTTGATAAATATATTGAGAATGTAATGTCATAATATTTATCTCTTTTAATTTATTTCTCAGTGTCTCCCTGGGACTCATCATATAAATAGCACGGATAGCTCGCTTCTGGAGCACAAAAATTGAGTCTACATCCGCGGCACTACCCCAAAGCAATAAACCATATGACATAATGGTGTGAAAATAGCTAAAATAAACTAAACGCGCAGTGTCAACATCAGTTAGTTGACGTATTTTCCTTACGGCGTAAGCTGCTGAGCTGAGTCTAGCCGATAACGTTTCTATATGTGGGCCCCATTGTAATTTAGAGTCTAATGTTATACCAAGCAAAACAACCTTATTGACCAATTCTAATCTCTCATTGTCCATCACCACACTGGTTTTCACTTGTTTAACATTTTTTGTAAAAAATCTAACATATTTGGTTTTACTACCATTTAAAAGCAGGTTATTAGCACTAAACCAGTTTACTATTTTTGAAAGAGCATTGTTTACATCGTCAATTTCTGATTGTTGTCTATTTACCTTAAAAATTAAAGAAGTGTCATCTGCAAACAATACTATTTCGTGATTATTCTTTACAAGATGAGGTAGATCATTAATGTACACGAGAAACAGGAAAGGGCCCAAAATAGAGCCTTGTGGCACCCCCATCGCTACAGTTGATCCATGTGATCGCTGATATAAATAACGCAAAAGAAGAATTGAGACAAATATTGCGATTTTTAATGTGACTCATTAAAAATCGCAATATTTGTCTCAATTCTTCTTTTGCGTTATTTATATAATTTAAAAAAAATCTACAAACAAATAGGCTGCTAATACCGGGATGACGACAGTATGCAAACAAAGTAATGAATTATGCTTCGCTAAAACAACAAGCAGAAATACATTTCGGAAAATGTAACCCGTCTGAATTTTAAACCAAAGCTACTTAAGTTGAATTAACAAAAACTATGACGTCATAAACCTGGTGTTAGTACATTATTTACACAAAATTGTCGTTTTGACAGATCATAAAATTGTGTGGGGATGGAACTAATTTCCATCCCCATTACCGACTGGACTGGACTGAATTTTAAAGACGCATTTACGGAGACACGACGCGATGTGCGCTTATTTATTTTGGTTTGGCCGCACGTTTGATGTGTTTGAGCGGGTGGATTCCGCTTTATCCATTCCGCATATCCATTGACGGAATAACTAGGTTTGTTAGTTCCACTTTATCCATTGCGATTAGTCGTGGCATGTTGCGACTTCATAAAGAATCTATAATGGCAATGTTCATTTAGATCTCAATAAACACAATCTCTTCAATATTTATCAATAGTGACGTATAGTTATTTTTTTTATAGATAAAGCGGTTACCGGAGCAATATAAACGCTTACAATAAAAAAAAGTGTTGTTCGCGCGATAGCTTCTCCTCTAAAAAAAAATATACTTAATACGTAATATTATGCTTTTGTGATTAATATTTATAAAAATGAACGATTAGAAGCTTTTATCAATTCTTAATATCTAAAGTAAGATGTGCGATCCACCCGTTCGAACGATCAATATATGAATGAACGCATAATGGAGCGTGAATAGCACCGCTTATCCACAGACAAGCCATAAAGGTAAGATATATTTAAATCATCCTAAGTGGATAGAGTTTATCGGTAGACTAATAAAAATAGATACTTGTTTTATTATAGATTTTTATTTTATATGTGACCCGCTTTCGCTTATTCAGTAGAGAAATAAATAATAGACGCTCCTCTTAACGACCTTATATTTAAAACAGTTACAATCCCTTGCACCGCTTCAATCCGCTTTGATTAGCATATTTTTTTTAACTCGCGAAATGGTGAAATTGCCTTTTGCATATACATATTAGAACAAATAATGTTTTTTATTTCACAAATAGTAAGTATTTGTGAAAAAAAAAATCGGTTCAGTAGTTCCAAATTTTTTTCGCAAGATTTATTCAAATACACAATAGTACCGACATATCCAAACTATTCGGCTTCTTTAAAGATGTGCCAAACAAAAAAAAAATATTTAAGACGCGTGGAAATATCTTTGTCAATGAAAAGTCCTATAAAAATCATTGAATACCTACGGCTACAAGTCGACGTTTTGTGACAACCCTCTACCATCAATACCTTATCAATAATATGCCATAGGGATTTTGCACTAAAAAACAAACCATCACCTATCCAAATTTAGCCCATCAAAACGTCACGCCCTGCGACAGACGGATGGGTAAACGGCAACCTTTAATAGCTTCCGTTTTTACCAAACGTGTTTCGAATACCAAATCATGATAGATTTGGGATTCCTGCAACACTGGTAAATAAATAAAGATCACGACCTCGATCATGGAAAAATCCCAAATGAACACATATAGAAAAATTGATTTTGATTGATTGAAAAATGTATGCTGCGGCTTGGCACGGGTTTTTTTTATTTAACTCTGCGTAAGAACTATCTTCGTAGTTCAAGGAATATTCTAAAAAAGAATTAGCGAAATCGGTTGAGCTGTTCTCGAGATTTGCGCTTAGCAACACATTATAGATACGTGTATAGTTTGTCAAAGCCGACTGCAGAATAATGCTTCCTCAATATTTCACTGTCTCAAACAACGTGACATGAAAAGTGGCACATATTGAAACTAACAAGTGCACATCACTGTTTATTAGTTTCCTATGATTTACGCGTTGGGAACCGCTGCCAACATTAGGCCGCCAAAACCTGTCACAAACATTACGTTATGTACGTGCACGTTGATTGATTGTCATACACACAAATAAAATGAGTATTACTAACCAAACGTTGTTTAGTATTTTAATAATAAAGTATAGGTATAAGTAATAAAAAAAAAACACATGGCCACAATATTCGAAAACTTCTACATTGCATCCCATGGGACTTAGGATGAACATGGACAAAACGAAGCTTATATCAACTGTTCATGTTGAACCCACCCCAACCACCTAATCCCCAAGTTGTTCACGAGTATGACTACCTGGACACAACGGGTCAGTTCGTATATAGAGCGTCGTATATAGTTCGTATATAGGGCACCCAAAACCGGTTTCACCGAAGTCGAGAAAATCGGTTAACCGATTTTACAGCCACTTTTCAAAACCGGGTTTTGATTTTACGGTTTTTTTAAATAACTAACAAATATTTGTTTATAAATACACTAAAGGAAGAACTGCTAGCAACAAATTAAGAAGTCAATGTCGTCTGACCCTAAATTTAATTGAATAATAGCAAGAAGTCTGTTTTTTTACTACAATTCCGGATGCCAATGAAGCATACGGCCCGCCTGATGTAAAGCAGTTGCCGTAACCATATAGACGATTGTAATACTAAGGGTATTGCTTATGAGACGGTGGATACGAACTGCTAACGCAGCATCTCCTTACATCTGGTAACTTGGTATCGTTATTTAGCTGTGATATGGTCTTATATAGAGGTGCAGGCAGGTACTTCCCCATTTGAATTCGAGAATTAATACGTATATTCAAAGTGGATGTATTAAACACAAACATATTTTGTAAGTTTATAACAAATATCCCGGTATCCAGTATGAATTAAAAAAAAAACTTTCTTATCGGATGTGCTGTGTTCTTTTCATCAATTTTAACTCGATCCGAATAATGGTTTCAGCTGTGCGTTGATAGATCAGTTGGTTACGGTTGCCTTTTATAGATACGCAACAAAAAATAAGAAAACAAACGGATTTTAATCTACGTATACGACAACGTTGTAGCAGCCATAAAGATTTATATCGCGCCGAATATATTTTTTATACAACACGAATCGAGACTTGCTAATTTTGACAAGGCAATGAGCTTCCTACTATGATTTATGAGCCGCCCGGCGTCACATAACATCAGTTTGATCTTTTAATTCCGATACGTTAGTATCGCTTGCTTGTCATATTTGACAGGTATATCGTAATATGAAGTGAGATCACCGTGATCACAAGCGTTTAATTACCTATACGTACGTAATAGATGAGCTGATATTGAATTTAGAGACTATCTCAATTTTGGATACGTGCCAAAGCCGCACGCTCGAGACAAGATAGGGAGGGTCATTAAATTACTAAGCAGTGGGATGAACAGGCAGGAGTGGCATGAACTTCGAACATTTTCCGTCCACACCTACGAATGGTTTAACTATAATTTCTGGCTCAAAGTACTGGATCAAAATAAATAAACATTAAACTCACATATATTTATAGTTTGTTATTACAGCTGGATGCGTCTTGAGTGACTTAGAAATGCGTTAAATTTATAGAAGATAAAGAATTTGTTTATTTGCACAAAACATAAGTTACATACATTTGCATGCAAAGTGCCTTTGAAATAGTAAAATTTAGTTCATCATGTCTTGCCTTGAGAGTACAATCATTTGAGAAAGAGCAAATATAACTCTACTATGTTGACGAAATTAAGTAACATGTCCAATTTAAATTTAATAGTATATTTCATTACGAGTGCGGAAAGCCTGTCATTGCAAAGAGTTCCGACAAATGTCTACCCGAGCCGAGGCGCAGCCGAAGGTGAGGGTTGACAGTCGGAACAAGTTGCAATGACGGTTCCGCACGTGTACTGAATAACTATTTTTAATACAGTTGCGAAAAAATGCAATTTAATAAAATAATAAAAACACAATAAACTCAACTAACTAATCGCAAAGAAATTTTTTGGAAAATGGCGCCAACCATAAAATAATATATGCAGAGATTTTTTTTTTGTTTTCTTCACCCATTCTGGGTAGGCAAAGGGAACTATGCCCATACAGCCAAGTCTTCAGTAGATTTTTTTTATTGTTATGTAATGAAAATGAAATTTAATGAGATGAAATGAAATGAAACCTAACCTAATTCATTGAATCAAATCATTAAATCTGATATTGAAACAAATTAGTAGTTTCTTTTTAGAAATATTTGCATGAATGATTAAAAACTTCTATGAATTTTTTTTAGTAAAAATTTCGTGGTTGTTTTTTTTTTTTTATTAGACATTATTTTGACACTGGGAAAGAGACGAGAGAGAACGCACGAGTTCGGAACAGGTAAAGAAAAAGCTCGAGTATGTAATAGCCCACATCCCGAACGCTATACGTCCCTGAAATACGCCACTTTTTGAGCAACTGTATTAAAAAATAAAATAATTATAATAATAATAGAAAATAATCAATAACATATGTAAATGGAAGCGTTATCCTATAGTAGCTATGTTTATTTCTTGTAAATTTTAATGACAAAAAATTCGACAAACATCGCGGTGTGCCCGCGACGTCTGTCGAATTTTTTGTCGAATGTGCAATACCATTACAAAAGTATATTAATTTTAGTGGAATACCAGCAACGTATGCTCGTTCCACTGCTGGGATAAGAATCTTGAAGTATCTTCGGATATATTCCATTGCAAAGTGGATTAAGTTAGTGCCGCGCTGTTAATGAATATCACGAATAGGGGCGAGATTACTGAAAATCATGTTATAAAATAAAGCACGACCCGATCCTGCTGATCAACTGTACTGATACTGTGCTACGTAACTACTATTACTAAAGACAGTCAAATCTCTTGGACTATGTGTTTGAGCCACTGATAATACTATACTAGCGTAGACACAGAACAGTATACTTCGACTACGCATACTTTAACATATCCAAATAGTAGGGAACTTCACAGGGGTCCCTTAAAAATGCTTTTCGAAAAAAATAAGTACCTATATTATATTCATATTAAATCTTTCAAAAATCTTCGTAAGTATATGATTATTTCTAAAAGATACAGTACCTGACTTGCTCGTGTTTCTGTATGTAGATCTTATGAAACTGTCCCTCTACCGGCGATATGATGTCGTTCTTCATCTCCATGGCAACGTGTTGCGGCAGCACTGATAGGAGTAACCGCTCCTGTAGACAAAATATTTCTTTTAAAATAAAGAAATCATATACATATAAGACTAGACTTTATCAAGTTTTTATCTTTATACAAAAAAGTGCCTGAAACAGGCCGACTGACAGATCGTCGAGATCTATCAACGCACAACCATGGTAGTTCTCTACCATCAGGTACAAAAATATATGTATATACACGTGACGTAGTCTTAGCGCCTTCCAGACTCACGCCGAGAACCCCCGAGAACACCCGAGAAGCGTGAATGTGATCGCTTTCTCGCCGTCTCGTTCTCGCGCTCGCCTGTTCTCCGACCGTTGTCGGTATTTTTGCCCGCTTCAAAGGGTTTCTCGGGCGAGAAAAGAGAACGGAGTCATATTCTTGTTCGGTTCGGGCTCAACCGTGGCATTGATTGTTGTGCACTCTTGCCAGAAGGTTACTTTTGTAACCTTTTAGGTGATTTTTGAACTGCATTGGTTATTGGTTTTGGTTACACTAATGAAAAGGTTACTTTTAGGTGATTTTTCTGAATTTGTAGAATTAACTTTTAATTTTTAATCCGGAATGGATGACACGTCCATTCCGGATAACGATCGAGAATGTGAATGAGAAGGTCGCATGAGTGTAGATGTCTTCTCGGTTCTCGCGCAATTTATCGGCAAGACTTCTCGCGTGAGTCTGTAGCGCCTATAATAGTAGGCCATATACGGGAAGAATTTACCGTTTTGATTGTCAAAATCTGTCACTTTTTATACAAAATACAGCTTTGACGTAGACAAGTTCACAAGAGCACTTGTTTTTATAGAACATACCTTGCGTTTTTGTACCACACGCACAACATAGCCAGCTACGGGCATAGCTTTCTAACAAATGAGGAACATTATGCAAAATGTATTTTGTTTTTTACCATAGACATTGAAATCTTATTTTTTTCTTTCATGGACAAAATACTTACTAAGTACAATAATCACAAAGAACGCTCCTCAAAAATTAGTTCTTTTTATCACCATTAATCATAAAGTTTACGTCGCTAATGGACAATGACTCCTATTCGATAGCTCCTAAGAGAAGTATCATTACTCCTATGAATCTATCCTAAGAAATCTATGGATGCATTAGAAGGCCAATTCTTGTAATTATTTTACGATCGCAATATGAAAGTTGACCGAATCGAGATAAAATTATGAATCGATTAAAAATTATATATGTACCTACTTGATTTCATTAATAATTTTTTATCAATTCTTATGCTGGCAAAATAACATTCTTAGTTTGTTTAATATTCGATCATATTTCGATATAATCCCACTTAAATTAAACTTTAAAGTTTCATATTGTGATAATAATATATTGTGAGAATAACAAATTTGACATTTGTGTGAATTTTGACTATATTTTAATTACGAGAATTGCTCTTATGTTAACAACTATTATATTTTCAAACAATAAAACAAACACTTTATTATATTAGTACGAGTATAGATAAATATAATTATAATGTTGTTTTGAACAAAATATATGAATTTTGAGCGTAAATTCACTATAAGGCTGCCGGTGTATTTTTATCTAAATATGACTACATGAAGACGTACAAATTATCATAAACCGACCATAATCTGTTTAATATAGACCATAAAATTGTTAATAGCTTGTTCAATCAATTCCAAGTACCTACCCACTCCATTTATTACGTTATATTATTTGAAACAACTAAATTATGAGTTACAAAATTGAAGTTGTAATTTAACGAAATTAACATCTACATATGGCAATGTTAATGCGTTTTTTTCTATTGGTGTTGCCATTAAAGTATAATTTATTTTGAGGCACGCTCACAATTTATAGAACGTCTGTAAAGACATAGCGATGTAATTGCTATGCGTATATTAAACGCCCATTTAAGTCATTACCCGCATGTTTGTGCTAAATTAATTAAGGTTTGGCGACAGAGTAGTCTCATAACAACATTGAGGACGCAACATATATGAAATATCACCAATTTAGTGTACCAAGTGTATGAATTACTTTATTAAACGATATCGATTTTATAATATATATATGTTACGAATTATGATACGATAAAGTTAGGTGTAAACTTAAGTTTAATCGGCTTAAGTGTACCCGTAACCCCTTGGCAATATAGAAGGAATATAATGAATCTAATAAATAATCTCAATATAAATACTCACTTTTCGGCTGTTCGTTTTTAACGCTTAGTGGCATACGTATAGAAACATTATCGATTATGTGGTCGTCTGCCTCTATAGGTTCTATAATGCACTAGAATGTTATCTTTGAAAATATAATTTATCATAAAATTTGGTACTTGCGGTCCTTTATAGGCTATGTTTATAGTCATTTACAGTGGAAAGGGAAGTGATAGATAATTCATAGAATAGATATCTTATGCGCTTTAATTGGAATTGGATGTGCTCTGTGGGTTCACTCACCAGCTTCTCATTCTCGTCTTCCATGTCGAGCCTGGCAGCGATGCAGTTCCGCGTGTCGAGGAAGGCGCGCCGCTGAGCTGTCTCCATCAACGAGTGCATCAGTGCGCCCACCACGTTCACGCAAACGAACACAACCACGTTGCCCACCATCTGTACAAACAATAATACGATTTTATAAATATATATATTTTTTACAACGTCGGGTGGTAGTCAAGCATACGGCCCGCCTGATGTGAAGCTGTTACCGTAGCCATATTAACGTCTGCAACATGATATATCGCTCGAAAAATCAATACTAGTCTATTACACATCTTGATTCAAATGGAGTACAAAATGTCAAACACACCAACATACACAAACAGGCAATGTAATTCAGTTTCCGAATATCCCATAGCTTTTTCTCCTCGTATTAACGGGTATTCATTTTTTTTTATAATATATATTATTTTGTTATATTTTATTTTATTATACTAAAAGATTTTTATTTTATATTTTACACCAAACCACAAATTGTAGTGTCCTTTTTGTACCAAACCACAATAAGCTGTAAGCACAATAAGCAATAGTCTAATATACTGATAGATAACCCTCTGTGTTTGACATTTTGCAGTGAGTCGAAAATAAATACCACAGCTCACACAAAACGCGGGTGCCATCACCCGCGACCGACAGAAGCGGAGAGATGAGGAGAGAGATGTATTTTTATGCAGTTCCAAATCTATGATAAGAAAAAGTTTTTTTTTTATACTACGTCGGGTGGCAGGTAAGCATAAGGCCCGCCTGATGTGAAGCGGTTACCGTAGCCATATTGACACTCGCAACATCAAAATATCGCTCGCGCGCCGCCACACCGCTGCCAACGCAGCATCTCCTTCTTATCTGGTGACCTCACTCACACGCAAGAACACAACAATCAAAGGAATTGTTATTTGGCTGCGGTATTCTGTGAGGTAGAGGTACATTCCCCAGTCGGGTAGCTTACACTTACGCTCCCTACCTCTCTTTTCGCCAGGGCTTCGTTTGTCAGTCAGCAGAGTGCACCGCGTGCAGGTGAAGTTGGCTTTGATTCAAAGGTGTTGATGAACCACTTACACCCCCCGTATATGTCCTTTCCGCCCCTTTCCACTCTAAACAAGAGTCTATATTCATTTTTATTGCTTTCCAATCACTTCAATTTATAAGATAACTACGCTATAGAAACATAAATAATAAAGTCCTTGTCGTTTAACCTCTAATCTTTATAGAAATGTGGGTAACGAAATGGGGGGCCAATAAGAATTGGACAAATAGAACGTTATCCATCAATGCCTCGCGAAAATTACCTGTCAAATGAAGCAACAGATTCAACGTTCATTGTAAGGAATTTCAAAAGTTATTTCACCTACGAAATACCATCAAAATATTTTTTGTCAAAACAAATAGATTTACAGTAAGATTAAGGTGTTTTTTATATAAGAGGGGGGCAAACAAGCATTTGTGTCACCTGATGGATCACCTGATGGAAAGCAATCACCACCGCTCATGAAAATCAGTAACACCAAGGGGTCGCCGATCCGTTGCCAGCCTATACTCCTTTCTTTCTTTGTTTCTGGTGAAGTCACTCACTCGCAGGAACACAACAACCCTCAAGAGAATTGTTATTTGGATGTGGTATTCTATGAGATGGAGGTAGTTCCCCAGTCGGGCAGCTTATAAGTTCGCTATGACCTACCTCTCTTTCCGCCAGAGCCTCGTTAGTCAGTCAGCAGGGTGCATCACGTGCAGGTGAGGTTGGCTTTGGTTTAAAGATGTTGATGAACCCCTTACAATCCAAAAAGGTTGTCTATCCTGTTTCCATAAATAACAAACTGATTACGTGTCCCTCTAAGGTTAACAAGACACCATGAGAACTATGGTCACTGCTTTCATCATTCATTCCTTATAAAAATATATAAGTAATTTGTTGGTTACTAAGACATGTTTCCATGAATGCAAACATAACTTCCTCATTCTATTCAAACGATATTTTTTGTAGAAAAACGCCCAAAGCGACAATAACCTTGTTTTATTTGTAAAGAACAGCGTTAGTGCAAATCGCTCCCAAACGAAAAGGCAATCCTATGCCTTTTTTTTATTTAATTTGAAAACCAGTTCAACGGAGAAAATTCATGACATATATAGGACCTAGGCATAAATAAAAAAGTGTAGTATATACAGAAATAAAATACCGGTATAACAATATAGTTGTTAAAATTTAAAGCATCTGGGATCCATACGACATCCCGCAACGGAGAATGCTAGGTCCTTTGAGGGATCGAACGGTCGGAACGATGCTCTCGAAAATTTCATAAAACACGAAACTCAATTTTAAAACAAAAAGCTAAATAAACTCGCCTTACTTCGCTCCAATTAAAGCGACTGCGCTTCTCGTTTTAATGTTTTCGTATTTAAAAAAAAGTCAGTAGAAATTTAATAAAATTCGTACCGGTAGCAGATTTAAAGGATTTTGTAGGTTTTTATATTGATGTAAACAGAGTTTGATGTTTCAGGTAAACCTTTCGTGTTTCGAATTGATATTGAATAAATAATGACCACTTTAGGCACGAAATAGAAAATAATATTCCAATAATTTACTCTGAAGAGTTCAGTACAAGAAATTACAAAAGTGGCTAACTTATTAATGTGGTAACTTATATATATTTATTTAGTAGTAATGTACAAAACGAAATAGTATTGTTAAATCATACATAAGTTCTAAAATTACCGATTTTTGGGGTGTAAGTGGTTCATCAATATCTTTGAACCAAAGCCAACTTTATCTGCACGCGGTGCACCCTGCTAGTCAGAGCTTCGTTTGTCAGTCGACAAACGAAGCTCTGGCGAAAAGAGAGATAGGAAGCGTAATTGTAAGCTACCCGACTGGGGAATGTACCTCCACCTCACAGAATACCGCAGCCAAATAACAATTCCTTTGAGGATTGTTGTATTCCTGCGAGTGAGTGAGGTCATCAGAAAGGAAGGAGATGCTGCGTTGGCAGCGGAGGTAGGGGCGCGCGAGCGATTTTAACCGCTTCGCATCAGGCGGGCCGTGTGCTTGTCTCACCCGATGTAGTATAAAAAAAAAGATACGTTAACTTAAAACTCCTCTATCAAAGTAAGCTAATGATCTGTGTTTGCCAGTGACAGATTATGAGGGTTTAATCTATTAATAAAGTTTTTGTAAAATTTATGTGGCAGGCAGTAAACAGTGAGGCGTGTGCGTGCATTATCCCAAGTTATGCAAATACATAGAACCTGTCTGCCGCCCGCGAGACGCCCCCGCAACCACAACTGACTCAGCGTCAAAACATAATAACCAATGATGCTTTCAACTGCCTTGAGCAAGCAAATACAATTTCCTACAAAATTTTTATTTCCTTTTCACGTTCGTAGCTCCATTAAGATACTCAAATGCAAAATCCTAAAAAAAAAACATACCCACCTGTGCAAACTATTTCATCTTTTCTAAATTATAAATGCCGTGATGAAATTACTTTCCAACTATTAACAAAGTTGTGCAAGCAAATAAAGTCATCATCCGCGACTTTATGTTTCAGATTAGAATGTTTGTCTAAAAACTTTGTTTGTACCCCAATTCTACTATTTGTACTCCCTCGGCGTGGCGGCTGCAGTTTTGTTAATAACAAAATTAAAAAAATTGTAAAAACCCACGACGGTTATAACGTATTTGAAAAAGGATAAAATAGATTTGAAACCCCCGACTTAAAGAATTTATGCTATGAACTTAATAAAAAAAAAACCAAGAAAACCCGTCGAGGCTGCCATTAATTGAACTAGTTTCGCAGTTTTATACCTAGTAACTTGTATTATTTATTTATTTATATTTATGTTGAAATTTAAAATAGAGATGGCAGCCCCCGACGGATTTTCTTGGGATTTTTTTTACTAAATCTGTAGAAAACATGACAACATTTGAACGCTGTTCATCAAATTTCGCGAGAACTGTTGTCAAATCGAGAAGGATTTATCCAAATTAATGTAATAAATAAAAAAAATATTATGAGGTTATTCCGTCTATATTGGAATGATCCTTCATAATATATACTCAAATACTGTGTAGTATGTACACTTTCTGGAAAACGTAAACAAAGTCGAGCAATTTTGTAAAATTTATTACGTATATAACCAATAATAAAATTGCACTCTTAAGGCACACCCGATTACATTTCCCCAAAATTGACGTAAAGATATTACAAAATTCAGAAATGTTTTACAGAGTAGATGAACTTTATAAGTCGGCTTTATTTTAATTTAAACGAAAGACACTAATTTTTATTCATTATCGAGAAACCAATTTATTTTAATTTGTTACTAGCATTCACCCGCGACTTCGTACCACAGTAAACATTGTTTATATCGTGTCGCACGTAATCAGAGGGACAAATCCCATAAAACATATAAATAGGTATTCGCCTATCCTTGATATCCCATAAAATTTTCCAAAATTCTTTTTTTTTTTTTTGGAAAATACGACATACATACGACAATACATACATACGACATACGACAGACATTTTTGGAAAATACGAATTTATTTATGTCGTATTTGCCAAAAAAAAATGAATTTTGGAAAAAAAATCCAAGAATATTTTCTTGGACAAATGATACACGGCCATCTAGTCCCAAACTAAGCAAAGCTTGTACTATGGATACTAGATAATTGGCGTGAGATAACGACTCTATTAAGTAATTTCTCTATAAATACAGCGATTATTCACCATTAATATTATATGACCCTCGTGGTTTCTAACCTGAATTTATTAAAGCTTGTCGTCAAACCTTACATAACTCACTGCTGGGATACGCGTCTTCCCTCAATTGAAAGGGTTTAGAGCATACTACACCACGCTGCTCAACTGCGGGTTGGCGGAGGCCAGTGTTTTCAAGCCGCCTAAAGGCCACTGACTTGGCTTAACGACAATCATCCAATGGCAACAGCCGGTACCGACACCTTAACGCGCCCTCATAGTCACGGAGGAGCTCGAGAAAATATAAACCCATCGATAGACAGGCTACGGCCGACATTGCATAACTTGCGTGTTCGATTAGAGTGACACGCGAACGACGCCATCGAGCTCCTCGCTCAAGCTACTTGAACATTATCATTGTTAAATCTTTCCGCTTCATTATTGCGATAAGATCCTCCTATATAGGTATTTAAAAAATAGTAATTACGTCATAAGTCCTTCAACTGCCATAATGGTGCCATATCGTGAACTACATCAGAAAGTATAGCTACCAGGCCCACACTTTGTGTTTGTCTTGTGATTTGATAGCAGCCATTTACAATATCATGTAATGCAGTCGGGCAACTGCGCTTGTCATTGGTGTTGTGAAATGTCTCATGAATTATGATACAATCATAAGGAGGAGTCGAACTTACCAGCGTGGTATGTTGGGCATGTATGTTGAGTACTTACTTTGAATACTATGTATTAAGTTTGGTTAATTTAAAGTTCTGAGACACAGAATAAATGATAATACTTATCTTATTTTATGTAAAGAACAAAACTAGTTTGCTATTTTATTCTGTGCTTTTTTTTTGTTGCTTATAAGTATATTTTTTTTTAATACTACGACAAACGAGCATATGGGTCACCGGGTGGGAAGCAATCCCCACCGCCCATGGAGATCAGCACCGAACACCAAGGAATCTCAGATCCGTTGCCAGCCTTTTAAGGGAAATAAAGACTATTCTTGAAGGCTCCCATGTCGTAATTGTTCGATAAATATAAAAATAGTCCTGTAATTAAATATTACAGTAACATTATTTCCCTTAAAAGGCTGGCAACAGACCGGAGACCCCTTGGTGTTGCTGATCTCCTTGGACGGTGATTATTGCTTTCCACCAGGTAACCCACATGCTCGTTTGCCTCCTTATCATCAAAAAATTGCGCAACTTACTAGATAAAACAAGAATCCTAATATTATTAATTTATTACGTATATAACCAATAATAATATTGTACCATTAAGGCTGCCCCACCCGATTACATTTCCCCAAAATTGACGTAAAGATATTACAAAATTCAAAAATGTTTTACAGAGTAGATGAACTTTATAAGTCGGCTTTATTTTAATTTAAACGAAAGACTTATATTTATTCATTATCGAGAAACCAATTTATTTTAATTTGTTACTAGCATTCACCCGCGACTTCGTACCACAGTAAACATTGTTTATATCGTGTTGCACGTAATCAGAGGGATAAATCCCATAAAACATATAAATAGGTACCTACTCGCCTATCCTTGGTATCCCTGAAAGTTTTCAAAAAATCTTTTTTTTTTTTTTTAGGAAATACGACATACATAATAGTTTCGTTATGCGCAGTTTGAGTTGTAGATCGTTCAGTCAATTATTCACTCATCTTACAATATTTCAGTTACGTTCGCATCTACTTAAAATGTTTTATTATAATATAAATCAATATTGAAATTTATTAGTATCCTCATGGAATCCTACGCACGTCACCGCGATATTTTAGAAGCATTCTAAAATTCAATCAAAGTACATGTACGCAAAATTTCTTAAACACACTGAATAATTTCTCCCGAGTCTCGGCTTAAAATAAACCATTTAATTTATTATGTAAATGAACTACATAGTTACATGTGAATTGGGTCTAGGTGGCTGTTTCGGAATAACTAGCTACATAAAAGCACTCAAGAAAATATGCAAATATTGGAAATACTGTATATACTTTTTTGTGTTTTTTTATATAAGAGAGGGGGGGGGGAGACAAACGAGCATGTGGATAACCTAATGAAAAGCAATTACCACCGCCCATGGAGATCAGCAACACCAAGGGGTAGCCGATCCGTTGCCAGCGTATACTCCTTCCTTTCTGGTGACCTCACTCACTCGCAGGAACACAACTACGCTCAAGGGAATTTCTGTGAGGTGACACTTCCCTCCTGAGATGAATCTGCAACATTTTGTTTACACGCTGCACGCACACACGCTCATTCACGCTCTGCACAGACATGTTTATGTAATAGTCAATGACGCGATATTTATATCATATGAACAGACAAACGGAACAGAGACACATCTTCATACACCACTACAACCTTAAGGCGCTTGCGTGCGCAAACACTGGCGGCTCGCCACCAAGAAACCGATTCTTATCAGTTTAGCCAGTGCTCAAGCTCAGAGATACTTAGATGTACACTCACACGCCTATTTCTTTCATTTCTCTAGTTGCGGTTTGTTAATAAAAAAAACTGACCGGCACTGTACGCTTGTTTGGTACCCTAACCGGTACAGTATCCAAAAAAAGAAAGATATATAACTATATCAAAGGCACATAACTAAAATGTTTGTTGAATTCGTTACTCGGTAATCCTAATTAACATTCATTAACATTTGTTATCCTAAAATACGTTTCTTTTATCCGGGAGTCGAACCCGTAACCCTTTGTGTTTAAGTTGCCTTTACTAACAACTAGACCACCGCGCATCCAGCTGATGGTAGTATAATATCATAAACATAATGCATTGTAAGTTAGTTGCAAATAAAATCCATTCAAAGCAGACATTATTTCCGTACTGGTGGCCCACCGTAGTTTAGTAGAACCTTAACGCCTTGTAAAATGTTAATTTAATTTTTATCTTTTTGTACCACCCTATTAAACTCCTTAGAAGATTGGTGTTTGGTTCTTTTATTTACCTACTCGCTTATATTAACCTATATGGAGTGACCGGGGTTTGCGTAAGTATAACATTCAGGAATGGAGATGGGCAAAATGCCGCGCAGTTAAGATAAATGCCCAAAAAGGGCTTATAAATTCCCTATTTATACCTAAAACTAGGCATCTATTGGGCATTTACAGACACTTACTTTTATGGCATTTATTGGAAATGACTGGCATTTTGCCTATCTTTATTCAGGAATAAACACTATCTATTGAAACTACTTATATTATTGTCTGTGCAACCAGGAACATTCACTATCCTGCTGCAACTCTCGCATATATTTTTCAATACTTTCAAAAGATATGAATATAAAGTTGTTGCATATGAAACAGAAGCGAGTGAATATTTTTAAAGTAGGTAATGTTATTTCAATCGGAGAGCTTTTCAACATTCAATAGAAAACATATTGTCCTATACTATTAAACGAGTATAATACATGTACATTATATATGTATATAAATCTCCGTGATAAAAACATAATATATGTGATCTATTTAATTCGTTTTCAGGAATTTAGTCATGACTTTTGGTTTCGAACAATTGAATTGAATGTACATACAAAATGGAAAAGGATAAATGATCTCACTCGGATAAATGGTTTCACAATCAGTTTTTTTAATACTTGTATGATGTTATAAATAACTATAGATATGCCACAAGCGTCAAAAACGTACACCCGAAAAGTGAGCCAACTGTCTTACCTCGTTATTAGTTCGTACAAGCAAGCCGACGAAACTGACGTTTGTGACAATTGATTTATACGTATTATATTACGAAAATACACAATTTCTATTGATAGAGTAAACAAAGCCCAAGAGATCACATATCACACTAAAGTACACAATAATATTTGACGTTAATGCGTATTTTTTAATTATATATTTTTGCAAGAAAATATGACGCCATTGCGCCCATTACTCAACGAGGGAAAGAGATAGCAAATATATTAAAGCATCGATATGATAAGGATAGCGAAAGTCATAGACTCCCAGCAACGAGAACCGTTTTCTGACGTATTTTATTTTGGGTATATCATATGTATAATATCATTGACTTGTATAGTTAGCATATAGAAATAATCGACAAAGATCACTAACCGTTTCCACCGTGTGTATTAATAACGATACAAGGCAGCTGAGCTGACTAATTGGTGCTACTGAAGTGAGTCATTTATCAAAATCGCTCAACCGACTAAACATTATATAGATGGTTAGTTCGTGCAAAATATGTACTACATCCAATCGAATATGATTCGCGAGAGTCGAATCAAAACCAACTCGAAACAAAGGTCAATCGGGCAGAACATTTGTTACGGCCTGACCGACGAAATCGCGGTGGAATCGATAAATTACAGCTGTCGCCGTATCGAGAATCGTTTAACATTGAATAACGGTACGTAACAGGAATGGATGTAAGATTTTATTTATCCCCTCGTCTAGTGAGTGATTTTTTAACTGTCGTCATATGGATCAAGACGTTAAACACATGGCACTTATTTTCTAGAACGTGGAAACAATCATACATATATATATTTTCTTTATTAAATTTTAAATTTAAGAATATCGTCACACCCCGTCCAATCCTATACAAAGGCTGCGTTCTGCGTGGTTCTGTTATTCTTACATAAACAAATGACGTATATAAATGCGTGCGTGTGCGTTTGGCTGAAACTGTTTCAGATAGGTCTCAGAGGTCGTCAGACGGGAGGTGAGGTGCGATAGACAGAGCAGCAAAGAGTATCCATACTTATACATAATCTCCATTACTTACACCGCTTAAACTGTGTTCCAGAGATTTTTTTATATGCGAGACCAGCAAACGGGAATGTGAGTCACCTGGTAGAAAGCAATCGCCGATTCATTGGCAGCTTTTTAAGGGAAATAAAGACTCTGTTCTTAAAGGCTCCCATGTCGTAATTGTTCGAAAATACCGCTGAGGGATGTTGATTCCACAGTTTCACCGTTCCTGGTATAAAATGTCTGAGGAAACGTACTGTAGTATATCGCAAATTATGAAGATGGAACGCAAGGCTACGCTACATCTCTACTTGTAGAGAAAGAGTCCAGTCTATCCGAGATCATTAGATCGACGGTTCGAACTGTTCATATTGTGATATTTTGTGTTCATATTGTGATAAAAAAAAATATCAACGCGGTCGTCTATTAGTGTAAGACTTTCAACGTCTAAATTAGGGTTCTCTCACATCAAACAAAATGAGATAAAAAAAACACAACCGTCTTACAGAATTAATAGCGACCACTGTTGCAAAACCAAGGGTTCAGGAAACCCTCGATGCTATAAATCATTGAACCTCAAAACCGAATGGACTTGCGGACGAGTGTGGATGCCCTCTACGACATTATAGGGCACTGCCACAATTAAGTAATTATGTAATTTAAGAGTAATTATATAATTTAAGAGGAACATGTAAAAATAATTATTATTTGGAAACAACATAAAGTCTAAATAGTATCCGTAGCCGTATTTACAACTGAAGGGTATAGGCAAATAGCAGGGAATGTAAAAAAAAATGTTTTTTGTATTTTATATTGGAATGAAATCTTTTTCTATGCTAGTTTAATTTTCAATCACTAACTTTGTAAAAAAGTAAACAGATGGCGCCAAAAAGGCAAAGTAAAAGTTACTACATACGCTGATATAAATTGTAATACTTCTGGACTTTTAGCTGTGTTTTTCTCAAAATCTATTCATTTGCACAATACCTATTATTTATCTGTACTGTTCAACTGATTATGAAATATCAAAATACCTACACCACTAAAGTTGCTACATTCATAAGAGCAAAAAGTCGCTTTTTAAATATATATTGGGTAGTTAGACAGTTCATAGATAGCATAGACAACGAAAAAAAAAATCAATCAATAAACTGATAGATACTAACATAATCCCTCTTAATGAGTTTTATTTGGACATGTGTCATAAATGTCTGGATTATCGTATAAGTATAATATATCTATTTCTTATTTCTCTTTAGCAACCAAGGCTGCTTGCTAATGAATAGATCAATTTCAAATATTCCTATACTTAAAACAAGTAAGTTAGAAGTTAATATGTCGCTCATTTAGTGTAGTAACAACGGCATAATTAATTTAATTAGTATACATGCATTTACGAACATGATCTTGATAGTTATTAATTTTAATCTCCTAATTCTACTGATTGATTCTTCATAACAGACACTACCTAACATTTTATAAGTGCCTAATATTTAATCACGGGTCAAGCCCGGTTATTTGATAGTCGTGCACGAGTATATGGATCCAACGCGTAGAGGCCCCTTTGACAATGTTGCGTAATGTTCGCAACAACGACATTACGTACATAATATCGTTATTGCATTGTACATTGTGACAATATTTCACAGAACGAGCGACGTGTGTGTTCTGAACATATTCTGTGATAATACTAGGCATGGTTATTATTACGGCGCCGCGTGTTCTATTTATTTTGTTCTAGGTATGTTGTAGTAACAAAGTTCAAAACATTACAACACTGACTGACTGACTGAAATACAAAAAAAAACCGGACAAGTGCGAGTCGGACTCGCCCACCGAGGGTTCCGTAGGTACGTAGTATCATTATTAAATTTGATATTTTTCAATATAAATAAGAAATAATGCGTCGAAAAAAATAAATAAAATATATTTTGCAATGTGTACATCAAGCCCTTTCATATGATACCCCATTTGAACTAGTAGTTTCAATTTGAAATTTCGACACTCTATAAAAAATATAGACCCCCTATTTTTTTAGATCTATTTACAAATGTATAGTTTTGAGATTTATTCCTGTACTTGTAGTCTATAACGATGTTACTTGCCAAATTTCATAGTTCTAGGTCAACGGGAAGTACCCTGTAGGTTTTGATTCCTTTGAGTGTGTCGAAATATGCGTTTTTTGCTGAATAAACGGCCGTAACTTTTTTCTACGTAAACTTAGCAGTTTGATTTTTTTTTAACTTCATGGGACCGTAGACTTGTGTATACAGTTCAAATTTCAGCTTGATACCTCCACGCATTCTCGACATAGAAATGTTTGACAGACAGACAGACAGACAGACAGACAGACAGACAGACAGACAGACAGACAGACGGACAACAAAGTGATCTTATAAGGGTTCCGTTTTTCCTTTTGAGGTTCGGAACCCTAAAAAATGAACAAGACCATTATATACTCATACTGTAATAAGTAATATAAGTGTGTTGTGTACTAAGCGAATTATTAAAACTTAATTGTGAAATTATAAATGCCAAAATTGATCCATAAAATTTCAAAGTAGAATACGTATTACCCAAGCCATAACCGGAACATCTACTCAAACTAATAAACAAACTAAAATAAACGTAGCTTGGAGATTTGTTTACTCCACTAAACTTCCAAACAAAAAAGTTTATAATTCAACGAAATGAACTGCGTTACGTCTATCTACTATTACTGGCTCCAAACAGTAACTAGAGAGTTGAGAATTGTAGTTAGGCGTATAATTAATCTAACTGAGGGTTTATACGAACCAGATGTTGCTTTAATGAATGGGCTTCATGACGCTTTGTTTTGAATTTCCGTGTTCAATATGAACTGCAATTTGTTTAATTGACCAAGCGAGCGAAGGTACCAAGGTCTTCAAATCGAGGTAGGACGGGAAAAACAGTTTCAATATTTGTGCTGCGATAACTCGAACCAAATCTAACTTTGATGTTAAGTGAGCGTCGAGAAAAATAAAATAAATAAATATTCTTGGACAAATTACACACTGCCATCTAGTCCCAAACTAAGCAAAGCTTGTATTATGGGTACAAGATAACTGATATTATACTTAAATACATTTTTTTTTGCAAATACATACTACATTTAATACATAGAAAACACCCAGACTAAGACAAACAGACTTGTTCATGCACGCAAATATTTATCTAGTGCAGGGATCGAACCGCGAGCTCGGAATCAAGTGGCCATTGCTAACCATTCGACCACCGAGCTCGTAACAACTCAAATACACACTGTTTGTTCGATTGAACTGATAACTTCTGTAGTTTTCAAAATATTTATATTATTTTGTAATACATTCGCTAACCGAGGATGTTTCGCAGCTATCTAATAATACCTAGGAGTATACATAATATATAGAGTATATTGGCAGGTTTTAAAGCTTATTACTTCAAATTATAAGTATCTGTTACCGATCCATAATATATATTAGCCACATTTGTATACCAGCCAGATAACAGTATCGAATAGTGTAATTAAGTTCCCTGGAGAAGTATTCATTCTATTAATTTTTAGATTACTTTTAACTTAATTTAGTTGTTAATTTGTATTATTTATAATTGTTATATTTAAAATTGAAGGAGTTCTACAAGGACAAATTAAAAATATGTATTACTAATAAATGTCATACATATTTTTAATTTGTCCTGGACACTGGATAAAATCCCAAACCGGGAAATCAGGATTATTCTAGGCGACTTCAATGCTAAGGTTGGCGGCACTATTGCAGACGATCACATCCGACTGACGGTGGGGAAATACGGTCTCGGTCTTAGAAACGAACGCGGAGAAAGATTGTTGGGTTTTTGTGTGAGCAATCACCTCAGCATTCTCAACACATGCTTCCAACATCACCCGAGACGACTATACCCTTGGAAATCTCCTGGGGACAGATTTAGGAACCAAATAGACTACATTGTGATCGGTTGCCGCTGGAAATCGTCTATATCCAATGTGAAAACATATCCCGGCGCCGAATGCGGATCTGATCATAATCTCCTGGTTGCGAAATTTGCGCTTCGCCTGAAGGCCGTTAAAACCACATCACCTAGAGCAAGACGACTGGAGCTCATCGAAGGGCCCTGTTTAAAGACGCCACAGAATCCAAACTGATGGAAAAGCCAGCGCTGGACCACGATGAAATAGACGTTCAGTGGTCTACCCTTAAAACGTCAATTAGCGAAGCCATGGAGCTGGTCACAAAATCTAGAAAAGATGATCGAAAAAGGAAATCATTCATCACTGATGCCACATGGGAATTAATACAGCGCCGGAAAGCGCCGGAAGCCGGAAAGCCGGAAAAGATCAAAGGCCTTCGCAGTACTGAAGCAAGGATGGAGTACGCCACACTCTCCAAAGTAATAAAGAAATCCTGCCGCAGTGATAAAAACAACTTTGTGGAAGGGTTCTGCCGCGAAATAGAAGATCACGCGCAAAAATTCCAAACAGCAGACCTTTTCAAGAAAGTCCGTATACTGTCCAGGAAATTCAAACCCAAAACCTGGGCAATCGAAGACGTAAATGGCCAGCTAATACATGAGCTTGATGGCATTGCGGAGAGATGGCGTGGGTACTGCTCACAGTTGTACCGTAGATCCCTGGACATCCCTGATTTCGATCTTGATTGGAGCAGTATAGAACTAGAACCTAATATATTGCGTTCTGAAATCACTGCCGCTTTGCGACATCTTAAGAACAAGAAAGCCCCAGGTCCTGATCACATAACAGCGGAGATGCTTAAAATGTTAGGGGACAATGGTATAGACACTCTTCACAGGATCTGTAACAACAAATGGCGAAGCGGTATATGGCTACGAGACTGGGTGGAGTCTATCATCATATTGCTCCACAAAAAGGGATCTACGAGGGTCTGCAATAACTACCGCACACTTGCCCTGATTTCTCATGCCAGCAAAGTCCTGCTTCATATTATTAACAGTCGCATCCGTCACTACCTGGATTGGCAAATACCACAAGAGCAGGCAGGTTTTGTTAAAGGGAGAGGGACGCGGGAGCAAATCCTAAACATCAGGCAAATTGTGGAAAAAGGCTACGAATTCGACACTCCAATCGTCATGTGTTTTGTCGACTACAGTAAGGCGTTCGACTGCGTCGACTGGAACTGTATGTGGAGAGTGCTGTGTGATATGGGAGTACCAAGACATCTTGTTGCACTGTTGCAGTCCCTGTATCGATATAGCAAGGGTATAGTTAGGGTCGACACCATTACTTCGAACCCTTTAAATTTGAAAAAGGGGTACGACAGGGCTGCATATTGTCTCCTATATTGTTCAATGTCTACGGGGAGCACATCATTCGTCAAACCTTGGAAGGCTGGGATGGTAGAGTGAGCATCGGCGGGGTGAAACTCACCAATCTGCGCTACGCCGACGACACGACACTCGTGGCAGCGAGCGAGGCTGAAATGACTGAGCTGCTAAAGAGACTTCAACATGTCAGCAACGGCATGGGGCTCTCTGTGAACAGGTCCAAAACAAAGGCGATGGTGGTGGATCGCTCAGGCAAATTACAACCCAGAGGCACTCTGACACTTGACACCGTTCAAAGCATTAATTACCTGGGCTCCACAATTTGCAATAACGGATCGTGCGAATCAGAGGTGCGTAGACGCATCGGGATGGCAAAGAGTGCCATGTCTCAGTTGCAGAACATATGGAGGGACAGAAACATCCGTGTCACCACAAAGATTGGGCTCGTACGATCACTGGTTTTCCCAATCTTCCTTTACGCATGTGAGACTTGGACTTTAAAGGCCGCCGACCGGAGCCGAATAGATGCCTTTGAGATGTGGGTTTGGAGACGAATGCTGCGCATTCCTTGGACGGCGCGACGCACCAACGTCTCGATACTGAAGGAACTACAAGTGAAAACAAGGCTAACTACCATATGTATGCAAAGAATACTGGAGTATTTCGGACACATCGCCAGGAGAGAAGGAGACTGCCTTGAGAAACTCGTAGTCACCGGGAAAATCGAGGGCAAAAGACCCCGTGGCCGTAGTCCGATGCGTTGGACTGACCAGATCCGTACCACTCTGGACACGACGGTGAGCGGTGCTATTCACGCCGCTAAAAACAGAAGTAGATGGCGAAGCGTTGTGCGTCGCTGTGCGGTTCTCCGGAGAGGTCACGACCCTCAGCATTGAGGAAAACGAAACAAGGAGGAGGAGGAATAAATTTCACCCATTCGCCAAAAATTGGCGCTTCAAGTATTATTACCTACTAATAAATGTCACCTATTCATTATAATTCAAGCACTAGGAATTAAAATATATGTATAGCTAAAAACTCCATAATCATAGATGTTCGACGAAACGTTAGAGTCGTTCCCGAGATCGTCGTTGCATAATTACGAATCTAACGCATGAGTACAAATTTATAAAGAATCATGTTATTTTATATGTGTTCTAAGCCTCTAAAGAAGTTGTGACAAAGAAATAATAAAACCATTCTGTTGAATAGAGGACAAATTGTGCCGTTCTCAAACAAAGCGATTGTACAGAATTAGCGACGTTTCTCGAAGTATCATTTCTTGTGAAATGAATCGCGATCAATACTTTAAATGTTATAAATGTGAAAGTGTGGATTGTTTGCTTTTTTTAAAGTTAGACTCCACCAAAGCGGAGATGTGCCGAGATGTCTGAATCGGAGACGGGTGAAACTCCACCAAAGCAGAGATGTGCGGAGATGTTTGAAGAGGAGACTGAGACTGAGAGAGAACTGGAGCTGAGCGGAGACGAGATGTGTGAATAACGAAATTCTATTTGTTGTTAAAAAAAAACATTTCGTCTCCACTCGCACATCTCCGCTTTAGTGGAGTCTCACCCTTAAAGTCTGAACGGAGAAACGGAGTCAGAACGGAGAAGTAATTCGACCCAAAGGGCAGATATGATCTGGGATAAAACATACTACAGACGACGGGACGGACGGAACTGGGGCAGCGGGTAATAAAAACATTTGTCAATCAAATTCTCATCTTGTTGAGATTCTAGAGAAAAGTGCAATTTAAGCTAGATTTTACAAGTTTCAGGCTGCAAATTTCGCCTGGAATATAAATCCTGGGGCCTTACCTCCGAAGCTGAAGACGAGATTTTTTTATTGCGAAAATCAAACTTCGGCTTACGTTCGTCGTAATTGTGTTTAATTTTGCTGGTGGCTAATGCCCTACCGATTAACCTGTAGATGTTGGCCATTAACTTTAAGCTAAGACCTTTTTTGGAATCGAAATATTCGATCAGCATCGGCTTCAGCTTAGGCGGTAAAAGTATCCGATTATTCAATCCGGGGGCTCAATATAGTTAGATTTTTAGATTTTTCATTCAAAAAATCCTATGTGAATCGGCATCAGCTTAGGCCTCAGGTGTCCACTTATCATATTGTATTCATGTAGACTCTATAACCTACACCTAACCTAACTTGACTCCTAATACAGTAATATAGGTCAATTAAGATCATGTGATACCAAACTTAGATTAGCTGAAGCTGAGGAGTTGCCTCAGTCCTGTTGTAACTACCATGGCGCCTGCACGAGTGGCCCCATGAGGTTCTCCAGGAACTGAATCGTTCCGTCATTAATCTGATATTAGAAACAAGCAATTTTAACGTTAAACACTTCTTGTTCTGTGCTTCTGTCTATTTATTTACCTTCTAAACATTAATTCGGCAAACTACAAAGAAACTAAAGGTACAGTATAAGTAATAGTACTACGTAGTGCTAAAGGTTCGATCCAGACAATATGTCCACAAAGCAAGTTTTGGTGCCGATATGTGCAAACCGGCCCAAGGTCGCTCCTTTGTTGCGGGCAAATCGGAGTTTATTATTCGACTTTCTACTGGCTACAAGAAATAGTAGATGTGAGAGAAATGTTAGTGTGTCTATGTTTAGTTAGTGTTATCCGGCCTGTTTGTGTGCCTTATTGCTGTCTCTCACATTGCTAAGAGGGGAAGTCAAATTCCAAAATTTCCTTACTCCTACTAATTTCTTCTGATTAAATTCGTCGAGTTCCAAGGCAGCAGTAGTTTTACCCCCAGGACTGCAGTGGACTTCACTGTTCATTGCCTTTTATGGCGATCGCCGCTGTTAATCCTGGTTACACAGAAGATACAGTGGTGGGAATGAGTAGTGGACCCCCGTCCGTAGTGTTATCAGGTTCGGAAAAAATCGTTAGCATTTCTTTAACACATCATAAACCAAACATATTTCCCGCCTGATGTAAAACGGGTACCGTACCGTCTATTGCTTGCACTATAAGAAAGTATTAGAGATTGCAAACCGGGCCCGGTGCCCTTTTAGACATCCACCGGGCCCGGTAGGTACGAAAACTGCGGCACGGAAACCCCACCCCAACTTGTAGAAAATTGGCATGGCCATGGACGCTATTTGTTATTTGCTCAATTATAGTTAAGTATATTAACACTATTTAGTCATAATACCTAAAGTTATTGTTATTATCAAAATAATATTGATATTGCTCTTGAGAATTTGTATTGTTTTTACTAAAGCTACCAAAGTTTATCTATCTAAGTTCATAAGACAAGTTTAGTACATTAGGCTGCGTTATTAGTTTCTTATTCTAATACTATTTTTCAAATAGTTACATTAACTTTAAGCAAGCAGGTCTTTCTCTTTACTCTGCATAGTATTAGCAATTAAATTGCGGGCGACTTAAACACTCGCAACATAAAAAATCTGACTACTTTCCAAACTCTCTTTTTCTCGAAATCCTCTAAATCCAGGCATTTCATCAGCGCGTGGAAGATCATTTCTATCCTAAACTTAATTACTGAATACTAATGCTTGCTTAAACTTAATTAGTAACACTAATGTTACTATTCCGTTCATAAGCTAAACTAACTAATTCTGTTGATTTGCTGGTTTGAAATAAATATTATTCCGTAACCTTGAATCATTGTATTTTTCCTCCATTTACTTGTTGCAAATTTTCATAAAATACTTTAAAGGTTCCATCCTAACACATCAACCCGGCCGGGCCGGGTAGGCCCGGCCGAGTTGGCGGCGAATGTTACCGGACCCGCCCCGGGTTGAAAAACATACCGGGTTGCAATCTCTAGAAAGTATTGATTGCTCCAGAACTGGCACCCCCGCTACTAATGCAAAATGACCATAATAATGCATATATGATAATGGAGACACTTCCCCAATCACTTCCGCCATTGGTACCCTACATGTCCTTCGCCAGAACCTCGTTGGCTAGACAGCAATACCACATGCATGTGAGATTGGCTTTTACTCAAAAGACAGTGATGAACCAGTTGCACAGTAACAATATCTCATTGCCAAACACAAAACATTTATGAATAAAATTTTCACCGCTCTATAGAAGTTATTTGGAGTGCAACTGACCTTTGCACAGACGATTCGAGTGAGGCAGGTAAGCCTAGCACGCGACCTAACCCCCGCGGAAGGTTTCGAGCCCCACGTCGCCAAGAGGGCAAGGCTGTGACCTCCATATGCCTCCACTGACTGAACACCCGGCCAAATGGTGCAGTAACTACCCGATACTTACAAAATAACTTCGTAATACCGCTCTGAACTTCACATTTTACGAACCTAGCAGCAGTGGGACCTATTTAGGAAGCAGAGTAATAACAGTAAACATTTGCTCCGTCTGTGACTCGAAATCATATGTCAAGGTTAAGTTTGTTATAGACATGTGTGTCTAAAGGCGCGTTTCCACTATAACTTTTGGCTAGTTTTGTGCCAAGTGTTTGAAACTCCAGAAAATCATGAACTTTTGTTTCGAATCCATTTACACCGAATTAAAAAAAATCTCTGCAAAAACTGTTACACTATTGTTTATTAGGATTTACACCGATAAAATTTATCATAAAACTGGTTTATATAATAAAATTGTTTATACACATAAGATTTGTGTATTTTTTGGTTTCGTTGTGTATATAGCTAATACATAATTAATTTTCACTCGAGGCGCTACTTTTGAAGCAGGTACTACCTTAAAGCGCGATTTCACTGAATTTAATAGAAGTCTTTTGTGTGTTTCCAACTCAGCTTTCGCTACTTTTGTTTCGACATAAAATTATAATTATTTGCAATTTGAGAAACATTTCACTTGGGAGTATAGTAGTCTTGATCATAATGTTGGTATTGTTAACAAAATGTCTTCAAACGATGATATTATGCAAAATTGCAAACCGTTTCAGTATTTATTATTCTGTCTGTAATATATGTCTATAAGTGAAGAATAAATGGGTACCACCAAGTTTCAAAAGAGGAAGTAGGTACATGGAATACTATTAAATACTTTGAAATGAGATGGCTTGTTAGCAGACTGCATTGACATATTCAATTCAAATCAGAATCGTTTAAGTGTGTCGTAATTTGAAAGTACAAAATAAAAACAGCGGAAACTAATACGTAATATTTTACAGAAATTATTTTTCTGTCTGTAATTTTCCTCGCTCTAGTACCATAGTACTCGTATTATTCTATAGATACTTTGTGTGTTATATAAAGTACATCAATTAACGTGTCGGTTAAAGCGTTCGTGGAAGCCAGCTGTATGTTCCCAACGAATGGTCCCAACTGATACTTTTTGAAATATTGGCGGCAATGTATCATCATCATCATCAATTTGAATGAAACTTAATGGATATTCATAATGCACCACAATTAACATGGGAAATAAATCGACATTACTTTGCGTGTTTCGATTCCTAGTTCACGCTGTGCTGGTATCGCAAGCATGCAAATTTGTTTAGATCAAATTGCCAGTAAATGGGACTTCCGCAAAATAACACCTGAATCAATTAACATGTTTACAGGGCATGATGATCGGTTCTGTAGTTTTAGAAATATCTTAACGATTTTGGAAAAAAAAATGAAATAAAAATAATCCATTCACGCGTACGCAAATATGCGACAATAAATTGCGTTTTTGACACTATGGTGCTAAATTCATATCTAAGTAATGCTAAACATCGTCATTTTCTCACTTAATAACCTTAACAACGGTGGCAACTAACTAGCTGAATCAATATTCAAGAAACATGGCTGTCTCTTCATATATTTTTTTTTTTCAATGAGAATATGAGTTATGTCAAGAACTGAATTGTCGTTTTTCGTAATAAAATATTCGCATAATGTTCAAGGTTACTGACCTGTTGCCAGACATGGTAGGGAAAGCGATGAGCGACGAGTGCGGCGGCAATAGTGTGTGCGGTCGGCAAGAGGATGCCAAAAGCGGCGGCGACGGGGGCGCCGACCGGAAGGAGGGCGTAGGCGGCGAATACTGCCCAGACGACGTGCGCGGCGCCCTCTGCAGCGGCGCCCGGGCTCCAAGCGGGCAGCGTGGCGGCCAGCGCAGCGCCGCCACCCGCCAGGGCCAGCCAGCACGCGCGGGGCAAACGCCGCTCCGGAGCAACTCCGCCCGCGCGACCGCACCACCATGCCAGCCCACCGCAGAGGACCGCGTGTGCACTTAGAACACCGACCTAAAGAAATAAAATATTTAGAGAAGTTTAAAAATAAAATACATGTTTACGTAAATGCCTATTAAAATTTGAACTAGGCTGGATTCTAGTCCACGGGGCCGAAGACGAGGTTGATTGGAGCGAGTAGATTCGCTGAGTGTAATGCTTTCCATTGATTTCAATGGAAAATATATTTGATGATCATTCCTCAAGGACATGCTCGGTCTCAATATTTTTTATCACAAACCTCAAGAATGTCGAAGTCTTTAATTGTGACAAGTTTCATCAAAACCGGTTCAGTGATTTTGGAGCCTATTCATTACCAAGAATGATGTTCTGGCGTATATATGCGCCAATCATCATCAATCATCAAGGTAACTACAGATAAGCCACTACAGGATATAATAAAATACAATTCTCCTTTTTCCAACCATAACCTAATAGCTCTTTTGAAGTAGTCAGTTGGTGGATAGACCGATTTAAATCATATTAAAACTTATTCCGTTTCAGTAACAGGAATATTTGTGCCAGCTGCTCCGCTCGCAGGTACTGCATATTATCATATTCTATTCTAGTTAGAGTTCCTTCCCTAATAACGCTATAAACGGACAATACAGACAGACTTTGAGTTTTATATAGGTATAGAGTTGTATGTATAAAAAATGTAATTATACAAGTCAGGCAAACAGTTCGACTCATCCGTAGAGTAAAGATCGATTTTTATTGTTGGTTTCTTTCGAGCGTTTTTATTTGGAGCTAATGTCAGATTGAACGTTATTTGATTCTGAATATCGGAAGATAATTGAAATAAGAAAATTATAAAAACGTATGTCTAAGGAATTCATATTCCTTATCTAGTCTACCTAGCTTAAAACTCGTTTTTGTTAATCACATCGGACTTTGTTCTACGGATGAGTCGATTTAAGATTATTTAGAGACACTTGATTAATTTTCGTGTACAGTTACATGTTATTATCTGTTAGGCTATCAAAAAAAAACACAAAACACTGTAGTCGCACAAAACATTAGTCAATCGTATCAAACTGCATTTACGGAGTACTACGATTGCCACATTCGCTACACAATTTGGTGAATACATAATGATTAAAGAAGGAAACAAAATTTTGTCTATTCACTCAAAAATTATGAGTGATTGCTTTTCCAAACTCTCGCTATAAGAAATGCTCTCACACAACGTTACACAAAACGCCAAAAATATCGCAGTTCGGTAGATAAGAGTAAGTTCCCATTTCTGGAACGTGTAAAACGACAGCTGAATTTAATTCAATTATTTCAAGGTAACCGGTTTCGAATACGGATTATTAGATGGAATAACAAAATATGCCACGAGTTGCGGAAATTTTCAACAGACCAATTATATTCAAATTAACGCAACCATTAAGAGCAACTAATAAATAAACCGCTTGTTGTGTACTATAAATCTTAATAAGCAAAACTAATTAAGTACAGTTACTATAGATTAGAGATCGAATCTGGAATGAAGACGGGGAGCCAAAGTTGTCGACATAGCCTTCAGAGTAAGCAAGCTGAAGTGGCAATGGAACCGTCACATTTGCCGAGTAAGTGATGGCAGATGGGGGAGGAAGGTAAGGCGCTGCCCACACTGCAATGCGCTACGTGGTTCGCGGACCACCAGTGGTCTGAGAGAGGTAAATTATGAATATGTATGAAAGATTGTGAATATGTATCTCAACTCTTTTACGGGTAAACGAATGAACATATTTGGACGAAATTTGGCATTATGGGATACGTTCTGTATAGACACATAAAATATAAATAAATAAATCAATATTCTTGGATGTATTACACACTGCCATGTAATCCTAAACAAAGCAGAGCCTAACAAAAATGTGTAGGAAATTGTATTCGCTTTTTTTTTGCTATTTATTTATTTATATTACGACAGAAACTAAATGAAGCAAATCACTTCCCTCGAGGCCTCCACTTATAAAAATATACTATAATCGTTTATTTATCAGGTAAAATCGTTGATTGTGAAAATGGTCTATGACAACCCCCAAGGGTCAAGGCTCAAGTCCGACATGCAATGTGTGTATATAGTCCGACATGCAATATATTAAAAGTCTATGAAATGATGAAAGCGGAGTTGCACGGCAGACATTATAAATAATATTAGATTAGACAAGGCCGGCGGCACACAGGACAGAAAATGTTTGCCATCCAGTGCACTAATATTTTTTTTATACTACGTCGGGTGACAGACAAACATACGGCCCGCCTGAGGTGAAGCGGTTACCATAGCCATATTAACGCTCTCAACGTGAAATATCGCACGCGCGCATCCACCCAAGCTGCCAAAATAACAACTTCTGGTGAGCTCACTCATTCGCAAGAACGCAACAACCATCAAGGGACTTGTTATTTGGCTGCGGTATTGTGAGGCGGAGGTACTTCCCCCGTCGGGTAGCTTACAGATACGCTGTACCTACCTCTGTTTTGCCAGAGTAGAGACTCTGGGAAAAGAGAGGTAGGGTACAGCGAAAGAGTTCGCTAGGCGCTAGTTGGCTCTAAAGATAGTAGTGAATAACTTACACCCCAAATTACTCAAAAATTTGTATTTCATAGAAAACCGTCCGGTCAGCTCTATGAATAAATCTGTTTGTAAGGTGGCATGGTAGCTTAGTATATCCGGAGTACTCACGCTAATTCAAAAATTAGAGCCGATTGCTGGACCGGGCCTTTTGGTAGACCTACATAATTGGGTAATCTAATTACAAAATTGGGACAAGTAGACATGGAAGTAGTCAGTTTCACTACTTCCGTGTGGTAGAAAACAGAACAAACCGATCATTGAAGAAGGTCTATGTCCTACTGATTCGTCGGGCGTATGACAAAATAATGAAGATATATGTTTTACCTGCGGTGCCCTACGCCATCCCCTGGTGGCGTCGACAGCGGCCAGCGCGGCGGCGAGGGCGGCCCAGAGTGCGAGCGCGGAGCCGACGGAGGTACGCTGCAACTTGCAGGCGTACCGCGCGTACAGCTCCTCCAGTTCGGCGGACTCGAAGCGGCGGCGGGCCACGAGCCGCGCGAACGGGCCGCGCGCCGACATGGCCTTCACCGCGTGGTCCATCTCGCCCGCCACCGCCTCACCTCGCTGCCGAACGCACTACCGTCCGCCGCTTCATCTGCAAACAAACACATCGTTAACAATCCAAAATTTTTGATTATAAGAAAAATTTACCTTAGGAATAACAGCGCATTTTTTTTAGTACAAATAAAAAAAAAAGTTTGCGACCTCGATGTTGGATTAAGATAAAATTTTATTGCAAGTTTTTTTTTTTTTTTTATATATACTACGTCGGGTGGTAGACAAGCATACGGCCCGCCTGATGTGAAGCGGTTGCCGTAGCCATATTAACGCTCGCAACGTAAAATATCGCTCGCGCGCCGCCATCCCTTCTGCCAACGCAGCATCTCCTTCCTTTCTGGTGACCTCACTCACTCGCAGGAACACAACAACCCTCAAGGGAATTGTTATTTGGCTGCGATATTCTGTAAGGTGGAGGTACATTCCACAGTCGGGTAGCTTACAATTACGCTCCCTACCTCTTTTCGCCAGAGCTTCGTTTGTCAGTCAGCAGGGTGCACCGCGTGCAGGTGAAGTTGGCTTTAGTTCAAAGGTGTTGATGAACCACTTACACCCCTGTAGATCTGTTATTGTTATTGATCATTAACAGTGATATACCTCTGTTTCGGTTCCAATTAATAAATAAAAGGTGTCTTACCCTATCTTTCAAGTCAAAATTCAATGCAAAATTGCTTCTTATTTACATTAAAAAAAAACATATTAAAGAAATTAAAAAAGAATCATAGCTAATCATAGTTTTATACCTATTGCTATCGAAAAAATTCAATTAAAAACTTTATTAATTGAATTAACAATTATTCTTCATTAGATGCGTTAACAACTGACATTCACATTATCAGAAGAGTCTGATAGAAATGCATATCTATAGCCGAATTTACATTATGAAATTAGTGGTTTATAGGGAGTGTGTGAAAGCAGCACAGAGATATAAAGTAGCAGCCCGACTGTGCTGGCGTCTGCATGTAGATTGTGTATCTTACCAAATAATAGCTATACAGTACAGATTCACTGTGCATGTGCACCTACTGAGAGTGGAGCCAAATCAAAAAAGGTTCACGTACAACATACAAGCATTTACTTTATACACTGCAGTGCATCCATACGAAACAGTTGCAAGTACGGAATACCTACGGAATTTTTATGTGGCAGAGTATAGTCATCTGTATATATACATATAATGGTGGTCCACACATGCCGCCGGGTTTGCCGCCGGTATTACTGCCGGCTTGCTGACTGCCTGGGCGCTAGCTTACCGCGCGAGCAGCGTAAAGCCGCGAGTGCCGGCGGTCTGGTGTGGATACACCATTAGGTAACTGTTACTGACTGGGCGGATCGGGTAGCCAACCGCCTATGCTGAAGCCGATTCCCATCGGGTTTTTTGATTTGTGACGGGCAAAAATTGGACTTCTGTTTAAATTTGTGATAAATGTGTTTAGTTTAATCGGCAGAGCGCCGCCGCCGTCCCTACCTGCTAAGCTTATTATTATTACCACAAATTTAAGGTGAAGTTAGATTTTCGCAATCAAAAAACAATCGTAATCTGCTCCAGCTTAAGGCTGGGTGGGATTCAAATTTGAGCTTTTTAAAACCATCTGAGACTTAGATAATAATATTTTAAATTCTGAAAAAAATATATGTGTTAGGTAAGGATCTTGTCTAGTCAAAATCGCATTCAATGTCACGACCTAATCAACTTCACTCGATAAAAAAAAATCCCAAAATCACCCCTTTGTGTTAATGTTTTTTCAATATTGTGACTATAATACTGAACGAATACATTTAATTTTTGTACTCAATTAAAGCTAAGAAATAGTTACAGACAAATTCGCAGAGTACGATTAAATAAAATATATATATTTTTTACTGTGTGCAAATGTCCACTAAATATGAGAGCGCGGGGGTTCGGCGGCCCATCAGTCGCGTGCTGGCGCTTATAGACGACGGACCTGTGCTCGGTGCCTGCGCATCAGTATTTTTTTTGAAAAATTTGTGTGCTTCAAGTGATTCTTAATGGGCAATAAACAACGTAAGCGAAAGAAGTCGTCCAAAGCAATAAAAATAACTAACAGAAAGAATGCACTGCGAAGATATACAAAGAGGTAAGTACCTTTATGTAGATGTTTGATTTTTAATGTAATGTGGTCTTTAATATATTAAAATTAGATTGTTTTATATATTTGTGTTTCATCAAAATCTTTGAACCAAAGCCAACTTAGTTAAAGTAGGGAGCGTAATTGTAAGCTACCCGACTGGGAAATGTACCTCCACCTCACAGAATACCGCAGCCAAATAACAATTCCCTTGAGGGTTGTTGTGTTCTTGCGAGTGAGTGAGGTCACCAGAAAGGAAGGAGATGCTGCGTTGGCAGCGGGGGTGGCGGCGCGCGAGCTGTGTTTTATGTTGCGAGCGTAGCCATATTAGGCTACGGTAACCGCTTCACATCAGGCGGGCCGTATGCTTGTCAGCCACCCGACGTAGTATAAAAAAAGTCTGATTGATAATTTACAAAAATATATTATGGCTAAACTTGCGGCCATCATGCCACAGTATAAGAATATCCAGTACGATATGATTTTTGATAATTCATGTTTTGTCTTTATCGGTACATATCTGCCTGGCGTTTTATTGTAGGTCAATGGAGCAGTCTCCAATACCAGACATCATCGCCGAAGTAATTAATATGGACAGCGGCGAATAATCAATCTGTTATCTGCGGATTCAACTGAAAATAGGTAAGTAATTACCATAGATCGAGATAGGTACGCAGCGCTTTTTAAACAGTTTTAATATGTCCCGTTTATACATATTTGCTTAGTCATGTCAAGTCAGGAGGCGCAACGTACGTACCCAATACTTACCGACTTCTGTCGGACAGACTTATCTATACTTCTATACTAATATTATAAATCTGAAGAGTTTGTTTGGTTGAACGCGGTAATCTCAAGAACTACTTATTCGAATTTGTAAAATTCTTTTAGTGTTAGATAGCCTATTTTTCGAGGAAGGCTAATAGGCTATGTAAGATCACACTACCACCAATAGGAGCGGAGCATCAATGAAAAATGTTGCAAAATGGGAAAAAAATATTCCTTTTGAAAGCTTCCGTTGCATGCGCTGTGTAAACGGTTCAAGTTACGCAATAATTATAACAGAATTATTCATCTTAAAAAGTTCTAATAAAAAGTCAGTGATTGCATATATCTACTCGTTCTTCTTTTAATTTTCTTCTTTTTTTTTTTTTGCTATCCTTCTTTCAATTAATATCACCCTGCCTTTAGGACTTTTATGTAAAGAGAGGTGTACGACTGAAAATGCGGATTTAATGTTAAACGAAACAACAGCTGCTGAGCTCTTGCTTGGTAACCTCCTTTTAAAGGATTTTTTTTTTGGTACGACCAATCAATTTCACGCTGACACTATTATAACACTCAACAGTGTTTGTATCATCGTAACCGAAAAATCTGCGTGATTTTGCTGTAATGTATAAAACAATCGTGTAGAAAGACGAATTCTGAATCTATTTCAGCTCTTCGTTGTCATTTCCATCTTTGCTACAAATATTCTTGGTACATACATTCTGCACGGTTAAAAAAATTATTGTGCAATTTTGACATTGCTGTGTTGTGAGAACTTTTAGAGGCTTTGTGATGTATTCTTACATACTGTACAATTTGATTTCTATATTATCAATTTTTTTACATTATTAAGCGATAAAATAATTATTTCAAATGCGTCCATTATTTAGTTCGGTAAATGTCCCATATAACTTATTATATATTATAGACAGTTATAATTAATATAATATGATAAATTTTCAGGCACATTGATGTTCCGACGTGTAGCTACACAGCTGACGTTTCCAAGAATTCTTTTATGAGATTAGATCCAGACGCTCCACTACGAACTAACTTTTACGTAAGAATCATATTTTATTTGATTGCATTTAATATAATTTTTTTGGGAGTTTATTAATTTAGCATAATAAAAACTATAAAAAAGTTAGATAATGTACATCCAAACAAAATATTATGTTTTATTCCGAAACATGTTATTATTTACCATTATGTTTTAGAAATACTGAGGAGACATCCCTTATCGAGACGAACCCTTGTTTACAAAACGCATCGAAAGGGACGATAACTTCTGGAAAACGCAAATGGAGCAAAAGTTGGTCAAATTTTATATGAAATGTTTAATGCCAGAAATTGTTGATAGTCGACACGCACGTGGAATAGCATTAAGCACATTGTCCTTACAAGATGACAAGGAAAATGTAAATTATGTAGACTCCCCAGACTTGCCATCACTTGAGCCACACATGCGAAATGTTAATTCTGTAGAGCCTATAGTTCTATCATCTTCTGAACTACAGTCAGATTTGCACCCGGGTACAAGCTCACGAGAAATATATTTTAAACAATTTTAAGAGTAAATAACTATTTTTTATTTAATACTGTATCTTTTATTTATTTATAATAAAAATGTACAGAAAAACTCTTAAAAGAATCACCATGACATTCATAGTTTTTTAAAAACACCGGGCCTGCCATACGCACATTTATGCCTCCTATATGACAAGAAAGATGAACAATGGATTCTGCTGTAATATTAGTTTCCTTTTCTAATATCTCAAGTCAAATCTAGGAAACGCGAACAGGTTGTTTTTTTTATTTTATATTCTATACCTAACCTACATTACTTATTATTTACGAAACTCTTGTCACTACTATAAAAATATAAAAGTGCATTTCTGAAGTTTTAAAATTAACTAGTTACTGCTTATTCCTATACTGTGTGACCGGGCGGGGTGACGCGAGTTCATCGCGCCGCTGCGTCCGCGTGAATAAATTCGCGCGGTGCCGGCAACGCTGAATGCCTACTTTTGCACGACTACCTAGCCTTAAGCCGGCGGCCCTACCGCCTAAATTGAAGCCGATTCCAACTGAATGTTTTGATTCCAAAATTTGGTATTAGTTTAAAGTTATTGACAAACATCTATACAATAGAGTAGAGAATACAATAGAGCTATAAGGTTTTCTACCAGCTAAGCTAAAATATAATTACTAACAATGAAACTACTGCTTGTTTGATTTTCGCATTCAAAAATCGGCTTCAGCTTCGGCGGTGAGGTCTCGCGTTGAAATTTGGCATTTTTTTTTTTACATTCCTTTGAGATACCGGGATATGCGTGTACGTAGTCGCTAGTTCAAGCTAGTCCTTGATAAAACTTCTGACGAAAAGCCGGGATTTTTTTATATCACTAAAGTGGTAAACAAGCATACGGCCCGCCTGGTGGTAAGCAGTTACCGTACCGAAAAGGCTGTAACGCCAGGGTTATCACACGCGCGTTGCCGACCCAGTGCAAACCTCTTCACGCCTTTTTTGAAGAACCCCATGCTGAAGTCTCCTGAGAAAACGTCGACTGGCAGTATAATATATATGTATACAGGCAGCATAATAATAGACAGACAGTATAAAAAGTATAAATGTGTATAAAAATCCGGACATAATAAAAAACCTGGCATGCTCTAGAGTTCTGGACAAGTTCGATCGAATGGTACTCTCGGCAAAGCGGATTAGCCTGAGGGCAGAGCCGGCAAGGCATCAGCGGAAACTTTGCTACATGATGCTTTTAACATTCAACATAACCCGACAGACAGCTACGTAAGTGCTTTTACAAAATATCGGCTCGATTGAACCCAAGCAGTTGTTCTGATGTTCATTCAAGTCACTCGCAATGATGGATAATACTTAAAAAACCACTTCGGTCTAACTTGACACTGGCTTTTATACAGAAATGTATTCAAAATCAGGTTCACAGTAACGAAATTGTTTTTTTTTAAACTGCGTTGGGTGACAGACAAGCATACGTCCCGCCTGATATGAAGCGATTACCGCAGCCACATTAACGCTAGCAACATGAAATATTGTTCGCCACCCCCGCTGCCAATGCAACAACTTTTTCCTTTCTGATGACTTCACTCACTCGCAGGAACACAACAACCCTCAAGGGAATTGTTATTTGGAGGTACTTCTCCTGTCGGGTAGCTTACAAATACAGTGTACTCTATCTCTCTTTTAGCTAAAGACTCTGTCGATAGTCGGCATGGTGCGCCACATGCAGGTTAGATTGGCTTTGGCTCTACAAAACGTGGTGAGCCATTTCCAATCAAATGAGAATCATATGAGGATAAAAGGCAAAATCGAAGTTCTCTGAGATCTGTACAATGCACGTACAATGATATCAATTTCAACGGCAACTGTCGTCGATTTCGCGGCGTATTCCCAAAGCGACCGCAAACCTTACTATAAAAGCTAACGTCAGTCAATAAAAAAGTCAAAGGGAAAATTTATATCACGTTACGGAAATTTCCTACATGATTCTCATGCAAGAATACATTAGATCCATCGTCACTACATCCTTACCATTTCCTATTTCGGGGACGACGCAATTTGTCTTTTCCAACTATATTTTGCGTAGTAGGATCTGTATGTCTCCTGCTTCACTTTTCAGACTTCTATGTATATGTCGCAGCCAATTCGTAAAATCCGCCGCATTACATAACGTCATATACTATTATTACACACAGAAACCTTTGGTCCTGCCGCACCGTACGAAAAAAATCTGTCTTAGTTTTCTGTTGTAAATGTCAATAAACTTATTTTATGAACAGTTCTGTGTGTGTTGGTGTTGTTATAGTATTATATGTATGTATTTACAAAGAAAAATGTATTTAAGGGTAAGATGAGTAATCTAGTACAAGCTTTGCTTAGTTTGAGACTATATGGCAGCGTGTAATTCGTCCAGGATTTTTTATTTATATAGATTTATTTTTCTCATTCAAATGCCTCCTACTGTTAGATAAAACAAAAGGCATGGCGTGTGCATGTCGTGTCGAACAAATGGTCACAGATTCGTCTCAGAGCGGTGGCACATATACTGTGGTCCTATTTTATTCCTTCATCTTTGCCATGGAATGCTTGGTCCTATTTTATTCCTTCATCTTTGCCATGGAATGCTTTTGGTCTTCCACTCAGCTACTGCTGTCTTTTGTCTTCATTCCGATTGATAAAAAATAATAACTTCACATAAATCAGGTGACAAGGGAAATTTATACAAAATAAAAAGCTGAAATGAAACATTGATGGATAGACGTGGACTCACAAGGTCTAAACACCCAATGTTTGCGTCGAAGGTTAAGTAGCAACATATGAATATAGCGAGGAGCTCGATGGCGTCGATGCGCGTGTCAGTCTAATCGAACACGCAAGTTAAGCAACGTCGACCGCAGCATGTACATGGATGGGTTTATATTATTTCGAACTCCTCCATGCTTAGGATGGCACGTTAAACCGTCGGTCTCGGCTGTTATGATAAGATGATAGTCGTTAAGCCAAGTCAGTGACCTTTAGGCGGCTTGAAAACACTGGCCTCCGCCAACCCGCAGTTAAGCAGCGTGGTGGAGTATGAAAACCCTTCAATTGAGAGGAGTATCCTAAGCAGTGGGATGAATAAGGATTGACGAAGATATCAATATAGTGTAAAAGAATGTTACGATGCGCATATTACGATAGTTTTTATAGTAGGTCCTTTGGGATAAGAAACACACCGAACAGGAGAACGTGTCATGCATTGGAAAGTACAAGAAAAAGGAACTCTGTAGAATACATACAGCATATTTGAACACCAGCCGATAACTGATACAAAATAATGCCGACACTAAGAAAATTTTAGCATGAATATTTGAACATTTAGAGTATTTTAGAGAATATTATGATAGAGACGATTGTCGGCATTGGAGTAACGAAAGTTTAATTTTGAAAACAAAGTAACTTTACAAATAGTTTTGGGATGTAAGTGGCTTATCACCATCTTTGAGCCAAAGCCAACCTCATTTGTACATGGTGCACCCTGCTAATTGATTACCGAAAGACTGGAGAAAGTGAGCATAGCTTATTTATTTGTCCGACTGGGGAAGTAGGTACTTCCACATCACAAAATACCACAGCCTTCAAGGTTGAGTTAATAATGAGTAGGTTTATTAAACATTTCCCTTGAACGTTGCTGTGTTCCTGCGAGTGAGTGAGGTCACCAGGCAGAAAGGAAGAAGTCGCTGCGTTGATAGGGGTGGAGGCGCGACTTTTCTTATTAGGAGCGTTTAAAACAAGGCTACGATGCCCGCTTCACATCAAGCGGGCCGTATGATTGTTTTTCCACCTGACATACCTAGTATAAAAAAGTCTACTACAACAATCTTTCTTTGCAATTTAACAATACTATTATTATCATACTTCTAAAATATATAACAAAATATACTAACAATTTATGTAAACATTAAATTTCACAGAGTCAAAGTAATTGATAGAATACCCCGCAAATAACAAGAGTCAATGATGTAGAAAATAACGCCAGACACTAGCCCTTGAGTTATCAGCAAAAATAAATGGAAGGGGTCGCTTGGGCGTTTCCAAGACGTGGCAGGCGTAAAACAAACTGATTTGCATGCCGATGCGAACGCTGCGCCGCCTGCGCCAATGACAGTAAATTGAGACGAAAAGAGCCTTTTTACTGCAGTAAGTATTGTTACCGTGTTTATTTTTCGACATAAACATTTTAAACTAAAAACAAGAGGCCTAAATAGTCCAAAAGGTTGCTCACAACAATTTAAAGTACCTACTAAAATCCAGACAGACTCTTAATGTATATTAAGAGTTAGTACATAAACTGAAAAGTTATTCGACTTTAATAAACGGCGAATTTAGAGACAAACAACGATATGAAAAGAGAGGTAGGGCATAGCTTATTTTGTAATCTGCCACGACGAAGTACCTCCACCTCACAGAATTCCGCTGCCAAATAACAATTCCCTTGAGGGTTGTTGTGTTCCTGCGAGTGAGTGAGGTCACCAGAAAGAAAGAAACGAAGGAGTATAGGCTGGTAACGGATCAGCGATCTGATCTCCATGGGCGGTGGTGATTGCTCTCCATCAAGTGACCCAAATGCTCGTTTGCCTTCCTCTCGTATAAAAAAAATAGTCTTCAATGAAGTCAGTTTCTCTTTTTTAACCGACTTCAAAGAAAGAGGAGGTTCTCAATTCTTTTTTTATGTTATTCGATATCTTCGCGAATTGTGAACCGATTTTCATAATTCTTTTTTTATTTGAAAGGGTATGATTGCAAGGTGGTCATATTCAGCAAGTCAGGATCTGATGATGTGAAATCAAGGGAAACCCTTAAATTTTATAAGCACGTATGGTCAATTTAATTTTTTTTATTTTGAAAGGGTAATTGCGAGGTGGTTCCATATTCACCATGTCAGGGTCTGATGATGGGATCCCAGAAAAATCGAGTGAAACCCTTAAATTTGCCCTGTGGTTGCCAGCAGAATAGAATTGCGCCACTCCATTGCTCTGCGCTGGATGTCGTACAAGGCGACTAAGGAATCTTGTGTCATGCAATAACTTTTCTCCCGGAAGACGGGCAGCAGCCGGGGTATACCACCAATAAGCTGCGCTCGCCAACTGAAGTCGGTTTCAATTTTTTTTTAAATCAACTTTTTATTTAAAATAATTTATGTTCATAATCGAATATCTCAGGTTTCCATGATTAGATTCCAATGAAATGTAATAAGAGCAGTGGGAGCCTACCGTTTTTCCAACACAAAAAGAACAAAAATTGCAAAATCGGTTCATAATCATATGTGATATGTAAGTGAAGGTGATTGATCTTGTTAAGGTGCTTAGACTTTTCTCCGTGGCAATATATAGAATATGAAACTTATAAAAGATATTTTGTCGCGTAGGTGGCGATGTTTAGAGCCAAAGCCAACCTCACCTGCCTAGCGAAAGAGGCTCTGGCAAAAGAGAGTTAGGGTGTAAGTTGTAAGCTGGACTGTAGAAGTAATTTCACAATTCCGCTGCATTGGTAGCGGGGGTGGCGACCTTCCTCAAGAACACAACAACCCTCAAGGGAATTGTTATTTGGCTAGGGTAACTGCTTCGCATCAGGATGGCCGTATGTTTGTCTGCCACCCGATGTAGTATAAAAACATATGTAAAATGTTACGCACGAGAATAAAAACCCACCGGATCAGACATCCCTCCATCCATCCATCCACGTACCGCCACTGCTTTTCGTTCTACTCTGACCTCGCACGAAAAAAGAACATAACAAATAAACGGCTTAAACGGCAATGAAACGAACAATTCGCTGTTGCAACACAACTCAATTAGATTATAAAACGAGACGTAGACGGCCATTAAATGAGATATCTCCATCTTTATTGAAATTAACATTCCGGCGCCGTTGTCACTAAATGTTTTTGTGTCATTCTCTTTCCAGGGCAATAGAGTTAATGGGTTGTGGCATGATGGCAAACAAGCATAATGACTTGCCATGCCTGTTTGTAAACTGCTATGGGCTCTGTAAATATCCCTTTATGCCTTTTTTGTACCCCATACTCATCGGGCAAAACCTAGACAGAAGGTTCATTCCGCAACTTGAGAGTCCGCAGGAAGAAAACCACACTGAAACTTTCTATAGATTTGGCTCCAATATCACAGAATGAGAGGAGGACGATGGCGTCGTTGCGCGTGTCAGTCTAAAAGAACACGCGAGTTAAGCAACGCCGGCCGTAGCCTTTCCATGGATGGGTTTATTTATATTATCTCGAGCTCCTCCGTGCTTCGGAGGGCACTTTAAGCCGTCGATCTCGGCTGTTATCATTAGATGACAGTCGTTATAAAGCCAAGTCAGTGGCCTTTAGGCGACTTGAAATCACTGGGCTCCGCCAACCCGCAGTTGAGCAGCGTGGTGGAGTAGGCTCTAAACCCCTTCAATTGAGGTGAGACCCGTATCCCAGCAGTGGGATGAGTGAGGATTGACGGCGACCATCACAGAATAAGGAGTTCCCTTTTAAAAATGCAATGCGCAAATTATGTTCCTGAATATGATGCGATAAGCACAGACATTCAATTATAGTAGGGCGATAAGGGAATACTTCGACAGAAAACTATATTTGGATAAGTTTTTAATAACAACATAGTACGACAGCTGACGGTAGTTTTGTAGCGATGTGTCACATGAATTCAGAAGGAAGGATTAACATAGAAAATAATAAACATAAATTCACTTCACATAAAGTGTTACTCATAAAATATTCATATCATTTTAAGATCAAAAAGTTATACAGCAGGTTTAAGCGTGGCAAGGGTAGCTATTGAGGCCACTCCTTCTACAAGGAAATATAGGAAAAGCGCTCTTCTTTTAGTTTACTCGTACATACGTTTTTTTTATGGATTTCAATCAATATGTATTGAATAAGTTATGAGGAGTTGAAGTGGAAAATTATGCAAATCTAGTAGTCATTGCTAGCTTTCCCAACGAATATTACGAGTATAAACAGTTTTAGTGACTTCATTGTTCATTGCCTTTTTGACGCTTGGCGCTGTTACTCCTGGCTACACAGGAGACACAGCGGTTGGAATGTGTGGTTGGCCTGTCCAATAAATGTTAAAGTGAATCCTGGAGAAGAATATGCATCTCTCATTAGAAGAGGTACCTCTACTTTACAATATATTTACATTTGTATTTTATAACTACAATGAGATTCCGATAACTTTTCCGATAGCATGGAATTGCATGGATTTTTCTCCAATTAAGTCTATAGGTAGGTAATTGGGACTTCTTAGCTCGATATAATTGTAGAAGTGAGACAATATATTTTTAATCCGTAACATTCGTATTGTTTATAAAAATAAAAGTACATAGCTAAGCATAAAAAACATAAATGAACCTACCTATATTTAACAATTTCACCTCCATTGAAAAAAAATGCCTCATTGGGACCATCAGTCATTTATAAACTTCACTATTTGCTAAACTGGATAAATGAAAAAGCTCTTTAAGTAATAAAAAAAATGTCAGGTCTTTTGAGATTCCAGTTAGTAGATTGGAAACAAATAAGATGCGAACTAGGAGAGTGGAGGGACAGTGTCATGGTCGTCGGGTCAATGAACTCCACAAATGTCGCGTAGAGAACGTCAAGACACGCGACTTCTGTGCTAGGAAGGCCTCGTCTCGCGTGATGAGCGACTGGGACTTAAAATCCATGAAATTCAGTCGACTGATATTGCCATACAAATCCATATAGGTAGATAATTCACATGCTTCTATAGTAATTATATAAATACGAAACTGTGTGTCTAGGTATATTTCTGTGCGTCTGTCTGGTTGTTATCTTTTCATGGCTAAATGACTGAACCTATTTCTATGAAATTTGACATGGACATAGATAATATCCTGAGGTAGGATATAGGCTACCTTTTAGGGCAATATAACCGACATGTATGTGGGTCATAGTCTCTAACTAAACAAAGCAAAGTAACACGAATCAAAGGGGCAACGACAAATACTTGGATAGTGTTCCATGTATTGTCAGTAAGAGTACAGAAAGTGGAGACGCGCAAAAAAGTAACACTAACGGAATATGGACTTGGATAAAAAAAGAAATACAAAAATAAATGCCTCAATAAGGAGGAGGAGATAGAGAGAAGGGATGTGGTAGGAAACGGGATAAGAAAAGCAGTAATTAAAAATGAAGCAAAAACATGAAAACAGCATGGCGGGCATTGATATACAAAATCCCCTTTTTTGAATATCAATGATGGCGGGTGTATATTCAAAAGAGAGTAAAAAGGAAGATATGTACACAACTGTGTTAATTGAAAACCAAAACTACTGAAGCTATATGTAAAATTGAACATAAGATGAGAGTAGAAATAAGAGGGTTTGAAGGAGAGAGAGAAAGATAAGTTGTAGTAGATGAAGTGGAGAATAGAAAACACAAGCGAACACCTTAAAATCTGCACAAAATGCAGTGGTAACAGAAACCAGTTGTTGCTAATAATACGCTGAATTTATTACATTAACTATAACACAATAACATATAACTTCCGATGCTTCTAGTTTCCTAACAATTTATAATTCAAGAGTCTAGACGGCTGTAATAAATAAATCCACCTCATCCATAGCATTTCATAAACAAGATAATTTGATATTTTTTGTGGAAAGCAAATTATTAATACAGTCCGAAGTTATTTATTACACAAACAAACCAACATTAGTAATCTGTCATGAATTCATGATTATGTTATGATATTGTTCCCAATTCGGATTCACTGTGTATCATTCAATTCCAAAAATTGAAAACAATATGGACTCGATCAGTTTGCTGTTCTTGCAGGAAATCATTTATATCTCCGTTGTCTGGAAATAAATCAAATATTGGATACGTTTCATCTCCGCAAGGTAAAGTATTATTATCTTTAGAGGCACTAAGTATTTGCTTTGAGAATCTTCACTTTCACAATCTGTCATCGAAGAATTCAATAATGCCGAAGTTTGTCTTTGTTTCTCTCGTCATTCTGGAGTTCGGAGTATGCCATCATTGTTAGGATGAACAAAGTGACATCAAGAAATTTAAGCAACGGGGAGGTAAAACAAAGATTATGAATGATTAAAGAGAATACCTCAATGCAATAAGGAATATAAAAAAAAACCCCTGTAGCCACGTAGTTCGACTACTTTGTCCGATTACAAGGGTTACCAGACGATTTTTTTTTCCACATGACAAGTATTTTGGTAACACGAAGGACATACAAAATATGAAAGTGTAGGATAAAAGAAAATAGAAGAAATAGGTAATAAAATACTCATTATGATCTTACTAAATGATAGCCACAGAATCGATAAATGTAGTCAAAAGAAATTATAAAGATCGATCCAGCCGATCTTAAGTCTTAAAATAATGTAACGAATCATGCCCCTGCTGACTGACAAACGAGGCTCTGGCAAAAGGGAGGTAGTGCTTATTACTCTCTCTCGCACAGCGTATTCAAAAGAGGGTTGTTGTGTTCTTGCGAGTAAGTGACGTCACCAGGGAGGAAGTTGTTGCTGCATTGGCAGCGGAGTTTATATATGGCTGCGGTAACAAGGCCGGAATGAAACAAGCCGTATACTTCTTAACCACCAGACGTGGTATAAAAAATAAATATAAGCCACAATGTTCACTTTTTCAACCTACTTATATACCTGGATCGTAATAATTATAATGATATCACAATGATTACAATGTTACAATCCAACCTAAGATAACACAAGTAACATATAAGAATACCACAAAAATACGTGAATTAAAAGTACCCAAAACATTAACATCCTGCAAGTGGATAAGTCGGTGGCAAGACATTCAAATAATTAAAGATAAACATGCCACAACAGCTTGTACCAGGTAAACGCCGCTAAGACCAAGTAAACACCGTAAAGATCTCAGGTAAACACTCATCTTCTTGTCATATTACTTTATCACTCATACTCGTATATGACTAATAATGCATCTAATTCATTATTATTCTATAGTGGCGCGCTTTGTGCACGCGTGCAGTACATAATAAGCGTAGAAGAACCGATGCGACTTGGTTGCAATAGAACGGGTCGAATTGCATAGTGTTTAATCACAAAAATCTTTAAATTCTTACAGTAGTTCGTATATATACCCCCATACGATTCTCGCTTGTACCTATATATGTACCCATGCCAGTTGTAAAAATATCGTACAACATACAAAAAAAAACACAGGAAACCGTTGAACGAAAACAGCGTAAAACCGATTGTTGTAAATATAGAAATACATATAAGAATAAAAGGTATGTAACAATAGTAATAATATATGCAGTGCATACTGTACAAACTTTATACCTAATATAGTTTGTATAGTAATATTAATTATTATTTGTACAAGTTAATGGTTATAAAATTTAAAGAGAAGTCAAGTATTTAGCTGCTGAACGTTCTTAAAAATGAAATGATGAATAACGTTAGAAAACATATAATTTTTAAACACGAGATTATAACAGAAATTAAACAAGAACGTAAGTAATATGAAAATTGCAGGAAAAAAGAAAGAAAACAAGTTAATCTATAGTTCATATAATGTTTGTAGTTACACAATCTATGTATAAGAAGAGTATATAGATATATACGAAAGGACATTCATCAACAGAAATACAGCCAAACATTATTTATTCGTATTTGTAACAAAGTCGAATAAAGCGCCATCACAGAGTAAAAAGAACAGTTACTCAATGGTCGGCTACAAAACTGCTCTTTAGAATCAAAAGTCGCTTTGTAGTAGACAAACAAAGTACTCGTCCACAGCTGAATAACAGCAGTTTACAAAAGGAGAAACATTGCCAGAACGCAGCGGAAATCCGTAGACATTACAAACATACGTGCGATGACACAAATGATACTGTAATTAAAACACAACAAGCAAATCAACAACAATAAACTGACACTGTTTATTATACTAACATTATCTCAACTATGTATTTACACTGCGTGAGCTAACAGATGAGCTACGCATATGAGTCACACACAATATATGACATCATTCTTTAATTTACATTTAAAAAGCGAATGGTGACATAAAATATCATAAATTCATTACAAAATGGCGGTACGGTGCGAAACAACCTACGGATTTATATGACGTTTCCTAAATTTACGACCATTATATTTACTCTAATTTGTATACCTATATTATGCGTAACTGAATAATTAATACGAACCATTCATTGTTAAACGTTCACGTCTGTTCAACAAACATCTACTTCCTCTCCAATAAAATTCAGTAAATCAATTTACCTTTATTGAGCCGGAATATTGGAAATCTAAAAATATTTTTTGTACAAATATCGGGGAATAAATTTTGTAAGCAATGATCTGATTATTAGCGGCAAAAAATGTTCAGGTTAGAAAGAATCCTTATTATCATTTTTTTAACATATTTATGCACTCACAATATACATAAACCGAGTACGAGTAATCTTTTAAATGAAATTCTTTGTTAAGGACAAGAAAATAAAGACATAAAATTTTCTAGTAAAGATAAATCCGACAACATACTCGTACATTCCTAAATCAACGGTGAAATCGTAAATGAGTTAGAAGTTAAATTTATATTTCTCGAGTATCTGTCAACGCAAGACATCCGACGGCGGCGAAAATAGACTGCCACCTCGGAATATGAATAAATATACCAGCTATTTACAACTGTGTAATAACATTGCGACTGTCCTCAAAAATAATATATCATTCAAAAATATGTACGCACTTCCTCGCCCACTGAATTCAACGCTGATTTAAATTAGCAGCTGAATTTGATCTCACAAATTCCCAAAATAATATGCAATTGTTGACATCAAAACCGATACGTTTCGAGTGTTACGATGCCCTATATTCTACGATCAATGGAGGAGGCAATTTATGTAGACATTTCCAAGAAATTATGTATGTTAGTTTATCTGCACAGCGGAATACTTGGTAAATGGTAACTACCATCCTTTATCGTACAAGTCTTGTGTTGATAATGACAACCCTGCATCCATTTCGATTTCATTTTGTTACACCAAGATAAGTAATTTATTGAATTGTAATATTATGTTAAACTTACGTGTTTTTCAAATTCAAATTTTCGTTCGACACAACAAGGTAGTTAATACGGGTTGTTCCGGCAATTTTTACCAGTAGGACTAGCGTATTTTTTTTTTCACAGTTTCTCGTTTTAAATGTTGGCAGGAACATTTTTTTAAATAATTTCCCGATCTGTTGAGTCTTAACAGCCTTGTCAAAATAATCAATGGTTTTCGCGTTTAGTCGGTAAACGTCAATAATCAACACATATACAAACTTCTATCTAGTGCCAAGGATTACCACAACATTGAAAACCTCAAGCACTCTGGTAAAGTGATTTATGGTCAGTTCTAGTGTTCAAATTTTTTATAGACTCATAGATTTTCTTTGCTGACTGTACCTATATCGACAAAAAAATCATAAATAAACCTAATATAAATAAATATTGTCAGACAAATTAGACAGCGCCATCTAGCCCCAAAGTAAGCGAAGCTTTTGTTATGGGTACTAGACAACTGATAAAATAAGTAAATACATTTTTTTTTGTAAATACATACTTATGATACATAGAAAACACCCAGACCAAGACAAACAGACATGTTCATGCACACAAATGTTTGTCCTATGTGGGAATCGAACCGACGAGCGTTGGTGCGGAAGCCGCGTCATTGACCGCTACGCCACCGAGCTCGTCCGGTGACAGTATACCGAACTAAATAATATAGATGACATAATGGTCAACTACAGATCATAACCTCGCGACAAGCGTCACATCCAGAAGGCGGGTAGTGCTCCTGTCAGCAATGTCACGCTGTGTTGTGTTTGGCCCTAAGTCAAGAGCTCGCGGAAGTGACCGTGCCGCGGCCAAGGGCGACTATTCCCGCCCGCCCGACGTGAATTTTGCCATGAATTAAGAACACTTAGCAGGGTTAATAAACAAGTGGTATTTAATTGTTATTGCTCCAGCTAATGCCATGTAATAAGAATTTTTGGCTTGATGGATGTAATCTATAAAACATCTTAGGATGTCATTTCATATAATTTTTTCCATGGGTGCCATAGCACAAAAAGCTCAAGAAATTGGAATAAAACTTTGCTAAGCATCTAAGTGTATATTTTGATATAATAAAATCTAATCCAATGAATGCCAACAATCACCAATATCAACACAAGTATTGTTAATTTCTTTGACTTACTTGTGTATCCTATCAACACATGACAAAAGGCAGTCAACACGTACAAAACATCCAATAGGTCGTATATCAATAACATGCTACAACGATGCTATCATTAAAATTACATATATGTTTTTTTACATAATGAATATTTTTAATGATACGCCGAATGTGTTATTGATCTTACTCGTCTCTCGGAGTCGCAAGCGTAAACACTTCAGTTTTTTTTTCACTTTCCAAATGATACGATACGAACCACATGAGTAGAGAGAGATACGAACGCAGTCACCACACTACATGATAAAATTATGCTTTATAGTTATTATTTATTTACATAATACATATAAATCACCTTTATGGAAAAAGCCAAAAAGTCACTGAAAGTTTCTTTATAATTACAGGATTCCAAAATAACATTTGTTTTATTGTAGGTCTAGATTAAACTTCTTAAAAATCTAGATAGATTTTTTTTCATTTGCAGCAATATTAATGCCAACAATAAGTAAGTAGACGCAGGTTTTAGTTGCATCGATACTTTAATGAATAACAAAATAATTATTTACACTGAGGATGTACGTGTACGTGTGTATGTGATGTGGATGTATCTTAAAACAAGACCTATTAAAACGACATTCCTTCGCGAATTACTAAAATGCTCCTAATATTATTAAACTAATTACCTACTAAATTGGATATGATAGCTTATCCCTTTCCTATAAAGATTCTAGCCTCGATAGCTTATTTAGAAATTTTCGAACAAGTCATCTTAAACCAAGAACCTTTGAAAAAGTTTCTAATTAACTTGAAAATAGTTCAAAATTTCTTTCTCAACAAAGAGCTATCATAAATTGTCAAAGTTTGGTCCCCAGCTTTATTTTGTAGCCCACAAACCTAAATTCAAAACATCGGACGCGCAGCATACGCCACCATAGCTTTTTTTTTTTCGATATCCCGAATTGATATCGGAAAACCAAAATCACTTTACATTACTACTTTTTGATGCTCTACACGAATCCTAAGTCAGAATTTCGAAATTTTGAGTTTCATGGCAACGGACGGACAGACAGAACGACTTTTTTTTCGAAATCCCGAATTGATATTGAAAAACTAAGGTCGCTTTACATTACTACTTTTTGATGCTCTACACGAATCATTCATGGCAACGGACAGACAGAACGACCGGACGATTTCATAAGCTCAATGAATTTCGCTAAAAACTGTGATATATGGGATAGATGGATGCATGTTGCTGAAGAACGAAACGAAAACAAAAGAAGAAATGAAATGTGAACGAAACAATACAAGAGAGAGGAAATCATCTCCAATGCTATTATGATACAATGCAGTTGCAGTTTCGCTTCTATCGACTGTCCCATGACATGTCAAGCTCTTTCATATGCCGAGATTAGATCGAGATCTTGCTCCAATCACATACCTCTATTTGAAAAACATCAACTATCAATTTAATTGACTAGTCGTGATGTACGCAAATACAGAATCGTGCTACTGTCACATACGACATGTCAACGGGCCACTACAGAACCAATTAAAATATTAATTGGGAATAACTGTCTCAATGTGCATACAACTCAACAAATGATAATCTGATTTATAGACAGCCCTTCAAATTCTATAAGCTGATTAATTTAATCTGTAATGTTTTATTGCATCAGTACAACTCAGTACAGTACAGTAATGTACAACTACAATGGAATGAACATTTTAGTCAAATTTGTTAATTTTTATCACCTGTGATGTGACCGAGGAATTTACCGAGGATACTTTATGAAAAATGTACTGAAATAGACTTGACGACGTCACTGTTTTAGCCTGCTTAATTGATGTATTTATAATATTAACAAAACAGCATTAACAATTCGATTAAATGATCTATGTTTTTCAACAAAAAAAATACTTTTTTAGGATTATTAGGTAGCGTATACATACATATAAGTCAATGGGGACCATACATTTCATGCAATACACCACCACACGGCAAACCGATTGCTTGAAAAGAGCCCGCTATGCATATTCAGCTTGCTTGCACATATTTAGTGAAAACGCGCACATCGTGTCATAGCTTCGATACGCCTCCTACCACCGCTCAGCTCCGTCATCAGCCCATCTCTGGTAGAAACGCAGCCTTAGGAATGGAACCACGCATCAATTTAAATCGCTAAATTTCAAGCTATTTATTAGATTTCTTACAAAAAGAGGATGTCAATAACAAAGAGATCAATCATCTATGTGTACCTGCGTTTGCTAACAAACGTAACTAAGGGTTTGAAATCGTTATTGGTGAAAGTAGTTACTCATTATGAAATTAGTTGCTCAATTAGTTTCCCAATTAGTGGTGCACGTATCCCTGGAGGTACGTGAAGTTGCATCAAGTTATACATGCGCTATCTCTTGTCTAAGACAACATAATGTTAGACAAGACAAGTCAGTAAAAAATAAATAGGCAAACAACAAATCTTGACGTAGGGAAAAAAACAATTGAAAACCTCTATACTAGTGAAAAATAAGTTCATACTAGTGTTATTCATTCGATATTTTATTTCAAGGCCTTATTCTTATGACTGTGACGCTTCACTGATGGCGGGTCTGACTGGGTCAAAAGCAATATATTAAGACGGTTATTAATGACGATGTTTAATAAACTAGCAGCCTGCTTTTTATTAGGTGTTGTCATTAATTTGCGTAGAATTTAATGTGCTCGCGATTTAGCATCCGTAACAGTCTGCATCCGTCAATCCGGTACTAAATGATGATGGTACTATTAAAAATCGGATGAATAGTCTAGAAGATTTTTATCTCAAACATTAAAACTAACGAGCATACAAACTTTACCTCTTTCTATTAATTTATTAGTCTAAGATACAACTGGGGCGTCGTAACAATTTCCGGTCACACAAGGTCCCTCCCTTCCCTACCTTCCCTAGACTACATAAATTTTTCAAACAAGTCTAACAGGTAAATTTTGAAACGGTCCGGTACCTATTTTAGAAATCTAAAGTGGAAATGACAGTCAACTGTAAAAGCGCATAGCAAAAAAAACAATGGCAAAAAAGGTTAAAATTCGTTTTCCCCATTAAGCTTTCATTAATAATGTATAAAGTTTTATAAACCAACAAATTAACAGCATTTTAACTTTGGCTGTTGTAGAGTATTCAAACCAAAATTTATTTTACGAAGGCTTACCTAGAAAGAAATTAAAATACGGAGAAAGTGCGGTGCGGATAATGAGGAACGTGCTAGCTAGCCTTCAGCATAGTATAAATAATAGTACTACGTACAGTATGGCGGCTCCCTGCCGCTCTCTCGAATCGATCTCACCTCCCCTCTGAGATGAATTTCGAACAGTTAATATGGCGCCGCAAGCACACACTCTCATTGCTCTACACAGACGTAATTGTTTATGTAGTAGTTAACGACGCAACATTTGTATGGAGTGGCCGGGGTGTGCCTCCTGCTCCCTAACTAAATCCTATCAGCGCTGCCGTGCCTTGTTTGGAATCTAGCTGTCGTAGTTTTGTAGAAAAATATGTGTTTCGGAATTCCGGGACAGCAATTTAATTCCTCGAAATGGGACAAGACGCAAATCCCGGCCGTCTGGCAACCCTAATTGTATTAGATTCCGACGTCACTACCCGGATTCGCAGAATTACGTTCAGAAGTGTTTCACTTCGTAGCGTGTAAAGATAAATCTTCACCTGAAGTTTACAATTAATGAAACGTCAATAACTTTGGATAAATAAAACTTTCGCCCACGAAACGTTTCGATTACGCAAATAGTAACAGATTTGAGATGGAAAATAAATCTCGGGAGATTTACTGGCAACCTGTTTTACGAATTAACAAACATCTATCTTTTGGAAAACGTTTGTTGTATTTGAATAGTACGGCAACAAATTGGGGATAAAATAATTCTCGTAATGCCTGAAAAATTTTACAGGCAACTGGTATCGCCGAAAGCAGCGTAACCTGAATATAAACGAAATGATTCACATAAAGTTTATATTATGACGAAGTAATCACACAGTATAACATAGCTACATAGATAACTACGCTCAACAAGCACAAAGAAAAATGTAGTCTTTTCACATTCTTGACGAAAGTTTGTCACGTTATAGACAATATACTACTAGGGTAATATGTCATATAATTACTGACAGTCTGATACTGATAGACATGTTAATAATTACGATTTCGATTAGATGAACGTTTTTTTTTTTATTGTAGTCAACTCTTATTCATATCACCGCTGGGATACGGGCCTCCCCTCATTCGGAGTTTTTTTTATTTTATAGTGGTATAAAGCTTTGTACGGTTGACTATAAATAAACAATTCCAGTATCCAGTTTATCATGATTGCAGGTGCTCCTTGTCCCGGGATAATACATAGACTGTTATATTTCTTATTTTTTGTGCGACAGCATGTTGTGTAGGCGACAGCAGCCGTACCAATCAAGTAATGCTACCCCACGACGTACGACACGTACAATAAATGAATATATATCGATGCCTTACAGCCGAAAAGGGATAAGCGACATATTTCAAACTTTACAGGAGAGTGATTTAAAGTTAAAATTTTATGAAAAAAATTCATAAAAACTATAGTTTAGTTCCCGAGAGGCTGGAAATTTGTTTATGTTGTATTTAACATACTATCTATTGAATTACAGTGTTATTTTTTTATAATTCAACTTGCAACCCCTATTTACTGTCGGTAATCCTCAAATGATCTCATTTCACAAACAGGCAAAATGTCGTAAATGAAAATACAAGAATTATTCGCTTCCAGCAAAAATGATATAACTACACCTCATCTTTCATTATAATTGAACTAAAATAGCACAAGTGTGTGATTATTGGAAATAAAATTGAGGAAATATGGTTTAACCAGCTATCAAATGAAAATTTACTGAATGCGAAATTGTATTAAGTAGATTTTTTTAATAGGAATAATTTGCATATTAGAATACTCTTTCGATGTGTTTCTTCTTAAAAAATATTTTTTCGTGTAGAAAAGATTTCAGGTTCGCCCTAGGGGTACTAAAATGAAAAAAAAAATGAATCAAATCAGTCTTTAATTGACACAGAAATGAATGCCACATACTAAAATGTAATAGGTAATAATTAATAACAATTGTTTGTAATAAACGCTCTTATTACGGTCATAAGTACCCGAGATCAAATCAACTTAGAATTATCACAATTGAAATATCTAGTCGAAATCAATTTTCATTTATCTATCTAAATCTATAAAAGAAGCAACTGACTGACTGACTTATATATCAACGCACAGCCCAAGCCGCTGGGTCTAGAGCTTCAAAATTTGGCACGTAGGTTCCTTATGATGTCTAGGGGTGCATTAAGAAAAGATTTTTCAAAATTCATCCCCTAAGGGGGTGAAACGGGGGTCCAAAGTTTGTATGGGGAAACAAGATTAGTTGGACTATTTTATCCGAAACTTTACACGAGTACTTCTATAGACAAATTAGTAAACACATGTTTCAGGATTTTTCAAAATTCAACCCCGGTAAAACAGGGTGAAAAAGTCTGAAAATCGTCATGGGTATTGTTTTTATGGTTTATCGGGTCGCTGATTACGAAAACAACAACTATTTTATAATACAACATAGCCGACATGACTTAAAATCACCCCTGTGGGGGGTACGTTGGGGTTAAAATGTCATAATTATATTGATATACCCATATTGATGGGTATTGATTCTATGGTTTTCTGGGAAGTCAATTACAAAAATGGCATCGATTTGAAAATATCAACTCCTAAAAGGGTAAAATGGGGGTCAAAAAGTCTGAAAATTGACATGGGTATTGTATGGTTCTATTGATTAATGAGTAAACATGTGTTTGCCCCGAATGTCACGCGAGCGAAGTCGCGGGCGAAAGCTAGTTAATTATGAAATTGAAGTTTACAACGTTAATTTAAGTATATACAAGTATTCTTAAGATTAGTACACTGTTAATATCACAATTGTTTGTCTCAAGTCTTTGTTTTATTCATAAAATATTTTAAAGTATCAACTATAGGAGTGTAACAAAAATATAACTTGATCTTTATAGAATTATCATAATTGAAGGTTCGTCTTGTTGTCGCTTGGACCCGTAGTTTCAATAAAACGATACCGACAACTGACATTTGAAAATTATTATTGAACAGGTAAACGACAAAGACGTTGAGAATGGACTGGTATAAGGATAACTTTTAGTTCTACCTTTTTATTTAACCGCCGGAATCGTTTAATTATTGTGAGGGAAAAAAAAGGATAAGCGACAAACTAATTCTAAATATTTACAGGGGCTATATGTAATAACCTCCTTTTTGCTTTCTATTTATGAAACGGGAAAAATATACTAAACGCCAAATAAAGTCTCAAAAATGTGGCCTAATTACAATAAACGACCAATATATTTTATAAAGGAACAGGCATAAAATACTAACCCGAATTTAACAAATAATTATTTATAAGCAAAATATCATAAACGTATGTTTCTGAATGTTTGCTTCAAGCAAAAATAGGTTAAGGTTCTAGTGATTGAATATTACAGAGAGCCCAAAAAGCATAAGTTATTTTGTTTTCAAATATTCTTTGATCAACAACCAAAAAAAAAAAAACTTCAAAATTTCTGTCGTTTACAACGAATAAATTTAGCTCATGACCCTATTATTACTACCGCCTAAGCGACATAAAGTGTCACTTAGAAACATGTAACCCAGACCAAACGACGCAGAAAAAAAAGACGAATCTGGCCATATATATAAGTCCATTCTCCAAAAAATGGCGCTTATCCCTTTTCGGCTGTAAGGCATCGATATATGTGTGTGTATATATAGGAGTGATGACGAATGGCTAGGAGTAATCTATAAGTAACGATTAACGATATATGTATTTCCATAGCAATTCATATATGCACCAAACTGTGATGTATCAACAATACAACAACTTAATCGGTTCAGTGGACACGGAGCATATTCGTATTTCGTTCGTTTCTTTTGTTTTTTTTTTTTCAGTCGAATGCACGAAACCGTAAAATGATAAAATGTAGTAAAGCAACTCTCGAAAAAAGATTGACCAAAACCTACTTAGAACTGGATTGCTGATAAATAAAACAAACAGATGAACACAATACAAATTAGACCAAACCAGGCCAAACGTACCTACCCACCGAACACTCGTTTATCTCGATTTAGCGGATTTAGCTTTAATTACAGCTATAGAAATCTGATTAAGGCGCCCTACAGCGAGATTACCACCCACACTAAACGAATTACGTTTTATATGAGAAAATTAAATAGGGTTTTTCTACACACAAGCATACGCCCTGATATAAAACAGTTACTACAGCCAGTACTAGTGCACGCCTACAATACAAGTGCTCGTACGCAGCATGCAGCATTTAATGCTGCATGCTGCGTACGAGTGCATAAACTCCACTGCTAATGCAGCATGCAGCATTTCCACCTGCGATTTCATTTATGTGGAAGTACGTCCACAGTAGGACCTCTTAAAAATACGCTGTACATTTGTCACAGCCTTGTTTGTTAGTCAGTAGAGATTGGCTTTGGTTGAATAATGATGATGAAACACTTACACTCCAAAAAAAGTGGTTTTAAAATACTAAATATAATATTATGTGATGGAACCCTAGACTAAAATATATGTAATATTCCTTTTTATTTATTATTTCTTCTATTGAAAATATTTATATGATTTACTGAGTGCCTCACGTATATTTTCGGGAAAACCGACTAGTTTCGATCTCAAACGGAGACCTTCATCAGCGCGAGTGTCTAGACGCGTCCACGCTCTGTTCATCGCGATCTAGAGAGGATGAACGCGTCTGGACACTCCTGACGAGGTCTCTGTTCAAGATCGAAACTAGTAGGCTTTCCCGACAATTTATACGTGAGAGATCCGTTTAATATTATTAATTAATTTATTATAATGTTTCAGGTGAGTTTTAATAATATTTACTTGATGATAGTTTTTTTCGTAACTTTATTGATACGACACAGTTCGTTTTATTTTATTTTATTATGACGGTAGCCGGAGACAGAGGCCTTGCTGAGCCCCAAGGCTCCACAGAGCAGACTTTGAATAACACCGAGGAAGCCACTTAAGCTCCGAGATCGCGGTTCGATCCCCGTATAAGGCAAACATTTGCGTGCATGAACATGTCTGTTTGTCTTGGTCTGGATGTTTATATGTATTATATGTTTTTTTTTCTAAATACTTATTTAGGAAAAAAAAAGTATTTAAGTAGGTACATATTTATCAGTTACCTAGTACCCATATTACAAGCTGTGCTTAGTTTGAGACTAGATGCAATGTGTAATTTGTTCAGATCATCATCATCATCAGACTGTATCTATCCACTGCTGGATATAAGCCTTCCCCAATTTGTTCAGATAAAAATATTTAATTATTTATTATTATTATTTATCATTGATGCAGAACCCAAAAAGAAAAAAATCTTTTCAAACAGGTAGACTATTTAAGCTGTCTCTATAAAGAGTGGCCTTTCCCACTCCAACAGTAAACGAATGAATAGCCTTAAAATGAACATTTTTCCCCCGTAAAAGAAATTACTTTTCTAAATAAAATCTCCGAAATTATTATGCTTCCGCTGACAGTAATTTAAATAAATGAAAGGGAGGACAGGCCCGTAATCCGTTTTGCATTATAAAAGGAACTGAGCAACTATTACTTTGACCGAGGTGAGTTTATGAATGGTTAAAATCATTCATAATACGGTAATATGGTCCAATTTTACATTGAGTTTTATTTTATTTGTCCAAAAACTGAGAAACAACCAAGGGCACAATACCATAACGAGGTGAACAAACAACATCGAAGCCTAATATATTATTGTATAGCATTACCGTAACGATAAGGTTCATGTAAACGTTCCTTTATCAATTAGAGTAATGTCCGGATTCCATTACGAGTGGGTAATAAGTGCCTTGATCGTGTTACAGGCTTTCCGTTATAATTTATCAGCAAATAAAAACTTTTCCCTTGTGGCGTTTCTTTGAATAATAGCTGTGGTACAAATTTGTAATTCAATGCGAAAGAATATTACGAAGTTGTGTTCCAAAAACAATTACTTTCTTAACATTGTTGTTCATTTATAATTACAGCGACGCAATTCATACGCTTTTTATTCAAACTCAAATATATTGTCGGTAAAAATGAGATATTCGTTTAATATTTTTGTATACTATAATTATTACGAGACTTTTGTCATATTTATTGGATCAGTTCGTGTCTTTGGATTTTATTTATTTCATAAAGTATTTGTTACTTTATGAGGCACGATAATTTATTGAATATATTAATCATACGATAAGGTATTAGCAGTAACGATTAGTGATGTTACGATCTGGAATTTTGTCAAACCGAGTTGAATCGGTTAGACAATTCATGCAAGTCGATTCCAAACCGAATCGACGAAATCGCGATTTGAATCGGTTTGAACCGATTTGAATCGGTTTGATAGCGAAGATCGGTTTAAAAAGTCGAGTCGTTACTCGACTTTTTAAACCGATTAAAAAGTCGAGTCGTTACTTGACTTTGTAAACCGATTAAAAAGTCGAGTCGTCGCTCGACTTTTTAAACCGATTAAAAAGTCGAGTCGTTACTCGACTTTTTAAACCGATTCAAACCGATTTGAGCATAAACCGAGTTGCGTCGATTAGCGCCTTTACTAAACAGATTTGGCCGAGTCGAAAGCGATGTAACGACTCGACTTTTTAAACCGATTTGAGCATAAACCGAGTTGCGTCGATTAGCGCGTCAGCGCGTCTTGCGTCTACTAAACCGATTTGGCTGAGTCGAACTTACTTACGCATCTCGCTCGCGCCGCTCTGCGCGCATTCGCCCGTTTGGCCGTTTGACCGTTTGCTTGTTTGGCCGTTTGCCCGTTTGGCCGTTTGCCCGTTTGACCGTTTGGCTGTTTGCTCGTTTGGCCGTTTGCCCGTTTGGCTGTTTGCGCGTTTGCCCGTTTGGCCGTTTGCTCGTTGGCCGTTTGGCAGTTTGGTCATTTGCCCGTTTGGCCGTTTGCTCGTTTGCTCGTTTGGCCGTTTGCCCATTTGGCTGTTTGCGCGTTTGCCCGTTTGGCCGTTTGCCCGTTTGGCCGTTTGCTCGTTTGCCGTTTGGCCGTTTGCTCGTTTGGTCGTTTGCCCGTTTGGCTGTTTGCTCGTTTGGCCGTTTGGCTGTTTGCTAGTTTGCTCATTTGGCCGTTTGCCCGTTTGGCCGTTTGGCTGTTTGCTCGTTTGCCAAACGGCCAACCGGCCAAACGGTCAAACGGCCAAACGGTCAAACGGCCAAACGAGCAAGCGGGCTAACGGGCAAACGAGCAAACAGCCAAACGGCCAACCGGCCAAACGGTCAAACGGCCAAACGGGCAAACGGGCAAACGAGCAAACAGCCAAACGGCCAAACGGGCAAACGGCCAAATGAGCAAACTAGCAAACAGCCAAACGGCCAAACGAGCAAACGGCCAAACGGGCAAACGCGCAAACAGCCAAATGGGCAAACGGCCAAACGAGCAAACGAGCAAACGGTCAAACGGGCAAATGACCAAACGGCCAAACGGCCAACGAGCAAACGGCCAAACGGGCAAACGCGCAAACAGCCAAACGGGCAAACGGCCAAACGAGCAAACAGCCAAACGGTCAAACGGGCAAACGGCCAAACGGGCAAACGGTCAAACGGCCAAACGGGCAAACGGGCGAATGCGCGCAGAGCGACGCGAGCGAGATGCGTAAGTAAGTTCGACTCAGCCAAATCGGTTTAGTAGACGCAAGACGCGCTGACGCGCTAATCGACGCAACTCGGTTTATGCTCAAATCGGTTTAAAAAGTCGAGTCGTTACATCGCTTTCGACTCGGCCAAATCGGTTTAGTAAAGGCGCTAATCGACGCAACCCGGTTTATGCTCAAATCGGTTTGAATCGGTTTAAAAAGTCGAGTAACGACTCGACTTTTTAATCGGTTTAAAAAGTCGAGCAACGACTCGACTTTTTAATCGGTTTACAAAGTCAAGTAACGACTCGACTTTTTAATCGGTTTAAAAAGTCGAGTCGTTACATTGCTTTCGACTCGGCCAAATCGGTTTAGTAGACGCGCTAATCGACTCAACTCGGTTTATGCTCAAATCGGTTTGAATCGGTTTAAAAAGTCGAGTCGTTACATCGCTAGTAACGATGTCGTAACTATCACCATACAGCCTTAACCTCGGTTTTTCTGTAAATATATTTTGCCCGCCGGATCTGTAATACTACTGAGTAATTCAAATACTAGCACAAATAACGATTATGTAGAATTTGCAGAAGGTATTGTCATAGCATTGTTTTATTTGTTTCTGAACAACACCAAGTAAATAAAGAAAAATCTTTAGACAAATTCCACGCCCGATGTAGTCAAAAACTAAGCAATAGAAGTTTCTACCCTGTATATTTGGTAAATACACACGTAATACATAGAAAGCAACCAGACCAAAACAATCTGACATGTTGATACACCCAAATGTTTGTCTTGTGCGGAAATCGAGCATGCGACAATTTGAGGGCTCAACGGTCAAAACCAACATTGATTGGCTCGCGCAACACCGGCGAAGATAAAAGACATGAACAGGTGACGCATCCCTTTATAACAAATTAATTTTTTTATTAGTTATTTCAGCAAAATAACGCCTACATGTAAAATGTATTTCTAACCATTGCCAGACTGGAGTATTCTTTCCACGTCACATAATTGCGCAACTACGCTTTTTTAACACTTTTACTTCTTTGGACAGAGGCGGACGATGTCAACACGCTATGTGTAGAGTACCTAGCTAGGGTAAGATCCATCTCGCAAGCACAGTCAACTAGTTTTATAGATATCGCTAACGCTGCCACAAAATTCTAATAAAAATATTAACATAACGATACAGTTTATCTATGATGACAGGATAACAAGGTCCAGATTTATCTGTGTTTATGTCAGATCAATTCGTTTATTTCTTCAGAAGTTCCCGAATTGTTATGGCAGACTGCTCCAACTTCACCGAGAATAGCTGGGAACTTGGAACTCTTCTAAATTATTATTTTTGCCTCCGGCACAATATGTAATAGTACCTTAATTATTTTTTTAATATACAATGCCTGTCTTTGACATACAAGGAAAAAATATATTTTAACCTGAATTTACAAACATCCTGATTAATTAATTAATTGCTAGAGGGAAATTAAGTATAAATGTAACAAAAAAACCTACACTTTGTATTTTTTAAGCTATTGCATAGCTTCTATCGCGGGCCTTGAGCGCGGGGACCGAATCCAGAAATTCCGTAACGAAAAAACCTCACGCTCCTTACTCCGACGGGCAAGGAGGTGTGGCTTGAAGGCCGTGCATCGTCTAACGTCGTTTCAGTTCGGCAGTCTTCGACACGGCGTTGTGTGCGTGCGATTAGACGTATTGTACGACTCTACGAAACTCGTTTTATTTATTTAATAATAGAAAAAATTGTTTTCTTATCGGTCACCACGCTCAAAAAGTGTAACTTGAATTAATATCAAAGAAAAAGCAATACTGCATGAATAAAATAAATAAATAAAATTATAATTGCATAAGTTGATACAAAATGCTATGCAATAGCTTTACCGCGGCAGTCCCCGAGTGCCACACGTCTTTTTTTTTTTTGTTACACTGATACTTTTTTGCAATGGTACAAGTATATTATAAATTCAGTGAGCAAAACTGTGTTAACTTTTTAGAACAATACGCTTCCGTATCATTGTAGGACCTCGTAATGACGGATGCAGGCAGGATAACAAACTTAGACTAGAGACTAAACTGGGACTAGATCACCACTCATTTGAAATTTATTGAAAAAAAAGTAATTTAAATAAATTAAACCGTCGTCAAAGCTATAATTTATTTAATTTAAAAGGGAGAAGTAAAAAGTAAATATGCCAACTTGACGAGCTCGGTGGTCGAATGGTTAGCAATGGCCACTTTGACTCCGAGGTCGTAGGTTCGATTCCCGCACAAAACAAACATTTGTGTGCATGAACATGTCTGTTTGTCTTGGTCTGGGTGTTTTCTATATATATATATTATAAGTATGTATTTACTAAAAAGAAAATGTATTTAAGTACATTTATCAGTTGTCTAGTACCCATAACACAAGCTGTGCGCTTAATTTGGGACTAGATGATGCAGGCAGGATAACAAACTTAGACTAGAGACTAAACTGGGACTAGATCACCACTCATTTGAAATTTATTGAAAAAAAAGTAATTTAAATAAATTAAACCGTCGTCAAAGCTATAATTTATTTAATTTAAAAGGGAGAAGTAAAAAGTAAATATGCCAACTTGACGAGCTCGGTGGTCGAATGGTTAGCAATGGCCACTTTGACTCCGAGGTCGTAGGTTCGATTCCCGCACAAAACAAACATTTGTGTGCATGAACATGTCTGTTTGTCTTGGTCTGGGTGTTTTCTATATATATATTATAAGTATGTATTTACTAAAAAGAAAATGTATTTAAGTACATTTATCAGTTGTCTAGTACCCATAACACAAGCTGTGCGCTTAATTTGGGACTAGATGGCGCTGTGTAAATTGTCCAGAAATATTTATTATATTTATTATTTATTTATTATTATTTTTTTGAGAGTGTACCCACTTTAGTTTAAAAGAAGTATACAATGTACATGTAAGTACATGTATAACTACTCATTCGTAGTGCATGCGCATGCTACGTGCATTTCGTGGCTACGCTAGTCGCTAGCACAAATTTTCAGTATGAAGCCTGCTAACTGTGCCCGCGGTTCCACTCACATAGATCATGTGTTTTGACCACCAAAAAAGGCAATGAACATGATCATGCATCGTCAAGAGCTATTAATATATTTTGTATCTAATGAGTACAGTCCGTCAACCCGCAATTAAGCAGCGTGGTGGAGTAAACTCAAAAAGCCCCCTTCGATTGAAGGGAAGTATCCCAATAACGGGATGATTGTGTGTTTATACCAAGCACCGACGGGACTGAAGGGGCCTACCACCTAACTAAGCTGAAGCCGATTCTTCTTCCGAGACTTCTGTTTAAATTTGTGATAAATCCGATTCTTCTTCCGAGACTTCTGTTTAAATTTGTGATAAATATCTTCAGTTTAATCTGTAGAGCGCCTCCGTTAATTATTATTAGCAATAATTAAAGGTGAAATTAGATTTAAAAAAATCCGCTTTGGCTTTAAATCGAATTCAGCTTATGCAGTAGAGCCCCGGTACTATGATTAACGTGTCATCAAGACACGGAGAAACTACATTTTGAACCCATATATCTTTGTTGGAACTCAATAGCATCAGAAGATAACAAAAAAAAAAAAAATAAGTACGTAAACGTACACTAAGTACATAACGTCTGAAGAATAGAGGAAGTTAATATTTTAACAAATAACTTAATACAATAAACGCGTTAAACCATACGGTCCGACCTCAAAATAAGGTTGAAGACACTTTTGTAAATACATAAAAACTTGTGCCGGTTATGTATATTGCACATACCTTAGGCACGGTGCCATATTGTCTGACATAGTGTATTTTTCACAGAATATTTGCTTGACAAACTCGGTCAATGGACCTCAGAACACTCATAGTAGGAAATAAGGAAACCTCTTGAAATTTGTACTTGTCTCACATTCAAATTGTTATTCACATGAAGCTCCAAGGTAATCGTGGTTCTGAGGTCATCTCGACAGACGTGTAAAACATAATATTCATTGTCTTTTATGAATATTTTATTAAAGAAATGGTGTTGTAACCTCCATAATAATTCGATTGTTTGCGATTCTTAATGTTTTTTATGTAGGATTTTTTGTCGTTTTATAATTTATTTGCAAAAACATACTGTAGGCACATGTATCCTACTTCCTACTAATCCTACCACCCTATTAGATACTACTAAAATTGTATATGTGAAAATTTGTGTGGATGTATGGATTGATGCTCTTTCACGGGTAAACGAATTACGCGTTTACCCGTATCTGGATGAAATTTGGCATATATATATTTTATTATACTACGTCGGGTGGCAGACAAGCATATGGCCTCACCTGATGTGAAGCGGTTTACGCTCACGCGAAAATCTATTAGATCTCAAAAACCCCGGTGCCCAAAGAGTACCGGAAAAGAGTATCGCAAGAGCAGCTGGTCGAAGCCGTATATACTCGTAGACGCTACTAAATAAATAAATTGGAAACCAATTAACCAAAACATAGATAAGGTAAGCATACTATATGTACTAACTAATTTCGACTCATTTCTCAAAACTAAACCAAATTCTCTATCAATCGATCCGTCTATTCTATGACTTGCAGGTTTCATTTGCCGCAATTACCGCTCGTTGGAAATGAGATGATTCGGCATGCTTTGATACTTGAAACATCTGGAATTATTCATTCTAAACGTAGAAACAAATTTACTAACACAGGTACTTAAAATGTACTATATTATTGATACTATTTAAAAAATGGAATGGAGTTTGAAAGAATAATAAATTTCAAATACCAAAAAGATTTTAAATATAAATTTATGCAAATATTCCATTCCCGATGTTTTCGGTGTGGCCCTCGTGGTTAGACAAATGAATAGTCATAAAATTTTTAAACCCATTATTCAAGCAAAAAATAATTAAATTAACTCAGCGAGTGCTGATTTGGCCCAAGAGCTCGTTGTGCAATTTATTAGAGAGATGGCTCTGCTAACAAAATGTTCTAATTCAAATTAATTTCTGTGAAGTTCATAATCACCTGTTCTCAAAAAGAGGAGAGTAATATTTTCAGGGCGGCTGTAATAAATAAAGTATACCTATGCGTTTCCTTATTCCACTGTAAGTTAATCCTATAAACGATTTTGAGGAGATATGAGAAGCTTGATGGCGTCGTTGCTCGTGTCAGTCTTATCGATCACGCAGGTTAAGAAATATCGACCGTATCCAGTCTATGGATAGGTCGATTTATCTCTAGGTTCTCCGTGCTTCGGAGGGCACGTTAAGCTGTAGGGCTCACACTGGCCTCCGCCAACCTGCAATTGAGCAGCATGGCGAAGCACTCCAAGCGGGTCTCCCTTCGAAGGGCGACCCATATCGCAATAGTGAAATAATTATAGGTTAAAGTCGAAACGATTTCGAAGTGTATGGTACTGGTAAATCCTTGTCTTCATCCCGATTATCACTATACCTAAATTGTCTTATATAAAAGTGCGATCAAAGTAATTGTATTTTTTTAAATTGATAAACTTTTATTTGTCAAGAACGTGACTTCCTATCGAATCCCGAATTCCCTACGATCAACTGGCGATCCTCTAGAGATTCGCGTACCCCACTATGAAAAACCCTGGCCAATACAACCGCGATAAATAACACATCAATTGGCAAACTACTCAGTAAATCAAAGCAAGCATCAACATTTTTATGAGCGGATGTGGCGAGCCCACTAAATAGTATCTAAATATGTGTGGTAATCAACACATCTGCGGTAAAATTTTGAGTTAAATATCGTTGTATATTAGGCGAGCCTCGCAGGAAAGCCATTTCTGCAGATTTATTTAAGGCTGCTGATACACTGAAACATTTTGTACAATCAATACATATTATAAAACAAAGTCCCTCGCCGCGTCTGTCTGTCTGTCTGTTCGCGATAAACTCAAAAACTACTGCACCGATTTTCAAACGGGTTTCACCACTCGATAGCGTGATTCTCGAGGAAGGTTTTAGTATATAATTTGTTCAGTTTTTGTATTTATTTCTGTGTACATTAACGATATTTGTTGAATATGTCGGGAAAAAATAAGCCGTCTGGGAGCTTTCAACGAAAACGCTGCCTAAACCCTTTGAGATATAAATATGGTGGAATTATGTATTTATATAGGTCTACAGAAAAGTCTGCGGTGGCATATGTATGTATCTCTTAAGGTTAATATCCATTTCACTACTTTTAAAAATTGGCATTCATGAAGCGTTTATTGGAAAGCTATTTACATAATTACGGTATTAATTCTTATCAAAATAAATTACTTCGCGTTCCAGGCTATATCAGTATCTGTAAATTACTTTTTGAATCATTTAAATCGGACGTCCCATTTGAAAGTTATCATTAGTTTAATAATTCGCAAAATTAAATCCGCAATGTGCGCAAAGCTAATTTGACAAAAAAAAAAAGGACACGACGAAAAGGACGATATGAAAAGGCATGTAGCTGTATGCCAACAAGAAATTATTGATAGAAACAAAAAGAGACCCCGACTGAAAATTCTAACAATTTTTTTTTATCCTCAAATGTTTTTTTTTCGCGAACGCCATTTTAAAATAATATATACTCCATATCACTCTTACATCTGAGACGAATTGAATGACACCTCGTATGTAGAATTGAAATCCGTTAAGCGGTTTAGGCTGCAGAACGTACCACATACATCTACACTCGAAAACATAACCCTCCCAACTTCGTCAGTCGAGTAAATGCTCAAAGGTGAAAACTGTTTTCATAAAGAAAATGGTTGCCCCTATTTATTTATGCTCTTTTTAGTTGCAGTACGTATTAGTAGGATAGGATATTAAAAAATATACAAGCAAGGTATCTACGAGCAAGAATTTTTTTTTATACGACTAAGGCGACAAAGAAGCGTACGACCCGCCTGATGGTAAGCCTGACCGTACGCCTGCAACTTTAAGCTCAACCAAATCAACCACATTAAATACCTGTGTTACTTTATATGTTGGCTAAATGACGTAAAAATTCATTGAAATGACTATGATTTTATTCACTTGCTAGTTTAGTACTGGTAGACTCGTAGGAATGTAAATTTAAATTTGGGAATAGCATTCCGAACTCCACGAGTTCTATTTTGAATTGAATGCTCGTTCCATTAATTTAATCGGCAAATGATTGACAAATAGCAAGTATTGGCGCGGAGTATTCGGTTATTACTCTGTATTTGATCTCTTCCGCATGCATTTTATGGTATCCGTACTCTTCCCGAATACTACAAAATAAAGTCACTATTCACAACCGCTAGCAGTTTAGACAAAAAAGAAACTTGTGCTCCAGTTACAAATACACCACACCACATTTCCATTTTCGGGCAAACGTGTAAAAAAACGTCTCCATATCTTATAAACCATGCATTTAAATGCTATAAAATGCAGTACGATATTAAATAAAATTAGTCTTCACCGCGATATTACCTAACCGCTATGACCTAACCAGGTGCGGCCTGTTTTATGTATTTGTTTTGACGTTTTATCGCTGTGTTGGTGGCGTGCTTTATCTGGCACATGCCATAGATTAATAATATTATGGTTAACGATACAAGAAGGAATTTTCTAACATCTTTATTTATTTATAAGTAGGAGTTACGATTTCATTAAAATTTATTCAGCTTGAGCAATAATTTATTATTTTCTGAAACACTAGCTTTTTCTTGTTAATGCTAAATAACGTACCTATGTGCAGAACAAACCTAAACTTTTTTCAAAGATTTGACCTTTATTTTCCTCGCAGCAATTTTTATATCACTAAGGAGGAAAACAAGTACACGGCCCGCCCATCTTTCCTGTAGACAAATCCTGAGAAATTTCACAACATCTAACAAAAGTTGAAACTTCTCGGTTCTAAACTGTAAGAAAAGATGAATTCCCAGTCGAATACCTGTGCGATTGTTGCTTGAGTTGCTGGGATTCAAATCCAAGAACTAATCGGAACTGAAAAGCAAGCTATTGTATTATCGGTTGAACATCTCTTAAGACGCAAATGTATCTGCTGGGACAAGAAGCCCGCAACCCGTTTGTCTAAACTCCATAGCAGGCCGTATCCTAACAACAACGCCAGATGAATGCGGTGTCAGTCCGGGGGGCCTACCGCCGAAGCTGAAGCCGATTACCAATGGTATTTTTTATTGCGAAAAACTGACTTCACGTTTAATTTGTGCTAACAGTAATAAACTTAGCCGGTGGACACGAAGGTGCTTTAACGATTAAAAACTGAAGATATTTATCACAAAATTAAAGAGAAGTCCGATTTTTGCAATAAAAAAATCTTATGGGGATCGGCTTCAGCTTAGGCGGTAGGCCTAAAGGGCGTCGCCAAGGGGGGGCAGGGAGAGGCATTATTTATTGTACAGTTAAGAACTCGTGAAGGCCCCCTGATTACACGCATTCTACAAGGACATACAATATGTTTTGCTGTGGTTAATAAATTTTGATGTGGATTTTACTGTCGTTTAGGGAATTTGTTACGCAACGTTTATATGTAAATAAATTTATATTGTCCAACACGGGCAACGTCGGATCAGATCGCTAGTTCTTTAAAACATTATAATTTAAAAATCTTATGAACCTACAATGTCCTTAAATAAAAAGTAGCCTATTAAAATAAGTGCCAAGAATAACTTCCAAAAATACACGTTGCCTTGCCGGTTGAACGATAAATTCCGTGTAAACACTATCTTAAAAATATTTTTTATACTTGTTATGTACTTAAAAACTCATTACTGTGAAGTATGATTAGATTTTATGAGATGTATTAAGATCACGTTTGTTATGAAAACTAGATGAATCATTTCGTTTACCAAATGACGTTTAATCGTTACTTCGTTAACTCAACAACGGTTTGTTTAGTAAACGTTAAATGGACTAAAACCAGGGAACTCGTAAACATGGTATTTTAAACGAGGTCAAGCAAGTTTTATAAGTGATACACGCGGTACGGATTGAGATTAACCCGCATTGTACAAACGCCTCGTCAAAATTAAACAAAACATTTTTCACACTTTTTTTAAACCACTAAAGTGGTAAACAAGCTTACGGCCCGCCTGATGAAAAGCAGTTACCGTAGCCTATGAAATGTCTGTAACACCAGGGGCATCACATGCGCGTTGTCGACCCTAAAACTCCTGACTTCTCGCCAAAGTTCAACATAAGAAATAATGAAAAATTAAGCAAGGTTTATTGATTTAAATCATCTGATTTATGTACAGCATTCGAGTTTGATCTGCTTTTTGACAGGTAGAAAATGCTTTTAGAATTAAAACCGCCTTTTGTACCCTTATTTTGTGACCAATAAAGCTTAATAAATAAATAAAATAAATGATTCAATCAATGAGTTTTTGAAAATAAAAATTACTTGTATAGATTTTTTGTCATAAAATGATTACAACTTTATGTCATAACTCATAATCATAAAGTGTACTAATCATGAAAAATACTTGTAATTATTTGAACACACATTTTTTATGTAATCTATCTTTTTTGCAAAGTAAATGTTTTCATTGTACAGTATACTAGTACTACGTCTGAGGTAGACTTAACCATAAGATATTAAAATTTATGATGTTTGTATTACACATATAAATCGGCGCAAAGTTTAATTTACAAGATTGATATGCTCTTGATTGTACGTAAAGTTAGCGTCAAATGACCGCAGCGTTGAAACCTACCAAAATACCTGGATATTTAAAATTGGCTTATAAAGTTATAACACGACGACGTCAAATTGCACTTTCATTAATATTTTGAAAACGCTTGCGAGTGCACCTTAACGTATTGTATTAAATAAGGTTGTTTTATTTTTGTCAAATGTCCAGACATTTGTTAGTAGATTTGAGCGCACAGATAATTTCGATGCTAATTATACGTCCATATAATAAATTACCAATTTTTCTTCACCACAGGTAGAAAAAAATGCGCATCAAATCTGTACAGTATGTAATAGTAATCTACAACAATTTCTATGTACAACCACGTACAACTAAATGGATGATCACAAAAAGCGTCTACCGTGAAAAACAGAGTATTCTCTTCAGAAATAAAGTAATTTTCGTCTCGTGCGAGCAGCATACATTCATTCAAGTCTTTTAAAGCCATCGCTTAGCTCGAGAGCTGTTAACCCAAGATTCCGTCGGCTCAGGATTCACCAGCGACTGCGTGCTACGTCCCATTCACAATTCCACTATTCTACTCAAATATCGACCGTGGCATAAAACCACAGTATAAGTAAATAGTACTATAAAACATTGTTTTATGCAAATAGACACGACACAATCATGTTCGATTATTACGTCAAAGTGACGTCGAAGAAAAGCCTGTTTCACAACTGTGCAGTTTGTTTTGCACACCCCGGCCACTCCATACAAATGTCGCGTCGTCGTTAACTACTACATAAACATTGACGTCTATGCAGACGGTAAATGAGTGTGTTTGTATGTGTATGTATAATAACCAATTACAACCCGCGTGAAATATTTAGTGTAGCACGGTAAAGGCAGTCTTATATAGCAATCATTCAATATAAGCGTTTAAAGATATTTATGAATACAATATGTATTACCAAAAGTATAACGTCTTACGGCACAGTGCAAGGTACAACATACCTACTTAACACTTTATGGGACAGAAGGCTGAATTCAAATTTCAGAGGTTGTCACTACGACTTTCCATACAAAAAACCACTACATTTATAGCCGTACTTATCAAAATAAATAGTATAATAACAAAATACGTCAGCAAACACGGGCATCACCGCTGTACGGATACAACGGCACTGTTATTAAAAGTAGCAAAGTTAAGCCGTCAAAGATCTTAGATTTGACAGTACAAAGAACTGTTCAACTTGTAGGTAGACAGTAAATCTTGTCCTTTACAATGATAATATGAGCATAACACGGTAAACACCGGTGTGCATTACCATTATACACCATTTTTTGTAGTTACTGCGATGCCCGTACTGTTAAAACTGTTTTGTCAGAGCCCTGGTATCGCCGTTACTGTCCTGTAAAGTGTTAAGGCATCTACACACACATTTGCACGTATATAGACGCGATTTGTTTGTATTGTCGTTTTTTGTATGGAGTGGCCAGGATGTGGTAATACCATGGATGGTACAACTGGTACAAGTGGCACAACTTTGTATCCTTATTACCGTCAATAGTACTAATGACTTAATTATAACTAATTTAGGATTGCAGTAGTATTTATATATAAAAAGCGTAATTGTACTAGCTTTCGGCCATAACATCGTGTGAACGGATACCTGTGTCATAATAGTTACAATACAGTCAGTTAGCTTTTTATATATTTACATGAATATCAGAATTCAGGCCAAATGTCTAAATATTGGTTTATGGCAGTATAGTATAGCAAAAAAAATGTGTTTATCTGTTAGCACGTCTGCTGAAAAGCAGTTAACACATTCTATGGACTCGTGGAACATCAGAGGCAGCAGTGGCAAATTTCCAACTGTAAGAAAATCTCTTCACGGCCTTTTTGAAGAAACTATTTGAAGAAGTAATTAGTAGAAATAATAGAAACCGCTATCAATAGCAGTTTTTAAGATAAAATAAATATTTTATGTCCCAATGGTATTTCAAAATGCGCGGTCAAAGTAGGCGCGATCGCTGCAAGACTGAGGCATCATCGGGCTGGCGTCTTACACACATCACAGGGTCTAAGGGGAATCCTCTCTAACAGAAAAAATAATATAAATTTTTTGTCCTTTTGCTTATCACAATCTGTCACTTTTTTTTTTGTTCAGACATTTAGTGGTATGTTTGTTGGGTTCTTGTCATGCCATGCTCGGTATGTGTCACACACATCCTACTTCACTTTTATTCATTTGATCAGGTCATGGGGCATTTTTCTTTTTAGTCTGCGACCAGTCTGGGTTTCTTTCATCAGTGACTTTGCTAAGCGGTTGGGGTGTTTATTAATTCTTTCTTTGTATGTTTTCGTATGTTTCAAGACTTCTTGTTTGACTGTGCTAACTTCTAGGTCATGGTGTAACTGTTCATTTGTAACATACCAAGGATGATGATAAACTGATGCGAAGCTAGTATCTCAGTATCATCGGCAAAGGTACCAGTAGTTACACTATCTGAAGTCGGTAGATCAGAGGTGTATGTCAGGTAGAGCAGAGGAGAGCAAGAGGCACGCTGCCTTGGGGGACAAGGAAGTGTAGACACTTCCTTGTCCAAAACTATCTGCAGGATAGATCCTGCAGGAAGGACTTGAGTATTTCGTAAGCGAAGGTGGGAAACATTGATTGTAGTTTAGATAGTAATCCCTCATGCCAAACTCTATGAAATGCTTGGGATATATCGAGAAATACACTCGCGCAGTACCATTTGCTTTCAAAAGTCTCATCTATTACTGTGATGAGCCTGTCTATCTGGTCGATGATGTGCTTTCGACGGAAGCCGAACTGGTGGTCAGGAATGAGGTTGTTCTTTTCTACTGTTGGCATTATCCGCAGTAGGAGTAGCGATTCGTAGATTTACGACGGTATAGGCAGCAGACTAATCGGTCGGTATGATTTAGGGTCCTCAGCTTGTTTGTCTGGTTTGAATAGCATGATTATCTGTGCAATTTTCCACTGTGCGGGGATGAACCTTAATTTGGTTATAGCATTGTATATTGCTGTGATCAGTATTATCCCAGATTCGGGTAATTCTTGAAGTATTTTATTGGTGATGAGATCATATCCTGGTGATTTCTTTGGATTTGCTTTTAGGATTGTTCTAGGATTTCATACATACGTATAAGACATAAAATATGGGAAAATACCGAAGATATATGCGTAGATAACGGATTAAGTTAGAAGCAAAAACTAGTTTATCACAGAGTCCGATAATGTATGTCAATTTGACCATAAAGTCTGTGAGATCATAACATCAAACATTTTAATTCGCCGTATTCTCGTTTGTGCACACATTTAATCGTTTAGGGAGCGGCGGCGAGGCGCGGGTGTGACTTTACGATATGATATTTTACTTATTTACTTTTACCGCAGAATTTTACTTATAAAGTTTTAACAGACTGTTCTTATAGATATGTCAAAGCGTCCTTAAATTTGGTATTATCTTCTAGTTTTGCTTAATACATTACTGATAACGCCGAGTCATCAAGGTACAAGGTACAGACATCAAGGTAGCATCAAGGGTTGGAAAAAAAGTTTTTATTTTTATTTTATAAAACAAACAGTTCATATTGTTTTAAACAAGTGATTTCTTTTTTAACTTATTTTTTTTAATTTAGGGCTTTAATTTCAAATCAATTAAACCTATAATATTTTATTTATAGACTATTTTCCAATTCGCCATAATAAATATAAACAAAAATACGATCAATATGAACATTTATTTTATGTTACGTATCTGTATCTCTAACCAATACTGAACGATTTATATTCACCCTGATGTACTAATGTTCATTTTTAATAAGGAATACCTCAAGTGAAAATGGAAGGCATAAAATAAAAATACGGTAAATGTTTAAAACAACTTGTTTTAACCATGCCCGGTAGGGATGCAAATGGCTAATGGGGAAGCGAAAGTAGATTTCTTAGGTAAGAACTCACATCCGATCGAAGGCTGGATCCGCCCATGGTAGTGAGAATATCTAAAGTCTTACTAATAGGCCAGCAATGGCGGTATATCACCAATTCCCACGCACTATTACATAACCACACACTAGCACCTTGCGTGGTTTCAAGAGAGAATTGCGGGACGATAAAACTCTTCATTTAGCGCGGTTTACGAGCTACGTAACGGCATTCCCTCACAGCTGATGGTATAAGACCTATAGGGCGGCCAGTTTTGGAGTAAGTGCCTAAAGCTAGCCAAATAATAACAAAATAGTATACCTAATTCAAAATTCTCCAAGACACCCTTGGTGATTCTTCCTTAATATGTTATTAGACGATAAATAGCTTCTAGGAGTGGAATCACATCGTATGTATTTTCGTTGTTATAAAATACTCTAATATAAACGGATAGTTATAAATCGAACCAATACTAATTACAAAACTAATAGTATACTAAGTTTGCGACTAAAAATGATTAAATCATACCAAACCTAACCTAACCTAATATTCTAGTCGCTCATTTAGTAATTTTTAGTCGCTCATATTATTATTTTCCATTAAAAACATGTATTTTTTCACAAATTGATATTTTAAATTAATTAATCTTAATGTAGATAATAAAATCCATCCTCCATACATTTCCATGATATGATAGCGTAAAATGTTCATAATTAGTAAATGTTAAAAAAATCCTTTTGCTAGGCAGTTCTTTGTAAAAATTGTAATACATTACTGCCACCACAGACTGAGACTGACTTCAAATAGCATGTGTTTGAGTGCATATTATTTACTCACACTGACTGAGTACATACAAACTCAGCGAAAAGCTGGCATTGCAACTAGCAGGAAAGTTAACAAACTGGAATGGCTTCATCACAGTTGTACGAGTATGTAAACTAGGCAAATTGAGTTCCTGTTTAATATGTAAAATTACTGCTTTATATAGGCAATTTGTTTAATATAAGGTCTAAAGCATTAATTATCGAAATGGTCGATTCCCAAGGGTCGATTACGACATGCAAATTTGTGAGATCCATATAAAATAGGGAAAGTCTACGGGAGGACAAGTTTGTGGAGCCCTGGCGGCCTACTCCGAATCCCAACTATTGGCCGGAAGTTCGGATATCTTGACTTGAATACGTCTTTAAATTTGCTACCATAAGGGGGCAAACCAAAAAATCTAATGATAACAAAATAGAGGGATACAGTTTGGCGTTGTAGTTTCGAATTTATGCACTACATCCAAAATTCAATCACACCACTGGATAGATGAAGGATCAAATAATTTATTACGCTAAGTAAGGACTATTGAACATCGCGTGCAGGGAAGGGGAAAGCGCTGCCATTTTGAGATAATTTTAGTGCATATAACGTATTCACGTAAAACACACGGCCGTGTTCATGACACAGCCCCACCCCATTTTTTTATATACCTTGTAGTTCCTTCGAGAAAATAAATGTCAATGTTTCATATTTATGGTGTTATTTAGACATTAAATTAAGCCCAGCGAGATTAAATGTATACATCCACTGGCAAAATCGAAGGAAATTCGTATCTTAAAATTTCCAAACTTCAGAGCAGGACCCCTGGTCTAAACTGTCATAAGCAGGGATCTTCGCATGTCTAAAGAAAATAAGACGCGCCAAAAACATGTTCCTGTTGATAGAAAGGTATTGTGTAGTTACGTAGTTTAAATGAAAACATTTTTAATTATTAGACAACGTAACAAAGGTAGTTTTGATTAGGTACAACTATTTAAATTGTATGACTCTACTTCTTCAGCCACCTCCCTCTTTGTTTTCCCCCTTCTATACGGTTGCACGTTCATAAACGCGACTTTCCCTCCTTTCCTCATTTTTTTCTACTACGTAGGGTGCGGAAAAAGCGTACAGCCCGCCTGATGTGAAGTGTTTACCGTAGCCACATAAACACACGCAACATGAAAAATCGCTCACGCACTGCCAGTTACCAACGTAGCAACTTTTTCTTTCCTGTCGACCTCACTCGCAAGAATACAACAAGCAATCAATTCCCTTAATTGATTGAAGGGAACGTATATTATAAACAGGACATTTTCTTCTTTTCCTCAGTTGGAATATGTTCTGGATTAACATAAACATACTTTTTATCCTCGTAGGCACGAAAATATACTTTAAAATAATACGATGTCAATTTTTTTCAAGTTCACACTATTGGAGTCACAAGCAACAGTGCAGCAGTTAATTACAAATATTTCAAAAATCTGGTAGTATTACCTCAACATAGCATCATCGCCTCAACATTATTCTGCCCCAAACTTTCGATCCTTCAATACACATGTAACATCGTAGTGTGATATTCAGTTTTGTTTTAAAACAATAAAAGTGCCCTCGACGCTACAAGCTAAAAGAAGGTCAAGAGCTGTTCAGTCATGTATAGAAATGTATTGTGGCAACCGAATCCATCTTTGACAAGCACCATCCATCGCTGAACTACTAAAAATGTTTCATTGAAGCAGTCGAGCGCATGAGGTTTTCCCGGGCCAACACATATACCGCTCGCCTAGAGATGCCTGCAAGACAGCCGGAATTCTATCGACTTTTGAAATACGACGAGCTCGCAAACTTCAAGCTATACCTGCCGCTCGCATGTTACAGAAGAATCTAGATATATCTACAGAAAAATAGATATTTTCGTTCTCCGATGGCAACCCTATTTTCGCCAGCCACGTGACCCGTGTAACTAGGTTACGCTCCCAGAACCTGCCCAGTCAGTTGCACCATCCAGACGCTGATCGTCCATTTAGCGCTCATGAAATTCTAAAGCCCATTATGTCAGGTACAACGCGCGTCTTATCAGATTTAATTTAATATTGCGGTGTTTCACAGCTAAAATGGTAATTTTAAGATGTCTTGATAAAGTTTCATGGCCTTTGCTTGCTATATAACATAATAACATATTTAGGAGATTCTTAAGAAAAAATAATATGAAGGATCTTTATAAGAGTAATAAATAAATAAAAATAATATTATTAGAATTTACTACGTGGTGCAAGTATACTGCCCGCTCGATGTGAAGCGGTTACCGTAGCCGTTATGATTAACGCTCGCAACATATAATATTCGCTCACGCGCTGCCACCCCCGCTGCCCACACAGCTACTCCTTCCGTTCTGGTGACCTCACTCACACGCAGGATGAATCTCTATTCCCCTTGGTCACGGCATTCACGGCATCACGCGTGAACGGCTAGTCTGATTTCGATATTTCTTTTTATGTTATATTTGTTATTGTCAGGAGAAAGTTCGTATAGCTAAAAGTAAAAAATAAGAAAGATACACGGAAAATTATGAAAATTTAAGAAAACTGAATGTAACTTTATGTAGTTAGACAGATCTGTCAGTCATTTTACCGATTGCGGGAAACCAATTCGAATTCAATATTCATTGCTAAGAAAGGTGGCAACACTGTGCCCGTCGTGTAAACATTGCGCTCTGTATTTTGTTATTGTATAAAATGTAAAAGTGATATTTTCTTTACATTTTTTATGTAAAAACAATTAAAATCAGTGTAATAAACATAATTTAGTGTAATTTTAAAAGAAAAAAGACGAAATTACGTATATTATTGTGCATTCTGTGAACACCAAAAATTCGCAACTATTATAAAAACAATAAAAACCTTTGCAATCTCAATAAATAAGTGATAATTAAGTAATTTAAATGATACCTAATTAATAAATAAAAAACTTACAAAAATTATATAATAATAAGTGCAATAGTGGCTGGGGATATTAATATTAAAATTTAATACGAACATTTAATGTACAAAACTGACAAACGGTGATAATGTGTATAAAATCTTTATGATACAAACCAATTAACAATACAATTATAAGTGTAAAGTGACAATATATCGTTATCTTTTAACAAAACAGTGAAATAGTTTTTTAGCCGACCCACTTATTTGTGAGAAAAAATATAAACTGTTGAATCATTCATAACGAACTTTTGCTGCATTAAACACAATAGATACTTTATTTTGACCACAGTTGTAACAGTTGCGGTGGTGCATTTCGTAGAACACGAACTTGAACCTTTCAACTCGAGTTCGATACCTGAACTAATTAATTTTTTTTTTTCTTTTGTTTGGGTTTTCTTTTTCCCTTTTTATTTTTTATCTTTTTTTATTTTCATTTGTGTTTTATCGCTTTGGACCTTTTGTATATAAATAAAAAAATAATAATTAAAAGTAGAAAAGAAGAGAGAAATTCAGACAAGTGAAAAAATGGCAGAAGTATTGCCTAGTAAAAGGGGTGGTCGCAAAGCATCACAAGTGATGTGCCATAAATGTAAACAAATAGTTCCCAAAAAAAAGACAATTTTATGCACGCAATGTAATAATAATTATGAATTTGATTGTGTTGGTTATTCCGAAAAATTGCATCGTTTGAAAGATTCTGATGCAAGAGAAAAGTGGAAATGTAAATCGTGCAATCAAAAATCACAGATCCAGTACACACCCAAATCTGAAACACCTAGTATGACGGGTAGAAAAAAGAATATTTCACCAAAAACAAGTGTATACTCGACACCAAATTCAGAAGTACAAACAACACCCACGGAAAGCGCAAAAAACGATGATTCTCACATACTCACCATACTAGATGCGTCGTACGTAGAACAAACATTATCGCGAAGTATGGATTTTACAGAAAATGATCTTAATTCGGTGCGAGAATTGAAAGAAACAATTACCAAGCTACAAGCGGAACTATCTATCTCACAAAATGAGTTGGATAATGTGATAATCGAGAAGAATGATCTTGAAAAACAAAATGCAAAATTGATCAAAGAAAATAACATGCTAAAAACATTATGCCAATCACCCACTCGTGAAAGCCTAGCCACACGTAGTGTAAATAAAGGAAAGGTTAAACTTTTACACAAGGAGCATTTCTTTAATACACCGTCGTCAAATCTTCGTACAAATAATTTATTGCCAATATTCAACATGGATTGTAATATCAAAAACAATGACATTGACTGCAATTATAAAACTCTTCAGCACAGAATAAATGAGTTACAACAGCAACTAAAGGCATTAGACAAGGATATCAGAGACCTGAGTAAACAAATCAACAACCTAGGAAGAAATCAAGTCAAAGAAGTAGATTCATTTTTCTCTCAGCCTCTAACTCCTAGTAATATCAACGCAGTAGATACACGACAGGATAACAATAAGAAAATATATATTTTTGGTACCCAACGATGTGTCGGATTATCGAGTGTATTAATTCGAACAAGAACGAATACAAATTATGAAAATTACACGATTACATCGCAAACGAAATCAAACGCTTTAGCTGTAGAGGTGTTAAAAAATTGTCAAAATGTAAACTTGGATTCAAATGACAAAGTAATTGTATGCGTAGGTGAAAATGATTATGACATAAAAATACTTTTAATGCAATTGCGTAAACTTATTAATAATTTTAAAAATAATGACATTATTGTATTGAGTATAATAAAAAATAATTATATTAATGCTAGAATTCTAAATAATAGTATCAAAGAAATGTGTAATGATTATAGACACTGTCATTTTATAAGTTGCAATAGCAGTAATCTAGTTAGTGTATCCAGGTCAATCAATCATAAAATAGACTGTATTGATTATGAAAACAAATATCTCAATGTCAAAGAATTAAAAAAACTCATAGCGCGCAGGAAGTCTATAACCCAAATATCTAATGATCTTGACAAAAAATATCCTAAAGGTACAATCCCCTATTATTTTAAAATAACTCAACCAGGGGGAAGTATAGCTCTACCTGACCCTGTTGCATGTCGATCAACACCAGCAAAGAAAGGTACAATACCACACTATTTTTTTCGTAAATAATATTCAAACAAAACCTTCTTCATCTTTCAAAATTTTGCATCAAAATATTGCTAGTATACTTTCAAAACAAGAACTACTTGAAATAACGTTACATGAACTAAAAGAGACAGACAACTACCCCGATATAATTTGTCTTTCTGAAACGTTTCTCCAGAATGGCCACGAGACATACTTAGGAATTCACAACTATGAACTAATTGCCGCATTTTGTAGAGAGCAGCAACGGGGAGGGACTTGTATACTGGCAAGACGAGACATAATCTGTAGCGAAGTAACTAAATTTAAACATTACGCAATTCCAAAATCGTTTGAGATCTGTGGTATTGAAATTCCATCGCATAAATTAATAGTGATTTGTGTATACAGAACTCCTGCATCAGAACCTTCTGTCTTCTTAGAAAAGCTAGACAGGGTCTTACATGACATATCCAAGCTCAAACCGAACGCTAATATTGTACTTACTGGTGATTTTAATATCAATACTCTGAAACCAGGAATCATCACCAAAAGACTAGAAGAAGTTTGTCTTAATTATAATCTGCAAATGCATATTAACGTTCCAACTAGAAAGGACTCCTGCATTGATCATGTCATGAGTAACATAAAATTTGCAACAGCTACCGTATTACCTCTCCATCTCTCGGATCATGACACAGCGCAATTATTAAGTATTCCTACACAAAATAAAAATAGTATCCCGAAATCATATTTCACATACAAAAAAGATTACAGTTTAGAAAACATACTGAAATTTAAAGAATGTCTCAAAAGTCTTTCGTGGTCGGAAATATTTCTAGAGAGTGACCTAAATGTAGCCTTCTGCAGATTTCACGAACAATTGTTGTTGTTTTACAATTTATGTTTTCCTAAAATTCGAATAAAAATTAACACTAATAAAAGAAAACGAACGTGGATAACGAAAGGTATAAAAAATAGTTGTAAAACTAAAAGATCTTTACGTTTTACATACTATAAAAATAAAACGGTAATAAATAGAAATAAATATTTAAGATACTCTAATATCTTAAAAAAATGCATATTTAAGTCAAAAATGCAGTCCAATGTAAAGAGAATTAAGAATAGTAAAAATAAATGCAAAGCAACTTGGTCAGTTATAAAGAATGAAATTTCTAATTCTAATACAGACAACGATATTACGTCACTCAAGATAGATAATAAAAATGTCACAGATCCAATTTCCATTGCTACTGCATTTAATGATTATTTCATTACATTAACTAATAAATCACAGTCTAAATCTAATAAGAATATAAAAACCACCAATGTGTTGCCTAACTCAATATTTTTAATACCAATGACGGAAGATGAGGTAAAAAAAGAAATTATGTCTCTGAATAGTACTAACTCAGAAGGGTATGATGGTATTAGTACAAAAATAATCAAGATCTGTGTTCTCGAACTAGTAAAAGTATTGACATACCTAATAAATCTATCATTCACGAGTGGAATCTTTCCAGAATTGCTAAAACTATCTATTGTAAGACCCTTATATAAGAAAGGCGACAAGGATGATGTAAATAATTATCGCCCGATAACACTCGTCCCAATTCTATCAAAAATTTTTGAAAAGTGTATGTATAAAAGACTTGTAGATTTCTGTGGTAAATTTAACTTAATTAAAAAAGAACAATTTGGGTTCCAAAAGCATAAGTCTACAACGTTGGCAATTTATAATTTAATAAGCATAGTACTTGCAAACATCAATAAGAACAACCTTACGACGGGTCTCTTTTTTGATCTGTCTAAAGCATTTGACTTTGTCTCACATGATCGGCTTTTGACGAAATTGGAAAAATATGGTATTAGAGGGATGGCATTGCAATGGATTTCATCTTACCTAAAAAACCGACAACAATGCGTCTCCATTCATAAAATAGTAGATAATGAAATGCAATCCTACTTATCTGAGTATAAAATAAACAAACACGGCGTCCCACAAGGAAGCGTTTTGGGACCCCTGTTGTTTATATTATATATAAACGATATAATTGAAGTTACAAATCATAAATGTATCTTGTTTGCGGATGACATATCAATCATTGTGACTTCTAATAAAACCCTTAATTCGGATATCGGCAATCATGAAACTGATATAAATAATACAATCGATAATATAATAGCATGGCTAGATGAAAACAATTTACAAATTAATCTTGACAAATCAAATTTTATACAATTTAATCAATCAAAACATAATCAATTTAATTTTAAACTAAATGTAAGAAAAATCAAAGAAGTGACGCACACCAAATTTTTAGGTGTTATCATAGACCAAGACCTAAATTGGAAATTACATGTTGATAATGTATGCAAAAGAATAAATAGGTTTGTATATGCACTTAAGAAAATTAAAAATGTAACCAATATAAAAACCGCTACTATGTTGTATTATGCGTATATAGAGAGTATTCTACGATACGGAATCATAGTGTGGGGCAACGGAATAGACAAACAGAGGGCATTCATTGCACAAAAGAAGTGCATCAGAGCTTTGAGCGGAATTCCACCTGGTGAGTCCTGTAAACATTATTTTAGGAATTTGGGTTTATTGACATTACCAGCGCTCTATATATATGAAGTGTGTAATTTTGTATACAAGAATACGGAACTGTTCAAAAGAGCATGTCAAATTAATTCTAGATTAAAAAGGAATCCACAGAGACTTGTGTTGTATGATACACCTAAGTCTGCGAAATATGCAAAAAATTGCATCGCAATGTGTGTCAGCATTTATAATAAGATACCTAATGACATAAAAACGCTTAATTACAATTTATTTAAACGCAAACTATGTGATTGGCTAAAGAAATACAATTTCTATAATATTAAAGATTTGACCGAAAATATAAAAATTAAATCAGAATGTATATGAACATTTGTATGTTTTAATTTTCAATATAATTAACGAATGGTGTATATATAATTAATTGGAGATATATGTTTTAGTGACTACATACTTAAATTATTGTCAATGTCAAATGTCATAATCAACATAATTTTGCATGCTAAATTGTATTAGCTAAACATGCGCACATTTCACGATGTATCACCTTTATACCATGTTTTAAGCAATAAATGAATTGTATTGTATTGTAAAAAGAAGACAAGACAACTTCTGACGGGTCAGCTAGTTGCTGATAAAAATTAATATATTTGTATTGCTAACTGTACATCGTTGATCCTGTAGCACAAATATATGTAGTTCGATTTTGTAGTGAAATGCGTAATGTGGTCGGTATAAGAACAGAACAAGATATGTAAATTTTGACGTGCCGAGCTGACGTGCTTATTTGTACACAAGTTGAATGTAATATCTACGAGATCACGTATATAAGAACAGAACAAGATATCTTTGTAGTTCGTACTGCTAGCTAACAATATTAATTTATAGTTAGCTAGCAGTACGAACTACAAAGTTCCATTTCCGCATGACAAGCATAGCAGTTAATATAAATTTTGCAGGCATAGTAATGAAATCGGAGGTAAATCTCGTAGCTAAATACTAGGTATGATGTAAAGCTACAAAGCGATTACCTACTCATATAATATTAATTATTATTTTATTATGTCTAATATAATATAATGTACCGGCCAGGGGCGCCGACTGTTAGAAAACCTCATGGGTGCTCATGCTCATATGATGACTCGAAAAAGTGGCGAAGTGTGAAAGAATCTCATTTACTTAACGGCAGGGTGCACAGAGTGCAAGTGAGGTTGGCACTAGCTCTATAGCCACTAAATAAGTATAATACCCACTACACTTACGAAGTAATTATGGAGTATGTGTACCTAATCTGTGATTACACTCCGAAAGCTCCCTACAAAACTTTTTATCATACAGGCAGGTGTGTATAAACCACAAAACCTACGACCAGCCCCCTTACCACCATCTCTTATTGCGATTAGATTATTAATAACTAAATAGAATGCTTATTCGTACCAATGAATAAGCGACTTACGAAGTAATTATGGAGTAGGTGTACCTAATCTGTGATTACACTCCGAAAGCTTCCTACAAAACTTTTTATCATACAGGCAGGTGTGTATAAACCACAAAACCTACGACCAGCCCCCTTACCACCATCTCTTATTGCGATTAGATTATTAATAACTAAATAGAATGCTTATTCGTACCAATGAATAAGCGACTCTATTCAGTTATTGAATCGCAATAAGAGATGGTGGTAAGGGAAGGGGGCAGGGGCCCTACCGCCGAAGCTGAAGCCGATTACCTACCATCGGATTTTTTGATCGCCAAAATAGATCTTAGGTTTACGTTATTGACAAACATCTTCAGCTTAGTCGGTAGAGCTATAATAACTAAAAGACGAAAAATAATTTTTAATATAGGTAGAAAATCGAAAGCTACCCACTGACCAATATAGATGAACGAAAAAGATTTGTATTACTTATTGTGAAAAAAGCGTGGGGTGCTTTTTTTTTAGTTCGATCGATCATTAAAGCGTGTTTTTTAATGTTTTTAAGCTACCTATATTTATTTTCCACTTCATAGTTCGATGTGATATGTAAGGAAATTCATTAATCCTGAAGATCCTTACCAGGATAATTAAATTAACTTATGAAATTATTGTATTGTCATCGGTCCTTGATAAGTATACAAAGTTTAAATTAAACCTGACCGTTCAAAGTGGGTCAAAATCAAGTTAAAGAAGCGTGTTAAGAAGTCAGTTACAAACTGACATTATCAAGTCGGTAACAAACTAACAAACCGACAAACAAACATACAGGTAAAGCTAATAAAAGCGTGTTAAAAAAGAAACAATTCCGGCGCCAGAAGTGGGTACACACAACAGACTAAACGACTAACAAAGAGGCAATATAAAATTCTTGCGGTATAGGTAGCATCTCAACAACAAATAGGTACCACTTTCGTGAAGGACAATGCGTAAGTTGTGTCTACATTCACAGTGTAACCAACCGGATTTTTATAACCCTCCTATCGTGCTCCGAACATCGTGCCGTCTCGTCAGTCGGACACAGGAACCGGCTCCAGACTATAAATCATCGCTCACCGCTTCAACCACATAATGCACGCCGTATTAGCCATATTCCCATCTAAACAAAAAGCTAAAATAATCAAACGTTAGCGCCTCACCTCTATTAAGAATCCTCGGGGGCGACGTCCCTGCAGCAAGCGGGACGAAACGGGCGCCGCGCAACCAACATAAACACTGCACCAATGTTTAAAACAACGCGAATTACTCAACTTATTGGAGATATAATGTTAACACAGCACTGTCACAATGTTCGAACACTGAAATCCAAATGCTTCGTTTGTTTTTAGTCACAAAATAAGAATAACTACGCGCATGTCAGTTCAACAATGTTATTAAATTTTTTGTCGTATAGCAATAGCACCTTCCGCGACCACCGCTCGATGACTGGCGAGCGGGCGTGCGCTTTTCTATTGGTCGGGTAATCTCTACGGGGCCTGGCGGGGGTGATGTAGCACGCGGAGGGGAGCCGTGGTTCTTTTCTACCTGACTGGATTATACTTGCCATTGCCGGTCTTCGAAAATGAATGAATGAACAATGAGGGTAGAAAAATCCTAAGTACCTATAGAGTGAGTTTTAATTTTGTGATTGTAATTTTTGGGAATTATACTTATTTTGTCGATTTTAAAATTTCTCTCATTTTGGTACGTATCATATTTTTTATACCACTAAGGTAGGACTAGGACACACATACATACGGCCCGCAGCACCCCGCTTGTCACAACAGTTACCGCAGCCTATGGACGCGTGCAGTGGCATCACTCGCGAATTTTCGAGGTGGAGGTGCCGCAGCCCTTTTTGGTGTACCCCATGATATCCCTAGTCCCCCGGAAAAAACAGGAAGTTCATTGTACAACTGGAGAAATCCCCTCTGGATATTTTGAACATTGTGGTTACTGTACCGATTATTTTTTAAATTCGCTATCTGAGAGTCTCGGATGGTCTCGGAATAAGATCCTTTTATCCGAATTGCAACACGAAATAGGTACCTGCGATGACGCCATTCATACAGTTCGCTTTGGACGCAAATGGCAATGGCAGTTATGGTACAAAAAATAATACTTTCTGTTTCTGTAAATTACACTGAGTTTTGAATTATTTTATAGTAGGATTGATTATAGTATTTTTTTTCTTGAAAATCACCTAACGCGACTCATAACAATCTATAATAGAATAGAATACACTTTATTGCACCAACATTACACAGATACATACAAGAAACTTGCAAAAATTAAAAGTACAAAAGGCGGCCTTATCGCTAAAAGCAATCTCTTTCAGACAACCTTTATACGAGAAACAATGATAAAATTAGGTAGGTGGCGCATCATGAATTATAATTCGTTTCTCCCGAAAAATATTTGAATACTATTTTTCATTGGGATGTCTTGTCATGTCACTCATGCTCTTTGTGAAAAATTAAGAATACTTTATAATGATAGAATACAGAATGCGCTGCATTTACTTTTCTTTTTTTTTTTTTGTTTATACTACGTCCGGTGGCAGACAAGCATACGGCCCGCCTGATGTGAAGCGGTTATCGTAGCCATAATAACGCTCGCAACATAATTTATTGCTCGCAGGAATACAACAACCCTCAAGGGAATTGTTATTTGGCTGCGGTATTCTGTGACGTGGAGGTACATTCCCCAGTCGGGTAGCTTACAATTACGCTCCCTACCTCTCTTTTCGCCAGAGCTTCGTTTGTCAGTCAGCAGGGTGCACCGCGTGCACCGCATGCAGGTGAAGTTGGCTTTGGTTCAAAGATGTTGATAAACCACTTACACCCCAAGACTTACTACTTACTTACTTTCCTCTTAACCTGTGTACGCACTAAAATATTGTTCACCCTAAAAACCCCACCGTTTTTCCTTTGTGTTGATGTTTTGTTTCTAATAGTGCAGGTAAATTGACAACCCTTTGCTGTCAATTTACCTGCACTATTAGAAACAAAACATCTGTTAATTTGGACACAGACAAAAATTAGCAGATAGGCCTTGGACATAAAGTACCTACATGAGTTACAATATAAATTTCATTGTGAATGTACATTTCTATAGAACCTATTAAAATACCAACTAAAGAGCAAATCTGCTATGTCTTCATTTTTATTACAGCTTTTAAAATTCATAAGAATCGAAGAGTGCATACTGCATCCTGAGTCCACAATTCAAACATCCGCACTAGTTCTCACGTTTACACTTGTAAAATGTTGATTGCATGTGTCCAGTGGAGATGGCTTCTTGCACTTTATCCCCACTGGAGCGCTCGTACAGTCATGTGGTTCCAGAAGAATACCAGCGCTGTAACTAAGCTTCAGCTACACTGAGCTGGGACCATGATAGCGGCACATGTTATGTGTTGTTTTTAGGGTTCCGTACCCAAAGGGTAAGAACCCTATTACTAAGGCTCCGCTGTCCGTCCGTCCGTCCGTCCGTCCGTCTGTCACCAGGCTGTATCTCATGAACCGTGATAGCTAGAGAGTTGAAATTTTCACAGATGATGTATTTCTGTTTCCGCAATAACAACAAATACTAAAAAACAGAATAAAATAAATATTTAAGGGGCCTATACAACAAACGTTATTTATTTGCCGTTTTTATAGATAATGGTACGGAACCCTTCGTGCGCGAGTCCGACTCGCACTTGGCCGGTTTTTTTATTGTAATAGTTTTAGAAACATGTGCGGCGTGGCCAATAAAATATTTTTCTTCTTGCAGAAAGGACAGATTACTCTTTTTAGGGTTCCGTACCTCAAAAGGAAAAACGGAACCCTTATAAGATCACTTTGTCGTCCGTCTGTCTGTCAAGACCCTCTATGTCGAGAATGCGTGGAGGTATCAAGCTGAAATTTGAACTGTATACTCAGGTCTACGGTCCCATGATGTTGTAAAAAAAATCAAACTGCTAAGTTTACGTAAAAAAAAGTTACGGCCGTTTATTCAGCCAAAAACGCATATTTCGACACATTCTCAAGGGAATCAAAACCTATAGGGTACCTACTTCCCGTTGACCTAGAACTATGAAATTTGGCAAATAACATCGATAAAGACTACACGTACAGGAATAAATCTCAAAACTATACATTTGTAATTAAGTCTTAAAAAACAGGGAGTCTATTTTTTTTTATAGGAGATCGAAATTTCAAATTGAAGCTACTAGTTCTATATGAAAGGGCTTGATGTGCACATTGCAAAATATATTTTATTTATTTTTTCCGACGCATTATTTCTTATTTATGACGAAAAATATCAAATTTATAATGATCCTACGTACGGAACCCTCGGTGGGCGAGTCCGACTCGCACTTGGCCGTTTTTTTTTTGTATAAAATGCAGCATTCTCACCAGTAGTCGCTGAATTTACATTAGTACTATCTGAAACACTATTATTCACAATTGCTGTATCAACCGAGTACAAACCCGAGGGGCAATTCTCGTAATTAAAATGTAGTTAAAATTCAGTTTCGATCCAGTCTCGATCTCACAAATCTCACATTTGGTATTCTCGTAACACAATATGTAACTTCAAAATTAAATTTAAGCGGGATTATATCGAAATATGAATGAAAATTAAACAAACTAAGAATGTTACTTTGCCAACAACAAGAATTGATAATAATTAATTAATTAAATCAAGTATATAATTTTAGTCAATTCACAATTCAATCTCGATTCGGTCAACTTTCAATCTGCGTTCGTAGAAAAATTACGAGAATTGGCCTTCTGCTCACTTGATAGGGCCGGCGTGAGGCCTAATGTTTCTAGGTATAGCACCTGCAGTGGCGTCACTATACCATCTGTGGCCCGTGGCTAATTCATCGATGGGGCCCTGTCCTTAAAAAAAACTTAACGTTATAGTTTAATTGCAATGAATCAACCCCTATAATGAACTATTTTGTGTATTTTGATTACTCACAGATACCCTCTGGGGCCTACACCAATATCAATAGAACATCGTCCAGTAAAAAGACTTCCATTTCTACAATTGAATGGCCAACGTGTGTAAGTTGTTGAAGCAGTAGAAGACAAGGGAAGCCAAACGTAAATTAACCGAATGTAAATTAATAATGTTCACGATAAGTGAATATAGACACTGTATACAATAGTGCCAAAATATTAATGATAATTATAGATATAGTTTCGTACATAATAATCAATTGGATAAGGCAATTTTATGTAATAGTTTGATCCAACTTGAGATACAGGATACTTTTTAACTCGACTTATACTCGCATTATTTTTATATTGCAAATTATTTGTTCATCTGTGAGCACCATATCTACTATTGTAACAAATGGCAGTGTAAAGTAATTTGGTAGGGTAATCTTAATATATAAAAATTTCGTGTCACGTTGTTTTTCCGCGATGAAATCCGAAGCCGTGTGTTTTCCGGCAGACTAGATTAGAATCACTCCGTCTCTTCCCGTCGATGTCGTACAAGGCGACTAAGGGAAATACATTATCAAATATCGATCAAGCCTCCCCAACCCGTTTGGCCAGCGTAGCGGGTGTAGACCAAATCCTCCTTCTGTCTGGGACGGACGAGAGAGGGTCGTGCTCCTGTAGTGGAGACTAAAATGACCTGATGATGATGATGATGTGGCTCAGTAGTATCTTTATAGCCAAAACAAACCTCACTTGCACATGGTGCATCCTACTGGCTAGCAAAAGGGGCTTTGGTGAAAGAGAAATAGGACATGTCGAGCCTATACTGGTATAATCATAAAGATTTGATAATAATTGATCTTTGATTTGTTGAATTTGTTTCCGCCACGTATAGCAGAATATATTAAATAATCGGAAAAATTAACGTAATAATATTTAAAGGCGATACGAAGTTCGCCGGGTCAGCTAGTAGTTTATACAGTATAAGAAAATAGCTATAGAAATAATTAAGGAATTGTAAAATTCGTAGTAAAAATAGAAATAAAAATGAAGCATAAAACAGTCGCTCGCGTTATGGTAATGTTCTCTTGGATGTACCAAACCCATTGCAAAACCTAAGTAAATCGGAAGAAAAATCAAGGGTTATCTAGAAGAAAGAAAAGGAGGAAAACAAGATAAAATAGCACATCGATTGATAATAGGTTTTGTTTCTCAGTACCTAACTAGGGCACCTGCTTGATCTCTCATTGAGGCATTTTGGCGTATTACTTCAGCTCGGACAAGCACTCTTCGTGTCTCTACGGACTCGTATTAAGGCGAAGACAGAAGATCTGACGAAGTTATAGGTACAGAGCGTACAACCGGGAGGCACGTCCGGTACAAATAAACTCCATACATAACTAAACGAAATAAACCAGTCGGCTGCCTCGACATATTCCAGGCGAGATGAATAACGCAGTTTAGTAGGTGACCTCGAATATATTCTATGCAAAATGATTTAAATCAAAACAGCCCACCTCGATGCAGATTTTTTTTGTTCTCTGTTTTTCTATTTTGGGTTTCGGGAACTGATCTATTTTATTACTGATCAGGATATGTACGATCAAGATTAGTGCATACCGACCAATGAGAAGAACTTTGCTGGCTGCGTCTATAGGATGACAATTTAGATATTATTTAGATGACAATGTTGTCAAAGCTCTTTTCTCATAAATAGGTCGGTAAAAAATACCAACCTGTAAGTAAAGTAATAATAAATTATTTTATTATAATATCTTAATAGTAGCAGTTTATTATATAATAATAATCATTTATTTGAGATTCCGTTTTACAAAATGTTTACAAAACTCATATTAATAAATACCTTAAAGACTAGTATACATACAAAATATTATAAAAACATAAAACTAATTGAATGCACTCGTAGTGTCGCAGACAAGTGATGCAATTCAGTGTATATGTTATCTTATTATTTTTATTCATTTTTTTTACCTTGCTAGCGAACTACCCCGATTTCGCGGGGGTGCAATAAAATGTAGCCTACTGACTTCTAGCAGCGGCTTCGCCCCGAGTTAATCTAATACATGGATAAAAAGTCTTTTATGTGTTTATCCAGAATATATTCTATATGTATTCCAAATTTCATCCAAATGCGTTCAGCCATTTACCCGAGAAAGAGTAACAAACATCATATCGAAAAGGATGTTACTCGCTGGTCATATTTTTTTATAGGCGATTTTTTTTTATTAGTTCTGTATTTTTGCGTTTTTTATTTTTGCTATTAGAAACAAAAATATTTTAGTGTAAATAGTGTAGAGTAGATGAAGTCACCTCAAAGCCTTCACTCAAAGTTTATACTTTATACTCATACAAATGAGTTTGGGGCTGTTGATATAATAGAAGCCACTGAGAATCATTATATCTCACAGTATCTATTTTGTGATATCACTAGCAGGTATGTTCCCTCGTATATTATATATTTCTATAGTTATATATATATTCCTAACTTCTTGGAACATGCTCAAGTACAGAATGGAACTGTCTAACAAAATTATCGCCGAACAATATTATCATTACATACCTACACAAACTTTGGCTATTTACGACAGACGTGCGTAGATAACGCCTAGGTATAACAAATATGAGAACTTGAGGACTGATAGGTACCTACATTGTTCAGATATTTGGCTGGATTCCATCCATTGAATTTATCCATGGACAAAAATTACCCACGGTATGAAATCAAAGTCAACTTTTAAAAAAATATTAATTAAAAAGTTTTCAAAATTTCAGGTTAATTACAAAAAAAAAGAAAATAAAAAGACGTAAAATACTTCTTCATTTATATTGGTTGTATTCATCATCATCACCAGCCGTATCTACACTATCTACCCACTGTTGGATATAAGCCTTCCCCAATGCTTTCCGCTAAATACCATCCTCCGCCTTCCGCATCTGCTTCCAGCAACTTTCTTAAGGTCATCGGACCATTAAGCAGGAGGGCCGTCCAACGATTCGTCGTCATACACCTACTTCCCCATCTGCCATCACTTACTACTTACTAGGCAGATGTGAGCGGCCCATTGCTACTTCAGCAAACTGAAGGCTTTGTCGACACATTTGGTTTTCCGTCGAAATTCTTCGTTCCGGATTCGATCCCTCGGAGAAACCCCGAAGTTGTAGTCAGATTTTCTTAAAATATATCAACAGTAATCGATCAGCATATTTTTATATCTAAAACCGGCCAAGTGCGAGTCTCACTCGCGCACGAAGGGTTCCGTACCATTATCTATAAAAACGGCAAATAAATCATGTTTGTTGTATGGAAGCCCCCATACATATTTGTTTTATTTTTATTTAATTATTTATTTTCAAAGTGAATATAAAACTAAATATCATGTGAGTATTTCATGCGTCTAACTATTGCCGTTATCAATTGCGAGCAAAAACGAGCAAAAAATCACGTTTGTTGTATGGGAACCCCCTTAAATATTTAATTTATTCTATTTTTTAGTATTTGCTGATAGAGCGGCAACAGAAATACATCATCTGTGAAAATTTCAACTGTTTAACACTCACGGTTCATGAGATCTTACAGCCTGGTGACAGACGGACGGACGGACGGATGGACGGACGGCCAGCGGAGCCTTAGTAATAGGGTTCCTTTTTACCCTTTGGGTACGGAATCCTATAAACCATTAAATCAGAACCGTTCGAGACGTTCACCATAGCCATCACTTATGCTTCCTAGGTTTTCATGGAAAGTGCAAACAAAATTGATTTTCCGCGACATGTTTTTCCCCATTTTGTGGTAATTACAATTACTTTATGACAATACTATTATGTCATAACTATTACGTGTTATACTAGGCTGACACGACGTACAAAATGGCATGAAACTATTTGGGTATATTGATAATTAAAAAACGTGACGTGACAATAAGGGTTGATAAAATTTAGTAAATTAAATTTTAGTGATGTGAAAGAAGGCAAAAAACAAATTCTACATAAATTACTCTCGATCATTAAAATTAAATTAAATAATTAAATAAATATTTCTGGACAAATTACACACTGCCATCTAGTCCCAAATTAAGCAAAGCTTGTACCATGGGTACTTAGTTACTAATATAATTATACTTATTTTTTTATAAATAATACATAGAATACATAGAATACACCCAGACGAAGATAAACAGACATGTTCATGCATACAATTGTTTGTCATGTGCGGGAATCGAACCCGCGACCTCGGAGTCAAAGTGGCCATTGCTAACTATTCGACCACCGAGCTCGTCAATACCATTGTAATCTGTCCAATGACTTTTAAGCCGATAGTTTTTACGCCGATTGCACACCTCGTATACAATAAGTATTATATTTTATGTAAAAATTTGTTACTTATCAACACATATTCTCGATTTGAAACACCTTAAATACTTACTATAAGATCTATAGATTACTTATTTTTATAGATATAAATGTATGTATATAATAATCTACATAATTGTAAATGTATATAATAATCTACATAATAAATGACGAGCTCGATGGCGTAGCGGTCAATGACGCGGCTTCGACACCAACGCTCGTGGGTTCGATTCCCACACAGGACAAACATTTGTGTGCATGAACATGTCTGTTTGTCTTGGTCTGGGTGTTTTCTATGTATCATAAGTATGTATTTACAAAAAAAAAATGTATTTACGTATGTTTATCAGTTGTCTAGTACCCATAACACAAGCTTCGCTTACTTTGGGGCTAGATGGCGCTGTGTAATTTGTCTGACAATATTTATTTATTTATTATTTATTTAAAATTATGGTGTTTGTTTAACCTTAACAAAGAAACATACCTACCATAGTTACAAAGTACACACCTACACAATGTTACGATAAAAAGGAAAAGCTAAATTGGTTGGTATCACCTATTTTTCCGGGAATGGAAGTTCGATCAAAGTTAAGACGAGTTTTTGCGACTTATCTAAGTACAATAAAATTTATCTCAACTCCTTTTACAAAGAAAATATCTTGTGAAAATGTCGTATCTCTCGAGATATTCTCGCTACGGCTTAATGGGAGCATCATCTAATGTTATCATGAAAACACAGGAAGCAAAGAGCGTTTTCCTAAAAACCCAAAAAATACAAGCATTATTTTGACGAGCTCTGCAGTAAATTAAGAGACATTGTTTGATAGAACTCTGATAAATATTAAGGTAAAAATAAAACTCCATTTGCCATCAACATCATCAATCACGCAAAGCTACAAGAAAATTATAACTTTGGATAACTTTGTGTGTTGCCTTACCTACCTTGGTATTGCAATTTTTTCTTGATATTCTGCTATTGGCTTTCAATGTCGAAATGTTAATAATTCCCCGAAAAATAATATTACAATCACATTAACCGACTTTTTATAAACATATTATATTTACATGTGTCATTCATTCATTATATAGGAGGCGTATTTAATTTCGTTTCAGAATTGGCTTTAATTTTAGTTGGGCGGAAAGCGGGTCAACGGATGCCCAATGGCCCATGATTATTATTGAAACAAACGTAAACGGTCGGGCTGAAGTGCAACGTGCAGTGCGATACATCAGGCACAAGTGTGCAGTGTCTGATAATCTGCTGTTTGACAGTTACCAGTCAGAGACGTAAATAGCTAACATCGACGTCATTGCCGTAGGACGTTGCCCCTGGATTTCAATCATAAAAGTTTTTTTACCGTGCAATCAATGACAAAAATTATTAAAAATAAAAATATTAAAAGGGTACTCCGAAATAATTTACCCACCTGTATTGTCACTTTATGGAGATTTACCACTAAATCGGGGTAAATTTAAGTCTGTTATGTTACGCGTGTATAATTAGATAATGTAACCAACTAATGTGAAAAATCATCGTTATAATAAAAATTAATATATTGAATGAATTTAATTTTTATTATAACGATGATTTTTCACATTAGTTGGTTACATTATCTAATTATACACGCGTAACATAACAGACTTAAATTTACCCCGATTTAGTGGTAAATCTCCATAAAGTGACAATACAGGTGGGTAAATTATTTCGGAGTACCCTTTTAATATTTTTATTTTTAATAATTTTTGTCATTGATTGCACGGTAAAAAAAAAAATGTTTTGTAGAAACACAAACACCATCTGTTTACCTTGATAATGCCTTAGCGGCGAAACCGGTCGGTAATATTAAATATAATAACGTGGAATAGTACAAGTGCTTTATTATAACATTATTTTCCAGGACTTTTCTCCAATTTGCAACAGATGTCATGTGTTTTCAAAGCTCATCGTAATTGTTGTTTCGAAGTATTGGTTATAGATAAAAAGTGGACAGAGTCTGCTGATAGAACAAGAAAGAATTCTACGAAATAACTTGAACTTTAGCTCACTGCCTGTGTCAGTCACTGACTTGCTTATCATAAGATAACGATCTTGCGATGCCTTTTGCCGATTGCCTTGAAACGAACATGACTTTTAGTATTCCGTAGCTATTTAGGTACGGAACACTAAAAACCATGTTCGTAGGTGCCTGTCAGTTTGATTTATCCATACATCACGGGTCTTAAGCCCCTAAAAAGGATTGACCTGGTAACCGATCTGGGGCCCTAACGCCTAAGCTAAAGCCGATTCACATCGAATTTTTTGAATGCAAACAACAAACTTCAGCAAAGATTGGTGGTCATCATGTTTAGCTTAGTCGGTAGAGCTCCAGAGTTACTACCAGCTAAACTAAATAAAATCACCAATAAAGCGAATCGTCTACAGCTTAGTGACTCAGGCATAGGGCTCTTGTTTGGATAATAATATTTATTTCAGATTTCGTAAAAACCTAATTAAATTATTAATCATGCTGAGTCCCATGCACACACACGTGCCGAAAAAAAATTGTTCAATTTTTTTGGGTGTCACTAAAAGTTAATTTTAGCGTGCCCCATGTACACATACATGGGGCACGCTAAAAGGTTTGCATTTCTAGCTAATCGGAACTATTTTAATTTCGAATGTTATATTTTTTGAAACGACTTGCAACCTTCTTAGTAATAAAAAAAAAAACCGGACAAGTGCGAGTCGGACTCGCCCACCGAGGGTTCCGTAGGTACGTAGTATCATTATTAAATTTGATATTTTTCATTATAAATAAGAAATAATGCGTCGGAAAAAATAAATAAAATATATTTTGCAATATGTACATCAAGCCCTTTCATATGATACCCCATTTGAACTAGTAGTTTCAATTTGAAATTTCGACACCCTATAAAAAATATAGACCCCCTATTTTTTAAGATCTATTTACAAATGTATAGTTTTGAGATTTATTCCTGTACTTGTAGTCTATAACGATGTTACTTGCCAAATTTCATAGTTCTAGGTCAACGGGAAGTACCCTATAGGTTTTGATTCCCTTGAGTGTGTCGAAATATGCGTTTTTTGCTGAATAAACGGCCGTAACTTTTTTCTAGGTAAACTTAGCAGTTTGATTATTTTACAACTTCATGGGACCGTAGACCTGAGTATACAGTTCAAATTTCAGCTTGATACCTCCACGCATTCTCGACATAGAAATTCTTGACAGACAGACAGACAGACAGACAGACAGACAGACAGACAGACAGACAGACAGACAGACAGACAGACGGACAACAAAGTGATCTTATAAGGGTTCCGTTTTTCCTTTTGAGGTACGGAACCCTAAAAATGGCGGGATATCATTTGTTTATCACACTACAACTACAACGAAAATGGAATTAAGTCGAAAAGATTTTAGAGCGATGATTTTTTATGATTTTAAAAGTTCTCTTTCTCCGTAAGACTGTGCCGCTCGTCTTCAAAATGCTTTTGGGAGAGAAGCACCTTGTTTAAGCACCGTGAGGCGATGGTTTGCTGAATTTGAGAGAGGTCGGGTTTCTTTACATGACGAATTTCGTGAAGGGCGGCCATCAACTGCCGTCAACGAAAATAATGTGGCTACTGTTAAGCGGCTAATTGTAGAAAACCCGCGGATTACCTATGAGACAATTCGAGGGCTATTGGGGATTAGTATGAGCCAAATTCAGAAAATTTTACACGAAGAATTAAAAGTTCGGAAACTGTTATCGTTGGATCCCTCATGAACTGACAGCCGAGCAGGAGCAGAAGCGGGCTCGCGTGGAATGGTGCTCACAGATGCTACTGAAGTACGACCACGGACATTCTAATGCTGTTTATGACATTGTCACAGGAGACGAAACGTGGATTTATTGTTTTGAACCCGAAAAAAAACAGCAATCTTGTGAATGGGTGTTGAAAAAGAGAACAGGCCAACAAAAGTGAGGCAGGCGAGAAATGTTGGGAAAAAATTGATCGCGTTTTTTTTCTCAGCTACGGGTCCCATCTGCACAATTCCACTTGAAGATCAAAAGAGTGTTAATGCCGAGTGGTATTCTACCATTTGTTTACCCAGGGTGTTAGATAAAGTTCGCGAAAAACGACAAAAAAGCCGCGTTCTCCAACATCATGACAACGCTTCTTCACGCACGGCCAACAAAACAAAGTCTGCTTCTGAAAAAGTACAACTCGTCACCCATCGTGCACATAGCCCCGACCTAGCACCCTGTGATTTCTTTATTTTCCCCAAAATCAAAGATTTGATGAGAGGTTTCACTTTTACCAACTCCGAAGAGTCAGTGATAGCGTTCAATCAGCACGTAGAAAACATGCCTTCAGATCTGTGGTCCTCCTATTTTAAAAAATGGTTCGATCACATGAAAAAATGTTTATAATGTAAAGAAGAGTATTTTGAAAAGCAATAAACATAATATTTTGGTTATAACATGTTGTTTTTTTTAAGTTACGCAAAACTTTTAGTGTGACCTACGTATACTTTTATACAAATATAATTGAACAATTATTATTGCATTGTCTCAAGACTACCCAAATAAACTCGTACCCTATTTTTGTGTTCTGTTCTGTGCTCGTACCTACTAAAACTTCCATCAATACGGTGGAACAGTGAATAAAGTATGTATAGTAACTGCTTACGAGCCTATGAATACTTACAGTAGGCGTATTGTGACGACAAATACGTTTATCATCTTATAGTAAAGGTGTCATCTTCAACTTAAAAACTACTATTTATATATATTGTGTGTCCAAATAAAAATAAAGTATTCGATGATGAAATATCAGAATGCCATGAATGAAAATAAATGAAATAATTAACATTGCAGAATAAAAGTTGAGTTGAATTATGAATTGACTGGAAATTGGGTACTTGATGTCATTAATTAATTGGTATTCTTGATTTCATTTCATTCTTATTACTATCAGGATATCCTAGTGAATTTTAATTCTCGGTGTTTTTTTAACTTCAATTAAACTTTGAAATTGATCAGAGAATACTAAATCTGCCATTCGTGAGATTGAGACTGGATCGGAACTGAATTCTTAATACATTTTAATTAAGAGAACTGCCTATTTGGTTGCACGATAGCGGCATAATAAATAATTTATTGACTTGGCCCTACCCATTAATAGCGGCTTTATAAATGTAATTAAAAGTAATTCTGGAGTCTAAAATGTCTCAGTCACGGAGGTAGTGCCTGGAATCTTGGATGGTGTCCAGACCTTCGGCGCCGCTCTCGAGCTAAATACAGCCGTGAGCAATGACGTATTTAAATATTACATGGTGACGATGACAAGTATGGAACGTGTGTAATAAAATAAAATTATGAAGATATTTTTGTTCGGTCGTAATTCGCTTCGAACTGCTGACAAATTCTTACATGTCTCCGGTAAAATCCGAATAGAAATGAAAAACATAATAGTGTCATCTACGAGTCGATTATGTGGCGTTATTTTTAGACAATCTCATGCTAAATCTCATTTACACCAATATTTTGTACCTACGTAGAGCGGTCGCCCCTTACACACAAATTGGAGTCCGTCAAATATCCGTAAACATCGACATAGTGTGTGAACTGGATTAACTAATAACAATATGTAATTTTAGGCCATGATAAACCTTGATAAACAAAATGAATCTTCATCCTTTTTGGCAGTACTTAGCAGGCTAAGAATTGCTACGCCGCGCTCTCGTTCGGTAATCGAATTTATCAGGAGCCAGCGACGATAATTCGTCATCCATATGGCATCCAACCCCGCGTGTGGAAAAATGAACACGCCGAGACATAAACTTATTTATTCGAACTCATGCTCGAAATTGAGGCATCTACCCTACCAATATCGACAGAGGGTTTCGCACATGTTTGTGAATATTTAGCCGTGCACCGCCCTGTCTCGTGTCAGTAGGCAAACTTGACCACTAACAGTTTTCCTTGTGTTAATGGAAAACAAACATTGACAATGGCAAATTGGACCATAAATATCGGTATGCAATGTAGCCTCGATGGTAATGCTATCGCGTGGTAGCTATATCCGTCCCAATGGCGTTACCGCCGCTGAATGCTGATTACCATCATTAGAATGGAAACAATCGGCCGCCCCGAACTAACGAATGGCCTGTTCATTATAGCACACAACGCCTACTGAAGCAGCCTGATTTTTACGCTAAGAACTTTCGATTTTTCTCGAAATTTATGTAGGTTCGGAAGGTCAAAGGACGACCTCTGGGTAACGTCGTGAACTGGTCACGCTCGGTTTACATTGCACGTGTTACCTAGAACCCCGGCAGTTGCTAGAGATGCCGGCAGCATCACAGATTGTCTGCGACATTGATGGGTTGATTGTCAGAATGCTAATGCTGTTGTCTCTATCATTTTCCTTGCGTGACCTCTTGAATCGGAAGGTTCTAAATGACATGCGATTGAATAATTTTTATAGATGCAGTAGCATCTATAAAAATTATTCAATCGCATGTCATTTAGAACCTTAATAATAAATAAGTTCACTTAATTTGGAACTGTTGATCTTTCAGAAACGTTGTAAGAGTCGGAACAAGAAAATCATCTATCAAGCTTCTAATCATTTCACAGTTCCACCAATTGGTGTTATTATAATATGAAAATACAAGAAAATAATTTCTTGTTTCGATTCTTACAACATAGTTGTCAGAGTCAGCAAGCTTAAGTGGCAATGAACCGGTCACATCTGCCGTTTCAGCGTTGGCAGATGGGGGAAGGAAGGTCCCTCTGCGTATGGGGGCGACCAAGCTTGTGGCACCCCCTCTCTAGATGGACCGACGACCCAAAGAAAGCCGCTGGAAGCGGCCGGAAGCGGCTGGAAGCGGTGGAAAGCATTGGGGATGGCCTATATCCAGCAGTAGGTAAATACAGGCTGATAGATAATGATTATTATTCTTACGTTTCTGAAATATTAAAAGTTTCGATTGCGGTGAACTTAGATAACATGATTGGTTACTTTATATTTTATACTTTTCCAAGATTTTGCCTTGAGTAGATTATTTTTGTGCCCCCATGATCCACTATAAGATTGTTAACTACCTACTTACAGAATATTTTATAATATTTGAAACATGGAGAGAATGTTGCGAGATGTTATTGATCGCGGGTCGGTGCCGAATTATGAGCCATCATGGGAAATGCTGGTTTATGGCTGGGTTCCGTGCCGTGGCTTCGCTCGCATACCTTTTTTACAAAGGATAATGCTTAAAAACCAGAGTGAACAGACAAAGTGATCTAGCTCAAAATATTAGTTATCGTTAGTATTCGTTGGATTGTTGCACCTGTCAGACTAATCGATTACATAATTTAACCAACGTCGATTGTAGCCTGTTTATGAATTAGTTTATTTATTTCCGACTGCTTAAAGTGCCCTCAGAAGCACGGAGAAGTTTGACTTCGAACAGTACGTTAAGTCGTTGGTCCTGGCTATAGTCGTTAGATGATAGTAGTTAAGCCAAGTCAATTGCATTTGGGGGGCTAAAAATGTTGGCCTCCGTCAGCAGTTGAACAGCGTTATGAAGTACGCTCTAAACCGCTCCGATTGAGGAGAGACCTATATAAATCCCAACTGTGGGACGAAGTTGGTTGATACTGGTCAATGCAAAGAGAACTTTAGGATGTGGTGTTCATGTAATAAGCGTCATCTATTATTATTTGGGTTGCGTCAAATACGAAGCTAATTTTTGCAACATCGTTTTTTACACACAAAACGTCACCGTAGTTGCTGATGATGTATAATTACAATGATCATTACACGAGATTTAAAAAATAATACATTTATTTTATTTATGAAGAAATTTAATTAATTAAGAATAAGTTTTCATTTTAGTTTTGTGTTATGGCCAAACACAAGATATGACATGACATGACGTAAAAAAAGGTATAATAACATTGAATAATGAATTAATAAATTCACATCATCTAATAAACTTAAATCAAAGATTTTTTATTGTGTAAAAAATCATTCCACATCCTATATCAGTAAATATAAATTTTTTGAGCATCTCGAATCTTTTCATTCTGGGTTTTTTCTACATACATTCATGATCATTCTCCTTTGACCGTTTTTGCTTGTGTTTTCTATTTTCCATCTCCTCATTGAAGGAAAGGGAGAAGTACAGAAGAATCTCTTTAGTGTTATGTGGGGAGAAGTATGTAGGATATAGTATCCTATGTCTTCTCAAGTAATTAAAAATCTTAATGTCTTGTCAAAACTTCATGTCTTTACATATTTCGTATTACATATATCATTAAATTTCGTATCGATTATATCAAATTAGTTTCTGTTAATGTCCCTTTTTCCGCCAATATCCTCTTTAACTTGAAGCTTTTTATCAAAGTATACCCTAAAAGCCAATTACAACAAACTATGTAAAAAAATAATATCGTCTGCAGAGAAAATTCACAACTATGATAGAAATTTTAATATGCACAAACAGAATCTCACATGTTTGCTGGCGCGCGGCTAGTTCAGGAAACTACGTTATCGACCAACCGGAAGCACTGAGCCATTCCTGCTGCCCGACTTACCTCCTGCTCGCTGCACTACCTAGTACATCCTGACGGCTCTCCTATGGAGTTCTAACCCAAATATTAATCTGCTCTAAAGAGGAAATTATATTACGCGAGCGACGTAAACCTACTCATTAGGACTCGAATCAGAGCAGTATGTTGTATATTGATATATAATAAACCCCTTTCATCGAAGCAGATAGGTGACGTAATATTATTTGTACAATTTTCATTTCATCTATATCATAGAATCTTACCTACCTATCCACGGTATGAAGTTATCGTAAGCCGCCAAATAGTTGTCCCGAGATTTCGTTGTCAAAATACCAATCAGCGTGATTTACTTCTAACTTCATAAAACATAGACTAGAGAATATGTTCTATTATAATACATATATTTTCAGTCAGTATAAATTTATAGCATTCCAGTTTGCTTATTAGGGGAGCAAAGAACTATTTAAAATTGAGAGCGTTTTTTGAATCCTGAACGCAGCGAGGAATTCAAAGTACGTCTCACGAGCTTTAAAATAGTGTTGCTGCCGCGGCGGACATTCTACTTTTTATCACCCTCTATGAGAAAATAAGTAAATGCAACTATGAATATGTAAGAATAATATTTTCATTCTCACTATTTGAGGAAGACACACTCATTTTTTATAAAACGAAATAAAATGCCAACTTGAGTAAACATTTTTATTATGAATGAAGGCAGAATGTATTTCGCTTGTTATTTACACTTTTTTTTTTTTTGCTGACACGCGGTTATTTTATTTATTACAATATTCGTGATTGTATGAACATTACCAATACTATTCACATGAGCCAAAGGCGAATGTGATAATAGCATCACAATAGTATTCTAAGACCTAATTAAATGCAGTTTCATACAATACTTTATCTAATCTCATGAAATAGATGATAATAATATTTTAAATAAAACCATGAAGTTAATTTAACAGCTTTATTTCTTACTTATAAATCCATTTGCAGATCGAGCATGCGTGGTGCGCACGCGTGACGCGCCGCGCGGGCGTTCAGATTATGTAGAAATTTTTTGCAAAGTTGCAATGCATTTGCATTGCGATGCGGCATTAATATAGCTGAACCCAGGGCTGAAGTTGTATCGAAATGGAAAAAAAGTTATTTTTCGATACAGTTGTCTATAAAGAGCTGTATAGAAAAGTAACTTTTAAAATTTATTTTGATAAAATAAAAAGAAAATCGTAAAAGACTGACATTAAGATTCTGTGTTTAGTTTTTTAATCTCTAAATTTCACATTGTCTAGGAGAGTAGATAAAATCTTTTTTATCACATCTATTCGAAAAGCGCTAGTTTGTTCTACGTTAACAAAGATTAAAGTAATTTAAATATTATTAGTTAAAGTTCCGATCACCAAAGATATCAAGCATCAACATTGTATGCACAAGTCACAGGCGTATTTCCTCGCGTACTACATACTAAACACTAATACGTACCTACTAATACATAATAAACTAACCACGCGCTTGCCAAATAAAAAAAGTTTGCTAAAAAAATAAAAAATGTGCGAAATACATTCCGCCTTCGTTCATAATTTTATGTACATATTCAAATTCGGATTTTATTTAGTTATATAAAAAAATAGTGTATCTTCCTCGAGTAAGAATGTATTATTCATACAATAAAAATTATTAATCCTTAAAATGAAAGTATTATTTTTAGTTACTTGAATGTTTTAAAATAGTTCTTTGCTCCCTTAGTAAATATTCTACTATTCCAGACACATAATGCTAAAAAGTAAAAAAATATCAGTCTAAAACTATTAAAATTAAAGCAGGAGCGCGCGGGAAAATTTCCTTTTGATACGTGTCGCGTTAAGAGAACCGAAAGGTCAAATAAATATTTATGTGGTTATTTACTGGGAAATGTATTCAGTAAGCTGCTCATTTCATGTCGCTATAAACACGTTATGGAGAAACTTCTGGGTTTTGTATAATTTAATGTTTAAATTGTTCGTCATATACTTATACCATACCAATGTTTTAAAACAGCGGTACTCAAAAGCTTGTGGAAGGGCCCCGCATGTAGTCACATAAAAACGTAAATAAATAAATATCAAATTACACAGCGCCATCTAGTCTCAAACTAAGCGAAGCTATATATACTATGAGTACTAGATAGCTGCATTGTGCACTTTTTGGGATAGGTAAAAAATGTTAAACTCTCTTCAGGTCACGTGGCCTGATCGCAAATTATTAAGACGGCGCGGACCGACACGGCGGCGGCGGCGCGGCGTAGGAGAGGAAGTAATACCCTATCTTTCTACCGCGCGGCGAAAATGTATGCCTGCTCCTGCTGTATATGTGTGTAGCAGCATGTATGCTGCTGTTGTCATGTTTGTGTACGAGAACGCAATAAATGAATATTGTATTTTACCACATAAATAATAGTACTTTTATACTGATAAATAAAGCAATTCGTGCGAAATTATTCCCTAACCATTCCAAAATATTCAAAAATGCACAACGTTAATGTTCAAGTTTTCACTTCTGCCGGAACTCCCGGAATGCAACCCGTTTTTTTTTATTTTAAAAATGTAAGTACATACGTTACATAGAAAAAACCTAGACCAAGACAAACAGACATGTTCATGCACACAAATGTTAGTATTGTGCGGGAAATGAACCCGCGACCACGGAATCAATGTAGCCATTGCTAGCCATTCCAACGAACTCATAAAAAATATATCAATTACGTAATAACATAAGTTACCTAAAATAAAATAAAAAGTTCTTTCAATCCAGCGTTCGCGAAAAAAAATATTGTAAAAGTAGTCCGACTTTTTGTTTCGTTATTTTTTTTGTTTGTTTTTTAAAGATCTATTTCCGTCCCATAAGTACCTACCTATTTAGTTTATCAAAAGGCTCAATCGCCGAAAAAGTTTGACAAACACTGTCCCGTAGGGGAAGGGAAAATAAGAAACGTATTTTTGACATGTTTCGTAACAGCAAACGGCTCGACAGAAAAACACTCAATCATTTCGTTTTGTTATATCGAAAATGTCTCGTTTTACAACTGCTGCGGAAATATTATAGGTAAATTCTCAATTCAGTGGAACCATATCCACATATTATTAGATAATAAATTCTCCATATTTTTCGGAAAAAGTTTCATGACGAAAATTTAGTACCTGTTTCAAATATTGCGTTCAAATACATAATATGGTTGACTTTTGTATGGTATGAAACTGTTATATGGTTTTATATAATAGGTACCAAAAGAATAGTATTATGTGTGCTTCGGAGGGCACTTTTTGCCGTCGCGTCGGTCCCGTTGTTGTTGTATTATTATAGATGACAGTCGTTAAGCTAAGTCGCAGTTGAGCAGCGTGGTGGAGTATGCTCTAAACCCCTTCAATTGAAGGAAGACCCATATCCCAGCGTGGGATGAATATGGGTTAACGATGTAATATTATGTGTAATACATACATATACAATAAATTGACATGATGTAGGTACATTTTTATGGGTTACACCCTTCGATCAACAATAGACAACGTTACACCGGATTAGACATTTATTTGAATATTATATACTTACCGTGTGACATATAATCATAATAAGTTAACATTATTGATAGAATATGACATAATATACCTACTTAATTATTTTTTGGTATTGCATAACGTTTCTCATAGCGTCTCTCTTATTAGGAAGAAAGATCTAATTGTTTAATTAATAAATGTAATATTTCAATTTACTGTAAACATTAGCATGCTATCAAAGTAGCTAATTATAATATTAATTTTAATACATTGTTAGGGCGAATAAGCATTCATTCATGCAAAATCGATAAACAAAGAGGAGGCGCGTGTAGTTACAGTCCATAACGTTTTTGGAAACCGCAAAAAGTATTTTCCCACTAAAATCTTAATTTTGAAAAGCGAAAAATCTGTTACAAGTAAAATCAAACGATGGGTAATGGATTGTTTAGAAAACAGAAAACCGAAAACAGCTTGTAGGCTGTTTTCTATTTTCCCATCACCCATCGTTTGATTTTTCTTGCAACAGATTTTGTTTTGGTACCTACTTATGCCTTATTTCCTTACATCTACTTTCTCTTTCTCAGCATCTCTACTGCAATGGCGCAGTGATTTGTGTAAGCGTATGTTTTTCTTCTATGTAATCAACTTGTAGAACTCTGACATAAACTAGCAACACTGTTGCAATGAAGAAAAAACACGACGTCATTGTGCAAGTGAGAGTTATCGAATACGCCGTGCAAGTCAAACAACGTAGATGAATGAGTTGGTTATCTCGCATTCGATTTGGTCTCGGTTGTTATCATTTGGATAGCTTGTAAGCCCTGAACTTTTTAAATTAGCCGCCATTTTGAACTTTTCTGAAACTAAAAAGTTAGAACTGGCTGCCTATTTCAAAAACCATATCGGAGAGTTCGAATGATCTCCGAATACGACCCCATTATCAGAATTGAAAAAAGTGAACGCAATTTTAAACCTCTTAGTTATTAGACTGATTGTTTTCAAAATCGAAGAATTTAAAGAAATGGTACTTATTATACCTACTATTCGTTACATGTATAAATAGCATTAATTTCCAATAGTAAAAAATATGGAAATTGTATTTAATTACTGGATATTGGAAATGACAACGGTGATTTCTTTGTAGTATACTTAGTAGCGCGTTTTTAGGTGGAATTGATAGGAGTGATTCGAGTGACAATACGAGCGCAGTACTGAGGCAAAAAAAAAACTAAACGACGTTGTTTTGCAAAGCTTTTCTTTTTCTCTGTATTCAAATTGTATTTAGTTGTTAGGATTGCACTTTTTTCATACTTTCTAAACCCTTTAAGTACTTATTCTTATTTAAGATATTTTTTTAGTTAATGCAATAATGAAACTCGCACTAGGCAGGTTTTTTTTTTGGACTTTCTTTCTTTTTGGACTCGTAGTGGGTGTAATAATTTAATAAAGTAATGTAACACTACATAAAATATCAATTTTATTTGAATTGACTTGGGTGTTGAGTTACATATGACAAAACTAAATATTGTACATTTATTCTTATATTAAGTACACTCATATTACTTATATCACCAGTATAAATATAGTTGCTAATAGTTAAATATATGAGGTTAAAGAAGATATGATATTTCCAGAAATATAGGTATCAGGGTAACCTGAATATTATGAAAACATACTGGAACTGTCGTACGAGATAGACTATGACTATGAATTGTTGTGACATCCATGAGAACTAGACAAAAATAACGAACGACTCTCAAGAGGAGAGGCACTTCAAGGGACGTTCTGTGTATGTACGGGCATATACTGTGCTTATATTATATTTATGCATATACACAGTTATCCAATTTTACGTTTATCATTTTTTTTCTGTGACGTTAAAATATTATGTGGATTTCTTTTAAAAATAAAAATTATGTAAAAAAAACTTTTAATTTAAACGGTTTTATTGAAAATAGTGTACTAAAAGCTAAAAAATAATTCGGTAGGTCGGAGGTTTCAGTCATCACACCCCTCTCCCTCATCAGTCTAAGGCATTGATCAGACAAAATAATAAAATCGTTGGGCGTAGCGTAAACTGAGTTGACTGGATGGAAACACGGCCCAACGATTTTATTATTTTGTCTGATCAATGCCTTAGACTGATGAGGGAGAGGGGTGTGATGACTGAAACCTCCGACCTACCGAATTATTTTTTAGCTTTTAGTACACTATTTTCAATAAAACCGTTTAAATTAAAAGTTTTTTTTACATAATTTTTATTTTCAAGTTTTTAGTTTCTAATTTCATTACATAGTACTTCTCGTTCTATTAAGTTTAGATTTGACTTTTGTCATTATTTTTTTTACTTTTAAATTTGTCTTGTATTCAAATGAATACCCATATTGAAAAAATGGGTATCAAATGATACCCATATTGAAAATTGAGACGATATGTAACCGCGCCAACCGGCCATTTTGTTGACGGCCATCTTGGATTTTATAATATTCATCGTGAACTGTGTTCTACTAGTTAAGCCCTTTCATTTGATACCCATATTGAGGTAGTCGTGACAAAATTTGTAAATCGCCATTTTGTAGAGGCGGCCATCTTGGATTTTCATTTTTTTTCATGTGAACTGTATTCTTCTAGTCAAGCCTTTTCATTTGATACCCATATTGAGGTAGTCGTGACAAAATTTGTATACCGCCATTTTGTAGCGGCAGCCATCTTGGATTTTCATTTTTTTTTCATGTGAACTGTGTTCTACTAGTCAAGCCCTTTCATTCGATACCCATATTGAGGTAGTCGTGACAAAATTTGTAAACCGCCATTTTGTAGCGGCGGCCATCTTGGATTTACAATGAAACAGAATTTATTTAATTGTATTGTCACCAGAACTAAAGGTGTATACCAAATTTCAGATCAATCTGTCAACAGGAAGGGGGTCAAATTTCAATTACTAGATTTGACCCAAGAATAAATAATAAATAATAAAACAAACGGGGTGAGCTAAATAAAACCGTTTAATAATAATATAAAGCTTACCTAACATCATGTTTTACACACCAAACTACCAGTGGCTTTCGATTATGAATGATGAACACACAGACATTCTATATTATCACCCTTAATAAGATGGATAGATCTAGATGAACATTATGGATATTATCAATGTATAGTATTATCAAAGTGTATAAAGGTACATAAACTATTATTTATTCTGTGGCAAAGGTATCCCGAATGTATATTATGTAAAACAGAGAAATATAAAGTTACTTAGCCATGATAGATGCTCCTGCAACGTATGATGATGGGAACGGTTGCTGGAATAAGAAGACGCAGCTCCAAAGAAGTGTCGTCACGAAATTTGCGGCAGTGGACGGCAATTACGAATGCCGTCGAATTCTTTCGTCTTGCCAAAGAAAAATAATATACAAAGGAGAAAACCAACCTCCTGTGGCAAAGCAAGAAGTAGAGTAAAGCATTAAAAGGACAGGGAACATTGCAACAATGCTAATGATTGCTCTTCAATACAAACAAGAACACATATTCGTTTAATTTTAAATTGATTTTAAATTGTGATTAGCTAATATGATAATGATTGTCTACCGCAGTTGGTATCAATTTCTCACTTGCAAGAATTAATACCTTACGAATAAAGCAAACAATGGGCATTTATCCCTTGTCTGAAACATCTGAAGCGTGTCAAGAATCCATTAAGTGTTACCGGAGCCTTCTGGAGACACAATGAAACAGCTACAGCTACTATAATGCTCTTGTTAAATAAACATCTTGTTTGTATAGCCTGTAATATTCTTGATATGTGCTTCGGAAGCTAAAGTGACAGTATGAATGAAGCTGTTATGTGTTGGAAGTTATGTCGCTTTTCTTTAAATATTTTTTTAATAAGTACATGTAAGGAGGTGTCAAGTTATAATTTATGACGTAATTCATACCACACGAACATGAACTACGAAAATGAAATAGATTGGAAATTGTATGCAATTAGATTTGTATGGCACTAGGCGTGCCAAATTTACATAACGATAGGTAAGCATATTAATACTTGAAACTTTGTGTTGTAATTAGTTGAATTGGGTTGTATAGTATTGTGGCATAAGAGCATAAAGCAAAATAAGGCATAAGTATAAAATCAATTTACCACGACTTATTTTTTTATGAAACGACTTCAAGAAGGCATATTGTTCTATGCAGAAACAGGAAACACGTTACGTATGCATACCTTAGTATCGCAATAGGGCTTGCAAATATTCGTAATTTATTCGAAAAATCCACAAAACTATTCGAGTAATACTTGTCGTTATTCGAATAATTTCAAACTCTATTCCGAATTCTCCACGGGCTAATTAGCATTTCGCAAGTATTTTTCACCATCTATATCTGTATAATGTAAGTACATAGTAATATGCGTATAGAACTAGAAAAGCTCCGCTTATTCTGTAAATATTTGATCTGAACGAATATTACGAAACGGAATTATGTTCGCAACATGGTAAGTTTTACCATGTTGCGAACATAATTCCGTTTCGTTTAAATCTACGTATTTAATACAAAGTTATGTAAATGATAATTTTGACTGCCTCCATTATAAGCCTCCATCGGATTTAATGTTTCAGTCTTACATTGTCTGATATTTGCCTCAAATGTTTTTTGTAGAAACAAAAGTAGGTACCTACACTAAGAATAACGTTTTATATTGACGTGACAACGTCTTATAAATTGGTTAGCCGGGTGACACTTCAAGAAACTGGCTCACGTTATGCGCTTACAATGAGAGCGAGTGAAAGGCGCGTGCCTTTCACTCGCTCTCATTGTAAGAGCGTCCCTTCTAAGAGCGAGAGAGACAGACATAAAAAGTGAAAGGCATGCGTCCCTTCCACTCGAAAACATTTTACCACTCAAAGTCGTTGTCACGTAAAACTTTCGCCCGTATACCGACTTTACAGGCAACCAATTTTTTATTTTATTTATTAATTTATTTCAGGCCTTGTAATGTACAGTACGAACATGACTATAGACCCATAGAATATATACCTTACAGAGTAACATACATATGTGTATGGAAGCCATCAGAAGCGCCGATACACTGCTCCCTTGGTCCAGTAGTCATTCTCCATTAAAACTACGGGTTTATATAAATGTATACTTATAATACATAGAAATGGGAAACCAACCAGATCAAGATAATCAAACATGGTCAATGTACACAAAATGTATGTCTTGTGCAAGGAATGGATTGAATCCGAATCCCTTGGTGCCCACAGTAGCCATTACTAGCGACTCGCCCACCAGGCTCGTCATAGTTTTTTTTAGTTTATTTTTTTTATATACTACGTCTGGTGGCAGACAAGCATAGGCCCGCCTGATGTAGAGCGGTTACCGTAGACATATTAACGCTCACAACATAAAATATTGCTCGTGCGCCGCCACCCTTGCTGCCAACGCAGCATCTCCTTTATTTCTGGTGACTTACTCGCAGGAACACACTTACTCGCAGGAACAAACAACCCTCAAGGGAATTGTTATTTGGCTGCGGTATTCTGTGAGATCCACACCTCCACAGAATACCGCATTTCGGTTATAAATACGCTGGTCTCCAGCTTTCTAGCAAATTTTCTAACTGATACTTTCCATCGCATTTTAGGGAATAAACATTTTCACATTAACCATGGGCACCATCCCTCAATTTTCAATGCCGCCAGCCGCCAATCGATTTAAACTCACCTGCTCATTCATCAGGGATTACTGAAGGTTGCGATCGTTTGTTCAACACCCGAGTAATGGAAATTACTGTCTACTGCCCTTCAAGTGAACACGCGATCTACATAAACATTTCGCCATAGTCCTAATGATAGGTACTTTAGTGTCAAAATTAAAACTAATGTGTTATATTTCAGACCAATATTTTTTTAGTGGTTTAAAGTAACATTCACACTCATTTTTTGACGATACGTATTGACTTATCAGTCTTATATAATATACCCCAATGCTTGTAGACCAAAGTGTTCAATCAGTGCGTCCTTCCCGCTATGACCTATGGTGCAAAGACTTGGACGCTAACCGTTGGGCTGGTACACAGTTTAAAAGTCGCACAGCGAGCGATGGAGAGAGCAATGCTTGGAGTTTCTCTAACTAAAGGATTGAATCCGGTTCCGAAGAAATTCGGCGGAGAGCCAAAAGTTCGACGCCGAGTCAGCGATGGCAGATGGAGGAGGAAAGTCCTAGAGTGGAGGCCACGTATGGGGCGACGAAGCGTAGGGCGCTCTTTCTCTAGATGGACCAACTACCTAAACAAAGTGGCTAGTAGCGGTTGGATTCGGAAAGCGGAGCATCATATATGGTGGAAAGCATTGGGAAAGGCCGATATCCAGTAGTGGGTAGATACAGGCTGATAACGATGATGATGATGATTGACTTATCTCTATAGAAAGTTAGTACAAAAATATTTCTGTAATAATACTACTTGCTAAAGAAATGATGTTTTACCCCAGTACCTGCTATACATAAATTCATATCGAAAGACATTCTTTGCATTACGACACAGTAAAACATATCCTTGGAAAAAGATATAAAAAGTAACCTATTCGTACGATAAAATCTTTTCTAAGTGTTCGGATCATTTTAAGAACTGCCATAAAAGTTACAAAACTTAGATAACACCACTGTAGAAAGACACAAGGTACGTTATTGACGAGCTCGGTGGTGTGGCGGTCAATGACGCGGCTTCGACACCAACGCTCGTGGGTTCGATTCCCACAAAGGACAAACATTTGTGTGCATGAACATGTCTGTTTGTCTTAGTCTGGGTGTAAAAAAATGTATTTACGTATGTTTATCAGTTGTCTAGTACCCATAACACAAGCTTCGCTTACTTTGTGCTTTGGAGCTAGATGGCGCTGTGTAATTTGTCTGACAATATTTATTTATTTATTCCCGTATGTTGCCCAGACTACGTCACGAATTTGGTTGTAAGAATCTGTCATTTTACATACAGAATAAAGCTGATGACGTAGGCGAGTTCAATTCATGTGACCATATTTGTCCATAAAGAACATATCTAATTTTTGGTAACATGGATAACGCCAGCTGTGACCGCGCTCGCGGCTGCTCTATTCCCACCTTGAAAGACCATTCAAAATAGTTTGACATCCGATAATTACGGCAATTACTTAACACGCCAAATTTCGATTTTTGACGTGATAACGTCTTAGAAATCGATGAACGCCGCTGCACCCATGAAAAAGCATGACTCATTGTCACGTTCCGTCTGAGCCGAGCGTGCAAGCGAGAGCGCGGAACAAGCGATAGAGAGGCACGATCGACCTTATGTTATAACGTTATCACGTAAAATTATCATCCGTAAACCGACTTTACAGACAACCAATTTTTTTTAAATACAACACAGGGTACCAAACAGACATATGGCCCGCCTGCTTTAAAGCGGTTACCGTAGCCTTTTAGACGCTTGCAAGGAAGTAATGCTCAAGGAGTAATGTTCGCGCACCAGCACCCCCGCTGCTAACGCAGCATCTCCTTACATCTAGTAACCTAACTCACCCACCCGAATACAACATTCCTCATGGGTACCTATTGTTATTTCGTAAGTTTCACTAGACGGCACGTGTAGTTTAAGTTGGCATTGGCTCTAAGGGTCATGATGATAAAACCTCTTTATAACATTAGATAATGAGGTGTAAAGATCTCACGGATGATAAGTCCACGAGGACAACGTCGGTCAGTTCCTTGACTCGGAAGTACGATGAAGGGAAATCTGATAACATTGACATTGGTGGTAAGGTCGGGGTTCGGTGCCTTGGCGCCCACGGCCCTTGGCACGCGATCAGTCGATTTTGAAGGCCACAAAATAATAACGGTGAAAGGCTAATGACGATAGATTGAACACTGAGATATTGGAATAATTTGCAATTTGTAGCAACATGCTTTCCTGATGATATTTTGTAACAAAATCTACTCTGGTGTCAGGGTAGTTTATAATATTACACATTAATAAAAACAAACAAGTGTGCAGCTAGAACTCGCGTGATGAGAGGCTAATTAAGTCGAAAGATTAAATCATCATCATCAGGTCATTTTAGTCTCCACTACAGGAGCACGACCCTCTCGAGTTTGTCTCGTCAGACAAAAGGAGGATTTGGCCTACACTCCCCACGCTGGCCAGACGGGTTGGGGAGGCCTGGTCGATGTTTGATAATGTATGTCCCTTAGTCGTCTTGTACGCCACGCCATCCACGGGAAGAGACGGAGTGATTCTATTCTAGTCTGCCGGAAACCTCTCGACCGATAATTTACAATAATTTATTGTAACAACATTGTCATTGGAAACCATATTACCTACTTATGTTCTCCCGTACAGTACAACCCAACTTAAAAAATGCAAGTAAGCACAAAGTACCTCTACGCTTCAAGCAGGTTGTTTACTTACGTATGTATATGTAGTCTCAAAATATTCAAGAAAAACAGAGAAAACGATAACACCTGTTCGTCTACCTTGATAATGCCGTAAGGCGAAACCGGTCGGTAAAATAAATTTAATTGTGTAACAGTACAAATATAAAATGACGATATGAATAATCCTAATATTGGAGACGAATACGAAACGAAACCTGTTTGTAAAACTTTTTTTTATACCTTTAGTGTGACAATTAAGCACACAACCTGCCTGATAATGATAACACTCATAGCAGCCTATGGACGCTTACGAAATCCTAGAAATAAAGACCAGAAATTTTGGATATAATCTGTTTTTAAATTAGATGATGGCAAAATAGGTACAGGTAGATATTTCCAACAAAGTCAAAATTATAGGTATAGGTAGATGTTTCCAACAAAGTCAAAATAATTATAGGTAGACATTTCCAACAAAGTCAAAATTATAGGTATAGGTAGATGTTTCCAACAAAGTCAAAATAATTATAGGTAGACATTTCCAACAAAGTCAAAATTATAGGTATAGGTAGATGTTTCCAACAAAGTCAAAATAATTATAGGTAGACATTTCCAACAAAGTCAAAATTATAGGTATAGGTAGATGTTTCCAACAAAGTCAAAATAATTATAGGTAGACATTTCCAACAAAGTCAAAATTAAAACTGCTAAAGCAAGAATGAACAATATCTGAACATATTTTGGGGGAGAGACAATACGACAATCACAGAGTTTTTGAATATTCATTAACGAAATAGATTTGGTTATAAAAAATACTTTTTTATATAAGTACCCTTAAATCCGCGAGGTAGACTCCACTTAGAACCCCTTTGCTTGGTAAAATGAGACATATAAATGAACATCTTCAGCTGAAGGTAATATATGGAAGCTAATAAAGGTCAAGTTCTTGGACAACGAGGCCGCGCCGCCGCCGCGCCGTGGTGCCCTCCACCGAAGGCGCACGCCTCACCGACTGTGGCCCAAGGCCGCTGAACATCAAAGCGGGCTGAGACCCGTAAATTATCCCCTTCGACGAACAGACACACGGTTTGCGACGCCTTTTCTAAATATATGGGACATCTAAACTTAGGTCAGCCAATAAATTTTAATGAAAATGCTAGTAAGAGAACGACGGATGTTGGTTCAAAATACCTGAGTTGCCCATTTAATTTCATCAATTAATTCAAATCTTTTTCTTTTTTAGGGTTCCGTACCTAAAAAGGAAAAATGGAACCCTATAAGATCACTTTGTTGTCCACTTGTCTGTCTGTCTGTCTGTTTGTCAAGACCCTCTATGTCGAGAATGCGTGAAGGTACTCGTATCAAGCTGAAATTTGAACTGTATACTCAGGTCTACGGTCCCATGAAGTTGTAAAAAAATCAAACTGCTAAGTTTACGTAAAAAAAACGTACGGGCGTTTATTCAGCAAAAAACCGCATATTTCGACACATTCTCAAGGGAATCAAAACTCATAACTATGAAACTATGAAATTTGGCAAGTAACATCGTTATAGACTACAAGTACAAGAATAAATCTCAAATCTTAAAAAATAGGGGGTTAGATTCATGAAATATTTATAATGATCCTACGTAAGGAACCCTCGGAGGGCGAGTCCGACTCGCACTTGTCTGGTTTTTTATATTAAAGGAGATTGAAAAATATTTCATTAGATTCAATTACATGAATGCCGGCGTTAATAAATAGTTACGAACCTCGATTCAGTACTGAAAGTTTCAAATTGGTTTAATTGAGAAGTTGGGGTCCCACATGCCCACACACTGTCGCCAGCAATGTTACGCTCACTGAACTTTCTGACCTATGTTCAAGGCTCTAGTTCAATCATTGGGGAAATATATATAATAAAGAAGCTATAGGTTTTTCTAAAGCTTTTTTGAAGTAAAACTTCTTTACTTGACTTGGGGAATAAGGCGGTGAATGCGTGACGAGAGCGTTACGGAAACGGCGAACGGAAGTTGACAGGGAGATATAAGTTAATAGAGCTAAAGAAGTTTTACTTCAGTCGTATGGTCGAAAGCACAGTCCTGTTTTACACCACGTCGGATAATAAAACCGCCTGATGTAAAGCGGTTACCGCAGTATATAAACGTTCATACATCAAACGTGCATAACAATGACTACAAGGAGTAATGATCGCGCTGTTACCCGCGCTGCTACCACCTCATTTCCCTTTCGTCTGCTCCAATCGTCAATGGTATTGACGATATTATTGATATTGTCTATTGTTATATCACTGAGCTTTTTGGACGGTGCTTCCCCTCGGCCTACCTGTTATCCTGCTCATAAATACAGATTGGTCAGAAAGGCACCAATATGTTTTTAGTTTATTTGCAATACATAATATACTTACTATCTAATCTTTATTAAGAAGACATAAATATGCAGCTTGGCATTGTATGTACAAACATAATTGCTATTGCTATGTTTCATATTTATTTTATATTTTTATATTTATTTACGTTCATAAAAATCAAACTAAATTTAGGAAAAACAGTGATCTCCATCAATTGAATTTAAGAAATAATAAAAACAAACTCGCTGTGCATATTACTAGGCTCCATAAAATCTCTAACCCGTTCCCAGGTCAATGTATACGCATCTACGATAAACTTCCAAACGACGCGTTTAAATTATCCATGGGTAAATTTAAGAATTATATTAAAACTAGACTATGTCAAAAGGCTTACTATTGTATCTCAGATTACATAAATGATAAAAGTATTTGGAAATGATTTGCTCTTGTTAAGTTATGTTAATGATTGTATTTGTATTTAATGTGACGATATTGTTAAAACCTGGCAATTAAAAGAGTCTGCCTTGAGTTTCTTGCCAGTTCTTCTCAAGAAGCCCTGTCGCCGGAACTGGTACTTAAATTTACTTTCACATTCAAGATAGTTGATGAAAGTGAATCTAAGCTCTGCGGGTTTAAAGTAGTAATGATTTAGATACATGTTCTTATATTTAATTTGTATGACATTTCTAAGTGCTTTATAGAGTCCGAAGAATAAAGATATTTTGATTTGATTTGAGTTATAAGCAGGCAAACAATTCGGCATCAACCCGTAATCATCCCACTGTTGGCTTGGTTTTGGTTGGCATACGGAACTTCCCCGCAATCGAAGTTATTTAGATAGAGCATACTCCACCACGCTGCTCAACTGCGGGTTGCCGGAGGCCAGTGTTTTCAAGCCGCCCAAAGGCCATTGAATTGGCTTAACGACTGCCATTAACGACAATAGCCTTGTGAATCAAACAATGTAATGACGTCTTGTATTATATTATTTAGCCTATTCTTAAACAAGTACTTAATCATTACATGAATATGACACCTTTTGTAATGGGGCTGTTATGTAAATTGTAAAAAAAAATGCATCATCTCTGTCATACATAAACAGCTTTGTAATAATGTCTAACAAAGAAAGAAAATCAACTTTTAGATTATCCCAAGTGAGTGGGCGACGAGTGTATCCGAAGTTCCGTACGTATCGAATCGTAAATTGATTCTGGGGAGAAAATTGATGAGTTACAAAATTGAATTGATTTGTTTGGCAAACGGAATGAATGCCTATTAAGGACGAATTCTACGAAGGCGAAATTTAACCGCGAAGTTTACAAAGTAAAGGATGGAGAAATTAAATAACAATTGTTATTAAAGGAAAAGATTTCATTTTGTTAGCTCAGCACAATATACTTTTACTTTAGTTCATATAGATAGAATACGAGCTGACGCCCGCGACTTTGTCCGCGTGATCTTCGATCCCGTAGGAATAAGATATTTTCCGGGGATATAAAGTAGCACATTATGTGCTATTCTACACTGTAATATACCTCTCTCATGGATAGCAGAGAGTGCTATCCATGAGATATATTTCATGCAGATACGTTCAACCATTCTGGCGTTGAGAATGAAGAAAATTTGGATGCAAACATTCATCCATAAAAACTTTCACATTTATAATAAAGACTAGCTGTGCCCCGTGGTTTCACTCGTCCTTCGGCTTTCAATGGTCAAATGATTGTAAAGACTTCCCTCAATTCTAACAAACGAAAAATAATTATTCAAAATCTTTTTGCAATTCCGGAGGCATGTTCAAACAAACAAACTCTTATGCTGTTATCGGTCGGTAAAAAGAAATGTAATTACGTGGAACAGTACAAGTGCTTTATTATAACATTATGATAATAATGTTCCATTAAGTGCCAACAATCAAGAGTATCAATCTTATACTGTTATTATATTAATTTTCTTTGAAATTTTTAATAAATATCCTCATACTAAGAAAACACCCTGGGTAAGACATTTTCATGCTCACAAATGTTCCTTTTATGTTTTTAAATGGCGACTCTTCTTGGCTTTAAGGTAGACATTGCTAGCCAGCAAGCCATACGACCTCTCTCGCTCGACTTAAGTAGGTACTTAGTATTCACAGCATGTTTACAGTAATCCAATTTAAGTGAGTACTCCAAGTAATATAACTGAACTTTGAACTTATATAAGTTCAAAAGACGCTGTTTTAGAAAATACTAGAGTGGGAGAGCTACAAACATTTTTTCGAAAGGTATTTTATTTTTCATTTTACAGCACTTAAAATAAGTAATTTAAATATTTATTCATTTTATGTTTCTTATTTATTATTTAGACAATAAAGTAAGCAGTGCTAGACGAAAAGTTCATATCCACCGGCATTATCAAAGGATATTCGTATGCGAAAAATCCGAACTACCAAAAAATAATGCGCGAAATTGCAAGCAGTATTTAGTAGGTACACAATCTTTCCACAGTTTACAATCTAGCGAGATTATAATCTAACGGTGTATGAAATTTTACAGTGACACGTATATTGATTCATTGTCCGCTCTGAAATGAAATGAAATCGAATGAAATGAAGTGATATGACATGAAATTAAATTATTTATTAATACCAAATAACAATTCCTTGAGGGTTGTTGTATTCCTGCGAGTGAGTGTGGTCACCAGAAAGGAAGGAGATGCTGCGTTGGCACCGGGGGTGGCGGCACGCGAGTGATATTTTATGTTGCCAGTGTTAATATGCCTACGGTAACCGCTTCACATCAGGTGGGCCATATGCTTGCCTGCCACCCGACGTACTATAAAAAAAATCTGTCATTGGGCTCTTATGACTTGGACACGTCTTACAGATTTTTATTAATAATAAAAAAATGTTACTTTTTTGTAATTATTATACCAAGGATTTTACCAAGGAATACTGTATCCTTATTAAAGTCAAAGTTTTTACTGTCTATAACAATATTCGAATCGACTTGTCTTACATAGGGAAGTGTGAATTTCTGTCTCGGCAATCCTTTTGATTTCTCAAACGGACTTGGTAGGTACACCGCAGTGTTAATAAAGTAAAGTCTACATTTTTTCTCGTTCATAATTTAAAAAGAAATTATTTATAACATATGTACATATAAGATAAATTCACCAATTTTAAAACCGTACAAGCCTACTAGAAAAATGCTAGAATATAAAAAAAAACTAAATTTAAAAATAACATTTGATGTATCTATTACAAATATGAAAATTTTACCGATGAAATAATTGATACAAATTTTGATCTAGTAATAGCATGTGAAAAACAGACGGACAGACCCCAAACAAGACTCATGTCATATACTCGTCATTACTGTGCAGTTAAATTATCATTGTTAGTCAGTCAATAGTAATAATAGGTACCGCAATTTACCTGAAAGCATTTGCGGTGACATGCCGTTGGTCATATTCATATCGCAACGAAAGTAATTTCTAACGCGGACGAATGATTGTCATGCGCTAATAGCAGTCGTTTGGCCGCACAATTAACGCTGGTTTTGTTTGCCCTAATTACACAGAATTTACAGTATTTATCAATAGCATAGAGAACAAATAAAATGAAGTTTAGACTTTGTTATGCAGAATAAATCCAACCGACATTTTGTTACTTTTAAGTTGAAGCTTAATAGGAATAAAAATATCACGCAGTATTAGTTTAGGAAGCATATGTTATCAAGCTGCTAAAATCTGTTGCAAATATATCATCATCATTATCCAAGCGTTAAGTCCCGGTTGCATACTAAGCTTGCGCTTCGGAGCCCAGGGTCCGCTTTCTTACTTTTTCTGCTCCACTTCGCCCGGTCTTCGCCATCCTTTTGTGTGAGACCATTGGCCCGCATGTCATCCACTACATCAAGCCAGCATTTCTTTGGCCTTCCCCTTCTGCCGGGTCCCGGCGGAGGCGATATAACTAGACATTTGTTACCCACATAGCCTGTCGGTTTTCGTAAAATGTTTATCGCCATGTATATCTCTCAATTTAGGACTTTTGGCAAATTGTCGATTGGGCCTGTTCTACATAACAGGGACCTATTGAACTCTGTGTCCAAAAATTCAAACAAAAATCGTATTCCCATATCATCTTCGTCAAAAACATAACACATTATTTGTTAGACAGTTTGTTATTTTAACGATTATTATAATAAAATAACGGGAAAGTTATAAGTTCAGTTTTTTGACGTGACGTCTTATAATTCGATGAAGCCGGCTGCACGCACGAAAAAACATGACATATGCGGCGTTACCTCGCTCTGAGACGTTCCATTAAAATTTTCTTTTGAAAAATGCAAACATTCCATCAGTATTTTCTTATGACGTTGTCACGTTCAACTATCGTCAGTAAACCGACTTTACAGACAAAAGATTATTTTTTTCAGCTATAAGTAATGGTGTGCATAAGGTTGAAATTGCCAATAAGTACAGAACAGTTCGAACTTTAGGATTTACAGCATTTCGGGCTTTTACAGTAACATATAAATAATCAATACGCCTGTCTTTTTTTTAAATACATACATGCATACGGAAAATGGCCTCTTGATGGCAAGCAGTTACCGTAGCCCATTGAGGCCACACGTGGGGCATCTAATGCGCGTTGATTAGGCTTGTATCCCATTTTTTTTTCGATTTGTTATTTAAAGACGTCACAATAATATAACTAAAGGTGAAATAATTACGTCAACTGCATAAAAACTTCTCGAAAACGCTCCATATAAAAGGCCACCACGTTTTGACGTCACACCGTGCTATTTTATATGCATTAAATCAGAAATTTGTACGACAGCTATGTTAAATATTGCGTTTATGTAGCCAGAGCCATAACAAAAGTTATAGTATTTTTTATTGTTTCTACAATGGTAATATTTTTTTTTATATTTTTATACCTTTAAAATGAACTTTCCCACCAAACTTTGGCCGAACATAAAACACGTCGGACATAAGTTATTGAAATTTTAAGACCGCAGATCGTTCTAGTTTTATGTATTTTACGTTACTGATAGAGAGTTTTTATAATTTTGTAACATGGGCAACAAGCCCATTGTCTGCATTGAAATTAGTACAGATAAGTAGACTATGGAAGACTAAGGTAGGTGATCCAATTGTACATCTTTCGCGGCTCTATGATATATTTTAATCTCATCTTCTTCGAGAGTTCGAATCAGTTGCTTTTTGATTTTACCTTTTCTTAACACATCGTCCATATCCAAATGATGTCAGATCTATGTACATTCGTGACACACCTATAAATTACACTTCCTATTCAGACTCCTGGCTGTGACATATGCACAGCACAAATGGTGCGCCATTGTGTGGAACATCGCTTTTGCTCCTTGACGGCAGCGCATTAGTATTAATGAACGTTAGTGCCCGCGCACCGCAACATTAGCTCATTCGTAATGGAGTACGTATGTGCCAAGACTGAAGTTATGTTTACTCCTCATACATACACAACAATTCATATGCAAATTCTTGACTCGCTAAAATCCAATCCTGACAATATGATTAACCGATCCGCCTAATTTCGCTTGGGCAGATACCACTACGTCTCAATTCTAGATGTGTTATTTTGTGAAACAATTATTTAAACTGTTTTAACATTTTTAATCTCGATAAATAGAATCAGGTCAGCTAACAATACTCGTAAATAAAGAACATTAGTAGGAAATGGATTTAATTGTTATTTTGCAATAATAATTCTAATAAGAATGATTGAAAATGAAGAAATAATTTCATTTGCATCTCAGCCAAAAATGTTTTATTAATTTAATATACTTCCAAACATAATATTTGAGCAAGCTGCCAGAATCGATCACCTTAAGGCCTCTCCTCTAAATGTTATACATAGGTATACCTCAAATCCATTACGGTCTGCAAGACTACATAGCACAGAAAAATAACTACTGTTTTTGTACTTTTTATATCAGAGAAAACCAATCTAGAGCAAAGAGCGATTGGCCTGTCACATCACCTCCCTGTCCGTATCAGATCGGCTGCCAATTAATGAGTTGCCAGTTTTTGCGGTAGACACTTAACAAGTAGTAAACAACTAAAAGTAGGAGCACACAATCTACACGCGTACCTATTTTCTTTACTACTCAATTAACCTAATTACGGCATAACTTTATGTGTTATAACAAATTCGACTTTTGAACTAGCCGAAAGCGAATTGAGATCATTGTTTTACAAGCTTTCACCCTGGTTTCTGTACTTGCAAAATTTGATAGCAAGTTAAAGGCCTTCGTATCCATACATTTTGGAGTTTAAGTGGTCCTTAAACATCTTTGAATCAAAGTCAACCTCATATGAACGTAGTGCACCCGGTAAGTACTCGTAGCTGACAAACGAGGCTCTGGCGAAGAAGAGAAGTAGGGCATAGCGAATTTTGTAAGCAGCCCAAATGGAGGAAGTGAGGGTACTTTCTCACTTTCTTCAGTTGGGCTCGTCTCACAGAATACCGCATCCGAATAATTCGCTTGAGGGTTGTTGGGTTCCTGCGCGTGAGTGAGGTCACCAGGAAGGAAGGAGTTGCTGCGTTGGCAGCGGACGTGGCAGCACGCTAGCAATATTTTATGTTGCTATCATTTATATGGCTATGTTAACATATACATATAAATGAATGCAAAATGTAAATCATTTATATGGCTACGCTTCACATCAGGGCTGTTCGCTTGTTTGCCACCCAATGTAGTAAAAAAAAATATGTGATTACGTTGTTGATAAATATCAACGAATATACCTATATCATGATATATATCGTGATCATCATCGAATATATATCATGATTATGTTGATAATAATAATATGTCAATTAATATTTATTGCCTCAATTAGAAAATTTACCGATCCGATGTTACGCTGGCAACATTGGACAAAAAACTAAAATTTATATTGCTACTTTCTGTTCACGTAATAAGGTTTTATTATATAGTAAAATTTGGCTTTAATTTAAATTTTTGACAGATCAAATAATAAATAAAGTCATATGATAAATATCAAATAACAGATATTTTGATATTTATTATGAAAATCAGATATTTTTATACATATTTATTATAAATATCATATGTTTGCGAACCCTGGTTGTAAAACATACATTTTCTTCTTCATCCTCACTACTGAAGACATTGGACCACATTTCGCATTAAGTTAAGCGAACGACATTTTACAATGCAAGCATTTTATAAGCTACGGTCACCACACCACATCACATTAAGCGAGTGGTATGCTTATTTAGCAGTTGGCGTAGTTAAAATATATCTAAGTATAAGTATTAGTTGTATAATAATATATAAATATTCCTGGACAAATTACCCACGGCCATCTAATTCCAAACTAAGCAAAGCTTGTACTATGGGTATTAGATAATACTTAGATACTTTTTTTTTTGTAAATACATAATTATAATATATAGAAAACACCCAGACCAAAACAAACAGACATGCTCATGCACACAAATATTTGTCTTGTGCGGGGATCGAACCCGCGAACTCGGAGTCAAAGTGGCCATTGCTAACCATTCGACCACCGAGCTCGTCTAGTTATATATTATAGTTGTAAAACAGCTACCACATAACAGAATAATAATGCTTCAGAAGTTGAACATGTGTAATACTCGTAGAACTTCCGTGGCAATCTTTCATCCAAGTTGCTACGTTTTGATGATAAGTTACAGTTCGATAACTATGGGCCAGTAATATACAATATATTACACATACAGTAAGCAGCAATATTTGTATACGTTACGGTCAAAGTAATACGTGGTAATTAATACATTTGGTTAGAGTATTTACTTCACGCAGACTATTTTAATTTGATGAAATTCCTTGGGCTTCGCATTCTACAATTCGATCAATTGTATTAGTAAGTGTACAAAGGTAAGCTTATCTCTACGTGTCTCTACAAGAGAACTCTTCCTGTTAATCCTAGAAAGCAGAAAAAGTTATCAGACGGATTTTAATCAAACAAGTGCAAATAATAATAAAGAAAATACAAAACAAATCACAATAGTCTGTTATATACTTACAAAAACCTTATAAATACATACTATATCTATACACTATATACACTACAGAGTTGAAAAATTTGTATGTGCCAGGCTTGTATATGGTAATTCCTAATGAGAATGACTCTGTCTCCATTGCAAATAAAATTATTATTTGAAGTTTGCCTGTAATCGCTTAGTCAGTTTTGTTAATTTACTTAGAATCATAAGATAATATATCCAAATAACGTAACCTAAACGCCAAATAACTTCAAAATACTTACATTTATAAAATTTATCATTGATCGGAAATTATTAACAATTCTCAATTCATTATATTGCCAGTAACATAATACATTGACCGTAACATATAAGTATAATATGAAACTTGACATAAGTTTTGGCAAAGTTTGATGCGATACTACAATGAAACGACGCATCGGGGCCAGATGTTATCTATAGAACACTGTACTGTAATATTTGTTTTTTTTTTATATAGGTAATTATATTTATGAATTTATGATTTTAATATTGGTTTTAATTTTAACGATAAATATTCAGTAGTTGTCAACATTCTTAATAATCTTAAAATATTGGTTGTTAAAATATACGAGGCCTGCGTAAAACTGGACACTGAAAGCATTGAACTATTACTAGTAATAGCTCACTGACTGAAAGATGTATAATAGAATTACCATTATTAATTGAGTAGATTTAAGACTTATTGCGTTGAGGGTCATATTGGTCCGGTGACGATCAATAAATTATTCTACACACGTACTTACTTATTTAAATTGCTTTATTATTTACTTAAATTGTATTATATTTTTTATACCACGCCGAATGCCAATTAAGTGTACCGTTCGCCTGATATAAAGCGGCTACCTGAGCTTTTCACTACGTTCACAATACAAGTAGTATATATTGCGCGTTGACACCCCCGCTGCTGTCGCAGCATCTCTTTACGTCTGTTATTACTACTACTACTAGTGGTTTATTTAGTTAGCTCATGTGTTATTTTTGTGAAGTAGAGGTCTCTGTTTGGAATCGAAATGTCTTTTTCGAGATGCCCTTTCGTTCGTCAGAGCCGCATTAACTTAACAGCAGAGTGCACTGCGTGCAGTTGAGGTTGCTTTTGGATCGAAAGAAACTACTATAATCCAAATTGTAAAATTCTGACAAATCTAACAAGACGTGACAACGGTAGATTTGGGTCAATCGAAATTGGACAGGACTCGACGCTATCGGCGCACTATCGGCGTCTAATTACGTAGAGATGCGGACGTGTCAAGCGCCCCGCGTCCGCATCGAGTGGCCGACAAGAGGGCGGTAACGTGAAATGGGCTAGTAACGTATTTCACGTTTCGCTGCCCTAGCCCTTCTCACACACGCCGCCGGTTATTTTTATAACAAGCTTTTCACCCTATCTTTTACTGTACCAATTTATTTATATATGTTAGAAAAAAATATGTTTGCGACATGCTGGTTGTATGTTTTGAGTGTAAACCATCATAGTAGTACACCGCGTCCATTCAATCTATCACACACTCAATAAATACGTTTATTTGCTGACAACACAGACAACCTAGGTTAGATGGTCTGTGACTAAGAATATGCGTAATATACTAGACTTGCGCAAAACAGTTCACTGAACTGAAAAGAGAGATGCAGTTCTTTTGCCGCAAATGAACTATATCACTCATCTAGTTCATTTAGTTCATTTAGTTCAATTGCTTCTGTAGTTCTTTTGACTCATTTAGTTCGTTTAGTTCAATGTATCTTTGATTCAATCGACTCAGTAGTTCTGTTGACTGATTCCTTCTACATTCTTCTATGTTCTATTGCATCATTTTGACGACATTGTATTTTTGTATTAAATAAGTAAATAATTAAATATTTTATAAATTTCCTTCCAAATATTGATTTTCCTTCAAACTTTTCACAGGCTTAGGACTGTCAAGCTTGAGTAAAAATAAATTATTTAGTGGTTAAAATAATAAATAATATAAAAATTGAGCCTTGTACTACTACTATAGCATATTTTCGCTAACAGCTTATGGTTCTTATGTCCTTAGCCTTAGAGTTCTAATTCGGTCAGTCAACTACGCACGAAACTATCTGTCTCGTTTTATCACGAACAATTTCAGAATCTTCCGTCCTTTTCGCTCTCTATCAGCAATTTTGGCATTACAACGTATCTCTCTCATTCTAGCTCGTACGCTTTATGTATTTCCGTTCTTTTTACTCTTTGTCACTCATTGAACTAAATGACGCAGTGAACTACATGGGACAAGAAAGAGTGAGTGACAAGAACCGGCTTGTATGGTGAACTGGTACAATTGAACTACTCACTCAGGAACTACACAAGTCTATAATATACAAGTGTTATTAAAATTACATGGTCCAGCATATTCTGCTGTATATAACAATGTAAAAAAATTACAATAGTGTTAAAATTTTATTCATGAAATACCTACATGAGAAACGAAATATTATATTTTACAATGCTGCGGTATAATTAATATTTCTATTTTTTATCAATATTGCAATGTGCAAAAAAATTTAATGTTTAAACTCCCTGGCGAAAGAGAAAACAGATCTGAAAAATAAGTATGTAATATGGTTCTTGCAATACTCGTATGGCTACGGTATCCGCTTCACATCAGGCGGGACGTATGCTTGTCTACCACCGGCGTGGTATAAAAAATAGTATACTATAAAAATTCAAACAATGTATATGCAAAGTCAAACAGTGTCCACTTCACACGTGCCAGTGATGAGAAGAGAAACTGCAGGTTTGAAGTGTAGTATACAATAAAAGTCTTTGGATAACAGTAATAAATACAATGTATAGTCTGTATTCTTCCATTCTAGTCCATACTAACTCTTCACGACTAAACAACTGAACCGATAAATAAAATTTGAAATTTACATAGATTATATCTAAAGGAATGACCATAGTCATCATGCGGGCAAAGCCGCGGGCACGGCTAGTATATAAAGCAAAACATCCCAACTTGGAAAGTGCCTCCACATACCGTCATACGTAAATATTACATATATACGTCGGTTAGTATATATATTTATTGTCGGAACATTTGTAACAATAGCGGATGTTACAAATATCACGTCACCACGATAGCACCGTGGTGACGTGATATTTGTAACATCCGCTATTTGGACTTGTGTAGGGAACGGTACTGTCCCTGCTATCATGGTCAAGTCAAGGTAGTAGGAATCGTGCAATACCCGCGGGCGCAAGCGGGGGCTTGCGCCCGCGGGTATTGCACGATTCCTACTACCTTTAACAGCCAGATAATAGAGGTAAGGGAGTCGTTGTGGCCAAACTTGTCAGGTAGACAATAAGGCCCCCAATACAATAATTTTAACAAAAAAAAACCGACTCCAAACATTACTCTATATTTATGTAGATATAGGCTGATGATGATGATGAAAAAAATATGAGACCAATCTGGAAGTATACTCTTTCTTGGAGTCTCCTCCTTTATTGGTGTCGGTTAAAAATAAATAAATACAATTTGTCAGGTTCTAAAGAGATGTTGCATTAGTCGTGACGTGAGTGTAGCAATGCAAGAACGATACATACTCGTGTAACCGTGCGTCAAGCGCTTATAGGTAACCGCCACTCTTCGATCAAGTATAAACAACCCGCCACTGCTTCATATCGAGCCGGTAGAGTTTAGCGGTAAAAGAAATTGGAAGCCTTTGTCAGTACAGTCTACTGTATTTGTTCCTGTTTCGATCCATTAAATAACTAATTAAAACAATTGAATAGTTTATTATTATTATATATTGCTATTTATTGTATATTATATTAGTTTTAAATAATTACGTGTCAATTTTAAATTATTAAAACAATTATATTATTAGTTTTAGGATGCAAATTTTACATTTTAAATTTACAATTGTAAAAAAATCGTTTTGTTTGCATTTTTTGTTGTTCTGTTGGGTAAGTATATATAACCGGACTGGTCACCGGTCCCGACTCTCGGGATGATAATTAAGTAGCTAAGCATATGTATTGTTATTTTTGAGCATGACCTATTCATAGATACATGCCAGCTATCCGTAAAGCAGAGTTTATACGAAGCCAGTAAGTCTCAAAAATCTACTGATTGCATTATAAATTTGGAAATTTTTAAATTAACTAATATTTTTGTGATCTTTTGATAATATTTTTGGATCATAAAATTTGGAATCTATTCAATCATCGTCTACTTTTACTGTTGACTGTACATTAATGATTATTAATAAAGATGGGCCGAGTACAAAGTTTATAAATGTTAATTGTTTAAGTAAATATGCTTATTGATTCTATGTTCTATTATTTTCCTGAAAAAAAATTATGAAGTTATGATAAGGTTAACCGAATACTCGGCATTTAAAACGAGTTACTTGGCCGAGTACTATAAAACTCGTCGAGTATCCCGTACCGAGTAATAACAGAGTACTCGGCGCATCTCTAATTATTAATATATTGATCACAATTATCTTTCATTTCAATAGGTACTTACATAAGTCTTATATAACGCAAGACACCACATACAATGAGATAGTCAAATGTATTACATTTTACAGTTTGGCAAATAACCTTCGATAGCTCACTTGGTAGAGCGGTGGACTGTAGAGGTGGTTTAATGCTGTGATCCATAGGTCGCTGGTTCAAATCCGGCTCGAAGGAGTCCTTTTGCTTTTGAATTATGTACATAATTTTTGATAAAATACAATTTGATTCTGAATAAATCTATATACTTATTTTGATAACCTTTAATATTTTTCTGCTGCTTACATTAAGTGAACAACTTGATTTGTAGAGTGTAGGTATTTCACCGTCACCTTCAGCGCCAAAGCAAATTTTACCTTTGCCCTGTTGATTATCAAACGAGATCACAGGCAATTGAGAAACGTGATCAAATTTAAGTTAACAAAGAATCAAAATTATTTTGTTCTCCAGTCGGACTACATAGGTCGTACTATCTTTCGCCAGAGCCCCGTTTGCTTATCAGAAGAGTGCGACACGTGCACGTGAAGTTGGTTTTGGCGAGCCTCTAAAGTTGTCTACGTGTCTCTATATGGATAATGGAGGACTGCAATAAGTAGATAGTTTGTTATTTCTCTTGGAATTATTTTTCTGTTTCTGATAGCATAAAACCTGTGCATAAAACCCTACTTTTAAATTTACAGTTTCGCACTGTATAAAGGACTTTGTTTATCTGTGCGTGAATGAATGGTGCTCGCGGGAGCTGGGTGCGGTGCCCTATACCTCCCCTAGCTCGGAATAAAATGCTCGTTGCATTTGTGCATTGCGTTGAAGTGCAAGGTTTTATTGTGCACGCGACTGCGGCGGCGGCGCCCCGCTTCTAGTGGGTGCGAAACTATTTATTTACCAAGCAAATGAATGAATTCTCTTTGGTGTTACAATTTTTACCTTTGACTGTAGTTGATTAGAGCACATCTTCCGCGTATATATATATGACTAGATTATATCCGCGGTTTCGCCCCTCGTGAACGAAGTACATAGATATAAAGTACCTATACTAAGTATGTGTTAAACCAGAATATATTCTATATATGTATAAGCCAAATTTCATCAAAATTAGTTCAGTCTTTTACACGTGACAGAGTATGTATGTATTTTATTATGTATTTTTTTATGTTTACATACATGTATATTTCAATGTATATATCTATGGGGCCATTCATAAATTATGTCACACGTTAAGGGGGAGGGAGGGGGTCGACGAAGTGTGACACTGTGTGACGAGGGAGTGGGAGGGGTCCTAAATTTTGTGACGTAACATTTCAAAATCTATTATAATCTAAGAGTTAAAACATGAACTTTGAACTATTAACGAAAAACTTAACATTTGCAACTCTAGATGTAAAATTGCAAAATAATTGACGTCTCACTAGGGAGGGCGGGAGTCTCACAAATCTGACCAGCTGTGACAAGGACGGGGGGAGGGGTCAAAAAGTCATGAAATTCGTGTGACGTAATTTATGGATGGCCCCTATGTATGATTTTATCCATGTTTTATGTATGATTTGTATAGGCTTTTTTCGTAATAGTTATTATTATATTACTAACATATTATTTAACAGTGGATTTAATTTATAACTTATTTAAAATTTATCATTTTGTCCTGCGAAATTTCATGCATTGTTTAGTTACCTCAAGGTTGCCATAAAAATATAACTTTCAGCAATGCGCCTTGTTGCACATAAAAGTTTTGTTTATAATTTTAGTTTTGAATTGTATTCTCTGTACTTTTTATCTTGCAAATAAAGCATATTCTAGCTATTTATATAAAGAGCTAAAAAATATATGTTACCTACCCTACGGAACTACTGTAACACTAGCTTTATATTGTAACAAAAAAAAGGGTTTCGCATGCAAAGATGCACTAGTTAGGCGTTGAACCGTTGCGCACCGCGATGCTGCAGGCGCGGAAAACTATTGAATCACGCTGGGAATAACAAAGCAACTGCCGCCGGCAGCAATTCCGTTGCCAGAGCTGTGAACCCACTCACGGTTATATAGAGTACCTACGGGAAGTTTGTTGTGTCACTTCGTTACCTACTCCACATCTCCTTACACAAATAAATAATACCATTGTTTAGCTTTATATTGGTATAGAGGACATACTTTTACCCATAGACGATTATAGTGAATTATATGAGTTTTAATTTGTTTTAACTCCCTCCTCCGGCCTTTCCACCTTTCGAGTCTTTCGTAATCGTAGACTAATAGGTTTCCTAAAATTATACATTCGATAAATTTATTTGTTGACGTACATCACTATTGATCATGATGAACAGCATTTTGTGCCTTCAAACGTACCTTCGTTCACTAATTAATGATATAAGGAACGTAACTCTCTTAATTTTTACGATGCTTCATGAGCGGACAAATGTCAAAGCCATATTAACGCGCCAAAAGTGTAATAATGAAAACAGTGTAATTCTTGCAATATGCCTTTTAATGAGAAATGTATAGAATAAGAAGCCAGTAAATAATGTTTATCATTAATTAAAAAAAAATACAATCACTGTAATGCATTACCTAGTAGGTATTACAGTGAAGTGAGTGAGTTGCATTTTTTTTTATGTTAATATTTGTATGACTACAGAGACTTATATATTTATTTGTATGTATTTCATTTCATATCGGATCGGTATTTATTCCATATTTTTTTTAATTCGGTTAAAAATATACGTAGGTCACACTAAAAGTTTTGCGTAACTTAAAAAAACAACATGTTATAACCAAAATATTATGTTTATTGCTTTTCAAAATACTCTCCTTTACATTTTAAACGTTTTTTCATGCGATCGAACCATTTTTTAAAACAGGAGGACCACAGATCTGAAGGCATGTTTTCTACGTGCTGATTGGACGCTATCACTGCCTCTTCGGAGTTGGTAAAAGTGAAACCTCTCATCAAATCTTTGATTTTGGGGAAAATACAGAAATCACAGGGTGCTAGGTAGGGGCTATGTGCAGGATGGGTGACGAGTTGTACTTTTTCGGAAGCTAAAAATGACTTTGTTTTGTTGGCCGTGTGTGAAGAAGCGTTGTCATGATGTAGGAGAACGCGGCTTTTTCGTCGTCTTTCGCGAACTTTTTCTAACACCCTGGGTAAACAAATGGTAGAATACCACTCGGTATTAACATTCTTTTGATCTTCAAGTGGAATTGTGCCGATGGGAACCCGTAACTGAGAAAAAAAACGCGATCATTTTTTTACCAACGTTTCTCGCCTGCCTCACTTTAGTTGGCCTGTTCTCCTTTTTAAACACCCATTCACAAGATTGCTGTTTTTTTTCGGGTTCATAACAATAAATCCACGTTTCGTCTCCTGTGACAATGTCATAAACAGCATTAGAATGTCCGTGGTCGGTACTTCAGTAGCATCTGTGAGCACCATTCCACGCGAGCCCGCTTCTGCTCCGCTGTCAGTTCATGAGGGATCCAACGACAACAAAGTTTCCGAACTTTTAATTCTTCGTGTAAAATTATCTGAATTTGACTCATACCAATCCCCAATAGTCCTCGAATTGTCTCATAGGTAATCCGCGGGTTTTCTTCAATTAGCTGCTTAACAGTAGCCACATTATTTTCGTTGACGGCAGATGAAGGCCGCCCTTCACGAAATTCGTCATGTAAAGAAACCCGACCTCTCTCAAATTCAGCAAACTATCGCCTCACGGTGCTTAAACAAGGTGGTTCTCTCCCAAAAGCATTTTGAAGACGAGCAGCACAGTCTTGCGGAGAGAGAGAACTTTTAAAATCATAAAAAATCATCGCTCTAAAATCTTTTCTAATTAATTCCATTTTCGTTGCGTACGTAGAACTTTGAAGTGTGATAAAAAATAATTGACAAATGATTTCCCGCCAATTTTTTTTTATTACTAAGAAAGTTGCAAGTCGTTTCAAAAAATATAACATTCGAAGTTAAAATAGTTCCGATTAGCTAGAAGTGCAAAACTTTAAGTGTGCCCCATGTACATACATACCTACTTATCTGTTTTTAGAAATCATAAATTGAAGTTGGATTGTTTTATTACAAACTACATTTAAGTATAAATAAAAGGAACTCCTAGCAATGCATTTTTTTTTACTTTGTGTAACCACAGACGACGAGATAAATGTTTCGCATTTTTATAGAAATTCTATCATTAGGCAGCCCTCGCTTGTTATAGAAATTGTTGAATTGCAGGTATTCCATAGAGCCGTGGCGGCGCACACCGCTCTCTAATTAAAATTGCTAGGTGGAGGGTGCGCCCTTTGCGACCGCAGGCAATAAGAATTTCTAGTTGTAAAGCACGTTAAAGCCGTACCTGGTGCAAAATTAGCGCCACTCGAGTGAAAAAATAATTATTTGCTAAATAGGTCCCTACCATAAAGTTAATATAATCATTGTTCTAAATACACAACGAATAAAAACGATTGTTTATTAACCCCCGTAGGCATTTCATCATCATCATCATCATCTCAACCATTGAAAGTCCACTGCTGGACATAGGCCTCCCCTCTAGATCTCCAATAAGACCGGTTGGAAGCGGCTTGCATCCAGCGCGATCCTACGGTCTTAATGACCGTAGTCCACCCACAAGGTCTGTCCACCTTGTGGGTGGAAGTCCTACGCTGCGCTTGCCGGTACGTGGTCTAGTAGAATTTAATAATTCATAAAATAAAAGTGATCAAATGTTATATACCTACTCTGTTGTTGTTGAAGTAAAATGTGCCAAAAAAGGCAGTTTTCCGGAAATATTGTTGCAACAAATACAGTATTCATGTGTCACAATAAAAAAACTACGGGGCTTACTAAACAATCGTGTAACACAGTTTTTTAATTTGTTATGTATTTAGGGGGGTGTAACTGCACTATCATCTTCGGAGCCAAAGCCAACCTCACCTGCACGTGGTACACCCTGCAGATAAGCGGACGAGGCTCTGACGAAAGTCGCCAACCCGCCTGCCCAGCGTGGCGACTCAAGGGCATTTCTATCCAATGCAAACAACTAAATATATGGCCCCCAGTACCCGGCAGCCCTGCTATCCTGGGCCAAGGTGGCGGTCTCGGTTCCGGCAGGGCGGGGGGTGCGAACAATCTCCGGTTGGCAGGCCACCACAAACAACTGACCATTGGCACGTTTAATACACGGACACTGAGGCGCGACGAGGATGTGGGAGAGCTGGAAGTAGAATTGAGGTCAGTCAAATGCCAGATTCTGGGTCTGTCGGAAGTCCGACGAGAGGGAGAGGAGACCGTGATACTCGAATCTGGCAACCTCTTCTACTACCGTGAAGGAGATCAGCTCTCCCAGGGTGGTGTCGGGTTCCTCGTTCATAAAGCTCTCGTCAACAACGTAGTGGAGGTATCTAGTGTGTCGTCGAGGGTAGCATATCTTGTGCTAAAACTGACGAAGAGATACTCTTTGAAAGTAGTACAGGTATATGCTCCAACGACGACACACCAGGATGAAGAGGTCGAGGCCATGTATGAAGACATTACAAATGCCATACATAATACCACCAAGGCCCACTTCACGGTTGTTGTCGGTGACTTTAACGCCAAGGTGGGAGTACAAGAATAAGATGAATCGGTCGTCGGAGGGTTTGGTTTGGGGTCGAGGAATCACAGGGGGCAAATGCTGGTAAATTTCCTCCAAAAGGTGACAAAACCTTATTGAAGAATTATAGACCGATCTCACTCCTGACCCACGTGTATAAGCTGTTTTCAAGGGTTATCACGGATCGTCTCGCTCGAAGGCTTGATGACTACCAGCCACCGGAACAGGCTGGGTTTCGTAAAGGCTACAGTACCGTGGACCACATATATACTTTGCGGCAGATTGTGCAGAAAACCACAGAGTACAATTTGCCGTTCTGTGTAGCTTTTGTGGACTACGAGAAAGCCTTCGACTCCATCGAAACTTGGTCTGTTCTGGAATCCTTACAGCGATGCCAAGTCGACCACCGCTATATCGAGGTGCTGACATGGCTATATAGCTCTGCGACAATAACTGTCCGCGGCCAGGACCAGCAGTCTAAGCCCATCCAGCTGCAGCGGGGAGTACGTCAAGGAGATGTCATTTCCCCAAAACTATTAATCGCTGCTCTGGAAGACGTATTTAAGACGCTGGACTGGAAAAAACGGGGCGTCAATGTGAATGGCGAGTACATCTCACACCTTCGGTTCGCCGACGACGTGGTCATAATGGCCGAATCGTTGGATGATGTCGGTCGTATGTTGGTCGATCTCAATGCTGCATCTCGACGTGTGGGGCTGGGGATGAATTTCGACAAGACGAAAGTCATGTACAACGATTTTGTCATCCCTAGCCCGGTCATCGTAGAGAATGCAGCTATTGAAGTGGTTAAAGACTATGTCTACCTCGGTCATGCCATACAGCTTCGCCGGGATAATTTCAACAAAGAGATCGATAGACACATTCGACTGGGCTGTGCAGCTTTTGGAAAGCTTCGTCACATCTTCGCCGCGCAGATACCCCAGTGCTTGAAGACTAAAGTCTTCAACCAGTGCATTCTACCTGCGATGACTTATGGTGCAGAGACTTGGACACTGACCATCGGACTGGTCCACAGGCTAAAGGTCGCGCAGCGAGCGATGGAGAGGGCTAATGCTCGGGGTTTCTCTACAGGATCGATTCCGGAACCAAACCAAAGGAGGACCAAAGTTGTCGACATTGCCTTCAGAGTTTGTAAGCTGAAGTGGCAATGGGCCAGTCACATCTGCCGAGTAAGTGATGGCAAGATGGCAAGGTATTAGAGTGGAGGCCGCGCGTAGGACGACGAAGTGTTGGGCGCCCTCCTTCTAGATGGTCCGATGACCTTAAAGAAAGCGGCTGGGAGCGGCTGGATGCGGAAGGCGGAGGATCGTATCTGGTGGAAGGCATTGGGGAAGGCTTATATCCAGCAGTGGGTAGATACGGCTGATGATGATGCATTTAGCGTGAGATATATATAAAAGTTTTTGTGCGAATTTGTGCAACTAAGAGCATACACCTCGTAGTTTTACATATTATATAACTACCAATAACCATTATGTTTTGGGCCGTCGGATGGCCAAATTTTTGGTTTTTATTCATACGTCGGATGGCCAATTAAGTGAGAATACTACAAACCTGAAGGTTTCACTTTATATGAAAAATTATGTGCAACACATCGCTATTATTTATTTTTAACAATAAATTACAAGAAACTATGAATCTATAAAAAAATATCTATATTAAAATGCGTGTAACTTTCTAATTACGCATCGACTAGTTGTGTTTTATTTCCGACAAATTTCGACAAATTCAAGGCAACATCTGGGTGAAATCAGATTTTCGCTAGGTGGTGGAGGTCGCAAAAAAATACTTATAACTTTTTAACGGGAGGTCGACTAATTCTGATACTTGGTGTCTGAATTCGACAAATTGACGACTAATTCTGGGGATAATCATATCTTCGCTATGTTTTGTAGTTTAATAGATCCTGAGTGGGCTGTGCCTGTGCCGAAATAAGCTTATTTCGGCACTGCCACAAAAAAAACCTTATAACACTCTTTAACGGGAGACCGACAAATTTTTTGCTTTGGGCTACAAATTTCGACAAATTAACGACAAATTTTTTGTCTAGTTAAAATCAAGATCTGAGACCTGGGCAGTTCCGAAATAAGGCACACGCTAATATCCTCCAATTTAATTTTTAGCGGGCGACATATACCCATATGTGTCACTCTCACAACTGAGGCGAATCGAATGACACCTCTTATGTACACTCATGGACAAATTTAGAGGAACGCAAAAAAAAAAAGTTTAATATCTCCTGTTGTAATTATCGCGTACTTACTGGCCACATACATTAATACAGTAAATCTTAAAAAATAAAATTTTGAAATTTTCTTTTTTTTGCGAATTTCATTTGTTTTTATGTAATTATTGCGTAATAAATAATGTGTTTCATACTGCGAAAATTTTTGCCAACTTCTGAACTTAAGTTTAAATTTAGGTTTTGTTTAAATTTTTTCCTTAATGTTCCTTGTGTCTCATGATAAGGGTAAATTGTTGAAAACAAAACGACAAACGTTGCTATGGCTGTGAATTGAAACTGGGCATACCTACAAACATGTGGCTCAAACATTAAGAGTATCAAAATCTGTGGTACACCGGTTTGTCAAGAGGTATCGGCAGACCGCACAGTATACGAGACTCGCAGGACAGGGACGTAAACGGAAAACTGTGGCCAGAGACGATCGTCGTTATCATCGTGCTCAGAAACCGGACCTTGACTTCTTCTGAGGTAAGAACGAAGCTCCAAGTAGTTCGAGGGGTTACAGTAAGCACAAAAATTGTGAGAAGACTGAAATTGACTGGAATAAAGTGACACTTGCCTGCCAGAGGCCCTCTTCTTGCCAGATGGCATCGAGTAGCTAGAGTCAATTTTGCTCGAAATCACGAAAATTGGAATGACGAAGCCTGCAGTCAAGTTCTATTCACAGATGAGTTCAGATTTTGCCTGAAGCCAGATGATGGAAGGATTCAAGTGTGGAGACGCCCGGTAGAGAGGTATGCTCAGTGCAACATCATCATTTGGGACCCGCTAATCCGAGAGATCTTAAAAACTCATTACAGGATTGAATGGAATGCAATCCCTCAAGATTTTATCGATAACTTGATTGCCAAGAAGACTGGAAGCTGTTCGTAGATTTCGAGGGGGCAACACTAAAATAATGAATAAAGCCCACGTTATGGTATTTTGTAAGCATTTCCGAAAAAATAAATGTTTAAAACTGTTTCCTTCCAATAAAATTTATATAGATTATATTGAATATAAATTAATTTGCTTAGTTTTGGCCGTTAGATCGTTTTTTTTTTTCAACGTTTACAATTTTAAATTATCGTTTGTTTTTCTTTACTTTATACACACTTTTTTTGCGTTCCTCTAAATTTGTCCTTGAGTGTATATGTTGAAATTCGTCAAACGGTTTACGTGCCTCATTTCGGCACAGCCTAATTAGACGTTAATAAGTCGAAATTTGTCGCTCTCCCGTCAGAGCTATAAGGATTTTTTTGTGGCAGTGCTACATATACAGGCAAATACATGGCAGTAGCTCTACGGCAGAGGACTACACGAATAAGTCCTTATACGACGGTAGTATTTTGCGAAATGTTCAGTAAAGCATTTGTTCCTTTCCCAAGAAAATTTCAACCTATCCATCGCCCTATTGGTAACTAACGCCTGAACATTTTTTATATGTTGCCGAAGAACCATTTGAACTTTTTAATTACAGATCTGATACTGGAGGCCCGTGTTGGGTCTGTTGTAGAGCAGTGGGAAGAGGTTGTTCCTGTCGATGTAGGGAAGTTGGTTTTCATCTCCGATCAACATGACTTCGCTGGCTTGGGCAATTTGCGATGCCATCACTATGGACCCAAAATGGTTCATAAGCGCTTCGTCCACCAACAGGCGTGTGCACTTTTCATCCTTATGCACACCATTTACCAGTAAGGATGCCATAGTCCGCACTCTTTTGTTGTTCATGTTGCCAAATCGCATTGTCAGTCTCTCTTTGATGTCATTTGCGGCCTCGATTGTCGTCGTCACGATGATATCCCCTTTTTGGTCAAACTTAGAGATTACCCATCTAGTCTTGCCACATCCCGGGACTCCGTTTACCCATGTAAATAATACCCAGTGCACGGGGCTTCCGCCTTCGAACAGGTCGCTGGCTATGGTTTGAGCCATACCGATGATTCTGTCATCTAGCATGACCTTAGTGCACTTGGCGACCACCACTATTGGGTCTCCTGGTGGTGTTTTAAACGTAATCCTCCCCTCGCTCGTAGTTTTGTCTTCGTCCAGAGGCACAAAACCATCAGTTGCGCTGTAAGCTGCCATGTACGATCCCGACATGTTGCCCAATATCACTAGGCTACTATCGCTATCATACACCGCTGCCTCAGCTTCGCTCAATTTTGCTCGCAGCAATATTTGTGCCATCGCGGTGTTCCACTTGTACATCTGCAAGATGGAGTGGCAGATGTCTGTATTCACCTTCTTTGTGGCCCTCGTCACCGCTACGATCTCGATGAAAGCGTTCACCATGTGGTCACGTGGCCCATGGATTGGCCTAAGTTTGGGAAGTTTCACATGTCCCATGTCGACTTTTGTGCGGGGACTAGTAGGAGGCTCCGATCTTTGACGAGGGGTTTTCTAGCTAGCCATTGGCCCGCCTTTTCCATCGACTGGGCTCTGCCCATCGCTCCAACTTTTTTACTCACGACGGCCGGGACGCTCCTAACCACTTTGCTAAGGGCCGTCCATAGGGGAAAAAGATGTGTTCTCTGTGCTTTCTTCTTCGCCTGGCATTTTCCTTGTTTCGTCCGCTGCTGCAACCTTTCCGATCCACTGATGTTCGGGTTTACAATCGGATTGTCCCAACAGTCGGTGGAGATCAGCTTGGTGCCATGATCCTGAGATTGGGCCTTAAGGAAACTTAGGTTTTCTCCCCTGTTCTCGTACACCACGACTTCATGGCATCTCGAGACCAAGAGTGCTCCCTCGTAATCCTCAGTTCTCCCACTCAAGTATCCCACAACCATGGCATCAATACTGAGGATCTTGGGTGGTTCAACTCGTTTCCAGATGTTCAGCAGCATTTTGCACATTTGTTCAAATTCGGTGACCTCGAAGTCTGGAGGCTCTGAACAATTGAAATTATTATTTTCTATTCTGACAACGGATTCACGTTGCTTTTTTTTTAGGGGTCGCTCTCTCTCTGAATCCGAATCTGTTATCACTTGCCAAATTCGAAAAAAAGGGTTGAATAGAGAATCGTCATTTAAGCTACTGGACTAAATAAATTTAGACCTAATGAAATTACGGAACCCTAGCGAGTGTGCGAGGCGCGGAATCAAACCTCAGGCGGTTTTTAAATATTTATGGATTCCCCTCCGATTGAATAAAGGAGGAAATAAAACAAAGTCAAGAATAATTTTAACTTTTTTAATAGGGATAACTTATATAATATGCAAGGGATACTCCCAAGGATTTTTTTTTCTCTAGTGATAAAAGGATGAAACCATTCTTAAATGGAGAATCACATTTTATCACTCGCTCAATAAATACAGTCAACAGTAAGCATAATCTTAAACAATTTTAATCTGTAAACGATACTTAGTAATTTTACACGTCCAGATACAGTCCGACGGGCCACGGGTCCGTCCGCCGGCCCGCGCGGGCCGGCCGCCCCGGCGGCGCACTCGCGAGCGGCGGCGGCGCGGCGGCGTCACGGCGCCGCGGCGGCCGGCGCCGGCGCGGGCGCGGGGGGCGGCGCGCGCGGGCGGCGGCGGCGCGGCTAGGACGACGAGCCCGCGCCGCCGCCGAACAGCGCCGCGCTGAACGCCACGCCGCCCGCCGCCGCCGCGGGGCCCGCCGCGCCCGCGCCACCACCGACGCCCGCGCCCGCCCCCGCGCCCGCCCCGCCGCCCGGCGCGCCCGCGCCGCGCGGCCGCGGCATCGGCGGCTGCAGGTACTCGTGCCGCGCCAGACCGAACACGTCGATGCGCTCCTCCTTGCGGTACGCCAAGCACGCACGGATGAAACTCTGCAAACGACGACACCGAACGGTTATCGAATTGAAATGAAACTTAAATTATTTTTAATTAAATGATTTAATTATCTACTGAAAACAACATTTACATAGTTGCATTAGTGACGCCAGAAGAATATGCTCGTGTAAATATATACTAGGCCCGATTCTAGCCCACGAGCACCCACGAGGCCGAAATCGAGGTTGAGTGGAGCGAGTAGATTCGCAAAGTGTATGTTTTCCAATGATTTCAATGGAAAATGTATTATATGATCATTCCGCAAGGACATGATCGATCTCAATATTTTTTCGACACAAAACTCAAGCATGTCGAGGTCTTTAATTGTGACAAGTTTCATTAAAATCGATGCAGTGGTTTTGGAGCCTATTTATTTTTAAGAATGACTTTTCGGCGTACATAAGCGTTCCGCTCGCTCCACTCAATTATCGACTGTGTCCCTTGTTTGTTTGTATTATCTCTATTGTACATAATGAGCATTATCTAATACAGAGGAGATTATCTAATACATGGGGTGTAGGTGGCGCACCACGATCTTTAGAGCCAAAGCCAACCTCAGCTGCACGTGGTGCACCCTGCTGACTAGCGATAGACTCTGGCAAAAGATAGGTAGGGTACAGAATATTTGTAAGCTGCCAGACTGGGGAAGTACTCCACCTCACAGAATACTGCAGCCAAATAGCAAATCCCTTGAAAATTGTTGTGATCCTACGAGTGAGTGAGGTTACCACATCTAAACTCACATACATACATCACAATACATACGTTTTTATGTTATTATAGATATCTAAATTTTATCTAAACGGCAGTTGAACAGCATTTGTTGTTAAAACACATTGTTTATGAAATCATACCTCTGCTACGGAAAGCGCAACAACATTACACATATACTGCCATCCATTGCTTAGGGCAGATAATACAGTTCTATATAATTTAAAAATGGAAAAATTCACCTCTCCACCTATGTGGGATTTCAACCCACGGACCTCACGATTACCGGCCGAATGCTATTCCAACTGAGCTACCAGGAAGGTTTGTGATGTCGAATTTTTTGCATTTTATATTTTACTGCTGTGAAGTTGCAGTGTGGCAACGTCTACTAATTATATTACACTACTAAACAATTTATCTATATAATTTGCTAAAAGAAACGTACCTTAGCCTCGTTGCTGACTGTGGGTTTGTTGGCGAACTGAACCTCAGTCGCCTTCAATATAGTATTCTCTTCTAGTATCGTCGCCTGGCTCTGGTTGTGGCCGAAAGGCTTCTTGCCGTACAGGCACTGGTAGAAGATCACTCCTACGCTCCACACGTCCACCTTACTACTGATCTTTGGTGGGTTTTTGCCGACGACAAAACACTCAGGAGGCAGGTACCTGCAATTTTTATTTATTTTTTTCATTAATACCTAATGAATATATGGCAATTATAGACCTATTCTGCATTTTTAATACCACCGCGTCTAGTATTTCAGTTCCGCAATGTAACATACAAATAAAAGTTTGCGAAATTATGAAATAGACTTGATGATTATTGTTGACTAAACATAACAAGTTCAAAAACTGAACAATATTGGACAAGAATCCTGGCAACAAATATTTTTATGGACATTTACACAGCGCTATCTAGTCCAAAATTAAGCGCAAAGTTTGTACTATGGCAACTAGACAACTGATAAATGTATTAAATACACTTTTTTGTAAAAACATACTTATATACAGAAAACACCCAGACCAAGACAAACAGACATGTTCATGCACACAAATGTTTGTCTTGTGCGAGGATCGAACCCTAAAAAAATGACTCTAAAGCAAACATACTAAAACATTATCAATGATAGGATTCTAATTCATATCAAGGTCGTATTCGATGTTTTTTTATAAACTTACGCGTGTGTTTTTTTAACTGCCCCATTTAGATATTATTATCCTTTCTTTAGTTAAGTTTTTATTAACTGCAGTTATGTTTTTCTCCATTTATTATTCGAAACATAAATAAATGAAAAAAGATGAAATATGAAGAAATATGAAGAAATAGGATGAAGAAACCAACCAGTATGTGCCCGCTCCTTGACTCGTCAGGTCCATTCCATGGTCGGGGTTGTAGTTCTCTTCATCCATAACTTTCGAGAGGCCGAAGTCGGTGATTTTGATCTCACCGCAGACATTCCCCTCTGTGAGGAGGATGTTCCCCGGTTTTAAATCATAGTGGATCACTGGTGGCTTTATCTCATTCAAGTACTTAAGCGCGGACACCACTTGCATCACGATAGAACGGGCCTCGCGCTCCGGTATCGTCTTATGCTGAAATTGTAAATTTACACTTTAATTTTTTTTTTCTTATTTAATTCTATGTGGAGTTAAAAAAAAAAAGTTGTGATTGTGGAAAACGACAGACATACAAACAAGTGATCATATTAAGGATTTCGTTCGTTTTTTATTCGCGGATAATTCTTATATGTGTCGGAAATGTAGAATTTGACAGCTCTAAAATTAATAAATACACTAATTTCACATTTCTGTCTTGTTGTTGAACAGTTCATGAGCAAACACGCAATGATTACTTTAATTCTTGTTTTATCAATTACGTGATACTTTATTATTATGATAATAATACTAGATTCCTTTTAACCTGCTTTTTTTTAAAGAAATTTTCAACATTTCTTACTATAGTGATGTCAGTTCATGTTTACAACAAAACGTAAAAATATGCATTACACTAATACTTCATAACTTAAGTAGGTACCTAGTACAAGGATAAGAAATATGAATAGAAAAATCAGATCTATGACTTTCTTATTCTTATGTTCATAATATCATACCTACTTAATAATTGTACTTAGTAATTGTACAAAACTAAAATCACAGCTTAGGGAGATTACCTTGTCTTTGTTTAAGTCTTCATAATATTATGACATCATGAACATGAGTCATGTGACCATATCATTACATTAATGAATTACAAGGTTAATTTGTATTAGACCGCAAGGAAAATTACCTGTTTGAGGTAAAAGTCGAGATCATGTCCATTGCAATATTCCAAAACTGTACAAAACGAATTGCCATCTATCTCAAATACGTCGTACAACTTCACTATACGAGGGTGGTCGAGAGCTTTGTGGATGTTGTATTCTCTTAACGCATGTCTGTAACAAGAGAAATGCTTCATTAGTCAAAATAGTCATATATTTCTATGCAGATGTAGTTTTTAGAAAATATATATTTTTCAATGCAATTGCTCGTAAAAAATACTTTCAAAGGCATAGACATGGCTAGAAATCGACTTTTGCGCAATGTTCTACAAAAGTATTAAAAAACTGACTGTGGTATCTACCCCACAGTAGAAGTATCTACATCACATTATTAGATATAATTAATTGAGTTTTATTTGTCAACGGGTATTCCAAATTAATTTATATAAGTTATACATATTTTTTGGTGTCCTCTAATTCCTTTAGTTTGATACCTACATTGGATTAAGAAGAAATCTTTTTTCAATACATTTGTTCGAAAAATTACTTTCAGGCAATTCTCCTAATGTACTAAACGTGGTTAAACTGGTTAGTAAAAGCATACATTCCGCACTTTTCCGCGCTACGGTAGAAAAGTTATTCTATTTTAAATTTCGGCATTAAAGTAAAATGTAAAAGTAGGCTATATATTTATTTATTAATTAAAAATATTAAAATTATTTAACCCTCGGTCCTTGGGGCCCCTGTGCCTTGAGTCTTTTTGAAGACATTTCAAAGAGACTTTTTCAAGCCACCGGGGACCCAAGAGCCGGCGCTTACTTGGGTCAGAGGCTAAGCATCGCCATCCAAAGGGGTAACGCTGCTAGCGTTTTAGGCACGCTGCCTCACGGACCTACTTTAGATAGTTTTTGTTAAGATAGGTTTACACAGTTTAGTTTAGTTTTTATTGTCTGCATTATATTAGTTATGTTACTTATATAAATAAATTAATGGTAGAAGTTAAAATATTTATATTTGTACCTAAAATCTCAAACCAGAATTATGGCGCCTTTCAATAATTTCATACTAAGTGTACACGAAAAATTTTATGTTTTCTCGTAAAAATATTGATAAACATCGTGTAATACTTGGATGGAAAAGGTCGTTATAACGACACAACTTGGAAAAGAGGGTCAGAATATGAGCACAAAATCAATTTTCTGGCCTATTTCACGTGAAACCATTTATTTAGTTTGTATCTTTCTGCATTTTATAGACAAACTATGTATGATTACATAACTATAAAAAAAAAAATTGGTTGCCTGTAAAGTCGGTATACGGGCGAAAGTTTTACGTGACAACGACTTTGAGTGGTAAAATGTTTTCGAGTGGAAGGGACGCATGCCTTTCACTTTTTATGTCTGTCTCTCTCGCTCTTAGGCGGGCTAACCATGCCCGAGTGAAAGGGACGCGTGCCTCTCACTCGCTCTCATTGTGAGCGCATAACGTGAGCGCGTTTCTTGAAGTGTCACCCGGCTAACCAATTTATAAGACGTTGTCACGTCAAAAAAAATTCTACAGGTCTTTCATCGCCATTGCTTTAATTCTCGAATTTTGTAAGGAAATACAAGATTATACACATTGCTTTAATCCTCTGATTTTCTTTCAAACATTTTATTTATATTAGTCACCAATTTTCAAAATTTATACTTAAAATGTTAAGCTGTTGTCTGCATGTACGGACTCACTTGATATAGTTGGCCTTCTTGTCCTCCTTCCAGTCCTTGTTGAGCTGGTGCACCTTGCAGGCGGTGTAGCGCTGCTCCCGTAGGTCAAACGCCTTATGCACTTCACTGAAGCCACCCTTACCCAACAGCATCAGCAGCAAATATCTGCGTAATTTCACAGAAAATTTAATATTCGTCGCTGAATCGCCACCGCACCTGTAGGAGTTTATCAATAGAAGACCAGTTTTACCATATTCCATTTAAAAAATATTTTTATAATAGTCCTTGAAAGAAAATCTTTCGTAACATCAAACACGGGACACTAAAAGCAGTCATTATTATATGTTATATAGCTTAATTGTTGTTTCCCCACTGCTGACATACGAATTTGGTGACTGCAGTGGCATATAGCTACTTTTTTATATAGGCATTGCCATCAAAATCAATCCAGAGACTCCAGTATAGCACTTCTTTCTGTAATAAATTCCAACAAACCATCCAAGAACAAAAATAACATTCTACTACTATGATGATAAGACCTGTAAAATCTGTATTAGCAAATAAATGATTTATGATTTATTTATGATTTATGATGTTAATATATTTCCTTACCGCTCTGATAAGACGGGGTGTTGTGAGAACCGGCTCTGATCTTCGTTGTGTATTCGCTTAAGTTCTCTAATGTGAAGGTTTCTTTCTCGCTCTAACTTCTCCATTTCTAACTGCAAATCTGCATCTTCCTTTTTTAACGCGCTCTGTCTCAACTGCACAACAATAAAAAAAAGTACTATTATAAATATAGTGTTGTAGGTTATACTTTTAAAAATAACAATTAAAATTTTGACACTATTCTATTTTCTATATCTATACAAAGAATCAAACCGCACAAACTGTGTAATTAATATTGATTATTTACATACATATTCATTTTAAACTTCAAATCGTTTTTAAAAAAAGTTGTCCTGAAAAATTATGATTTTTATAATATAATTTTGCACATTGAACACAGTTCAATTAAAACACTGATGAGTGTTTTAATGTACCTGTTCAATGAAGACAAATTTAGTAGTGACAATTTAACGCGAGCGAGTCTTTTATCACAAGGTCCAGCATATGTACCATCCATGCTGGATCTAGTGATAAAACTTCCGCAGTTTACCGATATCGTGGCAATACGTATAATTAAAAACACATTTACAATAATGGTAATGCAGTAGTCCCAACAATCACTCATTCACAGTAAGGTTATTGACAAACGTCCTGGTAAACTCACTTGCAGGAACACAACAATCCTCCAGAGAATTGTTTTCGGTTGCTGTTTTCTGTACTTCCCCAGTTGACTTATTCCCAATTAGCCCATCCCTATCTTTATTTTCCAGAGCCTCGTTTTGTACAGAGTTGGCTTTACTTTCAATATTGTTATGTTATTTGACGAGCCCGGTGGTCGAATGGTTAGCAATGGCCACTTTGACTCCGAGCTCGCGGGTTCGATCCACGCATAAGACAAATATTTGTGTGTCTGAACATGTCTGTTTGTTTTGATCTGGGTATTTGCTATTTATTATATGTATATATTTAAGTATTAAATCAGTTATCTAGTGCCCATGGCACAAGATTTGCTTAGTTTGGGACTAGTTGGCCGAGTGTAATTTGTCCTGGAATATTTATTTATTTATGTTATTCGGCTTGGCTTTACTTTTAATATCGTTACGAATGTTATTGGGCAGGTCGACGCCCGTCATACCTTGAGTATCTCGTCCGCCTCGTAGTACTCCTGCCAAGTCATGCTGGGCAGCGGGTCGGGCTTGAGGAAGGTGGGCGCGTCGGTGCCGTTGTGCAGCGGCGGCGGCTGCGGCGTGCTGGGCGCCGACACGCTCGACGTGCGCTTGCCGCGCCCGCCGCCGCCCTCGCTGTTCGACGGCCGCTTCTTGAACAACAGCTTCTTCTGCCTGTCGATCTCCTCCTTCTCCGCCGTTATTTCTTCTTGCCGCCTAAATACAATCACATGCAATATGTAATATACAAACTGTTCCTGTATATTTTTATGTAGTGAAAACTTGTTTGGGCGCGCTGTGCACGCTTATTTTGTAGTAAATTAAACTGAGCAGTCACGCTGGGCTCTGTGACGCTCGTTCGGGTAAAATCGGCAGGGGAGCAGCGAGAATTTTCACTTCTGTCGTGTGGTCAATCACACACCTTTTTTTTAATTATTCCATGCAGGGTGCAAAACAAGCAACGGCCAGCCTAATTTAAACCTAAATAAATTATTAAACAAATATTATTAATTTACAGATTAGTAAAAGTAGTAAGTTTTCTAAGATGGGATCAATCAGCTGATCTTCTGTTATTAATCCTGAGTTTGTAGCATCGCATCGCAACAAACGCAGCTTCACCTGACGTTTGGTGACATGAGTGGTTACTCATATTGTCTCACAATCTTCATGGGTAAATTTATATGGCTGCATCTTATACGAGGTGGAACATCCCAAGTCGGATTCAATATGTAATTCTTTCGCCTAAACCTCCACTGCTACGTGCTGTTAAATTAACCTTGGCTTTTGGCTGCAAAGATGATGGCGAACCACATACACCCCAACAATTATCGAATCGTAACTAATCATATGTACGTACCTCGTGAGTTCTTGAAAAGCGTATCCATCAGTCCAATTCTCCTGGAAGGTGGCGCCAACGCGCTGCGTGACGAACTGGCCGAGCCTTAGCCTGTTCTGCATACACCGCGCTCGCGCTTCCTTCTTCTCTATAGTACTCTTCTCATTCAACAATTTCTTAACAACGTCTATACACTTATTTATGTGTGATTTGTGTTGCTCTATCACCTGAAACAACATTGTTAATGTTAAAATAGAGACTAGGTTTTCAACGACCGAGTTTGACTTTTGTTAAATATAATAACTTATTAAATAAAGTAACCTGGTTGATAAACGACATTGTTTTAGCTTTTCCATATCATTTTGAACTAAAAGGAAGCTCTAATTCACTGAGTGAGTCCCCAACAACCAGCCTAACCCTTGGATGAAATATTACAGAATTTTTATTTATGATGGAATCAACGAATAAGCCGAAGATATCGAAATTCCCACTGGACAAACATACGAACTGGAGGACGAAAGCTAGCTTCTATTTGCGAACGGATGGATGTCTAAACATTTTTCACAAATTTATTAGCCATAGTTACAGGCAGTAATAGACTACAGAATACATAATGGGCATCGATATACATAATAAATAAAAAAAAGACTTGGAAATTATTAGGCCCTAAACACACTAGAAATTTTAATTTTATCAGAAACATATAAAAGAACTTGCAAGCAGTGTAAGCTACACATCAAAAGATTCAGTTACGGGCTACGGCAGAGGTTGAAATGAACTCATAGAGGTCGTGCGCCAAAACGTTTTATTTAGCTAAACATAAATCGTAAGATACAACTCCATATATTTATAAAGGTTATCCAATTACCAAACAATATCAGTTAATGTTCGGAAATACGGAGGAATAAATATGAATGAAACCTATGCCCATTGTTAACATTGAAGTACTGAAAACTGGTCCGCTAACCGGGAACCAAATTTTCGATTTCGATTGATTTACGATTTGCTTTAATTGGTAGATTGCCTGTTGTATTGTAGAAGTACAAGTTCTCTTAATACGTAATATTATTCTTATGACATTTTTATTGATTCTCAGTACTATCTCTTTTGTGTACAGTACTCATCTACAATATAAAAATGAATCGCTGAATGTGTAGCTAAGCGAAAAAACTCGAGAACGGCTGAACCAATTTCGCTAATTCTTTTTTTAGAATATTTGTTGAAGTACGAGGATGGATCTTACGCAGAGAAAAAATTAAAAAATTGCGTGGAAAATAAAACACCACTTTTTACCCGTGCGAAGACGGGGCGGGCAGCTAGTTGTCAATAGTTTATCTGTAAATTACGGATCGATACTGCAACATATGAAACGCGCGGGTGCCGCGTGGTGCTATGATCCTAACTTAAAAATTAAGTATCAGTCAAGAATTTGATAAAATTAACAATTAATGTTACTCTTATTTAAGCTTCTCATTTTTCAGTAATAAATTTTTTGCGTGCATTACGCAAAAAACATTAAATTTAAAAGCAAACCTACAAACCCATCACACGAATTACTATTTAAAACACAAGTTCAATCGAAAATTACCTCACGTCAATCATTATTTTTTGTCTTTTATTTTACAAAAATATACAGACCACGGAAAGACTACAATTTTATTTTATGTATAGATGTACAGTCTTATTCATAAAAATCTTAACATAGGTTTACAACATTAACTAACTAAAATGCTCACAAGGCCTGAACAAGCTTGATTGTTATAAAATTCTTATTCATAACACACACTCTATAGATTTGTAATAACCATAACTCTGCTAAGGGATATTTCGTTAACAAGAGATATGTTGTCGTTCTGAGAAAACTCTATAGAGAAAAAAGAAGGGGACAACTCTGGTACCTGCGGCCACTGAAAAAAAAGCCTGAACCGAAAAAAAAAGTTTATATTTTGGCCGTCAACCCTTAAACATCCCACAGCTAGCATATGGGTCTCCCCTCAATCGAAAGGGTTATGAGCATACTCCACCACTGTGTTGAACTGTGGGTTAGTGGAGAATTTTAATATTATTTAGCACAAATATAGCAGCGAACATTATTGCACCTTAACAGTCAGTCAAACCGATCAGCTATTAGTGAATTTGCCGACATGTTTGTTGTTTTAGAGGTTACTAGTATTATAATGCGGTGGACATTATAACTTTAGTGAAGACTTATATAACGGTTTAGTGCTTTTGAACATTTATGAATACTGATTTTTGAGAACTGCCTTATAGCGAAAGTTTTATATCTTCTATAACTTGTTCTAAGACTGATAAAATATAGATTAATATATCGATTATCGATATTATTAATAAATGTGTTGCATTATCAGTAGTTTTTGCATTGTGCAAAATATTTCATATAAATAAAATACAAACATGAAATCAACAACACAATTCATGAGGCTAAATATTTATTAATATTTCGATATTACTGATCCGATTTTAATGATACTTGGTTGTGTACAATTGTATACACACAATTCACATGTCGACGGGGCTTAATAATCAATGAAGTAGTTTTTGAGATAATATCGAAATTGATTTGAAGAAGCAGTAGCGAAAACTCAATATAAGGCGAATCACTAGATATTGGGAAAAAATATATATGTACACATATAATTAGTGGTTTTGAAATTCAAAAATAACATTCGCGGTTATAAATTCACAACAATATATTGTAAGACTAAAAATTATAATTACCTTGCTCTGTGCTTGCACTTGATGCTTCAGTTCTTCATTACTTCTTGTTAATTCTTCTATTCTATTATTCCTTAGCTCTAAATCTGAAGATGCTTGAGTTTCTAACTCTTGTATCCTCTGACATGTCAGGTCTGTTTGAACCTACAAAAGAAAATAAAAATCAAAACATGCACTTCAATAAAAATCAATAAAATTTTCCTCAAGAGACTACAGCATGGGGTCTTCAAAAAGGACGAGAGATGATTATGGTACCACCAACGTTTATAACCTATGATAACCGGGAAGGCGTGTAGTATGCAAGTATTGCAACTAACTTAAGGCTTCTGCCCGTTTCGACCCGCGAGAAGACAGTACCATAGAAAGTATTATAAAAATAGTACCTATATATTACTAATAATCCAGAACAATTCTAGTTACATGTATATCAAAATTGTTGCATATAAAATCAGCTGTTTATCCATGTAAGTGTATCAAACATCCATCCATAGATACTCACAAACTTTTATAAAGTTAGTAGGATGTAGTACAATATAATTTCCTTGTTCTTAAAACCCTTTCATCCCTATTCATATTTCTTGAATACGTGACCGCAGTTCAGTGTCGTCTTAGTATGTTATATAGGCAAAGCTTCCTCAAAGTAAACGTTATAACAATTAAAACCACATTCCTTTAAAATCCTCTATTGGTCCATTAACACTCGCGATTTAGGTTTTTCCTAGTGACTCCAATACAGGGATTCTTCATGAAAATGATAAAGTTGATTTTACAGAACACGTGATGCCTTTGGTATCGAAAGCATCCATAGCCAACGATGGTTGCTTACCATCAGCTAGGTAGTAGGTACGCCAAATAACCTAAGCATAGTTCATATATTCTATTTACGAACATGGGTAATGTAACAATACAGATGGAGTACAACATATTTTAAAGCACAACTGTATATGGAAGTTAAACATTAAACGACACTTAAACATCATAATCATAATTTCAACTGATATTTACGACATAAGCTTCACCCATTTATACAACGATCGATTTCGTGTAACTCACATTCATATGTTCCAAAATAGTTACATCTCTATGCAAATGTTTCGTACTTATGTGCATTTTTTTTATAATTTCTTTGCCAGTTCCTGTCATCACCAAAAATTAACATCTTGATGAGTAGAAAAGGAAATTTCCATTTTGGCTTCATATCCCATCTGTTTATACTCTGTATAAACAGGTTCTTGTTTAAACTACTGGAGATCCTGCGCTCTAAAATGGGGATGACTATGACTAACAAGAAGTTTATTTGAAACATCACTCCTTTTGCCAATTTAATAAAATTCCAGATTTTTTCAGATATGCTACAGACAAATATTAGTAATCCAAATCCAAAAGACACGAAGCCTAACATAGTTGTAATTTTAACCCTGCTGCATTATTCAAAAATATAATCGGTTGGTAAGCTCGCAGAACTAGGGGCTTGGATACATAACCAGACTGCCCAGTGGAAAAGAAGGCGCTGTTTATATATGGTTGGATGTGTTAGCATATTTTTTATGTCGCTTTAATAACTTTATTGAATGAACTAATTATTCAATATTCACGAAATTTATGCAGTGTTATTATTGATATGAAGACATAATACTTTCGTTCAATGAGTTCGTATGAATAACTTAGAGCAAATACCTGTTTAACAGAAGTATGTGGTCGCTGTTGTGAGGCGGAACGTAAAAAATCAGCCCCCGTAGCGAGTAACGACGAAGGTGACGGTGGGTACTGCGGAAATAAACGATAAGGCACGTTTTATTTATTATATCTATAAATAAATGTTAATTTTGTTGGGGCATATTACACAGCGCACTCTAAAAGTCAAGCTAAGCAAAGTTTGTATTTAGCACTGATAACGTCCAATATTTAAGTAAAAAATATAATTTAATAGGCATTTTATATCTATAAACCTACATCATAATAAATAGTTTTCCAATTTTATGTATGTATTTTATAAGAAACTCAGGCTTCATGAGAAAACCTGTTTCAGTTTGTTTGTATACCTACAAAATAGATCTAATCCAAGCATCATTTTAGACTGCTCACCAGATCCACAGTGAGAGATTGATCTCTTGGAGAACTCAAACTCCATATAGTTCCATTTTACATAGGATTAATGAGATCCGATATAAATACGAGAGTCATGACAGTCTGATCATTGCAATGTTAACTAACTCTACAAACAAAATTATGGAGGACTAATTTTAATTTCTAGTTATTCCAAGTGACACACGCTGCTGCTGTTGCAAACATCCACAGACATTTTAGATTTGAAAAAAATAAAACATTCTTAATAATTTCTTAATACCTAATCTCTATACCACTGATTCCCAAAGAGGTCTGTGTCGACGCCCAATGGGTCATACCAATTCATAAAGTATAATATATAGCAGTTGAGCAGAGTTATTGTATAGAGCTGAATTCCCCAAACATTACATGTTTCATAGCCCCTCTATGAATAAATAAAAGTTCGGGGCCCTCAGCTCTATACAATCCATATACATATATTTTTTTATTGTAACTTTGCAAGGCACAAATAGCTATAAGGCCAGCGGCCCTAGAAAATAGATGAGCAAAGTGAAACTTTAAGGAGAACGGCAAAAAAACTATTCGCTAAAGCGCCTAGGATTATGATGCATCAAAGGTACTAGGAATCATTTGAATTGGCAGTATTTGAATGTGAGCCGATTTGCCTTTGCCCCAATTTGAAAAGTCATAGATCTGGAGATGTTCATCAATTATCAAATCTAACCACAGAGCAAGTTACCAAAAATAATCAGAATAGATTAAGAATATTACAAAAAAGCAAAAAATTAACTCCGAGAATGGTCACTACCTATGTCATAGTAATAACATAATAGCTACAAAGTCTCACTCATCTCAAATATCTGATGGGTGAATCGGCTAAAAGGAGCTTGTCCACACCTGTCTGGACGTCTTACAACATGATGATTACGGAAATCACGTAAGTCTCTTCACCGCTTCACATTAAAAAATAAGCAACAGTTTGGGGGACCTCATCAGCAAAAATTAAGACCAATCAATTGGTCTGGGTGTTCTCTGTGTATTATATGTATGTATTTACAAGATGTATTCAAGTATATATCAGTTATCTAATACCCATAGTACAAGCTTTGCTTAGTTTGGGACTAGATGGCCGTGTGTAATTTGTCCAGGAATATTTATTTATTATTTTAAATCTCATATGGCGACTGTGATAAGAGTAATAAATAAAATAATCAAACAGAGTTAATAAGTATGGATGAACTAGGCTACGTGGTTTCAGTATAACAGCCCCCCTAGCCAAGTGTAATTCGTAGCGTAACGAACGTTAGATAGATCACGTGACATTTTTCAATTCGAACATTTTAGTATGAGCTCCACAGTTCAAATTAGCGATCGCTACTTCGCAAACTGCCATTTGGCTAGCCCCCCAGGCCAACAACAGGCCAACGGAGGTGAGAGAACTTAACACAGATCTACCTGTAAGACAGGGCATTGGATCTTATGGGCAATCATGATAAAAAATACAACATACCATTACCATAGGATAATTCGCGCCCTGCGGTGACGGTGACTTTGCACCTGTGTGCCGCACAGGACTCGATGAGGGGTGTTTGGAGAAGTATTCTCTGATATTCTTATCTGAAGAGTTATGTCTTTGCTTGCCGCCACCACCCCCACCACCACCAACACCTTCTTCGCCTGGAATTTACAAAAAACACACTTATCAATTAAAATTTATATTTTGCTATAAGTACATAAATACTAGAGTAACCTGTTTGAATTATTGCTCCAATTTTTATTTGAAGAAGCGAAATAGACTTAGAGACTTATATTCCTCATCTTCAGATAACAACCGTTAGTGTCAAATAAAATTAAGAAAGTTCTGTTTATTCCTTAACAAAGTTATCAAAATCTCATCTAGCTGGAACATTTCATGGCTATCTAGGATGTAAAATCAATAAGCTTTCAACTTATGATGAATCAGAAGGATCCTACACAAATTCTATTGTAATTTTATTAATTTGAAAGATGGAGCATCCTTTCTTTCTACCAGACCATATTCATACAAGCACTTCGCTGCAGCAGCTTAACAACTAAGCAGCTGCTTAACAACAGATAAAGTTTTTCATCAAGCACATTCCTTTACTGGAGGATATATCCCTATTCATGATATCAGTATATTTCAAATGTATGCTATAGCATAAAATTTCAAATGTATGCTATAGCATACAATTGAAATATACTGCTCACATAAAAAAGACACTGCTTTTATAATGTAAGTAGCTGCATTTTTTTTTTTTTTTTTTTTCAGACAAATTACACAGCGCCATCTAGCCCCAAAGTAAGCAAAGCTTGTGTTATGGGCACTAGACAACTCATAAACATACGTAAATACATTATTTTTTTGTAAATACTTACTTAAGATACATAGAAAACACCCAGACCAAGACAAACAGACATGTTCATGCACACAAATGTTTGTCCTGTGTGGGAATCGAACCCACGAGCGTTGGTGTCGAAGCCGCGTCATTGACCGCTACGCCACCGAGCTCGTCATTATTATGAATTTTAATAATATCTATGAAACATCCAGCACACTTGAATGGGAACATGAAAGTAGGTTTCAGTATCTTTATAATAATTATTGTCTGAATTTAGCACCAGCTGATGTCAAATGAGGATTTTATTTTATACTATTTCAGGTGGCAGACAAACATACAGCCCGCCTGATGTGAAGCGGTTACCATAGCCATATTAACACTCGCAATATAAAATATCGCTCGCACGCCGCAGCGAGCCAACACAGCATCTCCTTCCTTTCTGGTGACCTCACTCACTCGCAGGAACACAACAACCCTCAAGGGAATTATTATTTGGCTGCAGTATTCTGTGAGGTGGAGGTACAATCCCCAGTCGGGTAGCTTACAATTACGCTCCCTACTCTCTTTTCGCCAGAGCTTCGCTTGTCAGTCAGCAGGGTTCACCGTGTGCAGGTGAAGTTGGCTTTGGTTCAAAAATGTTGATGAACCACTTACACCACCAAAATCTCCTAAGAGCTTGTAAACACATAATCTTCTCTATCAATTAAATAAGAAAAGTTATAGATACCTTTCCGTTTCCGTTTTCTATTATCGGGTACAGCTATAGTTGGTGTTGCACCACTCGGTGGCACTAGAGCAGCACCAGGTCCAGTGGTTGAGCCTCGCATAGCCGCTGACTTTTCTGGAGTCAATGCATCAACTTCCTTATCACTATGCGATGACCCTGGAACGCAGATAATTCTAAAACTCTATCTACTTCTATAACTACAAACATTGAACAGCTTCAGCCCTTGCATTAACTCTAAATCATAAACTATCCATTTATAATGTTTGTAATTACAATTTGCACAGTACATCTGACACTATCTATAAAGATGTGCACAGCACAACATATGTATTACGTTTTTATAGTGCAATTATTAAAAGCCTTCAGTCAAAAATAATACAACATTATATGAAATTGATTAAAAATACAAAAATTTGTACACCAAACATAAAATAATTTTTGAGTTACAAAATGATAATAAAAAAAGTATGTATTACATTGGAGAATATAAAAATATTCCATGATTATAACATTTTAAACCAAAAGGTATATTAGCAAAGCAAACAATCGCCTCACGGCTGGTCTCTGTTTGAAATAAATTAATTAAAAACAATCATTTAATGAATATGGTTACCAAACTATAATTTGGATGTCATTAATTGATGACAACAAAATTGCAAAATCGATGTCAACAACTGACAAATGTGACAAATGACAATCGAACAAATACATCCAATCACAGATTTCATTCGAAAAATTTTGACAGAAGGCAGAAGTGACATTCGGAAATTTAAATTTTTCTAACATTTTCACAAAATACAAAAGTTACAAAACTGATTTTGCTAATGTAATAACGTGTTGTAAAGTGATTTTAGATTAATATTTATAATGTAACGAGTATCGTACATGAATAAAATTATTTGTGAATTCTACTGTAGAGGTGAGTACCTTACTTGCATTTCATGAAACCAAAATAAACATGGAAAATGCTCGGAAAGTATCAATTCATGAGCATAAACTCACTTTTTGACAAGGAGCTCAGTAGGCCGACGTGGTTTACGTTAGCTCCGCTTTTGTCATGCATTGTGGCACTAAGTAGTCTTGGAACACAGGAAGAAAAACGGCACTTTCACAGGTCCGATCCGGCATTATACACGACAAAATGACGTCACAGTTTTTCGATTGATATTATGAGTTTTTCACGGGGCTTAGCCCTCCAAGTTCGTTTAAAAAGGTTAGACTCCAATAAACAGACCGGCGCGCATTAAAACACTCACAACACTGATCACGAGTTTCACAGTTTTATTGCACTTTTATCACGAAATCACAATTTACCTGTGCTCATATTGGAGTCCTGACTGTGTAGTGGTTGCCCCGTGTTGACAGTAGTTTGTGGTGCCATCTGAATTTGTGACCCAGCTGACATCTGTAAAGAAAGATGGCGTCTTTTACACATGACTCGCTCACTTTCCTTTTACTTATTGCACAGAAACTATGAATTTTCGGTCACAGTATCACCTATACTCACAAATTACGTATTAAGTAATGCGTCCATTATAAATATTTTATCAAATTCACTTAAACGAAATAACCTAACTCGTTTGACAAGTTGTAAACGCCAGTCGCGACAATCGGATACGCATCCGCGGAGGGCGGCGAAGTGGGAGGGAGCGGAAGGGTGGGGGGCGAGGAGTGGAGATCGTCACGAAGTTTGCTCCGAATGTAATAATAATAACGACGGGCGAGGCGCCATTTTACAAGGATACAAGGCCGAAAGCATTGTTGAACCAGTGAAAAAATATTTGCCTGCACATTGATCACTCGAATCGGCGCGGCGTAATTAAAACATAATAAATATTACAAAGAAATTTCACTAGCGAAAACTGACTTCGAAGAATGAACTAGTACGTATTCGCACGGAGCGACAGGTCAACAGCCCGCGGATTGCGATCGTGTTTGTGGCCAATTGAAATTTGCAGTAAATAAACACGAAAAAATGAGGATCGGTTATTGCGGAGATAAGGATGAATAGGAATTATGTAGTTTTTAGATGCTCACTAAAATTAAACGATTTGTAATCGAAATCGACTTGACCGATTATTCCCGCAATGAGGTGGCAACGGCGGGTGGCGGGCGGAGCGCGGCGTGCCACCGACCGCGGCGAACGAGTACGTGATATCGGCGCTCGTGCCCCACAACAAACTGCTTACTGGACGTGTTACGTAGGCGTTTGAGCCGCGATGTACTAACATAAACATAGATATGTCCGCTTGTGTGCTTACTTAAATGCATGCATGTTATCCAAGTGGTGCGCTATAAGTTCTATAGTGCACCTACGCAATACAAGCTAAAACAAATAAATGAGATATATGTAAACAATAGTAGAATATGAATTTATTTAAATAATCTACAATATTTCCAATAAATATAGATTTAATCGTTACTCCAACAACGATTATCTATATATTAGTCATCTGAGAGTAACCTTGACCTTGAGGTCACATGTAACATTAAGTAAACAGATTCGTGTATTACCTGAAGAGTACCTATCAAATAGCAATTTATTTTTACAGCCATGAACGTTTCCTTCGCAGTTAGAGAAGCGAATATATAAACAAGCCACAACATTACTGTAATTTTCGACGCAATTCAAGTATTCAATTTTAATGAAGCACGGAAATTAAAAGCATCTCTAAAATAGCTAGTTAGGTACCGATTTAACGAAAGGAAAGGATGTACCATTGACTGAATATCATTAGACGTGTTAACTTATTCTTTGATTCTATCAAAGTACTGTTTGCCAAAGGTTTAAAACCAGCTGGAAACATAAATTCAAAAAAAAAAAACATTTAATTTTGAAGACTACATACCTACATAACTAATAAAATAAAATTTAGTATGATTTGCTAGAATGAATAGAATATTTATTTTGACATTATGATGAAGTATTCAAAGGTGAATCAATAAATTGTCTTCTATGATAGTGTTGTAAATTTAAATAACTTACTTATATCTTATAACGATACAGACATCATGTTTTTGATTGAGCAAGTACCTACTACAAGATGATCCGCTTAATCCGCTTTCACCAATGCGACAGCAAAACAAGACTTTTAAATTGTATGTACTAATAGGGCATATATACTACACGGGTGGTAGAGAGAGAGACACATAAAGCAGGCCTTATATTAGCATTATCGTCGGAACGTTGCCGCTCTGCATGTACTCCCTTCGGTGCCTCTTGCCCCCTCCTCTCCTGTTCATAGCCACCTCCTGTATTAAGCCCGCAACAAAAGTCGCCAGCGAGCACAACGCATTTCGATTGGATCAAAACGATAAGGAAAAATAACTGCCACGTGATACATACTAAGCTAATGAATGACATACAAGTTTCACCTATTACTGAAGGCTAATTGACGTAATATTTCAATAACAGATAACAAAATTACCGATTCAGTCAATGTACATATTTATCAAAATGAGAAAACCTTAAACAACATCTTTCGTATCTTCACTGAAGTAATAGATGAACGACTAAGTTCTGTGGCGAAATCATAATATTGTAATCTGTCTCAATTTACAAATCAACCAATGATTGGTCGGCGCAGTGCTTATTGTCGCGTCTATTTTTAGCGTACCTACCACCTAGCATCAAGCGAATGGAAAGTTAGCGAGTTGGCAACCTACGTAGAAGCCAGTTATGTACTTATACGTAGTTATTTTAAAATGAATATACTCGTACATAACTGAGGTACATAAACAACTACATTATGTTTGTTTAACGTGATATTATCAGTGAATCCAAAGTTTTAATAGCTATCAACGAAAAGATAAATAATGTAAGCTAGTTCAGTCAGCAACTGCAATATATAATAAGTAACATAATTTATAAACTATGTTAGTGATGTAAGTGAAGGATAGGTGGAAACTAAATATATATATTTAGTTTCCACCTATATATATTCTAATGTAACAAATATAGCATTAGATGAGCAATGTCAAAGTGTTTATTAATTGGAATTAGGAATTACTAATATAATTACATACTACTTATATACCTAATTACTATAATAATTACTTAAAGTTGCTGAATACTCTGTTTAACAGATTTTATTGTGAAGGAATCTTCGTTTCTAAACTAGATTAGGACATTCTTCTGAAGCTACTTGCGGAGCAAAAGATTAACTTGTTCTCTGATGTTATAATGATTCCATTTGTTCATGACTAAACTTAAAAAACCGGCCCAAGAAACTTCAAACACAGTCATAAAGGTCCATAATAAATTAGAAAGTGCAAAATGAAGAAAATGCAAAGACAAAAGTAGAATCGCATTCCATTTAAATTTAAATGGTGTTTCGGAAGTCGTGCGCCAGGGACAGGGTTCAAACCAAAATACCTAACATTCGTAATTGTTTTATGATTTGTTGGTAGTAGTTTTGAGTAGGAAAATATCATAGTAATAAAATTTTAAGGTATATTCAGTTACGCTCATGATAATTTTCTTTCTACCTAACCAACAACACCAACAGATTTTACGACCATTTCCTAACACATTCTAAACCTATCCTCAACGCTCTTCAAAACTATCTCTAAAGATTCGCAAAACAGTCTACCCAACGCAAGTTAAGACATTATTCTGATAAACACTTTTAACAATGACATTTGTGGATAATGACGTATATCATGCTTTTTTCACCTTACACCTACAAGAAATGGTTGCCTGGAAGAAATCGCATCGCGATAAGGCCGCCCTTTGTGGGCGGATTTTTTAAAAAGTGTACCTTCAATATTCACGATGTCTTTAAAGTTCCGATTTTTATTTTATTTAGACTATTGTTTTATCTTAATTTTTTTTTATGTAAATTGTTTCGTCATATAGTTGGTAACATTTCTGATTTTTTTCAGGGTATATTTCTTTTATTTATATTGGTTCCAGGGGAAAAAAAGTTCATTGAAGGCTGGGTTTTGCATTGTCCTCTCGTTATGGAGTAATTTTTAAATGACAATAACCGCTTAGGTTTAGTTTTGTACATTAATGTTTTAATATCATTAGATGGCTCTAAGCATCTATTTTTGAAAAATATTCACCACAACTAAGTAGCGCAGAAAATTGATTTTTAATATTTTTTTAAATCAAAGTCTTAAAATTTGTCCTGGTGGAATTTTCCACTGATAAACGCGAGATTAATTATTTTAATTGAGCGAAAATCCTAAATATCTCTTTTTTTTACGTTGGCAACATTATAAAGCTACTATAACTCTGGGCTAAACCGCCATTTGCAATTCCAGTTCGTGGAGAAAAATCATACATTGTGGTCGTACTGCAGTGACTTACAAAATTTATCCAGTGACTAACAGCGCTTTTTAAGGTAATTTAACTGATTCTAGTGTTTTATTTAGTTAATTTACGATTAGTCAATTGATAGTCTCGTATATTACTTGCATCATTTTATCGATGTTAACTGCTTTCATCGAAATAATAATGCAAACATATTACCTTTCGGAGTTTCGTTACATTCCACTGACTTATCCTGTCTATAACGTTAGTCAGTGGAACAAATTGTTACACAATGGAACGCTAAGGCTGCATATATATTGTACGATGAACCATATTCATTCCGTCACTTTTAAAATATAATTACTTATACCTAACTACGTACCTATTAATGCAGCACAAATAATTTTAAGACAGAATCTTGGCTTGAAATAACATGTCAAGTGTTGTGATGTTTTATAAGAGATTAAAATATGCCGTGAATTATGGTATCTAAGGTTTATTATTTAAAACTATCATCATTTTATTTTATTTAGAGTTTTTATTTACTTATTTTATTTTATGTATTAGATTGACCAACAAGTGCTATATCCTAAAATAATTATATGTCATACATTGAATTAAAATGTTGTGAATGCAACATGCTAAAAATATAATACAAAACTTTTTGGTTGGATGGTGTTCTGAGGGAAAAAGACTTGAAGCGAAATCAAGCGCAAAGCTCAAGATCGAGCGGAATGGAGAGTCAATGTGGACGCCCTCTGTCCCACTGAGGGGACGTAGGATCTAAAATATAAGAAAATTAAATATATGATGTTCTAAGTAGACAATATAATACTTACGTAATAATTAAGGGAATAGTTTCTTAAATTTTACTTCTGAATTTAAGGTTTGTCGGATACAGTAAAAAGTTCATTGTATTTTATTATTAGGTATGCCTCTTACATCAGCAGAGAGAGTTAGACGATATCGGGAAAGATTAAAAAAAGACCCTGAAAAATTTGAAGAATACAAAAAAAAACATGCAGCCCTCGTAAAATCCAAATCAAAAAAAATATCTGATCTCTCAGAAGCTGAAAAAGAGAAGCAACGAGAAAAATGGAGAAATCAAAAACGCAGACAAAAAAAAAATACGCATAGCAGTTCTGCAAGCTGCACTCCATCACTGCACTCTTCTGAACCTATAATAATTCCTAGAAGGAAAAAGCAAAGAAAGTCTTCCGCATTAGCTAAAAAATATAAAAGAGCTCTAAAGAGAATCACAACATTAACAACTTCTTTACAAACAACTAAGAAAAAATTATACAGATTAAAAAAAAAATACGAAACATGTGAAGAACTCGTTAATAAGATGAAAATTAGGGAAGAAGTCTTAGAATCTACTTTAAAACAGTCACTTAAGCAATGTAAGACTCATAGTGAAAAAAGAATAACTAAAAGAATAATTGAAAACGAAACTGTTATACGTGCTAGGAAGAAAACATACATGACAAAGTTACTAGGCTTGAAAGGAAAAATTAGAAAGGGTAAAAAAATTTTAAAAAACCATAAAATTAAAAGCGAAATAGAAAGTTTCTACCTACGTGATGACATAAGTAGATGTACAGCTGGTAAACGAGAATGTCGTACTGAAAAAGGTTCTAAGAGAAAAGAACAGATACGATATCTTACAGATACATTGACAGAGCTACATAAAATATATAAAAATGAAGGAGGTCAATACAGTCTTACTACTTTCTACAAATATAAGCCTTTTTTCGTTTTATCTCCAGGTATACAAAACAGAGAAACTTGCTTGTGTATGAAACATGCTAATTTCGAATTTTTGTTGATTGCTCTGCACAAACACAAATTGTTACTAAATTGCAAAACGGTGAAAGATATCTTAACGCAAACGACATGTAACTTGAAGTCTTATAATTGTATGAATGGTGAATGTGAATCATGCAAACTATTAAAGTTAGAATACCACCTTGCAGAAGACCAGGCGTATTTGGCCGCAAAATGGATGCAATGGGAGCGTCTAGACCATACATACAAGAAGATCGATAATGGTATAGACAAGAGTGTGGTTACAAAAAAATGTACTAAAACGTTGAAGGAAGGAACTATTGGTGATTTGATTAAATCTTTGGAAAAGAGTATTCCAGAGTTTAAAAAACATTATTATACCTGGAAAAATCAGCAACTAAAGTACCATGAGTGTATTAAGTCGTTAAATGAAAATGAGGCCGTAATTTTGTGCGATTTTTCTGAAAATTATACCGGTAAACTGACAGAAGAAATTCAGTCGATGCATTTCGGTGCATCGAAACAGCAAATTACTCTCCACACAGGTAATTTTCATGTTTGTAATTATTTTACAACGAATTTTCTCTTTCTGTTTAGAATTTCACTCTTCATTTTTTTCGTGATTCACTACATCATCATCGGGGTCAGTTGTGTACCCACCCGCTCCCCGAATAATGGCAAATTGATCTTTGTTAGAATGTTAAATAATTGCCAAGGCTGAGTTTAGAGCACATTTATATATAATCCCCTGCTTTCACTTTCGATTTAAAATTTATGATTTATTAATTTATTTATGTTTAGGATTACAAAGGAACAACTTGAAAATTAATATTTTGTTTCCTTATTTCCAGGCATGGTTTTCTGGAAAAATCAGAGTCAGTCTTTCTGCTCAGTTGCGGATAACAATTGTCACGAACCCGCTGCAATATGGGCTCATCTTCTACCTGTATTAAAAATGTTGAAAATACTGAAACCTGAAACAAAAATAATTCATTTCTTTTCAGATAGCCCAAGTTCGCAGTATCGGCAGAAAAAAAAATTTTATCTTCATAATATGTTCATGTCCAAACTGGGTTTTTATTATTCTACGTGGTCATTTACGGAAAGTGGCCATGGAAAAGGGGTTGCCGATGGTATCGGTGGATCCGTTAAAAGAGCACTCGATCGTCATGTTTCCTATGGCAATGATATCACGAATGGTACAGAAGCTCACGAGGCTTTAACTAAACTAATGAAATCTGTGAAATGCTTTTATATTCAGAGCGCTGATATTGAAAATATTAATACAACGATTCCCAAAACCTTAAAAGCCATAGTTGGAACAATGAGAATCCACCAAATCATATCAACGCGCCAAGGTGTAATTGGACACAGAAGTCATTCTTGTTTTTGTGGACAAAGCAAAGGCTTGTGTGATTGTTTTGCTCCACAAAGTCATAGTTTTACAAAATCTGTTCCATTAAATGTTCATTCAAATAAAATCACACTTACAGCCGACATCCATACCACTGACATAACAGCACAATCTAAATCTAAAACGCGTTTATCTGCCGCAATATCACCAACTAAAACTGAGACTCAAACAACTGCCATCATATCACCACCTAAAACTGAGATTTTTTTTTTTTTTTTTATACCACTAAGGTGACAAACAAGCATACGGTCCGCCTGATGGAAAGCAGTTACCGCAGCCTATGGACGCCTGTAACACCGGAGGCATCACATGCGCGTTGCCGACCCTGTAAAAACCTCTTCACGCCCTTTTTGAAGAACCCCATGCTGTAGTCTCCTGGGAAAACCTCAACAGGCAATTCATTCCACAGCTTGATAGTACGTGGAAGAAAACTTCTCTGGAACCGCACAGTACGTGACCATTTCGGTTCTAAAGTGTGAGGATGAATTCCCTGTCGATGGCGAGTGGTGCGACTGTAGAAGGAAGCCGTGGGCATCATGTCAAACAACTCCTCTGAACACACCCCATTGTACAAACGGTAGAACACACAAAGGGACGCAAAATCTCTTCTCAGACTTAAAGGTTCTAAACCGTCTGTCAGTTTGGGATCGTCAACAATCCTCACAGCACGCCTTTGAATCGAGTCACAGGGTGCAAGCTGGTATCTAGGCGCTCCCGCCCATAGATGGCAACAGTACTCCATATGCGGCCGAACTTGAGCTTTGTAAAGCATAAGTCTTTGCCGCGGGTTGAAGTAATGTTTCGCCCTGTTGAGCACACCTAGTTTCATACAACTGCCATCATATCACCACCTAAAACTGCGACACACACAACTGCCACAATAACATCACCTAAAGCTGACACTCGAGTAACTGCCACTACGGCTGACTTTCATGCCACTGATCTAACATCACCATCTAAATCTAATAGTCGTAAAAATGTCACAATATCACCACCAAAAACTGAGACTCGATCAACTACCACAGTAACATCACCTAAAGGTGACATTCATACAACTGTTACGACACTGTCAACTAAAGCTGACACACATTTGACTGACACAAATTCATCTGAAATGTATCTTTTTAACAATGTAGACGAGTTCATCGAATTATTTGACGAAAATTTTAGTGAGGCACATGAATTGAACGACGGTTCAATACACACTCGATGTGTCGAGAACCTGGAGAGTATAGATGTAGCTGAAAACTTAACATTATTTCCATTTCCTGAAATAGAACTTATAAATCTACCCGATCCTGGTATTGACTCAGTGCCGAAAACAAATTCCCAAGATATTGAATTTTGTGATCAAAAATTTAGTAAAAAGCGAACTAGCCCCGAAATCGTACCATCTAAAAAACGTAAATTAACCGAACTGAATCAAAATAATTTAGAGCCTAAATGTAGGACTAGAATAGGACCACCGATTGCCTATCGTGCAGTAAAGGAGAATACCCAACCCAGAGTTTCAAAAGCTTTAAAAAATACTGTCACTCGAACTATACAATGTGCCATCTGTAAAAAACAGGTGTCCCCATTTCGAATAAACTTGGCAAAATGCATGGTTTGCAATAAATCTTTTTGTACTGAATGCAACGGAGGCTACACTCATTTTGATTATATATGTAACAAATGTTTAGACGGGGAATAAACATGTGCAATTTAACCATGTATCATATCGACTCTCTAAGATTGCGTAGGTACACCTACGATCCCAAGTTACCAAATGGTTTAGCGTAGGGCTTCGAGAGATTCTATTCTTTACTCTCATTATGATGTATATTAATTGTTTCAGATAAAGTCGTTAAAAAAAATTATCGTCATAAAAGATACCAAAAGGACACCAAAATGGTATTAATAAATTATATTATGGACATAGATAAGTTTTTAACCAAAGATGATTTAAAACTATGTCTACACAACCGTCTCGTCTGGCCTTGGCCGGTAACACATTTCATTATAGCTTCGAAATGTTTTGGTTGTGGAAACATATTATCAAATTCTGAAAAACAGAACATGACTCCTCATTTTGCCAGCACTATGAATACTGAACAGTTAAGTATGTTATTATATAGCACTTTCTTTTGGTGTAAATATTGTGAGTATGCTGCATATGACCACTATCCACAAGAGGAATGCGATTATTGTCATTATGTATAATATTATGTATGAATTATTACGTAGTACTTAGCAACAGCTCTACTGCCAGTCCAATTTAGTTTCTTAGTTTTATGTACATTTGATAATACAGTACTAATAGACAATGTCGTTTAATCTTGATTATGTTATATTTTCTTACTCAATAAGTTGGTACCAACTTCATCTCATTTAAAGTTATATTTTGCTCTTAAATTGACTACAGCCACCAATTGACCTAAGGATTATCTACAAGAGTTACAGTTTTGGAATTTACTGGATATTGTCAATCGACTCGACTCAAATAACGTAACATTGGCCGTCGTAACGAAAACAAAGGTTTTAAACGATTTATCATATAACTCAATCCCTTTCATTTTTACATTCCGAACTGATTTATTCGTGGCATAATTAATAAACAAACGTAGTGTAATTGCGATTTTCGTTAGGACAATAAAAAGGCAGATCAAATTGAATCCACAAAGATATTGGCGAGTTTGTAAGCTAACTGGTGGCTGAAGTCCTGTGTTCATTAAACGGTTGTTTTATATTTGATTTTTGAAAAGTATAATAATTATGTTGGAAATATTAGCGTTTTATGTTTTTATTTAAGGGATTTTTTTGTTGAAAAAGTAGTTGTGAACTACAGTTCACTACAATGACAAAGTTTCAGTGGGAGCTGGTGCAATAAAATAGTACCAAATACAGATGATTCCATCTTAGTTATATATACTAGATATTGTTATTATCATTTTAGTAAAGGTACTTTTATTTTATTGGACCGATATTGATTAAATAGATGTTCAACCTTCGTTACCTATTGATGATTATTGTTCCTGTTCTATGTTCCTATTTAATAATAATATTACACCATTAAAACAAAGTCAGTTTTAATGATATTTTTAAGTTTTGATTTATATTTGTTAGTCGTTGACAAATTTGTATTGTTTTCATTAAAGAAGTTTATTCAGTTTTTCTAGATTATGTACCTTACATTTTTTACTAAATAAGTTTGTAAGACAATTAAAATTTTTAATAATTTAAAACCTTCATTATAGTCAGACCCTTACTTTTTCCATTGAGTATTTTCAGCATTCCAATGACTAATTGTACTCTCTTAGATTATCTAAAAATCATATTTTTTTTCCATTTTACCGCTGAAGTTATTTTATTTTAGCTAGAAAACAACATATTTAATTTTGTTGGTCTTCAGTATTGTATGAAAAAACTGCAATTAAGAGCAACATTAATAGTTAAAAAGAAAAATATGCAGCAGATTTATAAACATGTTAGTCCGAGGACATAAAATGTAGCATTTTATATTGTTTAAATTTTCGTGGCCACAGCTAAATGTTTTTTTTTTGTAGAAATAAGAGAACCTGTTATTAATAAAAGACAATATTAAATTACATCTGTTTCTTTATTCCACTGCGTAAAATAACAATTGTTGCTCAGTGGAACCTAAAATCGCCGAATCTCTATTAAAATGATTTATATTAATTATATTATAATGGTTATTAAAATATTATTTACATCTTATTAAAGTTCATTTAATAGACAATAAGACTTGAACAATAAATCTTGAAAAAGAAATATAAAAATTTAAGACCTTCGATTTAAGAATGGTACACTTTTTAAAAAATCCGCCCTTGTACACTAATTTTGTACATGTGCTCTTTTTTGTACATTTTTGTATTGGTGCAATAAAGTGTAGGTATAGTATATTGTCCTGTGCCTATCACTCATATTATGTATACAGACTAAATGTTTGTTTGACGCCGCCACATCCACAACAATACACGATTGGGATCAAACTAGATATAAAATATAAAAAAAATTTACTACATTCAATATTTTGATTCCAAAAGTAGATCTTATGTTTAAGTTATTGACCAACATTTCCAGCTTTCTCGAAAAAGTTTCAAAGGTTCTACTAGCTAAGGTAAACACATTTACTACAAATCTAAGCTGAAGTTTGATTTTCGCAATTGAAAAATCCGATTGGGAATCGGCTTCAACTTAGGCAGCAAAGTATTTCAGCCCCTGGTGAACAAAGGAGCAATTTGTCTTTTCTCTATTAATAGACTCTATTAAGCGACTCAATTAATAGAGTCGCTTATTCATTGGTATGAATAAGCATTCTATTGAGTTATTGAATCGCAACGCAATAAGAGATGGTGGTAAGGGGGCTGCATTGAAACATTGGTTATTGTGTAAATATTTTTATAATTTAAAAGAATCATCATCGTCATCATCATATTCAGCCTGTATCTATCCACTGCTGGATATAAGCCTTCCCCAATGCTTTACACCAGATACCATCTTCCGCTGTCCACATCGAGACGCTTTCTTTTAATGTCATCGGACCATCTAGGAGGGCGTCCAACACTTCGTCGTCCTACGCGTGGCCTCCACTCTAATACCTTCCTCCCCCTCTGCCATCACTTCAGCTTTCAACCTCTGAAGACTGTCGACAATTTTGGTTCTCCGTCGAATTTCTTCGTTCCGGATTCGATCGCTAGGAGAAACCCCGAGCATAGTTCTCTCCATTGCGCGACATTTAGCCTGTGGGCCAGTCCGATAGTCAGTATCCAAGTCATCTCGGACTCTGCACCATAGATTAGATTAAAGGGAGATTAAAATAATACTTTTATAGAATTAATGGAAGAAATTTTAGAAGAAAAAATCTGCAGACATTTTTTAATAAATTTGTTGGCGTTCCCGATCTCGATTTTTTAATACAAACTCAAAATTATTTAAGCACAAATTATCTAGGGATTGGTTACTATGCCCTCTAGAAGTACCTAATAAACTTGGCACCATGGTTCGTTCATACTTAACTTATTTTATAATGTTATCATTTATCTATCATTCTTCTTAAACCAACAAGCATAAACTACTACTCATAGGCGAAAATATGTCAATTGTCTATTTTTATTTATATATTGTTTTTCTACCAGGTTATTTACATTGTAAGGTTTTCATAATGAAATAAATTTGTTATGGATAATTAGCGGTATTCAAATTCTTTCTTTTTGATATAACATAGTTCCAGAAAATTTTGAGATTTGTGTAAATTTTCTCTTGTGCAAAAGCCATGTAGAACATAATTATAACGTACTACGTATATTCTTCTGCACGTTCCTCAGTTCCGAAAAGTCTGTATAGTCAGTGATTCCTTTATTTTTTATCTAACATGTATTTTACTTTTCACTTTAATCAAGTTAATAAATGTTGCGTTATATCAAACTGGATTTGAATAACAGCGGTTCTATTCATAGGAACAAGTTTGTCAATAAATTTTTGGACGATCATGATCACGATCTGGAAGATGCGTTAGATAAATACAGTTTATGTATTTATCTAACGCATCTTCCAGATCGTGATCATGATCGTGATCATTTATTCTTTTTAAAACTTCTCGCTTATTCATTGATACCATCTTACAGGGCATAAAATTAGTTTTTCTAATAGATCATGGGTTACGTTGAAATGGCTAAGAACCACTCATGATGGTCTAATATAATGTCAATTTGACATTTGAAACGATCCATTTTACATCACCATGTGACAATAATTATAGTCCGTCATGGACTATTGTCAAAAAAATGGCGGCGGCGCGACAACTTACTCAATAGAAAGGGATCTGTAACCTTGTAAGATGAGGCCTCGAGGATTGGTCTCACATTAAACGGGAACGAGACGGAATATCTTCACATGAAGAGAGGTACAAGGATACCAGACAGATACGGAAAGATCTAGCGATTAGACAGACCACAGACAAAGATGCGGACAAATTTAAATAACTAGGTATCATAATGAGGGATACCAATGAAAAGAGGGTGGACGGCGAGATATCCGTATCCAAAGTGCCCTAATATGTTCCGCAGCACCCATAAAATCTCTGGTTTGGCCACCTAGAGATAGAAGAGGATCGGCAACTAGAAGAGCATTTGTGGTCGGAAGCCCTAGATACAGATGGAAAGATCTTGTTGCTCTACAAACAAATCCCCAAGTGACGCAAAACAGAAGCAGATGGTGCCTTTTGTTGTCGGAAGCCAGTTCCTCTTTTGGTCGTTGAGCCAGTGAAATAAGTCGTAAGTATAAATATTGTCCAATGGCCTTAACAATATTCGGCTTGATCTAACATTTCCCAATAGGAGATGATGCTTGCCCTGTCCTGACTTTAGTCATCATTTTGTCTACAGAAAGCTGTTAATGAGTACCTGCCAAAATCAAATCAAAATCAGTTCTTCGATACATAATCAACATATTTTATTGTAGCTACAACATCTTCAATTTATCCTCTCTTGAGCCCGAAAGAACACTCATCGGGTCCACAGAACTTTCCTCTTAATATTAGTTCTGTGACGTCATCTGAAAAGATTTTCTGCAAAAAATCACGAAGCTTCCCTGTCTTCTTCGGTTTTAGTAGCGTGCTCACGCATGAAGAATATTGAACTCACTAGACATTTCTGCCCAAAAGATTTATTTGTAGTTGCACCTTGAATTTTTGAGCCATGGACAAAGGTGGCCGGGATCTTTAATAAAATATAGATCTCATCATAAAAGTTACTTGTAGATCTTCAACTAATAACATAAGAAAAAGTTTTATTTAAATGCGAGCATCACAAGTATAGTCCGTCATCGCGATTAGGAATGCCGCATGAGATTTGACGATTTTAAGACAATGATGATAAGATAAATCATTGTCGATATAACATATATCGACAATGATTTATCTTATTCCCTAAAAAGGTGTTTCTATAGAAGATAAAGTTTACAGTGGATATCATGAACGTTGCATTACTGCGTCACAGGAAACTGCGTCTCAACGTGAAAGACAATCAATACTCAGTCACATCTCTGTCCCGCATTCATTGTGGAAGCGCAGTTCTGCGGACCCCAAAATCCCCTCTTCCGGTGCGGCGTTCAACCGCGTGCTGTTTAACCCAATTTTCTAGTGCGAGGGGTGTGCAGGGAGAGGTGCGAGAAGGGGAGGGTTCGGCGCAACTTCAGCCGCAAGTATGCAGCGCCAACGAAGAGCCACGAGATTGGAATCCGAGCCTGCAATATTGATTATTTCTAGTTCCGAGGCGAAGTAATACGAGGACTCATGTCCACAGGTTTACTTCACTTGCTCAAATTGTATGCAAATATCGTTGGGCTATTTTTCTCCACATTCAAATAAAATTGTCCTTAATTGATTGACTGAGCTGCGTTAGATAGATATCTAAAGTTAATTCATCTTGAACATCGTGTTTTTATTTCCAACACGCTTTGCTTTTCTTATTTGCTTTGTCTCTGCGGCCGGACGTGACATGAGCAATTGTCACCACTTCAATATGTAGTTTCAATTTTTATCGCTAAATCGTAAAATGGCAACCGCAAATTGTAATTATTTGGTAGGTAGGTATTCCTTTATTTTTTTGTTTCATAATAACCAAATAAATCATTGGATAGTTGTGAAGTTGAACCGACTTGTATAAAGCATTTATTAAGTATGAAATCATTCCAGTAATCCTATTTTGAAATTGAATATTTTTTTTACTATGTAGATAGTTATTTACTTGGTATTTCATAATCATAACATAATACATATTGGATTCACCAACATACGTACAACACATGAAGTGTGATAAACAGTGTTACGATGAATATGATTTACGGCATACTTGTAGATAAAGATGATAAGATATCTCACGTGAACGTTTTTAGGTAACTACGAAACGGTACACATCAACTTATTGTTCCGAGACCGATATGCAAGATGTTAGTAGATTTTTTTTTTATATTACGTCGGGCGACAGACAAGCATACGGCCCGCGTGATCTGAAGCGTTATTAACACTTGCAACGTCAAATATCGCTCGTGCGCCGCCACACCAACTCAAAGCAGCAACTCCTTCCTTTCCATTCACCTCACTCACTCGCAGGAATACAACAACCTCCAAGGGAATTGTTATGTGGCTGCGGTAATCTGTGAGTTGGAGGTACTTCTCGATTCGGGCAGCTTACAAACACGCTGTACCCTACCTCCGTTTTACCAGAGCCTCTAGTGGTAGTCAGCAGGTTGCACCACGTGCAGGTGAGGTTAGCTTTGGCTCTAAAGATCGTGGTGAGCTGCTTACACCCCAAAAGGTAAAGACTAGTTTTTTTTCTTTTTTCAATACTGGCCCGTAGACTGTCATCTGTGATTTACGTCTGTATCAGATCCGTGTAGTTAATAATTAATTCAGGCCCAAGATACATATCTTATTCATCAAATCGATGCCCAAGGGCGTAAAGCCCACGGTTTTCGTTTATTATTTTATAAAGTTCAGGAACGCCGGTAAATAGAAATACACTTTTTGTGAATTGATTGACAGTAAATAATACGAACACACATTTACGACAGTAAAAATATAAGGTTAACGCCGACTGAAAAAAAATTGGTTGTCTGTAAAGTCGGTTTACGGACGATAATTTTACGTGATAACGTCATAAGAAAACATTGGCCGTGGAGTGGAAGAGAGATAGATGCGTCACAAGCCGAACGCTTAGGCCTCTCTATCGCTATTTCCGCGCTCTCGCTTGCACGCTCGTCTCCGGCGGAACGTAACAATTAGTCATGCTTTTTCGAACGCGCAGCCGGCGATTATCGATTTATAAGACGTTATCACGTCAAAAAAGTCATTTCTATATCATGGGATCATCATACAAGATGGCAAATATTCATAAAAGTGATAAGTAGACCCATTAACATCTTTGTGACCTTGATAGTTCTTCATATCGATTTTATTGCAAATAAGAATGACTGAAATAATATTAATTGATTACAAACATAAAATCATTACCTAATAAATATTTTACGTTAGCTCGTTTTAATTTGTTCGGATTAAAAAGTATCTGGAGTTGACGCATTTTAATGTGAAATCGAAACTTTATCTACTGTGTATTTATTTATATTCTTTTTAGAATACCGGTTTTGGAACCCTCATAGGATTACTCTGTCCGTCCGTCACTTTCAAACTGCAAAAAAACACCGCTTAACTATTGTAAACACGCAAGTGAAACAGAGTCAACCGTAGTCTAATTTTATTCGAATTGTTTCTCATACATTTCTTGCTTTATTTATATTCTCCTCGGCAGACTTCAATAGCTAGGTAGTAACTAGATAAGTCTTTGAGCGGCTTGAAACCCCTGAACTTATTTAAGTAGGTACCTATTACGAATATTTTTTTTTTCAAAATTGATATCTAACCGTGCGTAGTGTATGTATGTAGCGTTTATGAACTTAAAGTTATTAACGCCATTTTGACCTTTTTTGTTACTGGACCGATCGCTTACGAAATTGATATGTAAGCGCGCAGTCTGTGAGCATGATTCCGTTATCAGAACTTGAAAAGATGGGCTCATATAACAGACTAGAAAATCAAGACTAGACCTTTTTTTAAAACGGATTTATTCTATAATTTTGTTGAATTTACATTTGAATTCGATAGCTACTACACTTTTGCCTGTCACACCCCACATTAATATCATTACCATATCCCTATATACTGCCTAAATGTGGTTTGGATAACTTATCGTCTTGTGTCCATCGCAATCACCACATTAATATTCGTAAATATATTATCAGCCTATCTTTCATTTATCAAACAAATAGCGCAAGTATCGCTAATGATTTATAGATTTTAAGTGTGCAAGTCGTTAGAAAGACTGCGGTGCGTTCAACAGTACAGAATGAAATTAATGACAACAAAGTGACATAACTTGGCTGGCGAGCGTGGTCGGTGGTGGGCATGCGCAGAGCTCCATTCACAACATGACGTGTTGCCGGTGGCAAAATTAACGAATTACGCTTTTATTCTGCTAAATAAGATGGACGTTTTATACATCCAAGCACCAAACAGGTGCACAACTACATTGATTTCAAGTTTTTGGATAACAATGGCGACTATAAGCAATAGCATGATAGCAATAACATTTTATACGGCGGCGGGCGGCGATGCGGTACGGGCGGCGCAGTGGGTCAGGCGAAGCTGTACGGGCGGACCTTGCAATGTCGCGGCGTGACGCTCAGCTGACGGGCCGCCTGCCGCGCCGCCGCCGCGCCGGCCGTCGCGTCGCGCTGCCCCGCCGCCGCGTTCATTGCCTCCGCGACGGCTGGCGTGTGAGGACGTTCCGTATGCTATCATAAAGTTGCTGCAGATGTACGACTTCGTTTACGACACGATAGTGTGTCGACAACAACCGAATGGAATCATCAGCGAATGTGTTAATGTGAAAACCTATGATCTATTGTTTTATCGTGAGTGCGACGTGCAATGGCAAGACAACTTTAGTTACGCTGGAGTGCGGTGACGATCGGTGCGAAAGGTCGGGCTGTGTAAAAATAACTGCGGAACCGGGCGGCTAAGCAGTGGAATGAGGTTTGACGGCACATTGTAGCCGAGGCGGGGCGAGGCCGTGTGCGCCATGTTATAATTTCCCTTCGCGTCGAATGTGCAAACCGACTGACTGAACACTGCGCTGTGCCTACTTCTCTTTCTCTCAGTGTGGAATAAACATGCCAGTTGTATGAGACAAGTCGCCTACCTCTGCCTTCGATCTAGCTCTTGCGAATGAACATACATCTACCTAACAAGTTTTATAACAGTAAAATTCTAAAGTGGTCTGTACGCATTACAGTGAAACAAATATGCCCGAGACTAGTAGTGATATTTTAAGTGTTGAGATATACTTAGCATCAGCAAGGAATTCTTAGCACATTATATTAGTAACAGTCATTGCTAACAATTATATATTAAGAATTAATGCTCTTAGCGTATTTCTAGTATCTTCAGGCCCAAAAACCAAGTAAATATTTCTCAAAAACCAGGTGTAATCTAGTGCAACTATGCAAAAATAATAAAGCAATTTAAGCCTAAAAACTTATCTTTTATAACCATATTTTTTATAAATGCGATCATTATTACAAACAATGCATTTATATAAGCACTAATCTAACAAGTCGGTTTAGAAACAAAGCAGTTTACGTCAAACGAGGTGCATTTAGTTGAGGATGGTTTAAAGGGTTGTATGAATGGTTTCTAAACGTTCTTGGGCTCAATTAAAAATAAAGGATTTATGGTTTATTGGAAGATTTGTAGAACAGCTAAATGAATTAGTACGGAAAGATGGAGGTTTGACTAGTGATAGGAGCCCCGAGGTAGGTACGCGACTGCCGCCGTGTCGCTGACCCCACGGCCCCGAGCCGCTTACCTACACACCATGCGCTACGCCCGACTACTAACCGGCATACTTTCGTGCTCGCATTATTGATATTGTTACCTAATTCAGTATTTGGTGCTCGCACTCAATATTATATAGTTACTTCTATCTAGAAGTTAGAATCTTCTAATCATACAATTCCCGTCCGATCCTGTACAATAACAAACAAGTTAAATCAACTTAGTTTAATATACAAATTACTCTTCCCGCATAAAACGTGTCGCTGAAATTTCGAATTACTTGAACAGCAATTACGAGCACGTAAACTTGTAACAGCATTTAAAGAACCCATTAAATGCAACGTCAAAAACTGCGGCGCGTCAACTGCTGTGGAGTTGAGCAATTAAAACATAAAAATCACAATAAAATTTGCTATAATTGAAGTAAAATTAAAGATTTAGCTAATTCTTCTGCCAGAGAAGTAATATTACCCAACATCTTATTAGGTATCAACAATTTTTTTAAATCATCAAATCGTTTAAAATAACTAAATGTATCGACCTAAGTTGAACAACAAACATGATAACAATTAATTAAATCAGGTAACTAAGTTGAACTAAGCATGATAACAATTAAAAGAAAACTAAATTAAATAATAGATAGTTAAATTATTCATAAAATTAATTAAATGGGCAAATAACGCTAGTCATGAACATGAAAATATTTGATTAAAACAGGAGGCCTACTCAGAAATGAAAATAGGAAGGTTCAGGCGAAAATTCGAATTTTTTTTCAGGTACGAAATTTCTTCGATTGCGCCGGTTGGATGAGGATTTTTCATTCTGCATCTATTGGCCTAAATAACACAATAATTATGAAATATCGGCATTTGATTTCTCGAAGACACTACAAAATGTATTTAAAAAAATATCCGAACTTGTGTATGTAAATAGGTTGAATGATAATTACTACTTTGCCCGACAATCATGATAACAATTAATTAGAGTAGGTAACTAAGTGGAATGATATTTATGATGATAACAGAATTATCTACGTGTTTGTTGCGCTTGTTTGTATCATTCTCTATCCTACAAGGTAAACTGAAGAGAAGGTAACGTGTAGAGATTTATTTTACACGAACGACGCGCCGATCGCACGAAAATGGTTCCGATGTTATATTGTGAGTCTGCTATTAATAGCATTGTTTACATTACGCGCTGCGGTACAACACGAAGCGCGTCGTTGTGGTGATAAATAAAAGTAGGCGTCGTATGATGCCCAGAGTCTAAATCATCATTTATACAATTTTAACAACATACTTTACTAACTGCTCTACTTTTGATCAGTTAACGGCTAAAATTAATAAGCAATGATTCCCCCTGTCAAAGCATAATTTCCACTACACTTCGAAAGAAAATCAATACCTACCTTATACTGTTTGTCGACGAAAGCCTAATCGATATCAAGGTGAGTGGCGGCGTTGTAAACGTGGCATGATACTCGACAATAAGGTCTATTATTAACGTATGCCATCATGCAACGGTTCGTCGCACACGAACGACGACCGGCACTATCGCGATTTGTGACTGTAGGGAACTAAAATGGCGAAGGCTAAATTAACATACTAGTGGGTGGAGTGGGTACATATCGTACAATTTGCACAGAAAATACGCATGGTTAACTCACCGACTTGCACTCGGGCGCTCGCTGGGTTTCTACTAGTATCTCCCCCCTCGCGCTCACCTGTGAACACGCGATCAATTCGCTCAATGTAAAACTAAGCATAGAAACCCCTCATTCTGGTATTTACTCAAGAGTAATTAAAAATAAATTTAATGATTATATAACAATTAATTAATTACTGTTCGCTATCTAGTACCCGCCTAGATATTAAATAAGAAATGATGGATTTGAAACCGGATATGTAGGGTAAAGTTATCGGTTTGCGACCACTTAACGTACTCAGCAAGGATTTTACTAATAAAAACATATACCAGTTATATTTATTTATGGAACATAACATAAGCCTACTTTAGTAGTTTTTTTTACGAATACTTAATCAATTGTTTTTTCACGTTTATTCAATAACTTATAAAAAAATAGATATTTCGAAAAGAGGTGATTTCACCGGTGGTCGGCCACTTCTACCAGTCTCCGACCATAAATTTACCGGTTTTCGTCCGCCATATTGTTTGCACAAATTTGGTGGTATTGCGAAACTGATGGCATGAATTACAACGAAACAGATAATTGTATCGTAAGTAATAAAATAAATTCCTCTTAATTATTATTATTTGAAACCGGATATGTAGGGTAAAGTTATCGGTTTGCGACCACTTAACGTACTCAGCAAGGATTTTACTAATAAAAACATATACCAGTTATATTTATTTATGGAACATAACATAAGCCTACTTTAGTAGTTTTTTTTACGAATACTTAATCAATTGTTTTTTCACGTTTATTCAATAACTTATAAAAAAATAGATATTTCGAAAAGAGGTGATTTCACCGGTGGTCGGCCACTTCTACCAGTCTCCGACCATAAATTTACCGGTTTTCGTCCGCCATATTGTTTGCACAAATTTGGTGGTATTGCGAAACTGATGGCATGAATTACAACGAAACAGATAATTGTATCGTAAGTAATAAAATAAATTCCTCTTAATTATTATTAATTATCTTATCGTAAGTAAAAAATAAACAGCTCTTAAATTAAAATTTAAAACACAAATAATTTTCAATGCTTTCCTTCGACCGTAAACTGAAGGCCAATTGTCGTATTTTTTCTACGTACGCAGATTGAAAGTTGACCGAATCGAGATTGAATTGTGAATTGACCAAAATTATATACTTCATTTCATTAATTAATTATTATCAATTCTTGTTGTTGGCAAAGTAACATTCTTAGTTTGTTTCATTCTCACTCATATTTCGATATAATCCCGCTTAAATTTAATTTTGAAGTTACATATTGTGTTACGAGAATACCAAATGTGACATTTGTGAGATCGAGACTGGATCGAAACTGAATTTTGACTATATTTTAATTACGAGAACTCTGGTCAAAATTTAGCTAGTTTTCGGCCGTATGACCGCTAAATTTGGAACATTTCTGTATGTCATGTCATAACTTCGAAATTAGCACCCGTATTGATGGCCATAATCTGGTCACAATTACACAAAAATCTTTTTGTACATAAATATTATGAGCTTAAGATATTAGGGATTCGTCGTCGATCGTGGTTTTTTATTAGATGCAGCAAATGACTCCCGAGATCGCCTTATTTATATATGATGGTTGAATCTATAGTATTATAATTCACAAAGTTTGTCTGGATCAAAATTTATTTTGTTTTATTTAAACTTTATTGGCCATAGAATAAGGGTACAAAAGGCGGACTTAATGCTAAGAGCCTCTGCCAGTCAACCTTTGGGAAAATCATATAAAACTCGAATGCGGCACACAATTTTGCGACTATTTCTTAATTAAGTTTGTTGTGTTCTAATTATTCAAATCAAAGAAATCTGTTAAGTCGCCGTAAACTGGTGAGGGCCGGGAAACCGGTAACACTACCCTACAGTATTGTCAATAGATTGAACAATGATTCAATCGATATTTAAAAATCATTATGGGTACCCACTGATTAAATTAACACCTTTGTTACGTTGAGGTAGTCAGAGCACTAATCTGTTTGTAGGTCGCTAAGTCACAAACGTACATTTGTCGACAGACTATTTATGTCTGCCCGCCATCTTGTCGTCTAATGATGAAATCACACTAATTCATAGTGAGGAATGAAGCTAATATATTAAGTATCTATATCATTAGCTGTAGTAGGTACTTATTTGATATCTTCATAACTTATATAATTGTATGTTTGAACTAACTGATTAAAATAAAACCATAGCAACTCACTAAAAATGTTTCGAGACAGCAACAACAAAGGCGTGATCAATAAAACAGATCATTTGAATAACAAATAAAATGAAACAACGTACAAAACCGATGCCCTGGCGCGGCGAAATGACGCGTTAATAAGACGATTCAGGGGGAGAGGCTCGAGATGGTGGAGAACGGTCAGGGACGAAACACATTATATAATTATATATATCTACATTACTTAGTCGAGAGGCAGATATGTGCACATATGCGACCTCACTGCCGACGGACAGGCGGCGCGAGCTAGCGACTGCGGGGCAGGTGGGCATACTGGAAACGCTATACTATCAGGGATCACGTGATCGACTCGTTGCATATTGTACGATATATACCCGTCATCTGCCTCCCAGCGGCGGCCCGCGGCGGCAGCTCGTGCGTTCTTCACGGCTCGATTAACGATTAGCATTGTCGACCTGCCCAGTACACCGGTACTCTCCAACAAAATAGAGAGAGATCGTGTTTCGCCTTACTTGTCACGGTCTGTGACGGCGCGATATCAAATGTCCGCGTCGCGTGTCTTGTTTTCTATGTTTAGATTTTTCAATGAAATATAGTTAGATTTTCATCGATGGCACTCGGCTGTATTGATTTTAAACGTATCGAAACTCCAATATCATGAAACAGTTACCTACCATATCATATGAATTTAAGGAATAAAATAAGTTTATTTCATAAAATATAATATTAGTTGTAGGTTACGCGACATTTAATAACATACCGAGATAAGGACATAGACAATATTTAATAATAGTATTATGTTTTACTGTACCCGTTAACACTGTTCAGTTTTGTTTTCTCATTCCAAGCGCGGCCATTTTCTTTTAGAGACGTAAGCGCGAGTTTGGTTTGCAGTGACGTAGCAACCAATGATACATAGCAACGTCTCTGCGCTACCGATAATAATCTGAACTAACAGGCTCAGCGCAGGAAACACGAGAACAAAAGAATCGATACGAAAACAACAGCGCATTTTGCCTTTGATTCCAACAAAGGCACTCTTATTCAATATGTAGTATAAAGACATTGAAATATAGCGTAGTAGAGACAACTACACTATCACGTAGATATATAAAAATTATGTAAAAAAACTTTTAATTTAAACGGTTTTATTGAAAATAGTGTACTAAAAGCTAAAAAATAATTCGGTAGGTCGGAGGTTTCAGTCATCACACCCCTCTCCCTCATCAGTCTAAGGCAATGATCAGACAAAATAATAAAATTGTTGGGCGTAGCGTAAACTGAGTTGACTGGATGGAAACACGGGCCCAACGATTTTATTATTTTGTCTGATCATTGCCTTAGACAGATGAGGGAGAGGGGTGTGATGACTGAAACCTCCGACCTACCGAATTATTTTTTAGCTTTTAGTACACTATTTTCAATAAAACCGTTTAAATTAAAAGTTTTTTTACATAATTTTTATTTTCAAGTATTTAGTTTCTAATTTCATTACATAGTACCTCTCGTTCTATTAAGTTTAGATTTGACTTTTGTCATTATTTTTTTTACTTTTAAATTTGTCTTGTATTCAAATGATTACCCATATTGAAAAAATGGGTATCAAATGATACCCATATTGAAAATTGAGAAGATATGTAACCGCGCCAACCGGCCATTTTGTTGACGGCCATCTTGGATTTTATAATATTCATCGTGAACTGTGTTCTACTAGTTAAGCCCTTTCATTTTATACCCATATTGAGGCAGTCGTGACAAAATTTGTAAACCGCCATTTTGTAGCGGCGGCCATCTTGGATTTTCATTTTTTTTTCACGTGAACTGTGTTCTACTAGTCAAGCCCTTTCATTTGATACCCATATTGAGGTAGTCGTGACAAAATTTGTAAACCGCCATTTTGTAGCGGCGGCCATCTTGGATTTACAATGAAACAGAATTTATTTAATTGTATTGTCACCAAAATCCAAAGTGTATACAAAATTTCAAATTAATCGGTTGACAGGAAGAGGGTGAAATTTGAATTACTAAATTTGACCCAAGAATAAATAATAAATAAAACAAACGGGGTGAGCTAAATAAAACCGTTTAAAAACATCCGAGAACAGTCTGAGATGTTAAAGGTCAACATTTAGTTACGTCGCTATAGGGAACGACACTTTGTACTTTCTTAAGTATAAGACGATAAATAAAGATTTGATTATAACATATACGCAAAAGAAAGTAAATTTTTAAATGACAGGAGAGAAGAAATACAGGAGCATCAAGAAAATGAAAATTGCATTAGATATCTGCATTAATTAGATAATGAAATAAGCTTCGTATGTGTCAAACAGTCGAGGATTGTGTTTAGGGATTAAAATACTCGAGGCTTTCAAGCCCTTTTAGTTTAAGACACGCTTCAATTTTTTGGACTCGAATCCAAAATCACTCCCGACACCAAACTCCCGAGTTCGCCTAGACAAGGAAACGACTCCAGTCTTTTAATAATAGCCTCACGACTAAGTTCCGAAGCTTGTCATCTAGCATCCTAAGGGAGTGGATCATAAGGAGCGCACTCCAATACTAACGTAGCTAATTTTTTTTTCGAATACAGACCAACGTAACTCAATGAAATTTATCTTATAATTTTAAAGTTATAAGTGGTTAATATTTTCGTACAAATGCTTATCTTGTCTAAATTTCAAACTTTTTGACGTATCACTTGATTTAGAAAAAAAATAGGGTTATGTGATGTGATGAATTGCTGATAAAGGAAAATAATTTTAAGAACTAGTAATATGCCCAGAATTATCAGCGGTTATTCTCACAACCTGATTTGACAATGAGCGTTGATGCTCGCTGCAATTCCAGGACTATAATGATTGTCCACGGCTATCTCGAAATGAAACTCACAATTTTAATGAGAATAAAATACATAATTGGAATAGAATAGTTTGAAGTATGACTATCATTACCTCAACTAGTAAACTAAGTAGCTAATAGAAACACCAAGGTCGTAACTTCTAATACTTTCTCATGCACACACTAGTGACGTAGTTGTCACACGGTTTCGATTTCACGTTTTAATACGTTATGGTATTATTAACATAGTTTTTAAGAATCTAGATATTCTCTAAGTCAAAACTAACATCACAGAATATATATTATTAATCTTAATTCATGAAAAAATAGATATATACTTTTTTTTATCTTTTTTTTTTGGCGATAATTTGATCTATTTTCACCCTCCTTCGAGGTTACACTTTATCCCGGGACACACTGTACGGGTATATTAAATGATTTTGTTAAGAGACTATAGATAGATATTTTGAATATAAAAAATATTTAAATATAGAGTTAAATAATATATTGCTTAGAACACAAAAAAAAGTTTTTTCAAATCGATTTATAAATCACGGAGTAATTGAGTAACAAACATTAAAAAAAAATACTTCCGAATTGAGAACCTCCTCCTTTTTTGGAGTCGGTTAAAAAGTGTTTCATATTATTATTGAAATCATTATTAAATGGAGGTTGATTTAGAAAAGAATGAAAATACTGTTCACTATTTTCCTATACGTCTGATAAACAAATCAATACTTTTATTTAATAATACTTTGTGACTTCATATATTTCACTCGTAAGTCTGATTCACACATCATCCACCCGTACAAGAATTTAATATTATTATGAAAATAAGACATGATTTGGGACTTGAATATTCTGAAACTTTTTGAGACGGAGATATTTTGGAACTTGCAGATGTAGAGACTTAAATCTTATGAGACACATACGAACTTCTTACAACCGTATTTAATTTTGCAATTACAATGATTTAAGACCAAACCAGCAGGGTTTCCTGCAAAATCTAGGTGATACTGCAGTATCAGACAAGGACTTACTCTGAAATAAAAAAATAACTTTGGGCTAAAAATTAGGAATTTTTAAAATACATTTTGTAGTGTCTTCGAGAAAACAAATGTCAAACTACAACAAACTAATTTGACGTTTAAAATTTGATTTGTTTATAATAAATACAGGGCGAAAGTTTTTAACGCCACTTGGAAAATACACTTAACAAAGAAGATAGCGAACTTCACTCAAAGGAATAATTCCTTCGTTTTTTAAAAGAAACGAAACTGCATTTTAGGATTTTCAAAAATACACTCCCCACACCCAGAAATCGCACCAGCAATTTTTTTATACAACTAATGGAAAACAAGCATACGACCCGCCTGATAGTAAGCAGTCATCTCAGCCTATGGACGCTCGCTATACCAGGGGCATCACTCACGCATTGCCGATCCTGTAAAAACCTTTCTTGAAGAAGCCCATGCTGTAGTCTCTTGGGAAAACCTCGCAAAAGCAATCTTTTATTTTTTTTTGGCATAAATCAATATGAATATCTCTCTAACAGAGATGGTAACTTAAGTGTTAGGAGAACCATGAAATCTAAGCTTATTTTATAATTGATAGGGAAGGAATTGTTGCTCGAAATGAGCCCCCATTGTTGGATACATAAATTTATTGTCAATTACTAACAAAAAAGATGGACCCTTCAGTAAAAGTGCGTATCGCGTCTTTCATAGTTTTCCTTTCAATTAATTTACCCTTGCCATTGATGTAAAAATACAGTATGTTGATTTAACAAATTTTAATCGGTACGATTTCCGTGTGTGCAATGTGTAATCTCCGTCGTTTAACGTATTTTTCCTCTAGGTGGCAGTATGTTTCCTACAGGTTAAGAAACCCAACATGTATGTTTACAGTACCTACTCGTATATTTTGTAATGCGTCTGAAGAAAAGCTTATTGAATATATAAAAAAACCGGATAAGTGCGAGTCGGGCTCGCCCACCGAGGGTTCCGTACGTAGTATCATTATAAATTTCATATTTTTCATTATAAATAAACAATAATCCGTCGGAAAAAAATAATAAAATATATTTTGCACTGTGCACATCAAGCCCTTTCATATGATACCCCATTTGAACTAGTAGCTTCAATTTGAAATTTCACCCCCTATAAAAATATAGACCCCCTATTTTTCAAGATTTAAAGACAAATGTATAGTTTAGAGATTTATTCTTGTATTTGTAGTCTATAACGATGTTACTTGCTAAATTTCATAGTTCTAGGTCAACGGGAAGTACTCTATGGGTTTTAATTCCCTTGAGAATGTGTCGAAACATGCGGTTTTTTGCTGAATAAACGGCCGTATCTTTTTTTTACGTAAAGTTAGCAATTTGATTTTTTTACAACTTAATGGGACCGTAGACCTTAGTATACAATTCAAATTTCAGCTTGATACCTCCTCGCATTCTCGATATAGAGGGTCTTGACAGACAGACAGACAGACGGACGTGATCTTATAAGGGTTCCGTTTTTCCCTTTGAGGTACGGAACCCTAATAATAGTCTCTAACTACCTAATACGGCAATTATGATCTTTAGAGAACACCCTGGCGACTAGCGAAAGAGGCTCTAGCATAGCACCAGAGAGGTAGGGTTATAGCATATTTGTTAGCTGCCCCACTGGGGCAATATCGCTAGCTTACAGAATACCGGAGCCAAACAACAATTTTCTTGACGGTTATTATATTCCAGCGAGTGAGTGAGGTTACCAGAAAAGCAGAAGTTGCTGCCTTGGCAGGTGTGGCGACGCACAAGACATACTTATTTCATGTTGCGAGCTTTAAAATGGAAACGGTAACCGCTTCACATCAGGCTGGTCATATGCTTGCATAGAGAATCAAATTTTCCAGGAAAATAATCTTCACTACTATCCCAGTTTCTGAATGCCTACTCCGAAATGAAAATACGGCCGAAAGTTTGGATTTTTTTATAAACAATATATAATCTCTTCGAGGAGACAGTCGATGTTTTATATTTATTGTGCTATTTTGACCCTGGATCAAACAAAAGTTTACATTTACCGGCCCAGTTGAAGGAAATTAGTTTTCTTTAACTGAAAACTTTTTTCGGCGTTGTGCACTTTTTGGGATGGGTAAAAAATGTTAAACTCGCGTCAGGACACGTGACCTGATCGAAAATTCGTAAGACGGAGGGAGAGTAGACCGCCGCCACGGCGTAGGAGAGGAAGTAATATAACTCTCTTTCTACCGCGCGGCGAAAATGTATGCCTGCTCCTGGTGTTTATTTTTTATGTAATATAAATTGTCATGTTTGTGTACGATATCGTAATAAAATAATATGGTATTTTACCACATAAATGATAGTACTTTTATACTGATAAATAAAGCAATTCGTGCGAAATTATTCCCTAACAATTCCAAAATATACAAAAACTGTTACGGTAGCCTAGGAACGCCTATAACACCAGGGGCATCACACGCGCGTTGCCGATCCTGTAAAAACCTCTTCAGTCTTCACGTCCTTTTCGAAGAATCTGTCTTGTTATTAAAGTATCTTTCGTTTCTGAAAAACTCCGAACTTTCGCCCGAAATTTCAGATTTTCACTTCAGGGTAGGCCCGCTGGTTTTCGATTCTGATGTTCATGAAAAATTCAAACTAAAACATTTTATTTGCTACTTTTAATACAAAAAAAAATATGTTTACTTGATATTACCACAGAATAATATACTCTAACAGAAGAATCACTTCCGACACAATAGGAAAAATCACAATTAAAATATCAACCTTCGATACGCGCTAATACGGTCCATAATAATTCTGCAGCTGTACTCGTACCTGAGTCTTTCAGCGGCAGGGACAATCGAAAGTAACCCCTATATCTAACGCGTTACGAGCGACAGCCGCTGCTTTTACAAAATGGTTTGTCTCGGCCTTGACGTAACTTGGCAGCGTGTCGCTCATAGGGTTGAACCAAAACGCTCGCGACCGAGCCGCGTAGATAGGTATAAATACATACGCTTGTTTATTAACGTTCAATAAAATACATATACCTATGACTACCAAAAATTGTAGTAGGTTTACGTATGTGTACGTTTATTACTTTGTTGTACTTACTTATGTTACTATATCATACTCTGTGATTATTAAGTACATAGGTAGGTACTTAGTAACAATAATGTTAGGTAATGTTGACGCTGATAGAATGTATAATTTTAGTGTAAGTTTTAACAGGAATCATGACTGTACGTACTTACAGATCAGGTTTACTATTCACGTTGTCCCAATAATAGCTCGGATGTATCTTTAACATGGAAAGTATTTGTAACATTGGTGTAGGTATGTATTTTAAGTCTCTAATCTACTAAAGTCATAATGTCGGCAGAACTCACGCGCCGATAGATCAATTAGCTACATTTTTTAACAGGTGCGAGTGATCGCCCGTGGCACTCACACACTGCTTAGGTATAACCATAAATCATTATCTATAAAATTTGTGTTCGTGCATCCAAATGCAGAATAGTAACGCTTTTGTTTAACCATCTTGGTCGCGTCGCATAGCGCGGGCGAGAGCGCGCGTGAGTGACACTCGACTAAATTGTGCTCCCGGGCGCGTCAGGCTTGTAGGTAAATAACTCGGCCGAATGGCGGAGTGACACAGGCCTGATATTACCTAAATATACATTATTATTATTTTACCAATAGATCCATACAGATTCCGTATTTCAGAGTGTAGTTAGTGACGTATATCTCAAATAGTATTTTTCTCATAAATTTTATGGCAGAAATATCCTGTCCTTGCGAGTATCGTAGAAATAATAAGTTGCTATTGTCGTTCTCGAAATTTTTCCGCATGTGTCTTGTTTCTTTCCTGTACTATTTTCTGTTTATTATACGCTCTCCAAGTTGCTAATACTCTAAGTACGAGATACTAACCTTGGCGCCTAGGAAGCGCGCTTCCAGCAACTCCTGCTTGCGAGGATCCAGCGCCGCCTGGAAGTGCTCCATCTTGACGCCAACACCTGCCAAAGAAGAGGAACTACTAAACATTTGCATTATTTTAAAAAGATAATAGGTAGTTAATAGATTGGACTCTACTGGTGAAACGATTTAATGTAGTGGTATCATTTGTAACAAATTACAATTGATGCCACATTGAATTTGCATTGAAAACTAAAACGGGGCCAGAGGAGAATCCATACTTCCATACTAATATTATAAAAGTGATAGTGTGTTTGTTCTTCTTTCACGTCGAAAGTAACGAATGCATTGACATGTTTTTTTCGGACATGATCTTTTTAATGGGGATAGCTAACGCTCTGGAGAATGACATAGGCTCCTTTTTATCCCGGAAAACCATCTCAAATCCATGGGAAAAAATAAACTTTGTAACCATTTGTCCTTATTTTACGTCGATAGAAACCTAAGTACTGATATGATTTTTAAACGGGGATAGTTTACGGTCTGGAGAGTGACATAAGCTTGTTTTTATCCCGGAAAAAATCTTAATCCCATGGGAAAAAATAAACTTTGTAATAATTTGTCTTTCTATCACGTCGAAAGGAACCTAAGTAAGGACATGATTTTTTAACAGGCGATACTTTCGGGTCTGGAATGTGACATAGGCTGCTTTTTATACAGGAAAAACATTTTATTCCCATGGGAAAAAATAAAGTTTATAATAATTTGTCCTACTTTCACGTCGAATGGAACCTAATTGCTAACATGATGTTTTTTAAACAACCAAGCAAACAAATATTTTTTAGAGCCAAAGCCTGGCTCAGCTGCACGTGGTGTACCCTGCCGTGTAGCGAAATAGGCGAAGGAGTGGTAGGGTACAGCGTATTTGTAAACTGCCCGACTGGGAATGTACCTCCACCTCAGCGAATAGGTACAGCAGCAAGCAAGCAAGAAAAAAAATATACACAAATCAATGGCAGCTCCTCTGGACCACGCGAGCGAAGCCGCGGGTAACAGCTAGTCATGAATAAGTCAACAAAATGTTCTTCTTACGTAGTGACGTCAGTAGCAGGTAAATAAAATAAAAAAGGAACCCTTATGTCATCGATACGTTACTAATCGATACCGTCCAGTCCGCTTTGTCACGCAACACGACAATTCTATTAGTCAGTGACTAAACTGCTCAATGTTGAGTAGAATATAAATATAAATTATTCTTCATTGCACATTAAAGATCAATTTATATTATTATGTTCTTTCGTACTAATATTATAGTGTCTGGAAGACTTTTTAAGACAAACGGATTTTTCCAAAATTACGTAGTAAATGAGATGTAGAGCCATCTGTAACTGCCGAACTATTCTAGGTATTATTTAGGAAAAAATAATTTTCCCAAAATTGAGACTTAAGAGGGGGTATAAAGGCAAATTGACAATTTTTGATTAGATGTATACCGTAAAACATAGGCCATTAATTACCCGAAAAAAAAATACAGATATTACAATATACTTAAAAGGGATTGGTCTGACTGAAAACATAAAATATGAATGTTTTATCGATAAAAATAAATCACGAAGTTACGTCTAATTTTCAACTAAACCTAACTTTTCATCAATATGGTTCGTACTAGCGAGCCCATATTTTAATACGTAGTATAAAATTATATTACTAAGCGATTTTACTAGCGATTTTTTTTAAAGATGTATATTTTACGCGCAATTAAAATAAAACGAATTCGGCGCTTACTACGTTCTTATTTGGCTCAGAACGCTCACGTCTGTCGCACCCGACCTACGGCGACAGGCATGTTTTATTTCATCTATCAGTTGTGATCACTCCGTTGAGACGAGAAGACTGTGTTTCTGTGCTCCGGACCGAGAACATACTTCGCTGAAAATATGGCAAACAAAAAAAAAATTGTTTTATACTACCTCGGGTGGCAGACAAGCATACGGCGTAAGCATAGACGGTTACCAACACCCCAACTAATAATTGAAATATTGAGAGAAATTGTAAACTAATAAATAATTATTCTTGCAAATAATTAATATTGAATGTGAGATTAATTATTGTTTCGTTGATGAGAAGATTAACCTTGAAATATCGACCCTTGCGCGTCCGCTTTAGAGCTCACAATACAATGCACAAACGGTGGAATAATGTCGGTACGAGTAGTATATGCAAAACTAAACGATACTTTTGACCACTCGAGTGCCACCAGCACTCGACTGTAGTCCAGCACCCGTATGTAGTCACGATTTTTACAGTAACTTATACAGTACATAATTTAAAAAAGAAAAACGGGTTGCACTCCGGTAGTACAGGCAGAAGCGAAAATATTAACGTTGCGCATTTTTGAATATTTTGGAATGGTTACGGAATGTCTCACGAATTGCTTTATTTATCAATATAAAAGTATGGACTATCATTTATGTGGTAAAACACAATATTCATTTATTGCGCTATCGTACACAAAAATGACAATTTATATTACACTAGCTGACTCGCGCAACTTCGTCTGCTTGAGCTGCGTCTCTCAACGCTCTGTGCGTTGAGAGTGAAGCGTAAGCTTACCACTTGAAAGGTTATGGTGAGCCAATTTTAAAAGATGGACACATTCTATCACGGACTTTTTTTTAGATCTTTTTAAGGTGAATAATTCCGTCGTATATAATTGTTAGACAATAGTGGAGACTAAAATGGACCTGATGATGATGATATAATTGTTGCGAAACTTGAACTGTTTACGCAGCGCACGCAACGGCAGCTCTCAAAAGGAATATTTTTTTCCCATTTTTGCAACATTTTTCATTGGTGCTCCGCTCCTATTGGTGATAGCATGATGTTATCTGTTATAGACTTATAGCCCACACCTTTCTTCGAAAAATAGGCTATCTAACGCTAAAAGATTTTTTCAATTCGAATAAGTAGTTCCTGAGATTAGCGCGTTCAAACAAACAAACAAACTCTTCAGCTTTATTATACCTCAATATTACCTCTTCTCCTACGCCGCGCCGGCGGCCTACCCTCCCCTCGTCTTACGAATTTTCGATCAGGTCACGTGTCCTGACGCAAGTTTAATATTTTTTACCCATCCCAAGAAGTGCACGACGCTGTTAATGCTACGTACGACCAATGGAGCGATAGAACTCTTACAGTCATATATGTTATTAACGGATCACTCTCTGTTGCGACTTGAGGAGACGTTTTCAGAGTAAAAGTTGTTTACATATAAACTCTTCAACACGTAAATAAAAACCTTTAAGAATATCGTGATTTAAAAATAAAATAATAGAAGTAATTTCAGTAATTATAAATAAATCCAAACTAATATTATAAATGTGAAAGTGTATTTGTTTGTTTGTCCTTCTTTCACGTCGAAAGTAACAAACGGATTGACATGATTATTTTTTCAGATAGTGACCTGGAGAGTGACATAGGCTACTCTTTATCCCGGAAAAACGTCTTATTTCCGCGGGAAAAAATAAAATTTATAATCATTTGTCCTTCCATTACGTCGAAAGGAACCCATATACCTACATATTTTTTTAACAGGGATAGGTTACGGCCTGGAGAGTGACATAAGCTACTCTTTATCTCAGAAAAACACCACGTGAAAAAATATTTTTTTTATAAATATTTGTCATTCTTTCACATCAAAAGAAACTTAAGTGCGGACATGATTTTTTTAAATGGGGATAGCTTACGGTTAGGAGAGTAATACAGGCTACTTTTTATCCCGGAAAAATATCTTATTCCCGTGGGAAAAAATAAACTTGGTAATCATTTGTCCTTTTTTTACATCGAAAGAAACCTAAATGCCGATATGATTTTTTTAACAGGGATAGTTTACGATCTGGTGAGTGACATAAGCTAATATTTATCCTGGAAAAACAACTTATTTCCATGGGATTTTTTTTACATAAAAATTTGTCCTTTCACGTCAAAAGGAACCGAAGTACGGAATATGATTTTTTTAATGAGGATAGTATACGGTGTGGAGAGTGACGTAGGCTAATTTTCATCCAGGAAAAACATTTTATTCCCACGGAAAAAAATATAGTGTATAATAATTTGTCCTTCTTTCACGTTTACATACATACATACTTACTATGTTTTGTGTTTGATTTTAAATCCTTCATCGTCAGAGGGCGTGGGTTTGATCCCCGCAGAGGGCAAACATTTATGTGGTGAACAATTTTTATGTCTTGAGTGTGGTCGTTCCATCCATACTAATATTATTAGTGTTAAAGTAAGTAAATTCGTTTGTTTGTTATTTCTTCACGCCTTAACTATGCAGCCGAATATCACTAAAATTCGTACATATTGGTACTTCTTTTTATCCCACGAAGTAAAAAAATTACAACAAGAAAAAATATACACACAATGGCAGTCCCCCTAGACCACGCGGGCGAAGCCGCGGGTAACAGCTAGTAAATAAATAAATATTTCTGGACAATTTACACAGCGCCATCTAGACCCAAATTAAGCGCAAAGATTGTGGGTTCTAGACAACTGATAAATGTACTTAAATACATTTTTTTTTGTAAGTACATACTTATAATATTTCTATTATATATTATTATATTATAATATAATAATATATAATAGAAAAACACCCAGACCAAGACTCTTGTTCTTCACAAAAATGCTTGATTTGTGCGGGAATCGAACCCGCGACCTCGGAGTCAACGTGGCCATTGCGAAACATTCGACCACCGAGCTCGTCAAATTAGGTGCTTATATTATTTTATTGTTCTTTTTTTTTCAGATCAGCTTCTAATTTAAAGAATATTTCGGCAACTAATGACTATGAAAGTTTGGCACATATCAATTCCACTAAAAATCGTACATAATAGATGAACCGACTCGCACTTAGCCAGTATTTATCTGATTATTTTAGGTATACTGTGCAAAAAAACGCAGGGCGGTGCGGGGAGACCTTTTCATTCCGAGCGACGGATGTGTGCGGGACGTATGAAGCGCGCGGGTGAAATCTGATATTTTTCTAGCTTTATGCGCGCTCTTAAGCTAGATCGATTCTTATAATCTTCCAACACTCATTTGAATCTTCACTGCCGGAATAGCGTCCAGTCCATGAACATAATGTCCGCCGGGCATTTAACTATGAATTTGAGATCTCCGGCATAGAATTAGCGCATTACGAGACGAGAGACACGGCGTCTTTCATTCAAATTTTTGAGAACGAACTGTCAAATTGTGCAAAAATGAATTTCTTGTCGAGGTTCTTCCAGCAGACTACAATATAAGGTACTCCAAGAAAGTCATGACGAGGTTTTTACAGGGTCGGCAACGCGCATCAATTGTGCGCTCTGATGTATGTAGCGTCCATAGATAGCTGACTCCAACAGGTAAACAGTATGCTAGCCCCTAACCTGCCACATTACTTAAAAAAAAAACCGGACAAGTGCGAGTCGGACTCGCCCACCGAGGGTTCCGTAGGTACGTAGTATCATTATTAAATTTGATATTTTTCATTATAAATAAGAAATAATGCGTTGAAAAAAATAAATAAAATATATTTTGCAATGTGTACATCAAGCCCTTTCATATGATACCCCATTTGAACTAGTAGTTTCAATTTGAAATTTCGACACCCTATAAAAAATATAGACCCCTATTTTTTAAGATCTATTTACAAATGTATAGTTTTGAGATTTATTCCTGTACTTGTAGTCTATAACGATGTTACTTGCCAAATTTCATAGTTCTAGGTCAACGGGAAGTACCCTATAAGTTTTGATTCCCTTGAGTGTGTCGAAATATGCGTTTTTGCTGAATAAACGGCCGTAACTTTTTTCTACGTAAACTTAGCAATTTGATTTTTTTTTTAACTTCATGGGACCGTAGACCTGAGTATACAGTTCAAATTTCAGCTTGATACCTCCACGCATTCTCGACATAGAAATTCTTGACAGACAGACAGACAGACGGACAACAAAGTGATCTTATAAGGGTTCCGTTTTTCCTTTTGAGGTTCGGAACCCTAAAAAAGATCGGATGTTTACACTAGTCTGTTCATTCTAGAGATACCTTTATCTCGGTATGACTCTAGGTTCCGATTCACTGACTCATCAACACCAAGCCTAAACCGATGACCATAGTCACTCGAAGTTCGGTAGAACTTTTGTAATGTGGACGTGCATAAAGAACAGTTTTTTTATTTCTACCGGATACTGGGATACACGCATATTACGTCGAGGGCGAAATCCAGTGTAGTATAAAGATGAAACAGTTTTTATCAAATGGTTTTTTTTTATACTACCAACGGCAGTGGCAGACAAGCATACGGCCCGCATGATGTGAAACGGTCGCAATATGGAATCACCGCCGCCGCCATCACCGCTGCTAACGCAGTAACTCCTTCCTTTCTGGTGGCCTCACGCAGGAACACTTATTGTATTCCAATTCACCCTCAAAATAATTGTTATTTGGCCGCGGTAATCTGTGAGGTGGAGGCACAGATCTTCTTCTTCCTTCACCAATTGGGCAGCTCTACCTCTCTTTCAGTACCTTCTGCTTGTCGGGTACACGACGTGCAGGTGAGGTTGGCTTTCGCTCTAAAGATCGTGCTGAGCCACTTAAACCCAAACTGTCTAAACTAAAACATTTTTTTTTTATTTCACTAGTCGAATACGACTCCAGTAATTAAAACGATACTGGACACATTCAAAGCTAGTTCCATATTATGTGAAAGTTGAGATAGTGTTGGAATGACACTAATATGAGCCCTAAAAACTACGTGAAACTCCTTTTAAAGCGTTATATTCCTTTTTTGAGCAGAAGGAACAATAAAACGCCAATAAATCAATTTTGCCAGGTGTATGGATCTGAACTCAAGTTCTTATTTTAGCTAGTATTTAAGGTACCGATGATAAAAAAATATTCACTATGACAATTGGCAACAAGGGGTAGAGGTTGGAGGGGGCGGGGTTTTGGCGCAGTATCTGGAGCAGACAGTCGAGTTGCGAGAAGTTAGGTACGGTTATTTATATAGGTACGTATGTATGTTCAATGTACATATCGATCGCCTCCCCGGGCCACTCGCCACTATGATCTCACCTCCATCCTTTGCGACTCCCTCCTCCCTGTCCTCCTTTACCACCGAAACCCCTGACGCCTGTAACTCTCGTTACCGGATCGCCCACGTGACAGTCATTTAAAATTAAACTTTTTTAGGTACGAAGAATTTTTACGTACAAAGCAGAAAAAGTGGTCATTAGTAGGAAAATATTTATTTTTATATCTAAGAATAATCATTTTTAGGTATTATCGCATAATGCAATTTCAATATACGGAATAAAAATAATACTAAAAATGTTTCCTATAACCGCCATGGTTTGAACTGTAAGATGTTTAGAGTGTAAGTGGTTCATCGACATCTTTGAACCAAAGCCAACTAACCTCACCTGAACGTGGTTTTTTTTATACCACTAAAGCGGCAAAAAAGCATACGGGCCGCCTGATGGACAGCAGTTACCTTAGCCTATGAACGCCTGTAACACGCGTTGCCGACCCTGTAAAAAAAAGTGCACGTGGTGCACTCTACTGACTGACAACCGAGGCTCTGACGAAAGGAGGCGTAGGGCATTGCGTATTTTATAAGCTGCCCGACTGTTGAAGTACCTCTACCTCACAAAATATCGCCGCCGAATAACAATTTCCTTGAGGGTTGTTGTGTTCCTGTGAGTGAGTGAGGTGACCAGAAAGGAAGGAATTGCTGCGTTGGCAGCGGGGGTGGCGGCTCGCATAACCGCTTCATATCAGGGGGCCGTATGCTTGGCTGCCACGTAAAAAAACGTAGCGCTCACATATATTCGGCGGTTAAAAGGTCAATGACGAGATTGCTATTTTAAATAATTTTAGCTCAATCAAAACATCGGCATCAACACATAATCATTCCATTGTTGGGATACGGGTCTCCTCTCAATCGAAGGGGTTTAGAGTATACTCCAACGCCCTGCTCAACTGCGGGAGGGCCAGTGTTTTTAAACCGCCTTGATTGACTTGGCCTAACGACTGTCATCTTCTGACAATAGTCAGGACCGATGGCTTAACAGGCTCTCCGAAGTATGGAGGAGCTCGATATAAATAAACTCATCCATAGACAGTCTGCCGTCGACGTTGCTTAACTAGCGTTTTTCGATTCCTCCTATCAAAACTTCAAAACATGAATTTGAATGATTAATTTGAACTTAAAAAATATTGAAAAGTTATTCAAAATTGGGGTAAAATACTAACGCTGAAATCTCTAATATTTTTCTGCATCAACATCAACCCATATTCATCCCACAGCTGGGATGGTACAACCTCAATAGATGGGGGGTTTAGAGCATACTCCACACGCTGCTCAACCGCGGTTTGGCGGGCTGCAGGTGACTAATATTTTTACAAACAGTACTACCTAAGTGCCGCCATTTTTAATCCGATATGATAATGCCAAAATGCTGACTTATTTCCCCATTAACCTATTAATATATGGATAATTACATATATGGATATCACATGAAAAGGCTTGATGTGCGAAATACAGTAGTTAACTTTTTAGTTATTTTTTTCTTAACAAATAATACAAGACTGTGTATTTTTTTTATCTTGTTTAGTATTTACACAGGCTTTTAGCATAAATTATAATATAAATTCACAACAAAACTACACAGCACCGAAAAGTGTAAGTTATAAAAAAAAATAGAAGGCTATAAATATTGACATGATCGGATCTGATAAGTACAGACAACAGACTGTAAACCGGAACACTTCAAGTATAAAAAGGTCCCGCGTAGCGCTACGAATGCTACGTACGTCTCTTGACTACGCAGATCTAGAGATGCAAATTGGCTGTGTTGAACCAGTCACAATGGTCCAAAACGATATATAACCGGTCATTTATTGTCAAATTGACTCGAATATACCTGGCTAGTTACTGGCACTACTAGGAAACACTATTATTAATACACTGGGCCGCAATGAAAGCGGGTTGGTAACAAAAACATAATTTTTTGAAATCGTCTTTATTTTTTATTTATGGTTTTAATACAATCACCAAAAAGAAATAAAAAGATTTTACTTCTGCCTACATTTGAAAGGAAATAAACTTTAATTCAGTATTTATTTCATAAAGCTAGCTAAAATATTTTGGAAGTTATTAATGTTTTTGTTACCGGCCCGCTTTCATTGCGGCCCAGTTTATTTTATAAGCGGCCGCAGGCGGCATCGACCGCGTGGATTAAACATTTATTTATTAAATTATTATGTTACTATTATTGTGTATGAATGTAAATTGGACTGTGTCTTGCTGTACGTTTTGGATCAAACTGTTAGTACAGCAAGCAATTGAATGAATGAATAAATAAATAAATTAATTTAAAAAATGCATTTACCGAATGCATAAAATTGTCTTAAAGCATGCATTACACCTTACCCCGCTTTAATAGTAGTACCACAGTATATGTAATAGTACTACGTACAGTATGGCCACTCCCTGCCGCTCTCTCATGTCGACCTCACCTCCCCTCTGAGACTAATCTGGAACCGTTTGTATGGCGCCGCACGCACACACGCTCATTCACGCTTTGCACAGACGTCATTGTTTATGTAGTAGTAAACGACGCGAAATTTGTATGGAGTGGCCGGGGTGTGGTAGTACTAACACATAAGAGAGCCCTTAATGTGCCCAAATAACTTAAAAAAATATTTCTTGTGCAATCGTAACTAAATCGTTCGGCTGTAAAAATAATCTAGGGATAGATTTGTAAAGGTCGACAACGACGGCAAAATTTGAATAGCCTACTGGCAGCAGAAGCGTAAATTTGCCACTGTAAAAGATAAATAATAGATGTGAATATTTAACCATAAATAAGTACGCCCAAGAGACCCATGATGATCCCGCAATTTTATTAATGAATCAGCAATGCACTGTGCAACAATATCTTCTCATTGAGCATTTAGCCATATTTTTTTTCAAGCTGTGTTCATACGTAGTAGTAAAAAATAACTCAATGATGTACTCTGCGACAGAAATCTTGGGCTCAAGCTAAAGTACTGCTTAACTCTATTTATTATGTACCTACACCAAATTTTTTCGATGCCAATTTGAACTTCTGTAGGTAGCTTTGGACCTAGACGTCACTGAATATCTCTATGCCAAGAGTCCCTAAAAAATATACATATAGACAAAAAAATCCCGGCCATTTCTGTAGTATCCATAAATCAATTCTTGCGGGAAAATTTGCCTCAAAGATTCGGCCATTGGTACTCATAATTCACATTTATACTAATTTATTTTATTGTATGTACAAGACAAGAAAATACAGCACAAAACTATTGATCCAAATTGGACAATTATACACTGGTTAGCCAGGTGTGAAAGTCTCCGAAGACTAAGAGAGCATTGCACTGCTCTCGCTGATGAACGATAACATTGACAAAGATAATTTACATTAGCGCACCTAGAGTATGTAGGACTGACCAAAGATGGGTGAGTGCCAGGTAAATTCATTAGTGCCAGGTATGATCACGACTGAGTGTAATAAATCAATAATAGTAGTGTAATTATATTCAGTAGTAATACGCCTTATTATCGACACTTTTTCGCAGGCGCAGTATCCCAACAGCGTGTCAACAGTGTTACGTTGGAAAGTTAGTTAGGTTAGGGTTATCATTAATATTGTATAGTCGTCCATGGCACTATCATCTGCATAACAAGTAACGTAGTGCATATTCTGCTAGACATTGATATGTAGAAGGAACAAAGTAAAGGGACAGCAAATGGCCTTTTGGTACGCCATAATTTTAACAAGCTTAACAAGAATTTATGTCATATCCGATGAAATGTCTTCTTCTCTATGCTCCAAACTAGCAGCTAATGCCTCACTCTTAACTGACTCGTCCCAACGGTGAGTCTAGTAAGCCTGAAGATCATCAACCAAGCTGCAATAGTCGCTCCAAGTAGTGTAGCAACTGTTGGTTGAAAATGTTTTACATGATTTTAGAAAATATGAAGGTAATTAACCCGATGATGAGTTGGGTGAAAAATTGGGTTAAATCGAGGCACAGATCTTTAACAACCTTCTATATAATATTTTATAATAATTTTACAGCGAAATACCATAGGGATCCAGATAGAAAAATGCTATTTACGTGAACCTAATGTCAGACAATGATGTTACTCACCAAAAGCCGAATTAGATGCGAAATGGGAGCTCAATAGATCGACTTTCTCTTTTGCAGTGTGGACAAGAAAGTTAACCTGAACAGCTTTGGCGAGAGATCAAAACGCACAAATCCCGGAAGGGAAGCTTACGAGTCTTCGCTAATTTTGCTTATTAACTGAGACTTTGCACTGGCGATATAAACCTTTCAACACCTGGAGGCAGTGTGTTATAACTCTTTCTAAGTATCATTTTATTAGTTAACGGTATGCAAACCTAAAAGCAGCAGTACAGGGGCCTTACCACAAGCTCTAAACGCAGGAATGGAACTATGATGGTTGCGTATTTATCAATGATTTTCATTCATAAATTCGCAGCCATGATGGTTCCATTCCTGCGTTTAGAGCTTGTGGTAAGCCCCCTGTACATTTTACAAATCAGTCGTTTTGCTCGCCAACGTTATCTATATCATCAACATCACAAATATATTAATCCCACTACTAGGATATGAGTCTCCTCTCAATCGAAGGGATTTAGAGCATAATCCATTACGCTGCTTAATTGACGGATGGATAATGGAGACCAGTGTTTTCAACCTGCCCAAATGCCATTGACTTGTCTTACCAGCTGTCATCTAATGACGGCAGCCAGGACTAACGTGCCTTTCAAAGTACGCAACGATTTCTATACCATATTTAGTTTTAATTTATCAATGACCGAAAGTTTTAATTATTAATTTGAAACCTGTATAAATTCAAAAAGTGTTAATGTAATGGAGAAAACTTAAACTTATTAAAAGTAGATAAATTGGTACCTACTCTAATCCTAAGAGTAAGGATTTCTAATGTATGCTGCGCTTTCTGCGAAGTTACTCGCGGCGTTATGCCATTTAACATTTCCACTACTGGAGTATATAGCCAATGAAGCCAAGCGAGCTGAGAGTCAGTGAAAGCGGGCCTTCTTGGTTTCCACTCCGACCGACGAAGACACGCGAAACGAAGACACTGACCGACTCTCTGGAGATTTGGTACCCGTGGTGTCGTTACTCACCAACATAACAGCTCGCCACCAGCTGCCCTACGGGGTTTATTATTATTTTTATGCAAATATTACAAAAGTGAGGAGCTCGATGGCGTCGTTGCACATGTTAGTGTAATCGATCACGCAGGTTAAGCAACGACGACAGTAGCCCATCTACGAATGGGCCTATTGATTATATTATGGGAGAGACGTTAAGAGATCGGTCCTGGCTGTTCTCTGCCTGCTGCCTTTGGGCGACTTGAAATCACTGGCCTCCGCCAACCCGTAGTTGAGCAGCGTGGTGGAGTACGCTGTAAACCCTTTCGGTTGAAGGGAAACCCGTATTCCAACAGTGGGATAAACATGAGTTCATGTCGATTACAGCAGCAAATACAGATATGTATACATTAAATAGCTAATCGATATTCTTCGTAAATGAAAGCGAGAAATAATTATCCTTATGTATTTTTCTTATGTACACAAATGAGCTACTGAAATTTTTTTATCAATGTGTTTAGTCCAACTCGCTACGAAGCTCCCATTCGAACAGAGTTAGATGTTGACTCCCTTACATTCCCACGGGACGGCGTTCGCAGCGTGTTTTATCAAGGTCAGCTTACTTTACTTCAATTTGAATGGCGGTACAATGTCGTAAAATATTTTGGAGTTTTTCGATACATTTTGATCTCTGTGTTTGATATTGATGGAATTGTGCTTAATAAGCCCCAGCAAATTATGACCCAAGAGTACCTGGATTCAATTAGCAGATCATCACATAATTCTAAACTAAACTCATTCCATTCAATAATTCAGTTTCGCAGATCGTCTTCGTAAACCTGTATTCAAGCGTATGGCTTTTTAATAACATAAAGATGGGCGCATGTCACACATATACATCAGTGCATATGTGATATACTTTATTATTGAAACTTTTAGGAAACTTATACCCATTTATTTCCAGTACATTTATCTAATGTGTACTAATAATACTTAACAAATGTGAAGGTTGTGGGTAGTAGCAGTAGTATTTTCGCATTAGAAGGTACATGTAAAAAAATTCAAAAGAAAAATATATTTTCTAAATGGCATGAAAAACAATAAGTAGGTATGCTTCCCCTACGAGTCAAACATTTTGTGTGTGTGATGTGACTATTTTCTATGTAGGTGCTATATGTAATACGCATAGTAAAACCTTTACTTAATTTGGGACTAGATGACTAATTTGTTCAGGAATATTGGTAATTGGTAGGTATTGAACCTAGGTGTTCTGATAACAATTTGAGTGCAGATTTTATTGTAATGAGTTCCAAGAGACCATTCTAGACTTCACTGTCAAGTGTAATAAATACACCGACGTGTCAGCAATAAGGAAGGAAAATGTCGACATCATATCAGCTGATCTGTGTTTACTTCTTTTATTAATCTCATATTTATTAATGACGGCCCTAATGAGAATCAACAGCGATCAAAGGAGGTTGAGAAGTTCATCTGACGTCCTAGGTTCGCAGGTAAGTGTTCAATTTGCCTAGACTGCACACCTCGTGCAGCTGTTATGATGGAATCTGCAGATGTGTAATGGGTACATATACGTGCTAATAAAGTGTCTGGCTGCTGCAAACAGTCGCCGGTCACACAGCACGGGTCACGAGATTCGCGGCCACGCGCGCTGCATTACCACCGTGCGTCGTAGAGTGCAGATACCCACCCTTGCAGCGGGAGTTGCGGCGGCCGCGCTCGTTCGGTCGATCGCTCATCGCGAACGACTCTTTGAAATGCATCTTCCGACACCGCTCCGAACTCCATCCACATTCACGTGTAGCATCGGCGCGCTAATCCACAATCCACCGCTCACTATCACCAACACGCCACCGTTTCAACAAATATCACAGCCACAGATTCGCACCGATCGTCATCCGTCGCGATACCAACTCGTTACGTACTCCGGAACGTGCCGCATTTTCAGCGAACCGTCAACCAGCTAACCGAAACTTTCGTAGGCGCGAATGCGACAGTCGGCCTCGGGTGCGGACTGGCGCGCGATGCGAACGGCCGCCGCCGCCGCCTCCGCCGCGAGACCGGACCTCGCGTCTCGGGGGCGAGGATGCGGGAATCGGCTTCGGCGCAATACCCGTCACGAAAATAATAGGAACAGCGAGTGCACCTCAGAGGCGCGACACGACGCGGTCGGTGCGAGCGAGACGCGGATAAACACCAGACTGTTTACTTACGGTGTTCGAGCGCGGGGCGGTGTAGCGGGGCGAGGGGCAATCGCCTGCAATCCGCGCGCTGCAATTACTGCCTCTACACAACAAATTCATCCCAACAACTCGAATGAAAAAAATATGACAAAGGAAAAATGGGAATTAACACACTACTCATTAAACTGACACTTTCTACAGTCTTCACACATTACAGCAATTTTCTTGTTTACGCAATGTGTCAGTTGTGACTGTTGACATTGACCAGAATCTTGCCAACTGTCCTATCTAGTAGTGAAAATATCTTCAAAACCAATTGTATGTGTATCCATGAAAAGTTAAGAAGAATGTATAAATTTCAGTAGTTGATTTCATACTGACGTCAGACGACGTAGCTGACCTAGATTCGTAGCATATTTTCAGTTTTTAACGCGGCATTCACTCGGTAGTTGATAATTGTCCGGTCTATATGGATAAATTGTGTAATATAAGTAACCAGCCGAGCAGAGCATGCACCTTGACGATCAATCGACGAGAGCTATGCTGTGGCTGTGGAGTGTGGATGTGCATCGAGCGGTGGTGACTGCATTCCGACGCCCCTGCCGCCTGCCGCGAGCCCTCGCCCCCCGTCCTTCCGGCGCTCGTCACGTGACGCGCCGATTAGCCGACGAGTGCGCCACCGAGACCGAAATAGAGCGCGGCACACACAATCTCGCATCTCGTTCAACTCCACTAAACTCTCACGCCTCTTCTCACAATCAGTTGTCTGCCGCTAACCGTGTATGTATTGCCGTCCGGCTGCGGTTTGCGATTTGCACCCGTAATGACTGTCGCCATCATCGCTATTCTACTCCTACCATCCACTTTCCAACGATTCAACCAATAGGCGTCTGCTTGCAAATAACAGTTCATTTGAGTGTCGCTACCGTCACAGAACTAGAACATCGTTTGCAATTTTCGATCCAAAACTCCAAGAAATTAAAAAAAACTCAACAGTACCAAGTTTCTATGAAGAAATAAATTTCAACGCCTGCATGAAAGAAAACAATGTAAAGCTAAAAGCACTCCACATACGTTCCATCTTGTCTTAATCAAACTATCAAAATGTTAATTGAAAGAATTAATACCAACACAGACACATTTTATAGCCTAGAAACCTATGACTAAATCGAGTAAAACGAAGTGAATAAGTATACAGACGAGGAAGGTTGGTATGTCATGTACTTGCACAAAGCGAGGTGTAGTACATAGGTTACATAGCTAGCTATGTAGGAGTTTCTAAATAACGCGTAGAGGCGAAGGGCCTCATTGTGTGCGAGCGAGCTGGGTCGATGGACGCCGAGCGCGCACCGCAGCGACAACGCAGTAATGACCACATCATTTATTTAAATATCTCCGACTATCATCACGCATAACAGCGTTAAACCGGAATATCTAAAATTAGATCAACCACATACAACAATTCAATCGTACAAACACATAATCGTAAATGTTGATGGCCGATGATCTGTATCTTTACCTTCGAATGTCGATAACGTCGATAATATGAATATGAAGATACAAATACTGACTGGTATAAAAATAGGTATGTCAAAAATAACAAGAAGCGAGGAAATAATGGCACGCTCCCAACGAGGTAACAAAAAGCAGTGCAGACGAATAGCATGACACGACGATAGTTCAGATGTTCCCAAACTAGCAACGTATGCGCGGCAGCACGCACCCACATACCGACGCCTAACCTGAATCACCGGCGGCAGCGTCGTCATTCACTGCTCCGGTGAAATTAGATTGGTAGTTTTTACTAATGCATGTTTTGGTATGACTAATATTGTACTGGTAGTTGCACTGTGTTATGAATATAAGTGCATTGTCCGACATAATTTGATTTTCCTTCCTCATTTATTTGAAATTGTAAAATGTTTGTAAATCACGAAGGTCCTGCCACACTTAACAACAAGAAAAAGACGACAGGATCAATACAGGCTGCAAAATGTACACGTGATCGCGTCACTATATAACTCCCTCGCGCCACCGACCGCACCCCCACAAGCACCCATCCCCCCGAACCCTGATGTCGGCACTAGAGGATTTTTCTTGCTCTTCACACTTAGTCTGAAATGTCATATTGTCAACGTACCGTCCATGTTAGATTAAAAAAATAATTCACAATAGAAAAGCTACCCCGTTCCTTAAGACTATATAAAAGAAAGAATTAATAAATCATGTAAGTACATACATGCTTAAAACAATTTATGCCGTCTATTGTATTGGCACTCCGTAAGTTGACAAACACGGTTTGAAACCTGTTCCCGTGGGCGAAGGCAGCGGACAGCTTGTTGCCACCGCACCGTATAGGGCTGTCAAGTCAATCCAGCTAACGAAAATAACTGGTGAATCCTAAAAACAAAGAACTCGCTGTGCAGGTCTTGTTAAAATCATATTCGCCAGAGACGTAAGAGGGGATAGAATACGCAATAAGGATGCACGACCTGTTTACTTTTTTTCTGCTTATAAAATTGACATACTGACAGAGACGTTAGAAGATTTACACAAATACAAATTGTGCAAAATTTGTATGGATGGTCGAAATTGTGAAATGTTAAACGACTGAATACAGGAAATATCGATTCGCTCGTACTGCCAAACCTCAAGTCCAAGAACAAGTAAAGCAGTAACAAAATCTACACGAAGTTAATCTATATAAAGTAAGACTGGTACTAGTCATAAAAAATTATAAACTTCAAAATGTAATATAAATATTTTGAGTTCCTTCTTTGTTTTATTTTCTTGTTATCTTTGGTGCTTGCGACTGTTTCCTTGTTTTGCTAGGACGATTGGGTTGTCAAGTTGTCAAGACGAATCGAACGACATTAAAAGTTTCAAGTGCATCTTGCCGTTTCAATGATATGAATAAAGATTAACATATGTACATAGGTACGAGCGAAAAACTACCCTTAATTAAACATTTCTCTCATTGCTTAAGTATGTGGCGTTGCTTATAAGCAGTTCGGCTCAAGTAAACGATGCAAAGTTCGTATGCCATTATATAAAGTTACATCTTACAACTACATAGTTATTAAACAGTAACATTCGGTCCTGTGTACAGGCTTCGTATGATAGCGAGCAATAGATCCTCGTTTATCATACGGATCCTAGATGGACGAGATGCCTACATGGCCACATTTATAAAAGTAAGAATTGTTAACAACACAATATTCACTGTCTATAACACTGTACATCATTTAAACTGCAGGGTGGGTCAGGGTAAGATATTGAGCTCATTAGCATTGTGAATAATGAAGGGTGGGCGAGGCCGCAAAGGGTTCCGATTTCGCTTTTCGGTGTATTTGCGCCTGGTCGATAGTGTCCGCGAAAAATGCCGCAGCCACCGCCAATTGCGATTCCCAGTAACGCCGCAGAATAAAACATTCACTTAACTTTACCATGACCGGGTCTTGGCAAAATATCTCAGGCTATTGATTAAATTTGTAGTCTAGTTAAGGATATAGTAAATATAATTTACTGAAAGATGATTGATTTGAAAGTATGCATTTTTTTTCAATGTCGCATTTGTATATACAAATACCATTCGGTCGCATCGAATCGAGACATAACCAGTTATCTTGTTTTTACTCGGAAAAGCTCCGAGGATAGACAAAAATTTACGTACAGCCAATTTGATCGGCACAATGGTCCTCATACAATCTCTAAGCGTATCCGTTGTTTAAATTCAGATAGGTAATTTAATTTAACCCACTGTTTGTGAGGTAACCACAACTGGCTTCCCTTAGCCCAAAAATACAAAAGCAAAAAAGTATGTACAACATACTATGGAAATAAAGCAAGAAAGATTTAATATTACTGTACTATCAGCTCCTAAAATGAAATGTCCTGAATATTGTGAATAATTATGACTATCATAGCGTCAATATGACCCCGACCCTTTAGTTTGTGACATGAGACTAATTTTATTGTCTTAGGTTAATTGCTGAACTTTACACACACAGAATCAATTTATGACTTTGGGGAAGCTGCCTACGTTCTTGCCAACAAGTTGAACAAGTCGAGCTCAGTGTAAACTGCATCCATATTCGGCATGGCCATGCGTGTCCCATAGGCTATAAATCTAGTGAGTGAGCAGGTCATTCCAGGACGTTGATGTGAACTTCGGCAAGTGTTCTTGTATAAATATTTTTAATAGACAAATTGCTGCACGTTGGCCGAAATCAAGCCGAAATAGTATGTGAAGAATCAACCGCCTGCGCAGAGGAACTACATCTAACGTAACCCTCTGGCAGTAATTTGGGCATTCAGGCTGCCTCTGATGCGTATCAAGTCAATTCTTTCTTCGAATCAAATTCGTGTCGGTACCACGAATATGCCGCCATTGTATTATATGAACTTATTCAAAATATAACTAACATTGACACCCAGTGCTTCTCTACATTCTTTTATGTTTTGTATCCGGTGTTATTAGACTAATTCATCAGAAAAACACACATGACTAGACGTCTTCTTCTAAGCAATTTTTATGTTTTCGGTCCCATTATACTCATAAACGCGTCTTAAGCTTGCGCCAACGAATTAGTGGAACGCCAAACGGCCTTCGTAAGTGAAGATTACCTAGTTCCTGTAAATGATTTCTGATGGTTTGGTCGCTAATTAGTAAGCCTCAAGTGCGGTAGAGCCTCGCAATCAACGCCAACACCATTGCGGCTATCCAACCATTTTGATGTGCAGGATGTAATGTGTAAGATGATGACCCCAAAAACCGTTTGATCCTTTTACACTATCTATGTGTCTATAATAATTTCTTTGGTATAAAAATGCCTAACTACATGTTTGCGAAATCGCAGGTTAAACTAGTAAATTAGAAATCAATATATATTTTTTTTTTTTTTTCAATAAAACATACGTTCAACACAAAAGTATATAGTGTCTCATTTATATTATCTTAGAGTGGGTCCAGTGCTGCAGCACCAGTGACACGTCACTCATTATTATTAACTGCTAAACGGAATACAATGAACTTTGGAATGATTATTATCTACAAAGTTATATAAATCTACAAGTCACCGTTATAGAGCGCACAATTTAGACGGGTTTTAGAGCAGTCCATTTTAAGACAAGTCTCCGGCGTAAGAAGACTTCTGGCATTAATGGGTTGAAGGTAGAATTGATTATTATAACTTTAGTCATTATTATTTTATCCATTTTATCGAAGACTAATAGCCTCTTGGTTGAGAAGCATCAAAGTAAGACAATATATTTATTAAATCCATCAAGCACAATCATTATAATGCTACCCAACTTTCTATTGGCGGCGTGCGGGCTAAACCTCGCTTGCGCAGTTTCTTTGCAAATTCAGACCACTTTTTTACTTGGACAAATGAAAAAGTGGTGTACTCAGTCGACAGAATTGGTGGCGGCATCGATGCGCCGCGCTGTATTTGCAACGGATGCAGCGAAATGAACAGTACGTTGACCTCGAGTGGGCCGGGTTTCACTCGTAGAGCAACGTTCAGTTCACTGGCCCTATTAGGACCACTGCACTTTCGGTTCGTTTAATCCCAAGAAATTCCTATAAGAGGAATTCCTGAAATACTCAAAGGAGATCATATTCATAGAACTACAATTAGGATAATTACGTTTTACCTGTGGTAGACAAGTAGCTACCTCTGTAAAACTGATCTATTGCAAAATTTCTACATTTGTTTTTCTAGTTGCAATCGTTTCTAAAATTTTCTAGTGGTTATTAATTTCTGAACTTAGCTGCTTAACTCCTCCAAATAAACCAAAAATCTATACAAAAAAAAATGATTTTTGGAAATCCCAAACTCCTATAAATAACTATTATTTCGATTTCTGTTTTCTGCAAAATTTTGCGCATAACAGTGAATAATCGTCACGAATTAGTGCTTTATAGATAGCCAAACCCCGACTATTCCGCAGTGCCAAACAAGAATGACGTTCATGTTACCAACTTGCTACCCAAATATGGTTGTGTGTGGTTAACGTTTAGTTGACCAAATATGTAAAATCATAGTGAATTTCATCTACGAACCTAACTTGTGTGCCTGCTACTCAGCATATCAGGAGTATATTAATTTCGCTAAATCTAATGCTGCCCTCTTTAATGTTAGTCAGTGTGAGAGGGACGGAATAAGACTTATCGAATGGAAAATTGAGGCCGGATGGTTTTGAATAGGAAGGCTGGTGCGACTCTGCGCCAGATCCACAATGCGAATCAATTATTGTGAACGCGTATAGCAGGTAAACGTGGCAACAACGCTATCTTTTAGCCAACACGAGCGTCAATTTATATATCACAGATAAATTGCACGCACCCGTCTGAAAACATTAAGCAAAGTTAACTTGTTTGTAATGTATCATAATAATATTAATGTTTCGCAATAAACGCGACGTTTATGAGATTTTATGTTATAGAGGCAATGAAATAATATAATTACGGCAGGTAATATTATTTTGCAGTTTCGTTTTGGGTATTATTATTAGGAAAACAGATAACGAAGGAGCATTTGGCAATTGTTTATCGTAACAAGCCAGGAAACAAAATCTAGGACAGAGTTGCTCAGTGATAATATAATTTTGTACGCGTAACGACAATCATTTTTTAAAACGCAAAACTACTAAACAAACTAGTTCGTCACAAAACGTCAAGGTCACTGAGAGAGGCGCGCATGTGCGGTGACTTGAGTATTAAAGATTTTTCGTGTACGCCACAAAAGGCAATCTTAAGCCTGACAACAATCCGTTCATCCGTGATTTAACTAGACAGCCGGCTACAACTGCCAGACATCATTGCGAAATTATTAACCATGATTTTACACAACTTGTTTAAAGAGCTGATATTTAGCTCCTTGATTATGTCTAGTAATAGTATGTTAACGGCGAGTGACTTAAGTTAACTATCTCTATATAATAAATTAACAACTAATAAGTTAACGCTCGTCGTCTGGTAATTTCCTTCTGTATTAAAAACAAACGTGAATCTGTCTACAAGTCCTTGTTTCTGCATCGATCCACGTCTTATGTACGCGTTTTACGTACTTCCTTCGTCCTATGTGGGAATTCAACGACGATGCGTCAACTGATGCACATGCACCGTCCCGCGCGCCGCTCCACGCCTCCATACGAACCGCATATGAGTGAGTGCACAGCCACACGGGTACCAGAACCCGCGTTGTTACTGTCGTCATGTTATCCTTGTTGTGCACCTGTACTTCTGAATGTTTATTAAATATTCAAGAAAAGAAAATATATACATACGCTTATTTCATGGTACAAACAATTAAAATGCACATAATAGACGAAATAATTGTGCTGAGTTATCGATTAATTGTCAACAAGCTCGATTTTTGTACAATTTTTGAATACCGTTTTACAAATGCTATGTGAAAAAGTACTCATCGAATCTGCTTGTGCTTTGTTTTTATATCCGGGGTCAAAGTCGCGAGAATTTGCATTTATATCTGAAACGCAGAAAATTTTGTAAATTGTAAACTTCTCATACTTGAAGATGAATACGAAACACCATTACCATGTTGTTTCGAGTTCAGACCCTATAATTCCACATTTTACAGTTTTTATTTTATCTCCATAATACTCGTCTATAATATATGTACTAAGTTCAAATAGTGCCAAATTCCTTGGTCTTCATTTTAACTCCGACATATGAAGCCTCCACATGACTTGTCCCTGTCTTGCGCAATATCTTGCCGGTTGTAGAGACATCAAGCTCGCATAGATCTGCCCCCTTACCACCATCTCTTATTGCGATTCAATAATTGAATAGATTGCTTATTCATACCAATGAATAAGTGACTCTATTCCATTTGAAATAGAGTCGTTTATTCTTTGGTATGAATAAGCATTCTATTCAGTTATTGAATCGCAATAATGCTGCGGCTACACTACCGTGATATGCCAATAATTATTGCCATAATTTCAACAACGCCTAGGTGTAACCACGATTTATGGCCATAATTTTACAATGCCAATCAATATGGCAAATGGCGGTAGACAATAGCTCCTGCGGCGGTCTTTTTTCGCACATCAAAGAGAATTACCGCAGTAATTAATGCGTTTGTGGCCACACTACCGTTTGTCCAGTGTGCAACATGAGCTCAACGGCGACGCACGTATCGACCGACATGGAGTGGTCAAATGAAAAAAGCTTGAGTTTTGGAATTATTCCAATGAGAACCGTATCTTTTTATGGGCTTTCAGTCGGGTATCCCCGATAAAAATCGCGGTGTACAATGATGATTTGAAGAAGAAAAAAGACCGAAACCATCTAAATAAATATAACAGCTGCAGCTTGAACCTCCATCTTGAAAAATTATATTTTTACCGCCTAATTTATTGACATATCTAGGTAAACTCTAGTGTAACCACACCACTTCACGCAGAAATTTAAACGGTAATTTGATGCCACAATTATTGCGGTAACAGCCCTGTAGACGGTAAGGTAGTGTAGCAGCAGCATTAGTGATGGTGGTAAGGGGGCAGTCTTCACTGTGTCGCTTCAGCGATATTTTGACCTGACCCTTCCGATCACGTGTTCGACATGACCAAGCGGAGACTTCGGGCTTAAATTTCTCCAAACATATTGGACTCGGCCGCTAGTTTATATATGTAGATAGTAATCGCTATCGCAGTGATAACTAATTTGGTAGGATTAAAAATAAAGTTTTTAAGACGACTTTAAGTAAAGCTGAAGACAGAAAAAACTTAGAAAATTTACATATTAAAAAATTTACAAATTTAATTGACAAAAATATATAGCAAGTCTGGAGAAACATATTATAAAGTATGAGAAACTAGAATAAAAATATTATGCAAAACAAAAAATAACACGAGACGAAAGTGGTGGAATAAAGAATGTGAAGATGGCCTATACAAAAGAAAACGCAGTTTAACACCCCTAGCTGCACAAAATAGCTAGTGGAAGGAAGAGTATCAATAGTAGAGAGAGAGATAGAGAGGAAGAAAGGCGATAATGAGAGCAAAAATATACCATCTACAAGGCATATTAAAAGATGGAGACTTTGATACGTAGAAACGAATCTATAAAATTTCAAAAAGGGAGTGAGAGATATCCAAAAAGGATACCAACCTGCGATGCAAATCTTGGAGGACGAGTAGGGAACCTCATCACGGTTAGCAGTGACATTAAGACCACGTGGAGTGAATATTTCAGTAGTTTGATGAACTGCCCGTGCCCTGGCGCAGGTATTAGTCGCTCATTCCAGGACAACCACGAGGAGGTAAGCGGTGGGTTTACCATTTACTGAGGTACGAAAGCTATCAGGAGGCCTTAAAACAACAAGGCCCCAGGTATTGACGGAATAACCTGGAATTGTTGAAGTACAGTAGCGAAGAATGCCATATGAAGCTACACTACTAATAAACGACCATATGCAGAGTGGGAACACCAACGGAATGGAGTACAGGCATCTTATGCCCAGTACTAATTAACAACGGCCATATGGATGAAGGAGAATGGGGGAAGAGTCAACCAACGGAATGGAGTACAGGCATCATATGCCCAGTACACAAGGGCTATATAAAGAGAAAATGTGGTAACCACCGAAGAATTATTCTATTGCCAATTGCATAGTTTTTTTCCTAGGTATTGCTTGCGGAACAAATCCTCATGATTATCACTGTGGTTTTCGGTGAAATCGCGCATACAAGTGTACCAGATTTTTCCTCAAACAGCCGATGAAGAAGAAATGGGACTACGCAGAGTTTTGTTGACTTCAAAAAAGCTTACGATAGCATAGATCGTGACGCTCTCAACACCATTTTGAGGGACTTACAGGTTCCTGTTAAGCTCATCTAAATGATAAAGGTGACGACCAGCTCCCTCTTGCTTGCTTCTAACTCTACTTTGAATAAGGGATATGCCGTGCCACCTACCTTACCTAGGTTTCTTTTGGTGTCCACTTCTAATTATCACTACTACTGTATTGTGTTGTTTATGTACTATAAGTATGTATTTACAAAAAAATGTATTTAAGTACATACATTTATCAGTTGTCTAGTACCCATAACACAAGCTTTGCGCTTAATTTGGGACTAGATGGCGTTGTGTGAATTGTCCAAAAATATTCATTTATTTATAAGATATAAAGATAATTTCTAGTTAAGACTACTTCCTAGTTTGCCATTTCTGGATATGACCACTCTTTGAAGGGTTTGCAAATTCTATTTATTCAAATTGCAGAGTTTAGCAGAATTAGGTATATAATTATTTATAATAACAACCCTAAGAATGAAAGTATTTCGCAATGTAAAATAACTTTTATTATGTAAATAAACTAAACGTTGTAATAAAAAATATGTACTTATATTTTTTATTTATTCTTTATTATCTTAAACAGGTAGGTACTCATCATTGAAAAAAAGAAACAATCATTTTCTGGCAATGCGTGAGGCTTTTGGTGTAGTCTAGAATGCTTTAAATCAGGCGGGCTGAATATTTTAAGCTTACTATATTTTATAAATTAGTATTCTTTTGCTAAACTCACGGTGGACGAAACATGAAATGGTCAAATGCAGAAATGGTCTTTCAGATTATCCGATCCGACATCGGTATCGGGCGCCGATACGATATCGGGGCATTTAAAATGTATGGAATATGTGCCTGTCTTTCATATTGTCCGGCCCGATATCGAATATCGGAGCCGATACCGATATGTTGGCGGCACCATCGGACGCCCGTGGGCTGTCGGACGATAATGTTTCTTTGTGTGCTATACGTATATATTGTCTCTGTGTATAGTTGAAAGTATTTAAAAAACTTACTAGGTGCGTTTTGTAGCTTGCTAAAAAGAGTAAATGCTCCCTCTGAATATCTAGCTTCCGCAATGGGATGTACCCAGTACCATAGAGAAAATAAATTAATATAGAGTTTTCATCCCATACAAAATATCGTGCACCGAACGAAAGTCAAAATTCCGTATTATTTCTAGATGGTGCGGGCAATAAGACATGAAAAAATTTAATACCGAATATTTCTCAACGAAATTTGATACATAATCATAAAATAATTTTAAAAATTACACAAAATAGTTTTTGTATGATATTTAACACTAATAATAAAGTTAACAAATGATGCTTTTCACTAAAAAATAATCTTCAATTTTACCCTTACCAATAGATGTCGCTCTGATAATGCTTTTATGATGCTATGTTTTTTTTAGTTACTTTTGGCGCTAGTAGCTGCAGATTTTTTGTACAACGTACAAACTAGCGCCGCGGTCGAAGAAAAATAGCAACTTGTGAACGAAATCTTTGTTGATAGGAAAGTAGGTAAATATTATTCTTATCGTATCTCAGGCTGACTTATTGTCAGCCTAAAGGATGATAAGAATATTTTTTTTGTCATACAGTCACCATATTCTTTTAGTTAAGTTGCACAATATTGTGAACTCCGTGAATGACGGGACTGTTTGCTCGAGGGACGCTATATTTAATATTTTGTATGGGATTACCACTCTACTTTTGTCTAATTTAGTGCATATGTTTTAAAAATGTTTTTTTATTATTAAAATTAAGGCTTGCTTTTAAAAAAAACATAATGAATACGAATTCACAGTAATAAACTATAATACAAAAATTCGCCAATCTTGCAAATCAGCCTCATAGCTCATTTGGAATAGCGCTCTACTCGTAATACGTAGGTCCCGAGTTCAAATCCACCATTTTCATCCTTTGATTTTATCATTTTTAAAATATTTTTTATAACTAATTAATGTTTTTTAGGAATATTTTGTACCTATTTTTAATATGTTGTAGATATTTTTTTTAAATATTATTCATAACGTATCTCAGGCTGACTTATTGTCAGCTTAAAGGATGATAAAAATATTTGTTTGTCATACAGTCATCATAATCTTTTAGTTAAATTGCACAATATTGTGATTTCAGTGAATGGCGGGACTTAAGATTTTGCAACTGTTCTCTCGAGGGACGCTATATTTAATATTTTGTATGGGATTACCACTCTACTTTTGTCTAATTTCGTGCATATGTTTTAAAAATGTTTTATAAAAGCAAATTAAGTTTTGCTTTTAAAAAAAACATAATGAATACGAATTAATAGTAATACAGTATAATACAAAAATTCGCCAATGTTACAAATTAACCTCATAGGTCATTTGGAAAAGCACTCTACTCGTAATACATAAGTCCCGAGTTCAAATCCCACCATTGTCCTTTGATTTTGTCATTTTTAAAATATTTTTTATAACAAATTAAGGTTTTTTTAGGAATATTTTGTAGTAGACTACTTAGCAATGTACTTAATAGAAACATTACTAAAAAACCGTAACTTGCTTTTTTGTGCAATGTTGGATGAAAACAAGCATACCACCCGCCTGGTGTGGAGCAGTTACCGTAGCTGTATAAATGCAAATCGCAACATGAAGTATTGTAGCCCACGGTCGCCTTCGCTGCCAACGCAGAACTCCTGGATTTTCTTCTTGGTGACCTCACTCACTCGCAGTAACACGACCCTATAGGGATGTTTGGCTGCTGTATTCTGTCAGGTGATGATACATCCCCAGCCGGGCAGCTAATGAGTAAACCTTTATAGGATGGAAGATAGGAATAAAAATGGTCGCAAAAATAGAGAAATATCACGTAAAAGAAAAACCACAAACAATACAGTCGATTCGATGTGAGAAAAGTTGAAAAAAAATTCCGCGCCGTGTCAATAAAGTCCATTTTACGCCACAGAACTTTCGATAAAATATCGTTGTTATTAATAATATAACTATTAGCATACTACGATTTTAATTGATAATGCATATTAAAATTTTATGCCTATGTTGAAAACAATAATTGTCGTATGAAACTTTTTTTCATTTTATTTCATTCTATTTACAGCACATGACTTCTTGTGTCAAGCGATTGGTACGTAAAACGGAACGGTTTTAAAAACTCTCGGTTATCGGCGCGCGGCCATCCCATTTTTGATACAACGGTACGTAGGTGCTATGGTAGGTAGGTACCTACGTACCTACTTAAGCATTGATAGAGTGCTAGTAGTTTGCGCGCCATCTAGCCATTTTTGATTAAAACAGAAAAGCATAATTAAACAAATTGAACCTTCGTGTACTGATTTTGTTACTAATCAAATTACCTATATCTAATTTGTGTCTCTTAGCGACCTCTGTTGCTCTTTAGAGTAACTAAATTCCGGTGTACGCAATTTACTATGAACATGGTTCGTCCTATAACTCTCGTCCCTGCCAGTACTGTCTGTTGATAGTTCCTTTTTTGTCTCTCAAATATAATAGATACAGCAAATAAAGTTTTCTATTATAGTCTGCCATTATGACCTACCCGCACTATCGAACAAATGACCGTATTGGAACGATTTTATCGGAAATATGTGAAAACAGCACATGGTGTCGGATATCCGTTGTCGTCGTCCTACACCGATATCGGATCGGATAATGTGAAATCGCTCTAACGAGTGGACACCAAACGTTAAACCCAGTAACTCTATGCTATCTAATAAAAAATATAGGTCTTCAATATTTTTTATTACCTATATTAGTTTATAAAAAAAGCAGTCATAAAAAAGAGTTTCGTGCGGATTTTTGAAAACCAAAAACCATATTACCTAGATTATTCCAAATCAGTGTAGTTTGTTCACACCAACAAAAAATAAACACTATCGCGCAAGATGACGCATTGAAGCAATTGTGCGGTCAATTTGATAACAGTTTTTGCCCGCATGCTGAGTATGTACACCTACATATATCCATCAAGTTTCATTTCAAAGTTATAGCTGGTAGTAAAAAATCAATAGTACCTAGTACTATGGAGCGTGGTCGAAAAATATGTTTGTTGGGAGGGCTACGGCTGAGTCGCATAATCAGGCAGAGGTGAGAGGTAGCACGCGGGGGGTGTTCAAATCTCACAGGCGTGGCAGATTCGTCGGGCCCGGCTGAAGTGACCTCGTGTTCGTGTCCTTATTGATCTGGTGACGGCTCGTCTGTGACGTCACACCCACGTGACCGCACATGCAATGATCCTAGGCACCCCGTGGATAAGCAAAGCGTTAAAAGTGTAAACACTTTTAACGCTTTGCTTATCCTTACATTATTATATCTCAAATTACATATTGTTATGTCTAATGCAATTTTAAATAAAAATATTTTAATTGTTAAGTATCAGAATCAAACCTAATCCAGGTGATCACAAATAGTTACCTATTAACAGTTCTTTTTACTCGTACTTACCACAATAATTAAATAATAGTCAATTAAGTAATTTGTTCTTAAGCTATTGCATAGCTTCTATCGCGGGCCTTGAGCGCGGGGACCGAATCCAGAAATTCCGTAACGAAAAAACCTCACGCTCCCCACTCCGACGGGCAAGGAGGTGTGGCTTGAAGGCCGTGCATCGTCTAACGTCGTTTCAGTTCGGCAGTCTTCGACACGGCGTTGTGTGCGTGCGATTAGACGTATTGTACGACTCTACGAAACTCGTTTTATTTATTTAATAATAGAAAAATTTGTTTTCTTATCGGTCACCACGCTCAAAAAGTGTAACTTGAATTAATATCAAAGAAAAAGCAATACTGCATGAATAAAATAAATAAATAAAATTATAATTGCATAAGTTGATACAAAATGCTATGCAATAGCTTTACCGCGGCAGTCCCCGAGTGCCACACGTCTTTTTTTTACTAATGTAAAACAACTAATTACATGAAAAATATTGTTTAGTGCACATTTATTACTACTAATTATTATTTATTATTACAAAACTTTCGAGACTATACTCGAGTTAAACAATAATGCGAGTACTGCAACAGTATAAAAAAGCTAATAGTCAGTAATCTGTGAAAACAGTTTTGATACTTTAAAATATATCAATGATATTAGCATTAGTTAATATTATCTTCATTTCATTACATGTGTCTGTCTAAATTAAACTGTCTAAAAATGTAATTTCTAAACGATCCGAAAACATAATAATTAAAATTAATGGTGTGTAGTTAACCCTTACAAATAGTCAAACTGAACCTAAAGGGTCGATCAAACCGTGTACGTCGCGGGTATCTGAAAATGGTCATCTGAGGTCTTGATCTCTTCCATACAGATGAATGGAAGAGATCTCTTTTAGAGATAAGCTCGTATTTGTTCACAAAAACTAGACTAAAAGGCGGCGGCGGATTGACTAAAGTATCAGCGTACCGGCTGATAGTTTAGTCAATTAATGTTTTTCAACGGCCGTACCTACCAAACGCACCAACGTCATGCAGGCAGACCGGATCTTCATACGATTCACATAAATGGTCTAGAGTCTAGACCTACTATTTGGTATATCTATAGCGTCTAGACTCTAGACGCTATAGATATACCAAATCATCCATCCAACTATTATAGTTGACATATTAGTAAAATTCGGTGTCACTTTTGAAAGGCTATAAATACCAAACGCACCAAATAATCGTCAGTTTTTACAATGTGCGTATAGCTACTGCGCATAGTATCATATTATCTTTGAATCAACCGATGTGCTGATAGCTTACTTCACTACGCCATGTAGGCAGACCGGCTCCATTCGATTCACATAATAATAATATGTACAAGCGAAAAAAATTCATAAATTGTCGACACATCACACTTGTCGAGTTTAGAACCCATGAGAGGGTGCTCTACGCCAGCTATCGGCTGTATTCGGCGGCTCAGGCGGGTATATTATTGAGAATAAGTGCTGTTCTAAGTGTTTAGTTACAATACAATAAAAATGTGAACTGGCATATTTTCGTGGAATATCCCGGGTAGACTTATAATTTGTACAGTTTTGTTATTCTGCCTGGATTTATCCAAATATAGCCATTTTGTGAGAACTGACTGAAGCAGCAGCTCAAGATATTGAACTTATTTAATATTGAAGAGTAATTCTTCATTACTTCTATACAAACTGTAAGACTAAATAACGTAAGTAGTAATAAGGGTGGGCACACACACACAGCCTTCGAGCAAAATATTGCGACGTTTAGTTATGATCACAGAGAGTAGTTTAAAAATTAAACGACGTCTAATAGACGTCTCTGAAGTCTAATATCGTCTGACCGAGCTCGATGGTCGAATGGTAAACAATGGTCACTATGACTTCGAGGTCGCTGGTTCGATACCCGACAAGACAAAACATTTGGGTGTATGAACATTGAACATGTCTATTTTTTCTGTTCTTGGTCAGGGTGTTAACTATGTAATATTAGTATGTGTTTAAATAATGTATATAAGTACATATATAGGTTACCTACTCATGTTACAAGTTTTATTTAGTTTGGGACTAGATGACAGTACGTAATTTGTCCAGGGATATTATTTGTTTACTATCTATTTCTTAGATTTTTATCTGCTTGCGTGGTTAATGCGAATCTTAGGAAAATGGTTAAGCTGATTTCAATATCTTGAAATTATTTGTCATACCTTTTTGATTTATTGAATAAGATCTAAATATCAGCCTGAGAATATCGTCGAAGTGTCTCTCCGCCTATGTTGTTATGACGATGATTGTATGGTTGTTGAGTACTAACTAAACTATGCGACGAATTTGACATCTCTAGCCCAAAATACACCATTTAGTCAGTCTATCATTCCGTCTGAATCAGGTAAAAATTATACGTATATATTTTTTCCCCGAATAGAAAATATCACGCAACAACATAATTATGTCAAGAACTGCTTTAACTCAATGCTTTAACTAGACCTTTAACGTATAGTCCAGATTAAAACCACAATAAACCATTTAGTCAAAGTTTCATTCAGTCTAAATTATACGTATGTAATTACCACATTTTTCCTGAATGGAAAAATATCACACAACAACATAAATATTAAATACCTACTTTTTACTAAGCTTTTGAAGTATAGTTCAGTCACTTGGTGCTCAAAAAAGAGGTTTTCTGGAAAGCTTTTCCCGAGTTTTGTAAATTGATGATTTTATAGATTAGGACGCGCTCTTACCTCTCTAATTTGCCACCTCGTAACTTGAGATTTCTAAGAATAAACTGTGCGAGCACAGTTTTTTGACAAGCCTCCTTTCCCACTCATTTTACGACAAAAATAGATATGAAATAAATTTAAAATGACCCTTTGTTATTTTTACCACATTAGAAAGCTAAACAAGAATACTACCAGATTGACAGTTACCGCAGGTTATAGACACGGACAATACCAGGGTCACCATTCGCGTCTTGCAGACCCTGTGGCCTTTTGAAGAACCCCATACTGACGTCTCCGGGCTTTACTAGAAAGATGTAGAACAAGGCTACTCTCACAGAAGTCCTATTTTTGGTATTAATAAGCCGATTTAGATCGATTTTTTTGATACCAATAATAGGACTTCTGTTTAAGTGGCAAATATTTTCAGCTTACTTGGTAGAGTTCCTCGATCCCTACCAGCAATGGTAAGCACAATTAGCACTAAAGGTGAGGTATAATTTCATGGGCAAAAAATACCGAACATAATGTCTTCAGCTTAGACGGCAGGGTAGGACGATATTGTATGTGTATGTAAGACAAATTTCATCCAAATCCATCGAATCGTTTACGAGCTAAAGAGTGAATGAAGAGAAAATGGATGATTCCATTCTCACAGTGTGCCTTATTTCGGCACTGCCCAGCTCAGGTCATGATTTTAACTAGACACAACTAAAAACTAAAAACAAAACTAAGAACTAAGAACTAAAAAAAAAAAAAAAATATAAAAAATGAAACTAAAACTAAAAAATACGTACGTACATACTTTTTAATTACGCATCGACCAGTTGTGTTTTTATCCGACAAATTTTGACAAATTCAAGGCAACATCTGGGTGAAATTAGATTTTCGCTAGGTGGTGTAGTTCTTTTGGGCAGTGCCGAAATAAGGCTTATTTCGGCACTGCCACAAAAAAATACTTATAACTTTTTAACGGGAGGTCGACTAATTCTGATACTTGGTGTCTGAATTCGACAAATTGACGACTAATTCTGAGGGAAATCATATCTTCGCTATGTTATGTAGTTTAAGAGATCCCGAGTGGGCTGTGCCGAAATAAGCTTATTTCGGCACTGCCACAAAAAAACTATTATTAACTTATAGCTCTTTAACGGGAGAGCGACAATTTATTTCCTTTGAGCGACAAATTTCGACAAATTAACGACTAATTTTTTGTCTAGTTAAAATCAAGATCTGAGACCTGGGCATAGCCGAAATAAGGCAGACATTCTCACAAACTATGTTACTATTTACTATATGTAAATTATAAACTTGTTGACCCGTCGAACATCCCGCAAACGTTGTTTTGCTATATAAATTTAGGGGTTGATCGTAGAGGGGTGAAAATTTGGGGTTGTATGTATTTTTATATGTTGTATCATAAAAAAATAATAACAAAAAAAATTGTCTAAAAAATTAAAATTAAAATTTATGGGTGGACCACCCTTAACATTTAGGGGGATGAAAAATAGACGTTGTACGATTCGCAGACCTAACCGATATGCACACAAAATTTCACGAAATTCGGTCGAGCCATTTCGGAGGAGTTTAATTACAAACAACGTGACACGAGAATTTTATATATTAGAAGATATTATATACGAATGTAATAATAGTAGTGAAAATTTAAAAAGTTAGTCTTCACATTCTTAGTAGCTTTCCACAGTAGTTCTGTTACCATTATCACTGACTATATTTTTTTTTCAAATGACCATCGAAATATCTGTTCCAATAAGTGTAGATCACTTTTCTGGGCATATTATTTACAAAGACTGATTTACATCTTTATTGCGTGAAAATCGTGAAATGCCTGTTCGGTACCGTCTTTACCACTAGAACTTGTTTTCTTTATGTTATTCTCATAACTCACGATGTACTGAAGTGTGAAGTTGTTGAACGTAACACAATACTTCACACGCCCAAGTGCATGTAAAGTATCTTTGAAATGTAAATAACCCCCAAAACATCTGTTCTACTTTGCATAAACTGTGTATCTCAATGATTCCTATAATATGTGGAAATTTTTATTTTTCTGGAAGAAATAAATGTGCTACATCACAGCTGGTGTCAAAATCTGTCCTCAGGATCTGGCTGAATATCTTATAGAAAGTCAAGTCTTATAACAATTCACTAGTAAGTTCCATAGAGATTTTATTCTGCGTATTTTCAAACTGTGGAATGAATTCTCTGCCGAGATCTTCCCAAGAGATTTTTTTTACGCGTGATGCTTCTGGTGTTCCAAGTGTTAATAGGCTATGATTGATGACTGCTTACTATCAGGCAGCCATCGTATGCCTGATAGTAGTAGTACCTTAGTTGTATATAAATTTTAGTAGTCTTGCTGCGAATGGACGAGGTAACCACTTAACCAGCCAGGAAATTCTTAAGTGCTGAACTCCTTGCGTTATACGCGGGGATAACAATGCGCGCAACTAACAACATACATATTAATAGCTTGCTTATTCATGGGATAAAAACAAAATCATTGCAAAATTGGGATATCAACTAAGAGTGGAGATAAAATTGAGACGCAAACTGTTATCAAAATATGTCGAGCCTAAGAATTTTGTCAAATCCTTTCCTTTCCTATGTCCTTTTCAGAGATACTGATGTATAAATTACAATGTAAGAATTTGTCTTTGAAGAAGTTTCATATTGTTATTAATACAATAATAACACATGTTCAATTGGTATTTTATAAATAAAATATACAAGTAATGAATTTATGAAAAAAAAAGGGATGTACGTTTATAAATAACAGAAAACTATGCCGATTGCATTATCAATCGACTGATAAAATACTTTTAACCCGAGTTATCTTTTCTGCCATAAAAAATGTGAGTTTACGTGACTCACCAAGATCTTTAGAGCCAAAGTTAACGTCACCTGCACGTGGTGTACCCTGCTGACTAGCGGAAGAGGCTCTGGCGAAAGAGAGGTAGCGTACAGCGTAAGCTGTCCGACTGGGGAAGTATACCTCAGCCTCATAGAATACCGCAGCCGAATAATAATTCCCTTGAGGATTGATGTGTTCCTACGAGTGAGTAAGGTCACTAGAAAGGAAGGAGTTATTGCGTTGGTAGCGGGGGAGGCGGCGCGCGAGTGTAATTTCATATTGCGAGCCTCAATATGGCTACGGTAACCGCTTCAAATCAGGCGGGTTGTTTGCTTATTGGCCAACCACGTGCTATACTTAACCTGGTATAAAAAAATACTTACCGGGGAATAATACTTTCTCCGTCATGCCTATGGATCTTGCAAGTACTCCGATTCCTGCAAAATAAGAAGTAAATGAAAATATACAGCATGAATATACATAAGCTGTAACATAAACCCTACAAAGAAAACGTTTTAACTTTCCGCGCGAGAAGTGCATGATGCGAAGACAAGAATTCTATGGCGTTGACCTTGAGTACATTATCCCTACATCTATTTGGTGTCCCTACCCTGGGCCTAAGTAGCAACCGGCTTGAATATGGGCACTAGATGGCACCTGAGACCTGTGTTGATGCGTTCTATGTATGTCTCTTTCTAACAGGGAGCCATTATCATATCGTCCTGTCCCCAAGGAGTGGAATAACGGAACTACTGCGCAAGTATAAAGCGCGACTGCGTCGCCGCGTCGCCTGCACATAGGTACATATTACAATATTAGTGCGATTTGAAGGTCACTTTAAACACATACGGCATATGACGTAGCTTGTTTATTACATTATGAGAATATTGTACTGATAAGGCCAGTTGGTGTTCTAAAATCTTCATATTGATTATCATTGATTCAACGTTAACATTTAAGTAGGTACTAAAATATTTCTATAAATTTTAAGGGACGTACATAACTGAGGATTGTCAAACAATCATTATCAGCCTGTATCTACCTACTGCAGGTAGATACAGGTCTCCCACAAAGTATTATTTGCCCCCCCCCCCCCCCCCCATTTGTCGTTGAACCCACGGTCGGACGGTCCTTCGATTAACTTATTCGATTACTTTAAATTATTGTATACGAATGTGCCACATAAATTCGAAAATGAATGTTTCAAATATACAAATTATTTCTATTCTTTGTACAGAAATGTATGAAGAATTTCAAAACTTTGTTTCTTTATCATTTATTAGGGTCGTTCTATTTCAGAATCTTTAAAAGTGAAAATTTGCGTGAAATAAAAATCCTTTGTGCATGTGAACAGTCCACAAAAGCTGTGAAATTAATACGGGAAACTATCGATATAAAAAATATATTATACTCAATACTCATGCCATTCAGAAAAATCTTTCTAAATCGATAAGAAACTTCTGGATTTCTCTTCTGTTTCATGTCATCCAATGTCCAATAGTCACTACTCAATTGACGTTAGATTTTCTCAACTTAAAAAAATGTATTTTGGTATTTTAAGAAGACTTATTAAGGAATATCTTGATAAGAGTTATCATTTATCAAGATAATTATTCCTTCATGAGTCTTCTTAATACTGAAGATTATCCAAGTGTATGCTAAAATCAGCGAATAACCTGACGAAACTATAGAGATGGTTTATGTGGACATAGAGAAAGCTATATTGGAGGATAAGTATACATTTACCATTGTAATGGGAGAAAATTGGAATGAAAACGTAAAACTCTGAAGCGTTTATGGGAGACGTCGGTTATGGTGACAGAAACCCTTGAGGTCACAAATTGGTTAACTTTTTAGAACAACACCTAGACAACTATTTCATATAAACTCTTTTTTCCTTTTAACGTCCGGAACGAAAATGGACGTGTTTATTATACCCAGGTGCACGGTACAAAGACAAAATAGACTACATATTCAGTAGTCATAAATGTATAATAAAAGACGTAACCGTTATAGACAGTTTCAATGCCGGCAGCGATCATCAACACGTCAGGGCGAAAGTCAAATGCTAGAATGACTAGTTTCCATAGAGTGTAAGAAAATTAGAAATGATTCAATAAGTCTTGGTGTAAATGGACATCTACAACGTGAGAAGATAAATAATGCACTTATGGATAAATTGAATGAAATTTATACACAAATTCCCTGGCTAACTTGCAAAGTACCCTTTACAACACTGCTAAAGAAGTAACCCTGAAGGCAAACGTAACAAAAAAAACAATAAAGAACACAATTGATAAGGTAAGGACTAGCGTGAAAAAGAAGAGTTTCGATCTTTATGCAGGGACGTCAGAAAGCTGGCTGAAAAGACATAGAAGAATATCGGGAGAAAACTTTGCAGTCCATCATCGAAGCACACAACAACTATCACCCAATTAGCTTACTTTCACAAATATATAAATTTCTTACAAAAATAATATAATCACTTCGTTTGACGAATAAATTCGATTTTTACCAACTCCCAGAGCAAGCCATATTCAAAGCGGTTACGTTACAAATAGTTACAATGGACCACTACTGATCGAAAAAGTCACAGAATGCCAGACATAACTATGATTGGCTTTCATTGACTATATGAAGGCATTTGACAGTGATCGAAAAAGTGGACAAATATGTTTATCTAGGTCAAGAAATAAAAATGGCCAAAGGTATGATCGAAAAAGTCACAGAATGCCAGACATAACTATGATTGGCTTTCATTGACTATATGAAGGCATTTGACAGTGATCGAAAAAGTGGACAAATATGTTTATCTAGGTCAAGAAATAAAAATGGCCAAAGGTAACCAGCCCAACGATATAAACATACGAGTTTGCTTTTCGAATGAAGATCACAGCGAAACAAAAGGTTAGAATATTTAACCAGTGTATCCTGCAGTGTTCATTAGGGAGCCGAAACCTGGGTGCTAACAGGTGAAATTATTAATATAAATAAATAAAATAAATAAATATTTCTGGACAATTTACACAGCGCCATCTAGTCCCAAATTAAGCGCAAAGCTTGTGTTATGGGTACTAGACAACTGATAAATGTACTTAAATACATTTTTTTTAATACATAGAAAATACCCAGACCAAGACAAACAGACATGTGCACGCACACAAATATTTGTCTTGTGCGGGAATCGAACCCGCGACCTCGGAGTCAAAGTGGCCATTGCTAACCATTCGACCACCGCGCTCGTCATGCTTGTATTAATAAAATACAAGTGGTTCAGAGGCCATTAGAAAGGAAACTGGTAGGAGATACACTTAGGGACAGAATAACAAATGTATGGCTTAGAGAAAAAAAGTCGCAGATGCCATAAAGCGCGTGACAAGCCTCAACTGGCAGTGGGCGGGTCATATTGCTCGTAAACAAAGCTGGTGGTGTAAAGCAGTCTTAGATTGGCGACGGGGAGAAAAAATCCCAGAGTAAGACCTCATATGAGATGGAAAGATGACATGAAGAAGGTGGCAAGCGAACTGGATGTAGGTGCCACAAGATCGAGACAGATGGAGAAAATTAACGGAGGGCTACACCATATTGATAGTAGATAAAGGCTATAGAGAAGAAGAAATATTTATTTGTCTCAGGGTTACAGTTTCTTCCATCAATTGACATTACAAGCTTTTATTAATTGTTTTAAAACCTTAAAGAACTGAAAGTTGACTTGTCGTGTTTCGCTCATCAAGTCCTTTCATTTGATACATGGGTATCAAAAAAAAAAAAAATTTCCACTTTATCACCTATGGATCATAGGTGTTAAAGTGGAAATTACAAATCGCTATTTTGTGGCGGCCGCCATGTTAGACTAAAAATGGCGGTATTTGGCAATCGCGCATCCTCACAAAAGCCGCACGAGTGTAATTTAACTTGCAAGATTTTATTACAGGCACCGCAGTGAAACTAACTAATAGCTTGTAAAAATTGTTTAAAAAATCAGTATTGCTAGTTACTTACAATTCGGCGATTCGCACGAACTAAATTTATTTATGTGCGAAACGCCAACTGAAGAAATATTTGGTTGTGGTAGGTAAATCGCACAAACTGTGTATTACGAGTAGAAAAATATCATAGCGCAAACCAAGAATTAAATACATAAAATCTAAAAGTGAAATATTTACATAAACATATATAAATATATTAGTTTGAATTTATTATCATCCTTATTATATGTTAAACAGATTCAAATATATCTATTTGCCATTGGGCCCTTGCCCATTATAATGTACGAGGTGTCTAAGTGCCGTAAGTTGAAAATGGAAAAGATGTTAAATAATAAATTCTTTGATAAATTAATTTAACAAATAATTATTTAGGTAACATCTTTTCCATTTTCAACTCATATATAAATGTAACAATATATATATATATATATATATATATATATATATATATATATATATATTATATAGGGTCTATCATTTATAAAAAAGAAACTTAAGTAATCATATAACATCGATTTAAAAACAAAGTTTCCATAATGCTTGCTATAACCAAGTGTGTCACTATAAGTTGTGAACAAAATATAATTATTGAGAGCTAATTTGCGTTTGATATACAGTTTATCAGTTTATCATACAGGTATCAGGGGTGTAAGTGGCTCACTACCATCTTCGGAGCCAAAGCCAACCTCACCTGCGCGCGGTGCACCCTGCCGATAAACGGACGAGGCTCTGGCGACAGTCGCCAACCCGCCTGCCCAGCGTGGCGACTTAAGGGCATTACTCACCAATGCACACAAACCAAAATATATGGCCCCCAGTACCCGGCAGCCCTGCTATCCCGTGCCAAGGTGGCGGTATCGGTTCCGGCAGGGCGGGGGGTGCGAACAATCTCCGGTTGGCAGGCCACCACCAACAACTGACCATTGGCACATTTAATACAAGGGCATTGAGGCGTGACGAGGATGTAGGAGAGCTGGAAGTAGAACTGAGGTCAGTCAAATGCCAGATTCTGGGTCTGTCGGAAATTCGACGAGAGGGAGAGGATACCGTGATACTCGAATCTGGCAACCTCTTCTACTACCGTGAAGGAGACCAGCTCTCCCAGGGCGGTGTCGGGTTCCTCCTCCATAAAGCTCTCGTCAACAACGTAGTGGACCTCCACTACGTTGTTGACGGTATCCAGTGTGTCGTCGAGGGTAGCGTATCTTGTGCTAAAACTGACGAAGAGATACTCTTTGAAAGTAGTACAGGTATATGCTCCAACGACGATACACCAGGATGAAGAGGTCGAGGCCATGTATGAAGACATTTCAAAGGCCATAATACCACCAAGACCCACTTCACAGTTGTTGTCGGGGACTTCAACGTAAAGAATAAAAGGCGGATATTTGGGGATGTCTCGGTGGTTAATAGGTTTGGTACCGGTAGCGACCACCGACTTGTACGAGGCACCCTAAATATCAGCAATAAACTCGAAAGAGCCCTTATGATGAAGTCGAATCTACGTCCAACTCTTCCTCAAATCACTCAAGCTTCGGAAAAGTTTCAACTGGAACTTCAAAACCGGTTCAACTCGTTGGAAACCACTGCGGACATGGACGAGGCATCAGAGAGAATAGGGGCAACACTACACGAAGTCGGCAGCAAACACTTTGGGCGGCAGCATAGAGCTCGAGAGGCCAAGCTCTCTAGCGAAACTCTGGCTCTTATGCAAAAGAGACGAGAGGCGACAGCGTCTGTTGGGGCTTCGACAGAATATGCTGCTTTAAATAAGCGGATCAGAAGGCTGATACGGCGGGACTATCGCGTCTTCAATGCTAAACGAGTTGAAGACGTGATAGCGCGCAACAAAGGGCTGAAAGTCTTTTCTCGGCCTTCTGAAAGAGCTTATCTGTCGAAGCTCAAACTAGAGGATGGTCGAGTCGTGTCTTCTAAGCCAGAGATCTTCGCAGAGGTGGACAGATTTTACGGCAAACTCTATGCTGCACATGCACCTGTCCCTACACCAGCTGCTCGTGTAAGTGATCGCCGAGCCCCGCTAACCTGACACGAAACCGAGATTATTCCAGACATCAGCATGGGTGAGATTAGGATAGCCCTTGAACAGCTGAAAAATGGTGAGGACGGAATTACAACAGAACTGTTGAAAGCTGCCCGGTTCTAAAGGAACTGCAACGTCTGTTTGATTCCGTCATTCACAATGGGACCGCACCAGTCGCGTGGACCAGGAGTTTGGTCGTCTTGTTCTTCACAAAACCTTATTGAAGAATTATAGACCGATCTCACTCCTGACCCATGTGTATAAGCTGTTTTCAAGGGTTATCACGAATCGTCTCGCCCGAAAGCTTGATGACTACCAGCCTCTGGAGCAGGCTGGGTTTCGTAAAGGCTATAGTACCGTGGACCAGATATATACATTGTGTGGCTTTTGTGGATTACGAGAAAGCCTTCGACTTCATCGAAATTTGGTCTGTTCTGGAATCCTTACAGTGGTGCCAAGTTGACCACCGCTATATCGAGGTGCTGAGATGGTTGTATAGCGCTGCGACAATGACAGTCCGTGTCCAGGACCAGCAGTCTAAGCCTATCCAGCTGCAGCGGGGAGTACGTCAAGGGTTTCATTTCCCTGAAACTATTCACCGCTGCTCTGGAAGACGTATTTAAGACGCTGGACTGGAAAAAACGGGGCGTCAGTGTGAATGGCGAGTACATCTCACACCTTCGGTTTGACGACGACGTGGTCATAATGGCTTAATCGCTGGAGGATCTCGGTCGTATGTTGGTCGATCTCAATGCTGCATCTCGACGTGTGGGTTTGAGGATGAATTTCGACAAGACTAAAGTCATGTACATTGTACATTAATACGAGTACATTAACCAATAATGTTATAATAAGTAAGATTATAGTCTTATATTATGTTTGAAATTACAAAAATTTTAATAGAATGTGACAGCATTTACGTCCTAACATATAAATGTAGTAAAAGAATGACATCATTTTCTGCACTAGAAGATGTAGAAAATTATGTCGAGATTTAAAAAAAAAACTCATCATGAACAATAATTTCATTTAAACTGCAAATAATAATCAGATTGCCTATGAAGCTTAATTACAAAAAATGTTAATGACAATACCTACCTAAATATAGTTAAAAAAAACAAAAAAACATGCTTTAATGATAAATCAAACTAAAAAACTAAAAGTAATTTTTAATATAGGAAGAAAATATAAATGAATGAAAAAAGATTAGTATTATTGTGAAAAAAGCATTGATAAAGTGATTGATAAATGTGCAGTGCATTGATAAACAAAATATTGTGAAAAAAAATTGCTTGATAAATGAAAAATACACAAAGCACTAAATTGTGATTTTTTTTGAGTTTTTTTCATATATTTATTATCCACTTTTTAGTTTGATGTGATTTGTGAGGAAATTAAGTAATCCTGGTGATCCTTACCAGGATAATTAAATTAACATATCAAATTATTGTATTGTCATCGGTCCTTGATAAGTATATGAAGTTTAAATTAAATCAGACCATTCAAAGTGAGTCAAAATCAAGTTCAAAGAAGTTGGTTACAAACTGACAAACAAACATACTAGTGACACTAATAAAAGTGAGTTTATAAAAATTTATTAAAGGGTTCACTACCATTTTTGAGTTAAAGTCAACCTCACCTGCATGTGCTGCATGCTGCTGACTGACTAACAAGGTGTAGGTAAAAAGAGAGGTAGGTACAGGACTTGTATATTGCCTGACTGGGGAAATTGTACATCCACTTCACAAAAGACTGAGCCAAATAACAATTTCCTTGAGGGTTATTGATTCCTGCAAGTGCCTGAGGTCACCAGAAAAGAAGGAAGGATTGATGCATTGGCACACTACCAATTTTCAACATACAAATTTTCTCAACACATGAAAATACTTGAAAAAATAATCAATAATAATAACATAAATAATTACAACAGTTCTTTTCTTGGTTCACCAAGAAATATTTTTATATTTCTAAACTAGTACTTTTTAACAGACTTCAAATAAAGTAAATATATAGAAAACTAGTACTTTTTAACAGACTTCAAATAAACTAAATATATAGTTTTGAGTTACTAGTATTTATTTTCCCAATAATTACAAAATTTAATATTATATAATTTAATGGCATGTCTATAGCATTACTAAACTTTAGTTATAAAAATGGCATGTAGATACATAACGATCCACCACGGGTGGACAGTTAATTTAATAACTTTTTTGTTTGTGAACCAAACAAAATCAAACAAATACAGTGTTTTAGGAAGTTTAGCACAATACACCAGTGAATACCGCATTCAAATCACCTAAGTCGTTTTTGATATAAGCATCATGCACAGACATACCGAGAAACAGTCTAAAAACTTTTTCTTTTTCCTCGATAACATAAATACTATGTGTATGATTTTTAAATATTTAATGTACTAAGACAGCCCGATTATGATTGTAATATATTACAGATGTCATGTAAAAGATGTGACACATGTATTTTCATGAAATCTGGCACAAAGGTTATGATCCAACAGATTTTAGAGCTAATTAAAGGGTACAATTTGGATCCCAAGACGACAGAGATGCGGATCAGTTACATAAGGAAATATTTAAAATTTATATTTTTTTTCTAGGGTGGACAATAAATCAACAACAAAATCTGGAAAATGGGTTCGGAAAATTTGTATGATTACTTCCGAAACATCGTCAGTATATTATAAAAACTCATTGCTATTTAACTTCAACTGATTTGTGATGAATGATCATTGTGTTAAAATGATTGAATCATGTAACTTGCCAAAGAATTTGATAATTTTGAGTCTACTAACCTTAGAAACGAAGCAAAATTGAATCATGGTCGTAATCCACGTAGAGTGAAGAATCTGTCAATTGTTTTATGATATTTATATCCCTCACAAAAAACACTTATATTCGCGTATTGTTTGGAATCGTCAAATTTCGAAAATTTTGAGCGCAATGCAATAAGTGCGAAAATGGCGACGACACAGTTCTAAAACTAAAAAAAATAAGTCACACACTGACACAATACAAAAACTATTTTACAACAGTTGTACACAGTAAAATTATGTAAATCTGTTCTGCCAATCAATAAGACACATTTCTTTGTATCACAAATAAAATCACAACATTGTTTATAATTTTACAGGTAAACATGAAATCAAATCACTTCCTTCGTTTTTTTAGACAAATTACAAATAAATACCAAAAAGCACACAGTCGCACATAAACAAACAAAGAATAGATTATAGATAATTCTCTCACACAGAGTATATGAGGAAAGCAAAATATCCGTCTTTGGCATGAAAACATTTATTTATACCTTCGGACACTAGTGTCATTGCGGAATAGCACAGTAAACAAAAAATGAGAAAAAAAGTTGCCGGGAAAATTTAAAATAGAATTCTCAATTTTCCCATAAAATCGAACTATATAAATACTATTCACGTTTAGGAAGTCACTCGATCAAAGTCCTTTCTAATCGTTCCATTGAACCGTGATATTTAGCGTTTAGTCGTCGCTATTCCATATAATTATATCAGTAGAATACGTCGACTCACGTTTTAATGGGCGAACCACACGGGAATACTATTTTATACCTCGACGACATGTTAGGGACACTTGGATTGAGTGATGATTGAGTGACTACGACTATATATATTAAAGTACGTCTAGAGCCCAATTTACGTCAAAACAACTTCATGCTGCCACAGAACCTCATGCGACAATGTTAAAAAATATCGCACGTTATAGGAGAAACAGTAGGGTATGATAACATCTTGCGTCATGTGGCACACTGTCGTCTTTGTATTTGAACCTGATGGATGGACTCAAAACAGATTTTAGGTAATGAATATGTGTTTGTTACTAAGTTTCGTACGTACCACGGTAAGATATCTAAAAGTTGGAAGTATTAGGAAATGTCCGGAATTCTAATTATAAAAATAACAAAATAAAACGTGATGTTTTACTAAACGGAATTCAAATTCAAATTATATTTCATTATAATTTGTTTGTTGATACTTCAGAAGTTATTTGATCAACCTTTTTCTCCTGTCTTGACTTCAAGATTTCTGAGGGAATATAGAAAAAACATTAACACAATCTAACAATCTACCATAAGGCAACCGCCTCAAGGTAGACCGACAGTTTACCCTGAGACGGTTGCCTTGCTTCGAAGGCCGCATTATGTTGGCGATTGAAGCATGCAACAAGAAGACGCATGTTTTAATTTATAGCATGCTTAGGTGACTGATGTGAACACGTAAAAGTGTAATATGGATACTATACTTTTAGCAATTCGTTAGGAAAGTATTTTTTTAAAAACAACAGCATCCTAACGACTGATTTAATTACAACAAAATTAAACAATTGGCAAGAGTTTCTACAAAAGTACTCGAAATGAAAATACGCTCTGATGTTCACGCTTCGACGACCAGCAACGGAATGAGAGCCGGCACGTGTTCGCGCCGGCTTTTATACTCTTCTGGCTGTCACTTCCAACACGGCCTTTCCTGACAGGAGGCCGTCCTCGGGCTCCCTTGCTTTTCTTCAGCTCCTGCTGTTCCTCAAACGGAACACCGGGCACAGCGGCTATCGCAGTACTAGGCGACAACGCGGATAACTGCGTGCCGGAAGTGCTGGGCTGCGGCTCGCTGTCCAAAGCAGGCGTACAGCAAGCAGCGGCGAGAGCAGACTCCTCGTCCTCATTGTCTGCACCTTTATAAAAACAACAGATAACGCGTATTTCTACGCATACATTCATAGATCACATAAGTACATAGCAAGTACACCTTAGTTACACAAATACATTGTGCAACATGAAACTATTGAGGAAAGAGGCACGACGTGAAGCGTTTTCTCAATAATTTCATGCAACGATCAACTTGTGCTGAGACAGAGGCACGACGTGAAGCGTATCTCAAACACCAGCTAAGTTAGAGGCACGACGTGAAGCATAACTTAGCAACATAAAAACACATAAGCACAGAAACTATTGAGGAAAGAGGCACGACGTGAAGCATTTTCTCAATAATTTCATGTGGCAATCAACTTGTGCTGAGACAGAGGCACGACGTGAAGCGTATCTCAAACACCAACTAAGTTAGAGGCACTACGTGAAGCATAACTTAGTTACAGGTCAAAACAGAGGCACGACGTGAAGCATGTTTTAACCACAGTAGGACAGAGGCACGACGTGAAGCGTGTCCATCTCGCTCCCAGCACCGTCTGTAGTGCTCGGCAGCGATCCCAGCATCGGCTGGACCTCCCGGCAGCGCTCTCAGCATCAGCTGGAGCATCGACTACAGCGCACAACATAGGCGCGTAGCAGCACATGCGTCGGCCACATGACGCAGCGCGCTCAACATCTGCCGGAGCACTAGTCACAGCCTGCCGCACAAGCGCACCCAGCATCTGCTGGAGCGCTCGTCACAGCGCGCCACAGAGGCGTGCAGCAGCGCACCTAGCATCAGCTTCAGACGCTGCTTATGGGCCAGCATATATCAACTAGTCGCAAAGACCGCTCAGCCCAAGCCTGCAATCAATTGAAACAAAACAATCGAAGCATCACTGACAATTTGACAATGTCACATCACACTATTGTATGCTTATTCCTTAACAAATTTTAAGGTTCTACATCTAAACCTTAGTAGCCTTTGGACAGCGCATATATTAGCAGGGCTCCGACCCAGATAGTCAGTATATGTCATAGAAATGCCCATCTTTATAGTCCAAGCAAAATCAAAATCTTGAAGGTACTAACGGGCTACCCTTGGCAGTAAATCTCTCTTACGTTAAATAACTTTCAACGCATTGCAGTCAGTGACTAAGGTGAAGTGCATCCCCACCAAATAAGGTCTATAATGTTGCAATGCTTTGACTACAGTGAGAGTTTCGAATTCGAACGAATTACTCTCCGCGCCTTGTGTCTACCTACTGAGATAGGCAACCACTCGCTTGCAAGTAACCTCATGAGTTTGTAACAATACAGCTCCATAGCCGATGGAACTCGCTTCCATTGGCAAGGAGGGGTCATAAATCGCAAGAACCGGCTCGTTCGTCAAGCATTCGATTACATATTTGCGAGCAGCTTGCTGCTCACTGCCCCAATTGAACTCCACACCCTTCCAGGTTAGGGCAGAAATAGAAACTGTTTTCAGGGCACAATACGGTATGTACTTGCGAAAATAGCTGGCCAAATCGAAAAATTGGCGAGCACGCTTAACATTTTTGCCTCAGCAGAATCGACCAATGCTTGGATTATACTATCGCTCGGCTGTACCTGACCAAGACTTAGAGCGCGTCCTAAACGAGCGCTTCCTTACATAAAGTCATCATAATCTCATCTACCGTATATCGCAAAACAAGTCACGACCTTGTGACCAAGTTTTTGGCAGATACCACATGGTTGAGTCTTTATTACAACTATAGACAAAACACTTTTGACCGTTATCGCCACTATTGCCATTGCTTGAATAAGATCTAGGCCCCTTAGCACAATTACATTGCTTATGACCGTATTTACCACACAGAAAACATTTACCATTGTTAAATCTTCGCTTCCGATTAATATCATGATCTACTTTTGACTTTTCGACATGATTATTATGCGAAATATTACTAAACTTTTTATTGGATGTATTTGATTTAACGTAAATAGAAAAGAATTCTACTAATTCATTTGACTTTAGTTTTGCATTCGTGGCAGAGACACGGATTTGTAGATCCGTAATACCCCTTATCACCATAGCCGAAATTAGCTGGTCACTTAACTCTCTAACTATACGTAACTTTAGTAAAGAGCGGCGAGCATAATCAGCATATGTCGGGTAAATACTCCGATAAATATCAGAGCTAGTACTCATGACCTCAAAATGTTTGCTACATCTGGCTTCTTAGGGCACAGACGCTTAAACTCTTTCATAAAATCGCTCCTACTACGGTCATTTCTGTGTCAGTGGGTTACCCACTCATTCAGCCAATGAGATATAGACACTCATTATCACACCAGTCATTGAAAACTGAACACTTCTACCTCTTCCCACTAATTGTAGGATCAAAAGTCGAAATATAGTAAGCGTGGTTAGATCTCACCATAGTATTGATGGATCGTATAGCATCCATTGTACGATCAGTCGCGCTGGGGTCTCGATCCGTAGTAGCACTCACGGAGTACCCCGGCGAAAGCGGAGCTGCAGAGCGCTGACTCGCAGTACCAGCTCTCACTCACTCGCAGCACCCAGACCATCGGCACAGTCTCTGCCAACGGCGGCTGCAGCGCCGACGTCACCAAAGACGCAAGGCCACTCGGCCCACGTAGCCACGGTCGAGATGACCGACGCTGTCTTCAATGATGTCAATTGATCTAGAATTTGTTGCATTTATTGAGTTAACATTGCTAGAACAGCTACGTCGTCTGCGTTTACGACTAGAACATGAATCACGACGTCTAGAACGCGAATCACGATGTCTAGAACGTGAATCACGATATCTTAAGACGAGCATCACGGCTCCTAGAACGAATTCTGGATCGTCTCCCAGAATTACTTCTGGAGTAGCTTCTAGTACGACTTTCACAATTATTAGCCATCTCCATTGATTTACATAAAGAAATAAGCAGATACAGCAAAAGTGAAAGCAAAGAACAGTCAACACACTATATCAGATTTGAAATAAAACGGTGAAACCACAAAACAATAACGTTTTCACCAACGAGAATGTGCTGCTTTTCTAATTTCGGCAAATAAATCGGAACGTACTCATGAGAAATTACAGACATATAACTGTCTCCGTAAACGGATATAACAAACTACAAAAATATTCCATTTGCCAAATTGAAAAGTAGTCTTGTGCTTAATCGGTGCGCACTGTAATAGTACAGTCCGATTAATGTACTAGTACACCTTAATAGTACTATTAGTACCTATTAGTACTCAAAAATGTAGCCGACAATATAATCATTTAACAATGTAAATTTGGTAATTACAAGCACTATACAGCGCTGTATAAGATTTTCTATGAATAAAACACACGGCGCTGAAAGCGATTTATTCCAGTGCAGTGCGCTTACCTCCTATCTCGCTTACTCTTACGATAACATTGCAAGACGCTTTATTCTTTGTCTCACGGACAGACCACAGACAGACAAGTGTTTCGGGCTTGGATAACATAGTACACTGTATGAGTGTACGAATAGTCTGATTAGGTCCGAATAAGAGTTCGCGTTTGGTAACGTTTCTTCTAGTACAGTGTCAAGTACCGTCACTTATTAGTACATCGTTCATGTACTACTCAAGACTATTGAAAAGTCAAATTGCTAGTCTTAAATAACACAGTGGGTAGATTTATTTTCGAGACAAAAATTAACCTCATTTCTATTGTGCGTCTCGGATTTTTTGTTTGCCAAAACAATTTTCGATCTTATGCCCAGGCTTGTTACAAAATGAACACAACTCTGGTTTCGATGGTACAAATATAGCCTTTGCGTCAGATAACCCACTAGACTAGGATTTTCGCCTAAATTAGTTTTAGGATTCTTATTGCAAAAGCCTGTTTACGTCACATTGCACCACATGTAAAACAACCGTCATCTAAACGACGTTTACCAAAAGAATTACTAGGAGTATGCCTATTTTTTGACATTAAATTATTATTTGGGGTAGTACGCAACATACTACATTTTAAAGGCTTTACATATGTAAATAGAAATTCTACCAAGTTATTGGGCAATAGCTTAGCGTTTGTGGCTGATGCACGAATCTGTGGATCAGTGATACCGCGAATCACAATAGCGGAAATCAATTCGTCACTGAGCCCCTGTACTATACGCAGTCGAAGTAACGATCTACGGGCCTAATCGGCGTATGTGGGATAACTATCCGAATGGGTACTCATCACCTCAAATAAAACATTCGCGATATCGGGAGTTTTCGGAGACACAAAGGTTTGAATTCCTTTTTGAAATTGCTCCACGTACGATCAATAGTTACCCACTCACTCAACCACGTTCGAGCATCACCCTTCAAGCAGTTACCTATCCGTGAAAGGCACTCATAATCACCCCAGTTGTTTAGGGACTTAGCTCGGTCAACTTCATCACACCAATCGTTAATATTGTGCAAATTAGGGTCAAAGTTTGATATATAAAAATATTGGTTGGATCTCACCGAGCTGAGTTGATTCGTGACCCCAAGTGGCATGCTCGCATCGCTGACGGCCTGCTCGGAGATGGACTCCGCAGCACGGGTAGTATTCGCAGGCGCTTCGCTCGGCGGCATAGGCAGCAGGGACGCTGGTGGCGGGCCGCCACCGTGTCCGTCGTCTCGACAGGGACGACGCTCGGCATCGTGTACGGACTGTTGACCGGCACGATGATTCATGCCGCGTGTCAGATTCGCGCTGAGACGGCGACTCGCGCCGTGAGCTCGCTGCACGCGGTGACAGCGCCGTGCGGGCTGCTGGCCGGCATGATGACTCGCGCCGCGTGCCAGATGCACGCTGAGACGGCGACTCGCGCCGTGAGCTCGCCGCACGCGGTGGCAGCGACGTGTGTGCCGCTGGCCGGCACGACGACTCGCGCGGTGCACCAGATGCACGCCGAGACGGCGACTCGCGCCGTGCACCAGATGCACGCCGAGACGGCGACTCGCGCCGTGCACCAGATGCACGCCGAGACGGCGACTCGCGCCGTGCACCAGATGCACGCCGAGACGGCGACTCGCGCCGTGCACCAGATGCACGCCGAGACGGCGACTCGCGCCGTGAGCTCGCTGCACGCGGTGGCAGCGACGTGTGTGCCGCTGGCCGGCACGACGACTCGCGCTGTGCACCAGATGCACGCCGAGACGGCGACTCGCGCCGTGAGCTCGCCGCACGCGGTGGCAGCGACGTGTGTGCCGCTGGCCGGCACGACGACTCGCGCTGTGCACCAGATGCACGCCAAGACGGCGACTCGCGCCGTGAGCTCGCCGCACGCGGTGGCAGCGACGTGTGTGCCGCTGGCCGGCACGACGACTCGCGCCACGAGCCCATTGCACGCGGTTGCAGCGACAGCAGCCGCGCGCTGGGCTCACACCGGCATGGCGGTGGCGTGTTCGACACGCTCGGCGAGCGTCGGGCCGGTGGCGTGCGCGGCAAGGAAGCAGTACGGCCTACCGACCACCTAGGCCGGCTCCCTGCACGCTCCTCCAACGCTCGCAGTCGGGATCGCATTGCTGCCATCTCCTGCAGCAGTTCGCTGTCTGGAGTGCGATCCCGGCGTCTGGAATCGTGACACCGAACCTCGTCCTCATGACGAGCTCGACCACGGTCACGGTTCGACATCTATGAAAAACCTGTAGCTGTCAAAGATAGAGCGGTTAATACAAACACGTGACTTCTATCCAACTTCTGATCTTAGCAATTCGTTAGGAAAGTATTTTTTTAAAAACAACAGCATCCTAACGACTGATTTAATTACAACAAAATTAAACAATTGGCAAGAGTTTCTACAAAAGTACTCGAAATGAAAATACGCTCTGATGTTCACGCTTCGACGACCAGCAACGGAATGAGAGCCGGCACGTGTTCGCGCCGGCTTTTATACTCTTCTGGCTGTCACTTCCAACAATACATTATAACATGGTAACAACACTAGGTAGTTATGCACGGCGCACTTCCCGCTGGTACCGTACTTATCAACGCTAGTGCATGATTCTTCGTACAGCCCACGCATTATCATACGATGCATTTTGTCGGCTCAGCATTTATGCAAGCCTTTGTTTAATTCCTAATGATAGAATGTAAGTTAGTCTGTATCGAACTCTTGTGAAGTAAAAGTACTTTATAATATTAATTGTATTTTTTAAAAACGCTCCTCGACCTCGTCGGAACTTAAGTAGGTTGTCAATATTGACATGTAGAACATGTGAGTGCGTGTACAGAATACTTTCTAATTACGCGCCAAATAAACGGAATGGTTCTTCATATAAAAGTGGTTTTATTTACCAATTATAAACGGGCGCAGTTAATTAACTGCGCCTGCATAATTGGTAAATACGTACGTATTATCACAGTGTAAGTAACAGTACTACCACAGATTACATAATAGTTTCTACGTAACAGATACTTCACTCAGTAGAAAATTTCCAATACCTACTGCTATAATAGCCTACTCCGTCGCGTCAGCAACCGCTGCATGCTAAAATGTGCCTAAATGCTCAAGCGTACAGTTGTGATTGCTTCGCACCGCGCGATCCCACAGCATTCGCAGGGCCTGAATTTGGTCCGCAAACGGCCCGAGACCGCTTCGGCCGGACGGTAGGTAATTATAGCACGCAAGTACATGGAGTGACGGAGGCCTGGTACTACGTTCAGTATGGCCACTCCCTGCCGCTATGTCGTAACGACCTTACCTCCCCTGTGAGACAAATCTGGAACAGCTTGTATGACGCTGCACGCACGCACGCTCATTTACGCCCTGCGCAGACGTCCTTGTTTATGTAACCGACGACGCAACATTTGTATGGGGCGGCCGAGGTGTGTGGCAGTGACATTGTTGTGTTGGTATTCGACTAGTCTAGTGTAACTCACAAACTGTGTCTCCTTGCTTTTATCTCGCATAATGAATTATGAAAAATTGCTATCTTACTAAATGTGATTGGAAAGGAAGGCGTCCAAATCTACAACAACTTCGGTTTAGATGGAAGCAAAATCACGTTGAAGCAAGTTATTGGTTTGTTTGACGAATACTGTGACCTGAAACATATTTTATACTCCAGATACCTTGTTCACACAAGAAGCCAGCGACTTTGAAAAAATTTGATTTATTTTACAAAGATGTTTTATGTCTGGTAAGAAACTGTCAATGTGCAAATGAAAATGAAGCACTTCGAGACATGATAAGAAAAGCTGTTATACACAGGGAACATAGCTTTAGAGCAGATGGGTAAAAGACTTCATATCTCAGAGATCTTGGCCGTGTGGTTTCTGGCAGACTAGAATATAATCACTCCGTCTCTTCCCGTGGATGTCGTACAAGGCGACTAAGGGAAATACATTATAAAACATCGATCAAGCCTCCCCAACCCGTCTGGCCAGCGTGGGGAGTGTAGGCCAAATCCTCCTTCTGCCTGGGACGTCGTCCGTCCCAGACAGAAGGAGGATTCGGCCTACAGAGGGTCGTGAGTGATCCTGTAGTGGAGACTAAAATGACCTGATGATGATGATCTCAGAGATTACAAAGATTCGAACAAAAATAGTATAAGCAGAGTCCAGTATGTAGTAATATTGATATGCCTATAGTGCAAGTAATAAGTAATATTATGTAAATGGTTTAAAGACTATATATTGACACCAAAAAAAGGCTAATGAATGTCCAACACAATGTCTGCAAAACTGTTATTTTCGGATTGATACTGATGCAGATGTATCTTATTCCTATTAGTTTGTTGAATGATATTCAGATTATAATATAATCTTTATTAACATTGATTCATAATAGAGATATGTTGTGCAAGTTATTATTAGAGTGTATAAAATTTTTGATTAAATTGCCGCCGTCGAGTTGTTTCAAGAAGTCGTACAAAATAGCAATAATAATAATAAATAATAATATTTTATTCAAAAATTAAATAATTCACAATACACTGACACAAAATACAGTAGTTTCATGGTTTACTTTTACACTTACATATGATTACTGACGTCTAAACTAGGCAAAGCCTGTATTTCAGACGCATGGCACTTCCAGTGACACTAAAGAAAGTAGTGTGAATGACCATCACGCAATACAGAATTTCTTAACAATAAATGAAATTAAATCACATTATGATCGATAAACCCACCCAAAACAAAAAACCCAATACACACAGTTAGCAGGCAGGTAACATACATTCCAATATACTAAATAGTTACGCTCAGACGACAAAGTATTCACACAATTTTATTACAATTCTTTCGGGTAGAAGTAAAATAACCAACAATTGCCATGTAAAGTATAACCACTGTAACAAAGGACTTATCTCACAAAGTCAATGTTGAGCATTAAAATTACCAATGCTTGAGACAATAAATGTAATTCTTTAATTTTATTTAAACATTTAAATATCTTACTTTTATTAATTAATTAATTAGGTATTAATTCTAGAAAATATTTTTGAACTAAATAATATTTATATAAAATTCCAATTCCAGATATTCCAAGACCATTTTTTTTTTTTTTTTTTTTTTTTTTTTTTTTTAAATTATTTTATCATTTATTTTATATTTGTTTTTATGAAGCTATATATATATATATACATATACATACACACATACATACATACATATACATATATATACATACATACATACACACACACACACATACACACACACACACACATATATACATACATAGCAAGTATAGTACAGATTTGTATGGTAATTGTATTTTGTTGTAGATGGAACTTCTTTTTTTTATAATTTGAAAGAAGTATAGACAAAATATATGGTACACACACGCATCCACACATACACATGCATATACACGTACACATACACACACACATACCCATACAAACGCATACACACGCATACACATATGAATAACTATATCTACATATACGATTCTAAATGAATACGTTACGTGTGTGCAACATATTACATTAACAAAAATCTCATGTAATTCAATATATCTTCCATACAGGCTAAAATTATTGAAAATTTTGTTCTATAAATGAATAACTCTTCTAAATTTAAGAGTTTACACCATAATATTTGATTTGGTTAGACACCAGAAACTAATCCACTGAAATCAATCAGTTGGGTCACATTAAAATAGATTGAATATTAACAGAATAGAAGATCACGTGCATAAATAATAATTCATCACATAATCAATCAATAAACATCGCCCAGCATACCATTACATGTCTTCGCTGAAGTGTAAATGTAATTATTTTTCAACTAAATAATGATATGTAATACGAAAGTCAATAATGATATGTAAGACGTTTGTAAGTGCTTTATAAAGTCCAAGGAATAAAGATATTTTGATTTGATTTGATTTAGAAATTTGCATTATCTCAAGCCAAAATTGTCAATAACTGCTCGGTGCCTAAATAATCATACTGATTAAGCGATTTCTCTAATACTTTTTTGCAGGAGTATCTAGACAGAGTCAAGAGGGATAATATCTTATTTAGTTTGTTGTATATATATGGCCCTAAAAATAATGAGAATCGCTGACAAAAAGTAGTTTTGCAGGCTGGAACCACATATGCACCGCCTCGCCTACTCCCCTCCCCTACGATTTGAGGTTGCCGGTGTTGCTTTAGTGTTATTAATTTAATATGTAATTGTCGGATCGTTAAAACATCGAATTTCTTATAAAGCTGAGCAGTCGGGTACATAAAGTGTTTGAAAAGTATAACTTTCAGAATCGCTCTCTGTGCCCTCTCTGCTTTTAGTAATAGTGTTTTAGGGGCTCCTCCCCATGAGAGTATTCCGTACGTTATTATTGACTGACATAAAGAATAATACACCATTTTTAAAATCTTTGTGTCTTGTATGTGACGAATACTTTTGAATATATATATAAGTTTCCTTAGTCGACCTGACAAAGTACTGATTTGATGGTCCCATTTTAAGTGCTGGTCGAGAATAATTCCAAGATACTTTAGAGCTGGAACGGATTCCAACACAACGCAATTGCAAGGTTCTATTCGTTTACAAGTATGTGCTGTCAGCCGAAAGTAGTTTTTCGCTGGTTGCGTTTTGTTTGATATACTAAAGGTAATATATTTGGATTTATTAAGGTTCAGAGTCAAAAGATTTGTATCTAACCATTGCATCACAAGGCCGAGACCTTCTTCTGCACTTCGCTTTACTTCATTCCAGGTTTTGGCACTAAACAAAATGACGGTATCATCAGCATACGTGATTATTTTTGCGTTGCAAAGTTGTTTTTTACATAATCCATCGATATATATAAGAAATAGTGTCGGTCCGAGCACGCTTCCTTGCGGAACTCCATAACAGACCGATTGTTCCTGGCTTTGTAAATCTCCTATATTTAGAGTTTGAGTCCTATTAGATAAATAGTCTGTGAATAGCTTTAAAGGAATCCCTCTTACACCAATTGTTTCCAGCTTTCTTAACATTAGGGGTAAAGAAACAGTATCAAAGGCTTTACTTAAGTCGAGAAACACACCTAGACATTTTTCTGATTGATCTAATTTACCGACAATGTGAGTAATCAGATCTTCAATAGCGTCTGAAGTGGATCTTTTTTCTCTGAAACCATACTGATTTGATGACAGGAGATTAAATTTCTCTAGGAAAGCTACCAAACGACAGTTAATTACCTTTTCTAGGATTTTAGCAAAAGTGGGTAATAGGGAAATTGGTCTATAATTAACAATACTGCTTCTATCCCCTGACTTATGTATAGGTATTACCGTGGATCGTTTTAAGCAAGTTGGGAAAATTCCTGTAGATATACACAGATTACAGAGATCTGACAAAGGTTTGCTTAATATTTTACTGGTACGTTTCAGAAATGTAGCAGATATGCCGTCCCATCCAGATGATGACGAGCTTTTTAGGGCCAGGATAAGTTTATTTATTTCTTTTTCTGTCGTGGGTGCCAAAACCAGTGAGTTAGAGGGAGAGGAGCCAGTTTCTTCAGATGGCAAACTATTCTCTTCTAGATTTAATTTTTTTAATATTTCATTAGCTAAATTACGACCTACGTCGGCAAAGTATTTATTTATATGATTAACGGAATCGAGACTATCGGGCAGTAAACGCAGCAATTCTTGTGGTGGCTTTGAAGAGGCTTCGAGATGGCAGATTTGTTTTGTTGTTTTCCACGTTTTTTTAACATCATGGCTGTTCTCTTGAATAATCTTTTTTTCGTAATTTTTTTTCAGGCTAGATAAGATTTGTGTGCAATGATTACGATATCTTTTGTAAGTAGTCTGGAGGACGATATCATCTGGATCTTTTTTAGCCTTTTGATGAAGTCTGTCTCTAAATCTTATGCATCGCAACAAACCTGGTGTTACCCAGGGTTTGATTGTTTGCTTTCTCTTAGGTATTTTGAGGATAAATGTATGATTACTTAATGTTTGGGAAATTGTAAATAGAAATTTGTCAGCGATAAGATTAATATCATCAAGTGAAAACAGGCTCTGCCAGTCATGACTCGACAGATCCACCACAACACCTTCATAGTTGATTTTAGTTATTGTACGTGTAGGCTCAAACTTGTTCTTATTGTTATGCGAGAATGATACTATGACCGTACTATGGTCTGTTACCGTTGAATCACACACAATAGTTGTTGTATTTTTTTTTGTTTTAATAAAATAATGGTCTAAGCAGTTTTGTTTTCTAGTTGGGAATAAGTGACTGGGAAGCAAGCCATGTGAATATAGAAGATCAAGATAGTCCGAGGATCTATTATCTGCGTTATTTTCTTTAATATCCAAGTTCATATCTCCCAAAACTACGATGTCTTGAATGTGTTTTACTGACGATAATATCTTATCGAGAGAGTTTTGGAAATTTTCTACTCTGTTGAAGCTTGGTGGTCTGTATACACCAATAGTTGCAAATTGTGTTCCCACCTCAATCAAAAGACCGTTTGCATCTTCAAGCATCGGCTCACTAACGTTAACGTTATGCAGGGTATTTTTAATATATGCCACTACTCCACTATTTTGGTTAATACATTTTTTAGTAGAATGTACTGTGTAGTTTGAAATTGTGGGCAGAGTCGTAGCAGAAGACAACCAACATTCCGTTAAAACTATGATATCTGGATTTAAGTCTAACCTGGACAGCAAAACTTCGAAGTCATTGATATTGTGAGCTAAGCTTCTAATATTTTGTGTTAAAATAATTAAGTTATTGTTGCTACTTACTCGATATAAAATATCCTTGCATTGGTCTGGATCTCTGACTAGGATTGCCTCTCCACACTTAACTTTATTGTCAATTTCCGGAGTTACATCAATGATTCCATCCATTTTTATTATCGGAATAGAAGTGACCTTGAAAAATAGATACGCTAGTATCCCTAATTAAACGACATGGCATGTTACAGCATATTTTCATAGTGGGAGCATATGATGCGTTATCAAAGTAATAGTGTGAACAGTTAAGTTTGTCAGCGTGAGCAATACTTATATACATATTTTTAGATTTACATTTAAAATGAATATTGATATGAGCGTGAGAAACATAGAAACTTTTTCTATTTGACAACTTAGAGTGAATTAGTAATACAAAAAATATAATACTACAAAATAATAACGATAAAAAACTAAATCTAAGGATAAGTGTTCGGTATGTAATGAATCCAACAATTAGTCATTTATGATGCTTGAGATGAGCTAATTGTGCCTCGTCTTTAACCTCAATATATGCTGACCCTTCTGATTTTCGCAAGAATATTCTGCCATTATTTGTCCAACAAAACTTATACTCCTCGCTTGCTGCTAGATTTCTGGCAAGATGAAATAGCTTACGACCTTTGTTGGTGAGTGCTTCAGAAATGTAGATTGGTGTAGCTGGTCCTTCACGGCCAATATGCGTAGAATTGAGGCGTTGGTTAGGATGCTTCTTATTAAATGCTTTTGCACTGTGGATGATATCTTGTTTTAATGTTGTACGTACGAACTCTGAGATAATTGGACCTGTTTTACCAGATTTCAGACTTACACGATAGACCGCTTTGATATCATTCGGTTGGATCTCAATTTCAAGAGCTTTACAAGTATTTTGCACGATATTACATAGATCGAGTGCTGTTTCAGATCTAGAGCCTGGAATATTTCGAATTTCTATTGAGCTGGATTTCAGATACCTGTGTGCATCTTCAACTTGTCCCTCTAGTAATGCTATATATGATAGATGTTCCTTTCTTTCACTCTCTAGGTTATCAACCTTGGTCTTCATGTCGTCATATTGACGTGACAGGAACTCAAGTGCTCTTTCGAATTCTTGATTACTCTGCTGAATTTTTTGGTTTTGCAGCTTGATCTCTGCCACATCGGATACAATCTTATTCAGAAGAGATTTCTGTTCTTCTCTCAAATCGTTGATCATTTCTCTCACTTCATCCCTTATGGTTAGCGTGCTATGCTCTTCACCGCCCTCTCTGCGCCTCTTGATACGCTGCGGTACACTTTTTTCCGTACTATCACTCTCTTCTATGTTGGCCACGTCACTTTCCGACTTAGTATGAGGAATTGGACTTCTTACTGTTTTGGGCATGGTAGTAGTATATGATAGTAACAACGATTGTATGTAGACCGAACAACGATAGTGTTGCAAAATTTGTCCACTTCGAAGTTTATGTGGTCAGTGGTCCGACATCAGTGACTCACGGTAATGCGTTAGTTCAAGCAGGCCGCGGTCTTGAGTAAATTGGTGGGTACTAACTTACACGGTATAGATGTGGTGTCGTAACAACAGTTTGATGGATGCTTCTACAACTTCAGATACCGATAAATAAATTACATTGAACACGCTACTGATATTTTACGCAGCACACTAGTGACTGTAAAAAACGACTTTTCCAGTGATATTGGTTTGTGCGAGGTTATGAAACACGTCTACTTTAGTTCAGAGCTCGGGCGGAAGTGAATAAAATTACATTATCAATTTTGCTCTTATGTTATGTTAGGTATTGAGGAACTAGTGAATTCTTGACGATATTTTTCGACATATCCCTGAAGGGTTTATGAAATTATTAACTTGATATTGGCAAAAACAATAATATTAAAACTCACGTGAGAAACCATTAGATTAATTAATTAAATTATTCGTGATACTCGCGTATTTTTGTCGGGAAAGATTTCAGTATGTGGTTGAAACTAGTCGGTCGTTTCTCATACGGAGATCTTTATCATGGCAAATGCGGACTCCTGATGGAATCTATCTAGACACGACACGTACTCCCGACGGAAGCTAGACGCCCACTCCCTCATTCTATCACAACGGAGACTGCAAAATTAATCTTGGACTGGGGAGTGACTGCCAAAAAGAAACAAAGAGAAAAAGATACATTGACAGCTGGCTGTCAACAGTGTCAACGTCAAATTCAAATTTATTGTCTTCATGTCCGATGTCGTATTGAGCTCAAACATTGTAAATTTAATAATATAGCAATTAATTTATAAAATTTATATAAATAGGAAATGTGAAATTAATACAATATGTCTTTCATCAACGAGCCAGTTCTTAATATTATTGTAGTTGGTTTCCATCACAAAAAAGGATGCCAGGTATGTCTGTAGGCGTCATGGCTTGCAGTAATCAATAATATTTTTTTTATTATTCATCATAGCTCTTTTATTCGATATGCGATACTGATAAAAGTACATTGTTTATTTTGTATTATTGGTTGTCTTACTCTAAACTTTAAGTTAATTTTGTGAACTAGCTACATTTTATTATAAATGTAAACAGTATGAGGATCACTTTTATGTTTGACTATTCCTGAGGCAGAATTATGTCGATATTGGCCTCTCCTGTAACGATACACTTAACCACAAGAGCTGTTTTGGCTTTTAATGTTTAATGTCATTGTCCCTTCCCTCCTAGTCCTTTTATCTACATGCAATGATGCAATGCAATAACATTTCTCACAGATTCTAGAAATTATGTTCTGAATTCAACAACAAAGTTCAAAACACCTCTAATGCCACATTATTTACAAGTTAATTTAGGTTCAAGACAAATTGTGACTCAGTGAGCTCCTAATTTTTAAGAGACCATAATGTCTTAAAAATTAGGAGGATATCCTATTATAATATAAAGTAATGTTTGGTTATGTAAATGTCTCAGTTTTTGTCACTTAGCCATTCATAAACATTCACACTGATGATGCAAAAATTACTTGTGGTTGAGGTTTATTTATTATTATTGAGTTAAAGAATGTGGTTGATGCTGTCATTTTGCGTGATTCTATTTAACTTTATTTTATCTTGTTTACTTGTTAGGCTGAATGAGGTAGAAGGTGGTCACAATGCACTCCCTAACTTTGCTGCAGACTTTTCATAATTTTTCCTGAAGATTAATTTGTTGAATTTACATTGTCACAACATGACATTAGTTGTATCTATAGTCTGCCACTTCCATCTCGTGAACTTCATTCCTGTGGGAATAAGATGTTTTTCCAGGATAAAAGAAGTCTTATTAGCTTTTACAGAATATAGTCTCTCTCTATGCCAAATTTTAACCAGATCCATTCAGCCATTCTTACGTTATTAAGTAACAAATATCCATCTATACAAATATTAGAATTTATATACGTAATATTAATAAGTAAATAATGTGTTACCTGACCTGCAATTGAACAGCATGGTGGTACACTCTAAACCGTATTTGATTAAAAGAGACCCAGATATCTGCAGTGATAGAAATGTGGGCTGGTGCATATGTATTGTATATGGGTTTAAAATGGTGAACTTATCTCTACAATGGATCTCTTCCAGCCAATCCTACTTAATATCCAACTCATATATTAGGTGGTCGATCAAATATAAAGTGAGCAAACAATAAAAATTACATTAACTGACACATATACCTAAATAATTTAACCTACTTAAATATTTTATTTTTTATTTTTATTATATTAACCTATTTAAATAAATTTACTTTAACTTTAATATTATTAGTCCTTGTGAGTCAAATAGTGCCCATTCATTCTCTTATACTGTACAGTAGTGTTGCAACGGAACTGGCATAACGGAAGCAGAAACGGAAACAGATGTCAAAAGTAAATCTTAACAGAAGCGGAAGCGGAAACGGAAACGGAAGCGTTAACACTATGAAAAAAAATCACAATTTTGCATTTTAATTTTTTTTATTAAATTTGTACTTTAATACTTAGTTTAATATTCAAAATTAAAAAGCGGCAAGTTATATTTTATGAACAGTAACTTGGCCGCTTTTTCGCCTTTAAGCCTATTTCTTTCTATGTTCGTCATAAATTAAACCAGCTCCGCTGAATAATTGTTCGCTGGCTACACTCGTATTTCGTCCACATTCGTGTACATTCGTATTTCGTCCACGCGTGACCCCGCAACCGCCCCCGCGCGCCGTGCCGCCGTCGCGTCTGCTGCACCGCTCGTCATCGCTCTCTCCCCGCTTCCGTTCTGAGTTCTGTTATAAAGTTTGCGGAACCAGAAGCAGAAACGGAAGTGAAAAATCATGCGGAACTTCCGCAGTTGCGGAAACGGAAACAGAGTTCTGTTGCAACACTACTGTACAGCGGCCATGCCACAAGAAGAGTAACTACATGAAATATATATATCTAAAAAACCCATGATTTTTTATCAAACAAATCAAACTAACAACACTCTGTACTTTAACACTTTTAATAATAAACATAGTATCAGTGTACTGTATATAAACCTATATAAGTATGTTTATATATATGTAGCTTATATAAAACTTTCAAAAATAAACATAGTGTCAGGTGCACAGTGTTTGCCACTCTTCACAGTATATAAAAAATAAATTGCTTGTGGCGCCTTCATTCTAATTATTGCCTCAAGTATACAATCACACACCTATTTTTATTTACCAAGTTTGCAATAGTCCCACCACTATATAGTTAACCCAAATAATAACATGGGCCACTAAAACAGTATTTTTAGTGGCCCTTGTTATTAATAGGCGACTTAAATACTAGGTTAGGTTAGGTTTGGTATGTTTATATCACCTTTAGACTTTAAGTTAGTAAAATAGTCCAGTTAAATAATTTTAGATGGTCCATTTATTACCCATATTTGATGTTTTAGGTGGAACACTGTTACCCGGAATTGGTTCCTGGGAGGCCCTCGGAGCTGCCTGCTGCGTGGCGTCATCTTCCGGCACTAGCATTACCAGATGGCTCTCACAATTATCTGTCTGACACAATATTTTTCAACTTGCCAGGCCTTACTGAGCCCGAACATACAGTTTATGGAGTATCTTGTTTTCGTCAAATTCCTGTAGAGGTAACTATTTACATACAAATTCTGTAATTTTTTTCAATATGATGAAGTCGTGTCCCATAACCTATAAGTTGTGAAGAGGTCCTATCAAAAAAAAATAATTAAAAAGGTAATCTTTAACAATTCTAAAAGAGCGTCGTATTCTGAGACCTTCAGATACCGATTTTAAAAGCTGCCGTTCTAAAATTAAAATGTTTGCGAGGTCGGTCGTTATTTTTACATTTTCATAACAGAGACTCATTTCGAGACCACACAGACCCTTAGGATTCGTCCTGCGTAGGCGATTCAAAGCAAACACGATACGATGTGTTGACATGACGTGTTGATGCGAAGCGGTGCGACGCGGTAGCTTTATCTTATGTGTACTCGAATCGCCAAGCACTACCACCGCAGGCAACAAAGGAAAGGCGAAGCATCTACTTCGCGGGAAAATATCAAGTAAACTGATCGCGTTCACTTCGCTTCGTGCCGCGCCGACTACTGCCTCTACGTAGGTCAATTCAATGGGTATCGACTGTTTGCTGCCTTCGCACATTGTCGCGCCGCATCCCGTTCGCGTGAATACTACGGATAGCGATCGTTCCAGTAACAAAAACATATTGTGTGCTTGACTACATGATAGAATTGAACTTTATTGATCGAACATTAAAGTGTTGGAACAACACACCTCCACCAATGCGACTAATATATAATAGTAAAGAATGCTTTAGAAATAAATTAAAAATATTTTTATTAGAACAACAACGACTTGATATACCCTTGAGATATATTAATGATCTTTTTATATCTTAGCTCCCTTTTTGGTGATTCGATTGGGCGGTAATATAACCTGCGTTTGATGTACAATTTTATACTACGCACTGTTTTTGCTCATGAATACACACAATTTGTCTTCGCCAACCCGCAATTGAGCAGCGTGGTACGTTTTAAACTCTACCCTCGTTCTGTGATTCGATCGCGGAGACCCGTACTGTATCCCGTGAGTGAGTCAGTGGCAAGGGCGTCGCCAGCCGATGGCCCAGGGAGGGGCAAGTTGATATGGAGAATGAGAAAAGTATGAATTGTAGGTAAAGTCAAGAGCTCATGAAGCTTTTCACTTACATCTACAGCGATTGTAATAATAACGGTACAGAGCCCGACGTATCTTCACGAGAGACTTTACAATAAATAAAACAACAACAATGCTAAATCTATTTGGATACAATCTGATGCCTGTGGACCTATTCTGGTCATTATTATTAATAGTTGTTCTCATCCTATCCTACTAATATTATCGGTGGCGTAGCGGTCAATGACGCGGCTTCGACACCAACGCTCGTGGGTTCAATTCCCACACAGGACAAACATTTGTGTGCATGAACATGTCTGTTTGTCTTGGTCTGGGTGTTTTGTATGTATCATAAGTATGTATTTACAAAAAAAAAATGTATTTACGTATGTTTATCAGTTGTCTAGTACCCATAACACAAGCTTGGCTTACTTTGGGGCTAGATGGCGCTGTGTAATTTGTCTGACAATATTTATTTATTTATATACCAAATATATATTACTACTTAGTAGCTAGTAGTATAGTTTATTCAGATATTTGTTCACGCGATGCAAAGTAAAGGGTTATTTGGTTTTAAAAATTGTTATTTGGCTGCAGTTTTCTGCAAGGTAGAGGTGCTCCCCGGGTTAGGCTTGACATGCCTACCTCTCTCTTTCAGGCAGGTGAGATTAGATAGTCACTAAACACATTAATCCACTCTACCATTCATGCCGAGAAGCTAGTTTTATTAAATATCTGTTAAATCTATCTAAAATAATCTTATGTTATAATGTTAATATTTCAGCAAGTAGTTCAAAAAACTGAAGATATGACTAGAAGTTCTGTACAAAAAAGTGTGTGTGTGGTGTGCCGGGCACCTTTGTTTGGTCGCCTTGCAGTTAAAATGGAGTTAGTAGTGAGGGCTTGGTTCCTACAGGCCGACTTCTCCCAGACAAAGCTGTTAGAAGATGCTTATAAACATTTAAATAGTTGCCCAGTTCAAATAGATCAAACCCTTGAAGGTAAATATAACAATGTATTTGAAACTATTTATTATTTTAGAAAAGTTGTATATGTAGAGCCTATGTTTGCTTTTAATGTATGATCCAAAAAGAGTAAGTTTGATGTGTCTGTGTAGCTCCTTTTCCTCAGACGATTTTGATATCATTTTTGTCTAAAATCAGACGTGATCAAGATTGTTCTTAGCTATCATCCAAGAAAATCTACCTAGTTGTTTGAAGATATACAGCTCTTTTCTATTTTATGAAGATATATGAGTAACTTCCACGGGTCTGATCATTTCGAAATTGGTATAAGAACATGATGGGCTTGATGAGATGCTGTAGTATTACCAGACATCTGCATGGGACCAAACTTCTCATCAAATTACAGCAGAGGTATCCTGTTTAGGCTTATTGGAATGATCTCAATGAACAGGTTATAGATAAAGGGCGATCAGGTTCATCTGATGGAGTAAGGGAGATTTTTGAAATGATAACGTCTTATAAATCGATGAACGCCGGCTGCACACACGAAAAATCATAACTCATTGTCACGTTCCGCCTGAGCCGAGCGTGCAAGCGAGAGCGCGGAACGCTTGTGACGCTTCTATCTCTCTTCCACTCCATCGGACGATGTTTTCTTACGACGGTATCACGTAAAATTATCGTCCGTAAACCGACTTTACAGACAAGCAATTTTTTTTGGTTCAGTGATTTATTGGATTTTTAATTTAAACTTGTTAATTTTTCAGGGTTGTCAGTTATGCGCTTAGTGGAGAACTGGAGGCATAAAGCGTTGTTGTTGTTTAAATTGTTGCTGTTGCGGCGAAAGGTTCTGATGTACGGCTCGCCAGCAGGCCCACTGTCGGCAGCGCTATTGACACTTGTGTCATTGTTGCCTCGCTGCTTAGAACATGGCTTGACACGAGCTGCAAATGTGACGTAAGTACATTAATTTTTGAAATAAAGACCTGGACGGCCAAATTTGAAGCGTGATCATGTTTTTATGCGTATCTTGTGGCAGAGAAACACACGGTTCCAGTTTTTTTAATACCGCGCAGCATTCACCAACATACCACTTTAGAAATTAATAATAAAAGAATTAAAAATGATATATTCTTATCCCACTTACCTCCAAGCTTCTACAAGGTTTTTTATCGTACGCTGTTTATAATAATAAGCAATAAATAATAATAATAAATTTATAAATATTCTTGGACAAATTACACACGGCCATCTAGTCCCAAACTAAGCAAAGCTAAAGCTTGTACTATGGATACTAGATAACTGATATTAATTACATAAATACATTTTTTTAATAAATATATACATATAAGAAAAGTCAGCGTGGAGTTGAGTAAATATTTAGTACGGATTAAATTTAGACGCGGTAAAATTTGCGTTGTCATAATGGTATGTCCGTGAGCCACGTGTGGTTACTAAAGACTAATGCAATAAATGTAATGTTTGTCATTACAGATTATCCAGGCCTTTGTCACCAATCGCTACACTTGATCAAAAACACAAGGATATTATTGATTGCAACTCCATAGAACAGAACGAAACATATATTAATGGTACATGCCAAACTGAGGAACTATCGCCTAAGGAGACAGGGAACATGCTCGAGGAGAAGGATAGAATCAGTAGCCAGAGTTTTGACGATGCAATACTCGGTGATGTGATCGACAGGCAAGAGTTATCAGCTAGTAGAGAGAAATGTCATAGTATTGGTGAAAAATATAAATCACAGAAATCTGTTATTGAAGCACAACAAAGTCCTACCATGGCTAGAGATATGAGTGTAGATGGGCTATATAATTTGACGCGGCAAATAGACCAAACTGAATGTGGATTTCCACTGCCGTTATTTGAAGATGGATACCTTTGTCTACCCTATTTATCGTTGCAATATTTGGATCTGTTATCAGATTCTGCTGTGCAAGGATTCGCTGTAGGAGCGTCTAATGTTTTATTTAAGCAGAAGAGACAACTTTTTGACGTGCTTGTGGAGTTAAACGAGATGAGAATAGAGACGGCTGACATGTTGCTCAGGCGGCAGCTCACTCTCAGCACAGAGGATCTACGATTCGCAGACCACGTGGTGCGTCACGGCGCGGTGCAGGGTGACGCGTGGATAAGGGATCAATTTTCTAGCTACTTAATATATCTTCTAAGAACTTCCTTACTACCAGGTTAGATTCATGGCTCTTCATACGTTATTCATTGTCGTCTTGGTTTAGGAGTTAATAATACAAACATTTCTTTGCTTCACAGAGGGTAGTCGAGAGATCGAGTCCTATAATGCTCAATTTATGGCCGCCTTCAAAGCCACACCTGCATACGAGCAATGGCTGAAAACAACCAACAATGGCGACATCGAGGCTTTCATTAATCTCGTCCCGGTGCATCCTTTCTCGGGTCAACTTTCAGTGGCTGACATGAAGTTGAAGTTTGCTCAGTAAGTTCAAAAATTTCAGATTGCATTTAATTTGTTAATTTATATATTCTTTATTGCATATAACATGGTTACATAAAACCACAGTATAAGTAATAGTACTAACGTACAGTATGGACACTCTCTGCCGCTCTCACTAGTCGACCTCACCTCCCCTATGAGACCGATTTGGAACCGTTCGCAATGGATGCAACGTCCTACAAATTGACGTCGCTCGTATTTTATTCTCCATTCAGTTTAAAAGATGGGAGTTACTTGTGCAGTGGATGGATGTCAAAAAATCACACATGGAAAATCAAAAAAAGAAATTTATTCTATCCCTTTGGATGAAATAAAATAATGATTTTTTTATAAATTACCTAAAAAGCATGCGGCAGCCATAGTTTCATTATAACTAATTTATGTCTGTCAAAGTAGGATACAAGATACAATTAATACGAGATGAGAAAAGGATAGCATTATATGTCTCAAAGAGCAAGTGAGTGCGCAGACGCGGAAGTGACATTGCTGTCACTTGATTTATGGTGGGTTATTGTTATTGTTTATTTAGTTTTATGAGATAACCTTATTTTTCCGAGACATACCAACCAATGACCACGGTACACCAGTGTGCCGCGGCACACTTTGCGGACTACTGAGCTAGAGAACACACAGCATTGATAGATTACATTTTTGTCGTTTTCTGAATTATTGTTTGTCTTCGTGTCTGTCTGTTAATTCAGCCTAAAATAAAGGATTGTATTTTATGAAATTTAATTTCGTTCATAGTTTATGCTTATAAATTAATAGTTTTACCCATACCAATGACGGCGACTCATACCAATTTATCATAATTATTGTATTGTTTACGAAGTACAATAAAACCAGAATTAAATTAACAAGAAGTTTACCTTCTCACCAACCAACATACACCAAGAACAAAGTTGTAGGATCAGACCCCTACATGGACCATATTTACTTTTTTATATCTACTATTTAAACTTATTTTATATCTGACCGACCAAGATTTTATGCAAGAGAAATCGAAAATTCCCAGAAATTAACAGTTTTAGTAGACATTATAGTTAGATCGATAATTCGCCTCCATAAACTTCTATATCGTTAATTTCATCGAAATCATCACAGCCGCTTGCGAAATCGTTGTGACGTGTCGTATAGTTATAGGTATATACAAGAACAGCTCGTTTAGTAGTACTTATATAATTAATTATTTATGTACTTATATAGTTTACACTCGTCATAGATGGCCCTTAAAACTTTTTATTCCATCTTCTATAGATTTAATTCCACGGCAACGTATTCGTACAGTAGCTTTACATACTCATATTATTTAAAAATTTGTCCGACAGTACGATGTCGACAACGGAGGGTGGTAGAAAGGTGACGGCAGCTGTGGCCAGTACGGGGCGCGCCGTGGCGACGACGTCACGGGCGGTGGGCGGCGCGCTGTCTCAGGCGCGCGGCGCGCTCTCCGGTTGGTGGAGCGCTCTCACCACTCCCGCCCCAGTACCTGCCGACGCCGACCCAGACCCCGACCTTGAAACTCAAGACAAAATACCCACAGACGAAGCAGAAGACGCCGTAGATCGCCTCGAACACCCTGATCACTTCGACAATAGAAAAGAACCACAAGCAAAAAATGACGATCCCCCCGACAAGTCAATAGACGAAACCGCGACAAATCTTAGCAAAATACGAGTAATATAGAGGGCCAGATGCACTGATTGTTTCTTAGCCGACTTCGTGATTATTTAGCTATTAGATACGAGATAATAATACTTCGAATGCGTGTTCCGGAAACCGAATTTCGAAGTGTCTGTACATACTTAATTAGCTGTTGGTTATATTATACAAATTACTTAACCGCGATGTAGCGATTGTGAGATTATTCATAGAATTGTATATTATTAGTAGAACTTGATATTTGCTATGCACAATGTTGATCTTGTTTGTTCTATGCGAGAAAGTAATGTGCGATCTGTCCTGATTAATAAATTTATTTATGATAAATAAGGAAAACATACATTTTACATTGTATTTAGTTAATTATGAAAACATAAATTTTTCTGTAGTAGTAATAAAATTTGCAGTCTATCTATCTTTATTTTTATACACAGATCACCTCCAATAGATTCCGAGTGTAGGGCAGTGTAGCTTGCGGTCATCAGTTCACGACGCATCAATGAAAATTATTAATTTAATTTGTGTCCAGATCAGCATCTTCAGTGTTGACCGGACATTAGACAAGTGGTTTGTAATATCAATATGTATACGTAAGGGCTCATGTTATACCGTAATAAACAAGTGCACGTTGATGTGTTCATTAGAATTGTGTCTTTTAGAAAAATGTTCATGTTAATGTCTAGCTGTGGCTTTTTTGCAGGTTCAATCCCTACACAAGAACCTCATTTGTATGGATATGTATGTCTGTTTTGTTTTAGTCTGGGTGTCTTATATAGATTTACAAAAAGAAAAAAATAATAACAATGTTTGTGGTAGCTGTAATGGAAGACTTACTTAGTTTGGTACTAGATGACGCGGCGTAATTTGTCCAGTATTAAATAGCGAATACCACACCTCCCGCGCATTCTGTTTGGTGACCTCTAACCAATGCAAAATATTCAACATACTACGCTATCTATTGGGGGATATCAATGTTTTATAGCTGTAGTTTTCATTGTCATTGTTACTTTACAAACGTGCAATCAAAATCAGCCTGATCTAGCTTTTCTTCAATGTAAGGTATTATTTATTTATTTAGAGCAGTGGTTCCCAACGTTTTTTTTTTGTTCGCGGACCACTACGAGGTTTTTGTTGTGTGTCGGGTCTCCAACTGTCAAATTAATGCATTATTCTATAACTCGAGATTTGAGTGTTTCGTATAATAGTGCTCAATCTTTTTCATTATAAGTTTGTATCACGGACCATAATTTACCTCTCACGGACCACTGGTGATCCGCGGACCACCGGTTGGGAACCTCTGATTTAGAGAGTGTTACCGATGGATCAATGATCGGTATGTGTTAAGTATAATTTATTTGTATGTATATCTTTGACGATGATGTAGATAACGTTATATTTCGATGCAGTTTGTGATCTCTGAAACTTTGTTGTTGATATTCTTATAATATGTTATTTTTAGTTCTTGGCGTGTATAAAGTTACTATTGGAAATAGAAAAATGGAACCTTATTGTAATATTTTATATTTTACTGTTTTTATTTATCAATGAATATAATGCTCTCTGATACAATTATTTAAGTTTTAATCCTCTAGACGACAAGACCACGTTAGAGGGTTATTACCACTCACGTATATCCACAGAGATGGCAATACAATACAATACAATATCTTTATTTTGCAAATGTATACGATCCGCCTGGTATATATAAAAGGTGTGAAACAAGCGCAGCCTATACGTTAATCTTAGCATGGAAGAGCTCGAGTATCAGTGTGTTTCGCAGGGCGCGTTAACTTCTGTTGTTATCATTACATGAAGCCTTTGAAGGCTGTTATGCATACTCACGGGCGGCTTGAAAACACAGAGCCCTTTATTTCAATTGATGGAAGGCCGACAATAGGTATCCTAAGTATGTGACGACTTAAGATTATAGAGGCAATAGAGTGACAAATTTATAAAATTGTTTATATATTTCATAATATCTTACAATACACAATTGCTCTTCAGGGTACACCACGTGCGGCTGAGGTTGGCTCAAACAAAGATGGCGTTGTCTTATATTATTAACAGTTACACATTTAACAGTTGTCTAGGTCTCCCAGTAATTATTTTAAATTGGAATATCGGGAAAGTTGTTGGCAGGCCAATTGCATACATTGAATCCATCAGTTACGAGTTAGTAGAGGATCTACCTCTACTAACTCGTAACTGATGGTTAAGTGACTGTACTACTCAATATTTCAGGATTGATCAAGTCGAAAGCGAGATATACAATCCAATAGCCCCTGGCGTGCCACGCTCCGAAACACGCAGACCTATAGAGGCAAAAAATTAATTGCACTAGCATGTGTGCTCCTTGCATACTACGATTTAGTGCCGCCATTCATTTATTGGAGAATCAAATTATCGGAGAAAGTATAGAACTAAAAATAAATTAGGTAGGTACATTTTTAATATATAAGCGAGAATACATTTAAAAACTACTAAACAAAGCGTCACCATCGTTACATCGTATTGGCAACACATTACAACTTACGAGTGATTTGTGTTTCGTGTCAATAAAAATGCCGTTTTGTGTTTTATGCATTGATTAGATGTTCTTCGAAAATAACAAAAATGAGATAGATTATAAATTTATTTGGAACTACGATTATTTTGCAGCTTTATTATTTACTATCACAATACTATTTGCTGATTATGACAACGGAATTTCAACGAAAATCGGCCGCCGTTGCTAGTTTACGTGGATGTAATAGTTGTCAACCGGTATTCATACCACCGGACCCATATCTCAAACGGTGCACCGTTAAGATATGGGTCTACCATTAATCGAAGCGGGTTAGAGCATATTCCACCACGATGCTCAACTGTGTGTTGGAGGATGCGGATGCCAGTGTTTTCAAGTCGCCTTAAGGCTACTGACTTAGTTTAACGAATGTCATCTGATAACAACGGCCTGGATCTCTTCCCTCCATAGTTCACAGCGGCTGTGGCTGTAGTAAAAGTTTTTTATACAACACTTACTCAGAAAGTTTTCTCATATTGTTTGGTAAATAAGGAAGAAAGTACGTCTTTTCTCCTCTAGGCATGTTTTTTTTTGCATTTTTCCCCCCATCCCCTTGGTGAGGTGTAACCCCCTACCCTTAAAATCACTTGTATTTTTTGTAGCTACAAAGAACCTTAAAATTTTTAGAATAATATTTTTAAATGCAGGTATAAATAAAGTATATAATCTAATTTTATTCTACAAAATTAAGGACCGTGATAAAAATGTCCAGACAGAAAGGTTGCAGGTTATTTTTAAATAAATAAAAAATGTTTATTTTGGCAACGAGGGCCCATTTGTTAGTAACTGTTTGTCTTAAAAGCTAATATTAGTAAACATTAAATTTTCTGACAACAGATTATAAGTTCCGGAGCATGAGGATGACAGGAGAGGAGAGATTATACATTACAGCCAGCTAGTTGCCTCTGTGTAATAAGCACACTAATAAAGTGTTCTAGCGTTACTGTATATTTTGATTTGATACCTGCCGCTGAATTCCACTATCGTACAACTACAGTACGTCTCCTAAGACATTTTATACCACGAACAGTAAAACTGTGGAATCAACTTCAGCGGTATTTCCGAACAACTACGACATGGGTGCCTTCAAGAACAGAGTTTTCATTTTCCTTAAAAGGCTGGCAACGGATCGGCGACCCCTTGGTGTCGCTGGTCTCCATGGGCGGTGGTGATTGCTTTCCACCAGGTGACCCACATGCTCGTTTGCCCTCCCATAAAAAAAAAACTGCTAGTAGACGAATCAAGTTTATCGATTAATGTTTTCAGAATATTGTTGGGGCTACCTCGTGTTCTTGTTAATAATAATTTTTGTTATACCACTAAGGTGACAAACAAGCATACGGTCCGCTTGATGGTAAGCAGTTACCGTACCCTATGGATGCATGTAACATCGCGTGTTGCCGACCTTACACATACGCGCGTTAAAACGTCTTCACGCCCTTTTTGAAGAATGGGGTTCTTTGTTGTAGTCTCCTGAAAAAATCTCAACAGGCAGTTCATTCCACAGCTTGATAGTACGGAACTTGAACTTCTCTGGAACCGCACAGTACGTGACCACTTCGGTTTTATTATGTGAGGATGAATTCCCTGTCAATGGCGAGAGGTGCGACAGTAGGAAGAGACCGTGGGCATTATGTCAAATAACCTCTTTGAACACGGGGTGTGTTCAGAGAAGTTATTTGACATAATTGTACAATCGGTAGAACACACAAATGGACGGAAAATCTCGTCTCAGACTCAACAGTTCTAATCCGTCAATATGGATTCGTCAACAATGACACTCACAGCGCGCCTGTGAATCGCATCACAAGGTGCTACCTGGTATTTAGGTGCTCCCATGACAGCAGTACTCCATATGCGGCCGCACTTGAGCTTTTTAAAGCAGAAGCCTTTGAAAAGCATGCTGTCATGAAGAAAAGGATGCTGTCTTTTGACGTGACAACGTCTTATAAATTGGTTAGCCGGGTGACACTTCAAGAAACTGGCTCACGTTATGCGCTTACAATGAGAGCGAGTGAAAGGCACGCGTCCCTTCTAAGAGCGAGAGAGACAGACATAAAAAGTGAAAGGCATGCGTCCCTTCCACTCGAAAACATTTTACCACTCAAAGTCGTTGTCACGTAAAACTTTCGCCCGTATACCGACTTTACAGGCAACCAATTTTTTCCTTATCGTGGCATAAAAGTTATGTGTTCGTGCAAGCGTGGACATGCCAGACGCGCTACAGAATCGTGGCAGCCCAATTAATACTCTGAAACTATTATTATATTGTATGCGCAGGGATTTGTAGGCCGACATCTTCTTCAACTTCGTCCGTTGCCTAGCATCGGCGAGTCAAGGTCTTCAACACGCCGCTCTTCGGTTTAGAAATCGCGCGTTTGACAGAAAAATAAATATACGTGATATCTTACTACACCCCTCTCCCTCCTTGTGATATTTCGTGATTTTTACCGAACCCCCTCCGCCTCTTTCGAGCCTCACGTGATTAATTGACGACCCCTTAGCGCTAGCCAAGTAGCAAACAAGCATACGTCTCGCCTGATGGAAAGCAGTTATCGTAGCCTATGAATGTCCGTTACACCAGGAGCATCACACGCGCGTTGCAGACCCTGTAACAACCTCTATACGCCCTTTGTGAAGAACCCCATGTAGTCTCCAGAGAAAACCTCGACAGGCAGTTCATTCCACAGCTTGACAGTACGCGAGAGAAAACTTCTGTGGAACCGCACAGTAGGTACGTGATCACTTACAGACTCCAATGTGTGTAGATGAATTCCCTGTCCATGGCGAGCGGTGCGACTCTAGAAGGAGGCCGTGGGCATCATGTCAGACAACTCCTCTGAACACACAAAGGGACGTAAAATCTCTTCTCAGACTTAAAGGTTCTAACACCTGTCACCTAAACCGTCTGTCAGTTTGGAATTGTCAACAATCCTCACAGCACGTCTTTAAATTCAGTCACAAGGTGCAAGCGTGTATCTAGGCGCTCCCGCCCATAGATGACAGCAGTACACCATATGCGGCCGTATTTGAGCTTTGTAAAGCTGAAGTCTGCCGCGGGTTAAGGTACTGCTTCGCTCTGTTGAGCACACCTAGTTTCTTCGATGCCAGCTTGACCTTCCCTAAAAGTATTTCGATTTTCACATCGTATAAAGTAGTATATCGTAAATAAACGCATGAGCTTTCACAGACTTTCATTCTCTATTTTAACCTGTTGTCGAATCTCTCAAGTTGCAGTCACTAGCGGTAAAGTAAGTAATTATCGCTGTCTCTTTCTTTTTGTAGGCGGAGCGAACGTGACGGGAAGGATATTCTTAATATATCATGCATAGCTAAACGAAAAGGTTCCATGCAATAAATCAAATGGAGTATCATTCAAAACAAAATATATTGTCATATACTTAAGGATATAATATCACAATTCTGGGTAAAGTTATTACATTAAATGCAATATTATCCTCATTGTCTTCTGTTTGTGAAATCAACTATCTAAGTACCTATCTAAGTACTAATCCACTATAATGTTATATAATGCTAGTTGCCCAAATTATTTGAGAAAATATTTCGATTGCTTATTTATTTGCAACTTTAAGAATTGTAAAAATACACAATTATGTCAATATCTATATAATGGAAAGCATTTTGAATTCAATTTATCTATGGTGGCAGATTTTACACACCTACAATAGCTGCACAATGAATAAAAATTCCATTGGCCTATGTAATGCGAAGAATATAAGCATTATAAGCAGCTACCCGTCTAATTCAATATCTGTAATATGTGTAATCGATACTAAGTAAGGTATCGAAAACCGTGCAGGATTAACTGATCTATATCGACAGACAACATCGCTGCCGCTATTTGCTAAGGTCCCTAACTTTAGACCTGATTTTACGTCGCATATATCCACAACTTATGCTCCAGTATCTCTTCAGACGGCCGAGTCCGGTTCTTCCCAGGGCCAGGGCGGGCCGGCGTCCAGCGCGTCCTGTCTCCACAGCGCTCGGCTGTTATCGGAGGTTCCGTGAGCCAATAAGCGCATATTGTACGGTTCCACCATATTAGAATCGGAGCCTCCGCTGTCTCTCCGCTCGCTATGAGACTTGGAAGCGGCGCGGTGGTCACTCTTCCCCGCGGGTAAGAGGTCGAAGTCGGGCGCGACCCGCGGCGAGTCGAGCTCGGTGAGGTCGGAGCGCGGCGAGAAGTCCGTGCTGGCGGTGACGTCCTGCAGGCTGCGGTCGCAGTCGACGGCCAGCGGGCGCGCGGCGCCGGGCGGCGGCTCGCCCTCGGCCGACACCAGCGGCGCCGACTCGTCGTCGCTGGCGGGCCCGTCGGCGCGCGGCGGGCTGCGCTCGCGGGACCCGCTGCCCCGCGACATGATCTTGTCCTTGAGCCGCGTGAGCCGCTCGGCGGAGCTCACCTTCCTGAGTATGTCGGCGGTGCGGCGCAGGTTGCGCAGCTTGAAGTCGAGCACGGGCGAGTCGGTGCGCGAGGAGTCCTCGACGGAGCGCGAGCGCGCGGCCAGCGGCCCGCCCGCCTCGGCCGCCTCGTCGGGCGCGAGCAGCGAGGCGGGCCGCGGCCGCGCGCTGAACGTGATGCGCCCGTCGTCCGAGTCCTCCTCGTTCTCCACGCTGAAGGTGACGGCGGGCGGGTCGGCCGCGCGCCGCGCCCGCGCGCTGCTCTGCCTCTTGAGGATGGCGTCGCGGCGCACCGGCGGCGGGCTCTCCGCCGGCAGCCGCAGCTCGCTCTCCTCCTCTGAAACGATCGCACCCGTCAGTCGACGTATTCTCGTCAAAAATATATAAATCTAGGGCGAAGCTGAGCCTCGGGAGAGGAACGGGGCGAGGAAGGAAATTCACCTTGCAGTTTTGCCGACGAGACCGAAGACGACGACCAGTGCCCGCCTCCTGAACGTGGGAGAAAATAGGTAATAATTTACTGAAATGAAACAACCGGTAACTTTTGTAAATTTATTAAGTCACAACTGTTGGTATAAATTACTAATAAGGTTAGGAATGATTGTTCTTATTTGGAATGACAATTACTCAGATGGAGATTTGACTTACTAATGTTCAGTAATATCACATTTTGAGTCATTTCTTAAAAGACTGTGAAATAAATATAAGAAACAATATTAAACTTACACTATACCTATACACAGCTGGCTAAAAAGTGGTGTAACCAATTAAGGACAAATTGATAAGCCTCGTAAAATCATAAGAACCTTTTATATAGTCTGGCTGTTAATAGTTGCCAAGTTTTCAGAAGTTCCTAGGTTGAATTTGATAGAGCTACTGTAATATGTAGGTAGTAAATAAACGCAAACTTATTAATCAGTGCGAAAATATGTTTGTTCATCCATCATATACGAGATAGAGGGTCAACGCCATCTGACTGTCTCTCCGCCATCTACTAACAATACAAACGACATACTGTTACTGTTCTTCAAAATTTATTCGACTGCAGGTTTTTTTATAATTTAATACTAATACGATATTTTACTTAGTTGATTTCAAATTATGTAAATTTAATAAAAAATAAGAGTAACGTGACATAATGAACGAGGACCACTTACACACTACCGATTATTTTTTATACTAAGTTAGGTGGCAAACAAGCATACGATAATTGAATCAAATTAAAAGATAAAATTTTGTTAAATTTGTGAAGTACTCACACTAGCACTATCATTTTACTTCAATGATGATGATGATAATGAGAAAAAAACCCATAAAAAATTACTGGAAATTAATATTTTTATCATTAAAAGGTTAAAGAAAGGAAAATATTAAATTGATCCACAAAAAAAAAAAACTGATTTGCACATCAAATTAATCTGATAGCACATCAAAGTATTTTTTGATGTGCAAAATAAGTTAGGTTAGTAATTTATTTATTTGATGTTACGTTAAATAGTATACTTAAAGAGATCGACATCTTGAGAGATCAAGATAAATAATTACTCTGGACGATTCGACGCAGGTAGGTGTGCGAGGTTTCATGAGAATTCATATAAATAATTCTAAAATTCGTTCTATACGGTTTATGCGACGCGTTCGGTTCTGATAGGAATTCAACTGGAAAAGTCTAATTCTTTGATAGTTTCGGTTCCTAGGAAGTCGTCAGAATTGATAGACCACTTTCTTGGCCAACCATAACCTGCCTAAAATAGGACTAAAGTTCTTTAGTCATTCCTCTAAGAACTAAAATAGGTATAATAAATTTGATATATACCTAGATAACGTATAGATATGTATTGCAAAATTTTAGTTTATCCTACAAATATCTTCAAATTACATTAGATAACATTTGAATGTATTCTCTTCTTTATAAAATGATTAAGTACGTACATTTAAGTATGTCTTTTAGTACTGGGTCCCAGTAGTTACATTGATTTAATAAAAGTACCTACGAACTACGTATATCACCGGCAGAGGATTCGTATCTTCTATATGATAATAACTAAATAAAATAACGATAATCCTGAAAAAATAATTCTTATTAATTTAATATATCCCTAATATATACCAATATCTTTTAATGGAAGAAATATTTCAAAATATCTTAAATTATAGGCGAAATGTTCTATAACACAGCACAAAAATTAGTGAAGGACAAAATTTGAAATCTCACGCCTTCCAGTTCCAAAATAATCATAATGTCTATAATAAAATTAAATGGAATGCTGGACAATTTACAGCCAATGAAAATATATCAACACTTATGTTTATGTACTTCTTGCTACCAGCCAGGCGTTTTAGAAACGATCGAAAATATTACAATCCTTAAAACTTACAGCAAACTTATAATAAAGCCAATTTATTAATTGATATATAATAATACTGTAACCATAAAAGCAAACAAAAACAATTAAGAACAGGATAACCCTTTGGATCCACTACACATTTTATGAAAACTTCTATCCTATATTATTATAACTGGTAAAAATAAATTCATTCGATAATATTCGATTGACAAAAGAAAACAAAGAGATCATATAACTACAGATTGCATCTTAAATAACTAAATATAAAATAATCATGTATGTATACAAGTAGATAAATACAATACGTCTCGATCCCGAGATCATGAGGGGAATACAGTTTGTGGTATAGGAACTGCGAATTTTATGCTACAAAGTCGACAGTCGAATTTTATGCCAATTAGAGCCGGGGTCTCCAAACTTTTAGCCTAAGGGCCCCACCGGCTCTTCCACTAAATTCTACGTTCAATGTAATCATACAAACGTACTGTAAATTGAAATATAGGTCTATGCGGGCCGCAATGGCGGTGCCTGCGGGCCGCAGCTTGGAGACGCCTGGATTAGAGGAATACGTCGTCGGTTACGTTGAGTACTATGTGGTCGGGGCGGCGGTCGTCGTCGTCGTCGGAGGGGCAGTGCGGACACGGGGCGGGGCCGGGGGCGGGGGCAGGGGCGGTGTCTGTGGGCGACGGGGGCGTGAGCGGGGTGGCGGGGGGATGCTCGCGGATGGTGTGCAGGTGGGGCTCACCTGGATGGGAGGGGGGCTCCGACTGTAACACGTCCTCTAACGCCTCCTCGTTTAGCGTTTGCAGCGCGCCGCAAATCGTTTGCTCCTCGAGTGTCACCTGTAGATAGAAGGAAACTGTTAGACATAACAGTTAGTTGCTTTCGGTCTTTGGAATTGGCTTTAGAGAAATATAATATTGGAAGTAAATTTGTGATTGTATACAGCTTATAGTATAAAATTATTAATTTGAACAAATTTCATAGTTTTATTAAATTAAAATATTACTAACTATTATATATATAGCATTACATCATACATTTTTTTTTCACACGTGATATGTAAACTTAAAACCTATCTAACTAAGTACTAGTAATTCAAACATAGTAAACATTAGCACTATTTCATTTACGTTTTTCTTATAATATTCACACTTTTCGTTGGTAGATGCTAACATTCAATATCTAAATGGATATGACAGTGCAAAGTGCATACGTGCAAATAACAATATTAATAAGATAAGACTTGAAACATTCAAAAAAATATTAATTTGATCCTGAATCTTCCAGTTTTACCATACTGTCAATCATCGGATTGATATGCTTCGGACAAGTCAGTAGCTCCTGAGCTAGCTTAGTTGATAAAGACAATGATTGGACGTACTACCATGCAAATATGCTTGTGCCAAACACAGTCACAGTCTATTTTTTTACAGTAATAATCACCTGATACTCCGCATAAGGCTGCAAAATTATACAGCAAAGTCAGTACACAGATCGGTTTAATAATTTTAATTTCTTGCACGTGTTCTTGTAGTCACAATGCTTTAAGGCGACGTATTATCAAATTTTCACAGCAAAATAATATGGATAGTTATCGTCATATTATATTAATCATAGAAACACAGTGACGAATATAATTTATAAATTAGTGCCGATTAGGAGCCCGAGTGAGCTAGGGTTCATAATGTGCTTTTCTTTCAAATCTTTAGTTATTCAAAACAGTGCAGTTATGGATTCTGGATGAAACATTTCTGCACACTATAAAATAATCTGCTGTGTTTTTCCTTGCTGTGTTGTGTGTGATGAAATTAATGGAAAAATAATCTCAAGTACTATGTACAAACGAAAGATAATAAATCGTGAGAATTTTGCAATATTTTTTTATACCTATATAATTTTTATAAACCTACCTGTTTTTCCATATTAGATGGTCGACTGCGCTGGTGTTCTATACTGGGCCGCGGTTTGATGCTGTCGGGTTCCACTTCAGCAGTTTTGTCTGATATCACTGTGATTGAAAATAATAATGCATTATTTTAGGTTTTTTGTATTATATATAGTAAGGCATTGATTTATGCTATGATTGTACATAGGAATTACTCCCACCTCTAACGGTGGAAAGTGGCTGTTATAATAACTTCGCAAAGCATAACTGTACACATTTTTGTTGTTATACAGTATGTAAATGAACAGCACTGAAGGATTTTTTTCCGAAAGTGAACATCGTATTTGTAATCAAACGTGCCTACTTATTTTTTTAAATTATTTGTTCCACAAAAAAAAATAGAAAAAATTAATACACACCCTATGTAAGCGATGGTGCCTAGACTAGAGCCGGAATCAATGCTGTAGCTTGTGCCGCCATTTGATGTGAATGAGCCACTACGCACGAGCCCGCAACAATGTAACTCATTGATAGATTGAGCGGGGTATGCGGTGTGTGTAACATTGTTGCCACCTCGTGCTCACAATCAGACAACATTGTTTATACAGGATGCGTAATAAATATTTTTTCCATACAGAATTAAAACATTATTACTTTTTTATACTATATTACTTTCAGAAAAAAAGGAATACTATGTTTGATTAGGAATATTATAATCTATAAAAGAAAAAAATGCCGCGGTCCTGTTCATTTACATACTGTATATATCAAAGAGTAATTGTCAATGAACCCTCTTTTATAACTTTGTATGAACACACATTTTAGTGGATTACAACCTAGATTGTAACTTATTAAGGTTTTCGTATATATATTTTGTAATAATTGTAGTCTTTTTTGTGCGAATAAATAAATAAATATAGAATAAAAGAAAGTTTCCTGTCTTTTATGTACTTACCTGTAACGGTGGGGGCCGTGGTGGGCATATTCGCTTCTAATTCGCGCAGGTTAATGATAAGCAATTTAAACAGCTCCCAGTCACCGAACGGTAAGTCAAGAATCTGCAACATACAAGAGGCAACTGATAAATTCCCACGTCAAGGGGGCAGATCGGGCAGATCGTATCATATCAGCATAACGGTGCACCGTTACGCTGGTATGATACGATCTGCCCGAAAGTAAGAAGTCATCATCTATTCAAAGTTGCATTTCATTCCATTCATAGCCAAATAAATTTCCTGCATCAACCCATATTCATTCCACTGCCAGTATATCATGGGAGATTTTAATACCGACTTGATTGCTCCTTCTTCCCGCTCTCATAAACTCATCAATATCATTGAGTCAGCTAATTTACATGTGCTCCCAACGCAAGCCACACACCATAATACAGTGGGTAACGACACATGGCTTGATCTTATGATTACATCTTGTCCACGCCTAGTTTTATCCCATGGTCAATTTCCTGCTGTAGGTTTTTCCCATCATGATCTTATCTACATGACATATTCTTTGAAGGCGCCAAAACCGCGTCCTAGGGTCATGCGTATGCGATGCTATTCTCGGATGGATGTTGAGAAGCTGCGCACGGATGCTTCTTCGATAGACTGGGAGTCGATAGTTTCGGCCGCGAATATTGACGACAAGGTACAAATTTTTAACGATATTGTTCTTGGGTTATATAACCGGCATGCACCAGTTAGAGAGGTAAAAATTAAGCGTCCTCCTGCACCTTGGATGACAACTGAAATTCGGAAGGCAATGGGACGAAGAGATGGCGCGTTTCGCCGACATAAATTAGTACGGACCGACGATACCTGGACGGCGTTTAAGGTTGCAAGGAATCAGTGTAACAAGATGATACGTAATGCTAAACGCCGCCATATTCATGACAATATATCCAGCGGATCTCCTGCGGATATTTGGAAATTTCTGGCTACACTTGGGATTGGCAAATCTCCTAATTCAGAGATTCCATTTAACATCTGCTTAAATGACATCAACAAACACTTTTCCTCTATTGATGTATTGGATCCTGTTACCAAGCGTCAAACAGTTGACTTCATTGCCGATTTCCCACTTGCCAATGTAGACTATCTCAATTTTACTTCAGTAAGCCCTGGTGAAATCAAAAAGATTATCCTATCCATTAAATCCAAGGCTGTCGGTTGTGATGGCGTTAGTCGTTACATGATAATTACTATCCTGGAACAGCTACTCCCAGTCATTACACACATTGTTAACTTTTCCCTTCTATCTGGCCAATTCCCATCGCTGTGGCGTAATGCTCTCGTAATTCCGTTACCTAAAATATCTAACCCAACCCTTCCAAAACACCTTCGTCCCATCTCCATACCTCCCTTTCTTTCAAAGGTGCTGGAAGCCTGTGTTCACAAACAACTGTCTCGTTTCGTATTTAGCAATAATCTGCTCAGTGATTTCCAATCTGGATTTCGGCCAGGTCACAGTACTGTAACTGCCCTTCTTAAAGTGATCCAAGATATTAGAGAGAATATGGAGGATTCTAGGCTTACTGTGTTAACACTAGTAGACTTCTCAAATGCTTTTAATACCGTGGATCATGATATCCTACTTGCGATCCTATCCTATCTCAAGGTTTCACCTCTGGCACTGGAATGGTTTTCTAGTTATGTTCGTGGCCGCTGGCAGTCTGTTCGGCTTGGGGAAACTTCCTCTTGTTGGACTGTACTTGATGCTGGTGTGCCACAAGGCGGTATTCTTTCTCCTCTTCTATTCTCCATTTTCATTAATCAACTCGTCTCTAGTTTTCAGTGTTCATTTCATTTATATGCTGATGACTTGCAGCTTTACTCTCATGACGAATTAAACGATCTCCCTCTAGCTGTTCATAGGCTCAATCAAGATTTAGTTCGCCTTAAGACTTGGTCTAAGCAGTTTGGGGTCACTATAAATACTACAAAATGTCAAGCCATAATTGTGGGTAGTTCGCGAATGCTGAATAAACTTGACCTGACCACTATACCACCTGTCATTTTTGATGGTGAGACCATTCCGTATTGCGGTTCTGTAAAAAACCTTGGATTGCACATTGACTCATCTCTGACTTGGCAAGTTCAGATCTCCAGCATTTGTCAGAAGGTGGTGGGATCTTTGCGTAATCTTTATCGTTTCAAAAACTTTCTTCCTGTCAAAACAAAGATTATGCTAGTGCAAAGCCTTATCCTTCCCATAATTGACTATGGTGATGTGTGCTACACTGACTTAAACTCAGACCTACTCAACAGACTTGAACGGCTTCTTAACAATTGCATTCGTTTTGTCTTTGGGCTTAGAAAGTATGACCATGTATCTACTTACCGATCTCAACTGAAATGGTTACCCATTCGCCAGCGAAGAAATGTTCGTATCCTCACCACTCTGTTTTCTATAATTAATGGTACTACATCCCCTACTTATTTAAAAACCCAATTTCAACACCTTTGTTCTGTTCACAGTAAGAACCTTCGTTCTGCTGATAATCTTCTTCTTTTGTGCCCTCCTCATCATTCGGGGTTTGTAGACCAATCTTTCAAAATCCAGGCTGTTCGTCTTTGGAATGCGCTACCTGTCGAAATCAGGAGGGCCTTGACTCGGAACTCATTCAAATCAATGACACGTGCCTATTTTCTTAAATCTATTCAGGAATTGCAGACATAATTATTTTCTGATTACCTATGTGTATCTATATGTATGTGTGTTTATATATGTGTGTATATATATATGTATATATATATATATATGTATATGTATGTGTTTATATGTATGTGTGTATATGTGTGTATATTTACAGACCTATATGTATTTGTGTTTATATGTATGTATTTTTTATAAAAGTAAAATATTTTATTTAATATGTATTTGCATTCGTTTAAATTTATAATATACCTAAATTAACACTTTAATTTTCTATTACACCTTTCCTGTGCACCTGCCATGTATTATCTCTGCATCACCCTATGGTTGACTGGTAGAGAATGCTTGTATAGCATTAAGTCCGCCTGTGTACAATTTTGTGCATGAAGTTTAAATAAATAAATATACGTGTCTTCACTAAATTCAAGGAGTTTAGAGCGTACTCCACTGCTGCTCAACTGCGTGTTGGTGAAGAGGGCAACCTATACCGTCATTACGTCACATGTCAAATCGTCATATATAGTTACCGGCTGGAGATCGGCCAGCTTGCAGACAGTAAGCGCGAGGCCGCACACGTGATGCCGCTGCAGCGCGGCGCGCGCCGAGTCACCGCTAGCTCCCAGCGCCTCGCGCACCACCACGCACACCCGCTCTACGCTCATTGTCGACAGCCGCGCGTTCGATATGTCGCTCTGGAAATAATACTATCACTTCAAACATATATCATCATCATCATCAGATCACTTATGTCTCCACTACAGGAGCACGACCCTCTCTCGTCCGTCCTAGACGGAAGGAGGATTTGGCCTACACTCCCCACGCTGGCCAGACGGGTTGGGGAAGCCTGATCGATGTTAGATAATGTATTTCCCTTAGTCGCCTTGTACGACATCCATGGGAAGAGACGGAGTGATTCTATTATAGTCTGCCGGAAACCACACGGCCGCAAACATACATACTAAAAACAAATATAAAAATTATTCCTGGACAATTTACACACTGTCATCTAGTTACAAACTAAGCAAAGCTTGTATGGGTACTAGATAACTGATATTATACTTATTTCCTTTTTTTTTGTAAATACATACATAAAAACGCCTAGACCAAGACAAACAGACATGTTCAAGCGGCAGCTGCTGCATATATTATGATTTCAATTAAAAGACAATAATAAAAAAATGCTGGGTAAAAGTTGACTATCACTGATATGCTTGGCTGGAAAACAGAATATCACGAGATGCATATTTAGCAATGAGGAAGAAGAAAGTTGGGGTGTAAGTGGTTCATCAACATCTTTGAACCAAAGCCAACTTCACCTGCACGCGGTGCACCCTGCTGACAAACAAAGCTCTGGCGAAAAGAGTACCTCTCTTTTTGCGGGAGCGTAATTGTAAGCTACCCGACTGGGGAATGTATCTCCACCTTACCGAATACCGCAGCCAAATAACAATTCCCTTAAGGGTTGTTGTGTTCCTGCGAGTGAGTGAGGTTACGAGAAAGGAAGGAGATGCTGCGTTGGCAGCGGGGGTGGAGGCGCGCGAGCAAGTTTTTATGTTGCGAGCGTTAATATGGCTACAGCAACCGCTTCATATCAGGCGGTCCGAATGTATGTCTGCCATCCGACGTAGTATAAAAATAAAAGAAGACGAAGAAAAACAAGAACAACAACCACGACAAACTGAGGTAGACCTCAGTTTGTCGTGGTTCGATAAGTTGTGAGATGATTCCGTAAGCATATTCAACACATTTAGACTTGTAATTTTCCAACTTGCGCAAGTAGTGAGAAATTACAATAAGTTAAGTAAAAGTTACGAGTGTATAAGGCGGGGTTATAATAGGTACTTGCATATGAAATATCAGTCCGACCAGTGGTTTAACATATTATATAGTATCTTTTCTTTATATATTAAAGACCAGCAAAGAAAGTTTATCGGCGTTGTTAGGTAAGGTGCGGTATAAAATATCAATGGACAATAATTATGGACAACAATACTTTTTATATAAGATTTTATTTAAATCTATCAAAGAGCAACAAAAACTGAGTAATAGATGAAACTTTGTAAATACTTCGAGACAGTAATTCTACACACCACACCCCAGTCACTCCATAAAAAATGTCGAGTCGCCGCGTCGTTCATTATTTACCTAAACAATGAGGTGAATGCGGTTACAGAGTGAGAATGAGCGTGTGTGTATGTAACTGTTCCAAATTCGTCTCGGAGGAGAGGTGACCCAGCAGACACAAGACAGCAGCAGGGAGTGGCTATACTGTATGTAATACTTATACTGTGATTTGGGACTAGATGTATCTATGCATACGCAATACCTATAAGCAGATATCTGGATCCTTTCAGCAGACACCCTGTTCCAATAAAACGGTTAAAAAAAGAATATAAAGATAAGTACTAACCAGTCCGGGGAAAGCGGTCCGCAACAGGGTGTAGGGATTTTGCGAGGCGGAGGGTTGCTGCGGCTGCAGCTGCGGTACTGGGTGCATCGGCGGCAGCTGGGGCATGTACCCGGCGCCGGTGTTGGCCCAGCCCACCCACACAGGCGGCTGGGGCACTGGCCCTGGCTGCGCAGCGCCCACGCTCGAGACAGGTGTGCGCTACCAATATACACTTCTGTACATACTATGCTAGCAACTGTTATAAATATATAGCAACTGTTATAATATAATATATAGTATAGTATGTAATAAACCCGCAGCTTCATCCGCATGGTCATTATTTTCATACAACTTTTTTTGTAGTATTAAGATGTTTTTCCGGGATAAAAGTAGCCTATGTCATCATATGCGTGTAACTTTTTAATTACACATCGACCAGTTGTGTTTTTTTTTGCGACAAATTTCGACAAATTCAGGGCAACATCTGGGTGAAATCAGATTTTTGCTAGGCGGTGTAGTCTTATGGGGCTGCGCTGGAATAAGGCTTATTTCGGCACTGCCACAAAAAATACTTATAACTTTTTAACCGGAGGTCGAGTAATTCTGATACTTGGTGTCTGAATTCGACTAATTAACGACTAATTCTGGGTGAAACCATATCTTCGCTATGTTATGTAGTTTAATAGATCCCGAGTGGGCTGTGCCGAAATAAGCTTATTTTGGCACTGCCACAAAAAAAACCTCATAGCTCTTTGACGGGACAGCGACAAATTTTCTCCTTTGGCGACAAATTTCGACAAATTAAGGAGTAATTTTCTGTCTAGTTAAAATCAAGATCTGAGACCTGGGCTGTGCCGAAATAAGGCACGCTTGTCGGTCGCATGTTTTACTGTTGGTTTATTTTTATTTTTTGCAGAACATGTCAATAATATTGCAGTATATGATTACATGTTTCCTGTGAAACAGTTTAGAGTGTGGATGGCGCTGCGGCGGTGTGCCCCACGGCATGCTGCCAGCCGCTCCCGCAGCAAACGCGTCTTCTTCGGCCCCTGATTGCATTTGCTCTTCTGCGAACAAATATTTTATTTGGTAAGGCAGCCCCATACCATTACCGCCCAACTAAGCGGAAGCGGACTTTCATCTATTTTTTTTAATGCAAAAATCAAACTTCTGGATAGAATAGTGTTTAACCTAGTCAGTACAGCTCCGTAGTTACTATAAGCTAAGCTAAACACAATTACCAATAATATAAGCAGAAGTTTGATTTTTGCACTCACAAATTCGATGGGAACCGGCTTTAGTTTAGGCGGTAGAGCGCCAGTATTTTATAAATTATCTAGAAAATGATATGGTTATCTATAATCCGAACCTCACTCTTATTTTTATTAATCATCGTCATTATCAGTCGGTATCATCATTATAGCCGGATGTGACAGATGTGATTAACTGCTCTCCGCATCCAGCTCCTTTTTTGCTGTTTTTTATGAATATTAGTAATGAATAAAGTTAGCCACAAAATATATCAGTAATAGCATAACTACTATAAAATTAATAATTATACAAAATAATTCTTATTTTAATAGATACAATTAAATGAATAATTATTCCATGATATATAATATATAAACCTAGGTGAAATCAACACGGTTAGCGAATGAGATAGGTTAAGTCTGATGAAAAAAATATATCAATCAGAGCAGCTCCTCTAGTGGAGTAATATTGCTCATGGCACACGATGATTTCACGATTAAAATTCACTAAGAGTGTCAAGCTTCATGTCCACTGTACTTACTATATGTAAAGTCCAAGATAAACTAAATATATACATATAAATGAAACCTTCTTTCTCTTGGTCAAGGCATCATTGCGTGAACGGCTGCGCCGATTTCGCTAGGTATGTCTTTTTATTTTGCATTTGTTACTGTCAGTAGACGGTTCTTATGAAAGAGAAAAATAAGAAAGTTGCATGGAAAATTAGAAAATTTAAGAAATAGAACGGCCATATTAAGTTTTCTAATGTAACTTTATGTCGTTTGACACAAATGTCAGTCATTTGAGAGGTTGCGCGAAACCAATTCGAATTCAATATTCATTGTCAACGAGCTTGGTGGCGTAGCGGTCAATGACGCGGCTTCGATACCAACGCTCGTGGGTTCGATTCCCACATAGGACAAACATTTGTGTGCATGAACATGTCTGTTTGTCTTGGTCTGGGTGTTTTCTATGTATCATAAGTATGAATTTACAAAAAAAAAAAATGTATTTACGTATGTTTATCAGTTGTCTAGTACCCATAACACAAGCTTCGCTTACTTTGGGGCTAGATGGCGCTGTCTAATTTGTCTGACAATATTTATATTTATTGTTAAGAAGACAGGGCAGCGTCTGTCGTGTCAGCTAGTACACTATAAAAACAATTACCTTTGATAACCTTCTTGATATAAGGGTCCAAGTTGATGGTAAACGGCAGGAATATCTTGAGATCAGCGGCGGTGAGCGTCGACCGATGGAAGCTCAGGAACACCTCCAACTTGCGCTCGTCGCGGTCCAGTTCCATCAGCGTGCTAGCTTCGCGAAGACCACCAATCAGAGGTTTCACTCTGAAATTGTTACAATAACGTTCAATTGCGTTTTTTATACGACTAAGTATACGACCATCCGCCAACCCGCAGATGAGCAGCGTGGTGGAGTAAGCTCAAAACTCCTTCGACTGAGGGGAGACTCTTATCTCAACAGCGGGATGATTATGGGTTGATGCCGAAGCATATGACCTGCCTGATGATAAGCAGTCATCTCAGCCTATGGCCGTTCGCGACACTCACGAGTTGCCGACCCTGTAAAAACCCCTTCACACCTTGCTTGAAGAACTCCATGCTGTATGTAGTCTCTTGAGAAAAACCTATTTTTCTATTAACCTATTTTCATTATCGGTAACCAATCCTTGACCTTTATTTTTCAACTATTACGTGTTTATTCAGTAAATTATTATAAGTAAAATACGAAATCGAATTGAAAATAATGTTGTAATAATGTCGCCTCTTGCTCGAGCAAGCGAGAATGTACCGAATCGCTACGCGCGAGTTTCGTTTACTTTGTATATTTCTGTCACAGCCATCCGGCAGAGCTGTTCAAAATACGCATAGCGTAGCGAAATCGTGCAACACGCGAAAGTGAGGTGATAACGAGCTCGGTGGGCGAATGGCTAGCAATGGTACTTTGACTCCGACCGAGGTCGCTTATTCGATCCCCATACAAGACAAATATTTGTGTGCATGTCTGTTTGTCTTGGTCTGGGTGTTTTCTATTTATTACATGTACTTATTTAAAAAGAATGTATTTAAGTGAAAGAATGTATCAGTTATCTATTACCCATAGTACAATCTTTACTTAGTTTGGAACTAGATGTCAGTGTGTAATTTGTGTAGACCTGTTTATTTATTATTTATTAAAACTTTATTTTTATTCAACATGTAGACAAGAGCTTTGTAGTTACGAGTAGGTACAAAATATTCCTTTCAAACTGCCAATATTTTTTGCACGAGTTTATTATATATCATACTTTTCATAGATGTGTTTGAGAGAGGTTGAGTCGTCGATGTGTTCCTCATATGTTTCGTGGTGATAGATGATCCATGAGGTGCGAAACGGCCATTGTTCAGTCAAGTTCACCCACGACGCCAGTTGGTACCAGCTGAACTCGATTTGGAATGCTTTGAGGAGGCGACCTGAAATGCAGAGAATAGATAGATAGCGTATTTATAACAATGGGAATAAAAAATAAACTCATATAACTAACCGTATTATCTCACTGAACGCGGGGCTATAAAATGTGTGTTACATAATCAAATCAAATCAAAATGTATTTATTGTGGAACACAGGTATTATACATATATATTAAGGTACAATTGTTGCAAGTAGTGTATCACTATGCCCTGTCCTTATGGACATACAATAATTTAAGTTCATAGTGTTGTGCGGTACTTGTTTATTTGTCCTTCTTTCACGTCGAAAGAAATCAATGGACTGACATGATTTTCATAAGGATAGTTTCAATTTTGGATATATACGGACATAGGACGGGGAAACTAAAAGTTTTATCAAAATAATAGATTATGTCATAAAAATGCCCCTATTTACTTCATATTATTATGCTAGTATTTACTTCAGAAAAACACTAACACGAAAAAATAAAAAACAATCAAACTTTTATAAAATTATAACCTAATTACAAAATGTTCAAAAGTACTGACCGGTGATGTAGAGCACGTTCATGAGCCGTCTCATGCTGCGCGGGTTGACGTCGCTGAAGTAGTCGTCGGTGAGCAGCACGCGGCCGAGGTCAGCGGCGCCGGTGGGCGCCGCGCGGTGCAGCCCCGACGCCACCGACGACGCCAGAGACTCCGACGGCCGCAGCCGCCGCGCTCGCGCCGCCGCTGAACTACCCCCGCCCCCGCCGCCGCTCTCCTTCGGCTGGTTCTTTATACGCTCCTGACTCGACATCAGCTCTGATGTCGACGATAGCCGCCGGGCTGATACCTGGGGCAATCCTCGTATTTAAAATGCAGTCAAAATTCAGACCCGATCTTGTCTCGATAGCACAGCCCCCTTACCACCATCTCTTATTGCGATTCAATAACTGAATAAAATGCTTATTCATATCAATGAATAAGCGATTCTATTGAATTTGAAATAGAGTCGCTTATTCATTCGCGATTTTTCATTTTACTCTCTGTCATAGTAGCCTAGTCAACGAATAATTTGTGGATGGAAAAGTCGAAAGCAGAAACTTTGACTTAGGAACTTTGTTTGGACTAGTTAGGAGATAAACATACTAAAACTTCTTACCCCTCTGAGGTGAGCACGAAGGTCCCGTTTTTTGGTTTTTTGCTTACTTCTCGAAAACGGTGCATCGTACGAAATTTTGTTGTACTACATAGTAAAAGCTAATTAAATTCTCTACAACTTTGTCTTTTGCACTTTGTATCTATCTTCTATCATTGCCAAGCTATGAGCTTCTAAAAGTGGTCGATTTTCAAAAGTGTTTTTTTCCCTCGGTGACCAATATACTATAGTTACAATACTCAATTCAAACAACAAGTACGCTGCCTAATATCCGTACGACGATGTACACTTTTCGACGATTCTTAGTGTTGTATATACCGTATAACGATAGGTATCTATATCTTAATGTCTGTTTATGTGTATGTCGTCGTACATGTTTTTGAAAGTTTCTACTCACTGATCTTTGAAGTGAGGTGGAGAAATCATCAGCCGCAAGAGTCTGCATACGTCGCGCAGACGTCTGCTGCGCAGTTTTTACGCGGCGTAAGGCAGAATTCTGCAGGTAGAATGGAAGCTGCACCATGTTCCGTAGATAGTCCCATCCGCCGATGTTGCTTTCCGAGAACGCACGACGACTGTTTATTTCCACTGCCTAAATGTAGCGAAAACTTTTTGATTTAGTCATGATTAAATGCTATACTAGAAAAGTACGTCAAAACAGCCATGGAATAAAGGGGATACACGATATGCAGCGATTGCATACTGAGATTGCGCGCAAAAGAGAAAGGTCGCGCAGCAAGGGTTGAGGCGGACAGAACACGCCTACTGTACGTACAGGTGTATCATACACGCTCGCAGCGAACCGCAAAGTGAAACGCCCTCTATACTCTCCGTGAGCGAGCCTCAAGAATATCCGAGATACGTAAATCTGAATACTTTTTCGACATTTTGTTCTCTCGCTCAGTTCTAAGACTGATGTTTCTTTACAATTTTAAAAATATTTCATACTGTATCTCTTTATGGGAAAAAGATACACTATGTTATTGCAGCGAGAAAGCTCACGATGTAGTCGCTGAATATGGGTTTTATGTGTATGTAACATTTTTAATTTCTTCCACATCGGTATTGAATTTTCATGCAATATAACCTAGTAAAAGTACACATATTTTAACACACAACGATATTCATCTGACAGAGTTTATCATTATTCATGCAAATACAAAAATCAGCATGAGACACGATATAACGTCAAGTAGGAGAAAGCATGACCCTGTTAGAATTTTCGCCAACGATCTGCCTATAGATTAGAATTTGTTAAAAATATGTTTTGGTCTTTTATGCGAATTGTTTATGTGCCAAGCAGTATCTCTATGTATATACAACTAATATAAACATTATGGTGTTATTTGTAGGCACGTAGTTCAAACATGACTCCGTAGGGTTGTCAACGAAAAATAATGATGTCCGTCAAATCGTGTCAATTCAAGAACATTGGTCACTTATCAATCTATAATATTGACGAAATTATAGGTACAAAATATTTAACGTGTGATGATATTTTAAAATTGTCTATAAAAATAAATATTTCGTGATTATGCCAACAATATTATAGAGAATTAGTGATGATCCACAACATCAATTTCCATCCAGGCTAACGACAAATGTCTTAGCTTAACTAACCTCCATCCATGCAACCTGCACATACATCCAAGCCTTTAAAATCTTATAGAAAAATTATAAAGATAAAATGCTTTACTTTTTAGCGACATACTGTTAGTAAACGACCAAAGTTTTTCTTTATACGCAAAATGAAAAATAATTTACAAATCTTTTAAAAGCAAATTCAATACATGAAAACAAATATAATTTTGGAGTGGGGCATTGTCAAATAGCAAAAAAAGTTCCATGTTTATAGAGACTGGACTAAGGTGTATGCAACAGCAGTGTGTTTAGCGAGATGACAATAGTTCCCGTAGTATATGTCGTTCGTTTTCGTGTATTGAATTTGCACAAAAGATAAGAAAAGAAGATTGTATATCTAATTCAAAAAGTTTTAACTGTTTTAAAGGTTGACTGGAATAGATAACTTATACGGATATTTAATGTGTCTATATTGTATATAATAATTGTTAACTATGTACAATAAAGATATTAGCAACGAACAAAACAAAATTGAAGGTTATATTTACCTTACTGATGATGTGCGGGTCTATAGCTAGCAACAGTATGAACGGACTCTTGGCATCGGAGCACAATGCGTGGACGGCGTTGAGAAGAACCAGAACCTTCTCCTGTTCGCAGCTGTCCAGGGCATCCACCACGACCACTAGCCTGGTTTGCTGACCGGTAAATGCGTCCAGACATGATACCTGTGGACGTTTATTATTATATTATTGCGTGTTAATAACTACATGCAATGAAGGACCGACCGAATGTCAGCTTAATCAAACACCTTAAAAAACACCTAAAAAAAATTTCCCTTGGTGTCGCTGATCTCCATGGGCGGTGGTGATTGCTATCTACCAGGTGACCCACATGCTCGTTTCTCCCCCTCTCATATAAAAAAAACACGCGAGCCAAGCAGCGTAGATTGTAGCCTATCGCTGGATGGATTACAGAATAGCTGGTGACGAACAAACACATCCATCTCTGGCTTACGGATGCGTTAGGAGGTGAGTTATTGGAAGGGAATTAAGATGCCCTTTGTTGTTGTCTTTAGGCGATAGTCGTTACGGCAATCGCAACGAGAATGCGGGGCCGGATTACGGGTTGGCACTCCATACTTGGGTGAGACCATTGATCTCCGAGCGTAGCGGCAGCGTAGACGCGTCGCAACATGCGCACTTTGCCCGCGCGAATCGTACTTGGCGTTAAAGCGAACATGGAGCATAAGTGATGAGCAGAACCGTGAGCGTAGGCTCGTTGCGTTTTGCTCGTGCGAGTGCTCGTGGCGTTAAGGTAACCTAGACGAGTACGCAGCATCACGTATACAGGGTCAGACTCACCATGTGTGTAAGGGCGTCAACCTCCGGACGTAGAGCGAGCGTGGGCGCGTCCCGCCTGGTCCTGGTGGCCCTTGCGAGGCGCGCCCGCGGCGGCAAGGCAAGAGCGGCGAGCACGCGGCCCCACGTGTACAGATTGGCGAGCAGCGCGACGCACGCCAGCGCTGCCGCCGCGAACATCAGCCCCTGTTGGATGTCACGCCGCCTGATCGACGACGACCCAATCTCACTGAGCCGTCGGTTCTCGCTACTTCTTATATCTACATTACTTTATAACGTCTATTGAAACGCGTCCTTTATATCACTAAATTGGCAAACGAGCGCACGATATACCCGATAGTAAGTCACCGCAGGGTAACGACGCTTGCAACATCATAGTTATGCCTAATGTAGACGCTGCAAAACCCTCTTGAATAAAAATACTGAAGTCTTATAAACTCGATCATGTATTTGTTTGTCTATCAAAACTAAATTGTTCCAAATCTACTGCATCGATTATTTAAATCACGACGTGTAACGCGAATAAATGAACTTTGAATGTGATGGAAGATGTTTCACTTTCAATCCGTAATAACCTTCCTGACGGCGACCGATGTGCTTGTAGGCGGAGGCTGTACTAGGATCAAGCAATATTATTGCTTTGATGACAATCCAACCCATACAGGGTTCGGTTGGTGATCGGTGGAACACGAGATGAGACAGTGTCTCTTTAGATTTAGAATGGACTCAACCGTCTCTATCTTAAGATTCAGATCGTCATAAATTCTCACAAAAGCACTATTATGAACCAAGTCACAAAGACCATGTATAGGAAAGTTTCGCTAGTACAAAATTTTTGTTTTATGATCATCAAGCACACCGCGTTTCTTTGACTTGTACTAGCTTGTTATACTCTTTTATTTATGGACTTTTCGTCTAAAGGTCTAAATTAACAAGCTGATCCCGACTAATGTTATAAATGTGAACATGATTTTGTTTCTTACGCTTTCTCGCCGAAACAATACACAACCAATCACCATGAAACTTTGTACACATATTCTCTTAGGTATTAGGAAGGACATAGCATACTTTTTATTAAAAAAAAAAGTAAACGCGGGCGAAGCCGCGGGTGGGAGCTAGTAGGCAATATTTTTTTCATAATGCGTTACATTTTAAACTAAAGACTAAGAACAACTTTTTATCTACAACTGCAAGGCTCGGATCAAAAAAATACGAAATATAACTTTATATATAACTTTATATTGTCACAGTGCAATAGAAAACGTTAGAATGAAGCAAAATTTAGTCTTACAAGAACAGGATTAATACCACACACAAGAATACAATACTGGCGTATAAAATCACTTTTATAATAGAGATGATGGCTTTATTTTTCTACAATTTTCTGTTACACTGTGCATATATAGCAAATACTATTTGTTAGTTTGTATGCTTACTGTTGGTCACCATCTTTCTCTGTGAGGAACAAAACGAGGACGCACAAGCCGACGAGTATCCACGTAAAACAAAACTCGAATATTATTATGTGTGGGATGCAGCACATGCGCCGCCATCTAAAACAAAAATACTATAGTTAGGTGAATGTAATACAAATCTATATAAATAAAAATGAATATTGCTAAGCACAAAACTCTAAAACGGCGCCACCAATTCTGCTAATTTTTGTTTTAATATTTTCGTTATGGTATAAGGAAGGTTCTTATGGAGAGAAATTCCTTAAAAATGCGAGGAAAATAAAACACCGCTTTCTACCTGTGTGAAGCCGGGGCGGGCACTTAGTGTTGAAATAAATTTACAATTTAATACATAGAAATAAGGAGTAAAACCAATGAATGTTAGAAAATCAAGTGTTTGATGACATTTTCAGTTTTTTGTGTTTTAACATGTTTTAGGCATTTTCAAGGAACTTGCATTCTTGAAATATGAAGGTGGTGTTCCTGCGAGTGAGAGAGTTCACCAGAAAGAAAGAAAGGAACGAGTATAGGCTGACAACGGATCGGCGACCCCCGTGGTGTTGCTGAAAGCTTTCCATCAGGTGGCTCACATGCTCGTTTGTCCCCCTCTCATATATAAAATATATAATAATAAATAAAAAAGACCTGCCTGATAATAAGCAGTCATCGCAGCCGCGATAGCAAGCAAATGTCACTTTTGGTATTCTGTATATATTCATTAAATGATAAATATTTATTTGCACGAAATACGATATAATAGATGACAAATGTAACATAAAATATACTTAACATTTTAACAAGTTATGGTGAATGACATGGGAAGGCCAATACTCGATTCAATAGTTTATATTGGCATATATTCGAAACTAAGCTGGTTTTAACTTTTTTTTATACTAGCTCAGCAAATAGGCTCCGCTTCGCCTGATGGTCAGCGAAAAGAGGAGCCCCAATCGCATCGGCATCGGACAAGAGACCTTGATATCTTGTCAGTTGACGCTGCCATGCTGGCCTACAAGATGCTTCTTCATGCTTCGCTTGAAAGATCCCATATCCCTACTATAATATTGTAAATGTGTAATAAATTGTTTGTTACGCTTCACGCAAAAACTACTCAACCGATAATCATGAAACTTTGTACACATATTCTTGGAGGTATCAGAAGTAACATAGGATACTTTTTATTTAAAAAAAAAAAAAAAACACGAAAAAGAATTTCACGCGAGCGAAGCCGCGGGCAAAAGCTAGTTGTATATAAACTAGGTACTCACTTCCACCCCGAAGTGGAGGAGACTGGTTTAGGTCTGAAGGCGCGCGTGAGTCGCGTACAGACGCGGCCGTACTGGCACTCGAGCGCCTCGGCGAGACTGGCGATCATCTGCACTACCATGGCCTCGCCTTCTTGACCACCGCCGCCTTTCATGCCTTCCGTGAAATGAAATCTGTAACAGAATGAGATTAGATTTATTCTAACCGGATTGTATAAAAAATCTACAAACCATTGGGCGGACTGGGTTGAAAATTTATATACAATAGTGTAAGCTCGCCGCGTAGTTTGGTGGTTTTGGCACCAAATATATTAGTAAAGAATATTTTACGCTTGACTTGGGGATAGCTGGTTATGCGTGACGAAGTGTGATCGGGCGAGGCGAACGGAAGTTGAGAGGGATATATAAGTTAGAGAAGATAGAAAAAGAGAGAGTTACGTTTCGTATATTACTGTAAGGGCAAGAGAGAGAGAGAGAGGTGCGAGCACACATTTTCTTTCTCTCTTTCTCTCATAGCCAGTTACGTTTGGTATATCTAAGACACAGGCCTATAATAAGGTTTACTTCAGTCGTGTGCTCGAAAGCACACTCGTCTTTTTTTAATATTTTTTTAATATTTAATAAATTTTAATAAAGTCTGTCATATACAGAGACAGAGCCATGCAACATACACGTGACGCAACCGAAATACAATGCCCATATCCGTCCAAATCTGAGTTGTTCACTTTATACCATTTCAAATTATAGAAGATCCTAAGCTACGTATTTGTAATGTCTATTGACACTCGTGGGGTTCAAGGATCAAAGTCAAAAAAGACCACGGTGAAAAACAGGACCTGACCGATCAAAAATCGGTGTTTTTAGGAGAAACAGATTTTCCCAGAATTATGAAAGTGCATCTAGTGTTATTTATCGGCGAATAGCTAACATATTTGCTAATTGATTTTGATAACAGATTAGCGTTAGCCGAACTGTCAACGGCACTTTAGGAGAAAAAAAATATTTTTAGATCGATATTTGGCCCCGTAAACCGTAAATTGTTAAAGAGTTACCGTTAGCGAGATCGTCGTGCCTAACATATTAATATATAAGTATATTTATGCACAAGAATGGTTAGTTTCATAGTTTAGGATTATCAAATTGTGTATACCTGATAGGCGTAGCAGGCAACGCTCGCGGGTCGTTCGGCCCTGGCGGGTGACAGAACACCACTTGTAGCACCAACAATAAAGAACTGAACCTATGTCCCAGAGCGGTGATCACGCCGCCCGCCCACCACCACTCGTATCTGAAATAAAACAAGAAAATATACCATAGGATATTACTTTTTTTTTCTTTATTTGGAACATCAATAGCACGACACATAAATGACATACAGATTATTTCTACAGTAGATAAAGCCCATAATAGATGACCACAAAATAAGAGAAGAAAAAAATATATACAGTAGACTACTCATAGACTATTACACTCCTACATACTCATAAACTACAAACAAAAGTTAGACTCCTACTTGTTTTATAACGTTACCACTCTGTTAATTAAAAAAAAAAAAAATTGTGAGCACATGGATTTTGTGAAATTAATATGTCATATGTAAGAGAGTGTCAATTGGTGGGTCGTTGGTGAGTGTTGTGAAAGGAGTAAGAGAGTAATTTTTTTTTTGCTGAATTGGATTGATAACTTGTTCCCCATGTACCAGAGTAAGTAGAAGGCGACTCACTTGTTCCCCATGTACCAGAGTATGTAGAAGGCGACTCACTGTTCCCCATGTACCAGAGTATGTAGAAGGCGACTCACTGTTTCCCATGTACCAGAGTTCGTAGAAGGCGACTCACTTGTTCCCCATGTACCAGAGTATGTAGAAGGCGACTCACTGTTCCCCATGTACCAGAGTATGTAGAAGGCGACTCACTTGTTCCCCATGTACCAGAGTATGTAGAAGGCGACTCACTTGTTCCCCATGTACCAGAGTATGTAGAAGGCGACTCACTGTTCCCCATGTACCAGAGTATGTAGAAGGCGACTCACTTGTTCCCCATGTACCAGAGTATGTAGAAGGCGACTCACTGTTCCCCATGTACCAGAGTATGTAGAAGGCGACTCACTTGTTCCCCATGTACCAGAGTATGTAGAAGGCGACTCACTGTTCTCCATGTACCAGAGTATGTAGAAGGCGACTCACTGTTCCCCATGTACCAGAGTATGTAGAAGGCGACTCACTGTTTCCCATGTACCAGAGTTCGTAGAAGGCGACTCACTTGTTCCCCATGTACCAGAGTATGTAGAAGGCGACTCACTGTTCCCCATGTACCAGAGTATGTAGAAGGCGACTCACTTGTTCCCCATGTACCAGAGTATGTAGAAGGCGACTCACTTGTTCCCCATGTACCAGAGTATGTAGAAGGCGACTCACTGTTCCCCATGTACCAGAGTATGTAGAAGGCGACTCACTGTTTCCCATGTACCAGAGTTCGTAGAAGGCGACTCACTTGTTCCCCATGTACCAGAGTATGTAGAAGGCGACTCACTGTTCCCCATGTACCAGAGTATGTAGAAGGCGACTCACTTGTTCCCCATGTACCAGAGTATGTAGAAGGCGACTCACTTGTTCCCCATGTACCAGAGTATGTAGAAGGCGACTCACTGTTCCCCATGTACCAGAGTATGTAGAAGGCGACTCACTTGTTCCCCATGTACCAGAGTATGTAGAAGGCGACTCACTGTTCCCCATGTACCAGAGTATGTAGAAGGCGACTCACTTGTTCCCCATGTACCAGAGTATGTAGAAGGCGACTCACTGTTCCCCATGTACCAGAGTATGTAGAAGGCGACTCACTTGTTCCCCATGTACCAGAGTATGTAGAAGGCGACTCACTGTTCTCCATGTACCAGAGTATGTAGAAGGCGACTCACTGTTCCCCATGTACCAGAGTATGTAGAAGGCGACTCACTGTTCCCCATGTACCAGAGTATGTAGAAGGCGACTCACTGTTCCCCATGTACCAGAGTATGTAGAAGGCGACTCACTGTTCTCCATGTACCAGAGTATGTAGAAGGCGACTCACTGTTCCCCATGTACCAGAGTATGTAGAAGGCGACTCACTGTTTCCCATGTACCAGAGTTCGTAGAAGGCGACTCACTTGTTCCCCATGTACCAGAGTATGTAGAAGGCGACTCACTGTTCCCCATGTACCAGAGTATGTAGAAGGCGACTCACTTGTTCCCCATGTACCAGAGTATGTAGAAGGCGACTCACTGTTCCCCATGTACCAGAGTATGTAGAAGGCGACTCACTGTTCCCCATGTACCAGAGTTCGTAGAAGGCGACTCACTGTTCCCCATGTACCGAGTATGTAGAAGGCGACTTACTGTTCCCCATGTACCAGAGTATGTAGAAGGCGACTCACTGTTCCCCATGTACCAGAGTATGTAGAAGGCGACTCACTTGTTCCCCATGTACCAGAATATGTAGAAGGCGACTCACTGTTCCCCATGTACCAGAGTATGTAGAAGGCGACTCACTTGTTCCCCATGTACCAGAGTATGTAGAAGGCGACTCACTTGTTCCCCATGTACCATAGTATGTAGAAGGCGACTCACTGTTCCCCATGTACCAGAGTATGTAGAAGGCGACTCACTGTTCCCCATGTACCAGAGTATGTAGAAGGCGACTCACTGTTCCCCATGTACCAGAGTATGTAGAAGGCGACTCACTGTTCCCCATGTACCAGAGTATGTAGAAGGCGACTCACTGTTCCCCATGTACCAGAGTTTGTAGAAGGCGACTCACTTGTTCCCCATGTACCATATACCAGAGTTCGTAGAAGGCGACTCACTTGTTCCCCATGTACCAGAGTATGTAGAAGGCGATTCACTGTACCCCATGTACCAGAGTATGTAGAAAGCGACTCACTGTTCCCCATGTACCAGAGTATGTAGAAGGCGACTCACTTGTTCCCCATGTACCAGAGTATGTAGAAGGCGAGGTAGACGGCGATGAAGAGTCCGAAGCAGAGCACGACGACGACGTAGGGCGGCGCGCCGGCCATGGCGGCGGCCGCGGCCACGGCCAGCGCGCAGTGCCACGCGCTCCACCACACCGCCCACGACCACGACCAGCCCGTCTCGCTCCACTGGCGCGCGAAGTTCTTCATCTCCTCTGACGAACATACACCACTACTTTATTACACTTGCCTTGCAATCTCTAGTTACTACCGCAATATCTTTCATAAAGCTAATCAAACATTGTAAACTCTAGTGATAGGATATAGAACACCTTTGTATACAGAGCGTCTCACGGCGATGCCGCCTGAAGGAGAAGTACTTTAAACAATGTAATGATGAAATGAAACTATTTATACTGCCATTAGGCTCTTATGGGTACTTAGACACCTCTTATACTTTTTTTGTAATGTATGCATTTCGGAACTAACTCGTGATTAACTCTATCGGTCGGTGCTATAAAAATACAGTGCTGTTGTTGATTTGGCATAAAATTTAAAGTAAAATAAAAAAACTATACTATAAATTTAAACTCAAAGTGGTGACCCTATTAGAATCGTAACTATGCTGTCAAATTTTAGTTGAGTCCAACTGTGGTCCAACTAAAATTTGACAGCATAGTTACGATTCTAATAGGGTCACCTAAATTATTTAAAATAAAACCACTTAAATTATTTTTAACGAGTGATTAGGTATAGTCGGTAAATCTGTACTTAGTATTAATAAAGGTCAGCTCTGATAGCCCACCAAACTCACCTTTAAGTTTATTGAGCAAAAATGACTTTCCCGATCCCCATCTCGCGTACAATCCTACAGTTATAGGCACCGATAGACTCGGTTCAGATAACATGTCCGCCAATGCTGCACTGTACAACTCGTAGCCAAGTAAATTTTCATTGTCTTCATTTGTATTCAGCTTGCGGGCGCCGAATATTTGCCCTAATATCGTTTTATTGTAATTCATATCTATATTGTATGGAGTCTCATTCAACTTATTCGGCTTATATAATAATTGACTATGTTTTGGATTTCTTAGAAGAATTTCTACTATTTGCTGAAATAAAAAAAATATATGTGTCAATATCGAATACTGCATTGCACTTAAATGGGGAGCTCGTTGGTGTCGTTGTGTGGATCAGTCCAATTGATCGCGCAAGTTAAGCAACGTCAATCATAGCCTGTCCATGCCTGGGTATATTGATCTCTAGCTTCTCCGTGTTTCGGAGGGCACGTTACGCCGTCGCGTCGGTCCCAGCTGTTATCGTTAGATGATAGTCGTTAAGCCAAATCAGGGGCCTTTAGGCGGCTTGAAAACACTGACCACCGACAACCCGCAGTTGAGCAGCGTGGTGGAGTATGCTCTAAACCCCCTCGATTGAGGGGAAACTCTTATCCCAGTATTGGGATCAATAAGGAATGAAAAAACCCATCCATAATCGTCAGGTTACGGTTAACATTGATTAATTTGTATTTTTGTTGGTCTTGGCATGCATTCTGTCTGGTATCGGTTCGGCGTTATGTATTGGTTAATTGTAACGTAAGCAGAGTGCAGAGCTCTCTCGTCAACGAGAGAGATCTCCACGATCATTCAGCAGTTCAACTGTTCATTCTACATCCTACGTGTAGAGAGTGCAGGCAGTTAGATCGTGTATTTCTTGGTATGTGTTTATATTTATTTTGTATATATAATTGTATGTTTGTGTTTTATTCGAACTTCGATAGATTGGTTATGTTGGAGTGTTGAACTGTAGTGTAGTGCCGTCATTACCTTGGACCGCGCCCGCATGGCGATATGCAAAGCAGTGTCGCCGCGGTTGTCGGCCACGTTGACGCGCGCCTTGCGCTCCAGCAATAGCTGCACCATTTCCGCGTGCCGAGACCGCACAGCACGCATCAGGGGCGTGTCACCGCTCTGGGAAATAAAATAAAAAGTTATAAATGATCACAGTGTACTCAGAGTCGCTCTAATCTTATAGTTCATCATGAATAATTTTTATTTTAGTTTTGAAAGTTTATCGCATTAAAAACTAAAATCAGGCGTGTTTCGTAATCGTTTCAAAAGTGTCAAGAAGGTGGAAAATTTAAATGGATAAACCTGTTGCTTCTAATAAGCTTACCGCGTAATACTACATTCTCATAAATGTACTTACAATTGTACTATGCTCCAAATCAGGATTAGAAGCGAGGAGTAACTTCAATATGGCAGCGTGTCCCTTTTCAACAGCGGTATAAACGGGTGTCTTCCTCTCCTTGCCGGGCAGGTCCACGTCGACGTGCTTCTTGAGAAGAGCCTCCACTATATTCTTGTGACCGCCTTTCACTGCGTGGATCAGTGGCGTGTCTTTTGAATGATCCTGTAACGATAAAATGAATGTTATATACCTTTTGGATCGACTGAAAGAGATTCTCTGAATCTGGAATGTACATACATACGCATCAAATTATATATGTATATTCTCCCCGTTTTTTACTATATTGATCCGATTTAGATGTGGGTTTATTATGTATTTTCGCTATTCGACTGAATATTTTTCCTGAAAGCGATTATAATAAAGTAAGTGCCGGGTATTATCTTTATACTTTCAATGCGAATATAATAGACTTCATCCGACAGCTGAATCTTTTTTGCAACTATATCTAAGATCAAGTTTTAAATAGTAGATTATTGCATCGAGCACAAAGTAATTTATTATTGCACCGAGTGCCTGATTTAGAGCCCGAGCGTTAGCGAGGGCTCTAATCTAACAGGCACGAGGGCAATATAAATTACTTAGGGCGAGGTGCATAATCTGCTTTTCTTTCAACTAATACCTATAGGACTAGTAGATAAAAGAAACTCATATCAAACAGTTAAAATAGAAGTTTCTATGACACTGTTGGCTTCATTTAGAATGTTTTCCGGAGTTAATGTGTCGCTAGATGATTCCATTTTAATTCGAAGCCGAAGCACTCAAAATCAGATAGTATCACACTTTTATCGTCTCCAAAAATATTGTCAAGCAAAATTAACAAAGTTCCCGCCAAATCACTTTTTTAAATTTCTTTCATTTTTAACTCAGAGTTAGCAGCAATCATTTTTTAAATTTAGAACAAGTAGGATAGAAACGAATAATACGTACGAAAAAAAAGTATTGATATCGGCTGGCTGAATAGAGCTAATCCATTGGGATTGGCACCTTTTGGTGCGATTAAAAAAAACTGTGCAATAATGAAATTTCATACATTTTTATTGCTCTAGAGCATTAAAGACTCGTTTTGTACTGAGTTTTTAGTGTGATTGTGACGAAATTAAAGCATAGTTGGAAGAAAATGTAATTTATTTATCAACATATAAATGTGATTAAGAGAGGTTACCTGCACGTTAATGTAAGCACCAGAGTTGATCAGGGCCACTGCTATATCATAGAAGCCCTCTTTGCAGGCTATAGCCAACGCTGTATAGCCATCCTTGTCTAACGCGTTTACGTTCGGCTTATATTCTAGGAGCATTTGTACAATCTCAAGGTGATTTCCTGTAACCAAAAGTTATTATTTTGAATGATAGCTAAATGGAAAAATCATGGTATCTGACTAAGAGATAGAGAATGCAATTCTCGATATTGCAAGATCTCGTACATATTATACGGGATTAATCTCGTACGAAAATCGAACGAGATCTCTCAAAATTATGCAGCAGCAAAATTCTTACCTATTATACTTAGTAAGAGCTAACGAAACTTATAAGCCAAATCAGAGGCCTTTAGGCGGCTCAAAAACACTGACCACCGCCACAATTTTAGAATCTGGCATTTACAGAATCAGTCATTCATAGAACTGTACATTTTACGAATTGGTCAATATCAGACTATGTAGACATTTCTAGAATCAGTCATTAGTCGAATGGACGATCCTATTGCGTGCAGTCGCCGTTAGCACGTTGATAATAGCACCATGATTTAACTGTACAGCATCAATTACTACTGCAAAAATTATTTAGCTCATTCAAATTTAACTATAGCTACTCAAAATGTAACCGTTATTAGTAATATACTATATTACCTTGCGTGGCCTGTAGCAAAGGTGTCCAACAGTACATTCCAGCCGTATTTGGGTCTGCTCCCGATCGCAGTAACTCCATGCATGACGCGACGTCGCCAGCACGCGCGGCCCACGTCAACGCGGACGTCGCATATTTGTCGCACGAGTTCGCCCGCGCCCCCGCCGCAAGCAAACGTAGCACGACGCCACTGTGACGTCGCCCCGCCGCCCATACTAATGAACTGGAAAAAGTTGTCTAACGTGTCGTATTTGTCATATTGCAGTCTCTCAAATTGCCAAGAGCGGATCAAATACCAAAAGCTTCCTACTCCTACTACTTCTTCTGATTAATATCGTTGTGAGTTCCAACGCAACCGCAGTGGAAGAACTGCGGTAGACTTCATTGTCTCCTTTGCCAATGTAGCCTTTTTGGCGGTCGCCGCTGTTAATCCTGACTACACAGGAGACAGCGGTTGGAATGTGTGGTGGGCGCCTGTCCCGTAAACCGTCAAAGATTATAATAAAAAAATGTTGTCTGTAAAGTCGGTTTACGGACGATAATTTTACATGATAACGTCATAAGAAACATAGGCCGATCGTGCCTCTCTATCAGTTGTTCCGCGCTCTCGTTTGCACGCTCGGCTCAGGCGTAACGTGACAATGAGTCTTTATTTTTCGTGCGTACAGCCGGCGTTCATTGATTTATAAAACGTCAAAAATCTTGCAAATTTATCCTTGTTCTATAACCATTCATTTCAATCGATATTTTCCTTAAATTTCGGGTAGAATACTTTGTAAATATGCATGATAGTTTTATTAATACCTATAGTTATGACTTGAATACAGGCGCCTAAGCTGTTTTGGCTTCACTAATAACAATTAATACGTAATATCCGGTCACGAGTATTATGCTATTCGGTTATATAGATATGAACATTTTCCTAGGTCGAAGTCAGAAGGTATTATGGTTTTCAGATGATTATATGTTTTAGTTTTTAGTTGTTCATGAGTCCAGTTAAACTTGACTTAGTCGGTAAAATATCTCGTTTTCTCTGAATTCGTGGTTACTTTAGTGGTACAGCTCGACAATCTGTCATACGACTATGCCCATTGTTACCGAGAGCCGATACCCATTAGGCGTGGATTTCGTTCATTTTTGAGCAGATTCAGCAGGTCAATTTGGGATGTATGTGGTTCATCAACATCTTTGAACCAAAGCCAACTTCACCTGCACGGTGCACCCTGCTGATTGACAAACAAAGCTCTGGCGAAAAGAGAGGTAGGGAGCGTAATTGTAAGCTATCCGACCTACCTCCACCTCATAGAATACCGCAGTCAAATAACAACTCCCATAAGGGTTGTTGTGTTCCTGCGAGTGGAGAGAGAAAGGAAGGAGATGCTGCTTTGGCAGCGGGCGTGGGCGCCGCGCGAGCGATAGTATGGCTGCGGTAACCGCTTCACATGAGGCGGGCCGTAGGATTGTCTGCCACCCGACGTAGTATAAAGAAAAAAAATTAAGGGTCATTGAAATAGCAGCAGGAACAAAACAGGGGACAACACACATCCTTGTGGTACACCAGCATTCAGGGGCAATATATTCTTGATAATGATTGTAATATTATTACTCACTTAATATTGTAGTTGCCGTGTGCGTGGACGTCAGCTCCTTTCTCCAGAAGAAGCGACACCACATCTTCATGACCCTTGTACGATGCCCACATCAAAGGCGTCCATCCACCCTGCATGAATAAAAAATTACATTAAAAAAAAGTTACATTAAAAAGACTCGCCTATTCGAGTGTTCTACGGGTATACGATTGGTAAGATTAAGTCGCTACTGGTCTAAGATACGAATAGGAAGCCAACCCTCACCAATCCGTTTACGCCATGAAAAATGTACGCAAAATAACGTAAGAGTGCGTAAAAATAATGTCATGATAAAAAGATTCAAAAAATTATTTTCGTTCGGTTTAAATTCCATTGTATTTATTTATTTCTATCTTTATTGGCCACAAAATCTCGGCACAATAAGCGGACTTAATGCTAAATGCATACTCTACCAGTCAACCATTAGGAGTGCAGAACTACACGAATTGCGGTTTTTGCAATTTATGTACATTAGGAATCAAAATACTATACACTATAATAAACCCAACTTACAACATTTAGCATTTATTTATTGTAACGTGTGGGTAAAACAAATATAAGTTTAGATTCGTTGAAAACACGCAAGTTAAGCAACGTCGACCGTAGCCAGTCCGTACGTTCACGGGTTTATTTATTTCAAGCTCCTTCGTGCCTCGGAGGGCATTTTAATCTGTCGGTTCCGACCGATGATAGTCGTTAAGCTAAGTCAGTGGCCTTCAGGCGGCTTAAAAACACTAGCCTCCGCCAACCTTCAGATGAGCAACGTGGTGGAGCATGCTCTAAACCCCTTCGTTTGAAAGGAGACCCGTATCTCAAAAGTAGGTTGAATAATAGTTGACGACGGACGTATTTAGACTGAAGTATTTAGATAGTCCTTCAAGTATTGTAAAGGTCTATAGGCTACGGTAATAGCTTTACATCAGGCGGGAACTATGCTTGAAGACAGGAGAGCTACATAGGCTAATAAACTTGAGGATTCGCGCGCGAGGCGGCAACAGTTAAACGTGTTTTTATTGGCGCTCCGAGTAATATTTTTTATTGTCGTCACAAGATGGAGAAGAAAGTGGCAGATATGGTGGTAAAGGCAATGCAGGGTCTCGTGCTTCCATTGGAGCTGAAGCTGAACTCTCTCTTGGAACTGGTTCGTACTTTGGAAGCCAAAATTGATGGCTTGCAAAGTTGCCAACAAATTCAAGCTGAGGGTAAGTCGACATCAACAGCCGCCCCGCCAGCCGTTACGTACTCATCGGCAGCTGCGCGCCCCTCGCCTCGACCCCCGCTGGCTCCCGCGAGTGTGCAGACTCGGCGCCGCCGAGCCAGGCCTGTGTCACTCCGCCATTCGGCCGAGTTATTTACCTACACGCCCGACGCCCCCGAGAGCAATAATTAGTCGAGTGTCACGCGCGCTCTCTTACGCACGCGGTATGCGATGACCACCACGCCTACTAAATATCTCGGTATTTATGGTCGGTTATTTTGTTTAGCGCTTAAAATACATACCTACATCTATTTTACAAATACTTTCCGTGTTAAAGATACATCCGAGTTATTATTGGGACAATGTGAATAGTAAACCTGATCTGTAAGTACGTACAGTCATGATTCCTGTTAAAACTTACTCTAAAATTATACATTTTATCAGTGTCAACATTACGTAACATTATTGTTACTAAGTACCTACCTATGTACTTAATAATCACAGAGTATGATATAGTATAAGTAATTACAGCAGAGTAATAAACATACACATACGTAAACCTACTACATTTTTTGGTAGTTTAAGTATATGTATTTTATTGATCATTAATAAACAAGCGTATGTATTTATACCTATCTACGCGAGCGCTTCATGTTCTACACGTGGTTCAACCCTATGAGCGATACGCAGCCCGGTTACGTCAACGGCGAGACAAACCATTTTGCAAAAGCAGCGGCGGTCGCTCGTAACGCGTTACATATAGGGGTTACTTTCGATTGTCCCTGCCGCTGAAAGACTTAGGTACGAATACAGCTGCAGAATTATTTTGGACCGTATTAGCGCGTATCGAAGGTTGATATTTTATTAATTTTTATTCCAATCGTGTCGTAAGTGGATCTTCTGTTAGAGTATATTATTCTGTGGCCGAGCGGCCGCCGCCCCACCACCACCGGTACGTTCGGCAGAAGTCGTGTCGACGTCTGCGCACCCTCCCCCCGCAACCCCCGCGGTCGCTTCGGTTCCCGTCTGCAGCGGTGATGCGGCGCACGGTGCGTCATCGGAGGACGCGGTCACACTTACAGGCGCCAGCGACGCAACGGATGAACCGTGGAATGTAGTACGGCAGAGAAGACATCGTAGACCGGTTATTCGTGGAACCGGTGAGGCGGATGATCAGTTGTCTAGCGTGGAGAAATTTAGACATATACATCTTTGGTCCCTGAAGAGTGATACGACTGCAGAGATGGTACAGACCTATATGGCTAAAAAGAACTCAGATCATGCACCGTATTCAGTAGAAAAATTGAAGTTAAAACATGAATATTATGCGTCTTTTGTTGTAACAGTTCCTGAAAGTACGTTCGAGTTTTTTATGACAGCTTCTAATTGGCCTCCTAACACCGAACTCAATGAGTGGTTTCGTAAAAGAAACTTTAGTGCGAACAAGAACCAGTAATAGGAGGAGAACAGTGAATATCCGAACTGGCGGTAGGTCGTTAAATATCTACTACCAAAATGTTCGAGGTCTGCGAACCAAACTTGGTCAGTTTTCTAATGCCATTATTACATCAGCAGCACAGTTATTTTTCATAACAGAGACCTGGTTACAGCCTGGAATTAGCGACAACGAAATTATACCTCCGGGTTATACGCTTATTCGATCAGATAGGTCAAATGCACAACGCGGAGGCGGCGTAATCATTGCGGCCGCAGCCTTATACGACTTGCGCATAATAGATGCGCCGCTCAACATAGGAACTGGTTGTGAGATAGTGTGCGGCGGTGTATACTGCAAAAACAACTTAGTGTTTGTCGCCATATGTGTCTATATTCCCCCGTCTGCATCTGAGGCCAGTTACTTGAACGTGTTTGATGCAATTGAACGTGTTGGTGAAAAATATGACAACCTATTAGTATGCGGTGATTTTAATCTGAACTCAGCGCCTACATCGGTTATTTTAAGATTTGAATATCTGTTGTCGTTCTGTGATTTATGTCAGGTGAACACTGTGAATAACATTAATGGGTCAAAGTTAGATCTTGTGTTATGTAGTACGTCGTTGGGGACGGTGTCAGTGCATCGCGAAATCGATAGTCTGGTTCCGGTAGATAATTATCATCCACCGCTCAGTATAATTATAAACGACTATATTGAGTGCGGTACATATGATTCGTTGTTTTGTTCTGAGACTGAGTGGAATTTTAATAAGGCAGATTTTTCAAAATTATACACAAATCTGGGATCTATTAATTGGGAGCCGTTGTTCAAAATTAAAGATCCTAGCACTGCTGTAGATGTTTTCTATAATTTGCTATTCGCTGCGGTAGATAAATGCGTCCCTAAGAAATCGCGTCGGGCGGTACCACCTCGGTATGTTTATCCCGTGTGGTACTCTGCCGAAACGATACGCAACATTAAAACAAAATCTTTTTATCACTCGCGTTTTAAGAAAACGAATTCTTCAGAGGATCGGCACATATTTTCTCGCTATAGGGCTCTTGTTAAATTAGGCATTAAGAATGACTTTCACAGTTATATATTACGTATGGAACATGAGCTAATGAAAGATCCGTCGTCTTTTTGGAAGTATACTGCCTCGAAACGTAAGTGTACAAATGTAAGTAGGAAAGTTACTGAAAATGGTCAACCTATACCGGATGAGGAATGTGCTCAGAGGTTTGCTAATTATTTTAGTTCTGTGTATGATCAGCGGCCGCCGAGCCTCAATGCAGAGGCGGCGGCGGCGGGTACGAACAATAGTAACTACGTACATATTACATCTATATCACCTGCAGATGTTGAGCTCGCACTCAGGCGTCTTAAACCTAAAAGATCAGCTGGACCAGACGGCATTCCACCGTATGTTGTTAGAGATTGCAGATCAGTGTTCAAGTTACCATTATGGCATTTGTTTAATCTATGTCTTATGAATAGCTTTTACCCTGATGTTTGGAAGACTACTAAAGTTATACCGGTACCCAAGTCGAAGCGTGGATCTAATATTAGTGATTACAGACCAATAGCCGTATTATCTGTGTTTGGCAAGTTATTTGAATCAATCTTACATCGCTTGATTAGTAGCCAAATTGAGTGTAGGTTGACTAGCGCTCAGCATGGGTTCAGAGCGGGTTATTCTACTAGTAGTAATTTAATGTCTTTTTTGGCACACACGAATAAAGTGGTGGACTCTGGGGGTCAGGTAGACACTGTTTACTTTGACTTCCGAAGGGCATTCGATGTGGTCAATAATGACATTCTCCTCCAGAAATTTGCTGCGATCGGATTCACTCCATCGCTGTTACAATTTTTTTGTTCATATTTGCGTGACCGAAAGCAGTACGTGCACTACCTTGGGCGAGACTCTGATCCGTTTTGGGCCTATTCTGGTGTTGGGCAGGGCTCTAATCTTGGGCCTCTAGAGTTTTTAATTTTCATAAATGACTTGCCGGACACAGTTAGCACAGCGCAATGTCTGTTATTCGCCGATGACTTGAAACTTTTTCTAAGAATAGGTGAAGAGGCTGATTGTGAGCTACTTCAGAGGGACATTAATAATGTGTTGCGTTGGAGTGAAAACAACAAATTAATGTTCAATGTTGATAAGTGCTTTATGATGTCATACACTCTTGCAAGAAAGCCGATTACAGCCACTTACAATCTAGCTAATTCTATCGTACCGAGAGTTTCTTCTATACGTGATTTAGGCGTGCAGATGTGTGGCGATCTGTCCTTTCATGAACATATTGTTGGCGTCTGTACGGCAGCATTTCGAACTTTAGGTTTTGTACTGCGGCAAGCACAACATTTTAATAGCGTAACAGCCATCAAGACGCTATACAATGCGCTTGTTCGTAGTCAATTAGAGAGTAACGCTATAATATGGAATCCGTATGAGGCCAAATACATACTGATGGTAGAGAAGTTACAGAGGAAATTTGTGCGGTGGCTTCATCGTAAGCAATATGGGTACAGTGTAGGTTATCCCAATGTTTATCCCAGCGCTTTTTTGCTTGGTATGGTTGGATATGGCAGTCTTGAGGTTAGACGTAATGTCCGACTTCTTGAGGTTGTGTTTGAACTGCTTAGGGGTAGTAAAAATAATGCAACTGTTTTAGAACAAATTAATTTTAATGTTCCTGATAATTACTATCGGTCCCGGTCACATAGATTATTCACGCTGCCTCTTTGTAGAACGCAAATGGGTAGCCATGCACCGCTTCCTCTAGCACTGCGCTAACTCAACGACGTTGTGTCTGAACGCTTGCTCGATTTGTTTGTTTGCTCGCCTGCAGAATTTCGCAGGGTGACAACAGAATATTTAGAAAGCGCGATTACATAATAATGATGTCCTATTCAGTTTAATTTGATTTAATTTGATTTGTTTTAATTTAATTTGATATGTTTTTTATTTAATTTGATATGTTTTAATTTAATTTAGTTTGATTTAATTTTATTTAATTTTATTGTGCTATTTAATTTAATTCATTTATGTCTTATTGATTTATTATGTCTTATGATTATTTATACTGTTATGTTTTTTGTTTATGTTATGTAGCCTTTGACAAGCGCATTGGCTTGCTGTAATGCTTGTCAAAAGGAAGTCAATAAATAAATAAATAAATAAATAAATAAAAAAATACGCGAGCCACGGCTAGTATAATACTTCCAAAAGCAATTATGCAACAATTTCTTAAATAGCATCGAAGGGCGCGTGAAGCCGTCGGTCCCAGTCCCAGCTGTTGTCATCTGTTGTCATTAGATGATAGTCGTTAAGCCAAATCAGTGACCTTTGCGCGGCGTCACTGACTTCCGCTAACAAGTAGTTGAGCAGCATTTTTTATACCGCTTTTGAGGTGAATGTGGCTCATCACGATCTTGAGAGCCAAAGGCAACCTGCACGTGGTTCACCCTGCCGAATTGCAAAAGAGGTTCTGGCAAGAGAGGTAGGGCACAGCGTATTAGTAAGTTGCCCGAATGGGGAAGTACGAGTACCTACACCTCACAAAATATCGCAGTCAAATAATAAATAAATAAATATTTCTGGACAATTTACACAGCGCCATCTATTTCCAAATTAAGCGCAAAGCTTGTGTTATGGGTACTAGATAACTGATAAATGTACTTAAATACATTTTTTTTGTTAATACATACATTATAATACATAGAAAACACCCAGACCAAGACAAACAGACATGTCTCGTGCGGGAATCGAACCCGCGACCTCGGAGTCAAAGTGGCCATTGCTAACCATTCGACCACCGAGCTCGTCGAAATAACAATTCCCTTGAGGGAAGGAGTTGGCAGCGAGCGATATTTCACGTTGCGAGCGTTTATAGGGCTACGGTAACCGCATTAAATTAGGTGGGCTTTATGCTTGTATGGAACTCGTAGTCGTATAAAACCTTGGCAGGGAGTTCATTCCACAACTTGAGAGTTCGAGGTAGAAAACCCCTCTGGAACTGTACAGTACGTGACCACTTCGGCTCTAATACGACAGGATGAATTCCCTGCCTATGGAGAACGTGGTGAAATAAGCTCTAAACCACTTCGATTGACGGGAGACCCGATAGTGAGATGCACATGGGCTGATGCCGAATGGCTATTCGGCAACAACATAATTCGCTCATTTGCTGCAATATGGTCACAGCGTACATATATGTCGTTGTTGCACGTAGATCACGTTTATGATCATCCAACCAAATAAGACTTATTAATTGCAACAATAATAACATAAGAAATTAATTAGACACTTCTAAAATGTTATAAACCTTATTAAGAAGAATCGGAAAGTAGAAACAGTATATAAAAATAAATATCAAAATAACGTTCGGAAAATGCATGTTGACTTTAATTATGACGTTGTTGCAGCCAGTGAGCGATATAGTCACAGAAATATATTGTATTTGTTTAGTATCAATACGCTCACTCTCTTTTATATTTGCCAATCTATTTTAATGCTAATTCATTACAAGATACGACCATCCATTATGATACAATGACCCAAACTCATTTTATTTACATTTTTGCGTCTACGCATTTAATTTCAGATCTTACTGTCACAAAAGAATGTAGCTTATACCAATATTTGTCTACTACTATTATTTATTGTGAGTTACGTTAAAGTCGAGTTATAAATTACATAAAGTATTTAAATTAATCAATATAGGTCAAGTATAATATATTATAACAAAAGTTTATATACAAATGTATTCAATTATAGATCTTACTGTATTGACTTAAGAACTAAAACGGTCATCTACTTTGGACGATTTACCTTCTGTTTTATATTACCCGTGGCACGTTCGTTAAAGAGCGTGTAAACAAACTACTGGCCATCAATCAGGTTAGCTGATTTAAAAATACGCCAATAAGATATACAACACAATATTTTATTAATGTTCATTCCTTTCTTTTTTACAAAAACATTTAACTTTTGTATGTTTATTTGTTTCAAACCTTGAAACATTGCGCTGTAATCTATATATATAAAGTAACGTGTCCTGACTGACTGATTCATCAACGCCGAGGCAAAACTAAAAAGCAATTTTTTTTTTTTATAATTAAAACAGCTGTATTAAATCTCTCTCACAAACAAATTCATAGGAACTATTAAATAGGTTCACTTTGATTTTAGGCTGGAGTGTGTGAGAGACTGGTGCCTGAGCTAGGTATAACCCTGTGTTACAGGTCACCAGGTAATAAACGTGATATTTGGACCGTGGGTTCCTTTTGTGACGTATAGGTCGTAAGAAGGGATTTTGCGAAATTCACCCCCTTTTCGGCTTGGAACTTTGTAAATGTAGTCTAAAAAGAAAATAAAATTGAAAGAAAATAAAAAGAAAATAAAATTGAAAAATCGTGAAATCCGTGTTTACGGATTAGACTTGTGTAGTTCCTGAGTGAGTAGTTCAATTGTACCAGTTCACCATACAAGCCGGTTCTTGTCACTCACTCTTTCTTGTCCCATGTAGTTCACTGCGTCATTTAGTTCAATGAGTGACAAAGAGTAAAAAGAACGGAAATACATAAAACGTACGAGCTAGAATGAGAGAGATACATTGTAATGCCAAAATTGCTGATAGAGAGCGAAAAGGACGGAAGATTCTGAAATTGTTCGTGATAAAACGAAACAGATAGTTTCGTGCGTGTTTGACTGACCGAATTAGAACTCTAAGGCTAAGGACATAAGAACCATAAGCTGTTAGTGAAAATATGCTTTATTAGTAGTACAAGGCTTAATTTTTATATTAATTATTATTTTAACCACTAAATAATTTCTTTTTACTCAAGCTTGACAGTCCTAAGCCTGTGAAAAGTTTGAAGCAAAATCAATATTTGGAAGGAAATTTATAAAATATTTAATTAGTTATACTTATTTAATACAAAAATGCAATGTCATTAAAATGATGCAATAGAACATAGAAGAATGTAGAAGGAATCAATCAACAGAACTACTGAGTCGATTGAATCAAAGATACATTGAACTAAACGAACTAAATGAGTCAAAAGAACTACAGAAGCAATTGAACTAAATGAACTAGATGAGTGACATAGTTCATTTGCGTCAAAAGAACTGCATCTCTCTTTTCAGTTCAGTGAACTGTTTTGCGCAAGTCTATTACGGATTTCACGATTTTTCGATATTCAACCCCAAAGAGGGTGAACAGGGGTATGAATGAATTTCATACATCTACGCATACGAAGTCGCGGGCAAAAGCTAGTTTGGTATATTTTAGTAACAATATACAGGGTGTCCGGTGGACGGTCCGCTAAACGGGCAGAGCTATAAGACTTTTTATCTGGTACACCACTAATGCGGCAGGTGAGGTCGAATTGTGCGTGGTGACGCGTCGCCACGGTTAAGTCGTTATGACCAACGACATGGGTTAGGTTAAGTACCTGAGGTTTGACTAGGATATAGGAGTGCCTAGACTTCGGCTATTACCTATAATACTGTCTGAGCTTTAATTGAGACAAGAGGACTTTTGATCAAAAACTTTAGTCACAATCACTTTCTGACTACAAAAATCAGTCGATGTTTATGAATAAAAACTGTTTTTGATGAAAGTCAAAATAATTTTTGTCTGATTTTTGAAATCAAGAATGATTTTGACCGGTTATGAGTTTTGAATGTAACATATACACAACTCAAAAAAAACCACACTTATGCATGTGTGCTCGTAAATTCGCACGTGGCTATGTGTGAGGGTACGTTTGTGCGCGGAAGCACAAACAAAATACAGATACCGACTTCATTGAAGTCAATGATTATGAGGATAACCAATGATATGAATACGCGTCAACTTTAAATGATTCGATAGGTTCTGACCAAAAAATTAAGGAAAGACTACTAATTTGCCTGTGTATGTCGTCCGCCGACCGTGGCCTAAATGATTGGTCGCTGCGACCATGGTCGCGGTCGCGGTCGCCCAGTGCATTTGAGCTCTTACGAGTTTGAACTTGTTCTACATGTCCTCATGAGTACATTAATGAAAACAAGTTTATTTAAAAAATATTTTTTGCGAATCCCATATTCAAAGTTGAATTATATTCAAGGATGTTATTTTTGTGTACTTGCACGAACGATATTTCAATAAATAAACTTTTTTAGCTTACATGCAAATTAACTTATTTCTCTTGTAGACGAATTGTTCTCGTAAAATAACAATTAAATAAGTCACTACATAGTATAAAACAAAGTCGCTTTCTCTGTCCCTATGTCCCCATGTATGCTTAAATCTTTGAAACTACGCAACGGATTATGATGCGGTTTTTTTTAATAGATAGAGTGATTCAACTGGAAAGTTTATATGTATAATATATGCATAACATAGTAGAAAAACACTGATAATTTAGAGGTTTCTAATGTGATGTCGTAAATAAACACATTTTTTTGCTCTTTCATTGCAAACGCTGGCTGAACCCAACGAGATAGATCAAAATAACGTAGTACAGTATTGTTCACCTTAAAATGGTCTACAAAAAAGTTCGCGATGGTATATGTCTATCTCTTAGTGGTAACACACAATAACCGTTATTTTATCCTTTGCTTTTTACAAGAAATAATGCCTTATTTACGAAGCGATTTTAAGCAATACAGAATTAATCCTTATCCAATTAAGTACCTTAAATACATTGCGCATTTAATATAGATCAATATGGCCCTTCACAGCATGTAATTTAAATGAATAGTTTAGAAGATATTACACATTTAAAATGCAGGGACATAACGGCTGTGGCGGTACCGGCCGCGGAGCCGGCGGCGTGTGCCTATAACTGGGGAAGGACTGGATAGGACAAAGCGCAAAGACCTTCTGTAGTACATTTAGTATCAGCATTGCACCCGTGCGAAGCCGGGGCGGGTCGCTAGTAATCTATATATTACAAAAATTAATCCCTATTACCCTTGGTCGCGCAATCACGCGTGATCGACTGGAACGATTTCGCTATTTATTTGTATGTTGTCAGGAGAAGGTTCATAAGAAAGAAAAAAAAAACCGGACAAGTGCGACTCGCCTACCGAGGGTTCCGTACGGATCATTATAAATAGTTCCGGAATCTAACCAACTATTTTTTAAGATTTAATTACAAATGTATAGTTTTGAGATTTAATCTTGTACTTGTAGTCTATAACGATGTTACTTGCCAAATTTCATAGTTCTAGGTCAACGGGAAGTACCCTTTGAGTTTTGATTCCCTTGAGAATGTGTTGAAATATGCGTTTTTGCTTACGTCTTTTTTTACGTAAACTTAGCAGTTTGATTTTTTTACAACTTCATGGGTCTACGGTACCTGAGTATACAGTTCAAATTTCAGCTTGATACCTCCACCCATTCTCGACATAGAGGGTCTTGACAGACAGACAGACGGACAACAAAGTGACCTTAAAAGGTTCCGTTTTTCCTTTTGAGGTACGGAACCCTAAAAATAAGAAAACTGAACGACCATATTAACTTTTCAAATGTAACTATTTGACGTATGACAGAACTGTCAGTCATTTGACAGATAGCGTGTAACCAATTCGAATTCAAAATTCATTGTTAGGTCTTCTTATCAATGAATATAATTATTTCTAACTCTTCTTACCAATGAATACAGAACAACGTCTGTCGGGTCAGCTGGTAATAAACAAAGATCAGTAGTAACAAGTGGGTAATACTTATTTAATTGTTATTTGGCGACAACAATTCATCTATATAAGAAACAATTTCCTTTACATTTAAGCCAAAAATGTTTGTTTAATGAAAGATTGTTCCAAACATAATGCATGAGCAAGGTATTAATATCAATCATCTTATTTCTTTTTTTTTTTATATTACGTCGGGTGGTATACGGTCCGACTGATGTAAAGCGGTTACCGTAGCCATAATAACGCTCGCAACATAAAATATCGCTCACGCGCCTCATTTATATTTAGAACATATTTTTTATCCTTTCATCTATAAAACATTTGTTCCTGTTTCGAAAAGATGAACGAAGTGAACGCTGTTTGTAGTAAATATAGTTATTCCAAGGCTCCTGCCTAACCCGTCCTGAATTTTTGTTTTGTCTGCCCCAACGTTACATGTCAACGTCTACGTTGTTTTCACATCTGTTATATTGCACAACGCATAAACACAAATTGTATTTATTCCAGATTATACGAATTTAAATTAGGTCGTCTTATAATAAGAACGCGGTCCAACGCTAGTCCATGATCTAAAGAATTATCTGACCGAAACAATCAGACGCATATTTATTTTAAAATTTTTAGAAGTCAATTTGGACTTACTCTCCAAACGACCAAGAAACTGAACATCGCGCGATATGTAGACACCCAGGATACCGATTCCTGGAGCAACTTTAAGGAGAGTGCGCTCCAATCGTAGAGCTGCGACAAACGGGAACTTTTTTTTGCGGTAGAGGCGCATAACTGTGTCTTTGAGGCATTAATTTGGGCAAAATTTTTTCACCTTCAAATTGAGAACTGTTCAAGTGACATCTCCACTTCACATAAAACTTCACTTTTGCTCTCCACTGGCTCGGCTCCACGGTGAGTCAGGTATACCAAAAGATCACCAGCCGAAAGCCCGCCATGGCGAAAGCCATATTGACCAGGTAGGTACTACCAAGGCCAAGAGATATATAAGAGCACCGGAAAAGGTGCGCTAAAATCGGAGCTAGTTCCGGGGCATAGTTCTTTAATATAATAGGCGAAATACTGGCTGGAAGATAGAAGATTTTGTGGGATAGGACTGCCTTTGTAATATATATATATATGTAGTATAGAGATTTTCAATAAAGGCGTAAAGGAGTTTCTGCACGGTCGGCGACACGTGAGGGATTTCTCTGGTTTCATAAGCGTCCATAGTTTGCGAGGACTGGTTACCATCAGACAGGCCATATGCTTGTTTACCACCGTAGTGGTATAAAAAAATACTAATGTTCTTCATCGCTAGCCTTCACAAGACCTCAACACATAATGAACAACAGATTGCGTGCTTTACATATATAGCATACTACTTTATCATAACAGTTTTATGACACCACTATATCCTTTCCTTAGATTGTAAAATGTCATATAACATCTACATTGAAAATAAAAACACAATAAACGAACATAATTATCTACTGTTCGCAAATGCATACATTGATAATTTATTACGCGTAAATAATGCTTTTAGCGGTCATATGTTAACTGGATTTAAGAATACACTATAGTGGATGTCTGTGACATCTTGGCAAAGCTCCACTCCATCGTATAAATATAGTAATTTTGAGTACTCACTCTCAGAATACATTTTGGTCATTGCTCTATTATAAATATTTGGGTCATATAAAGTGCAACTGCAACGATGCATTTTGAATACACACACTAATGAACATTTCTATATTTTATGTTGCGAGCGTTGATATGGCTATGGTAACCGCTTCACATCAGGCGGGCCATATGCTTGTCTGCCACCCGACGTAGTATAAAAAACAAAAAAAAACTTCCTACTTCGATCATTAATAATAATTAGTGATCGAAGACTTTATATCAATTAAAGATCAGATATGATCAGAAGTATAGGCTAGCAACGGATCGGCGACAACTTGGTGTTGCTGATCTCCATGGGCGGTAGCTTTCCATCAGGTGACCCATGTGTTCGTTTGCCCCCACTCATATAAAAAAATGGTTATCCAAATAATAAAATAGTGATAAAAAATAAATTTAACTTATTTACTATTATTTAGTTTAGAGCCTTATTTTGATATATTCCGATACTGGTATGGAAATATTGTTTGACCAAGAATTGAATGGTAAAATTACTGTAACAAACAAAAATGATATGTATGTAAGGTGTCGGTTTGTAATTTTCAAATGACATGTAAAATGAGAGGTACTTATAAGTTTAAAAAAAAAAAAAAAACTTCTGTCTGTCGTGTCGTGTATCTGTTTGTTCCGGTTCATCTCCGACACAGCTATACCTATTTTGAGGGCTTTCTTTTCTTTCACTGATAGATAGTAGATGTTATAAAAAGTAACTTAGTTTTGTTTCAGAAATTTAGATATACAACGCAGACGAAGTCGTCGGCAACAGCTGGTTTTATAATAATAAAAGATAAATAAAAAACTCATTTAGTAAACAATAAACAGAGCATAATAAAGTCGTCTTTATTATGCTCTTCTAGAAATTATCTCTTGTCCATAAGTCAGTAAATTGTTTATGTCAGTCCTAATGGTGAAATCGTATTGAACGAATTTATGTGTCACACGCAACTATCGAGAAACAAAACACTACGAAAATAACGCACAAAAATTCATACAGCTGCGCAAATGACGTGCCAATAACAACGTGTAAACAGTGGACTTGTGACTGCAGTGACTCATACTCAGTATTCATAATGTGAATATGAGAAATAATAAAAAAATACACCTGTATTTAAGTAATAATTATCTTTATTACCAAGCGTACAGGTATAACTTATAAAACTCATATCCTTTAACATCTATAATGTCCAGCTGTGGTCCAGCGCTCAAACGTATATCCGTACACGTAAGAAATTGTTACTTTATAGCAGCGTTTCTTAACCTTTTTAGGTCCACGGACCCCGAGAAAATCAAGCACAATTTTAAGGACCCTCTTAATAAAAACATGAATAAATTTAGAACAATTAATTTTAGTACTGAAAAAAAATATTTTAATAAAAATTAATAATAATGTATTAATGTGAAAGTCGGTGATGTTTTTTGCGAGTCTTGCTGGAAAAAAAATTGTATTGATTCAAATGTTCATAGATAAGACCCCCCCCCCCCCCATTCATTGCACGTCAGTTGAGCTTCACTTGACTTGCCATCTCTTTAGGCTTTTAAACAGAGGAAGTCAAATTCCAAATGCTTCTTACGCCTACAAATTTTTTCTAATTAAATTCGTTGTGAGTTCCAAGGCTAGGATGGCTTAGTTTTATCCTCGGCATTGCAGTGGACTTCACTGTTTATTGCCATTTCAGGCGGTCTCCTGGCTACACAGGAAACCCAATGGCGGGCCCCCCGTCCCGTTCACAAAAAAAATAAGGAATGATCATAAAGTTAATATACCTAGCGAAATAGAGGAACAAACAAAAGCTGTCAAATGTATCATAGCTCCAAAGATATTCATTTTGACATCGATAGTTGTAAATAATAGACTCAGATGATATAGTAAATTATCTGTAAATTATCTTTACCTTTGTCGAACAGATTATAATCATTCCATCTATCAAGACTAGAGATGGGCAAAATCCCAGGCATTTACGATAAGTGCCCATTAAGTACCTGTAAATACCCAATAAATGCCTAGTTTTGGGCATAAATAGGGAATTTACTTTACTAGTACTTTTTATTTTGCCCATAAATGTAATATAGGCTATATTTTATTAGCTGTAACGATTGGAAAGCTCTTATTCAAAAATATAATAGAATTCCGGTTATATTTTTGAAATAATCACCAGGTCACTGTAACAATTACATGCTGCATTCAAGGCGGAAACGATTAGTGCATCCATCCCATTACTTCCTTAATTTATATTAAAAGATGTTGCAGCACTTTAAATAAAACCGGTATAGAATCTGCATTGCTTAAGGCGGCTTACGCGGTAAAAAACAATCATAAAATTTGCATGGATCTCATTCCCTTATGAGTCATAGGTTTGGTTTTTGGGTACATTGACCAGAAACACCACCGAAGAAATCTTTTTTTATAAAATGTTCTTTTTACCTTTGAATTATTAAAATTGATCACATTCAAAACAAAGTCTATGAGCATTTAAAATAATTTAATTATTTTAGTTCATTATTTTACATGTATGTTTTAACATTTTTGTTTGGCAGACAAGCATAGGGCCCGCCCCGCCTGATGTGAAGCGGTTACCGTAGCCATATTAACGCTCGCAACATAAAATATCGCTCGCGCGCCACCACCCCCACTGCCAACGCAGCATCTCCTTCCTTTCTGGTGACCTCACTCACTCGCAGGAACACAACAACCCTCAAGGGAATTGTTATTTGGCTGCGGTATTCTGTGAGGTGGAGGTACATTTCCCAGCTTACAATTACGCTCCCTACCTCTCTTTTCGCCAGAGCTTCGTTTGACAGTCAGCAGGGTGCACCGCGTGCAGGTGAAGTTGGCTTTGGTTCAATCAAGGGAATTGTTATTTGGCTGCGGTATTCTGTTATGTCTGGTATTGCCCCAGTCGGGCAGCTTGTATATACGCTGCTCTTTTTTTTCTAGAGCCACTATCGCTAGTCGGCAGGGTGTACCACGTGCAGGTGAGATTAGTTTTGGCTTTAAAAATCGTGGAGAGTTTGAAGTAATTCCTAATTTATTACAATCTCTTCATCATTTACTACAGATGTCATTTCTTAAATTTATTACACCACCGTTCACATCGTGAATCAGAAATTGTAACGCTAATGTTTCATCTTACTATCTGTTTAGACGCAGGTCGAATGGTTAGCAATGACCACTTTGACTCCGAGGTTGCGGGTTCGATCCCCGCACATGACAAATATTTGTGTGCATGAACATGTCTGTTTGTCTTGGTTTGGGTGTTTTCTATGTATTTATATGTACGTATTTACAAAAAAAATGTATTTAAGTATAATATCAGTTATCTAGTACCCATAGTACAAGCTTTGCTTAGTTTGGGCACAGTATAAGTAATAGTACTACGTACATTATGGCCACTCCCTGACGCTCTCTCGTGTCGACCTCACCTCCCCTCTGAGACAAATCAGGAACAGTTTGTATGGCGCCGCACGCACACACGCTCATTTACGCTCTGCACAGACGTCATTGTTTATGTAGTAGAAAACGACGCGACATTTGTACGGAGTGGCCGGGGTGTGTAATTTGTCCAGGAATATTTATTTATTTATTAAATGGCATCGTCTTTATCACTACAGGTATATCCCGGCTACTCCATACAAATTTTCCGTCGTGAAATACTAATATACGAGTATAATATGACAAAATAGGAAAGCAGATGTTGCTCAGGGTCGTGCTAATGTAAACAAAGCTGCATGTGCTACGGAGGGCACGTTAAGCCGTCAGTCTCGACTGTTATCATAAGATGACAGTTGTTAAGCCAAGTCAGCAGCCTTTAGGCGGCTTGAAAACATTGGTCTTCGCTAACCCGCAGCCGAGTAGCGTGGTGGAGTATGCTTTAAACCCCTGCAATTTAGGGGAGACCCGTATCCCAATAGAGGGAATGTATAAGGGTTAAAGACAATTTTTAAAAGAACGTGTCCTCGATAACTTATCGACACAGTCGATTACATTTGATTTCAACAGCTGTTTAAGCGTGTTAAATTCCATCAGTTATAATAAAAATTATCATAAACACTCACGCAGTCTCTTGAGTCGACTCTAGCACATGCATCTAGAAGTTCTTTTACGATGGCAAGATGGCCACCGCGAGCTGCAAACGCGAGGGACGTCCAGCCGTCCGCATCGCCGATGCCTGGATCTGCGCCCGCAGCCAGCAACAACCGAACCGACGCTGCCCGCCCGTTCTCGCTCGCGCACATAAGAGCTGTCGTTCCATTCTGTTAAAAAATATATACTTATTATCATTAGCTGACCCGGCGAACTTCTTACCGCCTAACAGTCGATTCTTTATTTTTTTAGTTTAAATCAATATTTATACGATACTAACGTCACTCAATTGTTTTGCCTTCCCGGAATCTCTCCTACTAGCTACTAACACTTGAACTTTATGATATGGTATTAAAGTTCAAATTGACTTTTAAGTATTATTACGACTCGTTTGTATGGGAGTATAAAAAAGTGTTGTTTTTAGACTTTGTCAGGCATTTTTTTAATATTTTCTCTGCGTAAAAACCATTCTCGTACTTTAAGGAATATTCTAAAAAAATAATTAACGAAATCGGTTCAGCTGTTCTCGAGAAATGCGCTTAGCAACACATTCAGCGATTCATTTTTATATTATAGAAGATAATTCCAGTTCATTCATACACCTATTTATAAGATGACTTGCAGAATAAACTATTGTCGATGAAATCAAGCGTGATTTAGTTGAATAGGCTATTTGACTAACATTTTTTTCTGTTTGATATGTAGGGACGTCTCCATAATATAACCATAGGTGAAAGAATTACTTCGATAGCACAATAATCTCTCGAGATATGGTAATTTGAAAATCACAATTTTTAGACAAGAAAACTACCGAATTATGACGTCACAGGTTTGTATTTTGTATGAATCAAATCAGAAATTCGTACGACAGCTATGTTAAATATTGCGTTTATGTTATTAGTATCATAATAAAAGTTATAGCTTTTTTATTGCTTCTCCAGTGGAAATATTATTTTTTAATAATTTCATAATTTTAAAATGGACTTTACCGCCAAACTTTGATCGACGCTAAAAAAAGTCTGACTGAAGATATTATAATGAAAGTTTGCAGATCTTTATAGTTTTGTGTATTTTACGATATTGTTAAATAATTTATACAATTTTTAAACATTGGAAAATAGTCTATTGTAAGGATACCCGAACCTTCCGAGTACCCTAACAATTAGGTGTTGTAGTGCCATGTAGTACATAAAGTACATACAAGCCTTGACACAGTGTATAATAAATTAAGTCACCAACATTAAACTGCAATTCATTGGACGTCGGATCTGCACTCAGAAGTGACCGAACAAAAAAAAAACAAATCGTAAAAAGAGGAACAATCGCGAGCCAGTCAGATCAATGGTCACCAAAAAATAATATATTTCGTCTTTTCGAAGCACCGCAATCAACTAAATGATTTAACAGTAGAAAAAGAACCTACTTTAGGTGTAATGTAATCTGTGAGTGTGGTGTATTTCGTTACCGGCTTCCATCAAACGGGCTATATGCTTGTTCGTCGTTTAGTGTCATGAATATGACCGGAAACTTACAACCCAATTTTAACCCCTGTCCAATTTTCTATCTACAAAGAGTACTTCACTAGCGGTTCCTGTTACTTTGTTCGCATAAATATTTTTTGGTTTCTCTCTATCCTCTATCTACCCTCAGCTAAAAATAATATCATGTTAAGTCTTATCTTCTTTTGTCCTCCTGCTTTCAGTGCTGTTGTCCATCTACCCTAACCTATTCCATTACGTCTTGTCGTGTCGAAATTTAGAAAAGCTTCAAATGGGTTCAATCCTCAGAACTATTTAACTTTCACACATAAACGAAACTATAGGAAATTTAGCAATACTTTGGGCCATAAAGTACCTGGTTGGGATGATAAGGAAAGGAATAGAAGACATGAAGGAAGGAAATTAAATATACGCAGAATAGCAGGAGAGAAAAATGGTCGCTCTAACTAAACAGGGCCCTTACCACCATCTCTTATTGCGACTCAATAACTGAATAGATTGCTTATTCATACCAATGAATAAGCGACTCTATTTCAAATGGAATAGAGTCGCTTATTCATTGGTATGAATAAGCAATCTACTCAATTATTGAGTCGCAATAAGAGATGGTGGTAAGGGGGCTGAGCTTGCAATTTATTGTAATATTAATTATGAATCGTGCAAAAGCAAAAAGAAAATGTTATCTATCTAAAGATCAAAATATGAAAAGTATGACAAGTTTCTGTCGAGCTTCGGGCACAAAAACACGACGTAGATTAGTCACAAAATATACAAATTGACTCATCGTGCACGTTTCTTTCTAAGTATTTTCTTTACGCCATTAGTTTTAAGATTTACAATCGAGTGACTAGGTATTGTTATTAAATTAATTTTCCTGTAAAATCATAATTATGTTGATGAATGTTAAGATTATGTATGGAATTATTTTGATCGTCACCGAGACACAAGTAATTTTCTGAGAAAACTATGTCTGGCATTTGCGTAACGCAAATTCTGTCATAAGCTTTGTGGAATTCTACTCTAGATGCTCGCATGTACGAGCATCTAGAGTAGAATTCCACAGCAAAAACACTATATGTAATTTAAATTAATTAGTTGTGCATCGGTTCACTGCTAATCACGATGTTCATTCTGTATTTCATGGGCACAAAACGATCACAGTATAGGCCGAAGACGACTTTGAATCATCCATCAAACATACAATCGTTAAATAAGATTAAGGTTAAATAACGTTTCAAAAATTCCTTACTGACAATAACAAGCACTTAAATCACAGGATCACGCCCATGCTATCTGGCTCAGGCTATCTGGACTAAAGAGCATGAAGTATCCGAACTGAGAAGGACCAAGTATCTCAAAAAATTACCTGAAATGGCTGAATGCGGAATGTAAAGAATCTCTTATAATGGGAAGAATTATAAAAGATATATATATTCATTCATATAGATATATATTCATTACAGCAGTTGTAAAATACACGCTAATGATGATGACTGTTGTGTTCGTACGAGTAATGTCTCCAAAAGGAGCGCAGGCAGTGAGTGTGGAATGGTAAACCGCGACAAGACATTTATATTTATTCTGTTGCAAGAATATAGTGTAGTCTATGATCACCGCTTTACATCATGCTGGCTGTAGGTATGTCTATTTGCCTCTCCAGTAATTTAAAACAAGGCAGACTTTAATTGAAAAAAAAAACATTATTGTTACCTCATCTCTGTCGTCGATGTTGATGTTCTTGTTACTGTTGAGATACTGCTGCAGTTCATTGGTGTTGTCGGCGTTTACCAGCTGCGTGAGCGTCTTGAAGCACGCGAGTGACACCATCGACTCGCTGCGGTGCAGACTCTGTGGCAGGATTATGGTTTTAAGTGTTAATATACCTTTCCAAAAGTATAGGATTATAGACCACTATGAAGTAGAGTCACTGTGGTTAATATATTATTATTTTTAAATTTTTTAGACAATCTGACACAGTGGACTGTGTAACTGACACTTTAATTAGTAACTTGTTTTTTATCAACTGTCAAAATTTTGGATGAAAAATATATGGAAATAAATTGTAAGATATTTTTTATTAATATAAAATTTATAATATGTATGTTTTTCTGTACATTTGATACAGTTATTTATGAAGTATATTTCGCGTATATTATATTTCTAATACAGTTAGCTAGTTACCTACCCAATTTCTAAATAGAAATGTAACTGACTATATTGACGCCTAAGGTTACGAGATCGATTCCTATATTCATAAGACCATATATTTTTATGTTCAAATGTTTCTGTAAAAAATCTGGATATGATAATAGGTACCATCCAGCTAACGCTAGTATAACTTCTTGCAAATAAAAAAAAAACTGCCGAGTATTTCCAGGAGGTTTGACAGTATGAGGTTCTGAAATAAAGCCTTAAGGAATTTTTTCGAGGTTGACAATCTGCCAGTGATACCTCTGGTGTAAACTCTCGCATGTACGATGATTGTTAACCATCAGGTCGTACGCGTTTTCCCACCTTAGTCATATAAAAAATTAGCACAGAAGAAACTTCTAATTTAAAGTTGGTATTATTAATAATGCAATATTAAATAACGTTGCAATAACAAACAAAAATATGAACTATACTCGTATAACATAAACATTTTCCCAATAAAGTGGAAATTTCATGACGATCTAGTTAGATGGGAAAGTAAATTGGTTCATTAGTGAGCTCACAACAACACGCACACTTAAGAAAATTATTGGTTTATTTATAGCATCTGGGGTAAACGTTCACGCAAACTTATGTACAGTCGGTTCCATAGGTTAACTCACCCCTCTGGCATATATTTTAGTATGGCAGAGTGGTCAGTTATCTTAAGGCACCGACTGTACCCTTATAAAGGGGTAGTATGCAAGAAATTAGTCGCACACAACAACACAATGCGAACCAGACAATGTTAAAATATCAAAATGATAGGAATAATGCTTGAAAAATTACCGTTCACAGGTATAGATTCCAACACTCAATAGACTGAATTTAAAGTTTAAAATGCAAAACATTTTATCTCGCTCCATGTAAAATTGTAATTTAACGACAAAGCACGTTCTTTCGAAATTATTAAAAATCAAAAAAAGAATGAATAAAACTATAACAAAAGCACCTCACTCTGTTGCAAGCTCCAGAGTAACATGTTAACTGTATTCCGAGGGTTATAACATCAACACAAGAGAAATTAAACAAAGATTGATATTACAAAATGTGTGACAACTAAATTGATAAACTTGAGAAAAGTGTACGTATGTAGCACGCGTGAACACGACACAATTCGCGACTATAATGAACATGTTTATAGATTCAGTGATAAAACGTGATATCACAAGGTAGCCTAATAATTACACAACACTGTTTGAATATTTGTCATCAAGATAAAATTAACAAATGTACGTTCATGTCCTTTCTCATTGAATAAAGAAGTAAATAGCCGGACTTGGATATTAGCGAAAACAATTTTAGGATGCGTCATTAAGCATATTATACTTAGACAATATAAACAAAAGATCTTTTTAAATAGGCTTTTATTAATAAAAAAAACCGGACAAGTGCGAGTCGGACTCGCCCACCGAGGGTTCCGTAGGTACGTAGTATCATTATTAAATTTGATATTTTTCATTATAAATAAGAAATAATGCGTCGAAAAAAATAAATAAAATATATTTTGCAATGTGTACATCAAGCCCTTTCATATGATACCCCATTTGAACTAGTAGTTTCAATTTGAAATTTCGACACCCTATAAAAAATATAGACCCCCTATTTTTTTAGATCTATTTACAAATGTATAGTTTTGAGATTTATTCCTGTACTTGTAGTCTATAACGATGTTACTTGCCAAATTTCATAGTTCTAGGTCAACGGGAAGTACCCTATAGGTTTTGATTCCTTTGAGTGTGTCGAAATATGCGTTTTTTGCTGAATAAACGGCCGTAACTTTTTTCTACGTAAACTTAGCAGTTTGATTTTTTTTTAACTTCATGGGACCGTAGACCTGAGTATACAGTTCAAATTTCAGCTTGATACCTCCACGCATTCTCGACATAGAAATGTTTGACAGACAGACAGACAGACAGACAGACAGACAGACAGACAGACAGACGGACAACAAAGTGATCTTATAAGGGTTCCGTTTTTCCTTTTGAGGTTCGGAACCCTAAAAATACCTAAAAAGTTTACTTACTAAGAATATTTTGTTCAACAAGCACTTTCAGCTGATACCCATATCGTATGGTTTCAAGGGGAAATTATACATCGCCATTTTGCGCGGTCGTTATATTGAATTAAAAATGGCGGCATTTATTCAATCGTGTATTGTCAGGAGAACTAAACGAATGTGCCAAATTTCAGCGAACACTGAGAAATGGGTGGGAACTTACTAGAGACTTGAACACAGACAACTGGATGAAACCAAATAAAAGTTTATAATGATATATATGTGTATATATAGGTCTTAATAAAATAGTGATAATGTGAAGATATAAAAAACCAATTAAAAACAAGTTTTATCCTAAACGAGTACTTGATATGGTTCGTTAAATTTTGCAGAAACTTTGATCTCAGGAAACATATTCTGGTTAGAGGATATAACAGATGCACTCAAAAAAATTTTAATTAGATATTTCCTTTAGCTACGTTATAAAATTCCAGTTTACGATTTCAAATGAGTAACGAACTAAACTTTATATTATTTAAAGTTTAGGCAACCAAAGAGGAAATATGAAAAAATATATGTAAGTTTTAAGGTTTTATTATTGTCTGTTTGTCTTGGTCTGGGCGTTTTCTATGTATTATAAGTATGTATTTACAAAAAAATGTATTTAAGTATATTTATCAGTTGTCTAGTACCCATAACACAAGCTTTACGCTTAATTTGGGACTAGATGGCGCTGTGTAAATTGTCCAGAAATATTTATTTATTTATTATTATATATATTCTTATTATTATTTGTAAACATGTTGGTCTGCAATAAATGATTTTATTTTTTATTTTATTATAATTTAGGGTACAACTATCCTAAGTTTTAAAAATTAACTTAGGATAGTTGTATCCTAAATTATCCACTGACTATAAATTATTGACTTTAGAATGATTAATGGTCATATTTCTTTGACTACCGGACTGGGCACCGTTGGACAAGCCGTCCTTGTTTTTTCAATAATCGTGATCTTATATTTATGACTTTGCTAATAAACACCAAAAACAGTTTTTGGTAAGTATGTATGTATAGTAGACAACGGCGATTGTAATAGCGATAATTAAATTTGACGAGCACGGCGGTCGAATAGTTAGCAATGGCCACTTTGACTCCGAGGTCGGGGGTTCGATCCCCGCATGAGACTTTGTACAGTATGTGCATGAACATGTCTGTTTGTCTTCAATTGGGTGTATTGTATTATATGGACGTAGGTACTATTCACTAAAAAAAATATTTAAGTATTATATCAGTTATCTAGTACCTATAGTACAAGTACAAGCTTTGCTTAGTTTGGGACTAGATTATCGTGTGTAATTTGTCCAGGAATATGTATTATTTATTTATTATATGTGCATGTTTTCCAATACAAGCAAATAAACGTAAATCATAACTTTAATATCTATTAGTAATATCTTCAATTAAATAATGTTTTTAGTCAAGTGTGTGTCGTGCGTGTGAGTAATGTTCCGTCTCTTTAATACACACATAGGTATTTGAAAATTTATAAAACCCGCCGATCTCACTTGTTGTTGTATTCTCTTTATTGTACACCAAGAAAACCATAATTACAATATTAAAATGAAATGTCATGTACAAAGGCGGGCTCACTATTTAACGCATTCAATTAAGTAAGTACTTTGTATTGTATTAGTACTAAATCGATTTCATTTTTATGCATTCAGTGCAAGTCAGGTATTTTTATAACGAGCAAAATTTGATAGACGGTTCAAGAAAACTCATGATCCCTTCCCTTTTTAGCAATAGTTCTTTAAATGAGTGGGATTTTTTTTCATGTGGTTTCTCTCTAAAATAACGAATGTGAGTTATATTTTTCGAGACGTGTGTATGTATGTACAGCCCTATGTTTATTGTAACTATTAAACGACTGTTCTGTCTGTCGTTCGATATGTTTTTTTTTTCAAACCCATCGATTGAAGTATCAAAAAAAAAAGAAAAGGTTTTAAAGGCGATTTAAAAATTTTTCTTTCCAACGTATTTATCTTAAATCTAATTTAAGATAACTGACTATTATAAATTTGTTTTATGTACCGCATTCAGATTTTAGTTTTTTTTAATTATTTAAATTTCCAAACGTTAACATAAAAAGTCCATATAGGTTGCCCAGTTATCTAAACAAAATGTCAGTACGACAGTTCTAATAATCTCTAAATAAAATGAGTGATCAGCAGGGTTTTGAGGACTACGGACTTTAAAACAGACATTCAAGATTTTGACGCTGCAAATGCAAAATTGACTTGTTTCACGTACATAAACATAAGTAACACCGCATCTGTATGTTTTGCATTAGACATAATAATTAGTAAAACGTCATTTTTAAATTAATATACAATCAAACCTACCTAGGATCTGGAAACTACTGGAAAGCTGGACGAGATTTTATTTTAGAAGCATCTTGATATTTTGATATAGCTTATGCAAATGCATGCAGTTAGTGCACTAACAACACAATCTCTAAGATATGTCATAAAACAATAACGCGTTCACACTTGCGTCACACTTCATCGTTGCGCAGACCGTGTTAGAATGCCGGCGGAGAGCGAAACCGTGAAAGCCTGCGAATCCATGACTGAAGCGGCGGTTTTCCCCTGGTGGCGCCGTCACGGTGAACCGAGGCACGTTGAAGTGCGGCTCGGCAGTCGCCGGACCCTCGTGTGCATTGTCCCCGCTCACGGTCAGGTGCAAGAATGACGGCCGTCGCCGCTTGTGCTGGTGCGGCGGCGGCGCGGGGGACAACATTGACCCCGCAAAGCTGTTGCTTTTCGCACGCTGAGGCGGTGCGGCCTCCTCGTGGATCTCAGAACGTTCCGATCCCGATCCACTGCGTTCGGTATCTGAAGACGTCGGCGACTCCTGAACCACTTCCAGAGCTGGCCCGTTGTCCATCGAAGAAGACTGTGACGGCGGTCGCGACACGTTCCTCGGCCTATGAATATTTGCGATAAGGCATCGTATGTGCACATATTCGTTATCATCGCCGGAGACCGGAAGATGTGGAGGAAAGGACATAGCGCTTCGCGCATAATAATACAAGCGCGCTGCACGTCCGCGTGGAGCAGATATAAAAGTTTCGTAGTGACTAAGTCGAGGCTACGAGTGTAGCGCTGCACGTTGGGCGGATACTATTTAGAGCGCGGCGTGATACCGGGCGGGCGGAGGGCGGGCGCTATGAATGAACGGAGCGTCAGATACGTACAAGAGAATACGTGCTACAAGTATGCAGCGAGAAACGCTTGAGGATAGCAGAGGCGCTGCGGTGCACGGCTCGCTCTGGAGGCAGCATGTTGCGCGGTGTCCGGTCACACTGTGTCGCCACTCGGCGCCCGCTTGGGTATCAACTGCCCGGACGAAGCTCTCCCCGCCGCCCCGACTAACTACCATTATTTATTTGTATTTCTTTCTTGAAGGTTTTAAGTTTATTACCTCAACTAAACCATCTAACCAATTGCATATCATTGCTATGCCAACATATCCATTACATTATTGGTCGATACATATGATATACCTACGATAAAGGCCGGCTGTCTACGTTTGAAACACTTTTTGTAAATAGCATATTTTTTTTATTATTATAGTAGGTATACATTTTCGAGGAAAATAATCATGAGGTTCATTGATGTCTTTATTGTTGTTCCAGGGAGTAATTTTGCAATATGAATTCTCTGACAAGATTATAACCGGTCACGGTCCCACGATCTATCATTGCAAACGGGAAAAAGAACGCGAGGTGAAGATCCGCAGCAAAGGTAGAGCAAAAAGAGTAACGGGGTTACAGGATTCCACGCAGTTAAGCGCCCCCGCGGCGACAGGCGCGGGCGTCGGCGCCGCACCAGCCGTGTGTGTAAGCAAGGTTTATGTGAATCAAATACAAGATTAACGCGCACAATATCGCCGATACCTGGCCATAATTCCTTATGAAGGAAGCTGCACGGAACATGTCGATTGCACATCAAACATATAGGACGGTAATCACACACAAATAGCTTTTGACTGGTCACTGCATGCGACCTAGGCAAGAACTGTTAACTTTCGAAATAACTCTTGGTAGAACTCGACTGTGCTCTTATAGTCGCCAGCAGTTTGCAAAAGCTTAACTCCGTGTTAATATTGGTTTGTGCTCGCTAAACAAAAAGATTTATGTGATTATGATAACACTTAAATTACGATTATTGCGACATAGTTTACATATCCCACAGACCATGGAGAAGATAATAAAGTTTACAGTTAACATTCGAACCGATTTAAAGATTACATGGTGTATAAATAACTTCCACGTTTATTATTCAATCGCATTGGAGGCTGCCCAGTGCGAGGAGTGGGTTAACGACAACTTTAAACCCCCGTTAAGCGTACGTGTCTCACTTATATTTCCAATATATTTTAGTATCACGATAACTAAGTGCCATACCAATTGACATTTCTCACGAGGACAAACATAATCCTCCAAACTGACGAAAATACTGACATATGTAATAATTTTCTTAAATAATTTAAGTCTAAAATAAAGTCTGTATTCGTTGTTGAACCTTAATATTTTTTGTTTCTATTAATAAATTAGTAAATAATGTAAAAGAGTAATAATAAATTACTCTATAGCATATGCTGTGCGAGGAGCTTGGTGGCGTTGTTGCGCGTGTCAGTCTTATCGAATACACATGTTAAGCAACATCAGCCGTAGCCCGTCCATGGATGAGTTTATTTATCTTGAGTTCCTTCGTGCTTCGGAGGGCACGTAAAACCGCCGGTTCCGGCTGTTGTCGATAGATGGCAGTCGTTAAGCCATGTCAGTGGGCTATACGCGTTTTGAAAACGCTGACCTCCGCCAACCCGCAGTTGAGCAACGTTGTGGAGTATACTTAACTAAACCCCTTCGATTAAGGGGAGACCCGTATCCCAACAGTGAGATGAATAAGGGTTCACGAAGAAAAAGAAGAAAATATGCTGTGTACACACATAATCGGCATACACTTGAGCAATATACCTTAGATTCGATATAATAGATTATTAATGTGCTGGTATGCTGTTAAATAAATAAATAAATTATTACAGTCGCGACATCCGTTGCTGAAGTATCTTTTAGATTACCACAACGATTGCGTTTGCCCCTTTGCTTTCATCTACTCACTACGACCCTCTTTCGTAATTAGTGGCTAAAGATATTATCTTCGAAATGAAAGATATAAATCAACACACTGAGATTTCAAACACTAAGTACCGTTTTAAGTTTCGTTTCACAATAAGACAGATGCTTCATTATGAGTGAAATTGGCTTGATTCCAAAGCAGGACGACACTTGCATACCGAATACACTATTATTTTATTATTTCTATTTTTAACTAGGAAATTAGTGGTGGGCCACTGCTCAATGAAATGCAGAGACAAGATTTGCGTCGGGATTTCAACCATCAATCAATGAGTAGACTGCTAGGCATGGTATTTCGCTGGCCGCAGCTGTACGGTTGACGCAGCCAACATCCGCAACAGTATACTATACTGTACATAATTACATCTATGTCATAAATAATTTGTCATAGAATATACAGCAGTAGGTTGAGCACTGGCGAGAAGTAGCTACAAGCTCGTTTGAATATCGTACTTAACAGAGGCTAAATGTGATCGTGGGGTGTCATGGGTTATAAGTTCCCAAGACACCCTGAGAATAATATCCAGGGGTGTAACAAGCCCGGAAAGGAATCGTGTCTAGTAATAGTATTCATTGCGTTTGATAACATTTTTTTAACCAGTTGAATTAGATATGGCATAAAATACATTTAAACGTTATGTCATCTGCGTGGCACTGACAATAGAGGAAGAAAAAGAAAAATGTTTCACATCAGTTCTAGTCATTTTATGTAAATTGATCGCGTGAAGCGTGAAGCATACTGTTGGAGAGACTACAAACTGAAACACTTTTGGAAATAAAGAAATACAAAATTATATTTAGTAACTATTTTAACTAAAAACTATTGCAGATATTATAATTTCTTATTACATTGCATTGCATTTACATGTTTAAAAGGAAGTTTATAAATGGTGCCCTGAATTCAGTTATATGAAGCCGTAGTACTACATATTACTTATACACACAATAATACATCACAAAATAACAATTATGAAATTATAACCACAACGAAATAATATAAAGGATCTAATGAGATATTCTGGGTAAAGTTCAATAAATGCGACATTGAATTTCAATTAATTCGTGTGTGATTGTTTCGAGAAGTTTTGAAATGACCTAAGGTTAATTAACTTCATGAAACGAAATAAAAAACGTAGAGTGTCAAACCCTACTAAACTTATATTTGAGTTAAAAAAATCTATGTAAGTTTTTCTTTTTCTGGAACTGTTTGAATTATGTTACCTCGGAGACGGGCGCAAACAACTGACGTGGAAGTTTACGTATGTCAATGTTATTGTATGTGCTTATTGCTGTTAAATAAATTCTTTGAAATTTGCACAATCTAACGGACAAAAAGGTCTGAAACAAAAAAAAAAAATTTAAGTTGTTTTATCAACATCTTTTGAACCAAAGCCAACTTCACCCGCACGTGGTGCTCTCTACTGACTGAAAAACGAGGCTCTGACGAAAAGAGAGGTAAGGCATAGCGTATTTTTTAAGCTGCCCGACTGGGGAAGTACCACCACCTCACAGAATACCGCAGTCAAATAACAATTCCCTTGAGGGTTGTTGTGTTCCTGCGAGTGAGTGAGTTCACCAGAAAGAAAGAAAGGAAAGAGTATAGGCTGGCAAGAGATCGGCGACCCCTTGGTGTTGCTGATCTCCATAGGCGGTGGTGATTGTTTTCCATCAGGTGACCTACATGCTCGTTTTCCACCCTGTCATATAAAAAAATACACATACTCAGGCCATTGCGATTAATAACTCGTTTAATTAATAAAACCAGATTGTTGCGCTATCGAAGATCTAATCGTCTAATCGAGGTAAAATTTATTATCGCTCGTCCAATCACAATGGTACCATGTTATCAATACAAGTGACAATTGGGGCTGTATCGCTCGCTATGGACATTAGCCAGATCGCATGCTGATGTTGAATTAGCCCTGCCCCGCCCACTATCACACGCGACACTTAAATTTGTAAACAACATACAAAGTGTTTGTATAGAGTGTCTAGATTCCAGGCACTCCACATATACAAGCACTTTGTATGTTATTCGAAATTACAACATTCTAGACTCTAGAATGTTGTAATTTCGAATAACCTGTCCTTTAAAACAACGTACAGAGTAATGCAAAGCCTTTCAATTCCATAGACAATACATACTGGTAACCATTCCATAGAATCATCATATAGGTACAATATATACGGTAAAAAAAAAAAGATTTCGAATGTTCATTGCAAATTTGCAAATTAAGCTTAGTTTCCGCATTTTTGAGATTTATATAAACGACATATTTTTGGGTTTTGCATTATATTAGTTACATTTTTTTTTTACTTAGTGTAATATGAGTTCTTACCTTCCTAGAGGGCCTGTTCGTTTTAAAGAATTGCTCTTTAAATTTAGACCCCTCGTGCAAACTACTTAGTTTAATTTCGATTTCGTTAAAAAGGGGAGGTAGAGTAAAGTCATTACACCTAAAACACTTTACACCTTTCGAACAGTTGTTCGACACATGTCCTTTTTCACCACACTTGTAACATCGCTGCCATGTCTTATTTTCATTTCCCGCTTGCATCTTTGTTCTCATAGCAGTAGGTTTTTCATCGTATCGTCTTGTACTCGTACTATCTAAAGTATAAAGCTCTCGGTTGCTTTAGTTTTTTCTACAATTAAATAAATGAGGTTAAATATGCAGCGATAACTGGTCACTACCTGCAGTAAATACGTAAGTTTGTTTGCTATATTAGTGGTATATCAAATGGATGAAATTTATATGAGGGAATTCTTCGTTTTTTGAGATAGGCAGAGGATTTCGAAGGCGTCGTTGCGCGTGGCAGTCTAATCTACTCCTACTACTCCGCCAACCCGCAGTTGAGCAGCGTGTTGGAGCATGCACTAAACCCTTTCCATTGAGGGGAGACCCGTATCCCAGCAGATTCCACCATTCATATCTAAATACCCATCTCACTCTTTAGGCTTAATGTAGTCTCAATGTACCACAACTTTCCAAATTATGACCTCATTATACACAAAAATATGAATTCATGCGCTAAACAGTTGTACACTAACCAGCAATCCGGTCTCCCTGAGCCAGTTTATGCTCATCTCATATTTAATATGAGACAGGTTTAAAGTTTCAAATATTATACGTAATATTATAGACGTCCGTTGACATCATAACCATAAATTCATAAATGTGTCCATAACACAGACTAATTTCCCTATGTTTTAAAAGTCAAGGCACTCCCATTTTTACTTTGACGCAGATTAAACTAGGCCGGATTCTAGCCCACGGGCTTAGAAATCCAGGTTGAGTGGATCGAGTAAATTCGCTGAGTGTATGTTTTCCATTGATTTCAATGAAAAATGTATTTGACGATCATTGCTCAAGGACATGATCGATCTCTTTTTTTTTCGACGCAAACCAGAAGGCCAATTCTCGTAATTTTTCTACGAACGCAGATTGAAAGTTGACCGAAGCGAGATTGAATTGTGAATTGACTAAAATTATATACTTGATTTCATTAATTAAATATTATCAATTCTTGTTGTTGGCAAAGTAACATTCTTAGTTTGTTTAATTTTCACTCATATTTCGATACAATACCGCTTAAATTTAATTTTGAAGTTACATATTGTGTTACGAGAATACCAATTGTGACATTTATGAGATCGAGACTGGATCGAAACTGAATTTTGACTATATTTTAATCACGAGAATTGCTCCTCAGATCTCAGTTTCATTAAAATCGGTTCCGTGGTTTTGGAACCCATTCATTTTCAAGAATGATTTTTCGGCGTATATAAGTTCCGCTCGCTCCACTCAATAAAAAAAGTATTACACTAAAATAACGTGTAATGTAAACAAAAATGTAAACAAAATCCACGTCCAAACATAGATTCAATAATAAACAGAAAGACGGGATAAATCTTTAAGGATAATAGATCCCCTTTTCTCCAGTGCGCACACCCATTGATGAATAAACTGGAATTGTTTATGCAATTATGCATTCATTGCAATTAGATGTTGATCTCTCGTTGTTAATTGACGTTAATGAATAAATAGAGGCAATGTAGATTAAGGACATTCAGACGTAATAAGAAAATAAACGCTTGCCCCACTAAATACACCTCGACTCCTCCGTGGAACAGAGTTCGATGTCATCATGGAATAAAAACGAGCTAAGTAGCTAAACGAGGTAAAAAATATGAATTCTACAGACGTACGTTTTTTAGAATTTTCTTATATCACTTATCTTCAGATAATTAGAATCGAATGGGTATCAATCTGACATTAGCTCCGCAATAAAACACGCGAATGGAACTACAAACAATACAGACCAGTCTTTATTATACGGATGAATCGATATATGTATTATGGCTAAAGTTAGATGTGAACATAATCTTACGTTAAACCGGCTAAACTCTAGCGTAGCCCCTTGGCTAAAAATGTAGAAGCAATATGACGAACGGTTTATTGAGTTGGGTTAGGTTAGGTTAGGATATGATGAACGGTTTATTGAGTTGGATTAGGTCATGCGTGTGATCACTAAAATCCGAGTGAGCATGGCGAGCGAGGCTCTACCCTCTATTGCGTTTCGAAAGGGTGTGGTCATCTCACCTTTCTTTCTCCAAAAACTAGTCAACTGGTAATCACAAGTATAACCTAACCGGGTTAGGTTAGGTTATACTTGTGTTAGGGTAACTATGTCTATAAACCGACCATTACGTATTTCAATAATTACGAAAATAAACATTTTTAAGCAAGGGGCTACGGCTACACTTAAGTTTAGCCGCATAAAGTTATGTTATATTTATGTTCACGCCTATCTTTATCCGTAAAAATTCCCTTAACAGATATTAGAAAACAGATAGCGATTAATGCAACACTATCATCATTTTATATATATTCTTTTGTGATTAAAAAGAATGTTTCAAGATCATTATTACGTCCGTCTATCACTCAGATTATCGCGGCTCCAGATGTATTTCTAAAGGTTATTATATTGATTACTTATCATTGTTTAATAAGTTGTTTGATATACAGATAAAAATACTATAATACCTACGTATCGTTGAATATCACGAGTAGGTTGCTTTACTGCAATAATAATTGTAAGTCGCGCCAAGAACTGTAATTTTAAGTCAAAATTCATTATTTAAATGTGGTGCCTAGAAGTTTAATCTACTATATAAAAATAAGTCGGGTTTTCCTTCCTGACGCTATAACTCCAGAACGCACGAACCGATTTCCACGGTTTTGCATTCGTTGGAAAGGTCTCGGGCTCCGTGAGGTTTATAGCAAAGAAAATTCTGGAAAAATTTGAAAAGAAAAGCGGGAAAATCTTTTTCACATACAGCGCCATCTCTAAGGAAATGGATGGAAACGAAAAGATTGAGTCACAGCGAAGCGTGGTCGGGCCGCTAGTTTAGTATAATATTATCATTTTAAATTACGGCACTGGTATTACTCCGATCATTTAAGTGTCGCATCAGTTGGGGTCTCTAAAGGTGTGCTGCGCTTTTCATTTAAGTTAGTCCCAGCTGCAGCGATACGAGTTACGACCTTTATCAGTTTATGCTTATACCCCTGAAGTAAAAGCTCTCAGATCTGTAAAATGGATCGCTGTGTGATTTTTCACGCAGCCTTACCATTTAGGTTTCGCGAATATAATGTTTTCTTGAAGTAGTACGCACGAAAATTGGCAATTTATTACTTTTAAATCAAAGTTGAATTTTTTATCAATTACATTATTTACATTTTTAATTAAGTTTAATTTAATTCCAATGACATTTGAATGCTATTGTACAAAAAATTAATTAATAGACTATGTATAATTACTGACAAATTTAATGTTAATTTATCAATTTTAAATATATTCAATTTAATTAGATTAAAATTAAATAAATGCAATTAAAGTAGCATGCAAATTTAATTATTAAAAATAGGCTGGTGATGTATTTTTGCAAAGAAATTATTTTGTATTTGTAAAAAAAAAAAAAAACAATTCTAATTAAGAACCACTGTTGTAGAGAATCTATTTATCTAGACCACAGAACACTTGATTCCTATTTCTATTATCTATAACATTAAAACTTTAGTATTACCTACTTGTATAGTAGGTAATACTAAAGTTTTAATGTTATAGATTAAAAACTAAAAGCCGACTACAGGAAAATCGTTTTATAAAATGTAGGAAACAAGAAATTCTTGTCCGAATTTCTTGTCTAGCAGCTATTCAATTATTATATAACATATTATTTATCAAATAGTGCTCATTCTCGTCGTAATCGGGATGTAATGCTGTTGGTCACTAAATGCAAAACTTCAGAATGGCAGAGTCCATAAAATATTTATTTTATTTTGAAAAATTAGAAAAGTTACCGCGAAGTTGGAAAATTCTGGTAAACCTGAAAGTAGATATTCAATGCAATTTGGACAGGACAATACCCATAAAGTTTAGGTCAATCAACGAATTATTGCTGAAACTTTGTGTATAAATTTTAAAACAATGTGTTGTATTTTCGTAAATTTGTTATTTATGACATTGTTAGAAATCTCACATAAATAATTCACTGTAAACAACTGTAAATCAAAGCCAACGCTGCCTACTCGTTTAAAATATTATAAAAATAAAAAAGACTAAGAATGGCGGAATATATTCAAATTATTTTTCTGGTCATACATTTTGTTTTTTTTTTGTTATGTGACATAACATTTTTAGACATAACTTATGTCTAAACCAAAAACATCATGGAGCAGGGACAGAAACATACATAGGCATTACATAGGCGATAAATAAAATCAAACAATCTTTATTTTATCATAATGCACGGACTTACGTTCAAATTATTATAAATTACTATGAAAAGTATATTTATAGTGGTGAAAAGCATTTTTAGACATAAGTTATGTCTAAAAATGTTTTTCACCGACAATAAAATAACGCAAGTATTTTTTCTAAAATTATCGGTATTTTTTTTTTAAATCTATGAATGCAATTTTACTCACATGCTGAAATCATTGATATACTTTTGTAGAGCATACTTATTTTTCTACTTGTACATTAGACATAACCGTACAATACGGACCCATCTCGATGTGTCAAGTCAATTATATTAATTTTTAATTTTTTGTTTTTAATTATTTAATTAAATTTAATTTACTTCTTTGCCTTTAATTATTTTATTGAATTCAATTCATCTTGTACCAATTGACTAAAGATGCAAAAAACAAAACGATAACTACTATAATTATACTTAAAAAAAATTAGGTCAGTTCATTTCTGAGCTTATTATTCTACCAAGATGTGATAGCTGGCACAGATTACCTCGGCAAGTGTCGATTCGTTGGCGGTGTCTCTCACGAACTTGTAGTATGTAAAGAGGCTGCCGTAACTCCGAGGCACTCGAAGTGCTAACATTAGAGGCCGACGTTCGCCTGCTGATGTCGAAGTACTAGCCCTGTGCATCTCCTGAGACATATCTTCACTGTTACACCACTAGTCCGAATATTTCTAACACAATACATGATGTGCCATATCCACATTTGATTCGCTTTACACAAAAAATACAAAAGAAAACGCTAACACAGTCAAATTACAGATTAAATTTGAGTAACATAGTTATGATAATAAGAAGCGGGTGACTATAGAAATATTTTTAATAATTTTAACAGAAAACGAAGGAATACGATAGATTCCTGCTTGCGTCGGACAGCACACCGTGCTACACAATTATAGATAAGATTTGAAGTAATAGAAATAAATAATAAATATGGCGCCGTTATCGCAGTTATCGTACTGTTTGTTGACTTGAGAATGGTCCTACCGTCAATATTCAATTTGATATCGCTTACTGGTTTAATGCCATCAGCTATCACGTCATAGCCTTAGGACATTTTTCAAATTGTGTGAACGCGTAGTAGATTTTTTTTAAATGGAAACTATACATTCCTTTTTTTTATTTTATATAGGTATATATTTACAGGTATAATATATTTTTAAATAGCATCATTAAAAAATGTTTCAAGTGTATCTTTCAATAATATAAATTGATACCTACAATAATACCGCAAGTATTTTTTTTATAATAATTGTAAAAAGTGCAAAATAACTATACGCATGCACGTAAAAATAATATAAATAGATAATATAGATTTTTAACAATACTAAAGGTGCACGCAGCTCCATCTCGCGACGTTTCACTGAGTTAACTTCAAGTATAAAACATGGAGATGTGCGTGATCAAACAATTCAACAGTTTCTTCTGAAAATAATCTTTAGTTCTGACATACCTAGCTAGATGGCGTAAGCGCATATATTTTTAAATGTGTATTAGTGTATTAAATACTATGAGATAATTATTTATTTAATATATACCTAATTATATATAAATTTTTAAATTTATTTTATCATATGAATAAATGTTTCTCGCCCGAAACTAAATATTGCAATGGTTGTAGATACTATGTAGATAAATATTGAAGCATATACTTTTCATAGTAATTTTTAGCTTCGAATCTAGATGGCGCACATGCAATATTTTTCCCAGGAAATCATGTAGTAAGGTCAAACAATAGATTTCCTAACCCAGGTTTTTATTCTCCAACCATGAATTTTTTGTTAAATTTTATGGTTCTGTTATTATTCATTTTTTGTTATTTTTTTATATTAAAAATATACTATAGGTATGTACACTATTTTTAAACTTTCGGCCAAAAAGAAGGAATATTTTGAACGTAAGTCTATGCATTATGATAAAATAAAGATTGTTTAATTTTATTTTTCGCCTATGTAATGCCTATCTACGTTTCTGTCCCTGCTCCATGATGTTTTTGGTATTAAAATAAGGCTAGTTATGGTTTGTTAGGTATATTTGTTAGAATAAATTAACAAATAAAAAATTATTGATATCAACCTAACAGACGGATATCTGGAATTAATTCAGCACAGACATATTCTACTTCTTGCCCACTTTCTACTAATATTACTGAACTCCGGAAACCAATATCTTAGAAACTTTCCAGAACGTATCTAGTGATGATATAGATCTAAGTGAAGTTTATTTGGTGACGACACAACATTTTTATTATCAGTACATTTTTCCATACAAGAATGGGCAATCTAATTTGAAAGTTTGGGCATGTAGTGCGGCCACAAACGCATTAATTACTGCGGTAATTCTCTTTGATGTGCAAAAAAAGACTGCCGCCGGAGCTATTGTCTACCGCCATTTGCCATATTGATTGGCATTGTAAAATTATGGCCATAAATCGTGGTTACACCTAGGCGTTGTTGAAATTATGGCAATAATTATTGGCATATCACAGTAGTGTAGCCGTAGCATCACGGTTAAACCGCTAAACGGATTTTGATGTAATTTGGCATAATATAGAATATACTTTGGATTAACACAGATTATGTTTTATTTAGACAGATTACAGATCAGCAAGGGCCTACATCATATACTTATGCTACGACGCGAGAGCACTTTTACTAGAAGTATTAAGCTAGTCACACACTAAGCAGAGGCGATATACAAAACGACTACTACATGCGTGTAAGAGACAGCGATATAGCCTCTCATAACTCACCTATAGAAGTGTCCCGCTCTTAATATATCGTGTCTGTCTAGCTTTACATTATACTCTATAAGTGCGGTTAACTGTATGTACCTATTATAGTCCAGATTATGATGACTGTTTATATCACTGTTTGAAAATAGTATTGCAACCTATTTACTGATTTCACTCACGTATCGTACGTATAACTTGAGTGATAAGTAATAGATAATAATCATCGTGACATTGAATTCGTTAGTCATGACTAACTATTCAGTCACGCACTTGATTTATCATAATTTAGCGTAGCGTTAAAAATGTACTTATTGCGTTATTTGCATTCGACTAACACATTTTTAGGACAGTAAGTTAAGAGGACAATCGCAATTTGTACGCCACGCCGCCGCGCATTTCATTACATTACAATTTATGTAACTTACCGCTATGCTATGAGTATTGGTTTTTGAATATGTTATTATTATTGAACACTTCGGCTTCGCACGGGTAGAAAGTGGTGTTTCATTTTCCTCGCAATTTCTATGTCTTTTCTCTCCATAAGAACCTTCCATAAACCTTAACGAAAATATTAAAACAAAAATTTGCAGAATTGGTCGAGCCGTTCTCGAGTTTGGCCCTTAGCAACATTCATTTTTATTTATATAGATTTTGTCAAAGAAAATTGCTCAAAATAGTTAAATAGTACATGTACAATATTTATCATCAGAATATAAATAAATAATATTCTCGGAGAAATTACACACTGCCATCTAGTCGCAAACTAAGCAAAGCTTGTTTCTAATTGTTACTATACTTAAATACATTTTTTTTTTGTAAATAAATACATAGAGAACACCCATACCAAGACAAACACACATGTTCATGCACACAAATGTTTATCATGTGCGGTGATCGAACTTGCGACCTCGGAGTCAACGTGGCCATTGTTAGCCATTAGACCACCGAGCTCGTCAATTATATTCTCTTCGAATATAGAATGACCTTTAGTAGATTTAATTTTCAAACTGACTTTTGCCTAACGTTTGGCTTATCTCATTAACAATGAGAATTTTCTGTCTCTTACTGTAATTGGAGAAGCGAATGAACCGATCACTAATTCCCTACAAAAAGAATACTTGAAACATATACGCGAAAAAAATCGAGGTAAATAGGCACTAAATACAGAATGTAAAACACCCAAATGACTTAGCAACTTCATTAAAAAACCTAAGCTACCCTAAATGACTCAAATGCCATGACATCCAAGGACTTGGTGAAAGATGGTGAAGAATGAGTTGCCTCCGGCTGAGGAGTAACTCTTACATGACAGTCATAAGCAGCATACAACTAAATATGCTTATAGTCATCGACTGATCGTAGATATGGCCAAAAAAAATGCAAGTGTCGTAACGTAAAAAATACACAATTAATTAGTTAACTATCAACACTTCATAATGACTACATACATATATCAATATTAGATAACTTTTTTCTTTATCAAATATAATGACTTTAATAATAATCGCATACAACTTAATTACTTAAGAATAATTTATTATTGTCAATAGTCCTAATTTTCAATAGTGTTAGCGGGCCAAATGTATACATACATAAACATAAATAAAGCGCTGAGAATGCTAATATTAGGTACATTGTTGTATGTAAATTCAATTGCTGTTGCATGTTATAATTTGACTCGGAACACAGTTGTTCAGCATTCTGCGGTTTTTGATGGAGTATTCTTATTACCAAACGCACACATGACACTGACCAAGCCGGGACGGGTCACTAGAATATATTATGTATATACACAGTATATTACGTCGAGTGGCAGACAAGCACACGGCCCGCCTCATGTGAAGCGGTTACCGTAGCAACATGAAATATCCATCGCGCGCCGCCACCTCCGTTGGCAACGCAGCAACTCTTTCCTTTGGTGACCTCACTCACTAGTAGGAACACAACAACCCTCGAGAGAATTATTATCTGGCTGCAGCAGTATTCTGTTGGAGGTACTTCCGCAATCAGTAATTTTTGGGGTGTAAGTGGTTCATCAACATCTTTGAACCAAAGCCAACTTCACCTGCACGCGGTGCACCCTGCTGACTGACAAACGAAGGTTTGGCGAAAAGAGAGGTAGGGAGCGTAATTGTAAGCTACCCGACTGGGGAATGTACCTCCATCTCATACTTATACTAATACTTATTATAAATGCGAAAATGTGTCTGTCTGTTTGTTATTTTGTCAAGACTTTCTCCTTCAACCAATTCAACCGATTTGAATTATAAATAAATAAAATAAATATTTCTGGACAATTTACACAGCGCCATCTAGTCCCAAATTAAGATTAAAGCTTGTACTATGGGTACTAGATAACTAATGAATGTACTTAAATTCATTTTTTTTTGTAAATACATACTTATAATACATAGAAAACACCCATACCAAGACAAACAGACATGTTCACCTCCTCCACCTCACAGAATAAAGTAGCCAAATAACAATTCCCTTGCGGGTTGTTGTGTTCGTGCGAGTGAGTGAGGTCACCACAAATGAAGGAGATGCTGCGTTGGCAGCGGAGGGTGGCGGCTCGCGAGCGATATTTTATGTTGCGAGCGTTAATATGGCTACGGTAACCGCTTCACATCAGGCGGGCCGTATGCTTGTCTGCTATCCGACGTAGTATAAAAAATAATAATCGGGCAGCTTACAAATACGCTGTACCCTACTTCTCTTTTCCCAGAGCCTCTTTTGCTAATTCGGCAGCCACCACGTGTACGCGAGGCTTTGGCTTTAAAGATCGTGGTGAACCACTTACACCACAAACTTATACTAATATACTATTAAATATACTAGTAGACTCGTTCATTTGAGCATTTCAAATAATGCAATTGATGCACCGTGAGAAACAAACACGCAGTTCAGTTTCATGGAGGTCATTATAGAGTATATGTATGCAATTACCTAGCTAGAACTAATTTATAACAGTCAAGTCTTGTGTTACTCATTCCAGGAAAGGCGTGGTTACGCCCGTAAATATTCGTCTTGCAATTAACACCGTAATCGCGAAGTGGAATTTACCAATTTCGTTACATTATGTTAACGTTAATAAAGACTTTTAGGGATTTGAAGTCAAACAACGTTATATTATTAGTTTCGTCATATCCGTCTGTCCTTGTATGATACCAATATGATTATAACATTGAAACATACTCATCGCACATCGGCATGAACAGACCCCTTACCACCAACTCTTATTGCGATTCAATAACTGAATAGAATGCTATTTCATACCAATGAATAAGCGACTCAATTTTGCAGTTCATGAATAAGGAACATCTTAGCGAAAGACTAGAAAAGTACGACGACATATTTGTATCCGATTTGAAATAAATACGAAGTCGGGTGCCAAACAAAACAAACCGTCCATGTGTTATAAAGTGGTTACCATATCCTATATATACTAGAGACTCTCTTGGTTTATCATGCCCTATCTGGAAGTATTTAAATAGGCTACGTGCACATGTCGGGAGATGCAAGGATAACTTATGCAAGTGGAGCTACATTGGCGACAACAGTATATGAACCACCTACTCTGCTGCCCCATGTCATCCCATGTGCCCAACATCCAGCACGTTTCGGGATCTGTATGAGGCTACATACTTGACGAGCTCGGTGGCGTAGCGGTCAATGACGCGGCTTCGACACCAACGCTCGTGGGTTCGATTCCCACACAGGACAAACATTTGTGTGCATGAACATGTCTGTTTGTCTTGGTCTGGGTGTTTTCTATGTATAATAAGTATGTATTTACAAAAAAAAATGTATTTACGTATGTTTATCAGTTGTCTAGTACCCATAACACAAGCTTCGCTTACTTTGGGGCTAGATGGCGCTGTGTAATTTGTCTGACAATATTTATTATTATTATTATTATTATTTATTTATTATACTACTACTGTCCTCCGAAATTTAAATAAACTAGTGGTCGAAATTCGAGCATAATGTAATTAATTTAAATTATGACTTTAACAATAAACAAAAGAGTATATATGTGTGTGTGTCAAATACATGGTAGCGTGTGTAATGTTTTTTTTAGTAATTTAATGTATTTTTATGCATAATTAAAAAAAAATATTAGCATTCTGTACGAAATTTCACACTCCTCCGTCCGCGCAATTTTCGTAAAAAGGGGTTCAAAGTTTTTGCTTCACGTATTAATATATAGATAAAGGACAATCGTCATCGACACGATAAGAAGTATAAGAACCATATCCTATAGACTAAGGCTGGCCAAACCCAGCACGCGGGCTATGACGTGGCCCGCCAAGGCATTTGTATTTGCTCGCCAGCGCCAACGTGTAATTATATTATCAACATTAGATCCAAATATCGACAAATTACTATCAGCAAAACCTCTTCACAGGTCACATTAAATAAAAATATGTTGCTTCATTTGTTTTAATAATAAAGTCAATGAAAACATGTTTGTTGTTTATTTGTGTCTAACTGACTAATCTAATCGTTGTGGCCCGCCGCCGCCACAGTCTTATAAAATTTTGCTCACCTGGAAAATCTATTGGCCAGCCGTGCTATAGACAGTTACGATAAAGAAATATTGCAAGCGCACTGCCCACTCGCATGAATACAACGATCTTGATTATAATCAAAATAATAATAAATCATTTTATTAATCTCTCTGACAGACAAATTCGTAAGAACTATCAAATAGGTACACTTGTGATTTTAGACTGGAGTGTGTGAGAAACTGGTGCCTGAGCTAGGTATAACTCTGTGTTACAGGTCACCAGTAGCATATTACACTATTAGAATAATATTGGTAGAACCAATAGAGCAATATCAAACTATTCAAATAATGCAATGATTGATAGTGTGATTTGTTTGCGGTCTTCTGTGACGCGGAAGGTACCGCCCCATGCAATATCAATACGTCTTATCCACAAATGCGTAGCGAAGAATCCTAAGTCTATGGGCCTACCTCTCTTGAATATTAAATTAGTATCAATCTGATTGGGAAACTACCTGTGTATAACTGTTTCTAGTACATGACAAACTCTTGATGAACAGATTAAGATTTATTGCCTTTATCATCTCAAATAACAACCACAGTTGCAATAAATCTCATTTGAACTGGAATGTCCATATAGCAGCGGAACGGTATTGCTTATTTCATTCGATAAGTTTCAATCAGTCACTCGACATATCAATCATTGTGATAGCAAATCATGTTGATAGCTATCCCGATTGTGAGTTTTATTTTAAAAAACAAGAACATCAAACAAACTAAAAAAAAATGTGTGCATCAGCTTCGATGCCTGACTGGGGTTTCTTATCATTGCTAATATACATCGCTTCTTGGTTAATTTTATTTTACAGCCCACCTAATTTTCATAACGCGTATTATTTATATAAGATAATCGAAACTCCAAAAAATTATCTTAAGTTGTCTTAGAGATTGAACGAAGTTCCATTAGCTCTATATAAAATTCTTCCGACGCGATTGCCCAATAACAAAATATTCAAACCAAATCGTGTGACCATTTTCACACAGAGAAATATTCTCAAAGCGCACTCCTTGCAAACGAAGTATGTACCAATTTCGAACATAAACAAATGAAAGTGAAGATAATAAGGAGGCTAAATTTGAGAATGAAAAAAATAAGACAAAATAAAAGACTATCGCTAAATATCTATACAGTAAAACCCCGCTTTACGCGAGGGATACGTTCCGAAAAAAAACGCGTTAACTGAAATTCACGTAAGTATATCGAGGTTTATGATTAAACATAGTCTTTTGGGTAGCGTTTTTTTTTTCATTCATTCGTTCATGTCTTTTGGGTAGCGTTTTTTTTTCACGTTCTTGTGAAATACGTTCATAGGACGGGGAATTCCCAATTCTTCAATCAGAATGTTCAGATGAAGCAAGGATTCCTGCGACCAAAGAAAAGTTAATAACTACAATAGTAATGCGAGGCATTTCAACGCGAAATTTTAAATTCGCGTTATAGTGATACTGTATTTATAAAAATGAATGTCTATTTCCCTATGTCATCGTATCACGCGTGAACGACTGGTCCGGTTTAAGTTATAAAAGAAAAAAAATAGTACCTTGCGTGGAAAATTTGCAAATTTAGAAAACTGAACTATCATTTTTCTAATGTAACCACTTTTTTTAATGTAGCTTTATGTCGTTTGACAGAACTATCAGTCATTTGACGTTAAGAAGACAGGACACCGTCTGTTATGTATAAACAGTATAAATTAACAGATATAGCGAGTCAAATAGGTGGTCTTACTATCCAAACTGTCATTTGTTGATAGCCCAATTAAGAAAGGAAGGAGTATAGGTTGGCAAGGGATCGGCGACACCTTGGTGTTGCTGATCTCATGCTCGTTTGCCACTCGCATAGGTATATATAAAAAGACTAATATCGCCTCGAAAATAAATAGAAGTTTAACCTTAGCAACACTTTCGTTTCTTAGGAAATTTGGAAAAAGTGATAAAAATACTATATAAGTCAAAGTTAATACATATAAGTTATATAAGTTAATACATATAACTATAGAAATAGGAGTTCTGTGGTTATAACAAAAGTGTCGTGTCGTTAGGTTTTTTTAACCTAGTTGTCTTTCGCGTGTGATAAGAAATTTGTTTCCAAAACACGGCAAAACATCGGAATATAAATCTGCTATGCTATATTCACTGATCATACAACAGCAAAGAGCAAAGACAGATTTTGAGACGAACTGTGACCTTTGCCTCGTCTATCTTACAAATTATTAATTACATTAATCCAATTAATTTAATCTACAAAGATAAGGAAGTAATCTAACGAAAACGTCAGAATCAGACAGAAAACCTTCGCGAGATAGTCTCGAAATACTTTGCGTGGTTCTGAATATACATCCGATATTTATTAGATTATATCGGATATATATCGTACGTATGAAAAGATGCGATTTTTAGTCTGCAAGTAGCTCTATTTACCATTTCATCAGTCAAAAGTGTAAAATAAAACCCGAGTTTACTATATATAATAAACCTAATTACTTAAAGTATTAAATGTCAATAAAATAAAACTAACCGTTCACGTACATATTACGGGGAATACCCAAAAACTCTAGTAAGATTGTTCCTTCGGAAAAAATAATCAAAATTTTTGTTTCTTTGTCCAATGACGGCAGCATAACATCGGATCGGGTAATTTTTTAGCTGAGGGGCAATTCTCGTAATTATAATATAGTACAAATTCAGTTTCGATCCAGACTCAATCTCACAGATGGTAAGTTACATATTCTCTTAGCACAATATGAAACTTCAAAGTTTAGTTTACGTGGGATTATATCGAAATATGACCGAGAATTAAACAAACTGAGAATGTATATAAATTCTTATTGTTGGTACAACAATAAGAATTTATAACAATTAATTAATGAAATCAAGTTTATAATTTTTAGTCAATTCACAATTCAATCTCGATTCGGTCAACTTTCATTCTGCTATCGTAAACGAGAATTGGTCTTCTGATTGATAAATATCAATTGATAATTATATATCAACGTGTATATTAATAAAAGTGTCATCGTCATCAAGTCATCAAATCAAATTGATATTTATCAGGGAACCCTCGTTTTAACGCTAGATATGATTATTAAAAACTTATAAAACAAGTTCAAACGTTCTACTTTTCTTATTGGTAAACCAAGCATAGTACCATGGTCGTAGCTTATTAGTTCCAGTGGATGACCTGGGTGACATTTAGAAACGAGTAGGTCAAGGTAGGCTAGGCTAGTTTGACCTATCTTACTAGAACTATAAGATGAAGAGCTTGGATAAAAATATATTGTCCAATAATAATATAAACATTATATAATAAATTAAAATACTTAGAAACCCATAATCACCATCTATAAGTTATAACGATTGATATTTTCAATGCAGTGCCCACACACAACACCTCTTTTATACCACAGTATAAGTAACGTATAAGTAACTAGCTGTGCCCGCGACTTTGTCCGCTTGGTTGTGGGTGAGAATGTGGATGTGAATATCGATGTGGTCACGGATGTGGATATGTATAAAAATTACAACAACGCTTCTCTGTACACGACATTAGATATATTACCGTCGATGATCAAAGCATATAAGTTTCTGGGATCGCTCACGCGCGATAAAGCCACATAAAGCTGACCGTGCGAAAAACAGCTAACAATTAAATCCACACTCGCAGCTTTCTGCGTTTGTCCTTGAGCTTTGTTAATGGTCATGGCATGGCATAGCCTAGGTTTACTGGAAATTGGACCCGTTTGAAAGTAAATTGGCAATTGTTGGGTATTAAAGGAATTCGAGGTATGAAAACACTCTCTCCAGCTCCACATCCCGTTAAAGCCTCTGCCTTTATGACATACGGCTGCTAATTATTAACTTTTAACCTGGTACCATTGCAAAGTTCTGGGGGTCTTAGATTTCTAACCAACATTATAGGTACCCCGACTTTTAAATTTATCTTGTGAGCCGGCAATCCTGGGGCACTAAGGGATTCTAAAAATTCTACCGGATAGTTTGTAAATTCTGCGTTTTCCATTACCCTGTTAATGGAAACATACTCTACACTATCCCCCGAAACACAATTAAAAATTTCAGCATTTATTGCTGCCACTTAATCGCGGAGTTAAAATAACTCTTTCGCATAACCAGAAGTTTTCGTTGCTGGCTATTTGCATTGCGTTTCCATATACAGAGTATTATACTGCAACAGGAGCATTATACCATCCACGATGTTCTGTTGCAGTACGTCCATCAGCCTTAATGACAACTTTAGTAGTCGTTTTTTTGACCTCGTGGGATAGAGTTAAAACTTCTGATATACGGATTTACTTGATGTAACATAATTTTGAAGTTATCAAATATACATATCAAAATTTAATTATTATTTGTTTAGTAGCTAAGGCGTGAATGCGTAACAACCAGGTCGTACTTGGCGATGATCAATTTCTGCACATAGATTTATTACTAAGCCACTTGATATATTTTTTGCGCCATCCTAGTTGTCCTAGTTGGAACCACGACAGGGGTTGCTTAACTTGCGTTAGCGCTACGATCTCTAAGCAGCTCTATCATTGTATTATTTACTTTAACGATGATAACATAATATGTACCATTATAAAGTTTCAGTCAATTCAACTGAAAAGTTTCAGTCAATTCAACGAATTAGTTATGTACCATTTTATATGTGATTTTTTTAGATTGATATAACTTTTTTGTTTATGAACCGATTGAAATGAAATAAACACTAAATGTTAAGTTAAGCAAACCTTAACGCATTAGTGAAAACCACATTCAAATAGGTTAAGCCGTTTCTGAGATTAGCGTGCACAAACGTACGGACAAACAGACAAAAAATCTAAAAATCATTGTTTTGGGTTCATAAAGCACCCCTATATTAGTTTTTCTTAAATATCGTCAATGTACAGACAGCGGCCAGTTACGATTTTATTATATGTATTGATATTGATGATACACACTATATGTAATAGTGGTTATACGCTAGTGAGACGCTAAATATCGTGAAACTTACAAGTGATGCTGTAACAATAGGTAAAATTTCTATTCTTCGATATCCTTCTAATACCACTGCAGTAACAGGATGCCAATCGAATCGATGCGTCCTGTGGAAGCTACTCACATCCTGGTCATCAACTAGCGAAGAGTTCAGACTACTATAGCTACACATCATCATCAGGTTCATTTTAGTTTCCACTACAGGAGCACGAATGTTCTACTGCTAATTCTGAATTCGATCAAACAGCACACCATGTTCTCTGGGAGTGTGATCTTTGGCAGCGGGAGCGGGATGACATGTTGAATTCATTGCAAGTTGCATCCGGGGTAGTATACTATTCAGATTTGGTAGCAATAAGGGAGAATTACCAAGCGTTCAGACGATTTTGCAATTCATATTATTGGAATCGATGTGTTAGGTAACAACTCAATGTTTTAGGTCCCTAATAGTGTTAGAAACTTAAAATCTGTGGTGCACGGCAGTTGAGCTTCACTTGACTAGCCATCTCTTTAGGTTTTCAATGCCTTATTTGCCATATTGCTGTCTCTCACATTGCTAAGAGGGGAAGTCAAATTCCAAAAGCTTCCTACTCCTACTAATTTCTTCTGATTAAATTCGTTGTGAGTTCCAAGGCAGCCGTAGTTTTACCCCTGGGACTGCAATGGACTTCATTGTTCATTGCCTTTTTCGGCGGTCGCCGCTGTTAATCCTGGCTACACAGGAGATACAGTGGTGGGAATGTGCGGTGGGCCCCCGTCCCTTTACAGGAGCACGACACTCTCTCGTCCGTCCTAGACGGAAGGAGGATTTGGAAAACACTCCCCACGCTGGTCAAACGGGTTGGGGAGGCCTGATCGATATTTAATAATGTATTTCCCTTAGTCACTTTATACGACATCCACGGGAAGAAACGGAGTGATTCTATTCTAGTCTGCCGGAAACCACACGGCCAGTGCACGTGTTAAATTTATTTCAACCCTCGCGTTACACGCGGAGGCTTTAAATATGTTATAATAAAGTGTGTGCCAAAATATATAGTAGAAACATACTTCTTTTTCTGTCGAGGGTCGAGGAGAAAAAGTACTCGCCAAGATTGCTGCGCAGTGGATACGTACTCAATGATCCATAGTATTATCATAAGTGCGAAAAGAAATTGCCTGTTTGTCTGTGATTTTCCTTTTCGCGACTAAATGGTTCAATCCTATTTCATTAAATTTTGGCATGGACATAGATTATTCTATCGCGAAGAAGGACATAGACAAGCTTTAGGCGCAGACATTAATGCGGACAAAGAGGCGGACACAGTATTGTAAACTTACATAAAAATACAGAATCATAGTAAATATGTATTTTTTTTTTTTTTTTTTTTTATACTACGTCGGGTGGCAGACAAGCATACGGCCCGCCTGATGTGAAGCGATTACCGTAGCCATATTAACGCTTGCAACATAAAATATCGCTCGCGCGCCGCCACCCCCGCTGCCAACGCAGCATCTCCTTCCTTTCTTTCTGGTGACCTCACTCACTCGCAGAAACACAACAGCCCTCAAGGGAACCGTTATTTGGCTGCGGTATTCTGTGAGGTGGAGGTACATTCCCCCGTCGGGTAGCATATAATTACGCTCCCTACCTCTCTTTTCGCCAGAGCTTCGTTTGTCAGTCAGCAGGGTGCACCACGTGCAGGTGAAGTTGGCTTTGGTTCAAAGATCTTGATGAACTTACACCCCAAAAATTATTGCCGTATACATTCATATTCAGCATACATATTAATGTAAAAATAAAGTAAAAGTAACAAGCGCGTAAGATAGCGAAAAGTATAGTATACGATCCCACCTTAAAATCACCTTCACCGGGCTGGTTAATGGATGAAAAGTATTTTATATTCAATTAAAAATGTCAATAAATATATTGCAAATGGGTAGGCTAAAAAATTTCAGTCCTGAATATGATTAATTATTAATTAAAAAATTGATTTTTTTTAAACATTTCACTGGTTCGGTTAATAGACAAATTCCATACCAATCGAAAGTATGAAGCCCATAGAATATGCAAACGCTAGGCTGACTATTTTTTTTCCATCACAACTCTTGGGTAGGCAGGTATAAACAGGTAAATCGATACTAGTAACTTGCACCGGTCTGGTTAATGAATTAAAGTTAAATTAAAGTAAAGATTATTTCGTTACGAATACGGTGGTATAGGGTAGTCTGCGAAAAATTAGTCTCGAATTCCGGTTGTCGAATTTTAAAAATAGTTAATTTAATATATTAATAGCTTAATTTGTTACCCTTATTATTCTGTGAAGGTTTCCTAGTTGTTGTTTATTAAAACATACTCGCACTGAGGTTAAATCGGATGGGCTGCTTTGTTTACTAATACCATCTAATACCTACCTAACTGCTACGCATAGACACCCGCTGATAGAGAATTATTCACACTTTGTAAATTATGCAATTACTGGCTGTTACACGCGGCTTGACGCTTAGTAATTATTTTAATAAAAAAAAAAATACCGTGGTAATAAGTTGTTTTTCCGGGATAAAAAGTACCCTATATCACTCTCCAGACCAGACTATCCACTCAGACCAGACAAACTATCCCCGTAAAAAAATCACGTCAATCTATTGGGTCTTTTCGACGTGAACGAAGGACAAACAAACTGATGGGGAGGAGTAGGACTCCTACTCCTCAATAGAAACCGAATAATACAAAAATCGAAGTGTGACGATTAAAGTGCTCGATTATACACACAACATGTTCACATGAGATAATTAGATTGAGTAGATTCGCCACGCAGGTTAAGGAACTTCGACCGTACCTCGTCTATGGATAGGTTTGTGTATCTCGAGTTGCTCCGTGCTTCGGAGGGTCCCTTAAGCCGACGATTCCGGCTGCTGTAGATGACAGCCGTTAAACCAAGTCTTTGGACGGCTTGAAAACCCTGGCCTCCGCCAACCCGCAGTTGAGTGAGCAGCGTGGTGGAATACGCTCTAAACCCCATCGATTGAGGGCAGATCCGTATCCCAACAGTGGATGATTATGGGTTGATGCCGACTACTCTTTAGCCAAAAAGGCTTCCTTATATTTAAACACACTGGTTGATAGGGTGAGATACTTAATGTCAATATTGCAAAACGTCAACACCACCACCAATCAACAGTTTTATTTTCAAAGGATCTGATCACTAATGGGTAGATATAAATAAACAGTTCAAAACTTCAACACTTTAGATTTTCAACGCCTTACCTTTGGCATTAACTGCATCATTACAAATCGAAAATCATATGAGCTGTTTATATTTAAATAATAATAAATAAATTTAAATAATAATATTTAAATAATAATAAAAAATTTGTTGTCAATTTACACATCGCCATTTAGTCCCAATTTAAGCGCAAAGCTTGTGTTATGGTGTGCGTTATTTCGGCACTGCCCAGGTCTCAGATCTTGATTTTAACTAGACAAAAAATTAGTCGTTAATTTGTCGAAATTTGTCGCCCAAAGCAAAAAATTTGTCGGAGTCCCGTTAAAGAGTTATAAGGTTTTTTTTGTGGCAGTGCCGAAATAAGCTTATTTCGGCACTGCCCACTCGGGATCTATTAAACTACAAAACATAGCGAACATATGATTTTCCCCAGAATTAGTCGTCAATTTGTCGAATTCAGACACCAAGTATCAGAATTAGTCGACCTCCCGTTAAAAAGTTATAAGTATTTCTTTGTGGCAGTGCCGAAATAAGCCTTATTTCGGCACTGCCCAAAAAAACTACACCACCTAGCGAAAATCTGATTTCACCCAGATGTTGCCTTGAATTTGTCGAAATTTGTCGGATATAAAACACAACTGATCGACGCGTAATTAAAAAGTTACACGCATTTTAATAATTCGCGTTGTAGTCAGAGAGCCTAACGTAGGCAGAGTAGAATAACACCACTCCATTCACATATGGCTATCGTAAAAAGCAACTAATGTAGTGCTAAAGAACACCTAAAGCATTCGTAGATCAGAAAACAGTTGCATGCATTGACAAACTTTGCCAGACTCTGAAAAAGGAAGGAAATGAAACGTTTACTGTTGCATTTTGTGCATGATATAATTTTGATGCAAGATCTCGGACTATATTTACTATGAGAATTATTAAAATGCGTGTAACTTTTTAATTACGCATCGACCAGTTGTGTTTTATATCCGACAAATTTCGACAAATTCAAGGCAACATCTGGGTGAAATCAGATTTTGGCTAGGTGGTGTAGTTTTTTTGGGCAGTGCCGAAATAAGGCTTATTTCGGCACTGCCACAAAGAAATACCTATAACTTTTTAACGGGAGGTCGACTAATTCTGATACTTGGTGTCTGAATTCGACAAATTGACGACTAATTCTGGGGAAAATCATATGTTCGCTAAGTTTTGTAGTTTAATAGATCCCGAGTGGGCAGTGCCGAAATAAGCTTATTTCGGCACTGCCACAAAAAAAACCTTATAACTCTTTAACGGGACCCCGACAAATTTTTTGCTTTGGGCGACAAATTTCGACAAATTAACGACTAATTTTTTGTCTAGTTAAAATCAAGATCTGAGACCTCGGCAGTGCCGAAATAAGGCACACTGTGTTATGGGTACTAGACAACTGATAAATGTACTTAAATACATTTTTTTTGTAAATACATACTTGTAATACATAGAAAACGCCCAGACCAAGACAAACAGATATGTTCATGCACACAAATGTTTGTCTTGTGCGGGAATTGAACCCGCGACCTCGGAGTCCAAAGTGGCCATTGCTAACCATTCGACCACCGAGCCCGTCAAAATATTTATGTTATTTAATCGAAAAATCATAACTATCCAAACTTAAACAACTCATTTGTTCCATGATACACAATACAATATGCTTTATTGCACCAAATAAAAGACTTTTACAGAGGTATTAAGACAATAAAAGTACGAAAGGTGGTCTTATCACTAAGCGATCGCTTCCAGACAACCTTAAGGTATTGGAAACGAGAATGATAGAAAGTAAGTAGCGCATAAACTACATAAACATACACATGTACCCGTATTATACATCTATACTAATATTATAAAGAGGTAAAGTTTATGAGTTTGTAGGGGATAATCTCTGGATCTACTGAATCGATTTTGAATTTTTTTTTCCAATAGAAATCCACATTATTTGTGTGTCTCACCTCAATTGCTCAAGTCAGGGTTGGCAAAGGCCAGTGTTTACAAGCCGCTATAAGGCCACAGACTTGGCTTAACGATTGTCAACTAATTACAACAGCCGGGACCGACGGCTTAACATGCCTTCCGAAGCGTGGAGGAGCTCGAGATAAATTAACCCATCCATAGACAGGCTGTGGTCGACGTTGCTTAACTTGCGTGTTCGATTATACAGACACGCGCAACGCCGCCATCGAGCTCCTTCCAATATGCAGTCGTGTAATGAAAACCCAATTTCCGTTTATGAGAAAATTGCAAACATACTTTACATAAGGCATATCAAAATTATATAGGCAGGTCAAACTGAAAACAACCTATTTTTAAGTCAGTTAAAACAGATTATTTATTGCAAACGAAGTCCACTCTTGGTTTAAATTAAAACGAACATAGAAATACGAAAGACGAGTAATGGAAATTTGAATTGGATTGACATATCATATAAGGTATCAGATACCTTGAAGCTTCGTTAATTTACGTAATCCCATACCTTTGTACAATGTTAGTAAATATAACTAAAAGTTAGTTAACGAAGCTATTTGTCTTTCAGAGTGTGATGCCAATCGAAAATGCGACGAAACTGCAGACGAAATGAAAATAAATCAAATTGACATATGTGTATCAATATGCCAAATTAGGCGGTGTAAATGTAACATTATTGCCAATCGTTTGCCAAATAAAATATTGCTTCGTAATGTCACGTTCAATTCATAAGTGTAACATTATCAATTCTATTTTGAGCTACTGTAATCAGTACATACATTACTACCTCCCTGACTGACGAGCATTCGACAATAATGTAAAATTTCAGATTAATTTCTATCGGTCAATTACAAATAGATGTTACAAGCTGTATAAAAATAGTTACAGATTGCACACTGTAATAGTCCGTTCTCCTGCCTCACTGATGTAATGATTGAATTGTAGAATGTTACAAACAGGAATATTTTGATACTAGAATCTGAACTGTTACAGGCGAATCCTCGTCAGTCCGGGAGACATAATACGTTACAAACGAATGCTTCCGGTGAGGGAGCATCTTTAGGAAACAAAAACAAATATGTACTGCGATTTAATGTCCATTTCTAATAGCTGAGTTTACGATAAACTTACATTTTACGATTTGTTGTTCGCCCATCATCGGAATTTTATGACAGTTTATCACATTTCAAAATGTTAATTTGAGAGTTTCTAGCATGCTTTATTTGGGTGGTAAAGTCCACGAGATTAAAAAAAAATATTTCGCCTATGTTCACCTTGGTGAATTAATTCCAAGGTGAACAAAGGACTCATTCACTGGGGTGGTATTACCTAGATGATATGGTTACAAGGTGATATGAAGACACCAAAGTTTCCACTTTCTTCACCCAGGTGATATCACCAGCTTAACAAATAGTACACACCGAATAATTATTATGTTATTAATACTTAAGTACAAGTTTTATTTCCACATAATTATGCCAATATGCATTTGTCATTTTCTAAAATTGTAATTTTCTAAAATTGACTATTTTGCAATAGACGTTTTATGAAGTTGTCGTTCTCAGCCTGAGGGATGCTTACACTGAAAATCTTAAAATAATAATAATACGGTGTAATTTTTATTATTACAATTATTATCATAAATTTAAAATTTATTGTCATAATATTAGATTTACAACCTCCTAACATTTAAGGAATAGTACCTACCATCGTCAGATCAGGTATATGATATGATGACTACCAGTTAGGCCATACTATGAAAATAAAGAAATGAAAAGAAAAACCATATAAGTATAAAATTTTAAGGTTGCCCTCGATTTTTTTAGGATTCCACTATCAGATCCTGTCTTGGCGATAATGGGACAACCTCAGGAGTATACTCTTTTGAATAAAAAATAATTCTGAAAATCAGTTCACAATTTGCGGAGATATCGTTGACAATACATAAAAAATCGGCCAAGTGCGAGTCGGACTCGCGCACGAAGGGTTCCGTACCATTATCTATAAAAACGGCAAAAAAATCACGTTTGTTGCATGGGAGCCCCCCTTAAATATGTGTTTTATTTTTATTTAAATATTTATTTTTAAATTGAATATATAACTATATGTGAGCATTTTAAGCCTCTACCTATTTATTACCGTTATCAATTACGAACAAAAACGAGCAAAAAAATCACGTTTGTTGTATGAGAGCACCCTTAAATATTTATTTTATTCTGTTTTTTAGTATTTGTTATTATAGAGGCAACAGAAATACATCATCTGTGAAAATTTCAACTGTCTAACTATCAGGTTCATGAGATACAGCCTGGTGACAGACGGTCGGACGGACGGACAGCGGAGCCTTAGTAATAGGGTTCCTTTTTACCCTTTGGGTACGGAACCCTAAAAAAGATACTCGCAGTCGTACATAGAATCTCCTCCTTTTTTGAAGTCGGTTAAAAAGTGATGGATAATATGCTTATTCTCTATCATTATAATCATATACATATATCATATAATAAAAATATAATTCTAAGAAATAAATAATAGATTCAAGGCCATAGATCGATTCGTGAAACTTTGTGTAACATACTCGTAAGTCGTAACGTTATGAGGTTTACAGCCTGAAGAGCCTGAAAAGTTCTAATTAAAATGAGCAAAATATAACATAAAGCAATGTTTGTTCATACCTATATTTACTTGCTATTATCTGACTTTATTGACATTTGATAAGTATCGCGATAACATCTGAGGATAATACAAAAAAATGTTATTTGCACGTTTGTACAAACAATGTTTTCGTAGAACGAAACAAATTATGAATCTTTTCAACTTTTCAATATGCTTTTCAGAATACTAAGAATAGAATATAATAGAATACACTTTATTGCACCAATGTGACACATACATACAAGAAACTTGCAAATTAAATAGTACAAAAGGCGGTTTTATCGCTAAAAGCAATCTCCTCCAGGCAACCTTTGTAACAGAGAAATAATGATAAAAATAGGTAGGCGGTGCATCAATAGTTGTTATAAAAAATATACAATAGGAATAATACAAATAGATATATAACTATAAATAAATACATATATATATATATATGTATATATATATATATGTTCATCAACCTGGGGCCCTACCGCCGAAGCTGAAGCCAATGATCATTGAATATTTTGATTCGGAAGATCTTACGTTTTAGTTATTGACAAAAACATCTTCAGCACAGTCGATAGAGCTCCAGTTTCTACCAGCTAAGCTGTAAACAAGTACCATACATCTAAGCTGAAGTTTGATTTTCGCAATCAAATAATCCGCTGGTAATCGGCTTCAGCTTCGGCGGTAGGGCCCCAGCTCGGAATTAATTAATATAATAAATAATTTTGCCGGATCATAAACAAATAAGATAGTATGATATATACAGTATAACGTTCTTCAAGAAAAGCGTGAAGGGGCTCTTACAGGGCAGGTAACGCGCGATGGTGTTACAAACGTCCATAGGCTGAGATTTGCAACCGTATATTATTATGGTATAGTAAATATACGCGCTAATAGGTTTTACTAGACAAACCTAAGGTACCTCACGTCCCTCTCCAAAAGCAATTCGAGTTTAGATTACGTTAAGCTTGTGATCAACAGAAGCCGAGAGAGCGAAGGGAGGTGAGATACTTGGGTTTAAATAATCAAACCTAGGAGCGCTTAGATTTCAGGCATTGACTATGCATATACACAAATTAACAGAAAAATAAGGAATGGAGAAATCCGTAAAAAATATACCAATTATAAATGGGGATGTTGACCTAGTGAAATTATTATAATTTACTTTATCTACTCTCATACTGAAATTTAGAGATTAAAAAACTAAACACAAAATCTTAATGTCAGTCTTTTACGCATAAGCAAGTTACTTTTCCATACAGCTCTTTATGGTCAACTGTATCGAAAAATAACTTTTTTCCATTTCGATACAGCTTCATCCCTGGGTTCAGATATATGAAGGCGGTTGCAATGCAAATGCATTTGCAGTGGTTGCAATGCAAATGCGCTGAACCCTGCAAAGTTGCAATACGAATGTACTGCAATTTTGCAAAAAATTCCTACATAATCTGTGAACGCGACGCCGCGCGGCATGCTCGATCTGCAAATGGATTTATAAGTTATAAATAAAGCTGTTGAATTAACTTCATGGTTTTATTTAAAATATTATTATCATTTATTTCATGAGATTAGATAATGTAGTGTATGAAACTGCACATAATTAGGTCTTAAAATACTCGTGTGAAGCTATTACCACATTCGCCTTCGGCTCATTTGATAAACTCACACTCGTATTTTAAGAACCCTTATTATGCAACAGTTTCATAAACTACTATTTTATGTCTGTCAAAATAGCGACTTCGTTTAAAAAAATTAATAAACATGAACATATGACGTGACTTGGTAATAATTCGTAACAATATTAAACAAGTTGTTTTTTAAAAGATGTTTTGTGATACTTGTTTTAATAGTTTATGGAAAATACAGACTAATGATTTCATATTCATACAGTAAATTTTATAAGAAATACTGAATAAGGCACGATTATGTCATAGCCGGGAATACAGCCGTGACAAGACCAATCCGGCCTTGAGCGACCGTGACTCAATCAACCACCAAGCCCCAATTTACTAGGCTTCGTTGATGTACTATTTATTGGTCAAACATTTGACAATCACATTTAATCAGCGTGCTATGGATTCGTTGATAGCATCGAAACGCGTGTTGGGATTTTTTTTTATCACATACATTTACATTTACGACAGATTCATGAAGTCGAGTGATTGTCATGAAACTGATCGTGATGTTTTATGATTGGAACTATTTTGACGCAAAGATATAACTTGTTAAAAATTCTTGAACAATGTTATCTATGAAATATTTATATATGAATTTAAAATTAATGTAAGTTTGGTTGTTGAATAAACTTTATTTATCACTGTATATAAGAATAACAAATAAATATAATGGGTATAGAGTTTCCAAATAGATTTAATTATTGATAGTAATATTAAATGACTTTTTGTTATTCAATATTACTATCAATAAAATTAATCAATTTGTGTAAATAGTAATTAAATTCGAGACTCAGACTAATAATGAATTAAATTGGCGATTTGAGTTAAGGCTTCGACAAGTTACTTTTTATTTAGATTTTATAGCTTTAGCGCATTGAATAAAATAAAATAACTTGATTTTCTTTAACAAAATACAAACCAGGATTTAATTACAAAAAACAATAAAAAAATAACAATATAAACTTATATGAACAAATAAGTCAGAAATATTTAATTATTATAATATGCTTTGCTACTCTTTGTACGCGAAAACAAGTTATTTTTGCCAAAACTTTTCAGGAGCGAATGTTTATAAAACCTATTGACTACTTTTGTAAGCTCATCAACTAAATCTTCGCTATTTGGAGCGAACGGCGACGCCCCTAGCTTCAATCTGACATTGTTCGTCTAAAGCCAAATATCTCGAAAAAGGAAAACAAGTGTCTAAAATGACTAGTTAAGTGATGCGGAAAGAATGCCTCTGTCACAGATTACTTAACAGTTACTTCGTTTTCTGTCTCAAATCATGCAAAGTATATTATTACAGTTAACAGTTAAATTTCGGTAGTTAAACGTCAGTACTGTGCCGAACTATCATTGTTGTTTTTAACATTTCATCCCCTCCAGTAGGCCAATTCTCGAAATTATTTTACGGTCGCTGAACGAAAGTTGACCGAATCGAGAATGAATTGTGAATTGACTAAAATGTTATTTATTATGTACTTGATATCATTAATTAATTATTATCAATTCTCATGGTTGGCAATAGCATTCTTAGTTTGTAAAATTTTTGGTCATATTATATCGATATAATTCCACTTAAATTAGACTTAGAAGTTTCATATACATATTTGTGATACAAGAATACAAATTTCATATTTGTGAGATCGAGACTGGATCGGAACTGAATTTTGACTACATTTTAACTATGAGAATTGCGCCTCTGATGTGTCACCCACCCGAGTCACTGAATATACAATAGTACTCCAGAGTCTCGTCGAGTGACGTATACTGAAATGGGTATGTGTTCTGTAACTTGGTGATAACCTATAATGTTGTGATTAGAATCATAAGTAAAGCAATAATGATACAACTGTATAATAATAGTAGTTTATGAAACTGTTGCATAATAAGGGTTATTAAAATACGAGTGTGAGTTTAAAACATGAGCCAAAGGCGAATGTTTTAATAGACCACACGAGTATTTTAATACCTAATTATGTGCAGTTTCATACACTACTTTATCTAATCTCATGAAATATATGATAATAATATTTTAAATACAACTATGAAGTTAATTTAACAGCTATAATTCTTACATAGAAATCCATTTGCAGATCGAGCATGCGTAGTGCGCATGCGCGACGCGCCGCGCGGCGCAGCGTTCACAGAAAAATTCGTTCGTAGAAAAATTTTGCATAGTTGCAATGTACATATTTGCATTGAAACCTGTTTAAAATACCTGTATCCAGGGCTGAAGCTGTATCGAAATGGTAAAAAAGTTATTTTACGATACAGTTGTCCATAGAAGAGCTGTATCGAAATAGTAGTTTATGAAACTGTTGCATAATAAGGGTTATTAAAATACGAGTGTGAGTTTATAACACGAGCCGAAGGCGAGTGTTATAATAATACCACACGAGTATTTTAATACCTAATTATGTGCAGTTTCATACACTACTTTATCTAATGTCATGAAATATATGATAATAATATTTTAAATACAACCATGAAGTTAATCTATCAGCTATAATTCTTACATAAAAATCCATTTGCAGATCGAGCATGCGTAGTGCGCATGCGCGACGCGCCGCGCGGCGCCGCGTTCACAGATTATGTAGAAAAAATTTGCATAGTTGCAATGTATTTGCATTGCAACCTGTTTAAAATACCTGTATCCAGGGCTGAAGCTGTATCGAAAAATAACTTTTTAAATTTATTTTGACAGCTTGTGCGTAAAGACTGTCATTATGATACTGTGTTTACTTTTTTAATGTGTAAATTTCAGTATGAGATTAGATAAAATAACTTTTTAAATTTATTTTGATAGCTTGTGCGTAAAGACTGTCATTAAGATACTGTGTTTAGTTTTTTAATGTGTAATTTTCAGTATGAGATTAGATAAAAAATATTATTACATCATGTAATTATCGGGTTTATTTTGTATATTAAATATAGTAATATAATCAGGGGAGTAAATATGAGAGCTACTAACGTCAATGACTTGCAGAGTGGTTGATTTTTCACCAAGGAGAAATAATAAATATCATTATCAACGACTTTAGGTAAAGAACACATTCAATGCTTGACTATATGTAAATAACACATTTAATTGACGAGCTCGGTGGTTGAATGGTTAGCAATGGCCACTTTGACTCCAAGGTCGCGGGTTCGATCCCCGTACAAGACAAACATTTGTGTACATGAAGATGTCTGTTTGTCTTGGTCTGGGTGTTTTCTATGTATTATAAGTATGTATTTACAGAAAAAAAATGTATTTAAGAGCCCTATTACAAATGCAAGAATGTTTTATTTCTATATTAAATCAATGATATTTCAAAATTCCGAGGCCGCTATGTACTATACGACTATATAACAAATAACATTCTATTTTTTTTATTTCATTTGTTTGAAACAGTAGTACAATCCAGGAGCTCAAAATAGTGAATGAGCGCATTTTATGAAAATCTTTATCTGCAATTTTGGGTATATTTAAAAAGTTAAGCAAAATTTACAAAAAGCGAGACCGCTATGTACTATGCGAATAGCTATTCTGTACTATTCAATAAGTCAACATTGTTAATGTATTTTTGTTTCCAAGAAATCATCAGTCAGTGATCAAGAACGCCAAAATTGGCCAATTTACGCAAAAATCACAGTCAAAATGTAATATGGCTCTTAAGTACATTTATTAGTTGTCTAGTACCAATATCACAAGCTTTGCGCTTAATTTGGGACCAGATGGCGCTGTGTAAATTGCCCAGAAATATTATTAAATTAAAATGCTGAATAAAACCAATAGGAAACCAATACTTCATTTCATTGTATGTTTGATATTTTTAGTACACTAATGTAAGAGAATTTAATTAACGTGAACAACATTGGACATCAACGAAATTATAGGATGGTTTTAATTGTATTAGACCTTAAAAAGAACGGGCCCTGTCGTTCCTACTTTCATTTAGCCTGCTATAACAACATTTTTCATGAAGGTCTCGAGCGAAACTGCTCCGAGGAAATGTTATTACACGTACGCGTATGTATATTGATGCCATATACATACGAGTACGTGTAATAATATTCTGATGATGTTTTTATTCAGAGTTTTTAATCTTTATAATCTACGGCTATTTCGAAATGAGCAGGCTAGTCGCCATTTACTTTCCTGATGAGCGATGACAAAGGTATTTCCTTGAAGGTGACCTAGAAGTGAAGGAGATAAAATCCCCACATTTAAGTAAACATTGTTCATTCGTCACAGCATAAATAAAAATTCTATTAATATTATATATACGAAAGTTTGTGAGTATGTAAGTATATAATGGATATTAGGCACTCTTTCACGTGGAAACGAGGCTGTGTTAGCTGTAGTGGTCCCGCACTGCACAATAAATTGGGGTGTAAGTGGGTCATCAAAATCTTTGAACCACAGCCAACCTACACGTGGTGCACCCTGCTGACTGACAAACTAGGCTATGGCGAAAAGAGAGGTAGGGAGCGTAATAGTACGTAGAAGTATCTCCACCTCACAGAATACCGCAGCCAAATAACAATTGCCTTGAGGGTCGTTGCGTTCCTGTGAGTGGATGCCCACCAGAAAGGAGGAAGATGCTGCGTTGGCAGCGGGAATGGTGGCGTGCGAACGAATTTCATGTTGCGAGCTTTAATATGGGTAAGGTAACCGCTTCACATCAGGCGGGCCGTATGCTTGTCTGCTACCAGACGTAGTATAAAAAAATGCAATACTACTTGTACTAATTAGTGTCCTATACCTACATAGGCTGCGGTAACCGTATTACTGCGGGCGTTGTGTTTGGAACCCGGGGTGGTACAAAAAAAGGCCGAACCGTTTTAATGACATTTAACACACAAATAGAATATAATACTTTTAATCCCGGTAAAGGATCAATGCGGAAGAAGCAACGGGCAAAAACTAGTAAATAAATTTTAACTTTACCAAATAGGTATGTATAAACTTTTCTAACAATGCATGCCATGGCATGGCATCTAATAAAATAATATCTGATTTGATGTGTCGATTCATTCATCGTATATTATATGACATTGAATCGACACATCAAATCAGATGTAGATATGTCACATAAAGTAATCTCGATGTTTATTAATAAATCAATCAATTTATCAAGTCTGATAACGATCGAAGTTAAGATATGCATGGATAAAATGGCGAAGTATAGAAGAATCAATTTTTGTTTACATCAATCACAGACGTACGAGTATCAAAAGAAAATGAAATACTTAATAGCGGAATGCTGGCACCGAAATGGGTGCCTTGTATTCTTTTTTTTCCTTGTGTATCAAGTTAGGGTATATATAAATCAAGGTCAAATTATTGTGTGTATTTTTTTTAATGGGGAGGGAGGGCGGGTGAAAACGAGCATGTGGGTAACCTGATGGAAAGCAATCACCACAGCCCACGGATTGCGAGATGAAGAGTTGCGGTGTTGGCAGCAGGGGTGGCAGCGGTGCAAGCGATATTTCAAGAAGGGAAGCGTTAATATGATGATTACGGTAACCGCTTCAGATCAGGCGGGCCGTAAACTTGTCTGCCACCCGACGTATTATAAAAACACTAATGCGACCTCAGTATGGGAGCCTTTTTAAAAATGTTTTCACGTTAAAAAATATTACAAACAAAAAACAAATCTCTTTATAATATATGCCCGACGATTCGCCCACATGAATCTCCGTTTGTTGTTAACCAACCGTTATCGCGATGGCGGAGAAAGGTAGCTTATGTCCTTCCTTAGGATACAATCTATCCATATATACCTATATTCCATGCCAAAATTCAAATCGATTCAGCTGTTTAGCCGTTAAGAGGTAACTAAACAAAGAGATAGTCAGAGACAGTTTCACATTTACATATTAGCATATGTTAGTATGGATATGAATACTGATTCAGGGGTACACAAAGTAATAATCTGCTAAAGAAACATCCGTCATAAAATTTCACGACAGATTCCAGAGAGGTTTTCTACAGTTTCTCTAGGGAGAAAACGACTACCTAGAAACAAAATAACTAGAAAACTTTTCTGGAATCGCACAATCATACGCGACGATTCCGGTTCTATTATACGAGTGTGAATTCCCTGCCGATGGTGAGTGGTGCGACTGTAGGTAGAAGGACTTTATAATAACGCTTATTACTTTCTTTCTTCTTCTTTTCCTATTCCCACTTTATATGGAGTCGGCTCTCCTAAGTCTTTTCCGTCAGGTTGTTCTGTCCGGGGTTGTCTGTGGATGCAATTGTGTCTTGTCCATAGTTCGACATCCTACATTATTTTTTGATAAAAAAAGACGTGTGGCACTCGGGGACTGCCGCGGTAAAGCTATTGCATAGCATTTTGTATCAACTTATGCAATTATAATTTTATTTATTTATTTTATTCATGCAGTATTGCTTTTTCTTTGATATTAATTCAAGTTACACTTTTTGAGCGTGGTGACCGATAAGAAAACAACTTTTTCTATTATTAAATAAAAAAAACGAGTTTCGTAGAGTCGTATAATACGTCTAATCGCACGCACACAACGCCGTGTCGAAGACTGCCGAACTGAAACGACGTTAGACGATGCACGGCCTTCAAGCTACACCTCCTTGCCCGTCGGAGTGGGGAGCGTGAGGTTTTTTCGTTACGGAATTTCTGGATTCGGTCCCCGCGCTCAAGGCCCGCGATAGAAGCTATGCAATAGCTTAAAAAAAATAAACGTTTGCATAAAAATAAAATAAATATTCTAAAATTATTATTTTTTGATCTAGGTAACCCAGCTCGCCCGACAGATAATCTCCAGTCTTCTTTAACAATGAATATTGAATTCGAATTGGTTTCGGGCAATCCGTCAACTAACTGTCATAAGACATAAAGTTAGTTAACATGGTCGTTCAGTTTTCTACCTACTTTTTTACCTTACCTATTTTTATCTTACATAAGAACCTTCTCCTGACAATAACAAATACAACATAAAAAGAAATAGCGAAATCGGTCCAGTCGTTCACGCGTGATGCCGTGACCAAGAGAAGTAGGGATTAATTTTTAAATATATAGATGTAAGCGTATGCCAAAAGCACCCAAAAATAAATATTTAAGAAAATAAAGACGTAGAGAATTAACACTGTAAAGATTAGGAAGCGCTGTTCTACATTATGTTGGGTAATATTTATACAATACTAGCGGCCCGGTACGTGCTTCGCTACGTATAAAGTGAAATACAAAAAAAAAATTGGTTGCCTGTAAAGTCGGTATACGGGCGAAAGTTTTACGTGACAACGACTTTGAGTGGTAAAATGTTTTCGAGTGGAAGGGACGCATGCCTTTCACTTTTTATGTCTGTCTCTCTCGCTCTTAGAAGGGACGCGTGCCTCTCACTCGCTCTCATTGTGAGCGCATAACGTGAGCGCGTTTCTTGAAGTGTCACCCGGCTAACCAATTTATAAGACGTTGTCACGTCAAAAAAAAAAAAATTGGAAGCTATTTTAAAATTAATCCAAAACATTTGGATAAACAATATTTTTTGTTTTTCCATTTTGAGCATGAATAAACAAACGGCTGGGGGTACCGGGTCTGGAACAGGCAACATAAAGTTGAAGCACGTCCAAAATGAAATGACCGCATGAATGACATAACAAAGCTTGTACTGTCAACACTGAAAAAAGTTTCAATTTGACAGCACAATCCCCATCTGAAAAAAAATTCAATTTGACAGCAAAATCCCCATTAACAAAATGACTTTTATTGAATTCATTTTTTTACAAAAAATGTGATAAATGAAGAACCGCTCTACCGATTTTGTGCAAACTTCACATAAACCATCTACTAAATAGTCCGAACAAAGCCTAAACATTTGGTTTGGTTATGTGAGCCCGTTCTTGAGTTATAAAATTACAACGAAAAGTGGCATTGATTTTTATATATATAGATATTATAGAGACAAAAAACGAATTGAAAAATAATTGAACCGTCTCGGGACGCTTGACCGATGTCAATGTGAAACATTGAAACTAGTACAGAAAACATGTCTAAGCGAGAGGGGAGATACCCGACCAGAATGAGGAAAGTTACTGAGCCGCCACACCAACAGACAGCCCGACGCCTTAGATCTTTCAATTATTATTTTACCATGTAGAAATTATTTTCTGCTATTTCCCGCGGCTTCGCTCGCGTTGTATTTAATAAAACTTTTTATCCGCTCATGGGAATAACATGTTTTTCCGGGATATAAATTACCCCATATCACTACTATCCTCGTAACAAAAATCATGCGTATCTATTGGTTTCTTTCGACATGATGGAAAGACAAACATACAATTAAGCATACTTTTACTTTTATAGAGATAGAATATGCTTTATTTGCACGATAAAAAGTACAGATATTACAATTAAAAACTAAAATTATTAACAAAAACGATATTACAATTAAAAACTAAAATTATTAACAAAAACGTTTATGTGCAGCAAGGCGGCCTTATTTCTGAAAGCAATCTTTTCAAGGCAACCTTGAGGTAACTAAACAATTTTATAATAATTATTATAAGCATATAAATATGGATTTTCTGAAAAATTACTCAACATATTTGGTCTAGACTGTCACGTCAGCCTGTGATCGTGGAATAAATGTAATCAAGGATATACAAGTTGTAATATTCAAATGGTAAATGTCAGACTGCAAATAAACTTTCAGCAGCAATTGCTGTGTAATACATCTATCTTCATTTTATTACTAGTTGTTCACGGAAAATAGAGCACGACAGAATTATACGATGACCCTTAGTAGAGTATGCAATAATCACGTATAAAGAAACTGGCTAACATATCAATTCACAGCCCAAACCGCTGCGTCTAGAAATTCTAAATTTGGTAGAACTCCATTCACAAGAAAAAGAAAGCTATACATTACGTACTCGTATACTTATTGAAATAAATTTTAGCGGTATAAATATTTTAGATTTCTAAACATTATTATTATATTGCAATTGGTTGACAGTTTGCATTAAGTAATTGTTAAAAAACATGTTAGTTAAACTCCGTTTTTCAATTCAAATTCTATACAGAGTCTACTCAAATATAGCATTCTTGAATTCTGGGTTGACTTTTGTCGGTCTTATTGCTGGGTGTGGAAAGCTGACGCATGTATATGATAAATCATTACGCTATATCTAGAGTATTATTTATACTGTGGCAGTAGTATGGATAAACAATGTTGCGGACTTTTTAGTGGGCAGCCTCGCAACTGGCTACCGACAAAGAAGTAACTATAAGACTGACAAGACTGAGAAGAAAATGATAGGACAATGAACAACCGACGAATGGAAAGGATAACGAACCTGAAATGTAAATATATTTTTCATACTATAAATTGTAGCAGTGAAATTAAATTAGTTCATATAAACTTGCCGAGTGTCATTAAATCTTACATACAGGTTAAATGATTAATCTTCGATTTAGATCTTAATTTTGGGATAAATCAATCAATGTGTTTCCCAGTTAGTGATACCCGTACTCGTGGAACCTGGGGGTACGCAAAGTTCTTGATGCAACTTTGGTACCAGCGGCAATCTCTTGACTAGAATTAATACTAAAACAAATACAACTTGTGTATTTGTTAAGGAACTACAATTTGATAAGGAGTACGCGAATTTGACTCTATCTTGACACGTGACGGTATGATTTTTATTTAATCGCTCGAAAAAAGCACATTTTGTATGTTTCTATCGCAAAGGACTTTCCAATCGGCGCGGTGCTAAAATTTGGTGTTAGGAATTTAGGATACGTACCTCAATTTTTAAGTTCGTTAGATAATGAAATCTTTCCCATATTTTTTAATTTAATTTAAAGTTTAAAAAGAAACTCAGATATGAACATACATTACATTACAAATATGAAATACCTATCAAATATGTGAAATATGGTTGAATCATGTCTTATATTATAATGGTAAATTCGCGTACTCCTTGTACGCGAATTTGACTCTATCTTGACACGTGACGGTATGATTTTTATTTAATCGCTCGAAAAAAGCACATTTTGTATGTTTCTATCGCAAAGGACTTTCCAATCGGCGCGGTGCTAAAATTTGGTGTTAGGAATTTAGGATACGTACATCAATTTTTAAGTTCGTTAGATAATGAAATCTTTCCCATATTTTTTAATTTAATTTAAAGTTTAAAAAGAAACTCAGATATGAACATACATTACATTACAAATATGAAATACCTATCAAATATGTGAAATATGGTTGAATCATGTCTTATATTATAATGGTAACGCCGACATCGACATCTGCATTCTGAAATCGTCGAATACTAAACAATGGTTCGGAACAATAACATAAATTTTCCTGTTACTTTAGTACATAATGTATGTGTTCATCCGGATCATAAAATAACAACTTGACGACTATACTTTGAAGTAAACATAAATTATTCATTAATATGTAATGTAGGTCTCCGCTACATGTTTACCTATAACACTTACAACTTTATAATACACACTAGTTAAGCTTTATAGCATTAATCCTACTAATCTATATATATAAAAGAAAGTCGTGTTTGTTACAACACTTATAACTCGAGAACGGCTGGACCGATTGCCATGGTTTTTGATTTGTTGGATTTGTTTCCGTCCCGAATAGCAGAATAACTCTTAAAAACATTGGAAAATTCTCGAAAAAATTAAATAAAAGAAATAACATTTTCCCATACAAAATGTTCGTGGTTGTCGTAGCTGTCAAATGTGACGTGCGTACGCCAAATGTATGCGTGCGTTCAGAAATGTATATTAAGCTCATTATAGAACAAATGTCATAGATTAAAAACAAATGTTAACTCTATTGGTCTCATTTTTACGTCTTGAAAGTTGGCTGTGATTTGTTTTGAAAACAGTTTTGTGGATTTAAATATTTATTGCAAAGAGAATGTAACCACTACGTTTTAAGAGACGGATGTGCCATACAAATAGCGTAATTCTAATATGTATGAAATGGAAGCGAAAACAATCAGAATTTGTACCAAATTCGCTTCCGATTCATAGAGTCGTTTTTTTACTTTGAGTTGCGCCAGGCTGATTTATTGGTTCTAAAATATTTATGCGTGCGTTCAGAAATTTAAATAAAGCTCCATAAATCTATATAATATATAAAATAATGTCGTGTCTTGGTCGGGAAAGTATTAAAAACATTGAAAAATTGACGAAAGAATTAAATAAAAGAAAAAACGTTTTCCCATACAAATAGTGCCAGTTAAAAAGGATTGGAATATTTATTGATTTTTATGTAAATGTCAAATCGATTGGTCTCACTTTTACGTCGCGAATGTTGTCTGTGATTTGTTTTGTGGATTGAAATATTTATTGTTGTCAATTGGTACTTTTTTGTGACTTTGTAAAGTACTGAACTTATTATTTACCCACTGCTGGGATACGGATCTTCCCTCAACCGAAGATGTTTAGAGCATACTCCAACACGCTGCTCAACTACGGGTTGGGCCACTAACTTGGCTTAAGGACTGCCATCTAATGATAAACACCAGGACCGACGGCTTAACGTGCCTTCCGAAGCACGGACGAGCTCGAGATAATATAAACTCACCCATGAACAGGCTACGGTTGACATTGCTTAACTTGCGTGTACAATTAGACTGACACGTGCCTCACGCCATCGTGCTTCTCTATTATTTTCTATTATTCATTGTATTAATTTCAAGAAATCATAAATTTTGTTCATATATATATGTACATCACCGAACACTTATAACTCGAGAACCGTAGGACCGATTTTCATGGTTTATGATTTATTGGATTTCTCTCCGTCCCGAATAGCAGAATGACCATGAAAAACATTAGAAGATTGACTAAAGAATAAAATAAAAGGAAAAACATTTTCCCATACAAATGAAAGTGTCAGTTGAAAAAGGATTGCGATATTTATTGCCTTATTGGTTGTCAAATATCAAAATGTCAAATCAATTGGTGTCACTTTTATGTCGCGAAAGTTGTCTGTTTGATTTGTTTTGAAAATTGAAAAATGTCAAATCGATTGGGGTGAAAACGCTTGGCCCATGGAGTTCGAACGCAAGGATCAAATCAGAGTAAACATCAAAAGAAATGACAATTACAAATCACCAAAACGATTAAACCGATTTCAAAACTAAAAAATAAAACAAAACTTTTTTTTTTAATTTTTTGATTAAACAATAATCTTTATTTTTATGAAATCTTCAGTTTTTATGGATACGGGTCTTCCCTCAACCGAAGAGGAATAGAGCATATTCCAACACGCTGCTCAACTGCGGGTTGGCGGAGGCCAGTGTTTTCAAGCCGCCTAAAGGCCACTAACTTGGGTTAACGACTGTCATCTAATGATAACAACCGGGACCGACGGTTAACGTGCCTTCCGAAGCACGGAGAGCGCAAGATAATCTAATGATAACAACCGGGACCGACGGCTTAACGTGTCTTTCGAAGCACGGAGGAGCTCGAGGTAATATAAACCCATCCGTGTACAGGATGCGATCGACGTTGCTTTACTTGCGTGTCCGATTAGACTGACATGCGCAATTATGCCATCGAGCTTCTCTATTATTTTCTATTATTCATTGTTTTAATTCCATAAAATCATAAATTTAGTTCAGCCAATTTGTACCACGACATTCATTGATTGTTAGGCGGTACGAAGTTCGCCGGGGCAGCTAGTACTTATTATAAATGTGAAAATGTGTCTGTTTGCTTGTTACTTTGTCAAGACTTTCTCCTTCAAACAATTCAACCGATTTGAATTATAAATAAATAAAATTAATATTTCTGGACAATTTACACAGCACCATCTAGTCCCAAATTAAGATTAAAGCTTGTACTATGGGTACTAGATAAGTAATGAATGTACTTAATTTTTTTTTTTTGTAAATACATACTTATAATACATAGAAAACACCCAGACCAAGACAAACAGACATGTTCATGCACACAAATGTTTGTCATGTGCGGGGATCGAACCCGCGACCTCGGAGTCAAAATAGCCATTCGACCACCGGGCTCCTCCTTTTGTCTTGGATATAGATTATATTCCGACGAAGGACATAGGCTACTTTTTAGCGCGATAAGCGACATTTAGGGCGAGACGATGGGCGTAATACTTCTATTCTATATCAAAACTCAAACTGGCTGATGTCTTATTCATAAGGGGTCGTTATAGGAACAATAAAAGCCAAAACAATTGCTTTTAGAATTTTATTTATTATATTATTTTTTCTGTATGCCCAGACGGGCATACAGAAAAACAGACAAACATTCTACGCTAAATGATACGCGTACAGACAGACGCCTGTATGCGTATCATGCAAAATCTACTGTATAAAATTGGATAGGTTTTCACTGTTACAATACTGGAGATAGTGTATATTTTAGGTATTTTGATACGCCGAGTACGTCTAAATTTTGTATATTGTGAGTAATTTGGTTGAATATAAAGTGTAACGTGTATGTCTGTCGGTGGCATCATATGTAGTTGCCAAAGGCAAATTAAGCTAATTTTTATTTAGTTTTTTTTTTATCGAAATATGATAGATCATCCGCTCTTTTCTAATTTATGAAGGGATATGAGCAACTTCCGCAGATCTGAGCGATTCGAAATAGAAAAATAAAGGTAGTCTGACGCCGCAGCATCACCAACAAGTCTGCGGGACACCCAACTCCCTACTAAGTTACAGCAGAGTATCGTGTTTGGGCTTATTGTAATGATTTCAATAAACAACTTCTTATTATCTATTATTAAATTATTTTAGTCAGGTGTTTCCTAAATTCCTCGAATAATTTGTACTTGTTCGAATCAATTCCACCTACGAGTATCTTCAACAACCAATACTCATTCCACTACCGAGATCCTAGTCTCTCATCGTCTCTTCTCTTTGTTCGCATAATATTCAATAGAAGATGTTCAGAACGTACATTATCATACTGTTCAACTGCAGTTTAGGAGTGTTTTTAAGCTGCCCAAAGAACAGGGCATGGGATAAGCCAAATTTTGTATTCAATGTCTAGGCTAAATGTATGTATGGCATGAGGGTAATCCCTCATACCATACATACATTTTAGCTTAGACATTGAATACAAAATCTAGACGCCGATGAGCGACCTCGGCATTGAATGTGTTAAAATCATCTACTGATAATAGCCGAGACTGTCGGGTTCGGAAATTAACAAACCCGTCCATAATCAACGTAATGTCGATGTTGTTTGATGTGGCATCGTAACGAGCTTCTGAACATGATGCTATATAAGAGTCTAAATTGCTTTAATAGTGCCAGCTCTGTGCGTCCACATTTAATCTATGACTCAATTGTCTGAATTAGTTTGAATGCGCGCGGTTAGTTTAAGAATTTATTGATGTGTTGTATCGTGGATCATTGCACACAGCTGTGATCTGCCTGAGCGGTGTCGACGCGCGTGTTAAATTTGACACGTATAAATCACGTCGTCGTCATTTAGGTGCATTCTCAGCGTTTATCATTAGGTGTTCACTTTGTACATTGCGATAAGCAACTGAGCAATACTGAGAAAATATTTCTTGACCATTATACGCGTAATAATCTAGATTAGATCAGCGTTTCTCAGCCTTTTCCAGTCCGCGGACTCCTAGAAAATCAAGCACAATTTAAAGGACCCCTTAATGTAAAACACAGGAATAAATTTAGGACAATTTATTTTATATAAATTAATATATTTAAAAAACATGAAGGTTGGTGCTGCTTTTTTGCAAGTCTTCCTGGCATTATTTATTAATTCAAATGTTCATAGATAAGACGGCCGACCCCCCATACATATAATCGCGGGCTCCCAGGGCTTCGTGAACCAAAGGTTAAGAAACACTGATTTAGATCAGTGTACTCACTGCCATCTCTTACTTGACTAAGGTAATTTAGTAAAAAAAATCGCTAACTATGCGATAAGTGGTACGTGAATTTGAGTTCTTGCCTGAAGCGGTACGCAGGAAAAACTAATTGGGAACTTCTACCTAACATACTTGAATACTGATGAAATGTAGGTACAGGTTTCTGGATAGTCAGATTTCAATAAAATACAAACAACACTGAGCTAGCTGTCTCTACAATCAGCCTTGTATTTTGAACATTTTATTTTACTTGTACAAAGGCAAGAGGCAAGTTTTATTAAAAATATAACGTTAATCGGCCACGCTTCCGCCACGAGCCCAACATTATTGCGAACCCACATTACGGTGACATACATTTCAGACTTACGAAAGTCGACTGAGGGAATCGGCGGCATTACCAAGTCGATTACCTATCCGACCGACAAACCTGACAGTATAAAAAAAGCATTCTAGAATACATAGGTACTTTATAAAAAAAGGTGAATGCAATTTATAAACTAGACGCAAATAGACACAAGGTCGGATGTCCGATGAACTTGATTTTTTCAGCTCGGATACGCAATTTATTGCAAGTACGTAGGTACCAACCTACTTTAAAAACATTTTGAGGCACTGGAGTGCATTTTCTTTGTCAACATTGCATGTATAAATAAATGTCTACAAAGTTCCACCAAGAGTTTACAATCACTGCATCAACAAACATTATATGTATTGAGTTTGGGTTTCATTCATTAAACTATATTAGACATCGTTGGTGACATCTAAAACATACATAATATGTCCAGCTTGAGTTTCAATAAATTCTCATCATTATCTCAAAGCGGCATTGCGATAACTAGTGGGTATAATGATTTCGTAACATCAACTTGGAAATAATAATCGACTAGCTTCAACCCGCGGCTTCGTTCGTTCCGCGTGAACACGGTACCTGGATGAAAAATATCCTGTGTCAATCCAGAACATATTCTATAATTCTATATGTATGCCAAATTAAATCTAAATCTGTTCAGCCGTTTACCTGTGAAAGAGTCGCAAACATCCATACATCGACGCACCCATAAAATAAGTACAATCAGTATTGTTGGTACTTTCGTGTGTTTTTATGGGGAGCTAATATCAAATTGAACCTTATTTAATTGAAAATATCGGAAAATAACAACAAAATTCCAAAAACGTGTGTCTGAAGAATGCATATTCCTTATTTAGTCCAGCTGGCATAAATCGTTTTTGTTCCATGATCACATTAGACTCTGTTCTATGGATGAGTCGATATCAATCCTCAGAAACTTTCGCATTTACAATATTAGGTAATAGTATAGAATCTGTATTCGCCTAGAGCCCGAGACTCAACGATTTAATTCACGAAATGACGATAAGAACCAATTAATAATGAATGAAGGATCACACATCTTCACAAACTTTCATATTTTATAATAATGATAATAATCAGCCCCGGCTTTGCACGTAGATTTCCTCCGTTTATGCAACACTTTTCATTGATGCAGCCTTCCTCAATAAATGGGCTATCGTGTTAGATAGCCCATTTATACGTTTGATATGATATTTTTTTAATTTGAATCAATAGTTCCTGGAGATTAGCGCTTTTAACCAAACAAACAGAAATGAACGTTTCAGCTTTATAATATTCTATAGGATAGTTTAGTGACCTATGCACGTATTCCTCAATGGCTGTATATTGTATAGTAATCTTAGACCAGAGAAGTTAATTGAGTTGAGACAATGACAAAAAACTTCTCGTGTAATTACAATTACTGGTCGCCCATTGGTCGAAATTAATTTACGCTATGAGTTTAACAATAAACAAAAGAGTATATGTATATGCGGCTGTAATGTTATTTTTAATTGATTTAATGTATTTTTTATGCATAATTAAAAAAAAAATATTAGCATTCTGCATTCCTTATCTATATATGTAAACTTAAGTGTGCGAAATTTCATACTCCTCCGTCTGCATAATTTTCATAAAAAGGGTACAACATTTTTGCTTCACGTATTATAAATTATCAAGCCGGAAGTTCTTTAACCTTCATTGGATACCCATTTGAGCAAAAAACAAAAGGCAATTTACAGAACAGTTTCATATGTTATTCACCTTTATATGGGCAAGAAAATTGATCTCAGATTCTAATATCGTCGGAATAAGTGCAGTCGTCAAGGCAATATGTCATTAATAGAGGGAAAAAAAAATCAGTTCGTAATCATGTAGATAGTCTAAATTATCAACAGTTAAACTGGTTATAAACATACTGGAGCGATCTCGGTTGCTTTCATAAATATTAGCTATCACGGTTTGTATACAGGGAACATTATAATAAAAAAAGAGTGTCAAATGAGACATACGGCGATTTTACTTAAGAAGAACTTTTACTATAGCAACTTCCGTAATGACAAAAACAAAGTGATCAATCAGCTGCACACTTTGGCATGAGGACATAGGATTTTCATGTCAGAGTCATATGTAAATGTTACTCATATTGATGAGATGATTCATTCCTTTTCGCCCTGTATAAAAAAGATTCCCTATAAAAGGTTGCACACCTAGGTCAAGAGCAATAAATAGAAATCGTAATTACAAGTACTCGTGTTTTTGTCATGATGAACAAATCCAAGGTTACAAACACAAAGAACTGTCAGTTGAATAAAAAGTGCCATTAAAGTGGAAGTTTGTCAAGGCAGACAATGAGACAATGTTAGTCAGGTACATGAAATACTGAGGGAGTCAAAAATCACATAGAACTTGGTACAGACCGACAAGACCACAGTGAATAGAAATTCAGTATTCATAACAAACAATAGGACATGCCAAAATGCACTTAGTGTTTAATAAATCACCTCGTGAGCCTTGTGAGGATCTCCGCCCCAGATATCTCTCCAGTGGATGAGGTGGTGTAACTGGTTCATATAATTGTGTGGACGATGATCGCGCTTCTTGCGGGAGTCGGTGGGCGACGGCGGCGCAGTGAGGGACTCTCGACGTCCAGACGCCGCAGCCACCATGATCGGTGGAAGCTGCGAGCTTAGCAAACGCTCTGTCTCCTGTCCCTCTTCAGATGACACGCTATCTATGAGCATTCGCACCGGCCTCGACCCGCGCTCGCGACCCAAACTACACTGAGAATCTTCCTTCTTCATGTTGGAATTATTTACCATACGTTGACAATCGTGAACACGAACACTGAATGTAGTGAAAGTCCGAGGATAGTTGATACCATTTTTTGAAAATGAATGAACAATAGTGCGAGTAAAGCCGGGCGTGCGGCGCCGACGACGCCGGCGATAGACTGCGGGCGACTGTGTGTGGAGCGCACGTGGGCGCCGACGTCAAAACAACTACGGCGGCGCGGCGCGTTCATGTCGACAGTCGTTATCAAGCGCCTTGTAATGTAAACCACAAAACAATTGCCTCAGTTTAAAGCATTGACCACAGTTTACATGGATGAATCAGTTCAGATCGTTCAAAATCAAACACAGACTCTGTCATAATGCAAATAAAAATATTTTTCTGTCAATATTATTATTAAAGTAGTTTATTCTGCTCTTCAGTTCGAGATTTTTAAAACAAAAATTACTATATCAGTTTACAATTGTTTTTTTAATTAGAATTACATATTTCAGTTTTTCAAATGTTTGTTAGTATGTTTGTTTTCTTAAATCTCACAAGCCATATTGGATTCTCTTTTTTGTAAATGAATGGAACTTTTTTTTTGTAAATATGTAAATGTAAGCAGATGTATTTTAACATAACTGTGTCACGAATACAATTTATCATTGGCTCATCCTTTTCACATTATTTGGGTATGGCGCAGTATGTTTTTTCACTCCCTTATCAGCCATCACATTTACAGTTACCCTTTTCTTACCCATATCATCATATGTATATATCATCATCATTATATATATAAGGTCCTAACTTATTAATTGACAATACTGAATTGAGGATGCGTATTGCTTAAATACATCACATTACTAATGGAATTTCACGGCTAGCAATTATTATTTTTTTATTTTAAGAAAAAATAAATTATCATTTTAATCAAATAAATACCATATACTGAACGCTTTAGTGAAGAAAAGTGTTTGTATAACAAAATTTATTTATCATTAAAACATGTTTAAAATGTTCTTTTTTATCTTTACATAAAACCGTCCTTGTTCACGAGTTCATACCAGTACAAATGTTGGTAGTATCATGTGCGCATGTGCAGTCTACCTACCATTCATGCTTGCGCGCTGCGCGAACGGCGAAAGACAATCAGTCGCCGCTAAACTGAGTTTGTGAGCGCACGCGTGTTTTCTGCATTACCGGCCGGCGCCGCTACCGCCCGACAACGTAGTGCTCTTGCTCGTACGTTTTAGTTTTAGTGTGATTTGTTCAAATTTGCCATGCCAAACCGACGTTACACCAACCAGGAATACCTGGCAATGGTAATTGCGTACCGTGATAGTGAAGTGATAGTGGGGAGATTGCTAGCAATTCTGCAAGCGTAGAATCTACTAGAGCGAAGGCTCGGAACACGTGTCAGCAGGAACACGATTCTCACAGCTGTTTACCCTTCCGAGAACATGGACGGTTCGACCAACCTGCGGTGGACGCTGGTAGGACTCGATATCCTGCTGTCTTGAGGAGGAAATATTGGACTTTTTTAGTCAGCATCCGATGGCAAGTACCTCTGACGTATCTACATATCAGCTGCGATTGCGAGTTCTCGACATTTCAATCTACGCTATTGAATTGAGACCTCATTAGATCGAAAGAAAAAATAAATACTGTACCGTTGGTCTCGATATACCCTACATCTTGCCAAAACCGCGTCTGTTTATCAGCTGGCTGCACCACGTGCACTAAAGATCAGCTTTAACCCTAGTAGGTAATTGGTAGTGCATTGATAATAATGATACTAATGGCCGTTCGCTTATGAAAGACAGCTGTGAGGGCGATGACCTTGTGCTTCCGAGAAATCAACAGACATCGACTTCCGAGAAATCAACAGATTTGACGAGCTCGGTGGCGTAGTGGTCAATAAAGCGGCTTCGACACCAACGCTCGCGGGTTCGATTCCCACATAGGACAAACATTTGTGTGCATGAACATGTCTGTTTGTCTTAGTCAGGGTGTTTTCTATGTATCATAAGTATGTATTTACAAAAAAAAAATGTATTTACGTATGTTTATCAGTTGTCTAGTACCCATAACACAAGCTTCGCTTACTTTGGGGCTAGATGGCGCTGTGTAGTTTGTCTGACAATATTTATTTATTTATTATTTATTTATTTATTTATTTATCGGCCGTTACGGCTGGCCCTCTACTTTACTTATTGGGGTATGTACGGAAGTTAGAAAGCTAGCTACATACCTATGCCGTCAACTCGTATATGGGCGATGACTTCTTTTATTTAAATACGGCGCGATTGAGTTTAGATGAAATTTTAGGTAGGTACCTAACTAATTTTTTGACAAAGTTGATATTATGATTTTAATGTTATTGAATGTTTCTTTTGAATCTTTTGCAACAATGAGTCTTGCGGCCCTATAAAAAAGTAAAGGGGTATGTTTGGCTTACCGCGATCTTTAGATCCAAAGCCTGCACGTGGTGCATCCTGCCGACTAGCGAAAGAGACTCTGGCGAAAGAGAGGTAGGGTAAAACGTATTTGTAAGTTGCCTGAGTGGGGAATACCTCTACATCACAGAACATCGCAGCTAATTTACAATTCCATTGAGGGTCTTGTGTTCCAGCGAGTGAGTGAGGTCACAAAAATGAAAGGAGTTGCTGCGTTGGTAGCGGGGTTGGCGGGGGCGCGCAAGCGTTGTTACCGTCGCGACCGTTAATACGACTACGGTAACTACTTCACATGGAACATGTCTCCAGACAAGCAGGGGAGAGTGAGAGAGAACACAAAAGATCCATGAGGGTCGACGTGTCACCGGTGCTGCAGCACTGGACCCACTCTAAGATAACTACTTCACATCAGGCGGACTGTATACTTGTCCGCCACGCGACGTGGTATAAAAAAGTTAAAAAGAGAGGGAAAAACAGAGTTCAACGCTCGCACGCGTCACCGTAGCTGTCATATGTGGCAGTACTTGGTCGTATACGTATCGTCGTACCTAACTAGTCATTATTACAATTTCATTCTTACGCGTGATGGTAAATGCGTAAGGGAGCAAGTTAGAATATTTTTTCTTGGTATACAGAAAAATAATATCATTTTAAAAACATTTTTATTTATGCAAAATTTCATTCACAATACGATATATACAAGCTATAGATGCCAACCATATAGTATTGTCAATTAAAAGGTTAGGACCTTATATATACAATCATATAATTAAATTAAATATGATCTCACATTGCAGCCAGTAGACGATCCACTAATAGGATGGACACAATACTTGGCATGTATGTAGTACAACTTCAAAATCTTACTAACAGCAATATTTTTTAAACACAATTTCAACAGTGTTCGTTGCAATAGAGAGAGAGTGCACGTCAGAAATCTTTGCCCTGCAGATGAACATTTCCATATGAGATTGAAAGTAGCCAGCTTTCCCAACAAAAATATATGAGTGACCCATTTACTTTAATTGATATAATTTAATAACAAATCGTAATTAAATCCTTAATTTAATTATGATTAAATTATGATATGCGAGTTTTAATACATTACAATTATTTCACTTAGAATAAGTAATTACTTTTAAAATAGCTTTGAATCATCAATAATTTGCAGAGATTATGAGTTTTGTTCTACCACACTTTAAATTTGTTAAAAACATTAACTTTTGACTTTTTTTTATAATAATAATTTTAAGATGTTTTCTTTTTCTTTTGTAAATTCCAAAGTTTAATCTCTTCACAATCACATTTCCTATTTTAAACAAATAACTTAGGTATTTTAAAAACAATTTTTCACCAAAAAAATATGATTGAACTAGATCATATCATTCAGTCATCTACCTCAGTAATAGTACACAATAAACATTACTATCTTCTATCTTATACATACACTACTTAACAGTGTGACTCAAACAAAATCATTGTTTGTTTATTTCCTATTGTCTTAGTATGACAGTTGTATCTTACATAAAACTGCAGTGAAACCAAATTCACTAGATTATTGTGATGCTAGGAGTAAATAAGGTCACATAAACCTCCTAAAAGTGCTACATTGTCAGCACAGCTAGAAATATGTAAACAATGTCTATGTTGCAAATTAAAATTTTATAAACTATGGTAAGTGGTTCACATCAAGTGGGTTGCCAACTGACATGATATTTATTAAAATGGAGCTATTAGAATTAGAAGATGTTTGAGGGTCATGTAACACCAACCAGCAAAATATAGTGTTTACAAAGAGTACAAAGAGTAAATAGGTACCTAGATTTAATAAAATGTCTATTTCAAATTTTAATATTATTATAAATTGGGAAAAATGGTTTTTCCTTTGTTTTTTTGTTATCTATAAAATTTTGAGGCTATGAGCAAATTCAATACAAATAAACTAAAGGGATCACTGCCCAATTATTACACAATATATAGATAATAATTTATCAATAATTAATTTAAAAAGAAAAAGTGTGTTTTAATTAAAACATACACTTACAAGGTTTGTTAAAAAAAACACCTATTTTTCAGCTAATACATAACAAAGAATAAGATCTTAAATTAATGAATCTAGTCTTTGTTTTATTTATCCAATCCATAATCAAGCGAGTGTAAGTGCCTACGTAAATGTATCTTTTATTAAATCACGATTTGTTTAATGCTACAATACATTAGATAACAACTGCTGTGATGTACCCTAGGCTTGAATTATTGAGTAAAACATAATAGAATAAAAGTTGAGAACAGATTTTTGCGTAATTTCGCATTCAATGCCCGAACACTAAAATACAAACAAAAGAGAGAAACCTATGCGCGAGACTTACCGGATTTTCAAAAGGGAGTCCAGTCTATGATAAGGCAGAAAGTTATCACTACATGTTAATTCACAAACAAAACATTTTCACTGAATTTATTCACAAATTTCGCATTATAATATCGTACATTAGTACGAAGAAATTTATGAAAGAAAAGATACATTTAAAAATGTAAGTAAACGTCAACGTCATTTCTTAGCTCATCTTTCTTTCATTCGTTGCTGGCAACCATTGTAGAGTTAAAGATATTTTATTTTTAGTTTGTATGTACTATTCTTCGTCATAGTCCCGATTCCGAATTCAGAGGCATTCCGCCAAGCCAACTCTTTAGGGCCCTAACAGTTACAAGTTTTTACAATAAAATTTTCATGCACATCTATTTGTCCATCTGTAAGCATAGATTTCTATGTACAGTATAAGTGTATACTTCTGCGAGGAAATGGTGCTTAACTTGACTATAGATATAAATCTGGCTACAATCGTTTTAAACCAATCGATCCCTAATATGACTTGACATAGAGCACTTTCTATGTCAAGTTCTATGCCACTTTGTACATACCATGTCAAAGATATAAAGTTGAAGCTAAGTTTGGGTTTGGGCTCGCCTCTTTGGGTGTCAGAAGCACTTCCTGTTGACATATAATAACGAGGATCTAAAAATAGCCCGATAGTTATCACTGGAACTCGCGGATGGAAAGTGCTGAAATATTAAACCTTACCATGTCAGCACTTTCCCGTCAGGAAGTTCCAGTGGCAACCCACAGGCAGCATCTTAGACCCATGACATATTGTATAAAAGTGTCCATGACATGACATCAAACAAGCCTAAACTTAAGTATATCAGCTAGAACGATGCATGAGCAAGTTCCAGTGGCAATCTTCTGGCTCCATCCTTTAGACCCTCAGCTTTATGTGTAAAAATGCCCATGTCATTAAAACAGACGAGCCCAAACTTTACTATGTTAGCACTATCTATCAGATAGTTCTAGTTTTAATCTTCTGACTCCATCTTATGACCCTCGGCTTAAGCTTAACTGTGTTAGCAGTTTCAATTATTATTAAAGAAATCCAGTGGCAAACCTCCGACTCTATCTTCAGAAAAGAGCTTTTAATGTCAAAACAAACGAGCCTTCCCTTGACTGACCTCCCATTTGCTATTATATTGCATAGAGATCCAGTCTCTACATCCAACCTCGATTATCAGATCAACTAGATGGAACATAATATTGTATTGTCACGTAAGTTAAACAAGGTTGATGGAAGAACTCTCGTAGCATTTATGTTGAGTGCGCAGGTTCAGCCAGAGTATAATAGAAATAATAATAACAACAATAGGTAACAAGAAATATGAACACAAAGATTCTCAAAAAATATACGATATATAATTTATAAGTTGTTTACACTTTGACACCTAAAAATCTTCTCAATATAAAAATACAATATGTCATACTCTATGACACGTATTATCTACATGGATATAAATGAGATTATAAACAAATGTGATTAGCAACCTCTTTGCTTCAACACTCCTCCTTAATCTCATTCATACTTATCTCCATGCACACTCATATACATAAACCCATATGACTCACACACCACTCAAACTTGCCTCTAGGCAAAGGCTTCGTCAGAGCATCAGCAACCATTCTCTCAGTTTCACGATACTCCAACCTTATAACCTCTGACTCAACAGCATTACGTACAAAATGGTATCTAACATCAACATGTTTCGTACGCTGGTGATGAACTGGGTTGTTGGCGATAGCAATTGCCGACTGGCTATCCGAAAACAAAGTTATGGCTTCTGGATCCTTTTGACCAGTCATCTCTGCAATGAACCGCCGAAGAAATACAGCTTCCTTGGCTGCTTCAGATAAAGAGACATACTCCGCCTCTGCAGTGCTTAACGCTACGGTGCGCTGTTTAGTGCTCTGCCACGACACTGCTCCTCCTTGAATAAGAAACACTGAGCCCGAATAGGAGCGTCTATCACTGTCTCCTGCGAAATCAGCGTCAGCGTATCCTTCAATAATTTCTTGGCATGCCTCCCTTGAATATCTCAAACCAAGATTCTTGCTTCCCTTGAGATACCTCAGTACCCTTTTCGCAGCAATCCAATGTTGCTCCTCATAGCATTCATTGAATTGGCTCAAACTATTTACAACATGAGCAATATCTGGTCGCGTACAGACTGCTAAGTACATGAGAGAACCTATCAACTCTCGATAAGGAATCTTCTCATTGACCTTCTTGTCATGTGTAGGCTTCTCTAGCCTTTGATCTGGTGCAGCTGGAGTTACAACAGGTTTGCAGTTCTCCATATTAAAAAGTTTCAAGATTTTCTCGACATACTTCTCTTGATGCAGTTTAATTCCGTCACCATCTTGAACTACATGAATTCCCAGCATAAGTTCCGCCTTACCTAAATCCTTCATCTCAAACCTAGATTTTAAGTCTTCTTTGACTTTAAGCATCTCCTGCTTGTTATTCCAAAAAATCAGAATGTCGTCTACGTACACAGCAATGATTATCAGTTTCCCATTTTGTGATCGAGTGTAGAGACATGGCTCATTCTCTGATCTTTTGAACTTCATTTTCGTTAGTTCTGTATGCAGCTTTGTGTTCCACGCTCGTGGAGCCTGCTTTAAACCATACAAGGACTTTTGTAACAGGCAGACATAATTCTCTTTGCCTTTCTTCTGGAATCCCTCCGGTTGTTTCATGTAGACGACTTCGTCTAAATCTCCATTTAAGAACGCCGTCTTTACATCCAACTGCTCTATATGTAAACTCAGCCTGGCTGCTAATGCCATTAAAACTCTCAGTGAGCTATGTCTTACTACAGGAGAAAATGTCTCGAAATAGTCAATGCCTCTGCGTTGGCTGAATCCTCTTGCGACGAGTCGAGCTTTGTAACGGGTCCTTCCCCCCGCCTCTTCTTTGATTTTAAATAACCATTTATTATCAATGATGTTACTCGACCTCGGCGCCTTCACCAGAGTCCAGGTTTTATTTTTCTCTAGAGCATCTAGCTCCTCCTGAATGGCGATTCTCCATTTTTCCCTGTCTTCTCTTGACAGTGCCTCACGCACAGTCAATGGATCCTCTGATCCAGCAACAGCTTTGTAAGTTACAAAATCCGGAAACAATTTCTGTTTTCTGTCCCTCAATGGATATCGTCTCCCTAACAACTCATTGTTATTATTTAATTGTTCCTCTTCAGCATCTGATGGCTCTCTTTCATCAGATGTTGCCCATAGATCATCATCAGCTTCAGCATCCTCGTCCTCCGACGCCACTTCATTGTTAAGTTCTGGATTCTCTTGAAAACCCTGGTCCAAAGCTGCTCCCTCCGGACTTGCTTTAGAAAACACTTCTGTTTCTATGACCGTCTTTGTTAATGGAACCCCATGCTGAAGTGGAGCATGTACTGATGGTGATTGAGTTGCTGTTTCTAAATCCCCAGTAATTGGAATTCTCTTATTACCATATTTCTGGTTCTCAAAAAACACAACATCTCTTCCCTTATGCAGTTCACCTGTCGCAGGATTAACTAACCGGTAGCCTTTTGTTTCTTCGCAGTATCCAACATGAGCCAACTCTTTGCTTTTTGGATCCCACTTCTTACGCTTTTGATCTGGGACATGTAGATAAGCCTTACATCCGAAAACTCGAAGATGGCTTAGATCCACCTTCTTCCCAGTCCAAGCCTCTTCCGGCGTCTTATTCCTCACTGCTATAGTAGGTGACCTGTCCTTCAAATATACGGCTGTCAAAACCGCCTCTGCCCACAGTCGCTTGCTTAAACCAGCTTCCTCTAGCATAGTCCTCGCTTTCTCAATTATAGTTCTGTTTGCTCTCTCAGCAACACCATTTTGTTCAGGAGTGTATTCAACCAATAGCTGGTGTTGAATTCCCCTAGCTTTACAAAATGCATCCATTTGTTTATTGACAAACTCCTTGCCATTGTCGGATCTTAATATTTTTAGCTTCTTGCCCGTTTGACGTTCCACTAATTTTACAAATTCGACAAACTTCTGAAATACTTCGCCTTTACTTTTCAAACAGTAAACAAAAGTTTTCCTAGTGAGGTCATCAATGAACGTGAGAAAATATCGGTACCCTCTGTACGATGGCTCACTCATTGGTCCACATACGTCACTGTGAACTAACCCTAAGACCTCAGTTGCCCTGCTGGCACTCGTTTTCTTAAATGGCAGCCTTGTTTGTTTCCCCAAGACACAGGCATCGCACTCTAGCTTAGTCGTTGTATCGGAAAAACTTACCCCTTGCGCCATTTTGTTTCTCAATAATGTAAGGTTCCGCATTCCAAGGTGTCCTAAACGCCTGTGCCACAGTACCATCGCGTTAGAAACAGTTGAAGTTAGCGCCACTTCCTGTGAACAGCATTTAACCTTATATACACCTCTACTTACAGTACCTGAATGCAAAACTTCACCGGTTACCTTACATCCATCTGCTTTCATAATCTTAAAGCCAGACTTGTCAAACACAACAACTAGGTTTCTACTTACGATTGTGCTGACACTCAATAGGTTGGATTCTAACCCAGGTACATACAATACTCCACTTATTGACATACCATCCGTTTGACTAACCACATCACCAATTGCCTCCGCATACATTGTTTCACCATTTGCACAAGCTATCTCTATTTGTTTATCTAACTTATTGAAGTTCATTAACCAGTCTCTTCTGTTTGTCATGTGGTTGGACGCTCCTGAATCAAGAATCCACTCGCCGGGTTCTTGTCTTCCTGCAGTCCCCAAAGCCAATGACATCGAAGCATTCTTTGTTAACTTTGGATTATTTGGACACTGTCTAGCTTTATGAGGTCCATCGCAAACAAAGCATTTTATCGAACAACTCTTATTCGTGCTTCTTCCTTGTGGTTTATGTTTCTGACTTCTATTCTTTGCTCGTAGTGCACATGTCTCTGTACTGGAACTAGCTTGGTATAAGTCTTCCATTTGAAACAACTTTGTCTTAACATAGTCTGTGGTTACTTCTATATTTGAATTCTCTACTGCTAGCCTCATAGGTTGGAAATTCTCCGTCAACCCCTGTAGCATTAATGTTGCAAGCAATTCATCGTCTACTTCTTTGCCAAGGTCTCGCAGCTGCTGAGCTGCCATCATCAAGGCCGTCACGTATTCCCTAACGCTAGAGAATTGCTCCAGTTTCAGGCTCACCAACTTCGAAAGCAGTCTACATCGGTTGTTAAGGCCCTTATCCTCAAAGGCAACCTTAAGAGCATCCCATGCCTCTCTCGCTGTTTTCGCTTGGCGCACATGGATCAGACAATGTGGCATCACCATTAAGCAGATCTTTGCCCTCGCCTTCTGATCCTTCTTACAGCCTGATACATCACTTGCAACCGGTGTCATCATCGTATACTCCCACAACTCTTCGTGGATGAGATAAAGTTCCATCATGAACTTCCATGTGTTGTAATTTGTATTGCCGTCAAGCTTCTCCATACGCGGCAAACCCATATTTACATTACCTCCATGGGACGTACAATGCAATCTCTCATTCGCATTTTCAGCTGTGCTCACAGCATTCCCATCTTTATTGTCCGTCATCATTATAACATTACTTCTCTAATGCTAGTGTGCATAACCTGGGCCCATAACCTGATGGAAGAACCCTCGTAGCATTTATGTTGAGTGCGCAGGTTCAGCCAGAGTATAATAGAAATAATAATAACAACAATAGGTAACAAGAAATATGAACACAAAGATTCTCAAAAAATATACGATATATAATTTATAAGTTGTTTACACTTTGACACCTAAAAATCTTCTCAATATAAAAATACAATATGTCATACTCTATGACACGTATTATCTACATGGATATAAATGAGATTATAAACAAATGTGATACCTTTGTTGTAGCAACCTCTTTGCTTCAACAAAGGTATACCAAATTTCAGCTTAATCGGGCCTCTTGAAGGGGCCCAAAATATGAAACCCGAATATTTACCCAATCGGGAATTAATCCAATAGTATATAGAGTTACAGCCCGCGACTGTCAGACCTCCGTTATTATTAACAGTTGCAAGTTTATCTGTGTATGCCCCTAACTAACACAGCTAGTGATGAATTTTTCCTTGAAAAAACCTAAAAATGGGGAAATACCCGAGAAAAATTAGCACCTTCCGGCTCTATCTTCAGACTTATAGCATCATAAGTATGTAATGGAAACTTGACTATGTTTTTTTCTCATTTTCATTAGGGCGTTCCATCCAATAGCAATCTCCCGGCTCTTTCTTCAAACCCTGGGCATCGTGAATTATATAAAATCAAGCTCATGACATCAAAACAATCTTTGACTAAAAAGTGGTTGTCAAAACGAAAAGAAGAAAATGATGAATCTTTACGGTCAAAGGCATGCTCGTGGTGCAACCTGCAGATCTGTAAACGCGACTTTATTGAAAGTTAATTATGGCTCAATAATGCTGAATTAGGAGAAGTGCGACTTAAATTATGAAGTGATAGCTGATAGCTTGCTGACATAAAATCAGGCTTTATAAATTCGCGCTACACGCTTTTTGCCAAGTGACAGCCAAATAACAATTACTACAAACACCAGTGTGTGGATGGGTGTTTGTTGCTTTGATTGCTGTTTGTTTGGCAAACCGCGGTGTACTGTTAGTGTATATTATTCTGTGGTACTGTGCTAGGGCGGCAAACATCATGACTTTTGACGTGACAACGTCTTATAAATTGGTTAGCCGGGTGACACTTCAAGAAACGCGCTCACGTTATGCGCTTACAATGAGAGCGAGTGAGAGGCACGCGTCCCGCCTAAGAGCGAGAGAGACAGACATAAAAAGTGAAAGGCATGCGTCCCTTCCACTCGAAAACATTTTACCACTCAAATTCGTTGTCACGTAAAACTTTCGCCCGTATACCGACTTTACAGGCAACCAATTTTTTGTGCTGGGCGTTTGTTGCTTGCTGCTTGCTTAGCCGCCGCTTGGCAAGCGTGTAACCGTGACATTAAGTTAATTGTGAATTTTAAAAGAAATGGACAATTTGAGGCTACTAGCTATTCAGAGCCAAAATTTTGCCGACTTGTACGTAGCTATATGTGGCAACACCGCACCGCACCATAGAGTAACTTTTTTAGACGAGACTCTTGTGTTGTGTCAGAAAACAGACAGACACTCACACACACAACCTTAAAAAAAAAACATTGCAATGCATTTGAAAACTCTTTGAATGTGTAGACTAACTTTTTTGATTTTGCGATACGAAATTTACGTCTGCGTAACTAAATAATCTTGATTGTTATCGTCGTGCCATAATGGCATTACCTCAGAAAAAATATTATAGGCAACGTGCACATTCTAACCCTATTGCTGACCATTGTTTTGAATAGTAAGTCTCATCATCATTGTAGCAGTCACACGCTTGAACTCTAACATTGTGCAAATTCTTCTTAATATCGTATTTATACGATACGATACGAGCCTGGTGGTCGAATAGCTAGCAACGGCTATTTTGACTTCGAGGTCGCGGGTTCAATCCCTGCACAAGGCAAGACATTTGTGTACATGAACATGTCTGTCTTGTTTGCGTGTTTTGTATGTACCTACTTAAAAAAAATATTTAAGTATATTTTTCAGATACCTAGTATCTATTTATCTGTTTTATTTTCAGTCCCGTTCATCCCGATGAATATGACTGGTCTATGATGTATCCGGCTATTAAAAGTGATCATGTTCAAACGAAACAAGTGGAATTTTTAGACGTTGGGTGTGGATATGGAGGATTATTGGGTAATAATTTTATATGGTAGTATAACTTTAACAAAACAACTAAAACATAGTATTGGGAAATGTACAATAATGTACGAAAGTTTTGACCATAAATAAATCCTCTGCAAAAAAATATTTTAACTGTGATTTATCATTCATAGTTTCTTGTTCTAAAAATTAAATTTACAGGATTATTTACAGAGTGACGAAACAAAATAATGATGTCATAATAATATGAATTTTTATTTGCAGTGACTCTATCACCTATGTTTCCCGACAATCTTATGTTGGGGCTGGAGATTCGTGTAAAGGTGTCCGATTATGTCAATGATAGAATAGGGGCATTGCGGATACAATATCCAGGACAATATCAAAATATTGCTGTGTTGAGAACAAATGCCATGAAGTATTTGCCAAACTTCTTTCATAAAGGACAGGTACTAATAAAACATAATATATGTAGAGAATTAGTGGTGTAGCTTACGCTAGATGGGCTCTGTATCAAAATTTGGTGGGAGCCCTTCTACTCAAACACAACAGGGCCAAGGAGTCTTATATCTCTTTCGAACCAAATACATCGGGACCCTTGTACCCTGGGGGTCCCATATTGTTGATTACGGCTTATATGGCAATAGCTAAATTATATACAAAACCTTTGTACAGAATAGTTGAATTATATACCAAGATGGTTTTTAGATAAAGGTTCAGAAATTTAAAATAAGCAATTTTTAAAAATTTCTTACTAATCTATTAAAATTATTTTAGCTCAAAAAGATGTTTTTCCTATATCCAGATCCACACTTCAAAAAGGCAAAACACAAATGGAGAATAATCAATAAGTGGCTATTATCGGAATATGCATATGTATTAGCTGAACAGGTATATTAAAACATTTTGGTATTCATGATTGATAAGTTTGTACAATTAGCAAAGGAAGTAAGTTAGGTTACTGAATTGAGAATTGACTGGCACTGAATTAGAATTAGTTCTGTCAATATTAATATCAAACATAGCAAACATACATCTATAAATATAAAATTCAAAGTCCTGGCTGACTGATATATCAACGCACAGCCCAAGCCGCTGGGTCTAGAGATTCCAAATTTGGCACGTAGGTTCCTTATGACGTCTAGGGGTACTCTAAGAAAGGATTTTTCAAATTTTCAAAAAAAAGGGGTGAAAAGGGGGTCCAAAGTTTGTATGGGGAAACAAGATTAGTTAGACTATTTTATACGAAACTTTACACAAGTACTTCTATAGATAAATGAGTAAATACGTGTTTTAGGATTTTTCAAAATTCACCCCCTTAAGGGGTAAAATGGGGTGAAAACATCTGTAAATCGTCATGGGTAATGTTTTTATGTTTTATCGGGTCGCTGATTACGAAAACAACAACTATTTTATAATCCAACATAGCCGACGTGACATAAAATCACCCCTGTGGGGGGCGATGGGGTTGAAATGTCCTAATGTCAATATGGGTGTTGGTTCTATGGTTTTCTGGGACGTCAATTACGAAAATGGCATCGATTTGAAAATATAACATTGTGGTCATGAAATTACTTAACAGGATTTTTCAAATTTTCCCTTAAGAGGGTGAACCGGAGGTCCAAAGTTTGTATAGGGAAACGAGATTAGTTGGACTATTTTATCCTAAACTTTACACGAGTATAGATAACTGAGTAAACATTTTATATGAAGGGCCTCCTTTCCCCATACATACTTCGGACCTCCGTGTGGAGGTCCGAAGTATGTATGGCGAAAGGAGATTAGTCGGACTATTTTATCCTAAAGTTTACACGAGTACTTCTATAGATAAATGAGTAAACACATGTTTCAAGATTTTTCAAAATTCAACCCCTAAAAGGGTAAATTGGGGTCAAAATCGTCATGAATATTGTTTTTATGGTTTATGGGGTCGCTGATTACGAAAACAACAACGATTTTAAAATTCAACGTGGCTAACGTGACCCTAATCCCCTATTGGAGTGCGATGGGGTTGAAATGTCTAAATTGGGGTGAAAGTCTGAAAATCGTCATGGGTATTGTTTTCATAGTTTATAGGGTCGCTGATTAAGAAAAAACATTTATTTTATAATTCAACAGAGCCGACTTGACATAAAATAACCCCTGTGGGGGTGAGATGGGGTTGGAATGTCATAATACCAAATATGGGTGTTGATACTATGGTTTTCTGGGCCGTCAAATACAAAAATGGCATCGATTTGAAAATATAAAATAGGTAGTGGACACGAAATTAGTTACAAAGAATAAAAAGGGGTCAAAAAGTCTGAAAATCGTCATGGGTATTGTTTTCATGGTTTATCGGGTCGCTGATTACGAAAACAAGGACGATTTTAAAATTCAACGTGGGTAACGTGACAATCATTCCCTATTGGGGTGCGATCGGGTTGAAATGTTTAAAATGGGGTGAAAATGACTGAAAATCGTCATGGGTATTGTTTTTATGGTTTATCGGGTCGCTGATTACGAAAAATCAACTATTTAATAATCCAACATAGCCGACGTGACATATTATAATCACCCCTGTGGGGATGCGATAGAGTTGAAATGTACTATGTAATAATACCAATATGGGTGTTGATTCTATGGTTTTCTGGGACGTCAATTACGAAAATGGCAACGATATGAAAATATAACATAGTGGACACGAAATGACATAAAAGGATTTTTCAAATTTTACCTCTAATGCTGCGGCTACAGTACCGTGATATGCCAATAATTATTGCCATAATTTCAACAACGCCTAGATGTAACCACGATTTATGGCCATAATTTTACAATGCCAATCAATATGGCAAATGACGATAGACAATAGCTCCGGCGGCGGTCTTTTTTCGCACATCAAAGAGAATTACCGCAGTAATTAATGCGTTTGTGGCCACACTACCGTTTGTCCAGTGTGCAGCATGAGCTCAACGGCGACGCACGTATCGACCGACATGGAGTGGTCAAATGAAAAAAGCTTAAGTTTTGGAATTATTCTAATGCGAACCGTATCTTTTTATTATGGGCTTTCGGTCGGGTATCCCCCGATAAAAATCGCGGTGTACAATGATGGTTTGAAGAAGAAAAAAGACCGAAACCATCTAAATAAATACAACAGCTGCAGCTTCAACCTCCATCTTGAAAAATGATATTTTTACCGCCTAATTTATTGACATATCTAGGTAAACTCTAGTGTAACCACCCCACTTCACGCAGTAATTTCAACGGTAATTCAATGCCATAATTATTGCGGTAACAGCCCGGTAGACGGTAAGGTAGTGTAGCCGCAGCATTAGAGGGTGAACCGGAGGTCCAAAGTTTGTATAGGGAAACGAGATTAGTTGGACTATTTTATCCTAAACTTTACACGAGTATAGATAACTGAGTAAACATTTTATATGAAGGGTACAGGCAAAGACCAGGGATTGTCATGATTTTTATTTTTTTTATTGGAAGTAAATCTATCAATGGTTGTTTATTTTCCAATCCTTAACTTTTAAAAGTAAACAGATGATGCCAAAAAGGCAAATTAATCGTATGTACATATGCTGATTTCAATGTAAATTGTAATACTTGTGAACTTTTAACTGTGTTTTTTGCAAAATCTATTCATTAGGACATTCCCTGATCTTTGACTGTACCCTTCATATGTTGTTACATCCCTTGAGAATAGTTTATGCCCAAATTTGCAACCCTGGAAACCCTGTGCTATTGTCAGGTTTTTAATTCATGCCTATTGTATTTTATATTACTACAATTATAATAATGTAGGCACTTTGATGTACCCGAACCCAATCGCAATCTTGGAGCTCTATACAGCAGTGTGACAAGGTATGTGCATGCATGGGGTGGAATTGAACCAGATACCTACCATATTGTTTGGATATGAGCTGGAAGACGAGCATAGTCTATCTATATGATTAGAAAAATATTCATGTCTTTTATGTTTTAGATAGACAGAGGCTGACGACAATAAGACTTTGTAATTATACTAATAATACAGTAGACAAACTATTCACTGTTTTCAAAATCATAATAGCCTGCTTGACAATATTTTTTAGATTTGTTATGTAAGGCCATTACATAATATATGAAAGAATTACTACGATAGCATAAAAACTTCTCAATGATAACTTAAAAATCACAAACATACACCATGCTAGTTCATTATAATGTCACATTAGAAATTTGTATGACAGCTATGTTTTGAATATTTAAGGCACTTATGTTGTTATACTAGTGTCCTAACAAAAGTTGTAGGCGTATTTTTGTTGCTTCTCTGATGGTAATATATTTTTTTATAATTTCATATTAAATGGACTTTCCCACCAAAGTTTGATAGACCGTAAGTTATTACAATGAAAGATTGGCAGATCATTCTAGTTTTGTATATTTTACTATACTGATAAATATTTTTTATAATTTTAGAACATTGTGTAGCTTAAATTATAAATCCAAAAAACTTAATCCTTCATTTATGGCCTGGGTTCCTTCCTTTGCTGACTGTAGGTAGATACATGATGTGTATCATTATGCTATGTGCTATGTGCAACTTTACTAAATATAATTGTAATAATAAATGTATTTATTTTAGGGAGTTGTTTACACAATTACAGATGTAAAAGACTTACATGATTGGATGGTAACACACTTTGAAGAACATCCCTTGTTCGAGAGAATGAGTAATGAAGAATTGGTAATTAGACAAAAATATATTTATTATATTATAGTACCTCGAAGATAGAGTTTGCTTGGGTTGGGACGGGGGCCCACCACACATTCACACCACTGTATCTCCTGTGTAGCCAGGATTAACAGCGGCGACCGCCAAAAAAAGCAATGAACAATGAAGTCCATTGCAGTCCCAGGGGTAAAACTATGGCTGCCTTGGAACTCACAACGAATTTAATCAGAAGAAATTAGTAGGAGTAGGAAGCTTTTGGAATTTGACTTCCCCTCTTAGCAATGTGAGAGACAGCAATATGGCAAATAAGGCATTAAAAGCCTAAAGAGATGGCTAGTCAAGTGAAGCTCAACTGCCGTGCACCACAGATTTTAAGTTTCTAACACTATTAGGGACCTAAAACATTGAGTTGTTACCTAACACATCGATTCCAATAATATGAATTGCAAAATCGTCTGAACGCTTGGTAATTCTCTCTTGTTGCTACCAAATCTGAATAGTATACTACCCCGGATGCAACTTGCAATGAATTCAACATGTCATCCCGCTCCCGCTGCCAAAGATGACACTCCCAGAGAACATGGTGTGCTGTTTGATCGAATTCAGAATTAGCAGTAGAACATTCGCATAAGGGCGACGGCACTAATTTAAACGAAAAGAGTTTAGCTTTAAAATTACCATGTTGCTTGTGTTATTGAAAGGTTATAGTAGTTTACACACTTCAACGGCCACGAGTAATATAATTTGAGATTACTCCCAAATGGTGTATACTACTTTATTTGCAAAAAATATAAAAGAAAAAAATTGCACATACTGTCGAGCATAATATATTATGTTGGTTGACTACCCACGATTCTCAATAATTTCTCAGGCGACTATTCTTTTCGAGAGTAATTTGCATCAATATTTTAAAAATATCTAAAAAAAATATTACTAATGTAATTCATGCGCTCCGTACATGCGCGACGCGAGTGCCTAAAACACCCCTTATTTTAATAATGAATTTAAATAAGTTGGGGTGTTTTAGGGCGTTGGACTAACACGTTGTATATGCCACAACGTTTCTACAAGCTGGTCTAAATGAAATCGATGAAATTTACAATATTATAAAAGTTCCCAGGGCGAAAAATCGATCTAGCTCTGTGTCAATTCGGAGAAAATTTGTTTTCTTCTAAAAGGTAGGCCATGTACTATTCTTTAATAATACATTAAATATTGTTTCAGAAATTGGACCCTATTGTCGAGAAATTGTACGAAAGCACAGAAGAGGGCCAAAAAGTTACTCGAAACAATGGAGAAAAGTTTTTAGCTGTATTTAAAAGGATCCCTGATAGTTTTACTGTAGACAATGAAATCAATACATCATGATCATTGAAAAACTTCTTTTATTTCAAAGTTAAACTAGATACATATTACAGTATATTATATTTTTTATATATAAAGACAAAATTACAAAACATAATAAAATCATTAATTATTAATATCAAACATTAATTACTACAAAAGCAATTGTCTGCACCTGTGGGAGTGATCTCTCCCGTCTAACATCTATTTGTAGTATGTCGTGCTGCTCACTGTAGTCAACTATTACTTGTGCTTATGTCTGACTAAAGAATTAGTGTTCTAAAAAGGCCTAGTTGCGCAATTACGTGTTGATTCATTCTGTGGACAAGCAGCGCACCTATGGAGTTCTATTCGCTATCAACTGGGGATTTCTCCCTCGGTAAGCTCTTGGAATTTATTTTAAAAAAATGTCTAGCATACCGACGTTGGTTGTCATCATTTCTACAACTATTTATTTTTATTTATATTTGTTCAATGTTACTTGGATATATTGTTATCTATATCTAAAGTTTTTGCATCTAATCCTAGGCAATGGTTGACAGGCAGGGATCTCTCTACCAAGGGATTAAACAGATGCGATGCTCATTAGTCTTTTTTTTCTCCTCAGTGCTGCGCCAACCAATCGGTCTTCTTTTGAGCACTTTGTTGCCGGCTATATATGTTTGTCTCCAGAGTTATTGAATATATGTACTATGTATTCTAAACTTGATATATTATACTATATCGTCGTTGTCAAACCAAAATCTGCTATGTGCATTTTTTAATATTTTTACATTTTGACAATTGCGACTGGGAATTGAACCAAACCATAGTATGAAAAAACTGCTATGTGCTTATAAGTACTATACGACGTACTGTGACAATTATTCAGCACATAACAAGTTTTTCATACGATGGCTTGGTTTATTTCCCAGTCGCAATTGTCAAAATGTTAAAATTTAAAAAAATGCACATTGCCGATTTTGGTTTGACAACGACGATATGTAGATTACACTTTACGTGTCGTTTTTTGAGGAGGCTCAACCCCTTACCACCATCTCTTATTACGATTCAATAACTGAATAGAACGCTTATTCATACTAATTAATAAGCGACTCTATTTCAAATGGAATAGAGTCGCTTATTCATTGGTGTGAATTAGCGTGAATTAGTAATAGCAGTTCCTTATTTATTAAATTACCCTTTGGGATCAGTACTTTGATGAACAGATAAATCATTTTGGGGATACTACCAAAAATTAAACGAGTGTGCTTTAGACCACACAACTGAAGTAAAATTTCTTTAGCTGTACCAATTACTTATACTGTGGCTATACTAACTTATATCTCTCTTTCAACTTCCGTTCGCTGTTTACGTAACGCTATCGTCACGCATTCACCAGCTTACTCCACGTCAAGCATGCATAAAAAAGTTTTACTTCAAAATTCATTTCTGAACGGAAATATTATGTATTATAAATACTCGCGTGGCACAACACAACTAAATTGATTAATTAACGGGTCACTGACGATTTTCGCCGATTACTTGGCATGCATATTCTTAACATCTTCATAATTTCATCGACCTGTATTTAAGATTGAAACTAGTCTGCTTTTCCAACGAAAATACGATATGTGAGTGACCCGTCAATTTTAAAAATTTTAGTACAGCTAAGAGCAGATCATGGAGCGGTACAAAGGTCGATGTATCAGCTCTTAGCTGTACATCAATATAAATTTATTATAAAGCTTAGATAACCTATTTAAGCATCTTATGAAACTATTTATTTAATTTTTTCTCCATCAAATTGATCCATCTACTTAAGGGGCGTGTCAAATTTAGATTGCGACGCATATGCGCGGCTGCGCCCATCATCCAGTCTTTCCTCTCCACCCATTTTTTATGTGGTAATAGTGAGAATACCAGAGCAGCCCATATTTCTGCTTGCTGAGGGTACATGTGAAGTCCTTCTTTAGCTAATACCAGTGCTTTAACATGATCCCCTGCAATGTGTTCAGCAATACTAGCTGTAGCAATCATTTTTGCAGACTCAGAGCAGTATTCACTATAATGCGAAGAACATAACGCCTTTTGGGCACAACCACTAGCAATCTTTGCCTTGCTATCTGATGCCTTGAGACAATACTGAGCCATACAAAACCATAGAAGAGCATTACTTGGATGGTCATGGAGAGAATCACTTAGTACTTTTATAGCCTGATCCATGTTATTTTCATTTACAAGAAGATACGACTTTAAGAATCCTATATCAAATCCAAATTCATGATTTGTTTCATATTTTTTTAATTCACTTATAGCGAGTTTAGACAAACTTTGGTCCAAATGAATGAATCCTAACGAACAAATAGCAAATAAACTGTATGCTGTTGGTTTTTTCTGTGATATTTGGATACTTTGAAATAATATGGTTTTTGCATCTTCCAAACCCTTAAACATGTACATGATACCTGCCATAGCTACAAGTAAATCGGCCTGTTCCTCGTTATCGTTACTTAGCCATTGCAAGGCAGTATCATATACCGAATATGATTCTTCATATAAACCGTTTTTGAAAAGTGCAAGCGCTAATCCACTTGTAGAATCAAAACTAGCTTCAGTTATAGCTTTATAAGCTTTTATAGATTCATCATATTTCTCCATTCTTAATAAAATTCTACCAATATTTAAGAATGCTATATTCTTATTCTCTTCATCAGCAAATTCTAAAGCTTTTTTGTAAGAATTATGTGCTGCTCCAATAAGGCCACATCTTTCTTGCAAAATTCCTAGAAGAGTATTAGCACATGCATTATTGGGTTCATAACTTGAAAACCATTCTACCAAATCTATAGCGTAAGGAATGGCATATAAACCCTCTATTACATATCTAGATTCTGGGTCTTCTTTGTACTTGTTGTTCTTCAGTGTTCGACATACCCAGTCTGCATATCCAAGGGCACTCTCTGGATGGTATCCCAACCGAGAGGCATGTCTAAACAGATCCATTGCCTCTTCCTCACGAATAGCTTCCGCAATTAGTCCCTGCCCAATCCAGCTGTGAGGATGTGATGGTAATATAGATTGTCCTCTCCAGAAACAGTAATTTGCTAACTTGTAAAGGTTTAATTTCAAGTACAAAGTTCCTAAATTGCACCATACTTTTGCTACCGACCATTTCCGTGTTACCAATAATGCTTTTATGAAACAGTGTTGAGCAAGATTATATTTCTTTATAAACAGGCATATTTTCCCTAGCAAATTCCAATTACGCCAAACAGTTGGCTTGTCTTTGATGCACGTCAATATTAAATTAAAAGAAATATTACAATTTACTTCCTTCCTACTTTCATAATAATAAGCAAGGTATGCTGAAGCTAAATCATATGATGCTAATTGTTGGTTTTGTTTTGCTATACGAGAGTAACAAGCAATTGCTTGCGGAAATATGTCAAGTTTATCCTTCCTTTGTAAACTATCAGTTTCATCATTTCTCAAGTAAGCATAGGCACATTTATCAGGCAGTGTAGTGATAAACATAAAGGTATCAGCTAAAATTTTCCACAGGCAGGAATAGTGTTTTTGCTTAGATAAAGCTTTCATAATGTAATTGATTGCATTTTGAGCACAGTCTCTGGCACTTCCATACAGTTTCGCTCCGATTTTTTTCTTAGCGATTCTCATCCATGTTTCTGCAATTCCTTTAAGTGCCATAACTGAAAAAGGATCAAGTGTTAAAACTATTTCAAATGTTGAAATAGCTTCTTCATATTGGGTTAATAATGAGTGTATATACCCAATTTTTGTTAAACAATGTGTTTGTTTAGATGGATCTAGTGACATTACTTTGGTGTATGCTCGTAGTGCAGATGTAAAGGATCCCCGGGAATAATATGCATCTGCTAAACATTCAAAGGCAGTCACGTGATTTTTATTGCTTTTTATAACATTTCGTAAATGTATAATAGTATTTTCCCAGTCTCTTTTCTGTAGATAATGTAATCCTAGCCTGAAACTCAACCATGCCTCAGATTTTAAAATCTTTTCTGAAGTGACCAATAATTGGAAGTCTTCTTCTTTCATGTCTAACTTTACATATGTTTCACTCAAGTTTTTAATAATATTACTGTTTGTGTCAATGATGCTATATGCCTTTTCATAACATTTTTTTGCCCTTGGTAAATCATTCTTGTATCCGTAAATATGCCCCAAATATAGAAATGTTTCGGCATGTTCTGAATTAAGTTTAACAGCTTTCAAAAGATTTATCAGAGATTTGTCCAATTGTTTTGTTTCCCAATATGCTCTACCCAAATAATATAAATTTAAATGGTCCTCATCAGAATATTCTAACAAATTAATCACATCACTGAATTTTTCTTGTTTTAATAAAAGTTGAGCTTTCAATGAGGTGTAATTGCCAGTGGATTTGAGTTCATCTAAAATATGGTTGACTGTCTGATTACTTTCAATACAACATTCTGCAAGAACTACTTTTTCAGTTACATCCAATGATTCAAAAGGTATTTCTGATACCACTTCAATAGCTTGATTCCACTTTTGCAGTTTGGCTAATGTTAAAAACATATACTTTTTAAGTGTAATAGCAAAGTTGTGGTCTCTTACTTTGGTTAAAAAATTGGTCAAGAGTTTTTGAGTTACATGCCATTTCTTAAGCTTCATTGTACAATTTATGACAAAAGTTACTTCAACTACATCTGTTTGGTTGTAATTTATTAGTGGTACACACAGTTTATACGCTTCTAGATATGAACATTTATCAAAACATATCATACTCTTTAAAAGGCCTGGGAAATTGGAATTTTCTACTCCATCTACCATTTTGTCAATGAATTCTTCTATTGGAAAACCACAAAATGATTGTGTTTCAGTATACTTTTTACACATTTGCTTACACAGATATTCTCGCAGAACCACATTACCAGAAAAATACTTTAATTCAATAACTTCTTTTACTGCAGATGGGAAGTCACTTTTTTGTAACATTACTTTTGCAGTTAATATCTCCAATGAATCATTTGGATCTCTACTGTAGATTACATCTAGCAATGTTAAAATTTGCGATATGTCCTCTACTTTACAGGGAATGTCGCTTTTCAACATTTGTAGTAACTGCATCTCAGCAGCTTGACGAGGCTTTTCACTAAGATTTCCTTGAAGATAATGTACAATTATACTCAATGAGTCCTTGTTTTTTAAAGTCCATCCCAGTTGACCCAGCTTTGATATCACTTCAAGAGCTTTTTCTTCTTCAATTTGCAATTTAAGAATCTCATTGTATATTGGAAATAACTTTGTTTTTATATCATCATCATCTTTCTTTTCATAGTAATTGGCCAAACCTTGCCAAGCTAATGGTTGATCTGGTTTACTTGCAATCGCTTTCTGGTATGCCAATGGAGCTTGATCTGAATCTTGAAGAGATTTACCAAGCAATACTAAGGCCATGTAATTTTGCTTATCCTGTCGCAAAATATTTTTACAGGTTTCCTGGGCTTCTTTGAAATTATTTTCGCTTACTAATTTCCGGGCTTCTTTTAACAATGCTTTAATGTCCCCCATCTATAAATAATGAAGACATAAAAATTAACATGACTACCCTTATTCCATATAATACTGACATTCCTAACTGGTAGGGATACTTGCAGATTTTTTTCCAATTATCGCTACGGGTTAGGATATATGGAATCTTCTTCTTTAATTTATAGGATTGTGGATTCTTCATATATTCCTATCAGTCCACACTGGTAAGGGATAGTTGCATATTTTGTCCATTTATTCCTACAGTAGGGTTTTTAAAGTTAAGTTTTAAAGGGTTTCTTTATGATTAACTGTTTCTAAATGTAAACAATATTTTTTTTCTGTGCTAATAAAACTTCAAAAATACTTCACATATGTACAGAGAATCACTATCTCAGGAAATTCAGGAACACCAAATTTATAAATTTTTAAAATTTACCCCCACTAGTAGTGATGAATGGATAAAATATGCACCTATGAAGCAGATGCAGATAATTATGTGTAGCAGACGTTTGCATATGTCTTTACCGGTAGTGATGATAGGAAAAAAAACTCCCACAGATATGTCAGTAGGGATATATAAAACGGAGGTCAACAAAAAGAATGAATAACCTAATTTATCACATTGCCAAATGCGAATAACGAACAGATTGTTGAAACTTATCTACAACTAAAGCTTCAAATTTGTATCTTACAAACTTACATTCACAGACTTTATTGTAGAATTTCAATTAAAGTACGCCACTATAGCCTGTCTACGATAAACTAGATAATCATCTCTTGTACGTACTGAATCGAACAAAAGGCAATAAAATCAAATTAAATATCGGGGAATTCACCAAAATAGCCAAAATCACACAAAAACAACACCGTTGAACTATACGTAGCGTTTGACAACTTTGACACTTTTGACGTTGACGTTTCAACTATTTTTAAGGCACTAGATACAAGGGTCTTTTATGAATGGACACAGTTTAGGCACAGTCTTAAGATTACCTAGTATCAGGTAATGCACTAGTAGGTACTACAGCGCACAACAAGAATTGTCAAGAATTGAGAAGCCCATGGAGCTTAGAAGAAGCATGCCATAAACCATGGAATGATGGAATGAGTTAAAGCAACATGAAGAGCAGCAAGGTCATTTGATCCTTCGTCTACGTGTTAAAGCAACATGAAGAGCAGCAAGGTCATTTGATCCTTCGTCTACGTGTTAAAGCAACATGAAGAGCAGCAAGGTCATTTGATCCTTCGTCTACGTGTTGTATTGTCAATTGTCGTCATTTAGCGTTTTTTTTAAATGACATAATAATGACACTAATATTAGGCAATAAGAATGAGGTACAAATACAAACCAAACTATAAAATATCGACCCTATTTGCATAGAATGTGGTGTATAGGTTACGTCACCGTCACTAAACAATCTAATTTAATATAATATGTATCACTTGTGAGATACATTGTGTTTTCATGCGATTGCCAAATCAATCTGTTTATATAAATCATAAAAGATTTTTAATATTGACTAATTACGTAATAACATAGGACAGAAGGTCCCATAAGTAGGGACTAAATAAATTAACTGACTTGGTATTACATGGATCTCATAACTTTTTACGGTAGCAGATCTGAGTTGCGAGACTTTGTTTTTTTATAAGTTATTTTTTTGATCGCATGTTATAGGTAGGTACTAGTATTTATAATATCATAGTGAATTTCAGCCACTCCATAAGCAAACCAATGAAGACACGCTGATTTTTATATGTTACAACAGGAACTGCATTAAATCACTCAATATTACTATAAAATGAATATTAACGGAACAATGAACGATACTTGCGATGGCTGAAAATATCAAAAAGAAACATAGAACCACTTGCGTTTGCTTTTTGGCGGGTGCTTTTTGAGCGAGGTGGTTCTTATAAACAAATTTTCTTAATTTAATGTATAGTGTTTAATGACGATATTATGGTGTAACTGGTCATTAAAGTGCATATAATTCCTAGAATCTTTGATTAAAAGTGTATAAATCGCAATGTCGATTCGTTCCAAAATGTCGCACAAACTGCACTATTACTTTTGCGGTTGAGTTATTGAGAAATTAGTGAATTCCTGACGTTATTTTTGCCATGTCTCCGAAGCTGGGATGATGAAATTACATTGCTAATAGCAAAAATAATCTTCGACTGACGAGTTGTTGCCATAAGGAAAGAAAGAAGAAGGAGAAGTTAAAAATGTCAAAACAAAATCGGTAGAACACAAAACAAAATTTGAAAATATAACAAACTTAGCAAACATTTGAATTGCCTGAGGAATTACCCTAGTTTTTACTTAACTGTCCCTCGAAAAGATATTAAATTGAAAATGGCTACATCTGAAATATTAATTTCATATATATTAAAGCTTGGTAAGTGAGAATATATAAATACTAATAAACATGATATCCATGCCGAATATGTTCGTGCTTCGGAGGGCACATCAGCACATGATAGTCGTTAAGCCAAGTCCGTGGCCGCCCAGCACTTTTGAGGGTTGCGCAGCAATTAAAATACATATACATATACAGCAATATAAATAAAAGCAGCAAAAAAGTTACATCAATGTAAAATTAAATAACTTGCCATACTTAAATAATTTGCTTTACTTGTTCATCATATCATTTTCAAACTTTACAGACAAAGTCGGCGTAATAGTACACTGTCACTCAAATTACTCTGTCACTCCTTACGATAAATCACCTGTTTATTATTCCATGCGAAACAAGGGAAATGGTAACAAGTCTCGTTTAGTTGTTACTTGTAACAACACTTTCACTCGATTCGTTGATTAGTTTCGCTTCGAGTAACTGTTTCTGAAAAATATGGTACTCATTCTATACGTAACTAAATATATGTTACTGGTCTCGAAACTAGTTACTGTAATTAGTTATGTTTCATAACGCCCATAAATAATGGCCTTTGTTTGAGTAGCTTGAAAGCACTCACCTCCACAATCAGTTGTTTATTCACAATTTTCGCAATATTTTAACAAAATATCATTGGATTTTGTTATTCGCATAAAGATTCTGGATTTGCATAGGTATTCCGAACTTCTACGCCTTAACACAAATTTCCACATCCATTTGCGACTTTTAAAACATTAAACAATATTATACTCCACATATTTGGGAAGCATCATATACTGTCTTGGGCTGATAAGGTTGCTATAGGTGCCGTGCGTCGTAAATTGCTCTAAAGCCATTTCCTTTCCTTATACTAGTCATATAGATCTGTCATCACCAAGGCATTTCCCGTGATGGCAGGCATATTGCTGGTACAATTTGTATGTGTGTAGGAATATATTGCAATTCTTCAATTTACTGTACATCGAAGAATATACCGCCTGATTTTCTCAGAATATGGGATTGTGACAAAATACTTTAACTATTTAAACTTTACTAATGAAATATTTGAAATAATGAATGGCATAAAAGGACATCTACGAAGGGTCACCATTTATTTCTGTTCTTTCAATTAGTGATTAGAATAAACAGTGGTATTTACATTATGAATATAGATATTTATTTTCAAGTGTCAACTTTAATCACTTATTTCATTTGCTTACTGTCTGGATTGACAAATCCGGTAATGTGCTTTTTGATAATAATGAGTATCAAAATTGTTTGTGTTTCTACTACACCTAATTCTACTACTACTAATTCTGCTACTTCTAATTCAGGTCATCCATTAAAAGAGATACGTGAGCGTTCCCTCAAGCTTCTAATAACCAAGATGCAATTAGGGTGGCAACTAGAAGATGAGTTAGCTGGTACTAGGCAGCTGCTTGAAGCTTTGCTGGCTTGGTTTCATGTTCAGCAGCCGAGTTTGCAAAAGGAGGCTCTTGCTTTGCTATTATCAACGTTAAAGGTATGTCCAGAGTCCTTTAATAAAACGTTAAAAAAGACTTACAAAGGAAAATTAATTGAAATATTTAGTTTGTATATTCTTTTTAGACATATTTTTTAATTTCGCTGTGTCAGAATCAGACATTTGATTATTTAGAGGCTGAAATTGATGTAAACTTTTGCAAAACTATCAAATACTGTAGAAACTTTAAAATTTTTAGACCAAGAATGCCATGAAAGCTTTTCATGTGATAGTTACATACAATATGTAATGTATGCTATCCTTACTAATTTTATAGCTGTGGAATGAACTGCCTGTCGAGGTTTTCTTAGGAGACTATTGGGTTCGTCAAAAAGGGCGTGAAGAGGGTTTTACAGAGTCGGCAATGCGCGTGTGATGCCCCTGGCCTGGTACAGGCGTTCATAGGCTACGGTAGCTGCTTTCCATCATGCGGGTTGTTTGTCACATTAGTGGATTAAAAAAAACTGAAAGTGAATTTATTTGTTCCACATTTGTGTCTTAATTACTGAACTAATTGTCATGAAATTTTGCATGCATCATGTTAGAATAGAATAATAAATAATAGAATACATTTTATTTCAAACAAAAGCGGCCAAGTGCGAGTCGGACTAGCCAATAAAGGATTTCGTAAGTAACATTCAGCAAGTAACATAATAATAGGTAGGGGAAAAAGTCTTTTCGCATTATAGTATGTATGAACTTGTAATAAAATCTCTTTGGTTATACCATTTGTATCTGGCAGGTTTTGATATCTTTAAAAAGTTTAAATTTTAAAAAAGATAATTCCAAATTCAAATTAGGTAAATGTTTGATTTTCATTTGTTTTTTTTACTGTCAAGATGAGTGAATTTAATGAAGAAATTCGATTCATTTTAAAATTTTACTATAAAAAAGGTAACAATGCAACGCAAGCTGCGAAAAAAATTTGTGACGTTTATGGACCTAGTGCAGTGTCTGTGAGAGTAGCACAAATTTGGTTTAAGCGTTTTCAATCAGGAAATTTTGATGTGAAAGATGCACGTCGCTCTGGTCGCCCTGTTACGGATAAAATTGATGCCATTTTTGAAAAAATGGAGCAAGATCGGCATATCAGTAGTTATGACGTAGCTGAAGAATTAGGAATTGACCACAAAACAGTTTTGGCGCATTTGAAAAAAGCTGGGTACACTAAAAAGCTCGATATTTGGGTGCCTCACGATCTCACTGAAAGAAACCTAATGAACCGTGTAGGTACTCATTTGCGATTCTTTACTAAGACGTAATGAAAGCGAACCGTTTTTGAAGAAGCTTATAACTGGTGATGAAAAGTGGATCACGTACGACAAGAACGTGCGAAAAAGGTCGTGGTCAAAGGCCGGTCAGGCTTCACAGACTCTGGCAAAACCCGGGTTAACCCGCAACAAGGTGATGCTGTGTGTATGGTGGGATTGGAAGGGCATTATTCATTATGAGCTGTTACCGCCAGGCAGGACTATCGATTCTGAACTCTACTGTGAACAACTGATGAGATTAAAGCAAAAAGTTGAGAGAAAGCGGCCGGAATTAATTAACAGAAGGGGTGTGATTTTTCATCATGATAACGCTAGACCTCACACATCTTTAGCCACTCAGCAAAAATTAAGAGAGTTTGACTGGGAGGTGTTAATGCATCCGCCGTATAGTCCTGACCTTGCACCTTCTGATTTCCACCTGTTTTGGTCTCTTCAGAATTCTTTAGGCAATGTCAGGTTAACATCACGAGAAGACTGCCAAAACCACTTGTCGTGGTTTTTTAAACAGAAGTCCCAAAATTTCTATAGTAATGGGATCATGTCTGTACCTACAAGATGGCAAAAAGTTATCGAACAAAATGGCACCTACATACTTTAGTTAAATGTAAATAAACTTTATTAAAAAATGTTTTGAATTTTCATATAAAATACGAAAAGACTTTTTCCCCAACCTAATATAAAATTACGATTTATGACGGAAGTGTCACTCGCGCAAATTATATATATCATTTTTGAAGACATATCCATAGATACCCCACACGTATAGGTTTGAAGAAAAAAACATTTTTGATCTGCTGTTCTAAGTATGGGGAACCCCCAAAATTTATTTATTTTTTTCTATTTTTGTGTGAAAATCTTAATGCGGTTCACAGCATACATCTAATTACCAAGTTTACCAGTATAGTTGTTATAGTTTCGGAAAAAGTTGTTGTGACATACAGACCGACAGACAGATAGACAGACATGACAAATCTATAAGGGTTCCGTTTTTTGCCATTTGGCTACGGAACCCAAAAAATTAGTGATAAGATAACCATATTTGTAATAAAAGATTATAACTGAAAATAGCATCATTACATGTAAGCCTTGTTTTCAGACAAAAGCAGGGAATTACATCTGTAAAGAAATTGGTGTTAAGAAAATGTTATCAAGCTTAGAAGGCGTGAAGGATAAGATTGATACTGATGTATTTGAACTTTATGATGATGTGATGGAGACCTTGAGATTCCTGAACACTGTGCAATCTGAAGACAATCTTGCAGTACCCAGGCTTGTATTGCCATCTGTGACAAGGTTCTTTTATTTTTATTAATGGACCATCATCAATTAACTCTATTATACATTAAACCTATCTAATATGATATTATAAATCAGGACATTTAGGACTGGAATTCGTTTTTAAATAAAAGTTGTTTAAAAAAAAAACCGACTTCAGTTTGCGAGCGCAGCTTATTGGTAGAATACCCCTGGAGACGCTGCTGTCCGTCTTCCGGGAGAAAAGTTATTGCGTCACACAAGATTCCTTTGTACGACATCCAGCGCAGAGCAATAGAGTGGCGCAATTCTATTCTGCCGGCAACCATAGGGCAAATTTAAGGGTTTCACCTTTATTTTTCTGGGATCCCATCATCAGACCCTGACTTGGTGAATATGGGGCAACCTCGCAATCATATCCTTTCAAATAAAAAAATAGAATTCGACCATACGTGTTTATAAAATTTAAGGGTTTCCCTGGATTTCCCTGGGATCCCATCATCAGATCCTGACTCGCAACATAAAATATCGCTTGCGCGCCGCCATCCCCGCTGCCAACGCAGCATCTACTTCCTCTCTGGTGACCTCACTCACTCGCAGGAACCCAACAACCCTCAAGGGAATTGTTATTTGGCTGCGGTATTCTGTGAGGTGGAGGTACATTCCCCCGTCGGGTAGCTTACAATTACGCTCCCTACCTCTCTTTTCGCCAGAGCTGCGTTTGTCACTCAGCAGGGTGTACCGCGTGCAGGTGAAGTTGGCTTTGGTTCTAAGATGTTGATGAACTACTTATACCCCAACATGTTTCCCTTCCATGTCATAGAAGTCTGCAGCCAGAAAATAAATTCCTATAAGCCTAGAGGGTTATTGTGTCTCTTTGCTGGATGGAAGGAGTTGCTGCTTTCATAGTGGGGATTTCGGCGCACTGGCGATATTAATAATATGAATATGGTCACCGCTTCAGACATCAGGCATGCTATATACTTGTATTCCACCCAATGTAGTATAAAAAATAGTTGGCTAGAGAACCTTCTTTTTGATCACGTTATTTTTTTACAGTTCTGAGAGCGAGGGTAGCTCCAGTAATGGGTTTTATAACTTGAACCCCAATTTTCAGTCATCAAACGAAACTTCAATGTCAAACGAAGAACAAGAAATTAAAAGATATGACATGTATGTATTATAGTCTACTTATTTTTTTTGTTACACAGAAAGCATGCAGCTTTCTGTAGAGAAGTATAAGAATTTACCTTACATATTATATGTAATGTATAAAAACAAAATATATAGGTATTTAATAGATATGGTTTCTGTACTAGCTTTGCTTATTTTTAGCTAGATGATGCTGTGTAATATGCCCCGAAATATTTAAATTTACGCGCGCAGTATTATTTTTTTTTTGCACCCACTACGTATTTTGCGCTACTAACTGTTGAAGAGACTCTCATCAATTTATAGCGATTCCATTTGCAGGACCTCCTTAATGATATATGATCAAAATATATTTTCAGGTCTAAAAGCGGAGACGGTATCAACGTGCTTTTGTTCCCTTGGATTGATTTATGTGCGTCGGACTCCAAAACGATGGTTCTTATAGAAGACGCCTTACGGCTCTTCAAATCGACCCGAAGATGTTGCAGGTTTATTCGAGACGTATTTTTGCGAGATTTTCCTCCGGAAATATTTTTAAATAGACCAATTATTGTAAAGGTAAGTTTATAATGAATTAAAAAAGAGAAAGAATAGAAATCCGTTAATGACGTATTATATAAAAAGTGTGCTCCTTGACTTGTGTGAAAACTCATCAAAACAAATTGAATTGGATCGGCCATATTTTCCACCTTTTTTGAAGTCAGTTAAAAATAAGCATATTTATAATTTTTTTTTAATCAAAAATTGTATTTGGATATTTTGTTATATATACAAAATACATTTAAGTAATAGTCATACAATGTAATTATTTTCCTATTAAACAGTCTTGTTTATTAATACTTTAAAATATTAGGCACGCAATTACTAATTATAAAACAACTGTAGATCCATGAAACATGACATCTATATCATCTCTAATTTTTGGAGATTTTTAAACTTTGGAGATGACAATGGGGGAGGAGGTGGGTATTGTATTTCTTTTAGCGGTTTTCATAAATGGCGGACGAGCAAAGTGATCCTATGAAGGTTCCACCAAAACCGAACCCTAAAAATACGAAGGCGTTCTGAGGGAATATTTTTGTTCTACAAATTTAGTTTTGGGATTCACATAGATACTCGTAGATTTGGACATTAAGATTTCTTTCGTAATGTTCATATTAGGTATATTAGATATAGGTGGACCCTCGGAAGGCTACACGCGATCCGATGGCCCAACTTTTTTTTTACAGTTTCAAAGAATTTTGATGGATGGGTCCTCGGACCGCATACACATTTGGTTTCTAGAAGTTATGTATTCCAATATATATGTATTATATGTATGTATATTATATGTAGTTGCATATAACGGTCGACTAAAAACTAACCATTTTCAGTGTTTCTTCAACCAACACAAATACATAAAGCATATATATGGCATGTCCATATATATTTTGCAAGATGGGAAGAGGCAAGCGAGAGTTAGTGTTTTTCTAAATAGGTACAAATATATAATTTTAATGATTATTGCAGAGTTTGCTGACGATATCGGAAGGTGTAAATGGAGGGCGTCCAGGAGAAGCTCTCCAAGTGCTTTTGCATATTACCCGTGCTTTGTGCAAGAGACTTTCACAACTAACTTCTTTGGATCTGATCCACGAAGCGCACAGGGTAACTACTTACAAAATCTATATAATCAGTTTAGTGTTTTCGGAGATTATAATTCAAATAAGGGCCTTTTCTATTCTATTATTGTTTTTACTTCAATAACTTTTTGGCGATTGTATCAATGTAAGGAGCTCGATGGCGTCGATCCACGTGTCATTCTAATTGAACACGCAAGTTAAGCAATGTCGACCGCAGAATGTCTATGGGTTTATTTATCTCAAGCTCCTACGTGTTTCGGAGGGCACGTTAAGCCGTCGGTCCCGGCTGTTGTCATTACATGACAGCAGTTAAGTCGAGTAATTCAGTGGCCTTAGGGCCGCTTGAAATGGCCTCCGCCAACCCGCAGTTCAGTGGCGTGGTGGAGTATGCTCTAAACCCCTTCGATTGAAGGGAGACCGGTATCCCAACAGTGGGATGATTATAGGTTGATGCCGAATATATTAAATTAGCTTCTGCCCATGGCATTGCCCGCGTCATGTGAAGTGAAGTCGAATATCGGTTTATCCGTCGGGATTAGCTCATTTTTTCGGGATAAAAGGCACAAAATAAAGAGAGTACTGAAGTAAAGGTACATACAAATCGCTCTCCAAGAACGCACACATAAAACGCTCTCGGACGCGAAATTTAGTTTTACTAGTTACTATATGTTTCAGACGTCTATTGAGACTAAGGAATCTGACGAGTCTATGAACTTGGAATTAGAGCACATTGCCAGTGACAACGGTCTGCTAGAGCAGCCGCGCCAAGAAGATGGTTTAGCCGCGTTAAGACAGACGGCCGCGCCCATCTATGCGTTGGACACGTTACACTCTGTATTGTCTACTATGGCCAGAAGTGTAGTCTATGCCGATTCAGGTGATAGATGCGAAGTGTTGAATATGGTGAGAATGTTTTTAAACTTACTGTTATTTGTATCTATTGGTACCTATTATTACTATGTAAATAGTACGTGAAACAGAACAGTAAACGTGTGTACGTACATGCAACGTCGCCAAGGGTTGGTTACAGACTGATTCACCCCATTTGATCCAAAGCCCAGTTGATAATTAGATGATGGAACATTACAATGTAATGTTTCAAAGATCAATGAGGATCTTTTGGCAGCACTGTAGCGTAGGGTCCAATCATCTGTCAATTCATAACATCTTGTCACATGTCTTGTTAGCCGTCTTGTGTTGTCTTGAAGTTTCACTGTCAAAAAATTCAGTACAATTTGACAATCTGGACCCAACGCCTTCCTAGCGACATCTGGTGTCAGAAAAAATATCAAACATCCCCATTTCTAGAGCTCTCTTTGGTCTAAGCCATAGACCAAAGAGAGCTATAGGGAAACCTACATTGTGAAGGAGGTCTAAGAGAGATGTTGAGTGTCCATATTGCATCAAGCAGATACAGGTTTCAATGAGTACAAGTGAAATGGAAATCATTTTCTATCTCACTTGCACATATTGGAATGCATCTGTGTGAGTACTGTTTTCACCTCAACTCTCGCTGCGCAACCTCTTTCTATATTTATACTATAGGAACGTAGCGAGCTCTGTTATAAACATATAATTTTTAGCGTTCCGTAGCCAAAGGGTAAAACGGACCCTATTACCACAGTATAAGTAATAGTACTAACGTACAGTATGGACACTCTCTGCCGCTCTCACTAGTCGACCTCACCTCCCCTATGGAACCGATTTGGAACCGTTCGCAAGGAATGCCACAACGTACGAATTGACGTCGCTTGTATTTTATTCTCCATTCAGTTTGAAATAATATGCGAGTATGTAAAAGATGAGAGTTATTTGTGCAGTGGATGGATGTCTCAACACATGGAAAGTAAAAAAAAACAATTTGGATGGATGGATGGACGGACGGACGGACGGATTGATGGATGGATGGTTGGATGGATTGATGGATGGATGGTTGGATGGATTGATGGATGGATGGATGCATGGATGGATGGATTGATGGATGGATGGATGGATGGATGGATGGATGGATGGGTGGATGGATGGGTGGATGGATGGATGGATGGGTGGATGGGTGGGTGGGTTGATGGATGGATGGATGGGTGAATGGATGGATGGATGGATGGATGGATGGATGGGTGGATGGATGGATGGATGGGTAGATGGATGGATGGATGGGTGGATGAATGGATGGATGGATGGATGGATGGATGGGTGGGTGGATGGATGGATGGGTGGATGGATGGATGGATGGATGGATGGGTGGATGGATGGATTTACCGCGGCAGTCCCCGAGTGTCACACGTTTTTTTTTTCTTCACTACGCCCACCTGATGTGAAGCGGTTACCGTAACCATATTAATGCTCGCAACATTAAATATCGCTCGCGCGCTGCCATCCCCGCTGCCAACGCAGCAACTCCATCCTCTCTGGTGACCTCACTCACTCGCAGGAACACAACAACCCTCAAGGAAATTGTTATTTGACTGCGGTATTCTGTGAGGTGGTGGTACTTCGTCAGTCGGGCTGCTTAAAAAATACGCTATGTCCTACCTCTCTTTTCGTCAGAGCCTCGTTTGTCAGTCAGCAGGGTGTACCCCGTGCAGGTAAGATTGACTTTGGTTCAAAGATGTTGATGAACCACTTACACCCCCTTACATGTCCGACTAATAATTGAATAATGTCAGCCCTAGAGAACGTCACTCAAACATAGGCACGTGTACAGACGTCATTTGGTTACTACATGCAAAAGCGCCATTTTTGTATGGAGTGGCCGGGGTTTGCTATTACTGAGATTCCGCTGTCCGTCCGTCCGTCTGTCAACAGGCTGTATCACATGAACCCTGACAGTAAAAATTTTCACAGATGATGTATTTCTGTTGCTGCTATAACAACAAATACTAAAAAACAGAATAAAATAAATATTTAATGGGGCTCCCATACAACATTCGTGATTTTATTTGGCAACAGGTTGACGCTTGAAATATTGACAGAATATTTAGTTATATATTCACTTGCAAAAACATCACAAACGTGAACGGCAAAAAAATCACAAACGTGATTTTTTTGCCGTTTTTATAAATAATTGTACGGAACCCTTTGTGCGCGAGTCCGACTCGCACTTGGCCGGGTTTTTTTTTCATTCCCCTGCTTTTTTTATGGCATTCTCATACCTGGTTCGAAGATGCAAAATTCTCACTATCTTATTTCCAGAAAGAATTAAATACATGTGTGACTCTAGTGGAATGGCTAATTAAATTGTTGTTGGAGTGCGTCAGTGAAGAGTTCTGGATGTCGGACCATACCTTCAAGACGCACAGAGACATAGCACATAAGAGCTGCATGGTCATGCGCTTACTTGGCGACCTTCTGATGAAATGCAGGTATGAGCTTCGTATACCACTACATAGGGGATTGTATACCACCTTAGGCAGCCAATAGGTACACATACACTGTAAAATCCTACTAAGAGTTTAAATGTATGTTAAGTTGTTTATATGCTTGTAACTTAATCACGGGGAAAGTTTAAACGTATTTGGATGAAATTTGGAAAACACAAAATTTGATGTAGATACTTTTTATCCCGTCGGGATGATGATATAGTGGATACTAGTAGTGAATATATATTAAATGTGTCTTGGGAAATATCGGCAAACAAATGTTCTCTTCTGGGACTATGCTATAAGTAAGTAACTCACTCTTGACTATTCGAGGTGCGAGGGGATTTTTATTATACTCTTTATACGCCTAAATAATATTATATAAAATAGCCCTGCCATACACTCGTCGAGTGGCGAGGGAAGTAGCGAGGGAAGTAGGCAGGAACGTAGTGTGGCCACGTTACTCGTCTTGCCGCTCGTCTTGCTCCTCGCCTTGCCCATCATTCCCTGTTTTGTCGGTTTTTTGGGCGCGAATCAAAGGACCGGCAATGTGAACGCGAATGTCCGGCCACATAATCGCGTCGGACGCATTCCGCATCGAGCGCTCGGGCGCGTAACACGCGACATATTTTTTAAATCTATTTTTTAAAATCATGTCTGTCATGAACATTTCCCTATAAGAGCTGGTAGCAAAAAAGAAATGTTTGATGGCATGTTTTAGACCGTTAGTCCATAAAAAAAAGCTTCGTTTCGCTATAATAAAAATGCATATCGCGGACGCTGCCACAGCTTCAACGTCCATTGTATAGCAAAGGCGAATGTCCAAGTGCGGAGCGTCGCGAATAATTGCGCGAGTAGAGCAGTGTGTGGGCAGTGAGGGAAACATCGCGGCAGCGCGAGGAGCAAGGCGATGAGCAGCGCGAGGAGCATAGTGTGGCGGCGGGGTAACATAGCGTTATCAGACGTTCACAAAGGTGAGTTTATGTTTACATGAGATCTTTTCCAGCTATCTAGAGGTACTACAAGAAACTGTTATCTTTTTTCTGAATTTCACAGTTAAAGTTTGACGTTTTAAAAATAGATACCAGTATTATTTTGCTAAATAAAAACGACAGTTGTCACAGGCTAAAGGCACTTTTATTTTATTGTAACTCTTACTTATAGTTCTTCTCTTTAATCGGCTAATAAGATGGCGGAAGTCACACAGACCGCTTAGATATTGTGAACATTCAGGTCAGTGTTGGAACTTAAAATATATTTCAGTAAAATCTTCACGGAAAATCCCGAAAGATGTCATCACCGTGTGGCTTGGTTGCGTCTCATATCGTGCGCAGAGACGTTGCTTAGTTGGGCCCGAGACTCCGCCCTGCCACCTTCATCTTTGGTGTCAGCTCTCCAATCCGCCCAGCTTGAACCAACGCTGCAACTTATTTATCCAGAGCTTAGTCGTCGAATTGCTAATGTGTTGCAGGTAAACCCCCTACTTATATCTTTGAGTAAGATTCATTTTTCAAACCATAAAATATGATCAATCAAATAGCTTTACCGCTCAGCCCCCTTACCACCATCTCTTATTGCGATTCAACAACTGGATAGAATGCTTATTCATACCAATGAAAAAGCGACTCTATCACATTTGAAATAGAGTCGCTTATTCATTGGTATGAATAAGCATTCTATCCAGTTATTGAATCGCAAAAGAGATGGTGGTAAGGGGGCTGGAATCAATGTCCTTTAGAGCCCGTCTTGTATTCTTTTTTAGGGTTCCGAACCTCAAAAGGAAAAACGGAACCCTTATAAGATCACTTTGTTGTCCGTCTGTCTGTCTGTCTGTCTGTCTGTCTGTCTGTCTGTCTGTCTGTCTGTCTGTCTGTCTGTCTGTCTGTCTGTCTGTCTGTCTGTCTGTCTGTCTGTCTGTCAAGAATTTCTATGTCGAGAATGCGTGGAGGTATCAAGCTGAAATTTGAACTGTATACTCAGGTCTACGGTCCCATGAAGTTAAAAAAAAATCAAACTGCTAAGTTTACGTAGAAAAAAGTTACGGCCGTTTATTCAGCAAAAAACGCATATTTCGACACACTCAAGGGAATCAAAACCTATAGGGTACTTCCCGTTGACCTAGAACTATGAAATTTGGCAAGTAACATCGTTATAGACTACAAATATAGGAATAAATCTCAAAACTATACATTTGTAAATAGATCTTAAAAATAGGGGGTCTATATTTTTTATAGGGTGTCGAAATTTCAAATTGAAACTACTAGTTCAAATGGGGTATCATATGAAAGGGCTTGATGTACACATTGCAAAATATATTTTATTTATTTTTTTCGACGCATTATTTCTTATTTATAATGAAAAATATCAAATTTAATAATGATACTACGTACCTACGGAACCCTCGGTGGGCGAGTCCGACTCGCACTTGTCCGGTTTTTATCTTATTCCCGACTTCAGGGACATGCCGAAAAATATCGTCAGGAATATTCTTGTTCCACAATTACTTCTAATAAGTCAACAGTAAAACCGATAGTGCAATTTTACTGCTGTTTTGCACGACTTCTTGGAATGACTCGACAGCCAAATTCAAACACAAAATTAAAGATTCTTCTAATTTTATGCACTCAAATGATTAAATGTACCATAATACACTATGTCTATTATGAATCAATATTATTGGTACATTAAATTATGAAAATTTGTTTAGATGCACAACCGTGCTCACCAAGTTCGCGCCAAAAATCCAATAAATATGACCCTAAGACTAAGATTTATAATAATCCTCCACTTGGACAAGTTTAATAATGTGCTTCATTATGCTATGTAAAACTATCTATGGCTTTTCTTTATTTAAGTGGTCTTCGAGAATGTCTTTTGCAAACTCACGAAAAACAGAATGTTTGCACCATTATCAGCAACCATGATTGATGATAATGGTGATGTTTTAGCCACAAAGTGCGTACACCAAAATACTATGATCTACTACGCTCTGAAAACTTTACGGTCTATACAACCTACGGAGGTTGATGATAATGATAATGTTTTTCATCCACAGCGTGCAAAAACGTCAATAGACCAAGAATATAAAAATAAATATAGAGAATTAACTAAATTATTTGCCAGCATGGAAGACGCGGTTAAATTTATGAAGAACAAAAACTCATGCCGCAGCACTAAAGGAGTTTTCAATGTTATTAAAAAATCACTGCCTGCTTTAGAAATACACCAGAGCCAGACTTACTTGAATGACGTGGCTGATATCTTGCTGAAAGACATCAGGAATTATAATCTGGATGATTCTGATTGGTCTACTGCGCGTAATATAGCCTTAAATTTGATGGCTCATAATGTGGAGTGGGTTCGTGTAAAGTTTTATTCAATGTTAGCTGAGATGGTGAAGGCAGTGCTGATCGGTGAAGCTAACCAGTCAGAAAATGAGAAGTGTCTCATGTTATTGTGTGATGTTGGCATACTGACAGAAATATGCTGTCATGGACTCTCGTCTGAAACGAATCAGGTTAGTAACATTTTTGTATTAGCCGCCATTACGGATGGTTACTACGATTAGTGGAAAGTGCCTCGTTGTAGTGCACGAGTTACTTGTGAACTTGCGTGCTCACTTCACTTGGATGACAAATAAATCCTGATTATGAGAAACATGTAAAATTTGACCTGTGTCGTGTCTTGTCTCTATTGTAGGTGCAGAATTCTGCATCCGAAATAATGCTATATTTACTGCGCGGGCGGTTGGTGCTGAGCGAGGGATGCTGGTGGCGGCTGCTGGCCAGCTTGCTGCCTGTGTTGCCGCTTCTACACGTGTATGCGGCGCACGACACACAGCTAGGTAAAACTATCATATTAATGTGTTACTTTGTGAGGAAATATGGATATTTGTTAGTCTTTCACGGCTTGAACAGACTTGGATGAAATTTGGTATACATATAGAATATGTTTTGGAATTAAAACATAGGACACTTTTATCCATAATTTACGAAATCGGCGCCAATATAATAATAACACGCGACTACTATGGTGGGAAACAGCGCGCCGCTCTGGAAAGAAACTGTAAAGGCAACACAAAGAGTTAACCACACTGCCAGCGCAGCATTCTTGCTCACCCAGAGGTCCATATGAAACGACCAGGGAACAGATATTTAATATTATTAGTTAACTGTCGTTACTGTATGATTAATTTACCATTTACAGGACAAGCGATTTGGAAGTCGCTGGAGCGCGACATAGCGGAATGCATGGGTATACCAGCCGCGGACGTGACCTGGGGACTCGCTCGCATGTTGTTTGTTCAATGTATGGCCGTACAACTCGAGGCTGCACATTTGCTCTGTCGTTTATTAGGTACGTTACATGTTCTGTGATTACACAAACACACAAGGTGAGCACAAACGAATGAATTTTTCTAAGTCACCTGACTTATGCTTCATTCGGATTCATAAAGCCCTATTCGTATACAGTGATGTTATATTTCTATATTCGATTTGCTTCTACTCGTAAGCGTCAAAAACGAACACTCGGAACGTGGGCCAAGTTGTCTTATCTTACAATTGATTGAAATTGGTAAAAAAATCCGTCTTTTGTACTCGGAAAATGCATAATTTATGTTGTTAAAATAATTATAGCCCAAGAGATTACATATCTTTTCACTTCACTTCCACAGTATTAAGGTGCATAGGTGATTTGATTATACTCGTAGGTATTGTCATAATTATTATCTATGACTTATGTGTATGTTACACCATTTTTACCATCTGTTACTATTATGTACTGATATGTTGTGGATCGTTGAAATATTTTTTTTTCTCTTTCTTATTTCTTTCATATCACACGAAAGTGCACAATGATAATTGATTTTAACACGTACTTTAGTTAGTTTCATATTTTTGCAAGAAAAATTTCCGCCATTTTCGCTCGGTGAGGGAAAGATCTCTTGCAGTAGAGCAAGTATATTAAATCGCTATGATAAAGATAGCGATAGTTGATGTGCCGACCTCAGTAGGAACCGTTTTCTGACGCAATTTGGTATGGGTTTGCCATATCTATAGAAATATAACATAATTGTTTGTATATTTCAAAATTACGTTCGTCTAAACGTTAGACGACTTAAAATTGATGCATTTGAATCTAATACTCAAATATATCAATTTTGCATCACAAATCAAAAAATCACAAAGTTACATTCTTCTGGCCTTACCCTTAGTCATCAGTCGATTCTGTCAGTTTGATCAGATAGAACATAGATGAAGAAAATACTGTTTTGAAAGAAAGAAAATCATTTATTTAGTCATTACACAGCACTGTTTGTATATACAAGTCTAACAAACACAGATATTATATAAGAAAAAAAGTATAAGTACTATGCAATGACGCAAAATGATCCCAACTCAGCATAAAGACCAAAATCTGCAACAGATTCGGCACTGTTTTTCATTAAGGGCCAGTTGTAATTTGTTGACTGTTGACTTTTCATGTAATTTGTTGACTGTTTGACATGTTTTATATTCATCCATCTAGTGTAAGTGATGGATGTGAACTGATGTTACATTGCCCACAAATCTACTTGTATGTCTGTGTTTAAAATAATAACAAGCACGCTGACATAACTAACGCACATCTGAAACCACTGGATGTGAGTGTAGACTGCGCCTTTTACTTTTAGATAAAAAAAGTAGACTTGACGTGCCTTCAAAACCCAAAAGCAAAATAAGTGCTGTATAAGAATATTCAGCCCTTATTTAGCTTACATCGTTAGGGTATATTTTAGTTTTAAATATAGACGTCTGTTTCTGTACACTATTTCTTTAAAATGTATTTCTTGAATTTCAGACGATGATCGATATTTGCCACCAAAAGAATCTTTACGAGCGGATGTATTATTAAACGCTTTGAGGCGAATTGATCCCCAAGATTTTAATATCGACTTTTCTACTCCGCCATCGAAGACTACACAGGTATCCAGATAAAAAGAAGCGAAACACACATATTGTAATATGTGTGATTCGTTTCTTTTTATTAAGAAATCAATAAGGAATTGTTTCAAATAATACTACGACCTCCTACATTTCCACCGCTCGGCATTGACATATTTACATATTAAAAACGAAATGGTTGTGTACTATTTTTTATTTTTTTTTATATGAGAGGGGGGGGGGGGGGGGTCAAACGAGCATGTGGGTCACCTGATGGAAAGCAATCACCACCGCCCATAGAGATCTCCTTATTTCTTATCTTTACTATGGTTTTCAGAGTGGTTTTCACCCGCTTACCATCAAGTTGTGAAATGAATAGCTTGATATTTGCCGGGAGACTACAGTGTGGGATTCGTCATAGGTTTAGAGGATAGGTAACGGGCGTTTGATGGCGCTGAAGTTGTAACCGTTCATGGTTTAAGGACAGGCAGTGCAGCACTATCGGTTGCAGATGTAATGTGAGCGCAGCCAAGGAGGCACATTTCTTAACTATAGCATAGGAATTCACTGGTTACTGTAATAAATAAAAAATCCTGGATTTAGAGTTATTATTCTGTATACTTTACACTGTGTTCAGGTAGGCAATCAGAGTATAAAGAACATTTCAAAGTCACTGATCAGGTTGTTCTACTCGTACTTTCACAATTAACAAAATATGTCCACCTAGTTAATTCACAATCACTCGATATACATAAAGAGGGCCGATGCAAATGCAACGAAAACGCTGCCCTTACAAAACTACAAACCAGCCGTGTGTCATGCCGCTATACTAGATAAATTACACACTGCCATATAGTCCTAAACTAAGCAAAACTTGCCGTGTGGTTTCCGGCAGACTAGAATAGAATCACTCCGTCTCTTCCCGTGGATGTCGTACAAGGGAAAACTAAGTCGACTAAGGGAAATACATTATAAAACATCGGTCAGGCCTTCCCAACCCGTCTGGCCAGCGTAATCCTCCTGTCTGTGACGGACGAGAGAGGGTCGTGCTCCTGTAGTGGAGACTAAAATGACCTGATTATGAAGCAAAGCTTGTACCAAAACGCTTTGCGTACTTTGCTTGTAGTGAGTCCTAAATAACTGATATTATACTTAAATACATGACATTAAAGTAATATACGTTTTTACATTCTTAAGGATCTATGCAGAAAGCGGCGCATATGGTGGAAACAAGCTGAGGTTTATCCAGCAATAGTACATAATAAAAATATAAATTTTCAGACCACTGGCTTGCTGCAAATTTTAGATGTCTTAAAACAAGACATAATACTCGACGAAGATGGCGTGGAATTTGTGAGTAGAACTACTACTCAAGCTGCGCAACTGGAGCCCTCTTTGCGGCTCAGCACATTGAAGCAACTCGCCGTAATGATGCGCCAGCTAGAATATCACGACACATTTGTACAGTGCGACGGTTTGAGAGTTATTGTCGCTACACTTAGGTAATGTTGCACATTTTAGTTAGTAAAATCCTGTAGTACTGGCTACGATTGAGAACCTTTGCCTTTCTTGTAGGATGCGCACAAACGACTAGTATATGTTTATGAGGCAATATTCTTTAATTCATATCTATAACAACCGCTACTGACTGATCTATCAATGCACAACACAAACCACGGGACGGATTGCGGTGAAATTTGGCTCGTAGCTATTATGACGTAGGTATCCTCTGAGAATGGATTTTTGCAATTACCATGGGATACTAGGATACGTGCATACGAAGTCGCGGGTGCAAGCTAGTCTGGTTTTTGTTTGATAGCATATCGTTCTGAATTATTTGTAAGATAATAAATATACCTGGACAAATTACACACGCCCATCCAGTCCCAAACTAAGCAAATCTTGCACTAGTACTAGATAACTGATATTATATTTAAATACAGTTTTTTTTGCAAATATATACATATAATACACAGAGGACACCCATATTGACGAACTCGATGGTTGAATGGCTGCAATGGCCACTTTGACTCCGAGGTTGCGGGTTCGATCCCCGCATAAGACAATATTTGTGTGCATGAACATGTCTGTTTGTCTTGGTCTGGGTGTTTTCTATGTTTTCTAATATAGTGAATATGTTACAATTTTTCAATTCACATCAATGGCAATGTATTCGTTTAATAATTATTGTTATTTATTAGCAGCAATATTTATGTTATTTACAATATCCGTAATAATTTTAGAATGTCGCTGATGTTGGATGACTATCTTGCGTACCCTGAATGCGCCGTCAGTTGCGTTTCCATATTGAACAGCGTCAGTTTTGTGTGCAGACACAGTTTACTCAAAATACCAGATATACACACATTGCTATTGCGAGGTAAGATTTGATTTATTGTTTTCTGACAGCAATTAATGTAGTTCAGTTGCATCATCTCAGCAAAAAGAATAGGGTAGTAATAAACCTAATATCAAAAATTGAGAAACTGGGCGATATTATACTGACTTCGCGACTAAAGTTGATATAAAACATACCAAACCTAACCTAACCTAGTATTTCTGTGGCCCATGTTATTATTTTTCAAAAGAATATCGCAAAACCCTCAAAATATATTGAACGTGTCTGCACTATCATTCCAATAGCGATATTATGAGCTGTTTTAAAAATGATTGCTAAATTATGATACTTATTATTTGAGGAGCTCGATGGCGTCGTTACGCGTGTCAGTCTAATCGAACACGCAAGTTAAGCATCTTCGACCGTAGCCTGTCCATGGATGGGTTTATTTATTTCGAGCTCCTCCGTGCTTCATAGGGCACGTTAATCCGTCGGTCCCGGCTGTTGTCATTAGATGACAGTCGTTATGTAAGTCAGTGGCCTTTAGTGGACTTGTGTGGTCGAGTATACTCTAAACCCCTTCGCTTGATGGAAGGCCCGTATCACAGTAGTGTGATGGGTTGACGTACGTACGAAACGAATAGTAGATTAGTAGCCAAGGGCTGTAAGGCATCAATTGCAGCCCGAGATATTTAGGCGCACGAGCGCAGCGAGGGCGCCTATAGTTCGAGGGTGCAATTGATGCTTACACCCGAGCTAACTACTCTGCTTTACATCTCGATTGTGAGGTAAGTAGAAAAAAACCGGGATTACAAGAATAAAAGACTTTACTTGTTTTTCTTTTCGCCACTTCATGAACTCGTCGTAAGTTTTCAAATATCTCTCTTTAGAACTTTCAGGCAAAATAATGTTAATTGCTGTTTCAGCTTCCATTTTCATTGAATCGGGAGTGCAGCTTATATCTTCATCACTTGCAGAACTCATGTTTTTTTCCTAATTAGCACGTAATTATAAAAAAATCCCGAAAACAAACAATATTAAAAGTAAAAGTTTCTATTCCCGCCTTTTTTCATCTCTTTTTTTTTTTTTATTTTTTTTTTAGAAGGAAATTGAGCTTCGCCGTTCGATATTTAAATTGATGACTATTATACTCATACGAAGACAAGGCTGAATAGCGAAGCGACCTCTTTTGTCATTGGGCTGAATGCATGATGTCTATTGCCAGTATGATGGTTAGATGTACGCGAACTTTTTGAAAGAGTGCAGTGTTTTTTTTTTAATTACTTACCGCCCTAGAGCCTTTTAGAGCTACATTATTACCCTAGAGCGCTAATTGGTCACCTACAAGCCCCATTTGGGGGTAATAAGGACCTACTTACCGAATATGAGAGATGTTAAATAATTTAATTAGTCATAGTTTTAAACTGTTATACTTGAATTTTAAAGTGAAAACACTTCTCCTCAGTTATCTTGGTATTCCCCGCGAACGAATCGGCAGTTCTTCTCTCGGCTCAAGTGCTCGCTTTGGTGGCGTGGTCGGGCTTCGCTCTGCAGGAGTTGGATTCGGCCCGGCGGAAAGTCCCCGCTTTACCTTCGAGCGTAGTTGAGCGGACAAAATTACCTTTCAACTGCAACAGTTATTGGCACTCCAGTCCGAATGCTGTCCATTCTTCTGTAGGTTCGTATGTTTTTAGACTTCCTTTCTACAGTGAAACAAAGGTGAATAAATAAACCAAGGGTGTAACTGAAAACATTTCTAGATTATCCATCATTTCAAGATAAAAGGACTGATCTGTGATCCGCTCGTCACTCGTAATGCACGAACCTAGCCGAAGCGACGCGTTTTGAAATGTGTGCGAGCAGGATAAATGTTACAGTCGGTACGCAAATAGTGACTTTGACAAACATAATAATATGCTTGTTTCTTGATAGTATCGAATAGCTAGTCATGTTCGATCCCCGCACAAGACAAATATTTGTGTGCTTCAACATGTCTATTTGTCTTGCTCTGTGTGTTCTATGTAAATATTTACAAAAAAAAAAGTATTTAAGTATAATATCAGTTATCTAGTACCCATAGGACAAGCTTTGCTTAGTTTGCGACTAGATAGCAGAGTGATGCGAAATATTGTTGATATTCTAAAAGCTCCTATAAAGTCCACAAAACTATACTATGCATTTTTTTAATGCCGGTAATTTAGGTTTGCAGGAGCAAACCTTCCTAAGCAATCCCTCTTTCTATTGGTGAAATCAATTTGAAAATATGTACCTTGGTTTATGAGACATACATCTATACATATAATCAAATCCTTGATATGCATCGTGCAAAAACCCCAAATTGAATACAAAATACTGAAAATTCTGAACCTTTATAATTTTCAAGTATATTTTATATGATTTTGATTCTATGCGAACGATGTCACAGGTGCAGCTTGTTCGTGTTTGAAATATAATTGACATTACATTACATGATATTGATAATAGGTATCTACATAGTTATTGCATGTAATCTTGTGTGTTTTCTTTTGTGAAATAAGAATTCTAGGTATAGAATAGTAATTTATACAAAAGGCGGACTTAACGCTAAGAGCGTTCTATACTAGTCAACTTATGAGTAAAGCAGGTAAAATTCGAATGCGGTTTACAAAATGTCAATTTTCGTTTAGAATGGCTGTTGGGCAGCGAGGAATGTCGCGCGGCCATCCGCGTGGGCTGGTGGTGTGCGTACAGCGGGGCGGCGGCGGCCATGCGCGGGGCCGGGCCTCCGCCCGCGCCGCTGGCGCTCCGCCCCGCGCCGCGGGACCTCGCCGCGCTGCGGGCCGCCTGCCCCGCGTACTCCTCCGCCACAGCACTCACTGCGCTCGAGAACGCTACATCACATGCTCAAGTCATCGACGCCCTCAATGTTTTAGAGAGGTATGAAATATCAAAAGCCAGCTGTGATGTCCACACCACTGCTGGGGAATCTCTAAGCGGGACGTGGAAGTAGACGTAGTTGTTGCGCATTTTTTTGTTGTGTATATTTTTGTGATTTAAAATTGGCTTTTACAGGATAAAAGTTGTTTTGATACTAAATCTATCCTCCAACAAGTGTATATTGAAAAAGAACTTGACATAGCATTTGAGCAACACTCGATACTACTTAAATTTTAACAATATCTAAACATTTGATTGTTTTGTTGGGTTCAGTCCCTTCTATTCCGGCGAAGAGATAATTTCTTGGTTCGTTTTGAAATGTTTAATTTCTAAAGGTTACTCGAAAATTGACACGTTAGTGGTTGTAAACATGGCCGAAACTTGCACATTGCACACTAGGGAAAAAAAAATTACTACTTGTTGTAAAAAGGGTACTTTTTCCGCCCATATCCACATATGGGATGCGAGTAAAAGGATTTTTTTTTAATTCCTATATCAAAGTTTAATAATTTCCTTAAAATTAAAGAAACATTACATATTCTAATAATAACAAATGAAGTAAACCGGTTTTCTCATAACTAAAAAATTATGGCTCTGACGGAATAGTTATACAAACTTGTTGAAAAAACTACTCCTACCACTTGTTGTTAACTACGAACTACGCTGACGATAGGTTTTAAAATAATATTGTTTGCGATAATCTATTTTCTGCCCTAACATAATGAACTAGTATTTATAAATATTTTAGAAATGGAAAATTCACTACCCCTACTAGGTAGGATACGAAACCACGATCTCTCGATTACCGGTCGAGTCCTCTTTCCAACTGAGAACTCGTAGGTTCGAATCACACCTAGAACGGAGGGGATATTATCCATTTTTATTTTAATCAACTATTTGAATAATAGTTATGAAGTAGTATTTATTTCGAAAAATGTACCTATTTTTAATTACACAGCTACGTCCATTTACTGCCAACATCGTCAATAACCGCCGGCGAGTTCGCCGCGTTGCCATGGCAACACACGAGACGATTTCTGGCTGCACCGCCCGCCTCATCACGAGATACAGCGTTACTGACTGCGCTTATGCAGTTCATAATAACTTATATGGATAACGTGCCTAATAATGGTAAGAATTTATAGGAAATCCGAATCTGAAAATTCGATGTCTCCATCTGCCGTATACGAGATATTGGAACAATAAAATTCTTAATCCACGAGTGCCATACCGTCAAGTCTTGCATATGGTAGATAGAAACAACGAATTTTGGAGTACATCAAGGCTATAAACTATTATTGATACCATTTCATAGAGTTCGTGCTGCTATTCCATGATCGTTAATCAGTTCTGCATATCCAGCAGTGGGTAGATACAGGCTGATGATGATGATAATGTTTTTGCGTATTCTTTTATTTTATTAATATGACCCAACACACAAAAAAATATTAATTTTCGGGTCAGTCAGACCCTTGTTGGTGAACATTGTGACTTTGGTCCACCATGCATGTCACGTGTTGAATGTGAATATTAACAACACTAGACTAAGTTATTCTGATATTATCTTATAAATAACAAAGTGATATCACTTTTCCACTATATACAAAATTCATATTCATATACAAAAATTGCTTGTTTAATAGTTTAGGATGTACAATCGAGTTTCATAAGTGCGGTATGTACCCACGCGGTATGCGGTACCCACCTTAGTTATAATTTTGACTTATAAGCCTTAACTTATTGTATTCTGTCTTAGGTGCCGCTATGTCCTGGATAAAGTCTTATTTTATCGGGAACGATTCTACAATAATATCACTTTTAAGCCGCGACCGGCTGCTCCCACACCAAACTCCTCAAGACAACATAGAAGTGACTCAGTTACACATACACATCGTCAAAATAGTGCTGCGATGTGTTGTTATGCTGCAGAATGATGTCCATGACACGGGCAGAATGGAGAGTCTCGTGAAAATCTTGTTGGCTTGTTTAGACAAGATTGATTTGAAGAATTTTCATATGTTGGGTAAGTTTATGGATGCAGGTACTAAGATGCGCATATTTGACAAGAAATATTTCAAGTGGTGTCTACGCCTATTGTATAAATCGTCTTCTGTCATTATAATATAAACTCTAAAGTCTTAAGCAACACAATAGATAAATATTCTTGGACATTTTACACAACTAGTTCTAAACCAAGCAAAGCTTGTACTATGGGTACTAGATCACTGATATTATACTGTTACGAGCTAGGGTTCTGGATTTGGATGTAAAACGCCAATGACAACTTGCAAGGATTTATTCACGCAGGGTCTGGTCTGCAGGTCTTCACAACACGAAGTTCACACAAAGATTCCAAATCGCAGGTCAACTCGAAGTCCAATAGTATCGCTGAGGTCGTAGGTTATCACTTGTCTCGCAGGTAGATTCGCTCGAAGTTTACTCTTCCGAAGTCCAAACTGAACTGCCTATGCGCCGCGTCGGTTGCTATTTATATCCGCCGGCAAGGGTTCTCGAATGTTCCCGTATGTACATACATGTACTTCCCATCGGTACACATCGCTAACGTATCTCGACCAGTCTCGAACATTTTCATGTCATAGTGTTATGAACCTTATGACAGTAGACATACGGGTCATTATTGCTTGCAGCGAAGTATGCGGCGGCTATTCTAGAAGGTTCCATTCTAGATCGTTCGAGACAGGACCGCGACAATACTTAAATAGCCCATAGAAATCAGCGACACCAAAGGGTCGCCGAAATGTCAGCCTTTTAAGGAAAAAATTACCTCTCTTCTTGAAGGCTCTTATGTCGTATCTATTTAGAATACTGCTGAGCGAAGTTGATCCCACAATTTCACAGTTCGTGTTAGAAAATGTCTTGAAAAGAATACTGTGATAGATCGCCAATTATCAAGATGAATTTAAATTTATGACGAGTTGCTTGAATTTATGAGTGATATGTTATTTATTATATAGTTCATTTGGTAATCTTGTTACGCTACCTTTTGATTGACATATGAGTTGTCTGTAAAGTCGGTTTACGAATGATAATTTTACGCGATACGTCATAAGAAAACATCGACCGATGGAGTGGAAGAGAGATAGATGCGTCATAAGCCGAACGCTTAAGCCGATCGTGCCTCTCTTTCGCTTGTTCCGCGCTCTCGCTTGCACGCTTTATCGTGCGCGCTGCCGGCGTTCATCGATTCATAAGACGTTATCATGTCAAAAAACATTAACAGGATAAGTTATTTATATATTTATGTAGTGTATGTATGATTATGTGTGTATTTGTTTATGTATGTTTGTATTGTATAATTATGTAGGTATATAGTATATGCTGCGCCATCTACCTATATTTCAGGTCTCCTCTACCCAAAGGTTGCCTGGAAGAGATCGCTAAGCGATAAGGCCGCCTTTTGTACTTAATTTGTTTAAGTGTTTATTTTTTAAAACTGTACTGTATTTTTGGTGCAATAAAGAGTATTGTATTGTATTGTAAGTTCTATATGAAAAGGACTAAACGGACAGGCAGAAAGACGTTGAGTTCTATACCATGTTTAGATAATGGCGATAGAGTTAGTGACATATACATGCGGGTGATCTAATCGCTGTTGTCTTATGCATTACGAATAGTTTACAAGTGTGTACAGGATAATTATTACTATTGAGTTGCCATTGTTAAGATATTAATTCTAGATATGACAAGTGTTTCTTATTAACTTTACCTGATGCTCGTTGACGTCGTTGCCCTTGTCAGTCTCATCGAACACGCAAGTTAAGTAACGTCGAACGTAGTCTGTCCATGGGTTTATTTATCTCGAGCTCCTTGCGTGCTTCGGAGGGCACGTTAAGCCGTCGTTCCCTTCTGTTGTCATTAGCTGATAGTCGTTAATCCTTGTCAGTGGCAAAGGCCACTTCAAGCCGCCTAAATTATTACAAACTTGTATACAAGGCGGCCACAAGCAATATCACTGCTGGCAGCATTTTTTTCAACGCACCCTATTAATTTAGCCTAACGAATTTGTAATATTTTTTTTATACCACCAGTGTGGCAAACAAGCATACGGCCCACCTGATGGAAATCAGTTACCGTAGCCTATGAACGCCTGTAACACCAGAGGCATCACACGCGCGTTGCCGACACTATAAAAACCTCTTCACGCCCTTGCGCAGACTTGTGTCTTAGTGGGATTGAAATGAACTTTTAAAGAGAGGTAGGGCATAGCATATATTTAAGCTGCCCGACTGGGGAAGTACCTCTACCTCACAGAATACCGCAAATAACAATTCCCTTGAGAGTTGTTGTGTTTCTGCGAGTAAGTGAGGTCAACAGAAACAAAGAAAGGAAGGAGAATAGGCTGGCAACGGATCGGCGACCCCTTGGTCTTGCTGATCTCCATGGGCGGTGGTGATTGCTTTCCATCAGGTGACCCACATGCTCGTTTGCTACCCCCTCATATATATATATAAAAAAAAGAACCAGGTTCTTTCGTTATTTATAGGCCATAAATTTAGATCTTTAGGGATTATGAGAACAAGTTCTTTCAAGAACAGGTTCTATCTTTAGGGATTATGAGAACAAGTTCTTTCAAGAACAGGTTCTTACTTGTCGTAATCCATTTTGCAAATAGGTTCAATGCCTACGAAACCACTTGATTCTTTTCGAGCATTTAAGTGACACAGATAAACATAGATATTTTGTTGTATCAATATTAATCCGATTGAATGTTAATGTACCTAAAACTTTCAGGTTACCTAAATGAATTAATGCGTTGTATACGATACGCGCTGAACTCGCGCTATTGCAAGCTGTCTGAAGACACCCTGCTCCAGTGTTTGAAGGTGACAACGAGGACACTAAGCGGGTGCGCCTCTGGCGGCGGTCGGAAGGGACAAGCGTGTCGACTTGATGCGTTACTGTCCCTGCTCGCTTTGTTGAGACAGATCCACGATGAACTTCTACCTGCCCAGGTAATGTATTATACAGCTTCTTCCTTGCGCTGTTATGATCGATAGAGAGGGTCGTGACTACTACCATACCATGAGCAATGTTCTAGTTTTTTTATGTATAGCAATTATATTTAACTTTGCGTATCTAAATATGAAAATCGAAAAACAATACGTTTATATTAACAGATACAAAAAAAAAAAAATAGTCGGAGACTCGATGAGTTAATAGCAATATTGCATGTTTATATACGCGGTTATTCTGTTTTCTTTGCTTATCTATGTTATTCAAGCTATATAAATATACATAAGTAATCGTATAAACATTTATTTGTCTTGGTACAGTCGTAATATTACTTAATCTGTGTGTGTGTATTGGACGCGGACTTAGTGGGCAAATTACTATTTGCCCACTAAGTCCACAGTACCATATGGCTGACTGAGCTGTAAGTCGGAATTTATACACTAATATTATTAAACCTCATGGAACGGGTCACTCACATTATGTATATATGTCGTGGCCATATGATAAAATTCATCACGTCATGATGTGGTTGACTATTTAATAAAATAATTAAATAAATAAATTTTTTTGGACAATTTACACAGCGCCATCTAGTCCCAAATTAAGCGCAAAGCTTGTGTTATGGGTACTAGATAACTGATAAATGTACATAAATACTTTTTTTTTTGTAAATACTTATAATACATAGAAAACACCCAGACCAAGACAAACGGACATGTTCATGCACACAAATGTTTGTCTTGTGCGGGAATCGAATCCGCGACCTCGGAGTCAGAGTGGCCATTGCTAACCATTCGACTACTACTAAAATGATTGTATTTCATGATATAGTCAGCTAATTCTGGTCGTATAGTTTAAACGTCAACGTTTGATCATATATCCACGTTTGGCCATATCATTATATGTAGGGTTTCCGTGATATCAAAGGAAATCTAAATAAAAAAGGAACTTATATTAATATTTTTTTGTGAGTATAAACACTACTTTTTTTTCAAGCCTCCCGAAGACTAGCATTGGCTAGTTTCTCTATGAGATCTTAAATTAGCATTGATTACTAAGAGACCACGTCGGCGTAGCCAGGCTAAAAAAGTGATCAAAGGCGATATTCCAGAGGCACGACCCGAGCACTGAACCCTAAAGGCAGCCTAATTAATACCTAATATGGAACCTAAGTTTGGCCGTATTGTTTCCGGCAGACTAGAATAGAATCACTCCGTCTCTTCCCGTGGATCTCGTACAAGGCGACTAAGGGAAATACATTATAAAACATCAATCAGTCCTCCCCAACCCGTCTGGCCAGCGTGGGGAGTGTAGGCCAAATCCTCCTTCTGTCTGGGACGGACGAGAGAGGGTCGTGCTCCTGTAGTGGAGACTAAAATGACCTGATGATGATGATGGAACCTAAATAAATATTAACATTGTTTAGCGTAATGGGTATTTTCTGTTAACATATAAAAATTAAAGAAGAGGGAGAGGAAGAAGAGATTTAAAACTCTTTAGAAACCACTTAAACAAAAAAGTTAACCATGTCTGCTTCTGCGTGGGCTCCAGCTAGCAACTAGTTTTATAATAAAAAAGAAATTTATGGTTCTAAAATACAAAAAACAACTTTATGATTGTACTTTTATCGAGATAACTGGAGGTCGCAATTGAACCCCGTCAAAAAAAAAATAACATGATCGATTGCAACGCTTCATATTGATAGGTTTCATCTGAGATACACAGATAACATGCAATTTCCTTATAAAAATAACATCTTGATTTCGCTTCCACGAATGATAAGACCATGCGTACTTTATTGTTTTTGTAAATAATACCAGAGTTTCTTATCATTATTCAGTGCAAGCTGACATTGTTGTGACAAATGTAGTTGCAATGTTGATACAAAAGGTTCCGTAAATCCTTTCTAAGTAACATATCATTGATATCAGTTGTCGTCGGAATGCAATGGCGCTTTATTGTTCAATGCTATTTCGATAATCTGCGGTGACACCAAACAAGTCTTTTCCTTTAACAAACGTCTGTGAGTCGGAAATATTTATATGCTCAAGAATTGACTACAGAATATTGCATGTTCTGTATTAAGCATTGATTCAGATATCAAAAATACCTACTAATGATATTAATTTTCCTTTAAATATTATGTATCTGCATGAGGGTGGTATAACCATCTTCATATCTGTTACTATAAGTACTATATTTTCAAATTGACATTCTTTTTCTACTGTCTTCCAGGCGTGTATAGTCCGTCACATTGCTCTAATTTAGATTGGTGGAATCCAGCGTTTTCAAGACGCCTGTCAACTGTCAACCTTTAATTTTGTCGCGATTTGATCTACACTACTTTGTGTGCATCCACCACCAGTTGTTCATGAAAACCACTGCTGGGATACGGGTCTCTCCTCAATCGATCCCCTCGATCAAAGGTCGAAGGGGTTTAGAGCATACTCCAGTGGAGTAACTCCACCGTCCACCACGCTGATCAATTGCGGGTTGGCGTAGGCCAGTGTTTTCAAGCCGTCTAAAGGCCACTAACTTGGCTTAGCGACTGTTATCTAATGACAACAGCCGGGACCGACGGCTTAACGTGCCGTCCGCAGCACGGAGGAGCTCGAGTTAAATATATCCATCCATGGAGAGACTACGGTTGAAGTTGAACTTCCGTACGACTAGCTAGACTGACACGCGCAACTACGCCATCGAACTACTTATGTATGTACGACGTGTATAGTAAAAATTCATGACACGACGTTAGCACGATAAACCGCACGAGTCTACGTTGTCCATACGACGACGTTGAATTTGACAGAAAAATTATAGTTGATCCTAACAATGAATTACACGTGTTCTTCGATAGCTGTTATTCACAAGACGCACAACTAACAGACAGTAGCACAATTATCCCTCCATTTATGCATTTCATAATGCAGAGTTGGGTCCAATTTGTGGCATCATGCATCACTATATCGTTTAATCTATTCTGTCTTACAGCTAACTTGTAATTAATGTAATAGTGTTGTTTTATATGTGCATCGTACTTCGATGCGGCGTCGTGTCGTGAATTTCCATGGTACGAATTGATATCATGTGTATGTGTGGGCGCCCTTATTCTTCGAACGATAACTGTAGGGACTGATGGGATAGATATATTTCTGTCTTTGATGATTCAAATATTTGCCGACCAGAGATGGAGTGAGTGCTGGAACAGTGAGGTAGTTCGAGCGGTGGTGAGCTGTAGCCGCGGCGCTTGTCCGCAGCTGCGCGCCGCCTCCTTGTTTGTGATGACGGCGCTCTCACACCATGCTCAGTTACTGTCACAGCTGCTGCAAGGTTAGCTAGCATAATTAGGTACATTTTCGGTATCCAAAAATTCCAAATTCTGTTGATTTTATTAAATTCCAATGCGCTATTTCACTTGAAAGTTCTCGAGAACCTATATACATATATTTAAATACAATTAATGCCATCCGGTTAGAAACGTCACGGAATACTGGGATGGGCGTGGTAAGTAGCGGCGGACGAAAGGTTGTAAAGCAAAGTTTTCTGGTTGTAGCAATAAACGAAGAGTCGCTGTCTCAGTTCGCTTGCCGCGTGTATTCCCAACGTTATGAAGCGAACGTGGTGCGATCTGGTGCGGCCCATCTACTGGCTGCTGTCAGCGCACGCGCATCGCCGCATTGTGATGTAAGTACTATACTTTTTTAACAGATTAATATAGCAGTATAACATTAATGAAACTATAATTATAGACATTAAGTATTGTCTAAGAATCCATACAGTTTGCCGATGGAGACGTGTATATCGGGTTATATGGTATAGCTGGGGTTTGTGAACGTTCTTGAGCTGCTTATGGTAGCTCTACATATACGGGGAAACACACATATATACAATTATACAGCTGATACGGCTAATAGAGCGGCGAATCGTCCCAATGGCGAAAGTGTAGGATATATATAATAAAGTTTAGGATATATACAGGTTATTTATTTAATTTATTTATTTAAAATCTTTATTGACCAAAAATTATAAGTAAATATATAAGACACAGGTTATAAGTGGTTTCACTTGACTATGTATAAACTAAATAAGATATTGAAAAACTGATTACTGATACTGAAAGTGCTTTACGTGCTCTACTAAGTGGTACATAATAATAGTTTATAGAATAACCTGAATCTATCAGAAAATTTTATGTTTCTATCTACTGATCGATTATAAGTTAGGACGGATTGGAATCATGTTGTGTTGGAGCTTTTCGCGGAGTATACCTAATACGCAGAATGACCACTTCGCGTTACGACTAACCAAAAGTAGAAGTAGGCATAACGCTAGTTAGACTTACTTCGATATAGACCAACATTTTTATAGGCCAAATAATAACCAGACCAACTGAGATTTAGTCTTTTAGCTCTTAACTTAACCCCTATTTACATCTTGTACTAGAAAACTATGGTATATACTTCTAGTAAAAAGACAAGTATTTTTTTAAATTAATAAAACGATGTATTTGGTACGGTGTGATTAAAATTTAATTCAATTTTTATTTTATTTATAAACTTAAATTACATGTATCATTTATAAAACTTAGAGTTATATCACTTATAAATACTGAATTCAAACAATGTGTTAGGGCGGATTTTCTTTCATAGCCCTGTATTTCTTGTACTTTTCATTAACTTTAGAAATAAAAACCCTCTTCCGGTCGAAAACATGCCACTAAATATAATAAAACTATGATTTCACTCAAAATTGTAAGTGGACAGCTAAATATAGTAAGAAGTTTGTATAGGTACCTCCTAGATACAAACCTATTATTTAGGCATAACGACATATAGACCATGTAAAATTCAGGTATAAAGCTAAGTAATCATTATGCGAAGTAGGCAAATGGCGACTTAGGCAAACAGATACTTAGACTAAAAGCTTATCAAAAATGAAGTTTAGTCATAACGAGAAGTGGTCGTTCTGCGTATTAGGTATACTGCGTATAAGGAACAATATCGTAATGCGTTGGGTAGATTTACATCCTGAGAAGTTCCTCCAGTGTTATCAGGGGGGTATTGTCATGGGAGCGATATTGCCCGAGTTGCAAACGTTTTTATACTGAAGTAATCGCATTACATCTGTTAGGTCGTGTGCTGTTTGGTATCTGGCTATGTAAAATGTTGTATACTTGCACTTGTAAATAATACTATTATAATGACTGGACGGACAATGAATCAGATACGATAAACATTTTCCTATCACTTGAAATGTCATACTTCGTTGGGATCCCCCGGTGCGTGATGCTACGAGTTTATGTAGCTTATATTTTACAGTTTTAATTTTTTAGTTATTGTTACTATTCTATTATGTTTTTATGTCCAACCGTAAACAATCGCAAAAATTTTTACCTCTTTATCGAGGATTGAATTTGGGGTGCAAGTGGTTCATCAACATCTTTGAACTAAAAAACTGACAAAATATACTATCTGGCTCACGGACTATTACAATATCCATCATAAAGTTTTTGCACAATATTCAATTTTTGAAACGAGGTAATAATTTTCTTCGAGGTCTCGCTCTTTCAATTGTACTATCTTTCTATGCCATTTTTAGATCATTTTTTACATAGTGTAAGTTACAATAGATAGGGTCAGAAATCAGGACTGGCTATTAGGTGGACTTTGAAACATATAAAAAAAATATGTCACAGCACATCTTTCGGGTAATGACGTGCAGCCGGTAGTCGTATGGTATTAAAATAGACATTTACCTATCGTGTTGTACTTGTTACACAAAGAGGAAAAAGTAAAGAATACCCAAAATATGTTATTCGTGACAAACTATCCCTATGTTATTATTTTTACTATCGATCTGCCCCGGCTTCACCCGTGAGGGAAAATATAAATGTATTACATATAAACCTTCCGGAACATATTCTCTAAATTATATATAAATAAAAAAAATGTGGTTTGGAAGAAGTTAGCGGATATATAGACTAAGTAAAGATATCACTAAGTTTGAAACAATCATATTGCCGTTTTGATAAGTCAGTAACCGTAGCTGAAATTCCTATACCCCTATACCTAATACTACTAATACTACTCGAGCGTTGCTATTTATACATATTGTATGAACACGATTATAATCGGACAGGAACTCACGTTGTATATTTTAACGCGTGAAGAAGTACTCGTTTATAATGAAATATATTTTGTACTTTATTGTTAATTGCGTTGTGGTTTATATTCATATTCAACAGATTTTTAATCTTTTTAGCACTTTCTGGCCAGTCGGCCGCATACAGGCGTGCAAATGTGCAAACAATTTTAATGTTTTCTTATTTGAGTTAAGCGTTTCTTTCTGATATTTTGCCATTTGATGTTTTATGTATTCTTGATTTTTTTTGCCATTTAGGTATTACTTTTAATTTTTGTTTTTTAAATTATATTACCTGAACTGTATACTGTGTCCTGTTTTTATTCCATGCTGAGATCGACTAATGTAATGTTGCCTGATGTAGCAGTTATCGTAGCCTATTGACACTTTGACTATAAAAGACAAGGAGTATTGCTCGCCCGCTGATAGATTGGCTGCTAACGCAGCATCTCCTCGCATATCTAAATATTCCGACTTAACTACAGCAGTCGATTGATAGTCAATAAAAGTTTGTTCAATAAACTCGCAAGTCCATTGTATGTATAATGGTGTAGTATCTTTATTTATTTATAGTACAGAATAATAGCTCGATAAATTATGCATGCGGTGGCCAGTCCTAAGTACCATTAAATTTTATGAGACCACCTACGAAGATCTTATTGTTCCATCAGTCTTGCAGTCTTAAATATTGTCTTATTATTGCGAAAACATAGGTCTTTGCGGAAAACGAATTTATGATGATAATATTGTTGGTCGACCGTCGTTTTTCTATATAATTTCTATATTTTATGTTAATGTAGAAAACGTATAATGTGGTAATGTTACTTTAACTCAGAATTAAGATTTCAAATAACGTAAGTATATTCAGACCGATACGCGATGGCATGATTTAAAAATAGTAGCTTGATACGTTTCTTATTGCTTTGCTTGTTTAGGAACACAATGGCCATCGTAAAATGCAGTGTGTGGGTATATGCGAGTCACGGGCGCGTGCGATACGTCAACAACAGCGGCCTTGACTGCCCGATGCGTATGAACTAGGCTTATCTAGAGTTGCGTTTACAGTCTCGCAGCGTTCGCGAACCGGTCGAACGATACAACACTTGGGCTACTCATTTGAGTGTCGATCGCCGTCGCTGCCGCCGGCCTGCCGTCCGCAGTCGACGAAGTGCCAGCCCGCGTGCACTCTTGTTTACACACGCACGATTGAACCGGCATCGCGGCATGATCGTTATCCCACCCGGGCCGGTATTTACACGCCGATAATAGGAACTTATTAACTTTCAACTAGTGTATTTGTGTCGAAACGGTCGAAAAATGTGGGTGTTTGTAATATTATTGTTGATAATTATTGCATTGTTACTTTTACTGGCATTGTTTCATTACGGTACAAATGGAAGGAAATATTGGATGTATAAAAAAGTGCCTTTCAGAGAACCTTGCCCTATATTCGGCAATTTTGGACCCATTTTTACGATGAAGCGGAGTTACACAAATATGTTACAGTTTTTCTACGATAACTATCGAGATGAAAAATTCGTAGGCCTCTTTCAAGCTCGCAGACCGACGCTGATGTTGATAGACCTGGACATAGTAAAAAATGTAATGTCCACAGAGTTTCCTAGTTTTGGTGACCGGGCATCGGTATCAACGGATACGAGACGGGAGCCACTGTTGCGCAATCTAGCCAACATGAGTGGAGCGGAATGGAAGGCGATGCGACAAATCATTACTCCTTCTTTCTCTTCGGCAAAGATGAAAGCGATGTTTCCTTTGATTGCGGATTGTGCCCAAATATTGAAAACCGTTCTTCTAAGTGATTCAGTAGACGAAGTAGACATACCCAGATTGATGACCCGATATACCACAGACGTTATTGGCAGCTGTGCATTTGGCGTTAATCCTGAAGCTCTCAAAAATGCTGATTCACCATTTCTCAAAATGTCGGGCAAAATGTTCAAAACCGATCGTTCTACTATATGGAAACGTTACTGCCGAACTTATTTCCCAAGACTTTTTAGGTATTTAAACTTGAGGACTTATTCGTCAGATGTAGAAAATTTCTTTACAACTATAATTAGCCAAGTTCTATCAGAGAGACGCAACACAGGCATCCAAAGAAACGATTTTCTTCAACTCATGTTAAATGTACAGATTTCTGATAATGGTTTCCCGATGACGGATGCACTGATAACCTCGAATTCATTCATATTTATGTTGGCTGGCCTAGAAACATCAGCTACCACATTATCATTTTGTTTATACGAGTTGGCGCGAGAACAGGAATTGCAGGATAGCATTCGACAAGAAATAATTGAATGTTTGGAGCGTCATGGGGGCTTGAACTATGAAGCTGTTTGCGCTATGCGTTTAACTAATCAAGCGGTGTTGGAAACCCTCCGCTTGCACCCACCTACACCCCTTACTACTCGTTTATGCACGGCGCCATGTACACTACAAAATACTGAATTGAAAGTTAAACTTAAAGATCCGGTACTGATACCTATTCACTGTATCCAGAGAGATCCAAAATACTTTGCAGATCCGGATAAGTTCCAGCCGGATCGATTTAAAGATGATTCGAACCCGCAAGGATTTATTGCTTTTGGCGATGGACCAAGAAGCTGTCCGGGTAAGTACATCGTTATTACATATTTGTAATTCATTTTATCTCACGGGTTTATCCCAGTGAATTGATATGCTATACTGGAGATACGATGCGGCTCCAATACATAGCACCTGATATAATATACTTATGAGTAACTTGTAAGCGTAGGGACTGTTGTGAAACGTATAGAAAGTTTATTGGGTCACGGCCTGTCGGTCGTGGATCCGAGTGAGCTAGATATGGTTCTATTAGATGGGGGAAAGACTGGAATTTTATTATTGCTAAGTACATATCAAAATTGCTGATAAGTGCCGAGTATGTTTTATTTTATACGAACAATTTTTACAAAACTGAAATTTAATCAAAATATGAGCTTAAAAACGTAGTACTCAAATATATTACCTACAAGTAGACAAAAATTATAGCAATATAATGAGTTTATTTCGTGCGTGAGAATTTAAGAGCGCGCATAAAGCTAGAAAAATATCAGATTTCACCCGCGCGCTTCATACGTCCCGCACACGTCCGTCGCTCGGAATGAAAAGGTCTCCCCGCGCCGCCCCGCGTTTTTTTGCACAGTATACCTAAAATAATCAGATAAATACTGGCTAAGTGCGAGTCGGTTCATCTATTATGTACGATTTTTAGTGGAATTGGTATGTGCCAAACTTTCATAGTCATTAGTTGCCGAAATATTCTTTAAATTAGAAGCTGATCTGAAAAAAAAAGAACAATAAAATAATATAAGCACCTAATTTGACGAGCTCGGTGGTCGAATGGTTCGCAATGGCCACGTTGACTTCGAGGTCGCGGGTTCGATTCCCGCACAAATCAAGCATTTGTGTGAAGATTAAGAGTCTTGATCTGGGTGTTTTCTACTTAAATACATATAATATATAATACATATATTATAAGTATGTACTTACGAAAAAAAATGTATTTAAGTACATTTATCAGTTGTCTAGAACCCACAATCTTTGCGCTTAATTTGGGTCTAGATGGCGCTGTGTAAATTGTCCAGAAATATTTATTTATTTACTAGCTGTTACCCGCGGCTTCGCCCGCGTGGTCTAGGGGGACTGCCATTGTGTGTATATTTTTTCTTGTTGTAATTTTTTTACTTCGTGGGATAAAAAGAAGTACCAATATGTACGAATTTTAATGATATTCGGCTGCATAGTTAAGGCGTGAAGAAATAACATACAAACGAATTTACTTACTTTAACACTAATAATATTAGTATGGGTGGAACGACCACACTCAAGACATAAAAATTGTTCACCACATAAATGTTGCCCTCTGCGGGGATCAAACCCACCCCCTCTGACGACGAAGGATTTAAAATCAAACACAAAACATAGTAAGTATGTATGTATGTAAACGTGAAAGAAGGACAAATTATTATACACTATATTTTTTTCCGTGGGAATAAAATGTTTTTCCTGGATGAAAATTAGCCTACGTCACTCTCCACACCGTAAACTATCCTCATTAAAAAAATCATCCCTGTTAAAAAAATCATATCGGCACTTAGGTTTCTTTCGACGTAAAAAAAGGACAAATGATTACCAAGTTTATTTTTTCCCACGGGAATAAGATATTTTTCCGGGATAAAGAGTAGCCTATATTACTCTCCTGACCGTAAGCTACCCCCATTTAAAAAAATCATGTCCGCACTTAAGTTTCTTTTGATGTGAAAGAATAACAAATATTTATAAAAAAAATATTTTTTCCTGTGGTGTTTTTCTGAGATAAAGAGTAGCTTATGTCACTCTCCAGGCCGTAACCTATCCCTGTTAAAAAAATATGTAGGTACATGGGTTCCTTTCGACGTAATGGAAGGACAAATGATTATAAACTTTATTTTTTCCCGCGGAAATAAGATGTTTTTCCGGGATATAGAGTAGCCTATGTCACTCTCCATGTCACTATCTCAAAAAATAATCATGTCAATCCGTTTGTTACTTTCGACGTGAAAGAAGGACAAACAAACAAACACACTTTCACATTTATAATATTAGTTTGGATTTATTTATAATTACTGAAATTACTTCTATTATTTTATTTTTAAATCACGATATTCTTAAAGGTTTTTATTTACGTGTTGAAGAATTTATATGTAAACAACTTTTACTCTGAAAACGTCTCCTCTAGTCGCAACAGAGAGTGATCCGTTAATAACATATATGACTGTAAGAGTTCTATCGCCCCATTGGTCGTACGTAGCATTAACAGCGTCGTGCACTTCTTGGGATGGGTAAAAAATATTAAACTTGCGTCAGGACACGTGACCTGATCGAAAATTCGTAAGACGAGGGGAGGGTAGGCCGCCGGCGCGGCGTAGGAGAAGAGGTAATATTGAGGTATAATAAAGCTGAAGAGTTTGTTTGTTTGTTTGAACGCGCTAATCTCAGGAACTACTTATTCGAATTGAAAAAATTTTTTAGCGTTAGATAGCCTATTTTTCGAAGAAAGGTGTGGGCTGTAAGTCTATAACAGATAACATCACGCTATCACCAATAGGAGCGGAGCACCAATGAAAAATGTTGCAAAAATGGGAAAAAATATTCCTTTTGAGAGCTGCCGTTGCGTGCGCTGCGTAAACAGTTCAAGTTTTGCAACAGATATATCATCATCATCAGGTCCATTTTAGTCTCCACTACTGTCTAACAATTATATACGACGGAATTATTCACCTTAAAAAGATCTAAAAAAAGTCCGTGATAGAATGTGTCCATCTTTTAAAATTGGCTCACCATAACCTTTCAAGTGGTAAGCTTACGCTTCACTCTCAACGCACAGAGCGTTGAGAGACGCAGCTCAAGCAGACGAACTTGCGCGAGTCAGCTAGTGTAATATAAATTGTCATGTTTGTGTACGATAGCGCAATAAATGAATATTGTGTTTTACCACATAAATGATAGTCCATACTTTTATACTGATAAATAAAGCAATTCGTGTGACATTCCGTAACCATTCCAAAATATTTAAAAATGCGCAACGTTAATATTTTCGCTACTGCCTGTACTACCGGAGTGCAACCCGTTTTTCTTTTTTAAATTATGTACTGTATAATTTACTGTAAAAATCGTGACTACATACGGGCACCAGCCACTCGAGTGGTCAAAAGTATCGTTTTGTTTTGCATATACTACTCGTACCGACATTAGTCCATCGTTTGTGCATTGTATTGTGAGCTCTAAAGCGGACGCGCAAGGGTCGATATTTCAAGGTTAATCTTCTCATCAACGAAACAATAATCAATCTCACATTCAATATTAATTATTTATTAGTTTACAATTTCTCTCAATATTTCAATTATTAGTTGGGGTGTTGGTAACCGCCTATGCTTACGCCGTATGCTTGTCTGCCACCCGAGGTAATATAAAAAAAACTTTTTTTGTTTGCCATATTTTCAACGAAGTATATTCTCGGTCCGGAGCACAGAAACACAGTCTTCTCGTCTCAACGGAGTGATCACAACTGATAGATGAAATAAAACATGCCTGTCACCATAGGTCGGGTGCGACAGACGTGAGCGTTCTGAGCCAAATAAGAACGTAGTAAGCGCCGAATTCGTTTTATTTGAATTGCGCGTAAAATATACATCTTTAAAAAAAATCGCTAGTAAAATCGCTTAGTAATATAATTTTATACTACGTATTAAAATATGGGCTCGCTAGTATGAACCATATTGAAGAAAAATTAGGTTTAGTTGAAAATTAGACGTAACTTCGTGATTTATTTCTATCGATAAAACATTCATATTTTATGTTTTCAGTCAGACCAATCCCTTTTAAGTATATTGTAATATCTGTATTTTTTTTTGGGGTAATTAATGGCCTATGTTTTACGGTATACATCTAATCAAAAATTGTCAATTTGCCTTTATACCCCCTCTTAATAACATATCTCCCGGAAGTGCATTACGATTATGATTACATAGTAGCTGTGTCTGCACGATCATAGTACCAACCTATGTACATTAACACGGCGGCAAACAAATTTGCAAATGAAATAAGCTATGAGAAATATTTTGGCAATGTTTTATATTATGGTATAAAACATGTCTTTGTTCGCGTTCCATTGTTTGTAAAATATGTACATTCTCGTAGAAATGTTGTGAGACAAGACAAACAGAGTTGTTACTCAAATGTTATTGAAATAACTGGGATCTTAAGGACACCTAAAAGTGTTTATAAAAGTTGTTATTAAAGGGGGTTGTACGTCTGAGGAATATAGACGCGGTGCAGTGTTTAATAAACAAGTCGTAATTTTGGCACATCCTCGCGTGTATGAAATTCATTAACGTACACATAGTCTCTCATGAGGAGCTTGGTGCCGTCGTTGCGTATGTCAGTCTAATCGAACACGCAAGTTAAGAAACATTGGCCGTAGCCTGTCCATAGATGGGTTTATCTATCGCGAGTTTCTCCGTGCTTCTAAGGGCACGTTAAGGCTGTTGTCATTATAGATGACAGTCGTTAAGCCAAGTCAGTGGCCATCAGGTGGCTTCAAAACACTGGCCTCCGCAAACCCGCAGTTGAACAGCGTAGTGGAGTATGCTCTAAACCCCTTGTTGAGGGGAGACCCATATCCCGGTAGCATGATGAATAAAGGTTGACGACCACGACATTCTCGCATATGAATTGATATTTTATTACCGAAAAAAAATATTAAAACCCGCTATATATTAGTTTTCATTCAATTTAATATTAAAAGATATCTACACCACGCCGGAAATTAATTTATGTAGTAACTATGTCTATGTCGCTCTCTTTAAAGACCTATCAATTAAAGATTGATAATAAAGATATCACTTAAAATTAACTTATCAGAACAACACGGTCGTGATTCCTTCTGTGAAATACAAAATTTGACATTCCGATGCAGGTACCTAATTATAAAATTATCACCGTATTTAATATGATTAATTTGGAAATTTAACTATAGTTTCTTTGTTAATATTATATTACATTGACTAATCTTTGATATATAATCATTGACTAATTAATTATCATTATTATGATTAGACAACAATATTTTCTGCAAAGTCAAACAAACTAATCAATAATTTAGGTAACTATCTTTACGATTTAATTTGATATAAAATCTAGGCGTAATACAAGTTAGAAAGACATATTATGGTTTATTTTAGGAATAATAACAAGTCCCTCTTACAACATATTTGAGCACAGACTATTCGAGAGGGTCGACGTGCCATCGAGACTTCTTTGTGGTTTTGGTCCCATTATAAGAAAGGATCAGCTTACTCCGAGAGGCGATTAGTAAAATATTAGAATGTGTTTAAAAGATCAGCATCTTAATTGTAAACCCCCACACAATCCTTTGCGAATACTGTCTTCGAGCGAGCGAAAGTGTGCTATTCTTAGTGCGACTACTCAGCACCATTCTGCATCAATCGTTGTTTTTTGCAGGAGCTCGTTTTGCCCAGCTGACGACACTGGCGGGCCTGGCTGCCATGCTCAGTACGTTCGTCGTGGAGCCCTGTGCGAAGACCACTCCGCGCATACACTACGACCCACGTAGTGTCATGCTTAAAAATAAGGGTGGCATATTTCTCAAGTTCAAGCCGCTACCATCTATGCCTAAAATATAAAGCTTTATTCTGTTAATAAATATATGAAGAAGAGTAACTGCAGCTAAAAATGCCCTCATAAAAGACCGAATACACGGTGCGTCGTAAAACGGGAGCGTGAGCATTGACTGACCTCTAGGCGTGAATTTAGTTGCACTACTTTTGCATAAGTTTATGTCTGTCATGGCAAAGTATAAATAAAGCACGTCACACGGAGCTATAAATATATCGTAAGATAATCATGTTATCTCAATTTAAATATATGGAACGTGGCAAAACATTCGATTTACTGTTCTAGTATAGTTGACTACACGTTATCAATCGATATTTTTCAGATATTATATCACTGTGTGTGACGTGCTTTAGTACAGTGTACAGTATGTCCACTCTCCGCCGTTCTCACAATAGAGGCAGACAGCATTTATTAGAAGTTACGTTTTTTTATCTAATATTATTCGTAGGATTTATTAGTAATCCCATGTACTTCTATAATAATGGTATTTAAGTAATACTCATAAGTATTACTCACTGAATATTAATTTTATCGTCATATCGGATAGAATTGTTTTAGTACTTAAGATTAATTTGTTTGATAAACACTTGTAAAGTGATTATATATTATGCCTATGTAGCCATAGTATATAAATTGTAAATAGATCTTGTATTATGTAAATATAGAGAAATTATTAATGTAGCCTTGAAATATTTTATCTTTCTGCTTACTTTTTTATATGAGACGGGGGCAAACGAGCGTGTGGGTCACCTAATGGAAAGCAATCACGACCGCCCGTGGAGACAAGCGACACCAAAGGGTCGCCGATCCGTTGCCAGCCTTTAAGGGGAATATTGTGCTTTGTTCTTGAAGGCTCCCATGTCGTAATAGTTCAGAAATAAGGCTGACTGAAGTTGATTCCAAAATTACAGTCTAATTGTACACTGGGAATTAGGTGAAATTTAACTTGCAAGATTCGAAGATTCTTAGTTCTTTTAATTTATTTAGACAAAAGTTAGTTAATTTTTTTTTGTTTATTCCTGTTTGTGAATAACTCGATTTTATGATTTGTCACTGCACATAACTATATTTCATAGAAACTATTTAGAGTATGATAGACTGTCATGCACGTGTACCACACAACTAAAATTTCAAACTCGAGTTGCGTACGGTACGACATAACATTAAAGGTCAAGACGTAGAGGGGCAATTCTCGTAATTAAAATTTCAAACTCAGTTTCGATCTCGTCTCGATCTCACAATGTCACATTTGGTATTGTCGTAACACGATTTGAAATTATGACCGAAAAGTAAACAAACTAAGAATAGAACTTTTTTAACGATGAGAATTGATATTTATTAGTCAATGAAATCAAATATATCATTTTAGTCAATTCATAATTCAATCTCGGCTCGGTCAACTTTCATTCTGCGGTCGTAAAATAATTACGACAATTGCTCTTGTGATGTGATCCTAACTGTACTAGATATACAAAGAGAGATGAACACAGTGATTGTGTGTGTTTATTTGTCAACGGAACCGTATGAAATAATAAATGATATGACGTCGATGTAAGTTATCGCACGAAGATATTAGTTATTTTATGTAATTGATGACAATGCTTATCTTAATTGACCAGCGCAGTAACGCGACGAAAGCGCTTAGCAGTTAAGATTATCTTTCTGATTGCTTTGTTTCGATAATAACATCAGTAATAAACTCAGAATATCAATATTTACTACAGAAAATAAACTCTGAACACTTCATTTTGTTTTATAGAACAAGCGTGATTTATTATTAGACTTACAGTGAAATATATGAGGGTGAAAACGTGGGTTTTACCAGTGAGTGAATCGTTTCATAAATGTATATTCCTCGACAATTTTCCTTGTTATTCTGTTATGATAAATGTGATAGTTATTTTCATGTCAACTTCATGAGTTGCTGTGTGACATAGTTATAGGAACATGGATACCTTTACTGTACTTAATTACTGACAATTATTGGGGACAATATAGTGTTTTGTACTTTTATATCAAGTAAATTGTTCATGTTGGCATTTTAATAATCTGCTTTGTTCATCATCATCCCACTGTTGGGAGATTGGTTTCCTCACAATCGAAGGGGTTTAGAGTACACTCCACCACGCTTCTCAACTGCGGGTTGATGGAGTTGCTCGGTTATTACAGAATAATTTACTACATTCCGTTTAGGAACACCTTAATTACACAAAACAAACAACTTTTACTAGTGTCGAAACGCGAAATATAACAAAATCTGTTATAAATGTTATAAACTTATTTTTATTAATTTATAACATTTATATCATGTTCTGAGCTACTGGACTAAAATTCTTTTTTTTTCGCGGGTTGACAATAGTTTCTATAGTGATTTGTAGGTTTAATATTGCTGATCGTAGAATTCAATTGCTTTTAGGGCGATATGTAATTATATGAATATTACATTAAAAGGGACGGTTCTTCTTATCGATGTCAACTATTTTTACTGTGGGAAGAAAGGAACCACAAATCAATAAACAAAAATTTTCATAGCTTTAATGCATTTAATAAAAATAAGTTCCTTTTTGTTGTTTTTATTTCGGTCTTTAGTAAATTTGTTGAAATTGAAGATTAGAATCCCTTCTTTGTGGCTTTCGTACATACTACATACTTACATACACAAAGGAGCTCGATGGCATCGTTGCGTGTGTCAATCTAATCGATCATGCAAGCAATGTCGACCTGTTTATTTATTTCGAGCTCATCTGTGCTTCAAAGGGCACGTTCAGCCATCCCGGCTGTTGTTAATTAAATGTTAGTCGTTAAGCCAAGTCAGTGGCCTTTGGGCGGCTTAAAAACACTGGCCCCCGCCAACCCGCCAACCCGCGATTGAGCAGCGTGGTAGAGTATGGTCTAAATCTAAACCCATTCGCTTGAGAGGAGACCCGTATCCCAGCAGTGGAATGAATAAGGGTTGACGACAATGACGACATACTACATGTCTGTTCCCGAAACCTACAATAAGATCAAATTTTAAGTGTATCAAATGTGAACATTGGTGTATACTGTAATCTCAATATTCTTTCACAAATAAATAATCTTGACATATCAAAATACTTACAAAATTAAGTATTTTATTTTATCGGATTGTTATTGACACCTACAGTATTTTTATTGTATGTTGTTTAAATAAAAAGGCATTTTATGAATTTACCTAATATGTTGTCAATATTTAATTCATCGAGGGTAACGCATTATGAGAAAGCAGCTTGTCGACCATGGCCTTTTATATTATTTCGAGCTCTTCCGTGCTTCGGAGGGTACGTTAAGCCGTCATTTATTGTATTATTGTCATCACGTGATAGTCAGAGAGCCAAGTCAGTGGCCTTTAATCGGCTTGACATCACTGGCCTCCGCCAACCCGCATTTGAGCAGCGTGGTGGAGTATGCTCTAAACCTCTTGAATTGAAGGGAGACGTATATCCCAGCAAGGGGATGAATAAGTGTTGACGACGACGCTTTATTTTCACAGATATTTATTGCCCGCATGTTTGTATGAATGCATTTTCCGAGCAGAGTGTAACAATTATTGCCACATGTTCTTTTAATTTTTGTAAAGGATTAAACAGTCAGCATTTACATGTTTTTGTTGTAAATTCTTAGTTTGTACGCGTCATTAGAAAACAACATGTTGTACTCGCAAGCACCACATTAATCGAACTGAATTGAATATACGCTAAAAAGATGTGGTATGTTTTAGACCAGTGTTCCGCAAACTTTTTGTGTTTAAGGTACAGCTAGGAAAGCGAATTTTTTTGGAGGCACACTATAAATGAAAAATCATTTTTTAATTGTGTAAGAAATAGTAAGAATTTTTCTTCCGTCCGTCTATTTAGCTTTATGAGATAACCCTATTTTTCCCAGGCACACCAACTAATGACCATGGTACACCAGTGTGCCGCGGCACACACTTTGCGGAACACTGGTTTAGACTGTACTTGGTGTCGTACTGTTTTTAGACAATAGCTTATGCTGAAAGAACAAATGTGTGCTGATTTATAATATAATAATATTGACAAATAGTTTGAATTATTATTCTGATTAATCTTAGTCATGTTTATTTAATTAATATTATATTTTAACTCCATCTACTTAATTAAATGCGTTGTAAATTATTTGTAGTTTTCTTGTTATGCGGCATGTATATGTTAGTCCAGTTCTATAATTTCGTAGTAGCTTATAGTATAGTTCATTACACAACACCCGCAGTTCAGTGCTAAATTTAAATTTGTTCATCCTCCTTTAAAACTCTTTTGCACCATAACTGAAAAAGAACGAATGAATGAAAGTTTATTACATTAAGTACACAAACACTTACTGAAGTATACAACACAATAAATCATTGTATAGAGTGAGCCAGCCATTGATTTTCAATGAAATTCATCAGTGAAATACGGGAACGGGCGTAAAAAAACCGCAGCCAATGTATAAAATTCTTGAGGAATGTGTATTTGTGTTCCTAGTGAGTGAAGTCACCAGATGAGAGGAAAACGCTGCGTTAGTACCAGAACGCGACCAATACTTGAGCGATATTTTTTGTTACGAGCGTTAATTTGGCTACGGTATACGCTTCACATCAGGCAAGTCGTATGCATGTCTGCCATCCGACTAGTATAAAAAAAACATGCTACACTTATTTATTTTTTATACAAGCAACAATTCTTACCGCGATGCAATGGCGATTATACAAATGCGTAGCGGACGAAGTAACTATAACGAAGGACGAAGTAGCTGAGAAGGTTCTTTGCCGAATCCTAATTTGATCCCAAGGACGATATAATTTTAATAATCTGCACAATATTTATTTTATTAAAATGTATATAGGTATAAGGTCGGTAAAATTAAATAACGTGGAGCAGTACAAGTGCTTTATTATAACATTATGTTTAATAATGTTCCAGCAAGTGCCAACAATCAACCGTATCAACTTTATAAGTTTATTTTATTCTTCACCTATAATATTATTTATTATATGTATGTACATGTGTATTTATAATTAACATATTCGTTATATCCCACAAATGTTTGATACTTCACTTGCTTATTCATGAAATCCTCTCAGATATTCTAAGGTTTGCTGGAAGAGATCCCTGTGAGGAATAAGGCCGCCTTTGTACTTTTTCCTTTAACTTACTGTGTTGTAAATTTCTATTATGTACAATAAAGTTATTAGAAACAAACAAACAAATGCATTTCGACGAAGTAACTATGAAGTAGTCATAGGCATAATTATTAGTAATCTATGATAGTGGTATTTTTTTAGAATTAAGTTTTAAGTTTTGTCTTCTGAAATATTTCAGGTGTTGGAGCTTGATGTACTGGCGCAACTGAAAGAAAACAGTTTTTTAGAAAGCACCCTGGAAATTCTAATAGATTTCTGCAACGAGAGAGAGTACCGAAATTATTTAGGTAAGTTTATAACATTTCAACTTATATATGCCTGGAAATGTATTATAAAAGGATTATGGCCTTATAACGAAAGAAGCTTAAGGCGCGTGGTTTACTAAAAACACTACAATTTTACCATTTTTTTATTTTACCCATATTAAATTAAATTAATATAAGATTGGGGATGTAAGTGGCTCACCACGATCTTTACAGCTAAAGCCCACCTCATCTGCATGTGGTGGAGCCTGCCGACTAGCGAAACAGGCTCTGGCGAAAGAGGGGCGGGTACAGCGTATTTTAAACCTGCCTGACTGGGGAAGTACCTCCACTTCACTGAATACCGCAGCCAAATAACAATTCCCTTGAGGGTTGTTGTGTTCCTGCAAGTGAATGAGATCACCAGAAAGGAAGGATTTGCTGCGTTGGCAGCGACAGTGGCGGTGCGCGAGCGATATTTCATGTTGCGAGCGTTAATATGACTTCGGTAACCGCTGCACATCGGGTGGCCCTATTCTTTTCTGCCACCCGACGTGGTATAATAAAAAATCAAAGCACTAGGTACTGGAGGGCATCGATCGTAGTCTATCTATGAATACGCTTATCTATCTCGAGCTCCTCCGTGCTTCATGGGCACGTAAAGCAATCGGTCCTTCTTTCCTTCTCGATAGTAGTCGATCCGGTGTTGTAGTATCATAAGAATCATTCGTGCCATTAAATTCGGTGAGTAAACCTGAATCTTGTATTTGTGTAGTTAGACGGGCAGTAGATTGTGGTACTGCATTCGGTGAAGTATCTGTACCAAGATTATTAATTTATTTTTCGCTTGATTTCTGTGAGGAGCATTTTTGTATTGTTAAAACTTGGGAAGATGCTGTAATGGCAGTTCTTACTTTTAATTATTGTTTGCATTTCCAATTCTTCCTGTGATCTAAGTATATCCTTCAAACGATGCAATTTCTCAGAATATCCAACACAATCATATTCAAAGCGCTGTTTGCACAATGAACATATAACTGTGTTGTTCACATCATCATTTGTATTGCATTTATACCTGTGGTGACCGGTAACAGTCGCAGTTTTTATCGACATTAACCTATAGCAAATGTCCAGTGCGTAATATTTCAATCAAAATAGGAAAATGTCAAACATTAAAAGTAATGTCAATAAATCGATCTATACGAATTTTATTTAAATCTGAAAAGTAGTTTGACTGTCATATTGTATCTAACTAGCTTTCGCCCGCGTCTTCATACGCGCGTATCCTGTGGGAATTTTTAAAAATCCTATTTTAGCTAATGCCTACGTCATAATAGCTGCCAAATTTCACCCATTGAAAATCTTTATACCAAAGACCGTACAAGGATACCGGTCGTAAAAAATAAAGCAATTTTTTATTAAAATTCCATTTATCAAATATATATAAAAAAACTTATCAAATCGCAGTAATTTCGTATGAATATCTTAATTTAAATTTTCTTAAACCTATCCCCAACCAATCCGCAGTTGAAAATCGTGATCCCCTCGTATCCCAGCAGTGGGATGAATAATGGTAGACACCAAACTATGGAAACATGTCTAACTACGCGACGTCCTAACTTATGCTTGTCTGATTGGTTAGCTACGTGCTCCTCCCCGTAGTCTTGTGGTATAATGTGATACCTATTAGATATTCTGTGGTAGTACGTTTGATTGATCGCCAGACAGAATGAAATAAATGTATGCATAATATTTAAATTTATAACAAGAAATAAATTATGTCAATACGTAAACGTATCGCAGGCGAAATACTGTTTAGCGTGTAAGGAATACTTAGAGCTCATTGATTCATATCACAAATCACTGACAAGATACGTATGTCACAGAGTTCATAATAGGTAATCTAATCTAAGTTGCTCCTTGGAATGAGCAGAATAGATAAGTTACATAAGAAGTAAAATGGTTTATTAGAATTGCCGCTTACGTGATGTGATGATATTATATTGTAAGTTAATATTTGTTTTGCTTTTCTTTCTATTCTGTCTTTTAGCGAAGACACATAATCGTTTATAGATAGACTTCAAGAAGCAAACGGTTGTCAAAATAAGAATATTCATCCATATCGTAAGCGCCTTTATCGAGATAACAATGATATCAATTTATGTGCAAGAATTATTATTCACTTACTTATAAAGATTTAATACTTTTATTATGCAATTAAATCACATTCATCTTGATTTAATTGCATTTGAAAATCGTTATCTGTAACAAGAGAACTGGAACCTAAACTTGATGGGTGTAAATATTTTCATATGTGGGCTTTATCCATATTTCTTCATCCATACTTATTTTTATAAAATACGCCGTAATAGCACAGTATAAGTAATAGTACTAACGTACAGTATGGACACTCTCTGCCGCTCTCACTAGTCGACCTCACCTCCCCTATGGAACCGATTTGGAACTGTTCGCAATGGATGCAACGTCCTACAAATTGACGTCGCTCGTATTTTATTCTCCATTCAGTTTAGAAGATGGGAGTTACTTACGCAGTGGATGGATGTCTCAACACATGGAAAGTCAAAAAAATAAATTTATTCGATCGCTTTGGATGAAATAAAGTACTGTTTTTTTTATAAATTACCTAAAAAGCATGCGGCAGCCATAGTTTCATCATAACTAATTCATTCAACATAATTCATTCCTGTCAAAGTAGGATACAAGATACAATTAATACGAGATGAGAAAAGAATAGCAGATTTATATGTCTCAAAGAGCAAGTGAGTGCGCAGACGCGGAATTGACATTGCTGTCACTTGAGTTATGGTGGTTTATTGTTAATGTTTTTAATTTTCTTATTTATATTTCAATGTTTATTGTGCGTGATGTCATGTGTGGTATTAGCTTTAAATTAAGTTTGTTATGAATGCAGATATAATGTGAATATGAATATGAATCAAATCATTGAGCATGCATATAAATGCATGCTCAATGATTTGATTCATTTTCATACTATTCATATAAATGAATAGTAAAAAGCTACAATTAGTGTGAATGAAATGGTTTGACCATTACAATGAACCGGTGTTCGGAAGGCGAATGTTCGATTTAGTGGTGATTAGAAAATACAAAATTTTGGGTAAAGGCGTTTTGTAAATATTGGCTGAAGTCAGTGTAGGGTATTTACTATGTTTTTTTTTCTTTACTACGCCCACCTGATGTCAATCGGTTACCGTAACCATATTAACGCTCGCAACATTAAATATCGCTCGCGCGCTGCCATTTTCGCTGCCAACGCATCAACTCCATCCTCTCTGATGACCTCACTCACTCGCAGGAACACAACAATCCTCAAGGAAATTGTTATTTGACTGCGGTATTCTGTGAGGTGGTAGTACTTCGTCAGTCGGGCTGCTTAAAAAATACGCTATGTCCTACCTTTCTTTTCGTCAGAGCCTCGTCTGTCGGCAGGGTGTACCCCGTGCAGGTAAGATTGACTTTGGTTCAAAGATGTTGATGAACCACTTACACCCCCTTACATGTCCGACTAATAATTGAATAATGTCAGCCCTAGAGAACGTCACTCAAACATAGGCACGTGTACAGACGTCATTTGGTTACTACATGCAAAAGCGCCATTTTTGTATGGAGTGGCCGGGGTTTGGTAATAGATTAATGTGTAAGGTGAATTGTAATTATTGCATAGCTTCTATCGCGGGCCTTGAGCGCGGGGACCGAATCCAGAAATTCCGTAACGAAAAAACCTCACGCTCCCCACTCCGACGGGCAAGGAGGTGTGTTTTCATAAAATTTTAACTTTAAATCACTCTCCTGTAAAGTTTGAAATATGCCGCTTATACCTTTTCGGCCGTAAGGCATCGATATTTAATTGCACATGTAGGTTTACAACTGTGGGTTTTTCTCAATACCACTACTAATAAAAAAAATTCCGTACAACAGGTATATGAGTAACAAAGAAAATCTTAATAACGAGTTACAATTTTGCCACTAACGCCATCTCGTATCGAGTGACGATAAATTACCCTTAAGGTTTAACTAATCCTATACACACAACCATAGCGCGCGCGATGTAGAAATACCACTAGTGCCATCTAGTGGCCAGTGGCATCAAATAATTGGACAGGTTTGCTATTGTTGTTAGGTGAATGAGTGGGATAGAAAGTCTATCTATCCTGATCATTACATCAATTTATTTATTTATCTACAAAATAACCATTGACCGCTCGCGCAAGGGTCCTGTTCAAACAACAACAACTCTTAAAGTATGACATCCATAGCAGTAATTTTGATACCGTTTTGTAGATAATCTCAAAATGTATTCTCAGAATACAAAAAGCAAATACATTAATAGGATTAGTTTTTGTAAAAACTTTGAAAAACTGGTAAATTTAGATAATTTTATGGAAAATTTTTAATACTTCAATTTATTTTTTGCTTTTTAGTTAAAATTTTGCTTTAAATGTTTGTATTAGTTCATAGGCCATATCATTACCTTTAAACGAATATTTTTTAAGCTATTGCATAGCTTCTATCGCGGGCCTTGAGCGCGGGGACCGAATCCAGAAATTCCGTAACGAAAAAACCTCACGCTCCCCACTCCGACGGGCAAGGAGGTGTGGCTTGAAGGCCGTGCATCGTCTAACGTCGTTTCAGTTCGGCAGTCTTCGACACGGCGTTGTGTGCGTGCGATTAGACGTATTGTACGACTCTACGAAACTCGTTTTATTTATTTAATAATAGAAAAATTTGTTTTCTTATCGGTCACCACGCTCAAAAAGTGTAACTTATTAATTCAAGTTACACTTTTTGAGCGTGGTGAAATCAAAGAAAAAGCAATACTGCATGAATAAAATAAATAAATAAAATTATAATTGCATAAGTTGATACAAAATGCTATGCAATAGCTTTACCGCGGCAGTCCCCGAGTGCCACACATATATGAAAAACATGGATGAAATTAGTTCAGCAATTTGTGGGTGAAAGAGTAACATACAAACAGGTACGATATATTTTTGATATGGAATGGCGGGTGAGACCGAATTTTTGCGTGGTTACGCTTCGACACCCTCATATACTATTAGTACTAGCTATGATACTAGTTAGTAATCGTACGGGCTGCACATTTTTTTTAATCGTAAAACACATCACCGCACCCGGTAAGTGAACCCGCACAAAGTCAAGTTTAAATTCAATAGGCTAAGATGCTGTCCCGGTTGCTTATCCCTTTTGTTGTCTGTATAAATGAAACTTCAAACCTTGGTATGAATTGTTTTCAGAGCCCAACGTGCCTCTATTAGTGTTAGATCGTCGATCCGAGTTGGAAGTTCGAGCACAGAAGTGTATCGAGAGCCATGTGTCGCCGTCCGTAATCACGCTCCGAGGTCGGCCGCCGCCGACTGCCCAGCTTGTAGCTGCACTAGCCGACGTCGTACACAATATTGGAACCTTCACTCGTTGCCCAGTGCAGGCTTGGAACGACCGGGGACTTTATCGGCTGTTATTCAGGTAGATTGCGTTTCTATCCCAACAACAAGAGAGTTGAAATTACCAGTAGCAGTTTGCTTACATGTGAAAGTTTTTTTATTTATATACTAATATTCGAGTCGGTTGTCGAGCAAACTTTTGATTAATTGAACAGTTAATTATTTCCAAATTATTTCAAAAAAAAAAATATCCTATTTATTCTGAACTTCTACTATGATGTACGCAAAATTTCATAGCAATCGGTTCAATGGTTAAAGCGTGAAAGCGGAACAAACAAACAAACAAACTCACTCAACCAGTTATAATATTAGTAAGGACTAGGAATTCTGATAGGCTGGTCTGCATTTTTTTTCCAACAGACCATCCAGTCATTCCTATGGTCACACATAAAAAAACTTTTTCTTATCAGGATAAACTATTCTATGTGTTATTTCAGATCATAGATTAGGTATTTCTGTGCTAAATTAAATTCATTGAAATCCGTCGTTTTTGCGTTTATATTTACGATTACATATTACCAAAGTTTCAACTTTATAATTTAGTAGGATAATGAATTCTTGTAGTCGTAGATTTATTAACTTAATGTTAAAATAAATCCAGATGCGCCTCGTGGTCCAGCGGCACGCCATTCGAGATAAATACAAGTCGGTCGTCAGCGTGCCGCGCGCTCGTCGCGGCTGCATCGCATAAATGCGTGCGGTCGACACTAGCCGGCACGAAGGACTGCTTGTACAATCTACTGGCGACACTTATTCCCTTGGAGGATGGTGCGTACATGTTTTGAAGCCGAAAAGTCAAATAATACCAACAGCACAAAACATATAACTGAGGAAAGGTTAAAAGGCAAGGGCCTATTTTTACCAATGTCATAAATTTTGGTGAAGTGATGTGATAATATATCAATATAAGATTGGTTTACACAGCCGGAATACGTCATGGAAATCAGAAACGGAATTAAGTATTATTAATTTAGAACGTACAGGATTTCGTACAACTCACCCATTCCCCACACACATTATTAAGAATCTGATCAAGAATGTACGTCCTATTGAACCTTTCCTCAGTCATCGGTTTTGTGCTCCCTGCGATATTTACTATGCCCATCCTTAATATGCTGACGAATACGTAGGTTCATTATTCGTGAGAATATTTCGTATATTAGATTGTTTATTAGGAACAACTAGACTAGCATTTGGCACGCCTGATGCTACTCATAGTTACTGCTTATGCTTTGTGAATAACAATTAGTTTGGTCTTCCTTATACAAAAATGACCATCGATATATATTGCTGACGAATTCGTTTGCGTAGTTTAATAAATTTAATATTGTTTGAGTTGTTAGTTGAAATAACACTTTCCGTATCGAAAATTACCCCAAATAAACAATAGGGGCACACACACAGACACTAGCACACGCACACACGATGAATTAGCCTATTAGGTTCCGATTTTTGTATTTTAGTTCTTCATCTTTATCCCAATTTTAAGGTCATTTAAAAAATTTTATTTACCTTATTTTTGCAAAGGTAATTCTTATTGTTTACAAAGTATCACAAATTATAAATATTTAGATTTTTTTTTCGCTTAACTAGGCTAATGGGCAACGTCACAGTTCAGTATTTCAAATATTTTTTTATCTAATCTCATACTGAAATTTACACATTAAAAAACTAAACACAGTATCATAATGACAGTCTTTACGCACAAGCTGTCAAAATAAATTTAAAAAGTTATTTTTCGATACAGCTCTTCTATGGACAACTGTATCGTAAAATAACTTTTTTACCATTTCGATACAGCTTCAGCCCTGGATACAGGTATTTTAAACAGGTTGCAATGCAAATACATTGCAACTATGCAAATTTTTTCTACATAATCTGTGAACGCAGCGCCGCGCGGCGCGTCGCGCATGCGCACTACGCATGCTCGATCTGCAAATGGATTTATAAGTAAGAATTATAGCTGTTAAATTAACTTCATGGTTGTATTTAAAATATTATTATCATATATTTCATGAGATTAGATAAAGTAGTGTATGAAACTGCACAGAATTAGGTATTAAAATACTCGTGTGGTATATTATAACACTCGCCTTCGGCTCATATTATAAACTCACACTCGTATTTTAATAACCCTTATTATGCAACAGTTTCATAAACTACTATTATATGATGGCGATATTTCATACAATTTCCCATGAAATAAATATTAAAAAGCAACATATTTAACTGAGGTGTGAAATAAACTATTATTTTATTGTTCATATTCTGTTCCAGATGAATGGGACGAATCGCAAATAGAAGCGCGTACACAGGCATTACTGCTAATCGCCTCTTTGCTAACTGAGCGCTCAGCGAGCGATATATGGCAAGAACTGAGAGACAAGAGATCCACACCATTCTTCGGTTTGGTGTTGCAGACCCTGGAGTGTGAAGAAATTGGTGAGCATATGGCTTTCTAAACCCTTGAAAAGTTAGCTGTCGGCGCTAGCACGCCTGAACTAGTTAGTGAAACACACAAATGTATTTTTGTATATCAATAAAGTGACAAATAAGCATACGGTCAGTTTGATGGGAAATAGTTATAGCAGTATATGGGTACCTGCAATACCAGGAGCACCACTTGCGCCGGGCGAGTGTCTGAACGCAGCTGTCCTTTCGAACCACAGTTC